>JAZHEH010001126.1:1426715-2853431 GCA_036589455.1 Ateles fusciceps | reverse complement strand
GCCTAGCCAGGTAGGCTGGGTAGGCTGGGGGGATTAGGAACTTCTAGGCCCTTCCAGAAGCAAGGGCATCCCTGAGTGGGTGTCTAGGCCCTGTTTCGTGGACATTGTGGCAGATATCATAATGTCCCAGGGTTTCTTGCCCCTACCTGGCCCTGGGAGCTGGCAGTCACGGTGCTGGAAATAAGCCTGACTCATTAGGGCAGTTATCCTCCACCCCTTCAGGCGCCCTCATCCCAGTGCCGACTCTGCCTGTAGGTGTTGCACGTGGAGTCTGGAGAGTCGCAGCACTGGGCGTTTCCCGGAGCCTCGTCTCTGACTTGCACTGGAGCTGGTTCGTACAGACCTTTGGGAACTTCCTGTTGGTCCTGGTGGCCTGATTGACAGCTGGAGCCAGGCGTGGAGATGGGGCACGTGTGAATGCCAGGCTCCAGCAGGGTCGGCCTGACCTTTGGACATGTGGGTCAGGCATTCATTCAGTGGTGGGATCTAGGGTTCCTCATTGCTAGACGAGAGCTTCCACAACACACCTGCGTTTGAGGGTGCCTTTGTCCTGCATCCTGGCCGAGTGAGCTGGGCAGACTTCTGATTACAGGGATCATGTCCTTTCCATTTTTCTAAGGCCCCTGCATGCCTGGAGCTGGCTGTGAGGGCAGCTGAAGAAGCTGCCCAAAGAGTCTGAAGGGAGCTGGACCCATTACTCCTCCACTCATGAGAGCTTTTGCATTGTTGTCCCGGGGCAGCCCTTTCTCATGTGAAACTTTGTGTGAATCCCCCTCTGCCTGAGACATGAAAGTGCTGAAGGCAGAGCTGCTCTGGTTGGAGTGGTGGGTGGCTGCTGAGTGGGCTGTGATGGAGCCTAGATCTTCTCCAGTTTCTCTTTGGCATCCCCCTATGGCCGCCCCTCTGCCTCTGGAGAATCCCAGAGCTTGGGGAAGCACAGGATGGAAACCACCCTATCCTGGCACTGCCTCCCGCTTTGTCCACCTCCCTTGCAAAGCTTGCAGTGTGACTGGTCCTGATTGTAGCCTGCATGTTGAGTTGTAGGGGAAAGGGTGTTTAGTAAGCAGGCATATACCCATGGAGTTGCTTAAGAAAATGCCTAATCACACTGTGTACGTTTTCAGGAGTTTCATGTAATATAGCTCTCTCTGTTCAAGACAGGAACCAGGGTAGAGCACCTGTTTCATTTCATTTTCCATGCCTAGGTTTGGGTTGGTTCTTTCATTCGTTCTTTCTTTTTTCTTTCTTTCTTCCTTCCTTCTTTCTCTTTCTTTCTTTCCTTCTTTCTTTCTTTTTCTTTCTTTCTCTCTCTCTTCTTTTCTTTTCTTCTTTTTGAGATGGGCGTCTCAGTCTGCCGCCAGGCTGGAGTGCAGTGGTGCAATCTTTGCTCACTGCCAACCTCTGTCTCCCAGGTTTAAGCAATTCTCCTCCCTCAGCCTCCTGAATAGCTGGGACTACAGATGTACACCACCATGCCCAGCTAATTTTTTTGTATTTTTAGTAGAGACAGGGTTTCACCATTTGTTGGCCAAGATGGTCTCGATCTCTTGACCTTGTGATCCACCCGCCTCAGCCTCCCAAAGTGCTAGGATTACAGGCGTGAAACACCATGCCCAGCTGGGTTGCTTTTCTTAGCTTTTTATGATAGCCCGTAATAGGAGAGCATTCTACCCTTCTTTAAAAGATTAATGGTGCAGAGAGTTTTATTTATTTATTTTTTAGAGGTGATATCTCACTGTTACCCATGCTGTAGTGCAGTGTTGCAGTCATAGCTCACTGCAGCTTTGAACCCCTAGGCTTAAACAATCCTTTTGCCACAGTAGCTGAGAATGCAGGTGTGCGCCGCTATACCCAGCTAATATTTTATTTGTTAGTAGAGATGGGGTCTTGCTATGTTGCCCAGGCTGGTCTTGAACTCTTGGCCTCAACTGATCCTCCCACCTTGGCCTCCCAAAGTGCTGGGATTACAGTCGTGGGCCACTGTGCCTGTTCATTGCATTAGTTTTTTGTTTTTGTTTTTGTTTCTTTTGAGATGTAGTTTCACTCTTGTTGCCTAGGCTGGAGTGCAATGGAGCGATCTTAGCTCACCGCACCCTCACACCTCCCAGGTACAAGCGATTCTCTTGCCTCAGTCTCCCAAGTAGCTCAGATTACAGGCATGTGCCACCGCGCCCAGCTAATTTTTTTGTGTTTAGTAGAGACGGGATTTCACCATGTTGGTCAGGCTGGTTGTGAACTCCTGACCTCAGGTGATCTACCTGCCTCAGCCTCCCAAAGTGCTGGGATTACAGGCGTGTGCCACCACGCCCCGCTAGTGCAGTAGTTTTAAAGGGAAAACTGACTGTGGGTGGCCAAGGGATTTGTGTTCTTGACTTAACCATCCATTGCTCTGACCCTAAATCACCCATTAAGGCCATTTCTCCCTTTTTTCTCCTTTTCCTCCCCCAAGCTGACCTTTCTCTGTCTTCTTAAGGAGTCATTACTGATTTCTTTGGGTTTTGAGGGTTCTGTCTCTGACTTGCAGTGATTATTGGGTGAAGCCATTTGCTCAAATTCCTTGCTTTTAGAGTGTCTTAACTGCCATGGGTAATGATAAAGGGCAGTGACAGTGAGTAGAAATTAGAGTTCTTTCTGGTTAACTCATTTGGGAGGTAGCTTTCTTTGAATATGACTAAGTGTTCCCCTAATGACAGAGGGGATGCTGCTGGGGGTTGGGTCAGGGTGGCTGAGGCTGCTGTCCAGTTAAGGGAATTTTGCTATGAGCTAGGGCAGTGGTTTAAAAACCTTGACTGCACATTAGAATCCCCTGGGGGGGTTTCTAACAAAATGCAGAGACCAGGCCTTCTGACTGAATCGTTCTAGGTGGGCCTGGCATTGGTCGTTTGGAAAGCCTCAAGGTGATACCTGGGATAAAGAATCACGGATCTCAGCGCTTGTTCTGATAGTTGGATTTCTTTTGAAACCAAATGAATGTCTGCCAAGATTTTCCGAAACCCAAAACTGCCCTCACCCAGCTCCCCTGTTCCCTGCTCCGTCCTGTCCTCTTCATGAACAGAGTGGGATCACACTGTTGTGGCCTGGCCTGGGTGGATGCCACAGCCAGATACTCCCCAGAAGCTTAACCACAGAGGGGCTGAGCTAATTGTCACCAGAAAAAGCCTCCTTCGGTTGCTGTCCTTGGTGTTCAGGGAGGCCTTACTTGGCAAATTCCTTTATAGGGCACTGGTTAGGACTTGGAGTAAGTGGTGATGAGCAGAACCAGGGCTGGCTGGGGAACAGGGTGGGTGCTGGGGGCGGAGTGGAACTGGAATGTAGGCTGCTGTCCCCAGCCTGTGGCCACCTGCTATGCTGGTTCCCTGAGAAAACCCTACTGTCTTTAGGTTGAATCTGTAGTGTTTATGACCTAATCATCTGCTAATGATAGGTCAGGACTGGAATCTTTCCTTGTGGAGAGCCTGTGACACAAAAATCAAAAGGGCCTGATAATAACATAGAATCACAGACTGTTAAGGCAGCCATTCACCTCCTTCCCAGCCCCTCTCCCCGCAGCTGGGCAGTTTATTGGACCAGGCTTCAGAGGATGGGATTGTAAGTAACTCAACAGGATAGGGATGGGAGTGCTCCAGGAATCAGATCTAAGTTTAACTTCCCTTTCTGGTGCTTTCTGTTTGAGTGTGATATTCCTAATGTGTTTCTAGATGTCTATTTCCACATCTGTAAAATGGAGACAACCAATTCCTGTTTCTTAGGGCCATGTAAAAAGTGAGGTTATTTTTGTGCCATACTATTTAAAAGTAATCATTGTGACACTTTTGGAGCACGTTTGAAAAGATCTCCCTCTCTCTCTCTGACATCTGTCTATGTCTGTCTTGATCTTTGTCATCTATCTCTATCAGCCATCTATCCATCTACCTTTATCATCTGTTCTGTCTGTCTATTCATTCATTTATATTTATCTTGCATGACCTGGGATAGGTGAATGCTATAGCCAGGTGGCCTCCAGAAGCTTATGAAATAATCACATCTACCATCTATTTCCCTATCTACCTGTCATTTATCTAATCTATATATTGATATATATCTAGTCTATATCTATCTTGATATAACGTCTGTACTTCTTATCTGCCATCTCTATTTAATCCATCATCTCTAATCTATATTGATTATCATTTTATTTATCCTAATCTATCATTAATCTATCATCTTTCTAATCTATCTGTATATGTCTAGTCTCGGTTTGATCTGTCAGTTGACCATTTGTTTGTTCATCTCTCCTATATCAAAGATGTATTTGCATGCCACCTGATTCCAGATGGGTTATCTCACTTCACTGTCACTTGGTGACATCAGGAAGAGGTCTCAAGGATTGTTTCAACTTCAGGCCCGTGTACATGAGTTTGTGTTTTGAACACAGCAGGAAAAACAACTTTGTTATAAGAAGCTTTCTTATTGGCTAGACACGGTGGCTAATGCCTTTAATCTCAGCACTTTGGGAGACTGAAGTAGGAGAATTACTTGAAGCCAGGAGTTCAAGACCAGCCTGGGCAGCAAAGTGAAGCCTTGTCTCTGCCAAAATAAATAAATAAATACATAAAATAAACATAAAAAATTAGCTGGGCGTGGTGGCACATACCTGTAGTCCCAGCTGTTCGGAGGGCTGAGGTGGAAGGATTGCTTGAGCCCCAGAGTTTGAGGGTGTAGTTAGCTATGGTTGTGCCACTGCACTCTAGTCTGGGAGACAGTGAGACCCCATCTTAAAAAAAAGAGTATAATTCAGCTTATAGGGCTTATAATCCTGTAAGAAGACTTCTTATGCAAGAAAATAAAAATTTTACTTTTCACTTTTTTTTTCCTCCTCCAAATAATCTCTGGAGAGTTTGGAGCCTAAATTTTCTTGACAACACATCTGGCCCTGCAGATGTAAAGCAGTGTCCCCAGAAAACAGCCCATCGAATCAATAAATCTTGCTAGCCTTGAATTTGCAGACTTTTTTGGAATTCAAATGAGGCCAACTTTGTAAATGTCCATTGCTGTGCTGTTGAATTCAAGCCCCTCTGTTTTTCATGGTGGATTCCTTGCATTGTCTGCTGGGGGGGGGTTGCATTCCTCGCTGAACCAGACCTCCACCTTCTTCCCCCTCTGCCCTGTAGTTTGTGGAACTTCCAGGCAGGGCTGCAGGTTCGTGCCGCGGGAAGTGTTGGTGACAAATTCTTCCCCAGTGGGTGTTTCGGCTAAGGAAGCATTTAGTCATGTAGGGCCTGCCGTGCCCAGCAGTGCCGAGTGGGAGAGGCCTGGCAGAGGGCAGAGCTCTCTCCTCTCCAGCCGGGTGTGGCCAGTGGCTCCTTCCTCTTTTGTGGTGTCAAACCAAGGGATAGCATGGACCCAGCAGAACTGAAAGCAAAGGGAAGAGCCATTATTAGCTAGTTCCGGCAGAGGCGAGCAACTCCTTTGGGTGGACAGGCACATCTCATGCCTCTTTGCTTCAGCTGGGAGTTTTTTTTTTCTAATTGTTGTTACTTACTTGTTTTGTACCTTAGCTCATTAGCTGCAGAAATCACAGGAGATAAAAAAGCAGGTAGGACGGGTCCATCCTTAAAGCAAGGAGAGAGTTTAGTGAGGAAACTGTGTCCCTGAGGCCTGGATAGATATTTTGCAGCCAACTCTGAGCCCAGTGAGGGAGGACCTAATCTTTTGGAGGAAGTGCAACTTTAGCTTCGGAGTTTTAAGTGGAAAGTGGGCAGAAATTCACAGCTTGGGCACAGCATTGGTGGCGTGGTGTTGTGTCACTTTACACAGTTAGATGGGGCTTCAGTTCTCTTTGTAGGATGAAAGTTTAGGTTCTTGTCCAAACGTATATACTTCTATATTCTACCAATAATGATTCCAGGACCGCAGTGCAAACCAGGGCTGCCCTAAGCAAACCCAGGCATCCATCACTCTAAGGACACGTGTTGAATCCTCTTGCCCTCCGATGAGCTCGGGAAGGGGGTGACCCTAGCAGTTGCTCTCTGGACCTCTCCACAGACCTGCTGGGAGTCATGGGCAGGAGTGATGTGATTCCGTTCTTTTCGTAAGAGATGGTTAGAAGAAAGTGAGTTGTTTGGAGGGAGCAGATAATTGATATCATTTATTGGGAGTTTGTGCCAAGCAAGCCCTGTGTACCCTGTTTCTCATCCCTTCCGTCAGCCCTGAAGATAGATGGGCTTATCCTCCTGTTACAAATGAAGAAATGGGAAGTCCAGAGATGTCAAGTGACTTGCCTGAAGCCACAGAGCCTGCAAGTGTGAGGGCTGGGATTCCAATCCAAGCTCTGGGCCAGTGGCACTTTCATATCCCAGAATGCTAGAGGAACGTTTGCTTTGCAGCAGTTAGCCTGCTCGTGAAAGCTGCTTTGTGCCCAGCCTCATGCCAGGCACTTTACAACAATCCCAGACACGGCACCCACCTCGAGTTTGCCCTCGGGTATAGGGCTCCTATCCATCCCCGAAGAACAGAAAGATTTTGGTGTTCAAGTTTTATCCTGCCCTTCCATCCACCTGTTACTCAAAAGTACTTTTTCTGTAATATATAGGGAGAAAATGATCAGATATTGTACATCTCCCACAAAGTGGGAGGCCGCACCCAGCATGGAGGATGCTCACCAAGACGGTGGAGTACTGGGTATCTCTTGTCTCCTACAGAAGCCCTGGATAGATGCCCTAGATTTCCCCTTGCCTCCTAGAGGGTGGTTTGGAGAGCTATGGAGAGGAGTAACTGATGCCGTGCATTCATGGGCTGAACTTAATCCCTCTTCTGGGAGGCCCAGGAGCCTTCTTCCACGCAGGGCCAGACTGAGCTGATTTCTGTCACGTAGGCTGCTCCGAGGTCGCCTTGCCCTTGCCTGGCTCTCATCTTTTGCATTTCTCTGAATCGCTTTGGCATGGGCTTCTGTGAGGTTCATTAGGCTCAGCACCTCCCTTGTCTGCTTGGGAAACACCACAGGCAGATGGCATTTTTCTTTTCTTTTTGTTTGAGTAGGGACAGAGACAAGGAGGAAAATCAGACAATTTCTCAGAGTTGGAATTGTGTTCTGGATATTGTTTTTCTCCTTTATGGAGATAATCCAGGGAGAAACATGAGGTGTAATGGAAAGAATTTGAGGCCCAGTCTTGATGATGCGTCTTCACGGAGCTGGGAGTCGGGAGACCTTCGTGCCGGTCCTGACTCTGCTGCTTATTAACCCAGGCTCGGTGCCCCACAGCTTGGTCCTGGTTTTCTCAGTTGTCAGAGTGCGTGGATCAGTGTGTCTTGCTTAATAGGGTTGCTTTGAGGATTCAGGGAGGTGGTGGCCGTGGCAGGGCTTGGACAAGTTACATGTGTTGGGGAGTAGCCCCTTCACCCCGGTTTTGCGCCTGACAGTTGAAACTTTTTGTAATGATGCGTGGCCACTGGGGTATTCGAAGGGCTGAATTTGTTTTGTGGCAGTTGCCTTCAGCAACCATTGCGTTGCATCATCTACCTCTTCTCGTGTTCTTCTGTCATCAAGAATCAATTAAAATAGTCAGCATTGCAATGAAGTGGTTTATTTTTTTGTGGATGTTTTAGAGGCTTCTCCTCGCCGTCTCTGAATTTCTTTTCTTGCTAAGCCTATTCAATTCCGTTGGTTTTTTTTTTTTTTTTTTTTTTTTAGAGATGGGGTTTTTCCATGTTGGTCAGGCTGGTCTTGAACTCCCAACCTCAGGTGATCAACCCACCTCGGTCTCCCAAAGTGCTGGGACTACAGGCATGAACCACCATGCTTGGCCAGCTCTGTTGTTTTTAAAGCGTTCTTTCCCCCACCTGCTCTATGAAAACATATTTTCCATCCATCTTAAAAAAGGAAGATTCATGTTGCTGTACTTAATGCTAGAATGTCAGTGCCGGCAGAAGGCACCGGGAAACATATGATGTGCCCCCACCCTGGTGAGCACCTTTCTCCCCCAGGTACAGCCCATGCTTAGGGGAGATTTGAGGCATTTGATCATTTTTTCCCCTTTAGCTTATAGCTCAAAGTACTTTGAAATAAAGATTGGCTTATAGGGCAGGTTGAAGTAAACACCAAAATCTCTCAGTTCCTTGGGTGTGGATGGGAGCCTCACACCTGATTACAAGCTCCAGGTGAGGGTGGGGTTTGACACTTACACCTTGTTTATTGCTATCTTTCTTCATTTTGCAGGGGGGCGGGGTGGGGGAATGAAAGCCCACAAAGGGGGAGGCGGCACTGGGGCAGTATGGATGCTGCTTCTGTCCCTTTGCCCACAGTGGTGCATTTTAAGCTGTGCAACTGTCGTGCACGTAAATTTAGCTCACACCCAGCATGAGTGCCATTCTTGTGAAGGACACTCTGTGGAAAAGCTCACTTTTCAGAGAATAGCTGGAGAAGGCCTGCTGTCCATCTTAGTGCTGAAACGTGAGTTTCATTCCATGGCAAGGCCTGTTAGTTAAAGATGGACTGGAGAAGCCGATGTGTCGAAAAGAAATAGGGTCTTTTATGTAGAGGGGGAAAGGTCCCACTCTGCTGTATTTCCTGGGTCCTGTGGCTTGTAGGCATTTGAACTTTTTTGTCTTCGTTCTTAGAGAGGTGGATGATTCAGAAGCTGTGTTCTGCTGAACATTCCTGCCTTCTTGACAGAAACCCCCTATTTTTGTAGTCCCTCTGGCAGGTAAAGGTAGCTTCTGGTGACTCACAGGATTTCTGTCCGTGATTGTTTCTGAAATGTCATTTTTCCTGGTTGTTTTCCCCTCTTCATGTATTAGCTCAGCCCTTTCTTCTCCTCTTTATCTTTAAGGTAATTTCCAAAGGATACACTATTCTTGCTTCTCCTTAGAAACGTCATAAGGGATTTTCAAAGAAGAACATGTCTGAGTAAGAATATCCCCTCTCCCCCAGCTCCCCCCCCCTCCCCCTCCCCCGCCTTCCGCTCCTCTCCCCTTCCCCTCTCCTCCCCCTCTGCTCCCCCTCCACTCCCCTCCCCCCCCCCTTCTGCTCCCCTCCCTTCCCCTCCCCTTCTCTCTCCTCCTCTCCCCCTCCCCTCCCCTCTCCTCCCCCACCTTCCCCTTCTCTCCTTCCTCCTTTCCTCTTTTCTCATTCTTTTATGTTAGCTCTCATGAGTATACTGATTCTAAAAATTGGTGATAGCACTGCTGCACTCCAGGGTGGCTAATAGAGCAAGACCCTGTCTCAAAAAACTAAATAAATAAAAATTCCTAAAAAAAATTTAGATACGATTTGTATACCCTCAGATTCACTCTCTGAAAGTGTATAATATACTCAGTGGTTTTTAGCATATTCACAGAATTGCGGAGCCATCGCTACCAGCTAATTTCCAAACATTCTTACTACCCCAGAAAGAAATCCTACCAGTCAGCAGCTACCCCCCTGTTCCCCACCTCTCCCCGTGCACCCCCAGCCCCTGGCAACTGTGTCTCTATAAAGTTGTCTGTTCTGGACATTTCATGTAAATGGAATAATACACATGTGGCCTTTTGCATCTGGCTTCTTTCCTTTAGCATAATGTTTTCAAGGTTTATCCAAGTTGTAGTATGTGTCAATACTTCATGCCTCTTATGGCTGAGCAATATTACATTGATGGGTAGACCACATTTCGTTTGCCCATTCATTGATGAATGGCGTTTGAGTTGTGTCCACTTTTTTGGCTATTGTGCATGAATAATGTACATTTGTGGACAAGCTTTTGTGTGGACATACGTTTTCTGTTCTCTTGGATATATACCCAGGAGTGGAATTGTGGGGTTATGTGGTCACTCTATGTTTAACTTTTTTTTTTGGGGCCATGTTACTGGCAAGTATGTTTAACTTTCTGAGCAACAGCCAGACTGTTTCCCAAAGCGGTTGCGCTATTTTACACTCCCCACCAGCAGCGTGGGAGGGCTTTGGTTTCTTCCCGTCCTTGCCAACACTTCTTATTGTCCGTCGTTTTGATTATCGCCATGTGAGTGGGTATGAGGTGCTGTATGATTGTGGTTTTGATTTTAGGCTCTATTTTGAGACCAGTGCACTCATTCACTGGCTCTTAGTCACATTTATCTTGACCTGCAATGTGAGAACGTTTTGAGTGTGTTTTCCCAACCCTGCGCTGGCGCATTTGGTGTGGCAAGTACAAAGGTGTTCACAGAGATGAGACAGTACCTGCAACCTGGGGTCCCCCAGAAAGGCAGGCCTCTCAGCTCTCCCCCACTGAGGACCCCTTGAGCCCTGCCTCTGGGGCTCACCGTTTGTGGCTGGCTGGAATGGCTACCTCCGTTCTCTTGAGCCTGGTACCACTCTTCCAGATTTGCTCTGATCTAACCGCGTGGCTGAGTGTAAGTTGTTTCCCTCCCTTTTGTGAGCCTCCTCCTTTTCTGCTTTTTGATGGGGTGGGAAGGTAGGTGGTTCCATGCTGGGGAGGGAGGCTTGCCAGAGGCCCTGTTAGTGTCTTCCTCCAGTGTCACCCTTCTGACAGCACATAGCCTGCTGGGTCCAGGCACTCTCAGCCATGACCTGGCATCTCCAGGGTCAGCCATTCCTGCTGCTGATGGAGACTCCCCCGGCTCCCTGACCTCCAGAGAGCAGAGGAATCAGAAGAGTAGTTTCCTTCTGTGTTTGCAGTTTGCAGGACCCGTTGGTCACAGCTACTCCCTCCTTGGATGCTACCCTCACTCTGTAAGATAGGATGGGAAATGTCCCCCACTGTACCCATGAGGGCATTGCAGAAGGGAGAGGCTGAGGGACTTACTCACCTAGTGCGAGGCTGAATGAGGATGCAGAGCCTGGTCATCTGGCTCCGGGGCCCGCACTTAGCCTGCTTGGTACGTTTCTGGTCCCTCTGTCCTCGGAACTTCAGGCGCTAAGCGTGGTTCCCTTACCTGTGCTGGATTGAGGTGACTTCCTCCTTGCTTTTGCATGTTTTGGATGTAACAGCGATGAGATGGCCCCTCCCAGAACCAAGAGCAAAGAATACTGAGCTAGACACCAGAGGCTGCAGTGATATGGGCTGATGGAGGGGGTGTCAGGGAGAAAGGATGTGGTCACCTTCACGGCACCATCATAGCCTTTGGTTTGTTTAAACAAAGTGAATTAGTGTTGTGGTTTCTCTTGCTAAGAAAACCCTGTTTGTTTATTCGTTCACCTATTCATTCATTCATTCATTTATTCATCCATTCAGCTGACATTTATTGGCCATCTGGCAGTTGCTGACCTGGGCATTAGAAATACAGATAAGGTCCTTCTTTGCAAAGAACTTCTTGTCTGTTGGGGGAGACCTACAAAGAAAAGATGAAACTGAAATGTGAAGATTGTTGTACTAAAGTTCCAGTGGAATGCAGAAGAGAAATCTTTGAAATCTGCCTGGGAGAGCCAGGAGGGCTTCAGCCAATGGGTCCTATGCGAGCTGACCCTTGAAAGCTGGCTCAAATGTTACCCTGAGGTGAATTTTACCCGTGGGATGGGGAGGAGAAGGGAGTGTCCAACCAGGAGAGAGAGGTGTGTGGAAGAATTTGGTAGATGATAGTCCGGTGTATTTTAGAATTTACAAGTAAATTGCTGGACGTCTGGGGGGAGGGCCTGATGCCCATGGGTGTCGTCTGTTGGTGGGGCATGAGGGGGCTGCGGCTTATTCATTGCTCCCTGTGATTGAAAATGAGCCCCTGGAATCTATTTCTCAGCTCCTCTCCACTCTCTTGCTCTTGGTTTGCCGTGAACATTACTCCATATAAAACTCCTAAGAAAATCAGCCAGTCTTCTCACAGATACTGCTGAGTGTGGGCCCAGCAGGCAAGGCTGGTGGAGGTGCTGCCAGGGATCAGGGCAGAGGACACTTCCCACTGAGTGTCAGTTTCTGGAGGGCAGGACCTGGGCATTGCCAGTAAAGCCTTTGTTACCTGAGGGCTGATCATCAGGAGTGGGAGGAAGCTTTAGAGGCCCGGATACGCCTAGAGAGGCAGGGTGGAGGAGGGAGGCAGGCTGGAGGAGGGAGGCAGGCTGGAGGAGGGAGGCAGGGTGGAGGAGGGAGGCAGGCTGGAGGAGGGAGGCAGGGTGGAGGAGGGAGGCAGGCTGGAGGAGGGAGGCAGGCTGGAGGAGGGAGGCAGGGTGCAGGAGGGAGGCAGGGTGGAGGAGGGAGGCAGGTGAAGACCCATTAAACTCTGGATTTGGCCATAGGGTGTTTGAGTTCTACCTTCCTGGCTTGCTGGTGGGGCAAGTGACTTCATTTCTTGGAGCCACAGTTTTCTTTCATTCTTCTTTATTTTTATTTTTGTTACTATTTTTTGAGACGGATTCTCACTCTTTTGCCAGGCTGGAGTACAGTGGCATGACCTGGGCTCACTGCAACCTCTGCCTCCTGGGTTAAAGCAGTTCTTCTGCCTCAGCCTCCCTAGTAGCTGAGAAGACAGGCACGCGCCACCACGCGGGGCTAATTTTTGTCTTTTTAGTAGAGACAGGGTTTCACCATATTGGCCGGGATGGCATTCCTCTTTATTTGATAGCAGTAACATACGTGACGTAAATGTTACCACTTGAACTGTTACTGAATGGGCAGTTCAGTGGCATTAAGTGTATTGACATTGCTGTACAGTCATTACCATGGTCCATCTCCAGAACTTTATCAACTGTAGTGCATGGTTCTTAGATGGAGGTCCTTTTTGGCACTTTTGTGGAGTTTGGGTGAGGAGTTAGATGGGTCAGATTTGCATAGTGAGGTGTGATTGAGTCCTGGAAAGTCATGCCAGGGAGCAGGTGAAAGCCAATGAGTATTCTGCCAGGTCCAGAGGCCCAGTGGCCAGTTTCCATCTGGATGGGCCTGGAAGGCTTCCTGGAGGAGAAATCCCTAATGTGGATGACAGGGGATGGATGCAGGAAACCACCATGGTACATGTATACCTATGTAACAAACCTGCACGTTCTGCACATGTACCCCAGAACTTAAAGTATAATAAATACATTAAAAAATGTGTAAACAGGCTTCGTGCAGGTGGCTCATGCCTGTAATCTCAGCCCTTTGGGAGGCTAAGGTGGGCGGATCACGAGTCCGAGGTTCGAGACCAGCCTGGCCAACATAGTGAAATACCGTCTCTACTAAAAATACAAAAAATTAGATGGGCTTGGTGGCGGGTGCCTGTAATCCCAGCTACTTGGGAGGCTAAGGCAGGAGAAGTGCTTGAACTCAGGAGGCAGAAGTTGCAGTGAGCTGAGATCTCACCATTGCACTTCAGCCCAGGTGACAGTGCTAGATTACGTCTCACAAAAAAAAAAAAAAAAAAAAAAAAATGTGTGAACAAAAAAATTTATACCCCTTGACCCAGAGTAATCTACATGCAAATATTTAACTCTAAAGGATGTTAATTGTAGCATTATTTACAATGAGGAAAAACAGGAAATGAGCTAAATGACCAAAATAGGTGACTAGTATAGTAACTTAAGGCCATCTCTAGAAAATAGTAGTATATAGTCATTAAAATTTATTGTGGGGGGCTGGGCACAGTGCCTCATGCTGTAATCCCAGCACTTTGGGAGGCTGAGGTGGGCAGATTGCCTGAGGTCAGGAGTTCGAGACCAGCCTGGCCAATATGGTGAAACCTCATCTCCACTAAAAATACAAAAATTAGCCAGGCACGGTGGTGCACGCCTGTAGTCCCAGCTACTTGGGAGGCTGAGGCAGGAAAATCACTTGAACCTGGGAAGTGGAAGTTGCAGTGATTTGGGATTACACCACTGCACTCTAGCCTAGGTGACAGAGCACAGAGCAAGACTTCATCTCAAAAAAAACAAAAAACAGAAAAACAAATCAACGTGGGGGCTGAGCCTGACACCTGTTATCCCAGCACGTTGGGAGGCTGAGATGGGAGGATCGCTTGAGTCCAGGAGTTCAAGACCAGTCTGGAGAGCATGGGGAGACCTGTCTCTACAAAAAATTTGAAAATAACCGGGACATGTTTGTGTGTGCCTGTAGTCCCAGCTACTTGGGATGCTGAGGCGGGAGGATTGCTTGAGCCTGGCAGGTTGAGGCTCAGGCTGCGGCTGCAGTGAGCTATGATCCTGCCACTGAACTTCACAAAGCAATATCCTGTCTCAAAAAAGAAAAAAAAACATTGTATATATATTGTATATATAAAATCAATTTTTTTTTTTTTTTTTTTTAGATGGAGTCTTGCTCTGTTGCCCAGGCTGGAGTGCAATGGCTCCATCTCGGCTCACTGCAACCTCTGCCTCCTGGGTTCAAGTGATTCTCCTGCCTCAGTCTCCTGAGTAGCTGGGACTACAGATGTGTGTCACCACGCCCGGCTAATTTTTTTGTGTGTGTTTTTAGTAGAGAGGATTTCACCATGTTAGCCAGGATGGTCTCGATCTTCTCGGGATCCGCCCACCTTGGCCTCTCAAAAGTGCTGGGATTACAGGTGTGAGCCACTGTGCTCAGTGAAAACGTATATTAATATGGCCTTGTTCACAATATATTGATGGAAATAAGCAGGCTATGATTTCATTATGTCCGATTTGATACTACTTTTTTAAAAAACAGCTTTTCTGAAGTATAATTCACATAATATAACATTGTGATGCTAGTTTCATAAAAAACGTATATGTGTATAAGTAGATAGAAAAAAGATTGTTTAGACATTTATCAACAGAGTAATAGTGATTATTTTTGGGTGATTGGATGAGTCATGGAAGATTCTGTTTTTTTTTCTCCATTCTTTCTGGTGTTCCAGGGTTTTGGCATTGAAGTACTTTTGTACTTAGAGGAATTTTATAAAAAACAAAAGTTCCCTTTGAGGGATACTGTGCTTCTGGCTTATTTTCCCCTTACCCTCATCATTCCTGAGGAGGAAGAGAAATACCTGTGAGGAAGTATTTGCATTTGTTTGCAGTGGTGCTGGGGTGGCGTCTGTGTGGACCCTGGACTCCCAGCTGTCCCCACAGTTATAAAGAGTAACTAAAAGCTTCCTGAACAACAGGTCCCTTATCAGCCTTAAACGTTATTGTTCAGATACATTGGCTTTTATTCATAGTCTTACTAATCAGCTGGGGACAAAAAAGGCCCAGTGAACCATTAGCCCTCAGCCCGAGATGGGAAGCGCATGATGGTACAATGGCCGTGGTTCAGACTCAGATGTTATGTTGTGTTTTGAATTCAGTCCAGGTTCCTAGGAGGAAAACACCCATCAAATTATGTTGGCTCTAGAGCGATCCCAGTCAACAGATGACATCAGTGACTTTTCCTTCCCTGCTGGACTTTATTTGGAGAGGATGCAAGGATTGTGCAACCTTGGAATAAACAGAACAGAGACCCGACTCCTCAGGCTTTGTGTTTCTGAGTGTAGTTCCAGTCCAATAGCGGATCTGTTTTCTTTATTCCACGTGATGAGACTGTTGCCCAGCTTTTGTGCAAGGGTGGAGTGGGTGTCCGTTTGCTGATGTGCATCCTATGTACATGCTAGCTGTTATTTGAACGAGGCACTCTCATCTTTATTATATTATGTATTCTCTGCCCATAAATGATGTCTTGAAATAGACCGGTGAGCATCCCCTCGTTTATTTCAGTCCCTGTTTGCACAGCAGGATTTTTGTCATTAGATCATGGGTTTTGTTTGTGTGTAGACTTCAGTAAGAAATAATCATGACTCTGTCTACTCATTTGCTCCTTGTTCTTTCCTGTTATTCACAATGGCTTTGGGCTTTTGGGGAGCATTTAGTTCTGCATGTTGTGTATGTATAAGTGCGTGTTCTCTGTGAGGGGGGCTGCAAGGCCTTAAGTTAAAGTCGGATTCCCTTCCTGGCAAGGAACCAGCAGGAAGGAAAACGGAGTCAAACCTAGTCTTTGCATGTGGAAGCTTGTGGCGTGATGGTTATTTTTTTTTTGTGATGTTCTGTACAGCCCTGTAATCTCTTATTTTTGGCAAGCCAACTCCGAATCTGTGGTCCTGTAGCCCCAGGCAACCAAAAGCTGAGACAAACAGAGGAAGTGTCGTTATTCACATGTTTCTCTGGCCACCTCATCAGGCTGGACACCGCTGGCTGCCACCCCCTCACTGAGCTGGAGCTCCCCAGAGTGCAGCCTGGCCGGGCAGGGATTGTTGACCCTGGCCCCTATAAGAAGCACCTTTGACTTGTCCCCCAGCCCTCAGGGTCCCTGCCCCTCATTGCTTCAGTGCACTCTTTCTGTACTTTGTACATTGTCTGGAATTTATTTCTGGCAGACTTTGTGGTCAAAACTGGGAAGTCTCTGTTTCCTTAAAACAGCCTTTCCTCAAACCCAGGAAGTGGAGTAGGGAGCTCGCCTTCCTCACCCCTCATGGGCATGCACACATGTGTACACAGTCTCACCCATGTGCACACACACAGGCACACACATGAGAGAGGAAGGGGAGAGCCAGGGCGTCCACCCCAGCCTCGGTTCCCAGTATCCCTAGGGGTTTTGGATGAAGAGTTTCAGTTTTCCAAAGCCTGCTGGAGATTAATTGTTGTGATGTTTTGTGGGATCCGTAAAAGCCTGTAGTATCAGGTTTCTTTCCTTTTGATTGGGATGCCATGAAGTCTGTTAATGAGGGATCATTTGTGTTACCTGCTCTGATAGGCACTTTTACTGGCATTTGATTTTATAACATGGGAGATGAATTGATCTGTGCCTGGTACATTCCACTGGATACAGTCCATTTGATAGGAAGGTTGTTTACATCACGGTGTCTTGCATGGGGGGCTGCCTTGGGAAGTGAAAGGTCTGTGTTTATGTCTGTTGACAGGGGGTGTCTATACTTCTTCCTGTTCTAGCATTTACTCTTATTTTACAATCAGTGCCTACTTGCTGTGTGAACAGGACAGATTTGTCTTGTATGTTTGGATCGTATTCAGTTTCATGCAGAAGACTTAGCTAGATGAGTGACTCAAAGTTCCATGCCCGGGGGCCCTCTGCCCTCCTTCCCTCAATCACGCCTTTATCCAGTCCCTTCCCACGCCCTATTGTTCCTCATTGGAGTCCTCTGTCCTAGCCTATCCCCCCTGCTCTCCCCCACACAAGGGGTGCAGCTCCTCTCTCCACAGCAGCACTGGAAAGTGCTAGAACACTTGGAGAATACCAGTTCTGCAGTAGGGATTATGTCCAGCAGGTTTATCTGCTCAAGACACTCCTGAAGTACGTTTCTACTTACTTAACACATGCTTTTATAGGCCCTGCTGCTGTTAGCTGTTCGTAGATACTATGTCAGAACAAAGCTGTGAGTAGCTACTATTATTAGGTCCATTTCACAGATAGAAACCCGAGGCCCAGACAGGGTAAAGAATCCTAAGGTTCTGTAGCTAGCTGTGGGAGAGCTGGGGTGCAAACTCAGGCTTTCTGACTTCAAAGTTCATACTTTTTTTCCTTTTTTTTTTTTTTTCTGAGATGGAGTCTCACTTTGTCACCATGCTGGAGTGCAGTGGCATGATCTCAGGTCACTGTAACCCCTGCCTCCTGGGGTTCAGGTGATTCTTCTGCCTCAGCTTCCTGAGTAGCTGGCGCCACCACACCCAGCTAATTTTTGTGTTTTTAGTAGAGATGGAGTTTCACCATCTTGGCCAGGATGGACTCCATCTCTTGACCTCGTCATCCACCCGCTTTGGCCTCCCAAAGTGCTGGGATTACAAGCATGAACCACTGTGCCTGGTGAAGTAGGCAGTGTTGCTGTTTCTGTTTTGCAGCTGGGGAGGCACCAAGGCATTAAGTACTTTGCCCAGGAACCTAGAACTAGTCAGTGGTAGAGCCAGGATTCCACTCAGACAGGTAAGCTCTGGAGCCAAAGCCCTGAGCCTCTGTAGTAGATTTCCTGTGGCTTTCTGTCCTGTTTTGTTCCAGAAAGTTCCCAGGGGGACAGTTACAGCATCACTGGATGCTGTTCTCATACACACAATTTCTACTGGCTCTTTAGCCTTTCTTTCATTAGTGAGAGAATGTTTCAGCCCAGCTCTTCAGATGGTGGAGTTGAGGCCCTCTTGTCTGAGCTGGATAATTGAGAGCCAGCAGGCTTGAGGGCCTGTGAGGTCTCTGGAGAACATGGTGCTGGTGGGGCCAGGAGAAGTCACTTCTTGGGACTTTGGAAGGCCTAGAGGAATTGCAGAAACGAAACGCCACATGCTCACTGGAAGCCAAGTTCATGTTTCTCTCACTCATGGAAGGGATCTGAGGTGCTGCAAACGTGGCCTCTTTCAGACGTAGAATGCCTGCCTAGTTACAGGAAACAGAAATGTCGCCCCACGCTTAGCCAAGGATTTCAACATCTCTTGGAGGAATTCTGCATGGACCTGAAGTTTGCAGCTTTGCATTGTAACCAAGTTGGCTCTCCTTGCCTTCTCCCCCAGGCCACGATTTCGTCATCCTGCCGGAGGGATGGCATTTCCAATGAAGTGTCTGTCTGTGAATATAAACATGGAGCTGAGACAAAGCACAGCTTCTGCCTGGACCCGGGAAGAGGGACTCAGGCGCCTGGGGCCGGGGCCCGACTCCAGAGCTGCTGCTGCTGCCCGGCCTGGTTTGGGGATGCCTAATGAGGCAGCCTGGGCTGGGAATGGCTTAGGGCTCCGGTTGATGAAGCTGAGAGAAGGGTTGAGAGGGCACTAGACCTAAGATGGTGGCCAGAGCCGTTGAATCATGTGGTTGTGAAATTGTCAGTAACTTCTTTGTATGGCCGGGTGATCTGATCTCTCATGTAGGACTCAGTCCCCTAGTTGGGTCTTGGAAGGTGGCCACTTATCTGAAACAGACAGCCTGGCATAGTGAAAAGAGCTTTGTGTTTTACCCCTTTAGATAGTAAGCAAAGAAAATGGCAGTAGCAGCGTTGTCTGGGGTGACACCCTGATGCATTGCTGGTGGCAGAGTGAAGTGGTGACATTGGGAACATAATAGGGCCTTCTGGATGCTGTATGAAGAACCGTATTCCCTACCCTAGGACTCTCCAGAGAAAACCATTTAAAATAGGGGGAAAGTTATTTGTATGAATATGTTAATGATAACATTATGTATAATAGAGGAAATTTGGAAGAAACCTATAGATTCTGCCTCAGGGAAGTGGTTAAGGAGATGATGGTATATTCTAGCAAGAATGACTCCCATTAAAGATTGAATTAGGAAGACTCTTAAGATGTTGTGGTATTAAGAAAAAAAAACTCTGTGATTAACAATGAGCATGGGGCCGGGCACGGTGGCTCATGCCTGTAATCCTAGCACTTTGGGAGACCGAGGTGGACAGATCACCTGAGATCAGGAGTTGAAGACCAGCCTGGCCAACATGGTGAAACCCTGTCTCTACTAAAATACAAAAATTAGCCAGGCATGATGGTGGGTGCCTGTAATCTCAGCTACTCAGGAGGCTGAGACAAGAGAATTGCTTGAACCCGGGAGGTGGTGGTTGCGGTGAGTTGAGATCACATCACTGCATTCCAGCCTGGGTGGCTGAGTGAGATTTTTGTCTCAAAAAAAAAAAAAAAAAAAAAAAAAAAAGGTGAGCATGGGCCCATCATAGTGGCTCACGCCTGTAACCCCAGCACTTTCAGAGGGTGAGGTGGGTGGATTACTTGAGCCCAGGAGTTCAAGACCAGCCTGGGCAACATGGCAAAACTCCATCTCTACTAAAAAATACCAAAATTGGCTGGGTGTGGCAGTGCCCACCTATGGTCCCAGCTAGTGGGGAGGCTGAGGTGAGTGGATCACTCACGCCCAGGAGGTTGAGGCTAAAGTGAGATATGATCATGCCACTGCTCTCTAACCTGGGTGACAGAGCAGTACCCTGTTTAGAAAAAAAAAGTGAGTATGCTCTGTGATTCACCCACATCAAATATCTGCCCATGACAGATTTGAAAGATAATGTAGAAAAAATTATTAGGGCTGGGCGAGGTGGCTCACACCTGTAATCCCAGCACTTTGGGAGGCCGAGGTGGGCAGATCACTTGAGGTCAGGAGTTCAAAACCAGCCTGGCCAACATGGCGAAACCCCATCTCTACTAAAAATACAAACAGTTAGTGGGGGGTGTTGGTGCATGCCTGTAATCTCAGCTACTTGGGAGGCTGAGGTGGGAGAATCATTTGAACCTGGGAGGTGGAGGTTGCAGTGAGCCGAGATTGCAGCCCTGCACTCCAGCCCGGGTGATAGAGTGAAACTCTGTCTTTAAAAAACAAGACAAACAACCAAAAAAAGATTAGTAGTTATTATTTGGTAAGTGGGATTATAGGAAATATTTTTCCTGTTACCAAAAAAAAAAAAGATGAAAGAAAACAGTACAGATTTAAGATGCAGACCTGGAGATTTAATTCTGGTTATTGTTAGATCTGATTATGTGTCTTTTAGAAATGCTTGAAACATTTCTGAGTCTCAAATTCATAGAGTGATTGAATATTCAGTCTTGAATATTCAATCATAAAATGATTGAATAATTTCTAAGTGTCCTTTAATCAACCCAATTCCAGTTGCAAATAGTTTTTTCAGGTAGAACCTACCAGACTTGTTAATATCAGTAAGCTAGATTCATGTGTACAAACGAAGTCCTTGAGGCTGGGCGGCTGAGTTGGGCAGATCGCTTGAGCCTAGGAGTTTGAGACCAGCATGGGCAACATAGTGAAACCCTGTCTCTACCAAAAGTACAATATATTAGCTGGGCACAGTGGTGTGCACCTGTAGTTCCAGGTATCAGGGAGGCCAAGGTGGGAAGATCACTTGAGCCCAGAGAGTTGAGGCTGCAGTGAGCTGAGATCATGCCATTGCACTCCAGCCTGAGTAAAAAAAAAAAAAAAAAATCTTGAAATACTTTTGTTGTTCAACATTGCTCCTACAGATCCATGTTCAGGACTCAGGGTTTGATGAAACCTTCCTTGCAGACAGTGCTCAGACCGTGCACGACCGATCTGTGTGTTAGTGGAGAGCAAATGGCCCAGTCCTAGTTTTGAAGTAAAGCCATTTCTGGCAGAGAGGGTCACTCTGGGGCTCACAATTGGCTCCGGAGGTGTGGGCATGCTTGGAACACTGACCCCTTGCTGCCTGCACATGGGCTGGAGAACCCTCATTCCCTCCATCTGCTTTTTGTGAGTTAGGGAGGGAGTTTCTGCTCAGCGCTGGGCTCATCACTCTTAAAGGCTTTGCACATTTTCCTTTGGTGATGGTGGCCCTTCACAACCACACACAGATTTCATTAGCTTGGCCTTTTTTTTCCTTCTGATACAGAGTCTTGCTCTGTCTCCCAGGCTGGAGTGGAGTGGCCCGACCTTGGCTCACTGCCACCTCTGCCTCCCGAGTTCAAGTGATTCTCCTGCCTCAGCCTCCCGAGTAGCTGGGACTACAGGTGCCTGCCACCATGCCCGGCTAATTTTTGTAATCTTAGTAGAAACAGGGTTTCACCATATTGATCAGGCTGGTCTCGAACTCCTGACCTCAGGTGATCTACCTACCTCGTCCTCCCAAAGCGCTGGGATTACAGGCGTGAGCCACCACACCTGGCCTAGCCTGGCCTTTCATCTTGAATGCAGGGAGCCCATGAGCAAGCTATACCACACCTCAGAGAAGGGTTTTAGGAGGTGCCAAAATACTGACAAGCCCATCATTCTGCTGCCCTGAATTGGCTTTATCTCATGCACACTGGGTTAAGGTCATTAGTTACTCACTTAAGTGATCTTGTGTGTGTTTCCAGTGACAGAAAAGGATTAGAGATGGACTGCTGAGGTGACGGGTATTCATAGACATGCCAAGAAGGAGGCAGTGCTTTAAGCTATTGAAGGAGGCAGGTACCAAGAGCTCCCAGGTTGGGGTTTGAGCTCCCGCCTTCTGTCTACACGGCAGCAGGCAAGGTCTATGGCCCCCAGGCTCCGCATCTGTGATGTAAGGATCTGCCTACCTTGTTTGAGCATCAGATAAGGTAACGCTTTGTGAATCACTTTAAAAAAACTGTATCTCACTGGGCATGATGGCTCATGCCTGTAATCCCAGCACTTTGGGAGGCCAAGGCAGGCGGATCATGAGGTCTGGAGTTCCAGACCAGCCTGACCAACATGATGAAACCCCTTTTCCACTAAAAATACAAAAATTAGCTGGGCATGTTGGCAGGTACCTGTAGTCCCAACTACTTGGGAGGCTGAGGCAGGAGAATCGCTAGAACCCAGGAGGCAGAGGCTGCAGTGAGCCGAGATCGCACCATTGCACTCCAGCCTGGGTGACAGAGTGAGGTCTCAAAAGAAGGAAAAAAAAAAACTATATCTATGTGAGGTTGATATTATGCTATCAAATAAATGTAAACACGTGTGAAATTATAAAATGATTCAACTGTCCATTCCTGTTTTTGAAACTTTCTGAAGAGAGGTGGACATGTTTCCCTGCCGTGGGGAGCTAGGGTTGTGCCTGTGTTCATCCAGGAAAATGGGGTGGAAAGCCCCAGATGCCTCGGCAGCATCATCTTGAGAATGTGAAATTGCAGTAGGTTTGGAATCTGGGCCTTCTGTCTGCCTCCTCCCTGCCTCTCCTTCCTTACCCACAGTCTCCATGACTCTCTGGCTTCCCAGGGTCCTCTCTCAGCAGCCTGGAAGGAAGGACATCCCCATTCCAGGGCCCAGGCCATGAGAAAGGAAGCAGTGGACAGGGGTGTGGGCTACAGGTGCAGGCAGCTCCAGGTGCCCACTCTAGGCTTCAGGATGAGTGGCTCCCTTTGGGCAGTGGGTACCTGCCGTCCTGGCAGGTACAGTCACTGGTGAGGCCCTGCTGCTTCAGCTGCACACCATGGGGTTTTCCTGAGACTAAAGAGGGTCCTGTTTCTCAGGTCCATCTACCAGTGAGCGCTGAGGCCAGGACCGGTGATGAGGAAGACTGAATCCTGAAGGATGGGAGGAAGGAGGTCAGGAAAGAGGGAGAAGGTCTGGCCAGGAGGGAGAAGAGAGGAAACAATAGAGGCGAGTGAGAGATCAGGAGCCCCATGCCTGCCACCCTGGGAAGGCCCTCCTGTTCTGCTATTCAGAACCCTAGCTCTGGACTTTAGAGTAAGTGTCAGGAGTGTGAGTGGAATCTTATGAATGCAGACACACCTCCCGGGTGAGCATTGAAAATGAGGGCAAGTGGGGCATGGTAGCTCATGCCTGTAATCCCAGCACTTCAGGAGGCCAAGGTAGAAGGATCATTTGAGCCCAGGAGTCTGAGATCTGCTTGGGCAACATGGGAGACCCTTTCTCTACAAAAAATTAAAAATTAACTGGGCATGGTGGCATGTGACTGTGGTCCCAGCTACTCAGGAGGCTGAGGTGGGAGGATTGCTTGAGCCCTGGAGATTAAGGCTGCGATCAGCCATGATCGCACGACAGCACTCCAGCCTGGGTGACAGAAGGAGACTCTGTCTCAAAAAAATAAAAAAAAGTAGTCCTGGCATGGTAGCTCACCCCTGTAATCCTAGCACTTTGGGAGGCCGAGGCGGGAGGATCACCTGAGGTCAGGAGTTCAAGACCAGTCTGGCCAACATGGTGAAACCCCGTCTCTACTATTTATACAAAAATTAGCTGGTTACGGTGGCGCGTGCCTGTAATCCCAGCTACTCAGGAGGCTGAGGCAGGAGAACTGCTTGAACCTGGGAGGTGGAGGTTGCAGTGAGCCAAGATCGTCCACTGCATTCCAATCTGGGCTCCAGAGCGAGACTCAGTCTCAAAAAATAAGTAAATAAATAAATAATAAAAAAATAAAAAATAAAGAAAATGAGGGCGGAGGATGAGGAGCCAGGGGAAGATTCTTCGAGACGTGGGAGGTAGATTTGCGTGACTGCTGTCTGGGAGCTGAGCAGACAGGGAGGGAACAGAGCTGGGATGTGGCAGGGACAGGCTCCAGGCAGTGGCAGCATGGGTGCAGTCGGCCAGAAGGAAATGGAGCGAGAAAGTGGGGCATCAGCAACATTCAGCTCCCTCCATAGCTCGTTGAGAAGAGAGGGGTGGGGACAGGGAGAAGCCGGAGGGTCCCCCAGAATCATTTTATCCCTACTCCTTTCGTATCTTTTAGTGTGTTCTTCCCTAACTAGATTGTTGGCATTTTAAGGGCACAGTTTATCTCTTCTCCCTCTTCTGTTTCCTCCAAAGTTGGCTGATCACCAGATCACTTAAAGGAAGTTGTTTGTTTTATAAGCATTTTACCAGATCTTGCCTTAACTCTTATCCCCCCCAGAATCAGTCACAATCATTCTAGCAGGGCTTGCTAGATGCTCAACAATGACCGATGGCTCCGCTTGAGTTATATGAAGATACTGCTTTAGTTTTAAAAGCAAACTTAATTAAACAATGTGTAGGAAAGAGAAAGGAGAGGACTCCTCGAGTGCCTGAAGGTCCAAGCAGTGAAGAATGTGTGTTCACATGCCACAACCCTTAGGCTAAGGACATGGTTTTCCTATCTGTTTATTGAATTGAGTCACTTGCTTTAGTTATAATATATGAAGGGATAAGACTGCATCTCACTTCTCAGTTAACCAGCCCTCCCGCTGTCTTTTGATCACACGTCCTGGGGTCAGATTCCAGCCCTGCCAGTCAGTGGCTGCACTGGCTAAGGCCACGTGTTGACCACTGGCTAGAATTCTGCCAAGAGCCTTACCTGCTGGAGGCACAGGACGTGTCTGGTGCCTTTTAAGTAATGTGAGCAGGTTACTTAATCTCACTGTCTGTCTGTTCAGCTGAAAACTAGGGCCAACCCTGGCTCGGCTCAGGGGGCTGTTGTGAGGATTAAATAAGAGAATCCATGGAAGATGCTTAGAGTAATACCAGACACTTAGGAAGTGCTGAATAAATCAGAATGGTTTTTACTATTAGTGTCATCTTTCAATGTTTGTGACTTACCCTTACATTACAGTTAGTCATTTCATTGGCGTGTACTAACCAAAGGGGCCCCTCCCCATTCTTTAGGAGGGCGGGAGTTCAAAATCCAGGCACTATGAGTCTGCATGGAGGACCGATGTGAGAGCTGGGTACTCCTGGGACTTCAGTGGGTGCTGGGGTTCTCAGGTTGGTGTATTCAGTCACATAGTTCCTTGGCTGGGCCCCTTGGAGGAAGAGGCTAAAGCTGGCCAGAGGCAGGTGTGATGGTTGGTCTGTCCTGTGTGCACTGAGCACCTTCTGTATGCTAGTTCCCTGCTTGCTTCTAGACAGAAGAAAACGAGGGTAGTTGGTCATATTTGAACAGTGCCTTTTGTAGTTTACAGACACCATCTTACTGAACACGGATAAAAAATGCTGCGATATGTTTTTTTTTGCTGTTTCATAGGTGAAAAAACTCAGGCACAGACATTCTAAATAGTTAAAGCTCTTAGGAAAAGGCTTCTTCAGCATTGCAGGAGAAACGGTGTATTTGCACAAGGCAAGTAGTTTACCCTGAAAGGTGGCATATGCTTACAGGCACCTAAATACTACACGGTGTTTTATCCATGGCCTTTTTTCTTACAATGGAACATAGCTTTGTCTTCCTGGGGGTGTTTATCAAGCCACATCTATGTAGCAGATGGTCTTCAAGCGTTTCCCATATTCCCTCATTTATAACACTCTAGAACCCTGAGTTAATTATTAGTCTCATTTCGTGGTTGAGGAATCTGAAGCTCTGAGAGTTTGAACTTGCCTAAAGTCACATGGTGAGGAAGTGGCAGAACTGGCCTGGACCCCAGGCATCTGGCTCTGGTCTTTCCAATAGTGCCTCTTCAGTGGGTACCCCTTAAATTCTCAGGGGCAGGTCCTCTCTCCTCCTTTTCTGCTTTTTTTTTTTCCAGAGCAAAACCACGTTATCCTAACTGCCAAGCATGACCTACAAAAGCTCTTATCTCTCCTCCAACAAAAGCCATTCCATCCCTGGTGGATGAGGTCGCCTGGCATTTTGCAGGGCATTTTGCAGGGTAGGTGCCAGCTCAGGAAAGTGACATAGATAAGCCAGTGGGTGGCTTGTGTTACTGCCTTCCTGATGGTTTGCTTTTAATTCAAGCCGATTCATTTATCTGGGATGAAAAAGGGAGAAGCTGATGCACACACATTGAAAAGCAGGGAATGGGGCTGGAGAATGAGGCCGTGACTGTTTGGAATAGGATCCTGGAGATGGGCAGTGCTGATAGAGTAAGTTTCCAGGGAGCAGGGGAAGGTGTGTGCACTAATGACAGGAGCTTCAGCATCTGCCCTTCCTTGCTTCAGGGGCTGAAGGGGAGGGGATCACAGGGCTGAGTGAGGGCTCTCCATCCTCCCTGTGCCCTCCTGCTCCATGTGTATAACCTTGAGGTGGGATTGGAGGGCTGGGTGGAGGGCTACGCATACTCTCTCCTCCCTTGTGCTCCCTGGATATAACCCCAAGGTGGGATCACAGGCTGAATGAGGGCTCCCCATCCTCCCCCCTCCCTCCTGCTCCACCGGTGTAACCCTGAGGGGGGGATCACAGGCTGAATGAGGGCTCCCCATCCTCCCCCTCCCTCCCGCTCCACCAGTGTAACCCTGAGGGGGGATCACAGGCTGAGTAATGGCTCCCCATCCTGCCTCTTCCCTCGTGCTCCACTGGTGTAGACCCAAGGTAGGATCACAGGGCTGAGTGAGGGCTCCCCATCCTTCGTCCTCCCTCCTGCTCTGTAGGTATAACTGCAAGGTGGGATCACAGGGCTGAATGAGGGCTCCCCATCCTCCCCTCCTTCCCGCTCCACCAGTGTAACCCTGCGGGGGAGGGGATCACAGGCTGAGTGAGGGCTCCCTGTCCTCCCTCTTCCCTCATGCTCCACTGATGTAACACCGCGGTGAGATCACAGGCTGAATGAGGGCTTCCCATCCTCTCTCCTCCCTCCTGCTCCACGTGCATAACCCCCAGCTGATTTACAGACTGTGGTACCTGCTCATCTGCTTCAATTCCGGAAATGGAACTGCAGGGATGGCGTTTCTGACATCCCTGTGTTTTAATTACAAAGGGGCCCCTTGAGACCTTACCAGAAATACTGCCAGCCTAGCCCTTTAAAAATTCAGGGTCTTAGATTCCGTATCAGTCTGGCTCCCTGGCTGTAAAATTGTACTATAGTTAGGCAGGTTGTTTCCTTTGGGGGAACGAGGTGAAGGGTACAAAGGATCTCTCTGTGTCATTTCTTACAACTACATGTGAGTCAGCCGGCCACAGTGGCTCACGCCTGTAATCCCAGCACTTTGGGAGGCCGAGGCGGGTGGATCACAAGGTCAAGAGATAGAGACCATCCTGGCCAACATGGTGAAACGCTGTCTGTATTAAAATACAAAAAAAAAAAATTAGTCGGGTGTGGTGGCACGCGCCTGTGGTCCCAGCTGTTCGGGAGGCTGAGGCGGAAGAATCGTCTGAACCCAGGAGGCAGAGGTTGCAGTGAGCCAAGATTGCTGGAGTGCAGTGGCGAAATCTCGGCTCACTTGACGACATGACACCAAGTGAAAGCAGCCAGACACGCAAGACCGCATCTTATGTGATTCCGTTTATAGGAAATGTCCCGAATAAACAGATCTGTGGAGACAGAAAGTAGATTCAGGGTGGCCAGGGTTTGGCAGTTGCAGGGGCAGGAGGGAGTAGCATGGTTAGGAGGGAGTAGCGGGGGTAGGAGGGAGTAGCGGGAGTAGGAGGGAGCAGCAGGGGTAGGAGGGAATGGGGAGTGACTGTTAGTGGGTAGCAGGCTTCTTTTTTGGCTCATGTTCTAAAATTGGATTGTTGAAATGGTTGTAAAGCTCTATGAGTGTACTAAAAGTCATTGAGTTATACCCTTTAAATGAATGATTACATAGTATGTGAATTATATCTCAGTAAAACTGTTAAAAAAGAAAAGTAGGGCCTTTTGACAGTTTTTTTTTTTTTTCCTGAGATGGAATCTCACTCTGTTGCCAGGCTGGAATGTAGCGGTGCGATCTTGGCTCACTGCAACCTCTACCTCCCAAGTTCAAGGGATTCCCCTGCCTCAGCCTCCTGAGTAGCTGAGACTACAGGCACGTGCTACCATGCCCAGCTCATTTTTTGGATTTTAGTGGAAATGGGGTTTCATCATGTTAGCCAGGCTGGTCTCGAACTGCTGACCTTGTAATCCACACACCTCGGCCTCCCAAAGTGCTGGGATTATAGGCATGAGCCACCACAGCCGGCTGCCTGTGTTTTTATAAATGAAGAAATGGAGATTCCTAAAGGCTAAACCACAGTGAGGGAGTGCTGCAGCCAAAACCAGATCTGGGGGCTCCTTGACCTGCCAGCCCATTTTCTTCTCACTGCTGGTATAGCCGGGTTGCCACGGCTGCCCTCTTGCAGGGGCTGACAGCTCAGGGAGGTCACCAGAGGAAAGGCCTGTGAGTTCTGTGCAAGTCATTTTCAGGCTTGTGTCCTCAGTGGGGACCCTGCTCCCTCCGGAAGTGAGTATGACATTCCGTCCTGTTCCCTTGGAGCAGCTCTTCCCAGGAGAGCTTCAGTGGAAAGAGAACTGTGGGAAAACATGTGGAAGCTTTTCGTGGACACGTTTCTGAGTGTCATGAAGTGCTCAGCTGTGTCCTGGTCCTGAGTTTTCCCAGGGTTTGTAACCCCCGGAGCTGATTTTGGGTGCAGAAGGCAGCCATGGGATTATAGCCAGGGACTGTGCTATTTTTCATAAGTGGTGATGCTGTTGTGTAGTAAACAGGCCCTTTGTGGTGAAATGGGCAGGAGTGAATGGAGGTGGAGGGAGAAGTTTTGGGAAAAGATTTGCACTCGGTTAGTGATGCTCAAGGTGCTTCAAGGCAGACTCAGTAGCTCCCGAAGTTGCTGAGTAGAAATGCCGATTACTGGGTCCCAGTCTGGACCTGCAGCATCAGAAACTCTGGGGTAAAGTCTGGAAACCTGTGTTTTATTTTTATTTTATTTTTTTTTTGGAGATAGAGTCTTGCTGTGTTGCCCAGGCTGGTCTTGAACTCCTGGGATCTCAGCGATCCTCCTACCTCGGTCTCCCAAAGTGCTGGGATTACAGGCATGAGCCACCGCACCTGGCCAGAACCTGTGTTTTAGTGAACACTCGTGACATTATTGTGCACCCTGAAGTCTGAGGAGTCTAGCTAGCATCAGGTAGGTGATCTGACGACACATCATTGGGGTTTGGGGTCATGGATCCTGTCACCAGCCTGAAGTTGTCCTCGTCTGTCACCCTCCTCACTGTGTCTAAGGGTGAGTAGGGCAGAGACAGGAAGTAGATTAGTGGTTGCCAGGGGCTGGGAGTCGCAGGCTAGGAGGGAATGGGGAGTGACTGCAGGTGGTACACACTTTCTCTTCTGGTGATGTTCTAAAACTAGGTTGTGGTGATGGCTGCAAGGCGTTAGATGGCTTGTTTGAACCTTGCAGTGGTAATCAGTGCCTTGGCCTAAGTTAAAGGGGAGAAAGTCTTCTGAAGGAAATGAGCTTTTTCTTCCCCCGACCCCATTTTTTTTTTTTTTTTTTTGATACAGAGTCTTGCTCTGTCGCCCAGGCTGCAGTGGTGCAGTCTCAGCTCGCTGCAACCTCTGCCTCCTGGGTTCAAGCAATTCTCCTGCCTCAGCCTCCTGAGTAGCTGGGACTACAGGCGCCTGCCACCATGCTGAGTCAACTTTTGTATTTTTAGTAGAGACGAGGTTTCATCATGTTGCCCAGGCTGGTCTTGAACTCCTGACCTCAAGTGAGCTTTTGCCACCAGATATTAAAATGTTTCAAAAAGCTCCTCTGTTTAGTACTGATTGAGATGAATGGAGCAAAATAGCCCAGAAACAGAACCTGGTATTGTCTCTCTGTAAGGTATGCATGAATTTAAAATATTATTAGATACATCTAATAGTAATAGTAAAGTATTTTTAAAAGTCGTCATAAATCAAGAGAAGGAAAGGATTATTCAGTAACTATGAGCATGTGGGTCTTAGTGTCACTAGTACTTATCCTTCGTAGGAGGGATTTGTTTTTTTAATCTTAAAGGAAGTAGATATGTTGAACACATCATGCTTCTTTGTTTATATTGGCTAGAGAGCCTAACTCTAAATTTAGCCAGTGTATAAGACTAAGTGTCATATATTTATCTATACAAACACACACATGTGTACATACACACTTGCATCCACATATACATACGCAGATTTTACAACACATATATACATATACATACACACATACATACATACACATGCATACATGCCTCATTCCTGATTTTCCATTGTTTTTCTTCCACTTTATCTTATATTAATCTTTCTGGTTTGTCAAATTTTCTTGTATTTTATGTATCTCTATAAACTACCTTAAGACTTTTGGGGGAAGAAAGTGGATTATAAAGAAAGAAATAGAATGAGGTATAATATATGGAAAAAAGACAGCAAAAATATACCCAGATTTGAATAGGTTGATTTTGGGGTGATGGTGATAATAGGATTAATAACTTTCCCTAAAGTTTTCTGTATTTTTGAAATGTTCTACTCAAAGCATCATATCAACAGAAAAATATTCTTATTTCCACTCATTCCCCTTGCTGGCCAGTGAAAGGAATGCATTTCCATAAGGGAGGGTCTGGCAGGGCAGTGTTGAGGGGAGGGTCTTTGCTGCAGGAAAAGCTGGTCTGGTTCCCAGGAGAGCGCCTCCTTTACTGCTTGACCTGATTGCAAGTGGAATGTCAGAGCCGGAAGGAAACATTCCATCACTTATTTAGAACATTAATTTGGCTCTTCCCTGATCTAGGCGTTTAGTCCCTTTTCGGAGGGAGTTTACATTCTAGTCAGTGATCAGACAGTAAATGAGTGAAACTGATTCAGAAATGATGCAACCCTGGGATGGTGACATATAGTCCCAGGGAGAAAGATGGGGAGATGCCCAAGTCAAGAGCGAGGGGAATGGGTTTCCAGAGAGAGGAGCTGCTTATGCACAGGCTTGGAGTTGCCCAGGAGTTGGGCAGGTCAAAGTGAAGAATGGCCAGGGTGGCCATTAAGTGATCAGGTCAGGGAAAGCGAGTACCTTGGAGAAATCAGCTAGGACCAGATCTGACGGGACCAAGGGAAAGAGTTTGAATTGTACTCTAAGCACAGTAGACAGCTACTGAAAGATTTAATAAGGGAAATGGCAGTGTCTGATTAAAGGTTCAAGATCCTTCTTCCTGCTTCTGAAGGGTGATTTGTGGGAGGACTAGAGATGCAGCCAGGGGGGGTGGATAGGGAGATCCTGCCCAAACTGATTGCTACACAGTGATATTTGTGTGGTTTTCTTTCCCCTTCCCCCCACTTTTTTTTTTTTTTGATGTTGATGGGGGGACATACAACTTAAGAAAAATTGGGATTACTTCGTCAAGTTTTCTATGTTAGCATTTTACTGATGGAATAAGCTTGCATTTAAAGTAGACATTATTTTTGTTTTAATTAGATAACATTATCGATATTACAGATACCAGGTGTGTATGTACCCATTTAATTACATACTCTAATACTTACAAAAAGATACATTTTGTCAAAAGAAAATTCAGCTTAGGTGGCCATATATATGTATATATATATATATATATTTTTTTTTTTTGAGACAAGGACTTGCTCTGTCGCCAGCTTACTGCAACTTCTGCCTCCCGGGTTCAAGCAATTCTCCTGCCTCAGCCTCCCTAGTAGCTGAGACTACAGGCGTGTGTTACCACGCCCAGCTAATTTTTATATTTTTAGTAGAGACAGAGTTTCACCATGTTGGCCAGGATGGTCTCAAAACTCCTGACTTCAAGTGATCCTCCTGCCTCGGCCTCCCAAAGTGCAATGGCTTTGTTTCTGATATATACAAAGCCAAGCCCAGTTGATGAGAATTTAGCAGTGTCTTCAAGATTTGATCCATTTCAGAAATCTGAGCTCTCTAGCATTACGTGGGCCGACGTTTTCTTAGCTCAGAACTGCTTACCTGAGTGTAGAAAATCTAACATTTAGGAAGAATGATTCATTGCTGTAAGTGTCGAGTCCTGGTTTTTATCTTTATTGTTGCACAAGTTTGATTTGACCTTGGACAAATCATTTCGGTTTGTATTTTAGTGCTTCTGTGCAGAAGATGGGGAAGAATAGTCCTGGTAACCCTCCTGCCATCATGTTAATGGGGCGAGAGCTCTCTAAGACCTAGGAGAGATAATCACAGGTGCAAAGGCCCTGTGGTGGGAGGCAGCGGGTAGATACTTTAGGAACTGAAAAATGGCACATGTAGCTGGAGAGCAGGGTACAGGGGAGAGAGGGTCCAGGGTCATGTTATAGAGGTAGGTCAGGGCCACAGTGGGCAAGATTTTGCACACCTTACTGGGGACTTTAATCTTGATCTGAAGAGCAGGGGGAAGCCATGGGAGGATTTAAATTGGGGAGTGACATAAGATTGATAGATACGCCGTCTCCTTTAATTCTCATAACAAATGTATGTGCTAGGTAATATTATCCCCCATTTTAAACCAGCACAGAAATTAGGACAGTGGAGGTGAAGGAGTTTACCCAAGAACACCTTGCGGGTGAATGATGGAGCTAGGAAAGCATCTCAGGTCAGCTTGCATCCAAAGTCCTCTGTCTTCCAGATCAGCCTGCCTCCATAGTAATATAACAATGACTGCGGCCTTAAAACACTTTGAACTCTTAAGATGAAAGATTTCCCTTAAATTACAAAGTGGTATTATGCTTCAGAAATGTGAGCAGTAATGAGAGAGCAGGTATTGCCCGGGAACTTTTGAAAAGCCGGGTCCATGTGGCTCTGCTCCAGCACCTTCAAGTTCCCTGCCGTCTGGTGGGGGGCGTCTCATAAGCTGCTTTCAACACAAAGAAGCGTTTGGCTGCTCCCCCGGCCATTTGACACTGCGGGCTGTCCATAAGGACTCATTGTCCGTGAAATGCACCCAATGCTTGAGCTTTCAGGGGTTTTGGGTTGGGAAATCAGATCTGGGCAGTGCATGCCTGGTTTCGCTGGAGACATCATCCAATGCCAAGTTTCTACTTTCTGCTTTCTTCCTCTTGGATAATTAGCTGGGTTACATGGATTCTTAGAAGCTGGTTGTAGAGATGACCATCTCAGTTTTGAACCCAAGAAGCCTTATTCAGGGTTCAAATGGGAAAATACCTGCTGGCTCACGGCCCTTGAGGCTCTTCGTGATGACGACACATGTCTGTTTCTTTCTAGTTGACCATGTGGTTCCTGAGCCTGGGACAAGCCTGCTCGCTGCCTTTGACCAGTGGAGGGAATGGGCCGACAGCAAGTCCTGCTGCGACTACTCTCTGCACGTGGACATCACTGAGTGGCATAAGGGCATCCAGGAGGAGATGGAAGCGCTTGTGAAGGATCACGGTAGGTTGCACTGACTCAATGCCCTCTGCAGATGTTCCCACTTCAGTCCATCAACTGGCACAGCCCCGGGAAGAAAGGCTCAGTGACAATGCTTCCAGATCCCATTTGTGCCTCATGCCCATGTCTGCCCCTGGGAAGGAGAGAGGGCTTTGGGCTGCAGCTTGTGCTGATTGGAGGTGGCGTTACCCAGTGAAGTAACATAAGCCTTCATTGATAAGGGAAGATGAGCGTTACTGCTGGGACCTATTCTTTGGTGACACCTGCTTGCCGCTTGTTGGTTTGCGGGCACTGTGCTCTCTAGCCAGGGTGGGGAGTTGAGGCTGCTGAGAGAGTGATTTACCCTCAAAAAATAAATACGCCAGGCACAGTGGCTCACGCCTGTAATCCCATCACTTTGGGAGGCTGAGGCAGATGGATCACCCAAGGTCAGGAGTTCAAGACCAGCCTGGCCAACAAGGTGAAACCCCGTCTCTATTAAAAATACAAAAATTAGTTGGGTGTGGTGGCAAGTGCCAGTAATCCCAGCTACTCAGGAGGCTGAGGCAGGAGAATTGCTTGAACCCGGGAGGTGGAGGTTGCAGTGAGCCGAGATCACGCCATTGCATACCAGCCTGGAGAACAAGAGCGAGTCTTTGTCTCAAAAAAAAAAAAAAAAAACAATTTATATATATATATAATTTAGCAAATACATATCCCAGTGAGAATTCGGTCTCAGGAGAGTCTTGGGCAGTCCCCTCCTACAAACCTGGATGAATCTAGGATAGACTTGAGGGCTATGAGACATTTCCAAACTGAGTGACAACCTGAGGGGTCTTTTCCATTCCCTAGAATTATTTTGGAGAAGAAATTTCCAGGGATTGGAAAGACTCACAGAGGCGGGAGGAATCTTTACCACCTCAAGGTGCCTCTGGGACTCTTGTCAACAGGAACCTTGGCGGCTTGGGTGGAAGAGCCAGACCACATCGTCTTCCTGGGTCTCCTTGGGCTTGGCTAGAGACCAAACTAACCTCATTGGATCTTAGCGTTCAGGGAAGCATCTGTTGCTTTAGGGTTCTGGGACTTCCACGCTCAGAAGCACCATGTGCTATGAGTGACATGGCAAGAGGGAAGTCTCTAGGCACTAGAATGGTAGAAAATGCCCCAGAATGAAAAGCAGGAGTCTTGAGTTTCTGTGATCTCGCAGAGACTGTGACCCTGGGTAAATTGCTTACATTTTATGGGTGTCAGTTTTTTAAACATTTCTCACATGGGGGTCTTGGATGAGATGTCCTCTAAGATTCTTTCCAGCACAAAGCTTCCGTATAAAAGAAAATAGGTAACCTTTGACTTTTCTCACTTTTGAGCATGCGGGGACTCCGAGTGATTTAACTGTGGCTACTTAGTCTGAATCTACTCCAAACCAGGCAGGAGGGTTACCATGGTAACTGTTGCCTGGCAACTGGAGAAGGGCCAGGATGTCCAGAGGCATTTAACTCAGGCAGCTCCCAGCACCCCCCAGGTGGCTTGAATTAAGCTCCAAGGCTGCTAGGTTGTCAGGACAATTGTTTAAAATTGTGATGAATGTTGGGCAGGGATGTTTGGTCTGGTGCCTGGGGGAGGCAAGAACTCCAAGACGCCAGAATGAGAATTGCGACATCTGCTTGTTGAACTGATGGACCTTTTCTTACTTAAAAAATCATTTTCTTAAAAATCAGCATGGAAGGCAGTCTGTCTGCCAAAAAAAAGACATTTATCACAGTTCTTCATGGGCAGAAACTTCTAATTCGTTTTCTTGTTAGAGTCGCAACAGACTTGTTTGGTGAGGGCAGCTTGAAAAATTAACCGTGGTAAAATAAATATTACAATTACCATGTTAACTATTTTTAAGTGTACGTGCAGTTCAGTGTTTTAAAATACACTCATAATGTTGTTGCAGCCATCAATACCCTCCATCCACAGGACTCTTTAGCTTGCAAAACTAAAACCCTACACCCATTAAACACTAACTCTTTACTCCCCTTCAGCCCAGTCCCTGGCAACCTCTGTTGTATTTTCTGTCTGTGATTTTGACTTCTAGGGACCTCATACACACTTTCTGTGTGTCTGCCTTGTTTTATTTAGCATAATGTTTTCAAGGCCAATCCATATTGGAAAACATACCCAAATTTCTTCCTTTAATATTTCATATTTCTTTCATATAGTATTTGTCCTTTGGCAACTGACTTATTTCTCTTACCATGATGTCCTTAAGGTTTCTCCATGTTGTAGCATATGTCAGGATATCTTCCCTTTTTACAGGCTGAATAATATTTTACTGTATGGATCGACCACATTTGGTTTATTCATTTATCAGTTGATGGAGGCTTGGTTTTTGCTTCTACCTTTTGGCTATTGTGAATAATGCTTCTATGAACATGCATGTGCAAATAATGGCAACTTTTAATTCTTGTAATCTGTAAGTTTACAAGTATATTTTGGTTTATCTATTAAAAGTCCACCTCTCTATTTTGTCTGTACTAGGGGTAAATTCCTTCCTCGTGTACATGGCTTTCAAAGATCGCTTCCAGCTAACGGATTGCCAGGTAAGAAAGTTGGCTTTTTGGAAGAGGCCCCCTGACATTTGGTACCTTGAGGCTGTGGCTGTTGGGGAAAACAGTCTCCAGCATATGTTGGGGAAAACAGTCTTCTAGCTTCCCAGGAAGTGGCTGGTGGATGCAGTTGCTGATGTAATTGAGCCTTGAAAGAGAGTATGAACCCAGTGCCCTGGTCTCCAGCACTGCCACTCCACCACCTTGGATCTGAGGCTCTGCCTCGCACGGCATGCCTGGGAGAGGCACTCAGAACCTCCCCAGCAAACCTGGTGCAGAGCCAGGTGTCACTCAAGAGCTTCTCACTCCTGGTCCATGTCCTGCGTTGTGCTGCCTCTGTTAATTTCTGCGGGGTCTCCATCAAATGTGGCCAGAAACATTGCCCTGGGGCATGTCAAAAAAACCAGGCTAATAGAAGCAGCCTGCGCGTCCTATTTCTCATCCCAGAAATGCTGCCGGCAGGGAGATGATTGTCCTTGTGAACAGGAAGATGGAAGTCCCCTGTCTCTGACCCCACCCTTCTCTCTCTCAGATTTATGAAGTTTTGAGTGTGATCCGGGATATTGGTGCCATAGCCCAAGTCCACGCAGAAAATGGCGACATCATTGCAGAGGTACGGGGCTTTCTTTTCCTCATTTCTTCATCACCTGGAGGGTGAGAGCCAGGCTCAAGAGAGGGAGGCGACATCTGTAGCTTAACACCAAGGTGGAAAAGCAGAGGGCCAGTGTTCCCTTGCTGGAGCTCTGCCGAGTCTCACCCATGGCGTGAACGCCAGTTACACACGTGCCTCTCCGTTTTCCCACAGAACATCTAGTCAGTTACCATTGCAGAGAGAGGCCATTTCTCTCGGCGCTGTAGCAGCTGCCTTGGGTGGGGTGCGGGGACCCTGATGTCACACACAGGCATTTTACACTGTGGCTGAGGGCCACAGATGCACCAGCCGTCAGCATCCCAGGGAACAGCTGAGTGGTTTTGGGAGGCTGTAATTGATCCATCCTGCTCAGGTCGGACTGGGAATAGGGCAGCGAACCCTTCTCTTCCTGAGGTCTTGGGATGAGGGCAGAACAGTCGGCAGTGATAGTTTTCCATCTTACCTGGATAACTGCATGCTGGGTCTCTGCCATCAGGGCTGTGTGAAGTCTGCTCTCCCTCACAGCCTGGCTTTCTCTAAACATTGCAGGAGCAGCAGCGGATCCTGGATCTGGGCATCACGGGCCCCGAGGGACATGTGCTGAGCCGGCCCGAGGAGGTGAATGTCCGCCAAGCAGAATACGCGAGTCTGTGTGCCTTGAGCACTGTGCAGAGCCACAGGGAATCCGTGTTGAGAAGGGGGCTTCTCTGATGCTGACTTTGGTCTTTCTGAGAAGCTGCGGGTCACGTGTGTGTGTGTGTGTGTGTGTGTGTGTGCGCGCACACGCGCACACAGGCAAAGTGAAATGTTAGACTGCTCCTGAGGGTAAGGTAGTGTGAAAGGCCAGAGGATTCCTTTTTCTGTGTGTCATTCTCCAAGCCCTTGCTTGTGTAGACACAGACAGTTCTTCACTGGCATCCTGCAATCTCGATTTTAGTGGTTCACAACTTACGGTCTCCAGGGTCTTACCAAAGTTCACTAAAATGTAGTTGGAAGGATTGAAAAGCTCTTCTAAATGTTCAGAAGGCATATGGGGAATCGTAAATTTTTCCAAGGTAACCCTGCACAGGATACCAAGTGATATGGAGTTTGGCAGACAGAATCTTTTAAAATTGTGGGGGGAAAATTCAGAGCAGGGTCCTGTGCTGGTCCAGAGGTGGAGACTCACCGTCCTGGTGAGGTGTGTTCGTTTGAAGGGAAGGTGTGCACGTCTTAGGTGATGGAGAACCTGTGTTCCTCCGTTAGAATTTGTGGCTGTGAAATACTTTGCAGAAGTTGGCTTTTTAATGACAGGCCGGATGTTAGGCTCTAGGGGCCCTGATTAGGGAGCAGCCTGCAGCTCACAGTGAAGAACGCAATGGGGGAAGCTCTAGGGAACCACCAGGGTTTCCCCTTCATGGGAGGAAGTGGCAGAAAGGGACTAGTGCAGAGCAGCGGTGTCAGATCACCAAGGGCTTGAGTGAAGGGTGACAGTGAGGAGGCTCCAGAAGCCCAGGAGGGAGGAGCTTGGCAAGAGCTCCCTGCAGGCTGTGGCCACCGAGTTGCTGAGTGTCAGCAACGTGCTGCCACCCTGAGTTCGGGGACGTGTTCTTGTTAGTACCAGGTTGGGAGGGGAGCTGCTCCCTGTGATGAGGAGGTGGATTCAGGAGGGATTGGGAGCGAAGGAGCCAGTCGTGTACTGCCTGGGCTGTATGAGGGGGCGGTTGGGATCTGTTCAGACTTGAGGGGAGCGGATGAGGCTGGAAGAGGAGGAAGGAGGCAAGACAGGCAGGAAGAGGAGAGCGGGAACCACTCGGAATGCTTTGTACACAGTGAGGTCCATGCTTTGTTCTGTCCTTCTTGCTGTATGCATATGCACTCTAGACACACATGTACACACAGACATAGGGACACACAGACACACAACAGACATAGGGACACACACCTAGACACACACACATACATAGACGGACACCTAGACACACACACACAGACACCATAGACATACAGACACAGTCATATAGACACACACAGGCAGATACACAGACATGCATGCTCCAAGACACCTTCAGTACCATTTGAGGCCCTGAGGAGACATGTTCCTCTCCCCCATGGACAGAAGCCATGACATTTTCAGGATTGTATGTTGCTGCTCCAGGCCAGGGATGCAGGTCCCTTTGTAGCCATCAGCCTTCTTATGTGCACTAAAGGCTGAGAGGGTGGCCACATCGTTCAGGATGAGGGAGGCAGGCAGGCCCCTGTGTCAGCTGAGGGAAGCCCCGTGCTGGGATGGTGACTGGTGGACAGTGACTCCAGGGGACAGCATGCAGGTGAGAGCAAGCTAAGACCAACTGACGATAAACATGCCTGAGGCTGATTTTATGCTCATTTGTGTGCACACAGATGCACGTGCACAAGCACACGTGTGCACACACATTCTCACACACACGTGCACAGACACAGACATGCACATATACACACATATACATATTTTGACACAAGTGCACAAGCACACATGTGCACACACATTCACACACATATACACATGTGCACAGGCACAGACATGCACATATGCACACATATACATATTTTGACACACAAGTGCAGAGGCACACACGTGCTTACACACATTTTCACATTACACACGTGCAAGGACACACAGGTATACACACAAACACACATTTTCACACACACATGCACATATGTGCTTGCTCACACCTGTGCAGGCACCATCCCTCTTTTGCAGACACCCCAAGGGTTCCCTTCTGTGGCTTCACTTCTCCCTCCAGGCTGGCTTCGGGGACTGCCTTCACTAGATCTCCCAGGATTCACCTTTTGGGTGGTTTAAACCATGGCCATGTAAGCCATGGTTGCCCTCAGCCCTGATCTCCCTGGAACTGTTCCTTTGTTCAGCCCTGAAACAGTCTTGGGATCAGGCCTTGGAAATGCACAGAGTCTAGGAGAGGTGGAGGGCTGATGCAGTTTTCATGTGAGCCCTGTTCAAAGCTGCCTTCACATAGTGCGCACATGCACCGGACGCTGTGTTCGTGGCCCACATTTCAGCTTTGTAACTTTCCTGTGCAGGAGGTACAACATCAACTTCTTTGCACAACTCCAGGGGATGCTATTCATGCAGGCTGCATGGCTGTATCCAGGGAGCACCATCTACATTCTACCTACCCCCCATGCGTGGTGGTACCAGAGTTGTGCTGCAGTGGGCTCCTTGGTTATCTCTTTCTTTACATGAGAACACTTCGGAAGCATGAAGTTAAGGGACTGCCCAGTTATCAAAGCAAAGAGCCAGCAAGTGCAGTGTCCCGCCTGCTCCCCAACCCCTCCCGCAGTGTACACACATGCAGCTTAAAGCCATATCTGGGGCTGGGCTTCATTAGAAAGTTTCTTCCTGTTTGGTGACTGGGTGCCAGTCCCTCTGCCTGCCGTGTACCAGCTGTACAGGGAAGTGAGAAGACGTCCTCTGCGAAGAGCAAATGCCAGAGGAGGCTCCTGCTGAGACCCTCACTCTTGTCTAAGTTTTAGAGCCTTCCAAGGGGCTCGCATTCCTTCTTCTGCTTTCTGCAGAGAAGAACCAAACACAGAAAGTGCCTTTGCTTTACTGAAGAGGAAAAAGCACTCAGTTGTTATTCTGGTTGCTTGTATTCGTCCATTTTCACACTGCTATAAAGAAATACCTGAGACTGGGTAATTTATAAAGAAAAGAGGTTTAATTGACTGACAGTTCTGCATGGCTGGGGAGCCTCAGGAAACTTACAGTCCTGGTAGAATGTGAAGGGAAAGCACGCACGTCTTACGTGGCGGCAAGAGAGAGCAAGCAGAGGGCAAACTGCCACTTTCAAACCATCAGATCTCGTGAGAACTCATTCGTTACCTCGAGAACAGCATGGGGGAAACCTTCCCCATGATCCCGTCACCTCTCACCAGGTCCCTCCCTCAACGCGTGGGGATTACAGTTAGAGATGAGTTTTGGGTGGGGACATAGAGCCAAACTGTATCATGGATATTTCAACCAGCGAGAGAGATTAAAACAATTTTTACACGATTAGGCCCAGGGGGTGCTTCTCTTAGAAGCTGTTGCACTGAGAACTTCAGAATCCCCAGCAACTAATGATGGAGCCTGCTTAGGGGCTGGCAGACCTGGGGATGCATCAGTGAGGGAGTCAGTTTTTCCACTGATTTAGAGGCCCCTCTTGTATGCCACGCCCGGAGTAGTTTTACCCATTTGACTGCCCGATGAGGCGAGGAGGGGGGACGCAGGGGGTCTTAAAGGCTTGAATGGTGGCAGAGCAGGATTAGAACCCAAGCCCACAGGCACTTGCCGGCGACATCTTCTCCCTGGTGAGTTTGTCAGGTGGGATCTGTTGTGTGTTAAACCCTGTGTGGGTGATAAAGAGAACACAGTATGGAACGATTTTGCATGAATTTGAGTTTCCCCGGTCCACTTGGGGAGGTGCTGCGGATGGAATGAAACACACCCCAGTGTAACTTCTCTGCAGTTTGGTGACGTGTCCATCACTAGCATGATGGCTCTCTTGGATTTGAACTTTCTAAAACATATTCCTAGCTCACTAGTCTTTTCTTCCCAACTCACTATGTGAGACCACCCAGTAGGGTTTTCCCTCCTTTTTTTTTGTTTTGTCTTGTTTTTTTGAGATAAAGTCTTGTTCTGTCACCAGGCTGGAGTGCAGTGGTGCAATCTTAGCTCACTGTAACCTCCACATTCCAGGTTCAAGTGATTCTCCTGCCTCAGCCTCCTGAGTAACTGGGACTACAGGTGTGTGCCACCATGCCCAGCTGATTTTTGTATTTTTAGTAGAGACAGAGTTTCACCGTGTTGGCCAGTATGGTTTCGATCTCTTGACCTTGTGATCCATCCACCTCGGCCTCCCAAAGTACTGGGATAATAGGCGTGACCCACTGTGCCTGGCCAGGATTTTCCCTCCTTTTTTGCACAGAGGATTGGAAAGGACACCAGAGAGTGCAGAAATCTGGAACTGAACCGTCTGTGGCTGGGAGGAGTGGCAACTGAGCCTGCATGCCGATCGGGCAGTGCCTGGCATTGTGGGGATACAAAACAAGAAAGGGATCCTTTTTGAAGGGACTCTGGACAAGGCAGGGAGAAAGAGCATAGACAGAAATTGAGTATAGAGATAGAATGTGACAGCAGCTCTGAGCTGTAAGACTGATGTCTGGGAAGACAGTGGGGACTTGGAGATGGGGGCAATGAAGAATCCTCCAGGACGGGCACTTTCCAGCATGCCTTGCAGAATGACAGATGTCCTGACACTGCTGTGTGTCCTTGGATGGGTCACTCCTCTCTGAGTTGCCTCATCATTAAAGTCAGAAGATAGGCACAGTGGCTCATACCTGTCATCCCAGCACTTTGGGAGGCTGAGGTGGGAGGATGGCTTGAGTCCAGGAGTTGAGGACCAACCTGGATATCATGGCAAAACCCTGTGTTGGGACAATAAATGGAGTAGTCACCTGTATCTCTGGGAGGTACTGAGGATTCTAGTGGAGTCCATCTCACACTTCACACCCAGGCACGACGTCCCTGCCCCCCTCCTGGTGCTGTCAGGCCATGGGCATCGCTGTTGTAAGTGGAGAGAGAGGGTGTGCCCTTCAGCTGTCTCAGGAATTAAAAACATGTGGGTGTTTAATGAGGGTTTTCAAGAGTCCTTTGCTTGGACTCTGGATTTCTGGACATCCCTCTTCACATAGTTGATGCCTGCAAGGCCAAATGTGAGTGAAGTTGTCTCAGCTCTGCTAAATTAGATTACCAGTTAATGCAATTACAGAACTTAATCTTTTGGCCAAGCTCTGGTGGAGACAAGGTAGCTAATTCAGTGATAGGGGCTCGGTTATTTCTTGTGAAAAATAACAGTGTTCTGTAGAGCAGTCTAGATTGAAATACCATGAACATAAAATGAAGTCATTTATTTGCTTAGCAAACATTTTTGAGCACCTGCTGTGTACCAGGCAGGACATTGGGAGCTATTGAGGGTGGGGCATGGAAGATACTAAGCAGTGAGTAAGCCCTAGCCCTCCCCTCCAAGAGTGCAAGCCACAGCCCTTTTGCCGGGATTTGGAGAGGGAGCCAATGATGTTCTGAGCTCTGCCTTCCACAGTTTTACCTGCTCCTTCCCTTGCCTGCTGCTGATTTCTCTGTAGGATAGACGTTGATCCAGGGAGTCTTGCCTGACCAGGTATTCCACAGTCATCACGTGGGATTTGAAATATCATTCATTGGAACATCCGATTTAAAGTGCCAGATTATTTACTCGAGCAGTTCTCCAATCTTTGCTGAAGGTCGTACCAGGCTATGGCTGGCCACGTTTGTGCTTCACACACAGGGGCCATTGGTGCAGACAACGCAGCCTCCTGGAGCCCTGTGAGGCTGCATTGTTTTGTGGGTGATGCTGACTTCATTCATGAGCATTTAATGGGAGCCCAGCACAAACACCGAATCACTGAATGTCTTGACTTGAGATCCTCGGAGCAGAATGAATGTATGGAATTGAGAGCAATCAGTGTCTGTGCGTGGTGGTTCTGAAACATTAGTGTGAAAATCACCCACACTGCTGGATCCCACCCTCAGAGTTTCTAGCCCGTGAGTTTCTAGTCCATGGCAGAACCAGAGACTCTGCATTTCTTACAGACTCTGGGCCAATGCTGATGTCACAGGCTTGCTGCTTGCACCTGGAGAAGGGTCAAAAGGGAATTTTCTTTTTTTTTTTTTGAGCTGGAGTGTCACTCTGTTGCCCAAGTTGGAGTATAGTGGTGCCATCTCAGCTCACTGCAACCTCTGCCTCCTGGGTTCAAGTGAGTCTCCTGCCTCACACTCCCAAGTAGCTGGGATTACAGGCACCTGCTGCCATGCCCGGCTAATTCTTTTGTATTTTTAGTAGATACGGGGTTTCACTATGTTGAACAGGGTGGTCTTGAACTCCTGACTGCAGGTAATCCGCCCGCCTCAGCCTCCCAAAGTGCCTGATTTACAGGCGTGAGCCACTACGCGGCCACAGGAGGGAATTAGTTCAACCAAACTAATGCTGAGAGACACAGAACAAGTCACACTCCTCCGAATTGTCCCCTGGGGTAGGATCTTGGAGACTCAGCAGCCTTACCTTCATCTTAGCCTCCCTCCGGGGTGGAGGATAAAGGTAGGGGCTCGTGAGGTGGGCTGAGCCAAATTCTTACGCTCTGCTGCTGTTTTGCAGGTTGAGGCCGAAGCCGTGAATCGTGCCATCACCATTGCCAACCAGACTAACTGCCCCCTGTATATCACCAAGGTGATGAGCAAAAGCTCTGCCGAGGTCATCGCCCAGGCACGGAAGAAGGGTGAGTTCTGTGGCTAGACTGGCTGATGGCAGGCAGGCAGGTTTGGAAGGGAGAGGGGGCTCTTCACCGGGGAGGGCTCATTTTCCAGACCCTCATGCCAAGTGGGCCACTTGCACCACGTTCTGGCATTAACCTAATTACAGCTGGGCAAGGCAGGAGCTCCAATTTCCTCCTCTGCTCCGCTGCTGCGGCCTTGTTAGTGTCTATTTAAAGCTGTGTGCACGTGAAGGTGGCGTGGGCAGGCACACGTCCCCCAGCCCCCGTCGAAGAGTTGGACTTACTTTGATGTGGTTGAAATAAACGAGGCACATACACAGATTACCTCATTTCCTATCCAGCACAGAATCCTTGGTAGTGTCATACACCCCTCTCCAGGGCTGGGAGTGATTTCTGCCAGGGTATGTAAGGCAGCCTTGTGGGGTGTGGGGGATGCATTTTGCCTCAGACACTATCACGTTCAGATGTTTTGGTGCTTGATAAAACTCTCTCGATGCGCTCTGAACTGAGGCTGGTTCTCTGGTATTACTAGGGCGTCCATTGAGGAGGGTCCTGGAAACAATAATTCAGTGTAGCTTCCAGTGCTTCCTCTAGGGGACGCCCCACGAAGCACCTCATGCATTATGAATGCAGCTGAGCCCTGTTGTCACCTGCTGCTGACTACGTGAATTTGGATAATCACACCGCGTGTTTTATGCTTGGGAGTTCTCTCCTGGTACAGAAAGCCTGAGGGCATGTCATTGATTTTGATGATGGATCTTGGGCTGATCTGAAATGAACATTATAAAAGGGCCCCCTTCTTCCTTCCTTTCTCCCTTTGATGTCCCCCTCCTCCCCTTTGTCTTTTGGGGATCTCTCCATCTCTGTGTCTCCCCCTTCCCTTCCCTTCTTTCCTGATTTCTGTTTCATTTTATCTTTCATTTGACTGTCTTTCTCGGTCCCTCTGTTACTTTCTCTCTGTGTCTTTCTTTCCCTGTTAGGAGGGAACCCTTTGACTTCTATGGCTTGGATTCTACTTCTCTGATCATGTGATCCACGTGAATCAAGGTGGGCTGTGGGATTTTTTCACTGGCGGGTGACTTGCTGCCAGCCCTGGAACAAATTGCTCAGTGACCACTGAGTCATCTTGTCCCAGGAGATGATAACTTCCAGACGGACCCAGCGGCTCCTGGCCCCCGTTCTTTGGAGAGCTCCTGGGGCCTCTGTTCTTAGGCTTTGCGTCAGATGGTTGCCACCTTCCTGTCTTTTCCTGGTACCTTGAAGGACTTGCCTTTTTGAAATAAGAAACCATTCACCTAAAATAATGTGACCTATTCAGAATGAGCTTTGAGTTTTTTCTAGGAGATACTGTGGCTGACAGTGGAATCAGTGGCCCTGGGTCACCCAGGCACACATTTGCAAGAGCGTTTGTGGGAATCAGCCTCTGTATGGAAGTCTGGCCATGGCACCCCTGCCCCCCACGTAGCGTGGGGGATGCTTGGCATAGTGTCTGAAAGGGGGAAAGAGTGAGACAGCTTACTTTACGTATTTTACCACTGCGCTGTACCTAGATGATGATGATACATGAGTTAGGCTAACATTTCAACATAGTTTTGAATAGAAGCCTTGTCTAAAGTTTATTCTATATTCGAACACATGCCTGTCCCAGTGAGAAGTCAGAGGGGTCCTGCCTGTCGCAGGCTTCATCGGAGCAGGTGGAGTCATGGGCCAGCCCTGCCACAGGCCTCCTCCTCTCTGTCCCTCAGGGTTCTTCCCACATGGAGTTGTGGAGCTGGACTGTGTTGTTGGAGTGCCCAGTTTGGCCCTAGCACCCCAACTCGGTGCCTGGTAAACTCATTTTTTTTTTTTTTTTGAAATGGAATTTTGCTCTTATTGCCCAGGCTAGAGTGCAATGGTGCGATCTCAGTTCACTGCAGCCTCTGCCTCCTGGGTTCAAGGGATTCTCCAGCCTAGCCTCAGGCGCCCACTACTACACCCAGCTAATTTTTGTATTTTTAGTAGAGATGGGGTTTAACCATGTAGGCCAGGCTGGTCTGAGCTCCTGACCTCAGGTGATCCATGCACCTTGGCCTCCCAAAGTGCTGGTATTACAGGCGTGAGCCACCATGCCCAGCCAATCCTGTTGTCTTTTTAAAAATTTATTTTGTTTTTGAAATGGAGTCTCACTCTGTCGCCCAGGCTGGAGTCAGGCAAGTGGTGTGATCTCTCGGCTCTGCAATCTCCTCCTCCTGGACTCAAGTGATTCTCCTGCCTGAGCCTCCTGAGTAGCTCAGATTATAGGCGCCCACCACCACACCCGGCTAATTTTTATGTTTAGTAGAGATGGGGTTTCACCATGTTGGCCAGGCTGGTCTGGAACTCCTGACCTCAGGCGATCCACCTGCCTTGGCCTCCCAAAATGCTGGGATTATAGGTGTGAGCCACTGTGCCTGGCCACACCTGTTGTCTTTATAACCTTGACACCCTGTGTATCTTATGGGGTGAGCAGTAGGAGGGGACTTTAGTTTGTTTTCTTCCATAGCCTTCTGAGTGTGAGTCTAACTGTGCACACACCATAGTTCCTAGGATGGCATTTGCATTCAAACTTACCCTTTAATCCTTGAAATCCTGAGCTTTAGACAAACCTGAGCTGCCAGAAAGGAATTTGCAATGCATTCAGGTGCTAATGAGCAGGATGAGAAATCCTAGCTAACTTCCTAGGCTCTTAGGCTCTCTCCCATCTTGCTGGAACTTCCTAACAACTTTGGGAGGCAGCCCTGGCAGGAATTTTTATATTTTGTTTTACTTTGCAGCTGAGTAAACTGAAGCTCAGAGCTCATGAATAGTGGAATTGGGCTTGACCAGCAGGCATCTAACTTCAGACCACAAATATCCATGTTACTGTTTGACTGACTTACCTTCATGCTTTGAGATTATTTTAATATGGTGATGCTCGTGATCTGTGTCTGTTGGGGCTTAGTTCCTTAAGAATCCTGATTGAAAAGGTGGCCTGACACCCAGCAGAGATATGGGTAATGTACAAGCAAGGATTCCCAAATGACCAAGAAGGAAATTCTGTAAGGGAGTATTAATTGTTTGCTCTCTGGGATCAGTATTCGTTCTTGGTTCAAACCCCAGCTTCACTATATACCAGCCATGGGATGCTGGGTGCTCCCTCATCATCTCCACGTATCCTTTTGCCGTCTGCAAGGGGAGGATAGTAACTATGACTCATCTCACAGGGTGATGATGACGTGTATTACATGCACTCTGAATGAAGAGGCCCCCTGAACAGGCTTTGTATGAGCAACATGGCTGTTTATTCACCCAGGTGCAGGTGGGCTGAATCTGAAAAGAGAGTCAGTGGAGGGCGGTGGGGTAGGAGTTGGTTTTACAGGTTTGGGGTAGGCAGTGGAAAGTTACAGAAGTTACAGTTCAGGGTTTTTTTTGCAAGCTAGGTGGAGTGGGGTCGTAGGGACTGGAGTCAGGAAGTTGACCTATCAGCTGAGCAAGGTTGGTGACAAAGTCTAGTTGCCTTATCAGTTGAAGTGGGAATAAGGAACAATGGAAGAATGTCTCAAAGTTAATTAGGCGCTGCGGGGGCTGGTCATTCTTCCCTTTGTGGTTTTCCAGTTACTTCAGACTTTCTAGTTCTAGGAACTCATCTGGAGGTGTACATGTGGGTTACAGAGGTTACCATGCGGTCCATGGTGCAGTCAGTCTAAAAGACCTTACACTATGTAAATGAGATAATACAGGTAAAGATGGAGAAGAGAAGTGTGACCAGTTATCATCGTGATTTACAGGCTGAAGGGGCTGGTGGGACCTTGAGCTTGTGAACAAAGCAGAGCAAAATGCCCGCTGACCCTGGGCAAGGGTTTTCTGCTCAGAATTGTTTGTTCACTTCAGGTAGGTTCTTCTGGCCCCCTGAGGCAAGTGTGGGCATTGCCACATCCCCCTTTCTGATGCTCCATTTCTTCCTCTGTGAATGGAGAGATTCTAAATTCATTCAGTGAACTCTCATGATGGGATACTTCAGGCCTGTGTACCAGGAACAAGAAATGGTCCCAACCACACTTAGCTCCTTCACTTGCAGGGGAAGGATGCTGAGTAGAAAGTCATGGGGGGAGGTTGACAGGGCTACAGAAGGGGTCAAGTCAGGAGGGGTAGAGTCCAGAAGGGAGCCTCAGAGGGGTCAGGCTGTGTTAGCAGACTTGAAATTTTTCTACAAATATGAGCTTTGAAAAATCATAATCCTGCCCTGGGAGAAGCAGGAATGTCTCCTTCTCTTAATGATCCACATGAACCTCCCCAGCCAGAGACCTGCCTGTCCAGAATCTAAGGCAAGAGAAGTTCAAGGAAGTGAGGATATGAGATGAAACAAATGAGAACCGTTTTCCCGTGTCTGTGAGACCCAGCGTGACTGCATTCTGCCTTCCCTGAGAGACATGCTGCTTCCATCACTTGCTGTGAGCCGTTCAGCAGGACGGCATGTCATCAAACCAATTTGGCATCTGAGGCAACGAACACAGAGCCAGGACCAGAAGACCTGGGGCCATTTTTACTCTTGAAAAGAACTTAGACATTGATCAACTTAATAGGCTCATTTCATGGAAGAGAAGTAGAAATGCAGAAATGGAAAATCTTGCCCTAGATCATGCAGCCTATGGGAATTAGACACCATGATTCTAGACTTCTGGCCAGCCCTCTTTCCCTGGAGGGCCCCTCCTCTAGAATGGGCTCCCTCTGACCACATTTTGCCCATGTGTGAAATCCAGCATGACTGCTGATGCTGTCCATATGTGAGTGGTGGCCCGTGGGCAGTGCCTGATGACCTCATCTGTTGGACATTCTTTTCCATCCTCCTCACCCCACCCCCGTAACCCAGGTGCAGAAACATTCAGGACGTCAAACCCTGGGAACTTCAATTTGAGATAAGACCTGGTATGTCCTGCAGGTCAACAGGAGTGACTCAGGCATTATGAGAAGCACATGGTTACAGAGCCTGTGAGGACTACCTCAAATGGGGGATGAGTCCTTAGTTAAGCTTATGCATGGTGTTGCAGTCTTGAACAGAAAAGGGGGTGAGAGAGGAGAGGAGAGAGGACAGTCGCAGGGAGGGATTTATTTTAAGAATTGTATTTACAGAATCAGTTCACACAATTGTGGGGATGGCAAGTCTGAAATCTGCAGATCAGGGCACAGACTAGAGACCCAGGGAAGAGGTGATGTTGGTACTGGAGTCCAAAGGTAGAATTCCTTCCCGATCTGTACCCTCACTTTAACAGCAGATGCTCTGCAAGGCTGCGAATTCAGTTTGCATTGTAATTCAGCCAGTGGCAGAATGAGATCCTACCTCTGCTTTTCAGCCATCTCAGCTCTGCATCTGTGAGACATAAGGGCAGACATAGAAACTTTTGGGTCATTCATGTGGTGATTAAGCTGGGAATTTGAATCCCTGAATTCATTTTTTTTACCCCACTTTGTCTAGCATAATCAGGAGCAACAATCACTCTTGTTATACTTGTTAATTTGACAAAAATGTTTAAGGTATGGGCTACACAGTCACCTAGAACCTTGCCTCTTAGACGTCTTTGGGAGTATTCGATAATATTTTCTGTATTTCTGTTGTCCCATCATGTCCTGTACTCTCCTCTTTCTACTACTGGACATAGAATCATTAATGCCTTTAATCCAATCAAATTTGAGAACAATTTCAGAAACCTCAGAACCCATTCACAAAACTCATTTTTAAGATGAAGTTCGTCTAGAACCACTCTTGCTATGAAAGTACAGGCCCCAGGCTGTTTATTAGGGTCTGGCATGAATTCTTGCAAAGGTGAAGGAGAATGGTGAGAGTATGTGTGAGTGTCTGCCTGTCTGTCCAACCCAGATGGTTTTCAGTCTGCTTTGGTGGCTGCCTGTTGAGCTACAGATACCTGGTTCCCACTTTGGATTTGTTCTCCTACTTCTCATCAATGAGAAATGACTGCCAGAGCTGGGATCTGTCAGGCATTTCTAAATCCCAGCCTTCCGTTTATTCTTCATGAATGCACATGGGCCCCAAGCTGGTTGTAAATAAGCACCAGCTCCATTCCCTGCAGTTCTTGGCCTTTTACTAGAGAGCCTGCCAGAGGCTGGCTTGGTCACATCCTTCACTTTAGACTTTCCCTGGAGAAGAAAATCACGAAGTTGTAACAGGCACCAAGAAAGCATCAGCAGTGTGTTCAGAGAAGTGCAGAAGGGCCGATTCAGCTTGTTCCATGGTTTATTATTATTAGTGGTAATTATTTCTGGCATGCAGTTAGTTCAAGGGTGTCTGTGGCCTGGCTGAGCTCTGAAAGTGCATCCCCCAGCTCCCTCCTATGAATGTTGATAGACCCCAGGAGGGGAGCCCTGGCTGGGAGGCTCCAGGCCCCTGGGGGTGGGAGGCAGAGACCCCATATGTAGATCATACTCTCATGGAGGTAGAGGCCTTGTACATGATGGCTAAATTCCTGTCCCCCATTCTGGGACTAAGGAAAGAAAACCCAAAAGACAGCAAGGACCTCTGAATCCCCGAGGGAATTTGAACAAAGTAGAAATGAGCCCAGGATGCCTCTGTCCCTCTCCTGGCATCCACTGCTCCTGCCCCTGAATGTCCCTGTCTTTGCTTGGCCCTGACCCAGAGTCCACTCAGCCTTCGTTGAAGGAGGCAGGTTCTGCTCAGCATTGGCGTTGAAAGCTCTGACCCTGTTTTGGGTTTTCTAGAGGCCGAAGGCCAAGTTCATTCTCTTGAAGTGAGGTCCATGTTCCAGTGCACACAGAGAAGTGGGATCCAGCCCCTCATAGAGCCATTCCCCCACCTCAAGCTGAGTCGTGTTTCTCAGGGAGAGATAAGCCCGTGGTCAGCAGCATTCACCCCCATGGTATTCAGGCCCCTTTCCAACCAGCTCCTCGGACTCAAGTTTCCAGAGGCAGGGAGGAGGAGCAGGCACAGGGGAGAGGACGAGCTTCGGCAAGTTACAGGAAACTCAGGAAAATGTTTACGTGTGTCCAGGGATTTTCAGAGACCATCCAGCCATTCTTGTTCTCCAGGCACCTCTGCTCTCATGAACTTCTTCATGTGGACAAAAGCAGGAAGGCTTTAGGGCCGCGTATCCCTTGTTTTCCTGAGACACAGCCCTCACCTTTGTGCTTAGATGGACTGTGGCCAGCGGGACCCCCATGCCTGGCTGGGTCTGGAGAGTTTTGCTGAAGCAGATCTGTTTGATGTTTGAACCAAAAGCAGGGAGCTGGAGAGATCCTTTGAGAAGTGATGGCTGCTGCTGTATGGGTTCTGCCCAGCCATTTGCATTTTGTAAAGGTCCTTTGTGGCGGCCAAGGCCTTCTCATAATGTGGTGTTTTTCCACTTTGGGATGAGATGGAGTAGTTTGTGCAAAAAACCTGATGGCTCTTTGCACCAGTTTATGCCTGGTAGGCTTTGAGCAGGTCAGGAGCCAAGGGGACCCTCCCAGGCCTTCTGAGCACCTAGCATTGGTCCTTTTCTTCCTCTGGGGCTTTCTTCTAGAGGAGGTTTCCCTGGTTTTGGAGTCCTCCCTCCTGCTGGGGGTAAGGGCGTGGTTGCTCGTGGCCCAGAGTGAGCTGCCTGCTGTGGCCTCCAGTGCTCCCTGGCTGAACAGCGAGTCCTTTGTGAAATTCCTGAGGCAGGAGGGGGCAGCTGTGCAGAGCCAGCTCTCAGAGTGGCCTGCAGAGAGGTTGTCATGGTGTATCATCAAGCGATAAGGCCTTCGGAAGGGCTGTGGAGAGGACGGGAAACAGATTCCTGACTGTGGTATGTTTGGCCTCGAGGGCCCTGTGTTTGGAGAAGCAGAGGAGCTTGGCTGCATTGTTGTGGGGTGAATTTCACAAAAATGTTTAAAGTGTCAGCTACACAGTCACCTAGAACCTTGCCTCTTAGAAGTTTTTGGGAGTAGCCCTGTGCTGGGGGGAGCTAGTGGGAGGTGAATTCGGCTGACCTGGGATCAAATTCCAGTTTGGATGCCTTTAATTAATAACATATTAGGCCATTTAATCAGTTTAACACATTTACAGAGTGCCTACAATGTGTAGGCAGGTAAATGATCTTCAAAGTATCTCCCTCAAGTAGAAAGTCAAAAATTCACAACTGGGCAATGACTGGAAGGGAGGATGGGATTCTCAGATGGAGGGTGTAATAGCCGAGTTGTGTTCTGGCCGATGTTAAAGTACATCAGCTTCCAATAGTGAAGGGCATCCGATGCTTCAGTGAGGAGGGTCTTTTTTTCTTTTAAATTCTTGAATGTAGAAGGGCTCCTTTGGAAGATACTATGCAAGAGAATGGCATGGAAAGATTGTATTTTAGTAGATCACTCTGGAAGTGTCATGTAGAATGGATGGAGAGGTGGAGAGTGGGGTTGAGAGCAAACATAAATCTAAGGTTCAGTTGGGAGGCTCATGGGAATGAGCTGGCGAGAAATGATGAGGGCTTGATTTAAGGAACGACTGTATCGAAGGCACTAAAGTACTGGCATTTAGTGAATGTACATGAGTCTCAGACTTTCTGGCTTACATCTGAATGCACAGAGAAAAGGACATGATCTGAGCATCAGGGAGTTGACGTTTGTCTTGGACATTGTGTTAAGTTAGGCTAGGCTTCCGCAAACTCTGAAATCCCAGTAGCATAATGTCCAGTTTGTTTCTCACTCAGAGCTGGCGGCTATAATGGACAACTTCTTCTAGGCAGTCACTCAGGGATCCAGGCTGTCTCTTGAGCAGATCTCGGGGGTTATATATTTGCCCTGAAATACTTTAGCCTGGTGATGTCATGTGTGATTTCCTCTCACAGACCTTTAGTCGAAGCTAGACACTGAGAGGGGCTAGGAATTGTGAAAAGATTGTGTGAATGAACAGGAAGGTTAAATTTGGGTGCCACAGGCCATGCATAAAGAATCCAGATGGCACGTGGGACTGGATGCTTGGAAACCATCTGAAGAGGAGATGAATAGAGTTGAAACTAAGCAGTGTAGGCAACAGAGCCTTCAGGATGTCTGGGATCCTCTAGGGAGGGTGTGTTGATTGAAGAGCAGGGGCTGAAGGTGGAATCTTAGAGAACTCATGTTCATGGGTGACAGGCTGGCTACCAAGCCTCAGTTTCCTCGTCTGTGAGGTGAGCCTGATGTTTCCCATGAAGGGACAGTGAGAGCACTGGGTGCTGCTGGGCCTGCAGTGGCTCCTCATAAGTGTGGTTTCCTCCTGCTTCTTTGTGTTGGACTGCACCTTGTGTGTTCTGTTTTCAGGAACTGTGGTGTATGGCGAGCCCATCACCGCCAGCTTGGGAACGGACGGCTCCCACTACTGGAGCAAGAACTGGGCCAAGGCTGCTGCCTTTGTCACCTCCCCCACCTTTGAGCCCCGATCCAACCACTCCAGACTTTCTCAACTCCTTGCTGTCCTGGTGAGTATGAGACTTGTTTACACTTCATATTCTCCGTCTTTCTAGGACTAGGTCGACCCGTTAGTGAAAACTACATGGCGGGTGAGAGCAGGTGTACAAACCCGGAGGCCCTTGTTCACCAAATTAGGTTAGGTACATGAGTACAGGGAATTGTCATTCTAGCACCATTTTGGGAGGGGATTCTGGATGCAAACCCTGGTGGTCTTGAAAGTCAAGCCAAGCGGGTGGAGGAGGCATCAAAAGGACGCCACTGTGGTTGGTATGGTGTGACCCATGGGACAGCCCACCAAATAGATGTGGGCACACGGCATCCTGCAGAAGCTACAGTGCCACGTTATGTGTTTTCTTTGCAGTGGAGACCTCCAGGTCACGGGCAGTGCCCATTGCACATTTAACACTGCCCAGAAGGCTGTAGGAAAGGACAACTTCACCCTGATTCCGGAGGGGGACCAATGGCACTGAGGAGCGGATGTCCGTCATCTGGGACAAGGCTGTGGTAAGGAGCGATGGGCTCACTCCTTGGTGGCTCTCAGCCTTCTTTGTCTTCCTCATCTTGGGGTCCCGGGATGTGAAATGACAGTGGAGGACATCCTAGAAGCCAGTACTTATGTGACAATATTTCTGAGGGTCAGAAACCTTAGACCTTTCCTTACAGGTCATTTCTTCCTAAATATTACATACATATTTCTTTTAAAGAAATTTTTAAAAATATTTTCAGACAAGGTCTTGCTCTGTCACCAAGGCTGGAGTGCCATGGTACAATCATAGCTCATTGCAGCCTCAAACTCCTGGGCTCAGGTGATCCTCCCATCTCAGCCTCCCAAGTAGCTGGGATCACAGGTGCACACTACCACACCTGGCTAATTTTAAAAAATTTTTTTGTAGAGATGGGGGTCTCACTATGTGTATATGCAATACGCATGAGTGTGTAAATAATATTGGCATTATACAGCTGGGTGTGGCGGCTCATGCCTATAATCCTAGCACTTTGGGAGGCCAAGGTGGGTGGATCATTTGAGCACGAGTTCAAGACCAGCCTGGGCAACATGGCAAAACCCTGTCTCTACTAAAAATACAAAAATTAGCCAGGCATGGTTGTGTGTGCCTGTAGTCCCAGATACTTGGAGGGGGTGAGGCAGAAGAGTCACCTGAGCCTTGCGAAGTTGAGGCTGCAGTGAGCAAAGATCAGGCCCTCCAGATGGGACGACACAGTGAGACACTGTCTTAAAAAAATAATACTGGCATCATACATACTATTTTGTAATCTGTTTTTTTAAAATTAATGTATGATGGAAATATCTCCACATGCTTAACTATACTTGAAAAAGTTGATTTATAATAGCAGACTTTTCCATGTGAATGCTTTATTTATTTATCTGGTTACTCATTTATTTATTTGAGATGGAATTTTGTTGTGTCGCCCAGGCTGGAGTACAGTGGCAACATCTTGGCTCATTGCAACCTCCGCCTCCGGGGTTGAAGTGATTCTTCTGCCTTAGCCTCCTGAGTAGCTGAGATTACAGGCGTGTGCCAGCGTACCCAGCTGATTTTTGTATTTTTGTATTTTTTGTATTTTTGTATTTTTAGTAGAGACGGGGTTTTACCATGTTGACCAGGCTGGTCTTGAACTCCTGATCTCAGGCGATCCACCTGCCTTGACCTCCCAAAGTGTTGGGATTACAGGCATGAGCGACTGTGCCTGGTTGAGACTCATTTATAATTCTCTTTTTTTTTTTGGATACAAAGTCTTACTTTATCCCCCTAGGCTGGCGTGTAGTGGCACAATCTTGACTTACTGCAGTGTCCACCTGCCGGGTTCAAGCGATTCTCCTGCCTCAGCCTCCCGAGTTGCTGGGATTACAGGTGCCTGCCCCCACATCTGCCTGATGGTTATATTTTTAGGAGAAATGGGGTTTCACCATGTTGGCCAGGCTGGTCTCGAACTCCTGACCTCAGGTGATCTGCCCTCCTTGGCCTCCCAAAGTGCTGGGGTTACAGGCATGAGACACCCTGCCCAGCTACGTTTATAATTCTTTGGTTGAACATTTATGTTATTTCTGATTTTTTTTTTCTTCACTGGGATGTCATCCTTGTAGACACATCCTTGATTATGTTTGTAGGAGAAATTTCTACAAGTGGCATTGCTGGGTCAAAGAATGTATGTATTTTTTACATTTTTGATATGTATTTTAAAAGTTCATTCCAGAAAGTTTGTACCGCTTTATATGCCACCAGCAATATGTGTCAGTCACTAGTGTCTTTACCACCTGGGTGTTATCAGCAAAGAACCATTATTTGCTGATTTCATAGGTTAATTTTGTGTCTCATTGTTTTACATTTAATTTCTTCAATTACTGATTAGAGTGAAAAGTTTTTCATATGCTTATTGGCCGTTTGTACTTCTTTCTCCTTCTTAATGCCAGTTCATTTCCTTTTCCCAGTTTTTTTTTTTTTTTTTTTTTTTTTTACTGGATTTAGAGTGGGTTTGGGAGGGGAAGCACTTGAGAACTGTGACTGGAACCTAAAACCAGATGCGGGGCTGAGACTTCTAGGTTGGCTAGGCTTGAAGGTGACATCTGGCCAGGTGTGGTGGCTCATGCCTGGAATCCCAGCACTTTGGGAGAGTGAGATGGGAGGATTGCTTGAACTCAGGACTTCAAGACCAGCTGGGCAACATAGTGAGATCCCATCTCTTAAAAAAGAAAAAAAATTAGCCTAGTATAGTGGCTCATGCCTGTCTTCCCAGCTACTCGAGAAGCTGAAGCAAAAGAATTGCTTGAGCCTGAGAAGTCGAGGCTGCCCTGAGCTGTGATCACTCCACTGCACTCCAGCCTCAGTGACAGTAAGACCCTGTCTCAAAAAAAAAAAAAAAAAGAAAGAAAAAAGCCTAGATCTGTGGCTGCATTTTGTTGAAAAGGATAGCCAATTGGGCCAAATGATACTTCCTAAAGAGGCATTGCCACCCCTGCAAATTAAATGAATTTTTTTTGTTGTTTTGAAATAATTTTAGATTAAGAAGAACTTGCAAAGACAGCACAGAGAGATCCTCGGCACCGTTCACCCTGTTTCTCCCATGGTCATGTCTTATGTAATTGTAGTGTGATATCAAAACCAGGACAGTGGCAGTGGCAAAATGCGTGGGCATAGCTCTAGGCTCTGTGGCCACCTGTGGGGTCATGTGACCACCACCACCATCAAGACGCAGGTCTAGTCCAGCACCTCAGAGACCTCCCTCTTGCTGCTCCTCCCCTCCACCCTCCCTAACCCTGGAAGAACCCATCTAGCCCCTCATCTGTTCTCCCTCTCTACCGTTTTGTTATTTGGAGAACGTTATGGAAATGGAGTCATACAGAGTGTGACCTTTGAGACTGTTTGTGTTTCACTTGGCACAATGTCCTTGACATCTATCTAAGCTGTTGTGTGTATCAATAGTTTGTTTCGTTTTATTGCAAAGTAACTTTGTAACTCGTTTTTGCTGTGTGCCTGGTGTGCTCACCTGTGCTGTCTTCCTCAGGTCACTGGGAAGATGGACGAGAACCAGTTTGTGGCTGTGACCAGCACCAATGCAGCCAAAGTCTTCAACCTTTATCCCCGGAAAGGCCGCATTGCTGTGGGATCCGATGCTGACCTGGTCATCTGGGACCCCGACAGCGTGAAAACCATCTCTGCCAAGACGCACAACAGCGTAAGACCTGTTAACCATGCAGACCCCATTCAAACGAATTACAGTCGCAGAGAGACAGACAGAGGGAGAGCCCCAGGGTTTCTAAAAAGAACTCATTGTGATGGGAATTTCCATTTCCTGAGGATATTATGATTTGCAATTTGCTTGGAAAAGAATAATTATTTCATTTTCTTTAGTGAGGTCAGTAAGACTGTTAACTCTCATAATCATTTTGGAGTACCACAGTCTCTCTAGCTATAGACTTTTAGAGCCTCCAGAGTGATGCCAGGATGTGCAAAGCTTCTAGAAGTCAGGCATCGTTCCATTTTCCTAGTTTGGCGCAGCACTTCTCATGGCAATACTTGGTGCAAGGGACCTCAGTGAAACAGTGAGATGTCCTCTCCTGAGATGCCCACTGAGGACTTTGATCCTCTTAAGCCATTGTTTTCTCAGGCCAGTGTCCCTACAGAAACCTGGATGATAGCCACTCTTATTATCTTAAAGGAACTGATTGACTGATTTCTCCCTAACAGAAGTGCACCCCAGCCATTTGATTGTAGTTCTAGGATCTGCAACTTTGGGTATCTCTTGCCTCTGGGTCTGGGCTGCGCAGCTTAGAGATGTCCTCTCTTGTTAACAGGACCCAGGCCAAGTATGTGAATGTCTTAGGCTCCTCAGCTGAGAGTGAGGGGTTCAGACGAGGTCTCCAAGTGTCTTGTGATTCTGTGAGGTCAGCCAGCTTTAAGCAGAGGTGTTAGACACTGCCGATTCTTCACAAGCAGTATGGTATAGGCAAAAAGCTGATCGAATATACACAAAGGGAGAGCTTTGGAAAAGAAATGGGCCTTAGGCAGAAGTATTTTATGTTGGGAACTCATCTGAATCTTGAAAACAGCTCAGGCCAGCAAACACTGACACTTCCCCTGCACGCCAGGACAGCTCAGGGGCAGGTTTCTGGCATTTCTCCAGGACGACCCTGGGAGTTTGCCCCTGTCCCAGTCCTCTCTCATTTGCACATACAGAGATGTTTGGGCTGCAGTGAGCTCAGGCTCAGCTCTGGTTTCGGCTGCCACCTGTGAGTACCAGGACGATGGGTGTTTCTCAGAAGACTGTTCAAGACTGTGTTTAAAGCTCCCTCCCTCCCCAGTCACTGGCTCAGCCTGGCAGCACACCCTTACGGTCACACCCTCTCACAGCTCAGATCATGACTTCTTGGGTGTCTCGACTGGCTGTTTCATGGGCAGAGGTCCTAGGGCCCTGCCCATTGAACCCACCTATTTATGTGCCTGCAACTTCACATTTTCATTGACTCATTTATTTGACCTTCTCAATAAAGGGAGTGGTATTATTATCCCAATTTGGGAAAATAAATAAATGGAGACTTAGAGAGCTTAAGCGACCAGTCTAATGTTACATAGCGATTTTGCGGTTGAGCCAGAATTAGAACCCAAAAATGTTCAGGACTCTTCCCTGCCAGACAGCATCTGCAGCCTCTTGGTTGGGCTTAGATGGGGAAATGCTTCCCCTCTCTTACATGGTTGCTTCTGCCAGAGGTGCTATAAATGGCTGCCTGGGCTCTTTATTTAAGACAGAAATGACCCAACTGGGGAGCTTGCATTTGGAGCTCTTAACCTAGAAGAGGCAGTGAGAAGGAATGAAGATTAGGGAAGACAGATTCTTCCCTCCAGACATTTTCACCCAAACCTGCCCTGCTTTTCCTCCTGGTGACCTATGGAAGAGATGTTGATTCTAAGTGGCACTTTTCCATCGTCACCTGTTTTAAAGAGCCAGCACTAAGCATGCCTGGAAATGCAATAGGATCTTCTGGGAAAATGCAAATAGGAGACTCTCCCTGCATTGTACAGTATTTCCTACCATGAAGCTAATTAGCTTTAATTGGAGTATCCAGCTAACTGTTATCCACAGCCCTGTTGCTAAGCCTTTGCTTGGATTTTCCAGGCATCTGGCCAGATGAGTAATTGTAGGGAGCCTGTGTAGATGTAGGTTAACAATGTCTATGCATGGTGAGTGATGAAGCCTCTCTGTGTCATGGTTGGATGGAGAGTAGACTCTGAGTATCTGGGAATTGTGCTCTGACCCTTGGACTTGTCAGTGTTAACTCACTGAGAGTCATGGGGCTGGTTCCTCCATCTTGAAAAAAAGAGATGGCACCTGGGCACCGCGGCTCACGTCTATAATCCCAGCACTTTGGGACTCCGAGGCGGGTGGATCACCTGAGGACACGAGTTCGAGACCAGCTTGGCCAATATGGTGAAACACTGTGCCTACTAAAAATACAAAAATTAGCTGGGTGTGGTGGCATGCGCCTGTAATCCCAGCTACCCAGGAGGCTGAGGCAGGAGAATTGCTTGAACCCAGGAGGCGAAGGTTGCAGTGAGCTAAGATCGCGCCACTGTATTCCAGCCTGGGCAACAAGAGCGAAACTCCATCTCAAAAAAAAAAAAAAAAAGAGATGGCCCCCAGAGGTCTTCTAGGTGCTCATTTATAAACAGTAAGACTCAATACATGCATTGTATGACATCTTGGACCCTGGAGGACTGGCAAGCATTAGCACAGCGCAACAAAAAGGCAGACAGTGAATGAGTAAACATTTTCAAATGCCTGCTGTGAGCCAAGTAGTGAGCTAGATGTTTTCGTTCATTTTATTTCATTTGATCTTTGCATCAGTCCTGCACAGGGGGCCCTACTTACCCCTCACAGATGAGGAGGCTGAGGCTGTGGGGTGTGAGGGATGCGTCTGAAGTCATATAAGCTGGTCAATGGCATACCTGGAGCGTGAACCCAGGGCAGATGTCTCCGTGGCCAAGGCTGTGCCCATACTCTACCCAACAGGGCACAAGAGGAGGTTGTCAGGGCATAAACTCTTAGCTGTGGAGTGATGTGGAAGAGATGGTTCTTGATCCAGGCCTTAAAGGATGACTCACACCCTTTAAAGGTGATTTCGGAGACCACCAGGGACGAGACTTTCTGTGTTGTCATCTTCACATACACCTCGGGAGGGCTGCAGATGAAGAAGCTAAAGCTGAGGCAGGATTAAAGCGATCTCCCAGAGTCACACAACTTCTGGATTTTACTGTATCTGAGATGCCATCGATTTTAAGATATTCCATTAGGTTATGTGTCACAATGAAAGAAAACACGCCCAAGACGAAGAGTCTCATAGGAGACTGGGCCAACATGGGCCAGCATGTGCTTATTACGGCGTATTTGGGGAGTGCATCTGCTGGGCAGAGGGTCGCAGGAAATCCCTCATGCCTCGACCTTGGCATTGGGCGGCAGGAGGGAAAAATGTCTCCCCCAAGAATTTGAACTGAAAATGGGTGCTTGTCCAGCCTTGTGGTCTGAATGCATACTGCCTGTATGGCCCAGAACAACGCCAAGCTAAGCATTTACTGTAAAATGCCCTCAGTGGGGTAGTCCCCCAACCCAGTGGCACAAGCAAACCCATATACGCCTAGAAGAACTTGTTTTTAGTCTAGGCTGGCAGTGCCTGTGTGGCTCCAGCTACTGTAAGACACATTCTGACTTCAGGGATAAGTGTATTCCAATTGATGAGAAACAGTTGTCAGTCAGGGGTCTCGGAAATCCACGTGCAGTCCTTTTCACTTCCCTGCAGGCGCCTCTCTGCTTTGGTTCCTTTGGTAGCTTCCGTGTGACTTGAGACTCAGAGTAATGCACTGACAGCCCTCGTGGCTGTTTTCACCAAAGATTGTTTGCGAGGCGTTGTGCATTTCCATGCCTGATGTGAGCTGCTTAGTCGGCTGAGGTTGCTCCATGCTACCAGCCACTATACTAAGCAGAAATCTCATCTTGAACTGCAGGGCGCTAGTACAGTTCTCTGTTTACAGCTCCCTGAGTGCTGATAACGTGGTCTAAACTCGCCCAGAAGCCCAGGGTGCTTTTTTATGGTTGGAGCCACCTATGAATACTGCAGTCCAGACTCAGCCACAGCCATTGGTCCCTGTGAACCAAGCAGGCAGGAAGAAGCAGGAGGCATTTGGGATCTGGGAAGTAGCCCTGGGTGAGCCGAAGCTGCAGGATGGAGTTTTGGATGTCAGGGTGCAGTGACTCCTGTTTGCTGTTGCTTCATTACCAACCACAGACTCATATCCATATGGAGATCCCACTTGTTTTCCAAGAGGGCACACAGATGTGTCTGTTTTACCCTGAAAAACTTGCGACCAGAAGGTTAGCTCCATTGTTGTGGAAATTAGCCCTCAATCATTTTATCAGAGGCATGTCTCTTCAGTGACCACAATCCTTTCATTCAGGGACTTCAGTTTAACCACACCGCCAACAGATTGGAAAATCAGGCTAGCCAGTGGGAAAACCTACTTGTGGATGGCTCATTTCTAGATTAAATTTAGAACTTGGTCAGAGAGGGCCTTTGGAATTCGACCGGAATGGAGCTGGAGTTGGTGGGAACACGGTCCCTGTTAATAGGAGGAATCATTTTCTCTATATTTGTGTAGCATTTACAAACACGCACCCTTTCTGTACAGTTACTCTGTTCAATTATTTTTCTAATTTGGAGAGGTAGGAAAAGTTATTCCGTATTCTAGACAGGGAAATGGAGACACAGCAAGTAAGTGCCTGCTGGGGTGCTGGGGGTGCGCGGTTGGGACAGGACCCCTGTCTGTGGGTCTCTCTTTTGTCCACATGGAGTCTGTTCTAGAGTTTACTGTGCCCTCTTCCCAGTCTCTCGAGTACAACATCTTTGAAGGCATGGAGTGCCGCGGCTCCCCGCTTGTGGTCATCAGCCAGGGGAAGATTGTCCTGGAGGACGGCACCCTGCATGTCACTGAAGGCTCTGGACGCTACATTCCGCGGAAGCCCTTCCCTGATTTTGTTTACAAGCGTATCAAGGCAAGGAGCAGGGTGAGTAGTTTTGTTCTGATGAATTTTTTTTTTTAATTCATGAATTAAGTTCAAGGCCACAGACATTTATTAAGCACCTTGAGACAGAATATTAGGATCAGTACAGTGGATTCCAGGAATAAGAGGGATCCTTAGTTTTTTATTCCGGGTATTTGAAATACTGGAGAAGGAGTCCTACGTGTCCACAGACAGCCCTAGCAAAGTCTGATCATGGTATATGCTATGATGAGGAGTATGGAGTGAGGCCCAAAGGAGGAAGCCGTTGCCGCAGCTGGGGGAGAGCGTCATGGGGAGAGGACATTTTGAGCTGGGCTTTGAAGGTTAAGGAGGAGTTTGTCAAGTCAAAGAGGGGAGATGAGGGAATTTGATAGAGTGTCATGAGCATAGAAAATGTACAGTGTATTCAGGGCATGTGAGGCAGGAAAGAGATGGAGCTATAAGGGAATTAAAGGGAGAATGTGATTGGAAAGAAAGTTTGGGGCCAGATGTTGAACATGATACCAGATCCTCCTCACAGCATGTTTAGGGGGTTCTTACAGGGTTTAAAGTTCAAGTTCCTTGTGGGGGAAAATGGTAAGGCATGTTAGTTTTTATAGAGTTAACCAGTTACTGGACCTTGTGGGGGAGCTTTGGCCTGGCAGGGTGGGAACTGGTCCCACACCACACCTGTCCACCTGTCTGTAGGGAGAGCCCTCCATCCCTAGAGTTCACAGGCCCATCCTCCCTCCAGGAGGGTTTCTAGAGAGGTGTCCTCTGTGGCTGTGGCCTGATCTGGGGGGGGGGGACTCTTGTGTTTTGTAGCTGGCTGAGCTGAGAGGGGTTCCTCGTGGCCTGTACGACGGACCTGTGTGTGAGGTGTCTGTGACGCCCAAGACAGTCACTCCAGCCTCCTCAGCCAAGACGTCTCCTGCCAAGCAGCAGGCCCCACCTGTCCGGAACCTGCACCAGTCTGGATTCAGTTTGTCTGGTAGGGTTGGGGCTTGGGGAGGTCCCAGTTCTGCAGGGTCAGCTCACAGGTGCTGGTGAGGCTGCAATTGCATTTGGAAAGGACACAGAAATGGAAGTGACCGATATTCCCGTTCTTCCCAAAGGGAGAAATACAGTGGGACTCAGATCACTGGAGATGTATTTTCTTTTTCAAGATATGGTCTTGCTCTGTCACCCAGGCTGGGGTGCAATGGTGCGATCTTGGCTCACTGCAACCTCCACCTCCCAGTTCAGGTGATTCTCATGCCTCAGCCTTCCAAGTAGCTGGGATTACAGGCATGTGCCACCATACCTGGCTAATTTTTGTATTTTTACTAGAGATGCGCTATTACCATGTTGGCCAGGCTGGTCTTGAACTCCTAACCTCAGGTGATCTACCCACCTCTACCTCCCAAAGTGCTGGGATTACAGGCATGAACTACCACACCCAGCCAAGGGTTCAGATTTTTAAATTCCCCTATTTGAAATTTCCTTCCCATCTTTTGTTTGGCCCATGACTAGAACATTTCACTCTTCCAGCTCCCTGGGCCACGGATTCCTATGGCATATTAAAGAAATCATTAAACCAGAGAGTTTTTTTTTTTTTTTTTTTTGAGACTGAGTCTCGCTCTGTCACCCAGGCTGGAATGCAGTGGCGTGATCTCAGCTCACAGCAACCTCTGCCTCCCTGGTTGAAGCAATTGTCCTGCCTCAGCCTCCCAAGTAGCTGGGATTACAGGCTCACACCACCACACCCGGCTAATTTTTGTATATTTAGTAGAGACGGGGTTTTACTATGTTGACTAGGCTGTTCTCAAACTCCTGACCTTGTGATTCACCTGCCTCAGTTTCCCAAGGTGCTGGGATGATAGGCATGAACCACCACACCCTGCCAAGAATTTTGCTGTTGTTGGATGTATGGGTTTTTTAGAAAATTACCTATGTACCACATATGGATTACCAATTTACAAAACATTTAAAAATAATGAACTTTAGTTTAAGTAAAATGTGTATAATCACGTCAGTGTTATCTGATCCCTCCAGGCTGTTTGAATATAAGGTGCCATTGTTCCTCCTACTTGTGATTTTATGTGTAGGGTTAGGGGACTAGAATGCCAGGAGAGGGATGTGTCCTCAGAAAAGCCACAGCCAATTTGGCTCATCAGAACAGGGGAACAGGACAGAGTCTGAGATGTAGTGATATTTTATATACAATTTTACTTTCTGCAGTAATAGATCCAGCAGCCTTTATACAGTCTCTGATTCTTTGACTACCTGAGGCTCATCTCCTTTTTGAAAAGTTTATTATTTTAATTTTGAGAGATATAATAGTATCTTACTGTGTCACCTAGCACCCAGGCTAGAATACATTGGTTCAATCACAGCTCACTGCAGCCTCAACCTCCTGTGCTCAAGTGATCCTCCCAGCTCAGCCTCCCCCAGTAGCTGGTACTACAGGCTTATGCCACCATACCTGGCTAATTTTTAATTTTTTTGTTAGAGATAGGATCTCACTGTGTTGCCTAGGCTGTTCTCAAACCCCTAGAGTCAAGTGATCCTCCCAAAGTGCTGTTCATCAGATTCCAGGCATGAGCCACCATGCCCGGCCTCCACCTCCTTTCTGTACTCTAAACTGCAGTGAGGTTTTAAGAGAACAAGAAGAATGTGAGGCCAGGCAGGGTGGCTCACACCTGTAATCCCAGGACTTTGGGAGGCAGAGGTGGGAGGATTGCTTGAGCCCAGGAGTTTGAGACCAGCCTGGGCAATATACTGAGACCCCGCTTTACAAAAAATTTAAAAATTAGCTAGATGTGGGAGTGCATGGTTGTGGTCCCAGCTTCTCAAGGGGGGACGCTGAGTGGGGGATGGCTTAAGCCCAAGAGATAGAGGCTGTGGTGAGCTGTGATGGCGCCACTGCACTCCCATCTGGAAAACAGAGCAAGACCCTGTCTGTCTCCAAAACAAAGAATGCAACTAGCCCGTTTCCTCTTGAGCTGTGAGATTTTACCTGAAAGCAGGAGCTTATGTGACTGTCCTGGCCCCTCACCTGCTGCTCTCCCCCTCCTCTCCCTCCAGGCGCTCAGATTGATGACAACATTCCCCGCCGCACCACCCCAGCGTATCATGGCGCCCCCTGGCGGCCGTGCCAACATCACCAGCCTGGGCTAGAGCTCCTGGGCTGCGCCGTCCACTGGGGACCGGGGGATGGGAAACCTGAGGACATTCTGAGACTTCTTCCTTTTTTTTTTTTTTTTTTTAAGAGCCTGTGATAGTTACTGTGGAGCAGCCAGTTCATGGGGTCCCCCTTGGGGCTCCGCACCCCATCTCACTGGGAGTTACTGATTTTGCTCCCACTTCCCTACACATCTCGAATATCACACCCAAGCCTACCCACCAAGCTCATACACGGAACCACACCCAGCACTCAGACATGCGAACAGAGCAGCCCCCAGCGAGGGTCTTCTTCACCCTCAACCTCCTAGAGTCTGTTAGCATCTTCCTTTTCATGGAGGGAGGGGAAGATAAAGTGAATTGCCCAGAGCTGCCTTTTTTTCCTTTTTAAAAACTTTTAAGAAGTTTTCTTCGTGGGGCTGGGGGAGGGGCCTGGGGTGGGGGAGTCTTTTTTTTTTTTTAAATGCTAAATTGTATTAATAATGCCATATTAATACAAGGGGTTTGAACTGGACATCCTAATGATGCAATTACGTCATCACCCAGCTGATTCCGGGTGGTTGGCAAACTCACCATGTCCGTTCTGAGAGGCTCCAACACGCCCACATCGCCATTCCGTAGTCTCCAGGGTCAGCTGTGGATAAGGGGGCAGGCTTGCTTTAGTGGCCTAGATTTTGCCGCAGATTAAATTTTTGAGGATTCCCTTCTTCCCTCTTTACCATTTTTCTGTGTGCTCTCACTCTTTCTCCAGCTCTTTAATTCATGAATATTTCGTGTTTGTCTCTTCTCTGTTTCCTCCAGCCCTTGTCTCGGAGACAGTGTTTTCCTCCCCTTCCCCGTTATCTTTTCACCTCCCAGGTCTATCATTTCATTGTGGTCATTGGGTCCACCCCAAAGGATTTGAACCTTTGCCATTGCAAGCGTAGTGCTGTGTCATCCTAGTCCTGGTGGGACTGGGTGCTACCCACCTGCCGTCATGAGGGATGTGTGCTAGAGTTTGGGACCCTGGCCAAGTGCAGGGATGGGCCATGCTGTCTCACCCACACTACCGCATGTGGAACCGCAGACAGGGCCCAGAAGCTGAAGAAGGCTGAGGCTGCAGAACCAGAGAGATTTTCCTCTGAGCAGTGATATCTGGCTAAAGTCACGGTCAGACCTAAACACCGAACCCCAGTAACCCAAGTGAGCCAATCAAGGTCACCAGTTCAGAAGTGCTGAGCTCACGGGAGTCTGACCCGAGGACCTGCTGTTTCCTGGTTAAATATCTTTTGAGATTCTAGAACACATGGGAGTTTTTTATTTTTCGGGGAAAACCATATTTTCTTCTTATCCAATTATTTCAAAAGACACACTACATAGAGGCCCTATAAACTCAAACAATCCTTGGGGGGAACTTAAAGTCCATTCTCCTTTGCAAGAGGAGAATGTTTTATAAAATGATAGGTCAGATCAGAACTCTTTTGGGAGGAAACCTCAGAAATTAAATGCAGGGCCCCCTTAGAGACAGCCCACAGGCGATGTCACGTCTCCATCCTTCCCCCTCCTCTTCTATCACCTTTCCCCCTAGCTGGCTCCTTTGTACCCATCCCTGTCCTTGCTGACTTGTGTTGCATTGTATTCCAAACGTGTTTACAGGTTCTCTTAAGCAATGTTGTGTTTGCAAGCTTTTGTACAAACCAAATCTGCTTTTTGTAAACCATTAACATCACCAAGTAGGTCATTCCATCACCACCCTTGTCTCTCTACACATTTTGCCTTTGGGGTTCTGGTTGGGGTTTTAGGTTTTTTTGTTGTTGTTTATTTGTTATTTTAAAGGTAAATTGCACTTTTAAAAAAATAATTGGTTGACTTAATATATTTGCTTTTTTCTCACCTGCACTTAGAGGAAATTTGAACAAGTTGGAAAAAAAAAACAATTTTTTGTTTCAATTCTCAGAAACACTTGCAGCTCTAGTATTCACTTGGGTCTTCCTGTTTTTCCTGTACCGGGTCATGGTAATTTTTGGTTGTTTTGGTTGTTTTCTTAAAAAGCAATTTAAAACCTGAAGATTTCTGCAGGCTGTGTAAGCATGTTTACCTGTTGGCTTGCTTTGTGTGTCTGTTAAATGAATGTCATATGTAAATGCTAAAATAAATCGACAGTGTCTCAGAACTGAGTAACTGCAGTGACTTGATGCTCTAAAACAGTGTAGGATTTAAGAATAGATGGTTTTTAATCCTTGAAATTGTGATTGTGACCCATGAGTGGAGGAACTTTCAGTTCTAAAGCTGATAAAGTGTGTAGCCAGAAGAGTGCTTTTTTTTGTAACCACTGTCTCAATGGCAAAATAATTATGGTAAAAGACAAGTCTCGTGTTTATTATTCCTTAAGAACTCTGTGTTATATTACCATGGAACGCCTAATAAAGCAAAATGTGGTTGTTTCAGGGGTGTGTCTGTATTGAGATGTTGGGGGAGGCGGCTGCTTGGCTGGGACCTCCAACCAGACTTCCCCTCCACGAGCATTCACGGAGCCCTTGGCTTGTTTGGTGAATATACCAATTCAAGAGTTTTCACTCCACGTCACAGGCTGCTATGTCCAGGCCAGGGGATTCAGCCTGTGGGTGCGTGGCATGCCAAGTGTCAGAAATTCACAGACTCCATCCTGGAGAGGCCTCCAGGATCAAGCTGCACACCAAAGTTTGAAACTGGGAATCAGGTGGGACCATATACTTTAGTGTGGGTGCCCCCTCTGGGCTCTCTGCTTCCTTCCAGCTTGTTTACCCTGGAAAATCCTCTAGCGTGTAAGAGACAGGTGTGTTTGTTGACCCTTAGCCACACCTCAGTCCAGAAGCTTGTGGGAGACCAGGATATAAAGGTTTGGTCTGACACTCTCATGCAAGTGTCAAGAATGTACTTTGGCCAGGAGCCCCTCCCACTCCAGCAGGCCAGGTGCTTGGTTTCCATGGTTACCCTGGTAACTGGCACATTACTGATTCTGAGAACAATGAATGAAGAGAGTATGTGCCTTGGGCCCACCAGGCATAGGGTTCACAGGGTTGATGAAGTCACTTTTTTCCCCTTCCTCCTCTTTTCCCTCTCTCCTCCCCTCTTATTTGAGACAAGGTTCCACCCTGTTGCCCAGGCTTCAGTTCAGTGGCGTGTTCTCGGCTCACTGTAGCCTTCCTCCCTTGGGCTCAAGCGATCCTCCCACTTCAGTCTCTTGGGCAGCTAGGACTACAGTTGCATACCACCATGCTCAGCAATTTTTAAATTTTTTTGTATTTTTTGTAGAAACAGGGTTTCACCATATTGCCCAGGCTGGTTTTGAACTCCCGGGCTCAAACAGTTCACCCACCTCAGCCTCCCAGAGTGCTGGGATTATAGGTCTGAGCCACTGTTTATAAATAAAGAGTGTTTGGGTGAAGGGAAAATAAGAGCAAGAAAAATAAGATAAGGCCCCGGTGGGGTCAGTGTGACGCCTGCCACGAGGCTGTAGACTCGAGGAGCACTGCGTGTCCTGTCAACACATACACAAAAGAGAAGCATGGCCACTTCCAACACTTACAGTGACCAGCAGGTAAAAGAGATACGTGAGTCCTTCATAAGGAATCTAGCAAGTCCTGGGACCTCCCTGGCAAGCACAATGTTGGGCCTCTGGGGCTGGCTCTTACCTGCCTGTCACTGGCACTGCAGGCTGATGACAGAGCACTGTGAACCAGTCAAATCAAGCCTGTCCACAAGAAAGGGACAAAAAGTCTCAACATTGATGGGACATGGGACAAGAGTGAGCATGAAGCGTGTCCAGGCCCACCGCCCATCCTCCTTCTATTCTCGTACTGGCTTCATCACACACCAAGCTGGGCCTCACGCCCATGCCTGCGGACCCTGCAGCCCACGTGCCCAGGCTCTGCCCAAGGCCAGCAAACAGCTGCCCCATGAGGTGTCCATAGCAGCTGTGAGGTCTTCCCCTCAAAGAACAGAGCCAGCAGAGTCTCTCTTATGTCTCTTGAGCAGGGACCCAAATACCGAAGCTGGCCTGGAAGAGCTCTGGTTGGGAACTCCTCACTCTCTGGTGAAAGGCATGCCGGAGGGCCCAGAGAGAGGGGCTCTACAGGTATACCAGGGCAGCTAGTGTCAGGTGCTAAACAATAGGGGCAGCTAGAAAACTTTTTTTTTTTTTTTTGAGATGGAGTTTCACTCTGTCACTCAGGCTGTAGTGCAATGGCATGATCTCGGCTCACTGCAACTTCTGCCTCAGCCTTCCGAGTAGCTGAGACTACAGGCATGTACCACCATTCCCAGCTAATTTTTGTATTTTTTAGTAGAGATGGTGTTTCACCATGTTGGCCAGGCTGGTCTCAAACTCCTGACCTCAAGTGGTCCACCTGCCTCAGCCTCCTGAAGTGCTAGGATTACAGGCGTGAGCCACTGCACCCAGCCTCGCCTCTTACCTTTTATTACGGAGTCCAGCGGTCAGTGAGCAAAGCACGGCATGCTAGTTCAGGACTGCACCATCTCTCAGTTGCGTCCAGGACTCCATCTCTTGGGAGAACAAGGAGGAACTATGAGAATTCATGCCCAGACCCAGCTGCCTAGGGGCAGGGAGAGGGGCTCTCAGCCCGATCCCCTACTCTGACCACTTTTCTTGCCCACTTCCTCCCACTGTGCTGGCTTTTTTTTTTTTTTTGAGACTCACTCTGTCACCAGGCTGGAGTGCAGTGGCGCAATCTCGGCTCACTGCAACCTCCCTTCCCTGGTTCAAGTGTTTCTTCTACTTCAGCCTCCCAAGTAGCTGAGACTACAGGCATGCGCCACCATGCCCAGCTAATGTTTGTATTTTTAGTAGAGGCGGAGTTTCACCATATTGGTCAGGATGGTCTCGATCTCAACCTCCTGATCCATCTGCCTTGGCCTCCCAAAGTGCTGGGATTACAGGTGTGAGCCATCAGGCCCGGCCCTGTACCCACTTTTGATGTCCTGCACCATCTGCCTCTTGTCCTCTCAGTTTTCTGGCCATGAGCCTCCCCCTGGCCCGTCCTCCGCACCCCCACCAGGACCCAGTGGCAGGTACCTCAACTCTCTCCCGAGTTCCCTCAGTTTCCTTGAGCCCATGTCTTCCCACTGAGAAACCATGGGGTGAATCTGACTTGGTCCCCCAAACTCAGCCTGCCCTGCCTGATTTGGTTGCTTGTGTATCATTATTTTTTTCCCCAGGTAACTGAAGGCCACACGGCAGATCACTGGAACTGAACCCTCACTGGCTTCCTTAAGGATAACATTTATATGTCACCAAGGTAACGGCCACTTAAGTTGTTTCTCAGGAATCTGGGGCTGCTCCTGTCCAGTTCAAACCAGCTGAAATCACCTACTGACCCTTCAACTGGGCCTGTGCAAGTGCCCAACAGGTGGCTTTTTGATGTCAGAAGGACAAAAACTCCATCTTCAGATATGCTAATGCCACCATTTCCTTCCTTCCCTCCCCCTGCCTACCTCCCCTCCCTCTTTCCTTTCCTTTCCCCTTTCCTTTCATTTCCTTTCTTTTTCTGAGGCAGAGTTTCACTCTTGCTGCCCAGGCTAGAGTGCAGTGGTGTCATCTCGGCTCACTGCAACCTCCACCTCCCGGGTTCAAGCAATTCTCCTGCCTCAGCCTCCTGAGTAGCTGGGATTACAAGTGCACACCACCATGCCCGGCTATTTTTTTTTTTTTTTTTTTTTTTGTATTTTTAGTAGGAACGGGTTTCATCACATTGCCAGGCTGGTCTCAAACTCCTGATGTCAGGTGATCCGCCCACCTTGGCCTCCCAAAGTGTTGGGACAACAGGCATGAGCCACCGCGCCAGGCCACAGCGCCATCATTTTCTGAACATGCATTCAGTGAAGTGCCATGAACCCCAGCTACACTTGTGCAGGGCACTAATTATTTCATCTCCCCCAAGTACCAATCACCTCTGCCCACGCCCGAAACCATCCCACTTCGCTAACCCACACATATCCTTAAGCCTTATCTTGGGGACGCAGATTTGAGAGCTGTTGTCCCCGCCTCTTGACCGGGCTGGCTTGTGAATAAATGTTTTCTTCTTTGCTAAACCTGCTGTCACAGTGATTGGTTTACTGCTCAATGGCAGAATCAACCTGGTCAGTGTCAGCCGTACCTGTAGAACCACCCCGGCAGCCATGGTAGGTTGCAGCTCCTGCGTGCTCTGTCTTCATCCAGAGCACCAAATCCAAAGGACAGGGACAGCCCGTACAGTGAAGGGCATTCTGATTCTTGCTTGATTACTCCATGGTGCTAGACCATGAGGAATGGGAATTCGTGACCCAGCCCCAGTGTCTGGCCTCCCTCCAGGCCATGGCTGGATTTTGTGAGGCCCCAGTGCCACTGTGCAAAGGGGCTCTGGAAACCCAGTGATTGCACCTTGTCTTCGTTGCTCAGCTGTCACTATGTATTGTCCCATGGGGCGTTTGTCCTCCTCTGTGCTCCTTCCCCCTCGACAAAACCTCCCCACCCTCAAACTCTAGATGTGTGTTTTGTGATCAGTAAATGCACTTGTATCCTTGTTCAATAAACTCCGTCTTTGCTGACCATTCTTTCCCACCTCTTTGCCTTAAAAACACCCTGATCTTCTTTCTAAGATAATTTTGTCCTCATTCCTCTCAGTGAAGGTTTCTCTGCATCTCACTTTCCACATTCTTCAGGGCAGGGGGAGGGTGATGTGTTGCTCAAGCTTCCAACCTTCCTTTGTCCTCTGCTGTCGGGTTATACCAGTCTCACACTCTGCACTCGGATGTTAGCTACTAACCTCGGGAGAGCTGCTTCTCATTCATGGGAGACTTTGCTATCAAACCATGACACAGGTTTCCTCTCCACCATGCCTCTCATCATCAATACAGCTTATTACTATCTCAATACTGGCCAGGCGTGGTTGCTCACAGTTGTAATCCCAGCACTTTGGGAGGCCAAGGCGGGCGGATCACGAGGTCTGGAGTTAGAGATCAGCCTGGCCAACACGGTGAAACCCTGTCTCTACTAAAAATACAAAAATTAGCTGGGCCTGGTGGCAGGCGCCTGTAATCCCAGCAACTCGGGGGGCTGAGGCAGGAGAATTGCTTGAACCCGGGAGGCAGAGGTTGCAGTGAGCCGAGATCACGCCACTGCACTCTAGCCTGGGTGACAGAGCGCAACTCCATCTCAAAAAAAAAACAAAAACAAAAAACAACTTCAATACCTATTAAAGGGTGGAGCACGCAGTCAGTAGCCTTTCAGTGTTGTGATGCATTCTCTGCACAGTCTCAGCTTTCCACTCCCTGGGCTGTTTAACTCCCTGAGATGTTCTATTTCCTGAAATCACACACGCAGGGACGTCACTCTCTGTCAATCCTCCAGTCCTGTTGGGTTTGCTTGTTCGGACGCTTCCACTATGTCTGTGCTTCGGCAGCCCCAGGAGCTCTTGTCACTGTTCCCTCTGTCTTCCCCCTGCTCACAGCTTCCTTCCTCCTGTCTTCCCTTTGTGCCATCCTAGGATTCCATGGGATATCGTTTCATTCACTCTCTTACCAACAGCCCAGTCCTTGGCCCTTTGTCCTTTCATTGTCTCTTCTTTGTCAAACCGCCATCATAGATGAGGCCAACCGTTCTCCACTCTAACTTGGGCGTGAACGACAGAGTCCGCCTGAGAAAATGGCAGAAATTGGCAAGTTGTTCTCATGACAAAATCATGGTCACTGACCAACTAAACACTGCCCTGAACACGTCCCAGGAAGAATCCTACTGTGTTATCTTCACAGGCTGTGATTCTACTTTCTATATATATTTGTTGTTGTTGCTGTTGTTTTGAGACAGTCTCACTCTGTCCCCCAGGATACAGTGCAGTCGTGTGATCTTGGTTCACTGCAACCTCTGCCACCCAGGCTCAAGCAATTCCCTGCCTCAGCCTTCTGAGTAGCTGGGATTACAGGCACCTGCCATTATGCCCAGCTAATTTTTGTATTTTTAGTAGAGATGGAGTTTCAGCATCTTAGCCAGGCTTGCCTTGAACTCCTGACCTTGTGATCCACCCGCCTAGGCATCCCAAAGTGCTGAGATTAGAGGCTTGAGCCACGACGCCCAGCCCTACTTTCTGTATTTTGAATCTGTGCCCCTCTTTTCCTCATGTCTCCCTCAGGAGATGTCCTTGCCTCCCACTTCACGAGGAAGACGTAAACCACCAAGCAGAAATGTCTTCAATATCCTTCCACCAGGGATAAAACTACTGCAGCGACACCCACCCAACCTGTCCTTCTCTCCAATTCCACCTTTTATCCAAATTAGAGCCTCTACCTGTGGCAGCTGCTCCCACCTTCTCAGAAAAATTTCTTATCTGTATCTTCAGTCCATTCAACCTTGTCTCTACTGGCTCCTGGCTAATTTTATCAACATGTAAGCATCTTTGAAAATCTTTTCTAAAATTTATTTTTACAAAAAGTTCTCTCTTAACTCTGTTATTCTTATTTTTTCTTCTTATTCAGACCTAGTTTTCATGGATGAGGTGTTTACATTCACTGGCCCATTTTTTCATCTCCCGTTTACCACTTCACCTATTGAAATCCTGAATAATCACAAAATGACCTTCCTGTTACTAAATCCAAGAAACATTTTCCATCTTTACCCTACCTGGCCTTTTAGGGGCATTTGGTGCACTAAGCTTCCCTCTTTTTTTTTTATTTTCACATCACCGGTCGTACTTTCTTCCTGTCTCTCTGATGATTAGTCAGTGTTCTTTGCCAACCCTTTTCTCTTTAGTAAACTCACTATTTGGAGTCCTTTGGGGCTCTGTCCTTTGGCCCTTCTATTTCACTTCACTCTATATCTCTTCCTAAGCAATTTCTTCTATGTTCACAGCTCTTTTCATCTGTGTGAACGACTCCCAAGTCACTGTCACTATGTGATAATGACCTCTCTTCCAAGGTCAAACCCACCTATTTCCAACTACTACTCAAACCTCAGTTGCGTGGTTTATGGTCACCCCAAAGACCTGTGAAATATTTAACTCTTTGTCTTCTTTCCTTACTATTATCATTCCTTCTGCTCAACTACCATTCCCTAGATAACTAAAGAATCTCTTAAATGGTTTTATTGCACTCATTTCTGTTTAATTTTTTTTTTTTTTTTTTTTGAGAAGGAGTCTTGCTCTGTCATCAGGCTGGAGTGCAAAGGCGTGATCTCAGCTCACTGCAATCTCTGCATCCTGGGTTCAAGCCATTCTCCTGCCTCAGCCTTCAGGGTAGCTGGGATTACAGGCATGTGCCACTACTCCCAGCAAATTTTTTTTTTTTTTTTTTTTTTTGTATTTTCAGTAGAGATGGGGTTTCAGCATGCTGGCCAGGCTGGTCTTGAGTTCCTGACCTCAAGTGATCTGCCTGCCTTGGCCTTCCAAAGTGCTGGGATTACAGATGTGAGCCACTGCACCTGACCTGTTTTAATTTTTGTTGGTTGAGGTATAAAGACAAAACATTATGCAGGGCTAAGGATACAATACAATGACCTTTCTAGATGTATGTATCCATGTAAATAGTATCCAAATTAAGACATAGAACATTTCCATTTCCATCATCTTTTTTTTTTTTTTTTAATTTTACTTTAGGTGCGTACTATATCTGGAATTTCTCCCCATGTTATCCCTCCCCCACCCTCCTCTCCCTCCCCACCCCCCATTGTCTCTCCCCTACCCGCCCGCCACTGTCCCCTGTGTATGATGCTCTTCTCCCTCAGTCCACGTGTTCTCGTTTTTCAACACCCACCTATGAGTGAGAACATACGGTGCACTCCATGTTTAATAAATGGTGTTGGGAAAACTGGCTAGTAATGTACAGAAAGCAGAAACTGGACCCCTACCTGTCACCTTACACTAAAATTAACTCCAGATGGATCAAAGATTTAAACATAAAACCTAACACCATAAAAACACTAGAAGAAAGTGTAGGCAAAACCATCCAGGACATTTCCTTCATCTAGTAAGTTCCTTGTATGTTTTTCCAGTCAATCTCTGCCACAATAATTCTAGACCCATTGTGGGATAATCAGTTTTCTGATTTCTAGAGCCATAGTTTAGCTTTGTCTATTCTAGACTTAGCAGTTTATTTTTTCACCATGTACATTCCAGCTCAGGAGGCTCCTCTCCCCTGTGTGTCTTTTCTCTAAGTGCTAACCATGACCTTTGCTCCTTCCATTCTCAGAAACCACGGTTATCACCACATGGCCTTCAGCATTACCAGAAGAGGAAGAGAGAAAGAGATATTTTAGGACAGGTTTGGAAACAAGTTCATCATTTCTGCTTATATCCCATTGGTCAGAACTTACTTCATGATCCACCTACATGCAAATGACTTGGGAAATACAGGCTTCCTTTGAGCCCAGGAGGACAACAAAATTGCCTGGTTAACACTGAGCATTGTCTCCAGCACAATAGAGGAGGGTGATTTCCCAAGGGAAAATTGGTGTGAAAGACCCGTCAGAGACATTTGAACTAGAGCGACTCCATCTTGAATAGGGGCTGGGTAAAATGAGGCTAAGACCTATTGGGCTGCATTCCCAAGAGGCATTCTAAGTCACAGGTTGAGACAGGACACTGGCACAAGGTACAGGTTACACAGACCTTGCTGATAAAAGGATGTGGTAAAGGAGCCAGCCGAAACCCACCAAAACCAAGATGGCAACGAAAGCGACCTCTGGTCGTCTTTACTGCTCATTATACGCTAATTATGATGCATTAGCATTCTAGAAGACCCTCTCACCAGTGCCATGACCGTTTACAAATGCCATGGCAACAATAGGAAGTTACCCTCTATGGTCTAAAAGGGGGAGGAATCCTCAGTTGTGAGAATTGCCCACCCCTTTCTCGGAAAACTCATGAATAATCCTCCCCTTATTTGGCATATAGTCAAAGAATATAAAATATAAAAGTAGCCAACCAGTAGCCCCTCAGGGCTGCTCTGCTTATAGAGTAGCCATTCTTTATTCCTTTACCTTCTTTCACTTTACTCTGTGGACTCTCTTTGAATTCTTTCTTGCGAGAGGTCCAAGAACCCTCTCTTAGAGTCTGGATCGGGACTCCTGTCATAATAGAACCACGGATAGAAGGCATCCCAGAGAATAATAAAGAAAATCTTGCATAAGGTGTATTTATAATCAGCTGACTCAGTAAGACGGAGTTAATTCTTAAAATAGATTGAGGCTGCAAAGACATTTGTGGGCAGGTTTACACATCTTTGTATATTTCTACCTCAGCATGCATGGATGCTGGGCAGGAAAACACTACTGATGTCACGACCTTTGTAACTGCCCAGTGGGTTCTTGCTGCCCACAGCACAAAGACCACAGCATTGCAGTAAAGAGTTTAGTTGATGAAAACCTGGCCACATGGAAACAGGAGCTACAAAGAAGTTACTTAGGCAGATATTGAGGGTAAAAGAGTCCTTGGCAGGGTTTCCTTTCTAACAAAAAGCAACCCAAGAAATTATTTTTTCCTAATTAACAGTAACCTGAAAAATTGATCTGCAAATGCAGATAAGCAAACTGGAAGCTTGCATGGGGGAATGCCAGCAGCTGCATCAATATAAAAGGGCTACCTGGTGCAGAGAGCTGAGATCACGCGTTGCACGCCAGCCTAGGGGACAGGGTGAGACTCTGTATCAAAAAAAAAAAAAAAAAAAAAAAAAAAAAAAAAAAATGCCGGGCGTGGTAGCTCAGGCCTGTAATCCCAGCACTTTGGGAGGCCGAGGCAGGTGGATCACGAGGTCAGGAGTTCAAGACCAGCCTGGCCAAGATGGTGAAACTCCATCTCCACTAAAAATACAAAAAAAAAAAAAAAAAAAAAAAAAATTAGCTGGGCTTCATGGCCGGCACCTGTAATCCCAGCAACTTGGGAGGCTGAGGCAGAGAACTGCTTGAACCTGGGAGGTAGAGGTTGCAGTGATTTGATCATGCCACTGTACTCCAGCCTGGGCAACAGAGTGAGACTCCATCTCAAAAAAAAAAAAAAGAAAGAAAAATACTATCTAGGAGCCAGGTATATCCAACATGGAGGTTCCATCTTCCCTTTTCTTTGTTACCACGTGTACAGTAGAAAGGGAGGCAACATGGCACTGGCCAGGTAGAGAATCCATCTGCATAATAAAAGATTAGGGTGGGGGGAAGCTAGCTTTTCTCACCCTATGCAAATGGCATATCTTACCCAACTCAGTTCTTCCAGCCCTATGCAAATAGCACACCTGGTCCAACCAATCTTTTATGCCCTATGTAATTCAGACAGCGCCTCCTCAAGCTCATCTATAAAACCTCCTGCATTTCATCAAGGGCTGGAAAACTCATTCAGGATCCCTCTCTGCAGCAAGAGAGATAGTCTCTTTCTTTCGCCTATTCAACTTCTGCTCTGGGCTAGGCATGATGGCTCACACCTATAATCCGAGCACTGTGGGAGGCCAAGGCAGGCAGATCACAAGGTCAGGAGATCAAGACCATCCTGGCCAACATGGTGAAACCCTGTCTGTACTAAAAAATTTGAGGATCAAGGTGTGTCTGGGCCTGCTGTTCATTCCCTGATGAACTGATAGTGTAGTGCATATATCAGTTTATAGTGACTCATTTGCAAATCTGATCTGGGGCAACTTACTGAGATGTTATAAAGTTCAAAGATGGCTACTCCATTGGGATTATTATTGCTCTTTTTCTCTCCCTCATTCCCTGTTCTCCATCTTCCCTTCCACACGTCACCCTGCCATGTGAGTTCCAGCCATTCACAATTAAGTCCCAAATTCTGTCCTTTAAGTCCTTATTTAGAAAAATAGTCAGGGAGGGGAGAACCAAGATGGCTGAATAGGAACAGCTCTGGATTGCAGTTCCCAGCAAAAATGCAGAGGGTGAGTGATCACCACATTTCCAAACAAAGTTTTACTGCCCACAGACCAGGAGATTCCCCAGTGGAAATGCGCCACGAGTCTCCAGCACGGCTGATTCAGCTGGCGCAGTGGGTCTCCGCCCAAAAACTCACACAAATCCGAGTGCCATTTCAACTGGAGACTGGAATGCCTGGGAGACAAAGTTGCCCGTTCAACTGATAAAAAGGGGCTGAAACAGGGAGTCAGGTGATCCGGCTTGGCTGGTCCCACCCCCCACAAAGACCAGCAATCTGAAACGCTCTGGATTGAGAGCTTCAAAGCAAGCACAGCTGGACCTGGGACAGTCCAGCTCTGTGGGGGGAATGGTGTCCGCCATTACCAAGGCAGTCCACCACTACCGAGGCAGTCCGCCATTACCGAGGCAGTCCGCCATTACCGAGGCAGTCCGCCATTACCGAGGCAGTCCGCCATTACCGAGGCAGTCCGCCATTACAGACAGTCCACCATTACTGAAGCAGGCCACCATTGCTGAGGCAGTTCTAACTATACCTCTATAAACAACACTGCAAGGAAGTTCACATAGGAGCTGGGCAGAGCCCACAGCAGCTCAGCAATGCCTCTGCTGGTAGACTGTGACTTAGGCTACCTCCTTGCTGGGCAGGGCATCTCTGAAAAAAGGCAGCAGCATGTCAGGAACTTATAAATAAAGCCCCACCTTCCCAGAACAGAGCACCTGGGAGAAAAAACGTGGTTATGAGTTCCACTGCAGCAGACTTAAACGTACTTGAACAGCAGCTCTGAACAGAACAATGGAGCTCACAGTTCAGCACTTGAGCTCCTATAAGGGACACCTCAGGCTGACATCTGGCAGGTATCCTTCTGGGACAAAGATAGCAGAAAAAGAAACTGGCAGCAACTCTTACTGCTCTGCAGCCACCACAGGTGATCCCCAGGCAAGCAGTGTCTGGAGTGGACCTCCAGCAGTCCTGCAGCAGAGGGGCCTGACTGTTAGAAGGAAAATTAAGAAGGAAATAACTTCATCATCAACAAAAAAGGACGTCCACTCAGAGACCCCATCTGAAAGTCACCGACTACAAAGACCACAGATAGATAAATCCACAAAGATGGCAAGAAACCAGCACAAAAAGGATGAAAACATCAAAAACCAGAACGTCTCTCCCCCCTCCAAGGGATCACAACTCCTCACCAGCAAGGGAACAAGGCTAGATGGAGAGTAAGTCCAGTGAATTGACAGAAACAGGCTTTGGAAGGTGGGTAACTTCTCTGAGCTAAAAGAACACGTTCTAACCCAATGCAAAGAAACTAAGAACCTTGAAAAAAGGTTTGATGAAATGCTAACGAGAATAAACAGCTTAGAAATGAATACAAATGAATTGATGGAGCTGAAAAACACAACATAAGAAGTTTGTGAAGCAAACACAAGTTTCAACAGCCGAATCGACCAAGCAGAAGAAAGGATATCAGAGATTGAAGATCAACTCAATGAAATAAAATGAGAAGGCAAAATTAGAAAAAAAAAAGTAAAAAGAAATGAACAAAGCCTCCAAGAAATATGGGATTATGTGAAAAGACCTAATCTACATTTGACAGGTGTACCTGAATGTGACAGAGAGAATGAATCCAAGCTGGAAAACACTCTTCAGGATATTATCCAGGAGAACTTCCCCAACCTAACAAGGCAGGCCAATATTCAAGTCCAGGAAATATAGAAAATACCACAAAGATATGCCTCAAGAAGAGCAACCCCAAGGCACGTAATCGTCAGATTTACCAGGGTTGAAATGAAGAAAAAAATGCTAAGGACAGCCAGAGAGAAAGGTCGGGTTACCCACAAAGGGAAGCCCATCAGACTCACAGAGGATCTCTCAGCAGAAACCCTACAAGTCAGAAGAGAGTGGGGGCCAATATTTGACATCCTTAAAGAAAAGAACTTTCAAACTACAATTTCATATCCAGCCAAACTAAGCTTCATAAGCGAAGGAGAAATAAAATCCTTTAAGAACAAGCAATTGCACAGAGATTTCATCACCACCAGGCCAGCTTTACAAGAGCTCCTGAAAGAAGCACTAAACATAGAAAGGAACAACCAGTACCAGCCACTCCAAAAATGTACCAAATGGAAAAGAGCATCGACACAATGAAGAAACTGCATCAGCTAATGAGCAAAACAACCAACTAGCATCAAAATGGCAGGATCAAATTCATACATAACAATATTAACCTTAAATGTAAATGGGCTAAATGCCCCAATCAAAAGACACAGACTGGCAAATTGGATAAAAATTCAAAACCCATCGGTGTGCTCTATCCAGGAAACCCATCTCACATGCAAGGACACACATAGGCTCAAAATAAAGGGATGGGGGAAGATTTACCAAGCAAATGGAGAGCAAAAAAAAAAGCAGGAGTTTCAATCCTAGTCTCTGATAAAATAGACTTTAAACCAACAAAGATCAAAAGAGACAAAGTAGGGCATTACATAATGGTAAAAGGATCAATGCAACAAGAAGAGCTAACAATTCTAAATATATACGCACCCAATACAGGAGCACCCAGATACATAAAGCAAGTTCTTAATGACCTACAAAGACAGTTAGACTCCCACACAATAATAGTGGGAGACTTTAACACCCCATTATCAATATTAGACAGATCAATGAGACACAAAATTAGCATGGATATCCAGGACTTGAACTCAGACTTGGACCAAGCAAACCTAATAGATATTTACAGAACTCTCCACCCCAAATCCACAGAATATACATTCTTCTCAGTACCACACCACACCTACTCTAAAATTTACCACATAATTGGAAGTAAATCACTCCTCAGCAAATACAAAAGAACGGAAATCATAACAAACAGTCTCTCAGACCACAGGGCAATCACATTAGAACTCCCCACCGACTGAACAACTGGCTCTTGAATGTTGACTGGATAAACAATGAAATGAAGGCAGAAATAAAGATGTTCTTAGAAACCAACAAGAATGAAGACACAATGTACCAGAATCTCTGGGATACATTTAAAGCAGTGTCTACAGGGAAATTTATAGCAATAAAGGCCCACATAACAAGCAAGGAAAGATCAAAAATGGACACTCTATTGTCGAAAGAGCTAGAGGAGCAAGATCAAAAATCTCAAAAGCTAGCAGAAGACAAGAAATAACTAACATCAGAGCCGAACTGAAGGAGATAGAGACACAAAAACCCTTCAAAAAAATCAATAAATCCAGGAGCTGGTTTTTTGAAAAGATCAACAAAATAGAACACTAGCCAGATTAATAAAAAAGTAAAGAGAGAATAATCAGATAGATGCAATGAAAAATGATAAAGAGGATATCATCACAGATTCCACAGAAATACAAACCACCATCGGAGATTACTACAAACAACTCTATGCACAGAAACCAGTAAACCTGGAAGAAATGGATAAATTCCTGGACCCCTGCACCCTCCCAAGCCTAAACCAGGAAGAAGTTGAAACCCTGAATAAACCAATAACAAGGGCTGAAGTTGAGGCAGCAATTAATAGCCTACCAACCAAAAAGTCTGTATATATGTGTAAATATACATACGTATATACGTACATACATATATAAGTGTATATGTGTGTATATATATGTTGTGTTTAATATAACACATATACATACATGTGTTATATATATAGGTGTATATATACACCTATATATGTATTACATATATGTATATATATAGGTGTATATATATTACATATGTGAATTATATATAGGTGTATACATACACCTATATCTATGTAATACATACATATATATGTGTATATATGTATATATGTGTATATACACATACACATATATATATACATACATGTCCTTTATTTTATATATACATATACAGACATATATACACATACGTATATATGTATATATATATGTGTACATATATGTGTGTGTGTGTGTGTGTGTGTGTGTGTATATATATATAAATAAAATAGTCCTTGGCCTGCTTGCCTTTAAATGTTTAATTCCGCTTTCACAAGCGGCCCTGTCTGCTCTTGCCCTTTTCCTCCTAGATGACAGAAGTTAGGATAATATGGTGACATAATTAATGATAGTCTCGGTTGACAAAGCATTTGTTGGGCAATTCGGAATGAAATTATGAAAAGCTTGTCTCCAGCAGCTTAGCTTAGTTTGTCCACTAGGTGGCAGCAGTGCACAAGCTGTGGGAGAGCAAGGTCTCTAGAGGACAAAATGCAATGTGCATCCCTAAGAAAGAAGAGTACAGAATGCAGTATCTTTCCTAAGCAAGCACTCCGCCAGCTGTATCAGGATGTGGACCTGCATTACGTCCATGAGGAGACTTGAGTTGAGAGAGTTACATATTAATACATAATGGTGTGTAGATTTATCAAGAGGCACTAAAACAGTTGATTATTAGGGGCCAAAATCTCAGATCCCCTTATAAAGTAAATTGGTTTTCCTGATAGAGGCACCCTGTGTTCCATTACGGTTTGTGTGGCAGAGCTGATTGCAAGGAGATGCAGGCTTGCTGGGGCTTTCCTAGAATGGGACTGTGCTGGAGTGGGCGATGTACAGGGTAATGATGCCACAGCTGCAGGGAGCTCACTTGCAGGTGTCTGGGGGGAGTAAATTGGGTGCAGGAAGATTGTGAGTTATTTACACAGGAGGGATGTGTGTCCTGGACCATGAAGAAAGGCAGGCTTGTAGCTTATTTGCTTCTTTTTGCTTTCCCTTGCTCCCAGCAGCCTGTTTGCCTAATTAGGACGGTCACAGTTTGCAGCGTGGCTAACCAGATACAATGGGAATCAGGTTCTCATTCCCTCTTGCAGCCTGTTTTGGGGCTTCATGTTGAAATCCTGTAGTCAGAGCCTCTTCTCTCTCTCCCTCTTTCTCTCTCTCATCTCTGTCGACAGACACTATAAATTATCAGTGACTGGTCAATTGTCACTATTCTTTGTCTCCTTCCCCTCCTGTCCCTGAGTTTGGCTCTCTTACCCAAGCCTGGCTTTCGTATCACACTGGATGTATGGAGAATGAGGCTCGGCACCGTCACTGCATTTGTGTTATTTCCATCTGATCGGCGTTGTCATGAACTATAAACCAGAAGGGCTCAAGGGATCCTCCTGCCTCAGCCTCCTGAGTAGCTGGGATTACAGGTATTCTGACAGCCGAAATAGGTAACACATTAGCTGCCTATATACTATTTATGCCAATTCATTTGTCTGTACTAATTAAGGCCTAGCACCTTAGGTGAATGGAACATAGGCCAAATAAGCTTTTAAAATAACCATATAAAGTAAAACAAAAGGTTTATTAGTTGGGTCGTTTGTTTTATTAGTATCGATTTTTGAAAGTTTTAAAAGTGTTTCAGATTCAAGTTTCTATTGAAGAAATGCCTTTTGAGTTAAATACAGGGAAAGCATCCCATCTTTTAGTGTTAAGTATGATGTTAGGTGTAAATTTTTTTTGTAGCTAAGCTTTATAATAGGTTCAAGAAGTTCCTGTCTCTTCATGGTTTACTGAGAGTTGCCATTTTTCAAACTTGTAAATGAGGGGAGTCAAGATGCCTGAATAGACACAACTCTGGAGCACAACACCCAGCGAGAGAGATGCAGAAATCCAGAGATCTCCTAGCTCCAACCCAGGTACCAGGTGCATTTCAACGGGTCTGGTCCGACGGTGAGCAAAGCACAGGCAGGGCAGACCAAGGCGGGGAGGGGTGCTGCTTCACCCAGAAAGTGCATCTGACTGGTGAGTCGGAGGCTCTCCCTCTGGTGCTCTGGTCCAGATACAGCGCTTCCCCCAAAGCCCCAGCAATACACAGAACAGGGGACCTTCGCCAGTCAAGCGCCGGGAATTACAAGTGCAGAGTTGAATAATAATCCAGGACGATGTCTTGGATTGGCACACAGATCTAAGCAAATGCATAAGCCCATAAACTGGCCAGGAGAGCCTGTGGACCGAGCTACTGCCCCTCCCCCTGCCTGGAGAGAGAGGGAGCTGAAATCGGGGAGATGGGTGGTGCAGCTGGGCGGTTCCCTACCCTCCTCCACAAACCCCAGAGGGCTGAAGCACTAACTCCAGCGGGTTACGCAGCCAGTGCCACAGTCTGAGTTGAACCCTGAATGATCCAGCCCTGTGGAGGAAACACAACCCACCATTAAAGGGGTGGGGCTAGGCTTCATGTTTTAACAAAAAACACGGGAAGCCTACTTAGCAACGGGACAGTGTTATTGGCCACCCAGCAGTGCCTCCAGGTCAGCAGAAGAGGTGGGCCTGATCTCCCAGTGTAAACAAAAAAGACACAGGAAGCTTACCCAGTAACCTGAAGGAGTCCCTAGAAACCCAGTAACACCCTGACAGGCAGACAAGCGACCTCATCAAGCAGCTCCCTGAAATCAGAGGCAGCTAAATCCAAAAGATGGGGAAAAACCAGTGCAAAAAAGATGAAACCATCAAAGACCAGATCACCTCTTCTCCTTCAAGGGATCACAACTCCTCAACAACACAGGATCACAACTTGACCAAGGAGTGCGACCAACTGACAGAAACAGGCTTCAGAAGGTGGATAATAACAAACTTTTCTGAGCTAAAGGAACACGTTCTAACTTAATGCAAAGAAACCAAAAACGTTGAAAAAAGGTTAGATGAAATGCTAACTAGAATAACCAGCTTAGAGAAGAACATAAACGACTTGATGGAGTTGAAAAACACAGCACAAGAACTACGTGAAGCAAACACAAGTTTTAATAGCTGAATCAATCAAGCAGAAGAAAGGATATCAGAGATTGAAGATCAGCTCAATGAAATAAAAAGAGAAGGCAAGACAAGAGAAAAAAGAGTGAAAAGAAATGAACAAATCCTCCAAGATATGTGGGATTATGTGAAAAGACCTCATCTACACTTGATCGGTGTACCTGAATATGATGGGGAGAATGAATCCAAGCTGGAAAACACACTCCAGGATATTATCCAGAACTTCCCAAGCCTAGCAAGGCAGTCCAACATTCAAATCCAAGAAATGCAGAGAACTTCACAAAGATATTCCTCAAGAAGAGCAACCCCAAGGCACATAATTGTCAGATTAACCAGGGTTGAAATGAAGGAAAAAATGCTAAGGGGATCCAGAGAGAAAGGTCAGGTCACCCACAGAGGGAAGCCAATCAGACTTATAGCAGATCTCTTGGCAGAAATCTTACAAGCCAGAAGAGAGTGGGGGCCAATATTCAACATCCTTAAAGAAAAGAACTTTCAACCCGCAATCTCATATCCAGCCAAACTAAGCCTCTTATGTGAAGGAGAAATAAAATCCTTTACGGACAAGCAATTACTGAGAGATTTCATCACCAACAGACCTGCTCTACAAAAGCTCCTGAAAGAAACACTAAGCACAGAAAGGAACAAGTACCAGTCACTGCAAAAGCACACCAAATGGCAAAAACCAAAAATGCAATGAAGAAAATGAGTCAACTAATGGGCAGGAAAACCGGCCAGTAACAAAATGGTAGGATCAAACTCACACATAACAATAATTGTATGTAAATGGCCTAAACACCCCAATCAAAAGACACACACTGGTAAACTGGATAAAAAGTCAAGACCCATTGGTGTGCTGTATTCAGGAAACCCTTCTCACATACAAAGACACACACAGACTCAAAATAAAGGTATGGAAGAAGATTTACCAAGCAAATGGAAAACAAAAAAAGCAAGGGTTGCAATCCTCTTCTCCGATAAAATGGACTTTAAACCAACAAAGATCAAAAGAGACAAAGAAGGACATTGCATAATGGTAAAAGGATCAATCCAACAGGAAAAGCTAACGATCCTAAATATATATGCCCCCAACACAGGAGCACCCAGATACATAAAGCAAGTTCTTAACGACCTAAAACGAGATTTAGACTCCCACACAATAATAGTGGGAGACTTCAACACTTCACTGTCAATATTAGACAGACCAATGAGACAGAAAATTAACAAATACATCCAGGACTTGAATGCAGAGCTGGACCAAGCGGATCTAATAGACATATACAGAACGCTCCACTCCATATCCACAGAATATACATTTTTCTCAGCACCACACTGCACTTACTCTGAAATTGACCACATCACTGGAAGCCAATCACTCCTCAGCAAATGCAAAAGAATGGAAATCATAACAAACAGTCTATCAGACCACAGCACAATCAGATTATAATTCAGGATTAAGAAACACACTCAAATCTGCACAACCACTTGGAAACTGAGCAACTTGCTTCTCAGTGTTGACTGGATAAACAATGAAATGAAGGCAGAAAGAAAGATGTTCTTCAAAACCAATTTGAACAAAGACATAACTTACCAGAATCTCTGGGACACCTTTAAAGCAGCGTCCAGAGGGAAATTTATATTAAAAAATGCCCACATGAGAAACAAGGAAAGATCTAAAATCGACACCCTGTCATCAAAATTGAAAGAGCTAGAGGAGGAAGATCAAAAAAACTCAAAAACTAGCAGAAGACAAGAAATAACTAACATCAGAGCTGAACTGAAGGAGATAGAGACACAAAAAACCCTTCAAAAAAATCAATAAACCCAGGAGCTGGATTTTTAAAAAGATCAACAAAATAGACTACCAGCCAGATTAATAAAAAAGAAAAGATAGAAGAATCAAATAGATGCAATAAAAAATGATAAAGGGGATATCACCACTGATCCCACAGAAATGCAAACTATGATCAGCGATTACTACAAACACCTCTATGCACATAAAGCAGTAAACCAGGAAGAAATGGATAAATTCCTCGACACTTGTACTCTACTAAGACTAAACCAGAAGGAAACTGAAACCCTGAATAGACCAATAACAAGGGCTGAAGTTGAGGCAGCAATCAATAGCCTACCAACCAAAAAAAGTCCAGGTCCAGACGGGTTCACAGCTGAATTCTACCAGACATACAAAGAGCAGCTGGTTCCATTCCTTCTGAAACTATATCAAACAATACAAAAAGAGGGGAATCCTCCCTAACTCATTTTATGAGACCAACATCACCCTGATACCAACCAGGAAGAGACTCAACTAAAAAAGAAAACTTTAGACCAATATTCATGATGAACATTGATGCAAAAATCTTCAATAAAATACTGGCAAACCAAATGCAACAGCACATCAAAAAGCTTATTCATCATGATCAAGTAGGCTTCATCCTGGGGATGCAAGGCTGGTTCAACATATGCAAGTCCATAAACGTAATCCACCACATAAACGGAACCAAGGACAAAAACCACATGGTTATCTCAATAGATTCAGATAAGGCCTTCAACAAAATTCAATAGCCTTCATGCTAAAAACTCTCAATAAACTAGGTATCTATGGAAGGTATCATAAAATGATAAAAGATATATATGACAAACCTACAGCCAATATCATACCGAACAGGCAAAAGCTGGAAGAATTCCCTTTGAAATCTGGCACTAGACAAGGATGCCCTCTCTCACCACTCCTATTCAATATAGTATTGGAAGTTCTAGCCAGAGCAATCAGGCAAGAAAAAAAACAAAACAAAAACGCATATTCAATTTAGGAAAGGAGGAAGTCAAACTGTCTCTATTTGCGGATGACATGATTGTATATTTAGAAGACCCCATTCTCTCAACCCAAAATCTTCTCAAACTGGTAAGTAACTTCAGCAAAGTATCAGGATACAAAATCAATATGCAGAAATCACAAGCATTCATATATACCAATAACAGACAGAGAGCCAAATCATGAGCAAACTCTCATTCACAATTGCTACAAAGAGAAGAAAATACCTAGGAATATGACTAACAAAAGATGTAAAGGACCTCTTCAAGGAGAACTACAAACCACTGCTCAATGAAGTAAGAGAAGACACAAACAGATGGAAAAACATTCCATGCTCATGGTTAGAAGAATCAATATTGTGAAAATGGCCATACTGCCCAAAGTAATTTATGGATTCAATGCTATCCCCATCAAGCTACCAATGACCTTCTTCACAGAACTGGAAAAAACCACTTTAAACGTCATATGGAATCTCAAGAGAGCCCGCATAGCCAAGACAATCCTAAGCAAAAAGAACAAAGCTGGAGGCATCACACTGCCAGACTTCAAACTATACAAGGCTACAGTAATCAAAACAGCATGGTACTGGTACCAAAACAGAGATATAGACCAATGGAACAGAACAGAGGCCTCAGAAGCAACACCACACATCTACAACCATCTGATCTTTGCAAACCTGACAAAAACAAGCAATGGAGAAAAGACTCCATGTTTAACAAATGGTGTTGGGAAAACTGGCTAGCCATGTGCAGAAAACAGAAACTGGAACCCTTCCTGCCACTTTACACTAAAATTGACTCCAGATGAATTAAAGAATTTAAACATAAAACCTAACACCATAAAAACACTAGAAGAAAACACAGGCAAAACCATCCAGGACATAGGCATAGGCAAGGACTTCATGACTAAAACACAAAAAGCAATGGCAACAAAAGCCAAAATAGACAAATGGGACCTAATCAAACTCCACAGCTTCTGCACGGCAAAAGAAACAGTCATTAGAGTGAATCAGCAACCAACAGAATGGGAAAAAATTTTTGCAATCTATCCATCTGACAAAGGACTTATAACCAAAATCTACAAAGAACTAAAACAGATTTACAAGAAAAAAACAAACCCATTCAAAAGTGGGCAAATGATATGAGACACACTTTTCAAAAGAAGACATATATGAGGCCAAGAAACATATGAAAAAATGCTCATCATCACTGGTCATTAGAGAAATGCAAATCAAAAGCACACTGAGGTACCATCTCACTCCAGTTAGAATGGCGATCATTAAAAAATCTGGAGACAACAGATGCTGGAGAGGATGTGGAGAAAAAAGGAACACTTTTACACTGTTGGTGGGAGTGTAAATTAGTTCAAACATTGTGGAAAACAGTGTGCAATTCCTCAAGGACCTAGAAATAGAAATTGCATTCGACCCAGCAATCCCACTACTGGGTATATATCCAAAGGATTATAAATTCTTCTATTATAAGGACACATGTCCCTGTATGTTCATTGCAGCACTGTTTACAATAGCAAAGACTTGGAACCAACCCAAATGCCCATCCATGATAGACTGGACAGGGAAAATGTGGCACATATACACCATGGAATACTATGCAGCTCTATAAAATGATGAGTTCGAGTCCTTTGTAGGGACACGGATGAACCTGGAAACCATCATTCTCAGCAAACTGACAAACAGAAAATCAAACACCACATGTTCTCACTCATAGGTGGGTGTAGAACAATGAGAACACATGGACACAGGGAGGGGGAGCATCATACACTGAGGTCTGTGGTGTGGGGGGGGGGGGGGGGGGGAATTAGGGGAGGGACAGTGGGGGGGTAGGGAGTTGGGGAGGGATAACAAGGGGAGAAATGCCAGATATAGGTGATGGGGATGGAGGCAGCAAACCATATTGCCATGTAGGCACCTATGCAACAATCCTGCATGTTCTTTACATGTACGCCAAATCTAAAATGCACATATATATATATATATACATATATATATACATATATATGAAATGCCAGTCTGGGGAGATGCTGTGTGGAAACAATGTGATACAGGTCAAATGGGTGTGGAGCACTTGGGGAGTTAGAATACATATATGAAAAGTTGTTTAATTTGGTTATTTCTCAAATTTATTTGATCATAGCATCATTTTTTTACATGACACTAATAAAATCCTTCCAAACTAAAATTATTTGGGATATATTTAGAGAAATATATAGATATGGCTAGTATCTAGTAGGTACTAGATACATCTCTGGCTTTTTTGATCACATAGGTACTTCTTACTTTTAAAAGTATTATTAAATTCCTATCTTAGTAAATCATTTTTTTTAAAAGAGGAGTCACCAAATTTTAACAAATCTTAATGGGATGACCATGTGGTTTTCATTTGCTACTACTAAGTGACAAATGATATTAATTCATGGATGTTATTTTATAACAAAGCTAATATCAATTTGTGTAGAGTTTTATTTAGAATGTTAGGTCATCATTTATAGTTGAGCTAGGTTGAAGAGTTTTTTGATGCATATGTTAGTTTTGTCGGGGTTTGACTTTTAGGACTATGGTAGCTTCTGAAATTAATTAGGTTTCTGAGGGAAGGTGTTCTCTTTCCAGGGTCCACAAGGTGGCGTAGTTTTAAGAGCAAGAATTTCCCAGCGCCATGCTCCCCTCCCATCTCTATGCTCCCCTCCCATCTCTCTCCATCTGGGAGATTTATGTTTGAATTTCACGGACACGGGAATAAACGAAGAGTCAATCACTCCAGCGGAAGTTCTAAGGAATTCTTTTCATTGGCCAGGGGTCTTGTAGAAGGTGAGGGTTCCTCCAAGGTTAAAAGTCCCCTTCTTCCACACCCCTTCAGACTCCATGTTTGGGTCCTCTTCCACAAACACTCTTGTGGAAGCCAACGTTCTCTCCCCTGGATTTCCCCCTCTGGGGTCCCCTTCCACACTCTCTCGTGGAAGCCTGTCTTCCCCTCCTAAACTCCATCTCTCTCTATTCCCTTCCACTTAGTGTGGAAGCTGCTTTCCTCTCCTGGATTCCATCTTTCTGGATTCTCTCCCTCAGCGTGAGAGTTAGCTGTTTCTCTCTTCTCCTGTTTCTCTCTGTCTCTAAATAAATCACTTTCTACACATACTTTTGAGTCCGGCATTTACCGCGCACTGCGCCGTGGTCCCCTCTCTCATTCTTGAGAGGGCAGGAGACCAAGAACCTGGAGAAATGTCCTCACAGAGGAGGTGAGGAAACCCTGAACCCCTGAACCCCAATATTACATTTTGGAGAGCCAGCCAGGAGAGGGGTACACCAGAAGAGGGGTACCACCAGGAAAGGGGTACAGCCGGAGAATATGACTTCAAAATTGTGAGTAAAACCAGCCCCATTCTGTCCTGTCCCTTTAAGAACACCTGAAGTGGCCGCAGCCAGGCAGGGCTGTGAGGAACCTGAGCAGCGGCGCCTGGGAGGCAGGACCCAGCCCCTCAAGCAGCGCAAAAGTGAAGTTTTTTTTACCTTCAAGCTCTCTCTCTGCTTTCCGTCTCCTTCTCTATCCTTCGGATATTATCTGTGGGACCAAAACCTGAGGGAGCCTGTGGGGCAGAGCGGGCGAGCACGTCCCGGGCCTTTCGCTCCTTGCCGCCAGGAACAGCCCAGCCCCGGGGCAGAACCGAGCATGCAGCCGTGGGCTGGAGAAAACGGCGGGGGAGGCGCGAGGTACAACCGGAGCCTGTGGGGGACGGGGAGCGTGGCTCTGGCAGGCCGCTCCGGCATTCCCCAGTCCCAGGCAGCAGGGTAAAAAGGCTCCCCGGGGCATTTGCCTGCCGGCCACGGGTCCCTGCGTGGGTAGTAGCTCGGGAAGTGGTCCAGGCGTGCAAGTGGTTCTGGCAGGGTCAACATGGCGACCAAAAGCCGCGGGCGCCGGGGGAATTCATGGCCGGCACAGCGGCAGCTGTGAACGCGGCTTTTAAACTGACGCGGCAAGCGGCTTTTTTCCTCACGTGCTGCGGCTCTGAGGGAAGGGAAGCAGCTGAAGCCGCTGATGGCCGTCAGCCCCGCCCGGCTTTTAGGCAGGCCTCAGGATGCAGTATTCTCATTCAAAATATGGCTTACGAAAGCTTTCTGCCTTCTTTTACTGCAAATGGCTCCTACGCACAGTTGGTTAAGGTATAGGGACTGCAACTGCAAGGTTGCTGGTTCAAATCCCTGGTGGACGCGGGTTTGAATTGGTGAAACCGTTTGGGAAAATTCAGAAGTTGAAGGCTATGGGACTTTGTGTTTGGTGTATAGTTTGTCTTGCTTAGGATTGGCGCTCTCTCTGGCAGAACTTTTCCACCTAGAAGATCACAGTTAAACTGCTTCCAGGGCCAAATAGTCAATGGCAGGTTTCACAACCTTAAGAGGAAAATGCGTTAATGGAGAGGAGGCCCAGGTCCTGAGGATATTAGTCCAGCCTCAGCCACGCCCAGCCTGCCTTCTTTGAGCTGTGTGGTCTAATGGCCCCTCCCTAGAAATTTACGTTTCTGGGGCAGTTTTATAATCTGGCTTGTGTAAATTAGACTTCTGCTGGGAAATATTGGTACCCATCTCCTGAGCCCCTGGTAGTCACTGGAGGTCATGCAGGCAGTGAGTGGGCCTGTGATGCTGTTAGGTTGTGGTTGGAATCTGGCACACCGGAGGCCCTCTGATAAGATGGATCTTGCATCTTGGGCACACGAAATTTCAGGGTACTGACTGAAAGATGTTTCATTTCAGTACCCATTTTACCTGGGTGACGCCTCAGGTCGAAGCTGCTGTAATTTCTTTAACCAGGGGTGTGGGTATCCCTTGTGTTCGATTTCAGATGGGTGCTTCTATTCCCAAGCTCAAGTCTTCATTAAAATGTATACTGGAAAATTGTGAACAATTTAGCACACAGTCTTTAAAGAAGAAGTGGCTTATTTTTCTCTGCCAAACAGCGTGGCCAAATTACCCTCCGCCGAATGGAAAACCTAACCCCCAAAGGGAAGGGAAGAAACCCAACAGTTTTCCTTGAGTGATTGCGGGAGGCTTAAGGAAGTACACCCCCCTCTCACTAGACTCCACAGCGGGTCAGTTAATACTACAGGACAAGTTTATTACTTATTCAGCAACAGATATCAGGAGGAAGCTCCAGAAGCTGCCTCAGCCTCCCGGGTAGCCGGGATTACAGGCATGCCTACCATACCCAGCTAATTTTTGTATTTTTAGTAGAGACAGGGTTTCACCATGTTGGCCAGGCTGGTTTCGAACTCTTGATCTCAGGTGATCCACCCTCCTCGCCCTCCCAAAGTGCTGGGATTACAGGCATGAATCACTGCACCTGGCTCCAGTTTTTTATTCCTAAAGGGTCTGAATTCTTAGTAGTTTTGTCTGTTTTATAGTTGCCATAGTTTTTCATTAGTTGTTATTGTCGAATACAAGTGCTAAGAGAGTCTCCGAGAAGTTATTGGAACCACTGGGTCGTAGAAATCTCCTCTCCTCTCCTTTGTGTAGCAGTGACCGAGGATCAGCATCAATCATCTGAGCTACTACAAGAGTGCACTTCTTTGCCTGTTGGTTCTGAGGCCTGAAAACCCCAGATCCCAGTGGTAGTCATAATAGAACTATTGTATTTATCCCTGGTTGTAGCATCCCTTCTCTGAGAATGAATGCCTCCAAATCAGCAAAGCTTAAATTTGCAATTATGGAAACTAGAAATTCTGCAAGTGGATGGCTACGTGCAATAGTGAAGGGAGGTACTCTCATTTCATGCATTTATTCTTGGACTCAGCTCTCTGATTATGAGGCAAAAGGAGCACTGGCGTAGTCATTGCTGATTTGAAGCATATACTTCTTAATACGAGAGAGGAACCCTCGTATGTTCAGGATGTTTTCTCCTAACTGATATCACAGTTGAGGCTTCAAGAGGCCATTCCACTGGGCCCCTGGGTTTTATCAGACTTGCCCTTTCTAGGGAGGGACTCACTGAGACAAGTGACCAGCATGGGCGTGAGCCCACCATTTCTCTTGTTTAGCTGTGAAGTGAGTTGGAATGATGGGGGATGAGGTATTTTGTAAGTCCACAGATAATTATTTTTGTTTTGATTTGTTTTGTTTTTGAGATGGAGTCTTGCTCTGTGGCCCAGGCTGGAGTGCAGTGGTGCAATCTTGGCTCACTGCAACCTTGTCCTCCCATGTTCAAGCAATTCTCCTGCTTCAGCCTCCTTAATAGCTGGGATTACAGACATGCATCACCACATCCGGCTAATTTTTGTATTTTTAGTAGAGACGGGGTTTCACAATGTTGGGCAGGCTGGTCTTGAACTCCTGACCTCAGGTGATCTGCCTGCCTTGGCCTCCCAAAATGCTGGGATTACAGGTGTGAGCTGCAGCGCCCAGCCAGTCCACAGATAATTGTACTGGCAGAAGCGTTTTTACCGAGAAAGGCAAATGCATGTCTATTCCAGTGAGGTCAAGTTTATGCCTCCACCTTTGTGGAAGTGGTCAGGGGTAACCATTCACTGCCAGGCAGCTGGCTGTCTTCCCATGGAAAGGGGCCACCATGCAAGCCCATTGCTGTCTCTGATGTTGACAGATTAGGCAGAGGTGTTAACTGTATTAGCCTTGATGGAGAGTTTGTGTTGGTGCTCCATGCAAAGATCCCCATCCCTCTTGCACATGGACAGACAGATGTTCCTTGACTCATGATGGGGCTATGACCTAACAAGCCCGTTGTTGAGTTGAAAACATCTAAGTGAAACCTGTATTTAATCTGCCTAACCTACTGAGCCTCGCAGCTCAGCCTGGCCTACCTTAAACACACTCAGGACACTTACATTAGCCTATAGCTGGTCAAAACCATCTAACACAAAGCCTGCTTTATAAAAAAGTGTTGAATATTTCATGTAATTTACTGAAGACTGTAGTGAAAGTGAAAAACAGAATGGTTATATGGGTACTTGAAATACAGTTCCTACTGAATGCATGTCACTTGTGCACCATCCTGAAGTCAAAAAATCCTAAGTCGAACTGTCATTAAGTCGGTGTACAGAGCAAGAAGTGGGTTGCTGGGAAGGGGACCAGCTCATACCCACCTAGTTAGGCTCTTAACAGAGTCTCCACTGCAGTGGTGTGCATATCTCCAACCCTCTACTTATTCTCAGAGATCCAGCCACAGATGCCCTCGCCATTAATTTTCCAATCGTGTTGTCTCCAGGTCCCCAACAAACTGCCAAACCATTCGCAACTCCCCCATGAGTCAGTGTAACTGTTCTTCTAGCTACCTCTTCTAAGAGGACAACAGATGTACTGATTGAAGTTCCTCCTTCTGTCTTTTGGGGCACTACTGACTGGTCTCCAATAAGCAGCTGCTAGTTCTCATATTGTACAGAACTAGCTGTAAGTCAGAACCTGCCTCCCTCCTCAATCAATGAGTGGGAAGGAACTCCCCATGAGGTTGTAGGAGTGGTCTGAGGGAGAAGATGAGAGAGCAGGAGCAGCTGTCAGGGGATCTGAGACAGGTACTCATGCAGGTCACCTGTGCTTTCTGCACCTCCTTGAGCCTCATTCAGTAGCCATTTGTATCTGGAAATGTCCAGCTCTGGACCTGTACATCCCCTGCTTTCTGAGTCACACAGACAGCACCCCATCCATGATGAGAAGCTCAGGCCTCATAACCATATGATGTGCCATGATCAGGTATTCAGTCCCTGTCAAGTGCGTTGCAAGCCAGGAGCCACTTCTCAAAAGGAGAATAATTACTTGAAGAAGAGGGCAAGGCTTGGCTTCTAAACCTTAGAGCCCTGCATGATGATTCCTCTGCTGAAGCTGTCAGAGGCTTCACGCTGCGTTGCTAGTTTCCATAGAGACTTCTAGCATTGTGGATATTCTGGGTCATAAGGCCCAAGTGACAGTGCAGTTTTCTCTGAAGCCTGAGCCTGCTGCAGACACCTTCTCACCTCTGGTCCCTGTTTAATACTGGAAGCCTAATGGGTGGATGGATCAAAATAGCACATTTAATGTGATGTGTTTCTTCCAAAATTAAAAAAGGAGACCCACCAAGTAGTTGCATCTCTTTTCAGTGATAAGAGGAGAAAGGTACAACAATTTTCACTTTGGGTAGAATACCCCAACACGCTCTGTTTAGATTCAGGACTCATCTCTCATCCTCCAGCTTGCATTTGTCTTCTTCCTATGGTATCTAAGGAAGTCGCTGTTCTTGTGCATCAGGTCTTATCTGCATAACGCTGCCAAGATAGTGGACCAGTAGGATGTAAAGACTGTTAAGATTTCTACTCTGAGGCAAAAAACTTCAAAGTGTACTATTGGTTCTGCCAGTTAAAACAAATGGCTTCTCCTGTTTCTTGGAAACTGGTGGAAAGAGAACCAAACACCTGCCACATTGGGCGCGACATACCAGATACAATGAGTTGTGCTGATTTGCTCCAGGAACGTTTTCGCATCTGGGGCAGCAGCTGAGAGAGATGGCAGCATCTGCTTAGGTTTACGATCACACATGTTCTCCAAGATCCATCTGCTCCTGACAGACCAAACAGATCTGTAACATGAGAAAAGTGATACGTATTACCACTTCTTCCTTTGAGTCTTTCATGGTGGCATTAATTTCTGCAGATTCTTCTAGGGATGTAGTAAAGCTTTGGGTTTCTATCCTAGCAGAGGGAATGTTCCAGGGCCTCTCTGCTAGGATAGAAAGTAGTGCTCACTGTAGGGGTCAGAGAGCCACTGTGGGCATTCTGCATGCCACATTGAGCGTGGTGACTCTAACTGTGCATCGAGGACATGGAGAAGTGATGGTAGGGATGTCCTTGTCCCACTGGGCCTGCTGTGATTCGGACTTGAGCTAAAACTCCACTTGTCAGCTGACTATTAGGATACCCCATTCCTCCCACTTTGACTAGTGGATCACATGGATGTTTTGGGTCCCTGGGAATAAGCACCACTTCCAAGCTAGGGTCTTGTAATGCACAAAAGGTCCAGAGATTCTTCTTCCTAGTGCATGATCACCATGTCTTAAGGTTGCATGTCCTCTGGGAGAAGGCATGGAGGAGGACATACGTGTGACAGGATTGCAGGGGCCTTCCTTAAGGTGACTTGGTCTCTTCAAAGAAGGATCTGCGAAATGGCTTGTGTCTAGAAACTGGAGGAAAGCTTTTCCACTGGAATGATGCAAGACTCTCCATTGTGGTGACTCTGCAAACCAAGAGCTATTTTAGGAGGCTGTCCAGGCACTGCATTCCCAGGGACGCTGTGGTCCGTGTGCCACCTCATACTAAAGAATGTGGGGGATCAGAAGATTCCCCTTCACCAAGTAGCTCCTGCTGCTCCTCACTCTAGATGTGCCCACCTTGACTCTGGCAGTTAAGTGCTGCCATTGGCCTCTGCTGGTCATCTTCCCCCCAGAAATCAGGGCACCCATCTCAGTAGAGGCATCCTGCAGGGTCACACTGGCATCTGGGAGATGAGCCCCAGGGAGCTTTGCTGGGACACTGCTGCTTTGCCCACTGCTGTGATTCTCAGTGTCTTAGTCAAGAGAATGTCCTGTGAGCCCTCTTAGGGGATGGAGAAGGGGTGGGGCTGGATGTACAGGTTGCATATGATAAATCCAGCCTGACATTCCCATCTTCATAAGCCTTTGAACTCTGTTCTTTACATTATACCAGGAAAGTTCTGCAATCCCAGCCTTGGTCAATATAGGCTACCACTGAGTTATCATCGCCCAGTCAAGCAGACCGTTGGAATCCATCTCAGTTACAGTCGCTATCATGTTCAATCCCACATCTCCAGTGGTTTGACCCCTATCAGTACACTTAGCCCTGTCTTTTTTTTCAAAGAACAGATTTTATTTTTTGTTTTAAGAGAGAGAGAAAAAAAAGAACCCAAAACTTCAGAAATCAAAAAAGCTCTCTTGAATGAGCATCTGCTGAAGGAGGTATTAAAATCACAAAAGTGATTATGGATTTCAAACTTTTTTACATGTTTGAAAACTATAGGGAGGAATAAAGCGTTAGAGGTGATGCTGTTTTCCTAGTATTATACACAAAACTGTGCAGTACTGCTGTACTGACACGCCTCTGATAGCACTTACTTTGTGAAAATTGGACTTGGGGGCTCATTTATAAATTTTTTTTGAGATGGAGTCTTGCTCTGTTGCCCAAGCTGGAGTTCAGTGGTGCAATCTCGGCTCACTGCAACCTCTGCCTCCCGGGTTCAAGCGGTTCTCTGCCTCATCCTCCCGAGTAGCTGGGACTACAGGCACATGCCACCACACCCAATTAATTTTTTTATATTTTTAGTAGAGACAGGGTTTCATCATATTGGCTAGGTGTCAAACTCCTGACCTTGTGATCTGCCTGCTTCGGCCTTCCAAAATTCTGGGATTACAGGTGTGAGCCACGGTGCCTGGCTTCATTTATAAATACTAACTGTTGGGGGAAGAGTTCAGAGTTTCTCTCTATACTCTCTCAGCTTGGTAAGGGCTGATCAGAGTTAATGATACAGACTGGGCCACATTTGTTCTCAGCTGGATTTCCTGTATGTTCATAGATTATCTGGGGTGAATCCTATAACCTGTCTGTGAGAACCAGTTGAAAGCACAAGAGATTCTAGTACTAAAGATTGATAACAGTGTCAGCAACCTTCCTTAGTCGGTGCTATAAGGCCAGGGTTGAAATTTAGCCAAGTTTCATGCTTGTTGATTCACGCCCCTCACTATTTAGTCCAATTTCAATTCTTAAAAATGTAGGCACTATCCAATAATCTTTTTAGCAGTTGCAGGGAAGGAGTTGCCTATGAATTGCTTCTGTTCCTGGTTTAGGTAGCATGAGGCATTAAGCTGTGCTTTCGCTTCCTAAGATTAGAAGTAGGACACTGGAGACTGTGTCTTTTGGTTCTTCTTTCTGAGAATTCTTTCAAATAGCTTCAGATCCACTTCCTATAAGCAAATTAATATTTTGATTGTGAGATTTGCACTGGCCTTAATGAAGTATTCATCATTCAGCTGAAAGCAATTTGGTGATAGCTGTACTGAGTACCAACAGAAATCTCCAAAATGTCTAGTCCTAAACTACAAGACTTGGTTTGCCATGGGTTGTCTATAAAATGTCAAAGAATCACAGCAGCTGCTTGTTTCAAGTTCAACTTTTGAAAGCAAAATAGAGCAGCCCCGAAAGTCCTGAGCTGGAGGAAGAAAAAGGAATCAGAAGAGTCAATAGAATGACATTTCCTGGCTTTTCTAAAAAATAATAGGCCTTGATAGAAACGTCCAATCATCATTTTCAATATCTAGGACCTGAGACGGGTTTATCATATTGGCTAGGTGTAAACTCACATGTGGTGGCTTAGTTCTCCCCTGAAACCTGAAGGAATCCTCACCAGCATCTCCTACATGTCTGTTTCCTGTGAATGAAATGGTAGCAGCCCATAAGCAGGAAAATGAAGGTTTGATCATGCACCAGCTTCAGTACCAGTGATAGCAAGAAACAACATAAATACACCCCAATATTTCTCTTGTTGTCTACTATTGGTTTCTGAATAACAGCATTTAGTTTTTTCTCAAACTTGAAAGCCTGAGCAGCTATGCATTGTGAGTCTAGCTCTTAAACTTCTTGTAAGAAGCAAAAAGTGACATCTATCTATCTATCTATCTATCTGATGAAATATATTTAAGTGTGTAGCAAACTCAAATGCCCTCTAGGTGGAGTATTCACAAACACTGGCAGAAATCTCTAATTGAACTGACTTTATTTATAACCAGGCAGTGCATATTGAAACTGGTATCTTGGCTCTCTGTGCATCTTTAGGGAAGCAACACCAGCTGCTCTTTGGAAATTTGCAAACAAACTTGCAGTTGTTCTCAGTGGTTCATAGCAGGTGAAATCAAAGAGATATCACCAGTCGGATTGTGGGGGAGTTATGCGTTTTGGTTCTATTGAGCTTGTTAGCAACCCAGTCTCCTGAAATCTTGCAAGTAGTACATTCGGAACATACTGTACTATTGCAGCAATAGTCTCTCTTTTTTCATGTTGTAGACTTTCTTCGGTTGTCCGGTAAACTCTGATTGCTTGTTCATATTTAAAAATGAGGCAATAGAAAGACTGACCTGGATCTTGGTGAGGGTGGACGTGACCTGCTAACTGGGTGAAAGGGCAGGGGGACAGTCATTACATAAGTGCCCTCAAACTTTGTCATTGTCCTTACAAGGCTGTGGGCAAGGCAGCGTGTGTCCCCTAGCTGATGTTTTGCTTTTTTCCTTTTGCCTGTCCCTGATATGTATGTGTGAGAGGAGACTATAGGCACCTAATTTCTCTGCTGCTTTATGGTGGGGTGGTGGACTTCAGCATACACAAGTCTAACACAAAGCCTGCTTTATAAAAAAGTGTTGAATATTTCATGTAATTTACTGAAGACTGTAGTGAAAGTGAAAAACAGAATGGTTATATGGGTACTTGAAATACAGTTCCTACTGAATGCATGTCACTTGTGCACCATCCTGAAGTCAAAAAATCCTAAGTCGAACTGTCGTTAAGTCGGTGTACAGAGCAAGAAGTGGGTTGCTGGGAAGGGGACCAGCTCATACCCACCTAGTTAGGCTCTTAACAGAGCCTCCACTGCAGTGGTGTGCATATCTCCAACCCTCTACTTATTCTCAGAGATCCAGCCACAGATGCCCTCGCCATTAATTTTCCAGTCCTGTTGTCTCCAGGTCCCCAACAAACTGCCAAACCATTCGCAACTCCCCCATGAGTCAGTGTAACTGTTCTTCTAGCTACCTCTTCTAAGAGGACAACAGATGTACTGATTGAAGTTCCTCCTTCTGTCTTTTGGGGCACTACTGACTGGTCTCCAATAAGCAGCTGCTAGTTCTCATATTGTACAGAACTAGCTGTAAGTCAGAACCTGCCTCCCTCCTCAATCAATGAGTGGGAAGGAACTTCCCATGAGGTTGTAGGAGTGGTCTGAGGGAGAAGATGAGAGAGCAGGAGCAGCTGTCAGGGGATCTGAGACAGGTACTCATGCAGGTCACCTGTGCTTTCTGCACCTCCTTGAGCCTCATTCAGTAGCCATTTGTATCTGGAAATGTCCAGCTCTGGACCTGTACATCCCCTGCTTTCTGAGTCACACAGACAGCACCCCATCCATGATGAGAAGCTCAGGCCTCATAACCATATGATGTGCCATGATCAGGTATTCAGTCCCTGTCAGGTGCGTTGCAAGCCAAGAGCCACTTCTCAAAAGGAGAATAATTTGTGTTGGCTATTCTGGGTCTTTTGCCTTTTCATATAAATTTTATTATCAACTTGTCAATATCTACAAAACAGCTTGCTGGGATTTTGATCGGGATTGTATTGAATCTACAGACCAAGGTGGAAAGAACTGATATCTTCACAATACTAAGTCTTCTTATCCATCCCTATGATTTGAATATGTTCCCCACATTTTCATGTGTTGGAAACTTAATTGCCATTATAACAGTTTTAGGAGGTGGGGTCTTTCAGAGGTGACTAGAATGGATTAATGCTGTTATCTTGGAAGCAGGTTGGTTATTGTGAGAGTGGGCTCCTGATAAAATGATTAAGTTTGGTCCCACTTTTCTCTTGGTTTCATGTGCTCACTTGCCATGTGATGCTTGCTGTCATGGCATGCCCCTTGTCAGATGCTGGCACCACGGTCTTGGACTTCCCAGTGTCCAGAACTGTGATCCTAATTTCTTTGCAAATAGCTCAGTCTGTGACGTTGTGCTCGAGCAGCAGAAAATGGACTAAGACATTCATATAAATGGAATAATTTTCCATTTATTTAGATCTTTGAATTCTTCCACCAGTATTTTGCAGTTTCTTCATATAGATCCTGTACATTAAAAAATTTATAGCTGTTTCATTTTTTGGTGCTAATATAAATAATATTGTCTTTAAAATTTTAAATTCCAATTATTTCATGCTGGTGACAAACTTATTTCTAAGAGATCATAGCCATATCAGAGGATGGGAACAGACATCTTTTCTCTTACCTATCAAGCTGTTAAATAAAATATTTTGTAGTAGTTGTATTAAAATATGTGTCAAAATTTCATTTTAACATTAATGTAAAGGAAAAAGCTTTAATATATTCCAAAAACTCACTTTTGGAAGACACATTTTAGGAGAAAAGAGAATGATCAGATAGTCATTTTTAAACTATATACTAAAAAGTTATAGAAAAAAGAAAGGAATATTTGTCCAAAAAATATTTGTCCCAACTGGCACACATTTGAGAAAGCAAGGGCGCATTCTTAATGATTACACTGAGACAAACCTGGGACTGTCCACTGCACCCAGTGATGTGTGGCCACTAGTCCCTTGATGGACAGTGCAGATCATGATTCATGATTTCCTAGAATAAGTCTTAATCCCATTAAACTTTGTCAGAAAATTGTGTAAGCATTTTATCAGGAATACTGTTTTCCTTTCACAGTGAACTGAATTACACCATACAAAAAGTTCTGTCCCAGGCTAGGCTTAGCACAATTTTTTTTTGATATTGCCTTTGGATCCTTATGAAGTCAGCTTCCGGTAGGTGTCTAGGAGTCCCTCTGTCTCTGGTTTCTCTTCCTCTCCTTCTTTCCCATGTCTCTCTGCCCTCTTCCTCAAGTTTCAGATCCTTGCTAGTGATACTGCATCGTAGTATTTCTTAATAGTATCAGGAATAATAACAGCAAATTCTTATAGAGAGATTAACATATAACAAATATTGTTCTAAATGCTATCCATACACTTACTAACGAGAGTCCATTGAAGCAGATACTGTACATATCTCATTTTAGTTAAGGAAACTTAGGCACAAAGAGGTTAAACAGCTTGTCTAATGTCACACAGATAATAGGTGGTGGATTAAACACGGCAGCCTGGAGCCCCTGCTTGTAACCACTTTGCTATCCCGAGGAGCATCTTTCACACAAATTTCTCTTTCTCATATGGAGCACTTTTCGCCTGGGCAGGGTAAATAAGAAAGGTGGGAGGGAAGAGGGATGGAAAATCACTGATCCACATTGAAAAAGATATACCTGTCTTAGTCTGGTTGAGTTGCTATAACAAAATGCTATGAATTGGACTACTTATAAACAACAATAATTCAAATTTTCACAGTTCTGGAATCTGGGAAGTCTAACATCAAGGTGCCAGCCGAGTCAGTTCTTGGTGAGGGCCCACTTCCTGGCTTGCAGATGGCAGCCTTCTCTCTGTGTGCTCACATGGCCTCTTCTTTGTGTAGCAAAAGGATAATGGGAGGCTGAGCTGGTGACTCATGCCTGTAATACCAGCACTTTGGGAGGCCTAGGCAGGTGGGTCAGTTGAGGTCAGGAGCCTTGCCAACATGGTGAAATTCCATATCTACTAATAATACAAAAGTTAGCGGGTCATGGTGGCACATGTGTGTAATCTCAGCTACTTGGGAGGCTCAGGCAAGAGAATTGCTTGAACCTTGGGGCAGAGCTTTCACTGAGCCAAGATTGTGCCACTGCACTCCAGCCCGGGCCACAGAGTGAGACTCTGTCTCAAAAAAAATGTATAAGGGGAGTTCTGGTGTCCTTTCTTTTGTTATAGGTACACTAATCTCATGAAGAGAGCTCTACCCTCATGACCTCATCTAAACCTACTTATCTCCCAGTGGCCCTACATCCCAATACCATCACATGATGGGTGGGGCTTCAACATACGATTTTGGGGCAACATAAACATTCAGTTCATAACAACACCTTCACATATGATGTATCAAAAGAATGTTACGAACAAGTTAACACGGGTTGTCTCTGTGTAGAAAAACAAAAGTGAAGTATTTTTGCATATTTGTATTTGTCTTCAAAAGATATTTTACTTTTATATAGGAGAACAGATGTTGTTAGAAGACTCCATAGTTTAATGATTTCCTAGAATTTGCTTCTTTCTCAGTTTTGCATTGAGGTATGAAACATCTCCCTGAATTCCAGAACAAAGTACTTACAATAAGCACCATCTTTTAAAATAGGTGAGGTGACATTGTGGCATTCAAATCTGCATTGAGTGTTGGCTCTGGCCTTTAGGGGAATTACAAACCAACTGAGCTAAGCTTTCAGCCCAGGCAGGGGAAGTTTCCTTCATACGTGCAGAGCATAATTATTGAATGCCCTTGCCATCCATTATTTCAGGTTCACTTCAGGACAAACCATAGATCATTCCCTCTCCTATTAAAGAACAAGCAGAAGAGGCTCCTGGGAATTACAACTAAGAGCAACATAAATCAAACTGGAGAATTGCCTACAGTTTCAACCATTTGTTCAGATACTTTCCCCGTCTCTCATTTTTGCCTGCTTTTTCTTAATTCTATTTTTTTTTTGTTAACATAGGATACAATTACGGAGGAACTCTTTCTCTGTCATGAATCTAATAAACGAAAAGAAAAAAGCTATAGCACTAAAAAAGCTGCATTAGGAGCCCACATGCACCTAAAGAAAAAGAAAAGCAGTGAGGAAGTTTTCATAGAGGACAACAGCACAGAGATGGCTGAAGCTATTCCCCAAAGATTGCCAATCTCTATGTTGTTACCTCAGAGGTTACTGATTTTCCTAGACACTAAGACACATGAGCTCAGTACACAAAAAGTGGAAGTCTCATTTGTTATTGATTAAGTCTACTTGATATCAAAATAACCATTTGCACTTTAGGAGGCTGAGGCAGGCAGATGGCCTGAGCTTAGGAGTTCAAGACCAGCCTGGGCAACATGGTGAAACTCCATCTCTACAAACAACAAACAAACAAAAAATCATTTAAGTCATTGGAAAATGTAACTCAGTTCTGTGCACAAAACTCAATCCAACTAGTTTTGGGATCTTGACCTTTTGTATCCTATGTAATTCTATGTAAGAACTTGGATCCCATGCTGACAGGATGGAAACCAAAGGCCATTTTCCCAAGAGAATCTTTTCTATGTTTTAAAGTTCTCTGTTAATATTTCTCCCTGGCTGAAGACCAAAGGAAAAAGAAGAAATCTAAGCATTTCACTTCTCCATCAGTAGCATTGGGAATGTGTTGACATAGAATTTAGATCTTTTAGTTGTAAAGAGTCTCACCCCATGGACACCTGGAGTTTTCAGGTTTCCCTTTCCTGAAGTGGGGTCTTCATGCAAAGTAAAACAGTATCAGAAAATTATAAATGGTTTCTATGTCCTAGAGAATCAGGACCAGTCTTCTCACCTAGCTTTTTTTTTGAAAATATATATTTTATTGCATTTTAGGTTTTAGGGTACATGTGAAGAACATGCAAGATTGTTGCATAGGTACATACATGGCAATGTGGTTTGCTGCCTTCCTCCCCATGACCTATATCTGACATTCCTCTTCATGTTATCCCTCCCCAACTCCCCACCCACCACTGTCCCTCCCCTAGTTCCCCCCCCCGCAGACCCCAGTGTGTGATGCTCCCATCCTTGTGTCCACGTGTTCTCACTGTTCAACACCCGCCTATGAGTGAGAACATGTGGTGTTTGATTTTCTGTTCTTGTGTCAGTTTGTGGAGAATGATGGTTTCCTCGCTTTTTTTTATTCAACTGGCCTTGCCCTACTTCTCAGCTCCTATGCTTGTCCCATCCCTGGAGTCATCCCTATTGTTCTGCAGGCCCTCCATGTTTACTTCTGTCTTTGCAAATTCTCCAGGTGAAGAAGAGAATGGCTGTGTTTCTTGTAGGCATCCCTATAAAATTCTGCTGTTTCAGAATCCAGTAAAAATTTCACAATATGTGTTCTTTTCTTCTTCTTTTTTTTTTTTTTGAGATAGAGTATTGCTCTGTCACCCAGGCTGGAGTGCAGTGTCATGATCATAGCTCACTGCAGCTGCAGCCTCTGCCACCTGGGCTCAAGCAGTCTTCCCAGCTCAGCTTCCCAAGTGGCTGGGATCACAGATGCACATCACCATGCCTGGCTAATTTTTAAATTTTTTGTAGAGACAGGGTCTTGCTATGTTGCCTGGACTGGTTTTGAACTCCTGGGCTCAAGCAATCCTCTTGCCTTGGCCTTTCAGTGTGCTGGGATTACGGGCGTGAGCTACTGCACCCAGCCGCCATATCATTTTTTTGGATCATTCTAGTTTATACCATTCACTTACTAATCAGAACCATGAAAAATTATATTTAGGGGTTTATTACTCAGAACGGTATTATTTATTTATTATGTGATTTATTTATTCATCTAAGAAAATGATATGATCCCCTACTGTCTGCTGTGTTCATAAGTGGATGCAAAAATGAAAGAGATGTAATTCTTGTCCTCAAGAAGCTTGGAGTCTTGTTGAAGAAACAGAAAAAGAAAGAAAAGGGCAAAGCAGTGTGGGGGTTCATAGGAAGAAGACTTGAGATTTTTAGGGAATGGGAGGGGCCAAAGATAAATCACTGGAAGAAAATATGACATCATAACTTTGGGATTTTAATTATGACTTCCTGGCTATCTAGCTACAAAGTATGTCATTTGATGTTTATTTGTGAACTTCTCAGTGCTAGCTAGAAAGTAGTACTTTTATTCTAAAATACAATACACACAGAGAAGAGTACATAAAACGTAACCACATGATTTAATGGATGGTTGAGATGAACATCTATGTAACTACCACCCAGGACCAGTAACTGAATGTTCCTAGCCACCCAAAGGCTCCTACACGCCCCTTCTAGATTGTGCTAGTCAGAATTCTCTAGAGAAACAGAACCTATAGGACACACACACACACACACACACACACACCTGAGAGAGGGAGAGAGAGAGAGAGAGAGAAAGAAAGAGAGAGATGAAGAATAAAAAGAATTGGCTCGTGTGATTTTGTAGGCTGGTAACCCTGGAATCTGCAAACAGGTGTGCAGGTTAGAGACTGGGGGAAGAATGCAGCTAGAGTCTGAAGGCAATCTGGAGGCAGAATTCTCTCATCCTCTGGGAACTTCAGTCTTTTTTTTCTTAAAGCGTTCGACTGATTGGATGATGCCCCCCACGTTATGGAGGAGAATCTGATATACTCAGAGTCTACTGGCTTAAATGTTAGTCACATCTAAAAATAGCCTTCACAGAGACACTTATAATTGTATTTGACCAAATATCTGGGAACTATGTGGCCTAGCCAAGTTGACCATAAAATTAACCATCACAGAAGTCACAGTTCCTTCCCTTCTTTCTTTGTTTTGCTTTATATTTTTCTGAAACAATTTTTTATTTTTAATTTTTGTGGGTACATTGTAGGTGGATATATTTGTGGGGTACATGGGATATTTTGGTACAGGCATGCAGTGCATAATAATCACATCACAGAAAATGGAGCATTTATTCTTCGTGCTACAAACAATCCAGTTATACTCTTTGTTATTTTAAAATACACAATTAAATTGTTGTTGACTATAGTTCCTCTGTTTTACTTTCAAATACTAGGTCTCATACATTTTTTCCCACTATTTTTTGTGCTCGTGCTTTATAGTTTTATTACGTATGTATGCACCCCTAAAATTTGCTTAACTTTTCCTGATATAAATGGATATTTAGAATAAATACATAAATATAATTATTCAGAGTGAATATAAATATGAATTATTCAGGGTAAATATTTTTGTGTCTGGCTTGTTTTGTTGAACACTTGCTTTTTAAAAAACTTTTTTTCAGTTCAGGGGTACATATGCAGGTTTGTTATACAGGTAAACTTGTGTCTCAGAGGTTTGTTGTGCAGGTCATCTCATCACCCAGGTATTAAGCCTAGTACCCATTCGTTATTCTTATTGATCCTCTCCCCCACTCCCAGCCTCCACCCTCCGGTAGGCTCCAACGTCGGTTTGAACGTTTAATTTTTCAGATTCTTCCATGTTGCTGTATGTAGCAATAGCTTCTTCATTTTCATTGCTGTATAATATTCCACCAAATGAGCATGCTGCAGTTCATCAGTTTCTTTGTTTTTTGCCAGTTTATCTATTTTTCTGTGGGCATTTTAGTTTCACTTTTGGCCTATTACCAACTGTAATGCTACTCTGACCATATCATAGAGTGCATAAACATGCGTTTCCCTCCAGTAATTACTTCAGAATAGAATTGTTAAGTTGTGGGGGTCTGCATCTAAAACTTGATTAGATAATGACAGACTATTTTCCAAAAAACTGGGATCAGTTTACTCTCTCACTGGTGGTATGTGAGATTTCCTCTTCCTCTCTCTTTTCTTTTCCTTTTCCTCCCCATCCTGTTTGCTCACTTGTCTACCAGGAGTCAGGTACTGTACCCTCTTGCATACTTTATTTCATCTCAAGGAGTAGTGATATTTTTTATAATAGATGTTCAGTAAATATGTTGCCAAACTGATTGAAATGCTGAATTAGTAACTCAAATTTTTTTCATGTCCATTAGGGTGGTAGCTTAAAAAAATAAAATATCATGCACTTAGTTATTTTGGAGAAAATGAAGATTTTCAGGCAGATTTTAATTCTGCTTGAGGACTGCCTAAGAGAATTGCATACATGTGAGAGTGCATGTATGTGCATTTACGGGAGAGAGATTGTGTGGCACTAGGGCATGTCCCATGCCTGGGGCACCCCTATCCTTGGTTTATGGAATGATAACGGAGATGCTGCCATCATCTGCAGTGTCCCTTCCTCCACTCCTCCTCCCAGCTTCTGAGTCTCCTCCTTTATTGCACAGATCCCGTCTGCAGTAAAGCCAGGCTCTTGCTCTCTCCAAGAAGTGCTGGAAGATTTTCCAGGTTCTGGAACTCTCTTGGTTCTGAATTTATCCACTTACTTCTCTTTAATTCATCTTGTCTCCTGCTCTTTCTGGGCCTTGATCTGCACTAATTAATCTGATGAACAATTTGGGTTCCAGCACTTTGCTCGAGACTTAAAACTCTACTACAGTGATTTAAAAGAAATATGGTCACATATAGGAATTTTTTGTGTAGTGGGGATTTCCAGTTTTTTCTTATTTCTTGAGCACTTATGATGTTAGTTACTGTTGTTTAAACTGCTCTAATTTGCATAGAGTAAGTGACAGCAAGAAGATTGGTCAATAATTCCATTCTGTATTTTAGGTATTCTTGGGAATGACAGAGAGAAAAATATGTAAATAAATGTGATATTTCATAAAATGAGAAAAAAACACAGACCACCAGTGAACACAGGTACAACATGCAGGGGTTTCAAACATATTAACTTACATTGTTTTTTTTTTTTTTTCATGTGAGTAAGCTATGCTCTTTGAGTTCAAATGACTTGTCCAAAATCAATAGCTAACTGCTAAGAAAATTAGGCCATCTAATTATTATTATTATTATTTGAACGGAGTCTTCTTCTCTGTTGCCCAGGCTGGAGTGCAGTGGTGCAATCTCAGCTCACTGGAACCTCTGCCTCCCAGGCTCAAGTGACTCTCCTGCCTCAGTCTCCTGAGTAGCTGTGATTACAGGGACATGCCACCATGCCCAGCTAATTTTTGTATTTTTAGTAGAGACAGGGTTTCACCATGTTTGCCAGGCTGGTCTCGAACTCCTGACCTCAGGTGATCCACCTGCCTTGGCTTCTCAAAGTACTGAGATTACAGGTGTGAGCCACTGTGCCCCACCCATGTCTTCTAATTCTAAATTCACCCTCCATTTAACACTCCTTATCTTAGCAAGAAAATGTGAAGAAATAGCATTACACTATTGTGATTGCTGAGAAGTAAAGAATTAGAATTAAGGAATTCATTTTTTTGTGTTTATTTTCTTTATTTCTCTTAAAGCACTCACTTTAGATGTCTATCCCATTATTCCCAAAATGAGGTCATTGTTTGAACAACTTGTGGTTTTTTTTTTTCACACTTGCTACCATTTCAAACTGTCAGTTTATAAGACTTGTAAGAAAAATAAGTTAAAATTTTCTCACTTTCTTTGGAAGCCACATGATAGTTCCCAGATAGTTCATTCACTTCAGGAACCAGGACCATTCTGAAAAACTATTAGTTGTTCCCCAAAATCAAACCCACTCTCTATGGATGAATATTTACTACCACTAAAAATATTGAAGACACAGGTGCCTCACGGGCTCATTTCAGTTGTTTTTCAGTTGTGTGCCTTGAGATGCCAGCATTTATGAACATATCTGAGGGTGTTATCAAGGGGGAGAAGCAACTGTGTGCCTCATTTTAACTAGACATTTTCTGTTTTCTATATTGGGCTTGCATATGTTATTTATTTTGGAGGAAAAGGAGTTGCTAAAAATCAGTTTGTGAGATGCCATTCTTAAGTCCTTCAGCCCCTTCCAACACGCTCTCGCTCTACCTTGCCTGATGCCTCTTCATAGCGTTTATCCAACTAATGCATTTCTTTGGCTGCTCATCAACTCTGTACCCACTAGAATGTACCCTCCGTGAGTGGGGAGCTTTGTTTTGTTGTTGCACCCTCACCACCTAGAAGGGTGCCAACACAGAGTAAATGTGTAAGAAGTATTCCATGAAGGAGAGCATGAACGATATACTGAGTGGCTACTGTTTTTGGAGGCAGCGAGGGGGCTCTTCCACACCCTCATGTCATATTTGTGAGTTGTTCTGCCCCTACTCACAGATAGTATGAGGAAGAGGGGACGATGGCAAGGGAGATTTCACCATGAGACCTTTAACCCACCCCCTCCCCTGCCCCTCTAGATTAAGCATTCTCTGTGGGAGTCAGAGACTAAAAGAACTCGATAGTACTACATTTTGGGGATTGTAGTTTTATTCGTGCTCCATCTATTCCTACTATCAGAGAGCCAGGTGCTGGAAATAAAATTTTGATGACATTTTAGCTTAACAGAATCACATCAGATAAAAGCTTCCTAGACATGGAAATTGATCCAGAAGCTGAATATATCATCCCCTCGCCAGTTGTAGATTTGGGAATAAAATTCAGCCAGTACCCCAGTGGAGAGAGTTCAGGGACAAGGATTGTCCACACACCTTAAGTCTTAGTAAACACTGAGTCCAGATGGATATCTTCTCTTTATTGAATAAGTCAATAGCAAACATTTCATCATGGGGCTTATGAAATCCTACTGCAAAAGATGGGAGAGAAAACATCCTCCTGATGATTCTGATGGAGAGGAAAGTCGAAAACAACCTGCTGCAGAAGTAGGACATTTTGGGGGAGCAATTTGTATAATACGATGCAAGAAGACATGGCTTTAATGACAAAGGGATAGAAATTTATAATGGGAGAACATGCTGCAATGAAAATCTAAGAGGACGAGACAAAAAGGCAGTTGGATAAGTTAAACAATCACTGAAAAGCAATTAAAATGCAACAGCTGAATTACAAGCCACACTGAAGGCAGGTTGGACACGGAAACAATGGAACCACTGAAGTGGAGAACACATGTGCTAATCCCTTCTGGAATGCACAGAAAAAGTACAGGGACTTTTAACCATGTTGGTGTAGGAGTGGATAATAGCTATCGAGGATAGCAAAATGAGTCAGGCTCAGAAATGTAGATATTCCCAAGGAGGAAACAAAACAATGGAATGGAAGCAATCATCAATAATTGGATCGAGCCAACTCTGCCAAATTTGTTCCAAAGAGGACATATTTATTATATTTAAGGAAAAATCAGTGAAACGTCTCCCTCCCTCCTTACAGTTCTTTTTTTTTTTTTTTGATAGGGAGTCTTGCTCTGTTGCTTGGGCTAGAGTGCAATGGCGTAATCTTGGCTCATTGCAACCTCTGTCTTCTGGGTTCAAGCCATTCTCCTGCCTCAGCCTCCTGAGTAGCTGGGATTACAGGTTTGTGTCACCACGCCCAGCTAATTTTTGTATTTTTAGTAGAGATGGAGTTTCACCATGTTGGTCAGGCTGGTCTTGAACTCCTGACCTCATGATCCTCCTGTCTCGGCCTCCCAAAGTGCTGGGATTACAGGCGTGAGCCACTGGGCCCAGGCCCTCCTTATGGTTCTTATGCTTGTAGCAGAGTGATGGAGTGAGATCCATGTGCCTAGGGTCACAGGTGGTACCATCTTGGAAGAGGAGTGTATAATACACAAATGTGAGCCATTTGTGAGCCAACCACATTATCTGTAGTCTTTCTAGAAGGTCCAATCCAGTGGCATCTTGTTTCTTTTTTCCTTTTTTTTTTAAGAGACAGTGTCTTTTTGTCACTCAGGCTGGAGTATAGTGGTATAATCATGGCTCACTGCAGACTTGAATTCCTGGACTCAAGTGATCCTCTTGCCTCAGCCTCCTGGACTATAGGCGTGTACCACCATGCCCAGCTAATTTTTATTTTTATTTTTGTATTTTTGGTAGAGATGGGGCCTCACTATGTTGCTCAGGCTGGTCTGGAACTCCTGGACTCAGTGATCCTCCCACCTCGGCCTCCAAAAGTGCTGGGATGACAGGTGTGAGCCACAACACCCAGCCAATGGCTTCTTGTTAACTTTAAACTGCTACAGTTTAGTCCTACCTAAAATTCAGTGGCTATGAATTTTAAGACTCATAGGGTTCTCCAGAGAAATGGAAACACAAAGTTACGATTTTATCTATATAATTTATTATATTGTAAGGAATTGGCTCATGACATAATGGAAATTGTCAACTGCCAAGATCTGTAGGGTGAGTTGGCAGGCTGGAGACACAGGAGAGCCAGGGGTGTAGTTCCAGTGTGAAAATCAGCAGGACCGAGACCCAGGATGAGCCCGTGTTTCATTTTGTATCTGAAGGCAGGAAACAGCTGGTGTCCCAGTGAAGGGTCAGGCTTTTTGTTCTATTTAGACCTTCGACTGATTGGACAAGGCCCACCCACATTAGCAAAGGCAATGTAATTTACTTAGTTTCCTGATTCAACTGCTAATGCCATCCACCCTCACACTGATACCCAGAATAATGTTTGGGTATCTTCTGGTCCAACCAAGGTGATACATAAACTTAGCGATCACAGAGGCTTGCCTATCTCTGATCACCTATGCCAATTCTTAATGTCTTTTACCTTCTGTGCTTGGGAGAGGGAGAGGGACTAGAGTGAATTTGAAATAGCTCAGAAACACAGGGCCCAAGTCTCCTCTATGTCTCAGTGGCTATGAATTTTAAGAATCATAGGGTTCTCCAGAGAAATGGAAGCATGCAGTTGTGGTTTTATCTATCTGATATAAGGAATTGATCCACGACATAAAGGAAATTGACAAGTCCCAAGATCTGCAAGGTGAGGCAGCAGGCTGGAGACCCAGGAGAGCCAGTGGTATAGTTGCGGCGTAGAGGCTGGCAGGCTCAAGACCCTGGGAATTGGCAGGACCTCTGAGACACTGTCCATAAGGAAAAGCATCTCTTGGAGAATCAAATCATAAAAACCCACCTCCCTCCCGGACTGTGGTAGGTAGGCTCCGACTGATAGAATTTGCCTCTGGGAAGTGTGGGCTGGGCTTCTGACACAGCAGCAATGTTCACATCAAACACACACCACTGGCATAGACACCTGTTACTTTGTCTTAACTGCATGCTGAAACTCCTGGGGAACCTCAGAAAATACAAATACCGGGGTTCCACCCAGAAATTCTGAATTAATTAATCTAGATATGGCCTGGGCATTGGGATTTAAAATAATTATACACAGTAGTTTTCACTTTTGTGAATTTCTATGAGTTTTATCATATGTGCCAATTCATGTAACACCTGCCACAGACAGGATGCAGAACAACCCCAATACTCCAAAGATTTCCCCACTGCTGACCCTTGGTGCCATTGTGGCTTGTTATTTCAACAGCTGCTGCTTTCTTAACTGAACAAGAAGGAACATTGGATTGAGACCCAAGGACATTCCAACAGCAGATCCAGAAAGGCGACCCAGTGTGGAAAGAAGATAAATCATTTTCTAAAGAAAAACAGGTGATGCAAATAATTGAAAAGCTAGTCCAGATAGAAAATATCCTAAAATGGGATTGTTCTACAAGCTTAAAAATAGGGAACAAGATTTTCTTGGCAAAAAGCAGCATCCTATGACATGCAAGAGCCTCTAATGGCCATACTTGAGGGTTTGCACATAGGGGAGGAAATAAGACACCATTCATTCAGTCCAAATGAGTTAAATTATGATTGCTGCCAGATGTCCCTAGGCAAAAACAGGATTTCAAGCAAATGAAGGCTGTCTCTCTCTGTGGCTTTTTTTTTTTTGGTAAAAGCATCTCTGAACTAAGCCTATTATTATAGCAGCAAGATTCTAATTAAGGTGCTGTCGGCCACAGAGCCAATTCACCCTGGGGGGGTTCTGAGAAAGCTTTGAGGGTAAAATTTATGGAACTTTAGGGCATTCCTCTGTGTTGAGGCTTGGGGGAAGTTTCTCTTGGAAAAATGACAGCCTCATCTCCCTCTTTTGGGAGCTGATTGTGAAGACAGGATTCTCTTCCTTCCCAGGATACACCCCTCTCTTCCATCTTCTCAGTGCATATTCTTCTCTTGCTACCAAACCCTTTCCTCAGGCAGCACCAGGAAGATTGCTGAAATTACAGGCAGGAGTGGAGGATAACTGCAAGAAAGTCCCTGGAGCTCATTAGTATCCACAGCGCCACATGTAAATGCATTTGGGGACAAGATTCATAGTTGAGTATTCTCTAATGGAAGTAGAAACCTCTCTGGGTAATGCTAGGAGGCCAGCAATATGAAAATTAAACTTCATAATTTAATTTAACTGCCTCTTTTGGATCTGCAGAATGCATTAGGGGATTCTGCAATATGACCGTTGTGGATTCACCTAAAAATGGCAAGACTGGGGGCCTGACACTGCACAAGTATCTTTCTGGCAATGTGCTACTTGACTAACTAGCCACCCACATTGTCAGTGGTAGGCTTGGGAGATACAGATTCTGTTCAACAGGCTGAGAGTAGTGTTTTTCCTATGTTCTGAGATCTGCACACTTGTATATCAAGAAGTATGAGAGGTTGCAGTCCTAAATGTCCGTGATTGATCAAGGTAAAGGAACCGAGATCCAAAACCAGAGCAAGAAGAAATGGATCCCATGTTCCAAAACAGGGTTTGGAGTTCTCAGTTCTGGCATTTTTGGCATTTTAAGTAGGGCTCTTCCTCAGATTGTAAGATATTAGCATACTTGGACCCATGCCCTAAATGCAAATAAAAGCTCCTCCCAGTCCTTTCGACAGCTCAAACCTAACAAATCAAACAACCATTCAATCAAACAACCAGCCAATCAACCAACCAACCAGAAAAATTCTGCACCCACATGTTTCCAAAATGCCTAGGCTGAGAAGTACTGAATTACAGAGAGAATTTCTGGGAAGGAAGACTTACAGGGAGTGACCCAAAGTGATGATGGGCTTGGGTATCACATCTTCTTACAGGGAGAGTAAGCATTTTAACTCATTAGAAAAGTTATATTCATTACAAAAATGTAAGTGATACAGGAGTGCATGAAGTGAAGATATCTGTAATTCCCCTGATAACCACATTTGTAACTGTAAACAGTGAAAGACATATCTATGTTTGAACTTAACAATATCATTTCAAGGACTTACTCTACAGAAGTAATATCACTACTATGTAATGACACATGTGTAAGACCATTTGTTTCAGACTGGCTTATAAGACCAAAGCAGTTGAAACAAAATGTCCATTTAGAGGGAAGTCATTGAATAAGTTATGGTGTGTGCATAGAATAAACACAATGTGGTCATTGTAAGTGGCTGAAGTCGATGTCCACATCTGAAAATTTATCCCTGATATATTACTAAATGGAAAAGAAGTGTGGGACAGTGGCTCACACCTGTAATCCCAACTCATGATGCTGTTGGGATGCTGACGTGGAAGGCTTGCTTGAAGCCAGGAGTTCAAGACCAGTCTGAGCAACATATTGAGACCTCATCTCTACAAAAAATTAAAAAATTAGTCAGGCATAGTGGTATACATCTGTAGTCCCAGCTACTTGGGAGGCTGAAGTGAAAGGACCGCTTGAGCCCAGGAGTTTGAGGCTGCAGTGAGCCGAGATCGTGTCACTGCACTCCAGCCTGGGTGACAGAGCTGTCTCAATAACTAAATACATTAAAAAAAATAAATAAAAAGAAAAAGCAGAATGTAGATAATTTTACATAGCAGATTTCCTTTTTCACTTAAAAATGTGTGTAAATATTTATGTGTGTGTGTTTCTGTGTAAACTTTGGAGTCAGGAAGGAGAGATAGCAAATGGAAATGGAACTTCCTGGGGTTGGGATTGGATGGGGCATGGGGGAGCATGGGGAAAAAGGATGACTCCTGCCTTAGCACACTTTTTTAAAGTGGCAGAATTATTAATGACTTTTTATTCTTTGTGATTAAAAATATTGTTATGATATTAAATTTTTTTGTTAAATTATGTAATAGCACAGGAAGATGAATGTGTTAAAAAGCAAAGTTGAACGTAAGTGTTAGTCTCTTCTATAAATCTCCCCAAATGACAAAATGAAATATAATATCACATTCATAGGAGGTGAGTATTTCAGCAGTGTGACCATAAAAGTAAAGATGGACATTCTACAGTCATTGATTCAACAATTTTTATTATGTGTTATGTGCAAAGCACAGGGTATTAGGCTTGTATTAGTAGAGTTAAAGTGACCTTCCAGATATAGTACATTGGCATACATGTAGTGATTGTCAAGGGAATCTCAAATCTTTTCTTTTAGAATCTATGAGCTTGATTTCTAAGTTGCTTTCAAGCATAACTTGCAAGAGCTGATGGCATCTGGAATGTGTGTTAACATAAGACACCAACTGATATTTACATTGTTACTTGGTTTGCTAATAAGTATTGCTTCATTCATTGCTCCTGTTTTAGGAGCAGCTAGAGGAAGAGTACCCCCTACCCCCCGTCACCAGCCCACCTTCTGACTACCACCATTACAAAGGGAAATTCTAGAAAAACATCTCACCTAAACTATAGCTAGAGCAAACCTGCTTGAAACTTTAGTGGTTCCAAGTTTCCCAGTCTCTGATTTTAGGGATCTGTGATGCATTACTCATCAGCAGAGGCAGGGGTAACTGCTACCCCTGTGATGGTTAATTTTATGTGTCAACTTGACTGAGCCACAGGGTGCCCAGACATTTTGTCAAACTATCCTGGATGTGTCTATAAGGGTGTTTCTGAATGAGGTTAACATTTGAATCAGTAGACTGAGTAAAGCAAATTGCCCTCCCTTGATGTGTATGGATTTAATACAACCAATTGGTTGAATAAGAGGACACTCCTCCTGCCTTACTGATGAGCTGGGACATAGATGTTTTCCAGCATTCAAACTCTACTGAGACATCAACTCTTTTTGGTTCTCAGGCCTGCTGACTTTCAGACTGGAACTCACAACATCAATTTTCCTCGTTTTCAGGTCTTCAGACTTGAACAGCAACTACACATGAGCTTACCTGGGTCTCTAGCTTACAAACTGCAAATCTTGGGACTTCTCAACGTCTGCAATTGCATGGCTAATTCTTTGTAATAATTCTTTCTCCTTCTGTATATGCGCATCCTATTGGTTCTGTTTCTCCAGAGAACACTGACTTTTATACTCTCTAAATCAAAGTAACACAGGTTCCTTGTGGCAGAGGGAGGATGCAAGGAATTTATGAAAAGATCATTCTACCTTGAACTTAAAATATGGAGAGACAAAACAGAAACATATGAGCAGTTAAATAATATATTTAAGTAATACATGTCCTTCATGCAGATATCATCAGAGAAGCCTTTTTGGAGAAGAGATTTCAGATGCATCACAAAGAATGAATAAACAGAGAGATGACATTCTAAGGGTGAATGTCACAGAGGAAATTGTAGCATGGCAATGAGTAGATATTAATAATTCCAGCAGAAGGGTTGACTTGATCCAGGAGGATAATGCTCACAGATGCCTGCTGTCCCTCAGCCACCTGCTGATTCTGCCACCACGGCCCCCACAAGTCTCTCATGCTCCTGTCTGCCTTTCTGGGTTTGTCCCTAAAACAAGATCTTGGCCAGGTGTGATGGCTCATACCTATAATCCCAGCACTTTGGGAAGCTGAGGCGGGCAGATCACTTGAGGTCAGGAGTTCAAGACCAGCCTGACCAACATGGCGAAACCCCCATCTCTACTAAAATATATACAAATTAGTTGGGCATGGTGGCATGAGCCGGTAATACCAGCTACTTGGGAGGCTGAGGCAGGAGAATTACTTGAACCTGGGAGGAGGAGGCTGCAGGGAGCCAAGATCATGCCACTGTACTCCAGCTTGGGTGACAGAGTGAGACTCCATCTCAAAAAAAAAAAAAAAAAAAAAAAAAAGAAAAAGAAAACAAGGTCCTGACTACCAGCTAACACAAATATGCTGAGGATGTTCCTGCAGTGTGCTGGGCCTACATTTGCCAGTTTTAGTAAATAAAATAAAAGAATACCCAGTTAAATTTAAATTTCAGATAAATAATACATAATTTTTTAAAAAAATAAAAGTATGTGCTGTGAGTAATAAAGTCCTTTGTCTCTGAACCAGGAGCCTTGTGTATTCTGCCAGATTAAAGATTGAAATGAAGACTGAGGTCAGATTGTGGAGGGCACAGCTATTAATTGCAAGTGTCTGCAAGTAATTTATATTACTATTACTACTGAAGAATTGCCTTCTAAATGATACTTGAGTTTGGCGGGTGCAGCAGGTTGGTGGTATACCCCTAAGAGATATGTTCCCATCTGGAAATTGAGAGTATAACCTTATTTAGAATAAAGGTCTTTGCAGATGTTATCAAGTTAGGGCACTAGTCTCCAGCCCCTAGTTCATGGCCCGTTAGGAACCGGGCTGCATAGCAGGAGGTGAGCGGTGTGCAAGAGAAGCTTCACAGTATTTACAGCCTCTCCCCCTCACTCACATTACTGTCTGAGCTCCACCTCCTGTCAGATCAGCAGCAGCATTAGATTCATAGGAGCATCGAATCCTATTGAGAACTGTGCATGTGAGGGATCTAGGCTGCACACTCCTTACGAGAATCTAATGCTTGATGATCTGTCACTGTCCCCCATCACCCCCTATAGTTGCAGGAAAGAAAGCTCAGGGCTCCCACTGATTCTACATTATGGTAAGGTATATAATTATTTCATTATATATTACAATGTAATAATAACAAATAAAGTGCACAATACATATAATGTTCTTGAATCATCCCCAAACTATCCTTCACAACCTGTTCTGTAGAAAAGTTGTCTTCCACAAAACCAGTCCCTTGCGCCAAAAAGGTTGGGAACTCCTGGGTTAGGGATCTTGAGATAAGATCATAGGTTGGACCCCAAATCCAATAACAGATGTCTTTATAAGTGATAAAACAGAAACACAGAGGAGAAGGCCACATGAAGATGGAAGCAGAGGTTGGAGTGATACAGCCGTAAGCCAAGAAATGCCAGGGAGAAAGATCCCTTACCCAGAAGAGAGGCATGGAACGGATTCTCCCCCGGGGTGTCTTCAGAAGGAACCAACCCTGCCCACTCCTTAACTTTGCACTTCTGACCTTCAGAACTGTGAGTGAATAAATTTCTGTTGTTTTAAGCCTCACTTTTGGTGATGATTTCTTACAGCAGCTGTAGGAAATACACACAGTTGAATGTAGGTAGACAATACACGACAGTGAGCCTGGTGATGGGCAGATAGTGAATACAGGATGTTTTGAGAACCCAAGTTATTTCTATGAGCTCTGTTTGATCAAGGGCCATAGTTTCTCTGTGTTGATTTTTCACAAACTCTATCTACATGACATGAACACTACTAGTTAAAAAATTAAAAAAAAAAAAATGCAGCCGGGCACAGTGGCTCAAACCTGTAATCCAGCACTTTGGGAGGCCAAGGTGGGTGGATCACCTGAGCTTAGGAGTTCAAGACCAGCCTGGCCAACATTGTGAAACCCCATCTCTACTAAAAATACAACAATTAGCCTGGCTTGTTGGTGTGTGCCTGTAATCCCAGCTACTCCAAAGGCTGAGGCAGAAGAATCGCTTGAACCCAAGAGGTGGAGGTTGCAGTGAGCCGAGATCGTGCCACTGCACTTCAGCCTGGGCGACAGAGCAAGAGTCCGTCTTATAAAAAAAAAGAGAAATTATAGCATTTGTGGGATGTGAAACCCATGTATAGCGGGTTTGGCAAGGCCCACTGGGTGACTTGACTGAGTATGCATGGATTTTAGTATGCATGGGGTTGGTGGCGGCTGGAACCAATCCCCCATGTATATTGAGGGCTGACTGTATCTCTTTAAGTGGATGAATCCCTAAGGTCTCACCCTACACATTGGTGTATTTTGTCACCTCCTCTTTCTTAGTGCAGCCCACCCCCATGGTCATTCTGGAGGAATCTGCAGAGAGCTTCTGTATGTAAGTCATACACAGAACAGAGGAAAGATCCTCTGTCGGGTGGGACCAAGGCATTAAATCCTACAAGTGAAAGTGTCCCAGGCCAGTGATGACAATGATGACATCCACAGCAACTACCTTTCTGAGAAGTGAGAACTGCTGTAGACATTCACATGCACCATTCTATTTTATTCCCCCAACTGTCTGTGAGGTGTGCTGTCATCCCCTATAAGAGAGGAGGATATGGAGAGGCTTTGAGGGATTAACGAACTGGTCAGCGTCACACAGCTGGTGAAGGGACTTGCAGAATTCGAACCTAAGTTTTTCTGACTCCAAATCCTTATCTAACTCTTAACCAGTGCCCTATTCTCCCTTCTCCTTTGAGTAATCATATAATTACAGAAATGCAGAGCCTTCATGTTGGAAGTGCCGTGAGAGGTCGTCTACGATTAGGAGTGAGCTTTATTTACATACGAAGGCCTCACAGTGTGGTTTTATCTGATCCGGGGCCAGGATCTAGGGTTTACCCCGAAGACACCTTCCACAGCCCTTTAGTTTTGCAGAGGCAAAGACACGGCGTGAAGAGGATTTAATTGCTTCCATTTTTCTTTTAAGAGCAAAGAGCTTTCTAGGAAATATAACAGTGTTTTAAAGGTCAAGGCTGATGGCTTGTGGGAAGAGCAGGAGAGATTGATTTATGGGGATTGGAACAGAAAACATGGTATCCGATGGCAATGAGACAAATAAAATAACAGGGCTTGGCTGACTGTATTCCAATTCTTGTCTGTGTGAGCCCTGAGTAGGGAGGGCTTCGAAGAATGTTCAAGTCATTTAGTTGGGGACTGAGACTGGCATTTGCAAGAAGGACAGAAAAATTTAAAGCTAGAGTGGACAGGAAATGAAGGGTACTTTGGTTAGGATTAAAACTGGGACTCTACTTAATTTATTCATGCAGTCAGCAGATCTTTTTGAGCCCTTGCTAATGTGCCAGGCTTTGTACTGGACACAGGAGGAGCAATAGGAATTTCAACATACATGGTCCCAGCCAGGCTGCACGGAGTTCACAGCTGAGTCGGAGACAGATGTTGGCCTAACAAACACAAATTAGTTATTTAATTGCAATTTAGTAAGTGCTACAAAGAAGTACAGGATGCTATAGGAATGCATATGAAGAGATGTGACCCAGTCTTGGGGTCACGGAAGGGCTTGATGTTGCTTAGGCTGTTGTCTGAAGGATGAGTAAAGAGGCTGAGAGTGTGTGGAGAGGGGGAGCCTTCCAAACAGGCAGGAGGGAGCAGCTAAGTTCAAGGAGTTGCAAGGTAGAAAGGGATGGAGAGCAAAGAGGAGGGGATGAGAAGCTGGATCAGCCAGGGTCTTGTATGGATTTTTGATTTTATTCTAATAGCAATGAGAAGTCATTGAGAGGTTTTAAGCAGGGAGGGACATGAATTATCTGGCAGAAGGCCAGGGAAGGATTTAGGCCAAATGCTCATTAGTAGTGATGAGTTGTCACTTGCTGGGCCTTGGTGTTTTTGCCTAAAATGGCTTGGATCCCAGCAGGGACAGCTGTGGACAAAGTAGGATGTGGGGTTTCTCGGTCCTGCCCACCTGCTCAACAGAATTGTAGCCAACCCTACCTAATGGGTAGCAGAAGCATCTGCCCTGGGGCCTGGAGTCCATGCAGCAGAGCTTCTCTAGTTCCTGCCAGGGAGTGTCTCAGATACTCTGTGGTGAGTTCCCATTGGAAGAGACAGGCACTTGTGGTAAAAGTTCTCAGAGGAAGATCTGGGATTGCTGGAGATGAGCAGTCAATTCTCCGGCCAGGGCAGAATTAGTCTGGGCAAATCATCTACCTATAGGCAATTTCCCCAATGAAGCAGGCAAGGGCTGGTCTTGAGTTAAACAGAAGTTTTCTTCAAAGGCCACAGTCGACTCAGTTCAAATAGGCAGCCCTCTAGTGCACAGGCGTTTTGGGTGAGAAATGTTGCTCCATTCCCTTTGTCCTGTTCCTTAACCCAGCTGGGAGATGGCTGTGGCACTCCATAAGAAATAGATTTAGGTGAAGACGGCTGTAGCAGGGGAAAAAAATTCTCATGTTTCTAATAAACTTGTGATGTTTATCCAAGGACTTGAACCCAGACAGTGGTATGGCTTTCTGGGGAGGCATACTACAGACTATAGATCCTCGAGGCACAGGCTTGGTGGCACCTAGAGCAGCAGAAGCACATTGTTTAGACAAATTTAGGGTTTGTTTTCTACTTAGAGACACAACCATAATGACCACTAACATGCATACAGTGCTTCTTATGTGTGTAAGCCCTTCTCCTATGTGGTCTCATTCATTCTTTTTTTTTTTAAAGACTGGATTTCAGTCTGTTACCCAGGCTGGAGTGTAATGGCATGGTCACAGCTCATTGCAGCCTCGACCTCCCAGGCTCAAGTGATCCTCCTGCCTCAGCCTCCTGAGAAGCTGGGACTACAGGCATGCACCACCATGCCTGGCTAATTGTTTTTTTGTTTTTTTGTTTTTTTTTCTGTAGAGATGGGGTTTCACCATGTTACTCAGGCTGGTCTCAAACTCCTGAGCTCAAGTGATCCTCCTGGCTTATCCTCCCAAAGTGTGGGATCACAGGTTTGAGTCACTGCACCTGGCCGTGTCATCTCCATTAATCTTTACAACTACCCCATAAAGTAGATGCTACCATAGCATCCTCATTGTACAGAGGAGGAAACCACAGCAAAGAGTGGATATTTTACTGTAAGTGTCAGAAGTGGGATCTGAACCCAGGTAGTCTGACAAAGGCCATGATGTCACCCACTCTGTAGAATGAACAGGGCACTGGGCTTGGGGCCACCCATTCTGGAGAGTGCCTCGTATAAATGGCAGAGAGATACTGTGTCATTAGCCAGAGCATACACCCTGGCTTTGAGGTACCAGGGACTCAGGGATCAAGAGAAAGATGGAGATTGAAAATGTAATTTTAAAGCCTTTGTTATATTTAGAAGAGACAGAATAAGAGATCCTCAGAAATGGCCTGTAAACTAAAAGCGTCACAATTTACATGACTAAACATTTTAAGTAATCACAATTATTTCAAATATTCCTTTATGAGAGTGGAGTTAATTGACAGAGCTTCTGTGGCACACACATGAAACCCAAGCTGGGTACAAATTAACCCTTTATCGTGTGATATCTCTCAGGTGAATTTTAGTTTGCAGGAGTAACCCTTTTAGATTTGCTGATAGCCTGGAAAGAGGGAAACCATAAATTATTTTCCTTTTTCATCCCTCCATTTTCTGTCTACTTCCTTGTCTGAGAATCACCAATGGCCAGCTATGCTCCATGACCAAGGCTAGATGTGTGCAGCATGGGCCCCACTTATCTGTGGGATCTCCAGCCAAATAAGGGAGTCGGTGCTTGTTTTGGAAGCTGCTGCAGAGGTCACATCTGGTTCTGAAATTGCTTCTGTTTTCCAGATTCTGAGACTGGAAGGAAATGTGGAGCTTTGGAAACGTGTGACTCACGGGCTGCTAGGGCTGATTGGTCTAAGCTTTGGAGTCACTGAGGAAGCTTCACTGGATCCAAAGCCCACCTCTCAAGACCCAGGCACCTGGACAGCATCCTCCACTGGGGCCCAGCAGCTGCAGCAGCAAGACGTGGGACTGGGAGCTGTTCTGATCCATGCTGTGCAACTTACATGACAAAGATAGAGGGTGATTCATTTTGTAAAGTCTTAATTTATCTATAAATGTAAGGCATTGAATTAATAGAAGAGTGAGTTTAAAATTTTATATGGTGATGAGCTATTTTATATCTGGAGCACATTGAATTTGTCTGCTGAGTTTAGTTAAATGAGACAACTCAGTATAATTGGAAGTGAAAAATAAATGAAGTGGCTTCTTGATTCAGTATTCATTGCAACATTGGGATAAATTTAATTAAAAGATTTCTGGGGACAATAGACAAGACATCTATAAAAGTTCTAAAGACTGAATGCCTGTATCATTCATTCTGCCTGGATTTATAGAAGCAGTGCCAAGGATTGAAAGTCAGCCACTGGATTTGCTGAAATAATCAGATATTAAAGAAACTTAGAACTCTAACCTTACATCTTCACCAAACTCAATTCCAGATTGAACAAAAGGGTTAAATATAACTCATATACTTAAAAGCATGAGAAAAAAATGCAAGTAAAATTTATGTAACAGCCAAGGACTCTCTAAACATAACCAAAACCAGAAATCATAGAGGAAATATTAACAGATTTGATTTCTAAAAAAGTCAAAGAGAAAAAGCAAATCAAAACAAAAGCACATTATGTCAAAAGACAATATAAACAAATTTGAAGGATGAACAAAACCCTTGGAAAGTATTTGCAGCATATGCAATGGAGTTGAAATCTTTAATATATAAAGAGCTCTTACAATTTAATAAGAAAAGGCAAACACAGTGGAAGAGAGACAAAGGGTGTAAAAAGAGCTGAAGCTGTATCTATTGTCAATAAGTTTATGAAGTGACGATCCACCTAGTCAGTAATCAAATTCGCTTAAATATCAAGGTGCCTGTTTAGTTTATCAGAAAGACAGAGAAGCAAATCGAATGATATGGAGACACCCGTACTACTTTCAAACATTGTTAGTGGAAAAGTAAATTGACATAGGCTTCTGGGGTTGGGGAGAGATTTGTTAAAGGATACAAAATTACAGCTAGGTAGGAAGGACAAGGTCTAGTATTCTACAGCACTCTAAGGTGACTATAGTTAACAATATGTATCTAGTTCAAGCAGCTGGAAGGAAAATATTGAATGTTCCCAACACAAAGACCTGATAAATGTTTGAGATGAGGGGTATGCTAATTACCCTGATCTGATCACTTTGCATTGCATGTTTGGAACATCACTATGTATCCCATAAGTATGTACAATTATGTGTCAGTAGAAAATGTTTATAGTAAAAAAACCCTGATGTATATTCTTCTGGAGAGCAATGTGGCCATCTGTATCAAAGCTTTCAATATGCGTATGCTTTCAACCAGAAATTTCACTTTCATTTATTAATCTTAAAGAAGTAGTAGTGGATATGTGCAAAGATTTAGCCATGAAGTTATTAATGGAAGTGTTTTATAACAGGCAAACATTAGAAGTAGCTTAGATAGGCAATGATGGGCATTGGTTAAGGAACTCATGGTATGAACATATAATAGAAAAGTCTATAGCTATTAAGAATTATTTCTTTATCCTTTTTGTTGATTTTACAGTATGTGGATAATGGTTAGGCGCATAAGTTCTGAGGTCAGCCACCTGGCACTGAGCCTAGGCTTCAATTCTTGCTGGCCGCGTGACCTTGAGCAAGTTACTTAACCTGTCCGTGCCTTGGTTTCTTCACCTGTAAACTAGAGGCATATAGTAGTACCTACATCATAGGTTGGTTATAAATATCAATTTAACTAAAACACTTAGAATAATATTAAGCCCGTAACATTAACCTGAGGAACATTAGCTATTTTTATTCTATTGCTAAGTGAATAAAATAAGCTACATTTTTGTTAAATATACTTTGTGTATGCAGAAGAAATTATTTATTCAGGAGTCTAATTGCTAGAAGAATTAAAAAACTTGCATTGCTCTACAAGATTTTTTACATGTTTAACCATGTAGTGGAATTACATAGAGTTACAGAGCTTGAGGAAAGAGTGATCCCCTGGGCTGCAGATGACAACGGGCTGCTGAAGGAATAGCTGTGCTGCAAGAAAAACATGTGTGTGTGTGTGTGTGTGTGTGTGTGTGTGTGTTTCTTAGAGATTACATACACTCAAACACACGTACACACAGGCATACACACAGCAAATGTGGGCCAAAATACTAATCAGAATCACTGCATCTCTGTGTCATTTTGTTCTTTTGGAATTAAGATATCTAAACTCCAAAAACCATAAATTTAGAACAGCTGGGCTTTGGGTAAGTGCCATTCGTCTCTAATACGTCTGCATGTACATCTATATCAAATGAGAAAAATACAGATGTCATACATCCAAAGATTAACAGTGATTATCTCTGTATGGTGCTTTTAGTTTGTGTTTTTCTATGTTTTCTATTTTAGCATTTGTTTTTGCAAAGAAAAGCTATCTGATATAGTTAGGCTTTGTGTCCCCCACCCTAAACACCTGGGGATTATAATTCAAGATTACAATTCATCTTAATCTTGAATTATAATCCCCAGGTGTTTAGGGAGAGACCAGGTGGGAAGTGATTGGATTATGGGGGCAGTTTTCCCCATCTTATTCTCGTGATAGTGAGTGGTTCTCATTAGAGCTGATGCTTTTACAAGTGTCTGCCATTTCCCCTGATTGCACTCTTTTCTCTGCTGCTGCCTTGTGAGAAGGTCCAAGCTTGCTTCCCCTTTGCCTTCCACCATGATTTTAAGTTTCCTGAGGCCTTCTCAGCCATGCAGAACTGTGAGTCAATTAAACCTCTTTCCTTTAAAAATTACGCAGTGATATGGTTTGGCTGTGTCCCCCACCGAAATCTCATTTTGTATTGTAGTTTCCCATAATCCCCCATGTGTCCTAGGAAGGACCAGGTGGAGATAATTAAATCATGGGGGTGGTTTACCCATCCTGTTCTCGTGATAGTGAGTTAGTTCTCACGAGATCTGATGGTTCTATAAAAGGCTTCCTTTTTTTTTTTTTTTTTTACCGAGCACTCTTTCTTTCCCTTTTGTCTGCCACCCTGCGAAGAGGTGTCTTCTGCGATGGTTGCAAGTTTCCTGAGGTCTCCCCAGCCCTGAAGAAAGTGTGAGTGAATTAAACCTCTTTCTTTTATAAATTGCCCAGTCTCAGGTATGTCTTCGTAGCAGCATGAGAATGGACTAATATGCCCAGTCTTGGATATTTGTTTATAGCAGTGTGAAAATGGACTAATACACTGTTTTTGATAAAGAGGAGTAGCCTTGCAGAAGGTTTAGGTGGGTCTTTAGTGTACCTGTTGACTTCTTACCTCAGTGAAAACTGCAGCCTCTATCCCTGTTCAGCTGGTGGTGGTTTATGGGGCTAGGGGATCCTGTTCATGCCTCTCTAACCCCTTACCCCACTCTTCCTCTCTCTCTTCATACCCAGCAGGGAAGGCTCTAGTTTGTTCCTAGACTGTGTGCCACTGGGCTGGGGGTGGCAGCTCCTCTGGGAGGGGGTGGAGGGACTGAGCAGAGCTGGGCTGGAGGCACAGCTGTTCTGGCTCTGGGCCCTTGGCCCTGCCTGGGTTGCTCTGTGCTGCTCTTCTCTCCCCTCATGAGGCTGGGGTAGTTAAGCGTTTGGAAGGGTGTCTCCTCCACAGACCCCCACTGAAAAAGATGTTCTAGAAAGCCCATGCAGTTCACTTCAGCCTGCCTCCAGTCCCGGGTAAAGGAGAGCTCATTGTTCATGATGGACAGGGCAGGTTGCAGGAAAGGAGGTGAGGTAAGAATAGAAACTGTGTCTTTGCTGTCTCTCAGAGCCTCAGTAGAGGCACCAGTGCCATGGCAGTGGGTGTCCTAAAGCATCCTATGATTCTGGGTCTTTGTCAGAGACAGATCAGGGTAAGTGTGATGTTAAGAAGACTGGAATGTGGGAGATGGTTCTCTCCAAAATTCTTAAGTACCTGGCCACCTTCAGAAGTACTCTACTGAGCAGCACTAGCACCTGGGCAGTCACTGAGTGTACAGTACTGTCTGTCTGCCTTTCAGGTCTTCTCATCACCCACTCATTCCAGAAGCTGGCGGGATGTAGCTCAGGTATCCATTGTGATGGACTTGGTGACCTTCTGATCTTCTGGTCCCACAGACTTCTCTCCAGTGAAGTCTCCCCTATCTCTCACCACTGCCTCACCTTTTGACACAGGGATCTAGCTCTTCATTCTGACCCTGAAGACCCTGGTCAGAGCAGGCATGGGCTACCAGAGTGACCTAAGAATGCTTGAGTCTTCATGACATTATGGCCAGTTCTGGGATCTGTTGTCCTGGAAGAGGTGTGAATGGTGCTGTGAAGTCCACTCAGACTCCCAAACTGTTCTGTCATGGAGTGAGGGAAAGGGCCGTGGTGAAGCTGGCTCCAGGCCACATGCAGGTATGCAGTGTCCTCCCTGCACTGACCCCCTCGTTGCCTGCATTCCTCTCCTGCAGGAGGACATCCTTTGGACTCTGACCCCTTTGACAGCTTGGACCTACTCTCGATTCTCATCCTTACCTTCAGATTCAGATGTGTTTCTATAACCTCTTTGTCTTGATGTCTGAAGCTTTCCTTGGGGGCAGTGGTGGTGGATGTTCCTTGACTGGGGGACTCACACATGGATGTATCTCTTTTTCTTGAACCTACCCTTCCACATCCTTGTCTAGCCCTGGCTCCACCCCCAGCCTGGTCCCCTTGCCCAGGAGGGGAAAGACCCAGGGCAAAGATACAAATTCCTCTAAATTAATTTGTGAACCTGGTGAGGCACGGTGGCTCCAACCTGTAATTTCAGCACTTTGGGAGGCTGGGTAGATCACCTGAGGTCAGGAGTTCGAGACCAGCTGGGCCAACATGGTGAAACCCCGTGTCTACTAAAAAAAAATACAAAAACTAGTTGGGCCTGGTGGTGGGCACCTGTAATCCCAGCTTCTTGGGAGGCTGAGGTACGAGAATCACTTGAACCTGGGAGGCGGAGGTTGCAGTGAGCTGAGGTTGTGCCACTGTACTCCAGCCTGGGCGACAGAGCGAGGTTCTGTCTCAAAAAAAAATTACGAATCGAATGCAATTTTAATCAGAATCCTAGTGATTTTTTTTTTCTTGGAACATGGCAAGCTAATTCTACCTTACTAAAATTGATCTAGTAGACGAAGTGGTTAAGACTAGTCAAAAGTTTTTCAAGACAAAAACAAATATTATGGGAACTTGTACTGGAAAGTCAAAGTATCCTAGGAAGCTATGGTTTTTTGCTCACAAAATGGAGGAAAAGATGCTTCCTTGCAGGATTTTTTGAAAAGATAGTAAGGCGTAATGTGTAAAGTCTGTGAGAACTGATAAATTGCAGTGGGGGATTATTTTATTCTTGATGTAGCTTAGATAAATGTGTGGGGTTGGGGGCACAGTGAAAGCAGCACCTGCCTTGTCATGTCTGCTGCTGAACCCGGAAGGACTTCTGGATGGGAAAGGGGAAGTGGCTGGTGTGGGACCCAGATGAGAAGGAAGAAACTCTAAGCACACCCCAGCTGACTGAATGGACTCTCTCTTGGCCAAGAGGACCCCAGAGAAACCTTGGAAGTTTCATTCCCAGCCATGACATGATGGGAGGTTGAACATGCTTTGTTGTCCTCCAACCCTCCCTAACAACCATTAGGCTTTCTTCCCTAAGGGCTAAACAGAAACCAGCTTTTTCAAATGACTGCACCACTGAGTTTAACCAACCACCTGGTGCTGCTCCTGCCTTTGGCAGTTTTGACAAAACAACCCCACATTCTCTGCTGTTGAGAGACCATAGACCACGGGGTGGTTCTGTACAGTTTAAGGAGGAAGTGCAGGGAGATTTTTCATGTCCTCTGCTTCACCTTTGACATCAGAGGTCCTAAAACTACTCTTGTGTGATGCTAAGGCTGCATTTTTTGAGTGTGGTCCCACAGGGAAGCATGAAGTTCACTTGCACATGAGCATGCTTCTCCTCTCATAAATATTCATGACTCCTCCTGTAGCTTATTGAATATGTATGTTTGGCTGCCTAATATAGCATGAATCTCTGATGGATGTTTGTGGGGTTACGGGGGTGAGCACAGTAAAACACCCTTAAAGTTCCTGTTTCTGGCTTCTGATTGTAAGCTATGATTCCCAGCCAGACTCCCCATCCGACTGGGCGGCCCCGGGGGCCGGGGCCCCCGGCGGCGGCGGGGGCGGGGGGCGGGGGGGGGGGCCCGGGGGCCCGGGGCGGCTCCCCACGGGGGGGCGGGGCCCCCCCCCTCCCCGGCCCGGCCCCCGCGCGCCCCCGGGGCCCGGGGGGGGCCCCGGCCGGCGCCCGGGGGGCCGCTCTTCTTCTTTCCCTCCAGCGAGGGCGGGGGCCGGGGGGGGGCGGGGGGGGGCCGGGGCCCGCCCCCCCCCCCAGGGGGCCCCCGGGGCCCCGGCGGCCCCCCCCCGCGGGGCCGGGCCCCCGGGGGGGGGGGGGGGGGCCCCCTCCCTTTAAAAAAAAAAAAAAAAAAAAAAAGGGGGCCGGAAAATTTTTTCTTTTTTTTTGGGGGGGGGGGGGGGAAAAAAAAACATTTTGTTGTGGTGGGGGGGTTCTCCCCCATGTGGTCACTTTTAGAATAAATGTGATGTGTTACTGAAAAAAAAAAATGTATGTTTTGTGGATTTGGAGTAGAGAGTTCTGTAAATGTTTATTAAGTTTACTTGTTCAAGGTCTAAGTTCAAGTCCCGGGTATCCTTGTTAACCTTCTGTCTCATTAATCTGTCCAATATTGACAATGTAGTGTTAAAGTCTCCCACTATTATTGTGTGGGAGTCCAAGTCTCTTTGTAAGTCACCAAGAAGTTGCCCTATGTATCTGGGTGCTCCTATATTGGGTGCACATAGACTTAGGATCGTTAGCTCTTCCCGTTACATTGATCCCTCTACCATTATACAATGTCCTTCTTATCTCTTTTGGTTTCTATTACTTTAAAGTCTATTTTATCAGAGATGAGAATTGCAACTCCTGCTTTTTTTTTTTTTTTTTTCTCTCCATTTGGTTGGCAAATCTTCCTCCATCCCTTTGTTTTGAGTCTCTGTATATCCTTGCATGTGAGATGGGTCTGGATGCAGCTTACCGATGGGTGTTTTTGGAATGGCTGATACTGGTTGTTCCTTTCTGTATATAGTGCCTCTTTCAGAAGCTCTTGTAAAGCAGGCCTGGTGGTAATGAAATCTCTGAGTACTTGCTTGTTCATAAAAAATTGTATTTTTCCTTCACTTATGAAACTTAGTTTGGCTGGATATGAAATTCTGGGTTGAAAGTTCTTTTCTTTAAGGATGTTGAATATTGGCCCCCACTCTCTTCTGGCTTGTAGGGTTTCTGCTGAGAGATCTGCTGTGAGTCTGATAGGCTTCCCCTTGTGGGTAACCTGACCTTTCTCTCTGGCCGCCCGTAGTATTTTCTCCTTTGTTTCAGCCCTGATGAATCTAATGATTATGTGCCTTGGGCTTGCTCTTTTTGAGGAATATCTTTGTGGTGTTCTCTGTATTACCTGGAGTTGGGTATTGTCTTGCCTTGCTAGGTTAGGAAAGTTTTCCTGGCTAATACCCTGAAAAATATTTTCCAGCTTGGATTCATTCTCTTCGTCACATTCAGGTACACCTATCAAACGTAGATTAGGTCTTTTCACATAGTCCCATATTTCTTGGAGACTTTGCTCATTCCTTTTTACCCTTTTTTCTCTAATCTTGTCTTCTCGTTTTATTTCGTTAAGCTGGTCTTCGACCTCTGAAATCCTTTCTTCTGCTCCATCAATTTGAGTGTTAAAACTTGTGCATACTTCGAAGTTCTCGTACTGTGTTTTTCAGCTCCATTAATTCACTTATATTCCTTTCTAAATTGTCCATTCTCGTTAACATTTCGTCAAACCTTTTTTCAAGGTTCTTAGTCTCCTTGCATTGGGCTAGAACAGGTTCTTTTAGCTCACAGAAGTTTCTCATTATCCACCTTCTGAAGCCTGATTCTATTGATTCCTCACATTCATTCTCAATCAGGCCTTTTTCAATTGGTGATGAGGCACTGCAATCCTCTGTAGGAGGAAAGGCATTCTGATTTCAGGTGTTTTCAGTCTTTTTGCGCTGGTTTGTTCCCATCTTTGTGGATTTATCCACCTGTCGTCTGTGTAATTGCTGACTTTCAGATTAGGTCTCTGAGTGGACGTCCAGCTTGTTGGTGGTAAAGTTTTTTTCTGTTTCTTAGTTTTCCTTCGGCGGACGCCCCTCCCCCACAGAGCTGGACCTTCCCGGGTTCAGCTGTACTTGCTGTGAAACTCTCAATCCTCAGCAGTTCCAACTGCTGTTTTTTTTGTGTGTGTGTAGGGGGGACCAGCCTTCCCCTTCTGCGACCCACTATGCCGGCTGAAACAATGGCGTTAAGATTTGTGGCGCTTTTCTGCCCAGGAATCTCCCGGTCTGGTTCCCCACTTCAGTCCGCTTTTGAATCAGCTGAATAGGAGACTCTGCCTTCCCGGAGCTCCAAACGCCAACCAAAAGGGCACTCAGTCCCGTATACTCCGGACTGAGAACCGCTGTGCCGGGGGCACCTGCAAAACAGCCGCGCCGGCCAAAAGAGTCACGCTGGCGACCCGTGGGGCTCCTCTGCCAAGAATCTCTTGGTCCGTGGGCAATAAAAATTCGTCTGAAAGTGTGGCGTCCACTCACTCTCTGCTCTTTCAGTGGGAGCTACAATCCTGAGCTGCTGCTAATTGGCCATCTTGGATCTCTCTCTCGACCGAATATATTTCTTATCTCACAGTGAATTGCCTGGCACACGCAGTACTCCACGACTGGCGGCAGTGATTATTTTGGAGGCAGATAGTTGGTTTTGCTGCACTTTGCAGGGAAAGGGTGACTGAACCAGGAAACTGAGGGCTCTTGTGGTCCAGATCTAAAGCAAGAGCTCCAGGTTGAGTGAGGAGAGAGATAAGAACAAGATGGGAGATGCATAACATGCAAATATCCAGGGAGATGGGAATGATTCTCTTAATATTTCCAAGTGCACTAGTAGTCACCCATGTGGCCTTCAGTCTGTTCTGGAAGCAACCTCAGAACCATATGGGCAGGAAATTTTGGGCCTAGACTATCTGGGACATGATCTATAAGGACAGCAGGGGTGGTTCTCTGGCCTTGTCATTCCTTGCCGTATCCAAGGTGAGGCTCCTGAATGTCAAGGTAGCATGCAGGGCCTTTGCTTGCCTGAGCTGAGGACTCTGTTGCCTGTTTGGACAGCTTCTAACCGTAGCAAACTAGAAAAGGACGCTTGCCCATCAGAGTTGTTTTTCTTCATTTTCTGTAGAGTCTTTCTCATGTGATTGCAGTCCAAAGCCTGGGGACCTTGTGCCTGAAGCATGAGGATCTTGTCTTTCTGGCTTTGTCCTCATGTTCTCTTTAGGTTTACAGCGGGAGGCACACTGTGACGATGAGAGGATATCTCTTCTAAAAATGGATGTGAATTCTTTTCAAACCTCGAAGTTCCCCACCATCTACATGGGATTGAGCTTGCAGAGGAGAGTTCTTTTCTTCCCTTAGGAAATCCTTATCATAGAGTGGCAGGATCCCCCCTGCCCTTCATGTGGGTGGCAAGCAGTGATAAAATCAGCGTCTCTTCAGTCACCAGCTAACAGGGAGCAAGGGGATTAACTGGTGCTCATTTTGTAAGTCATTAAAAAATATGTTACCATGATGAACTCTGGGAGGAAATTTTGCGGAAGCAATATTTACTATTTGGAGAATTTCGACTCTGAGTCCTAAAAGAACCTCCCAAGCATCAAGGCTGGAAGTAGCTGCACAAGGAATAATAACTTTCAAATTGGTGTCCATGTTTTACTGGGGCTGGGTCTCTCATTGGCTTCCTCATCAGAAAGTAAAAACATCAGATTGTCTCAGCTGTCTTACGGTGTCACAAAATTTGGGACTACTTAATGTTGCTGAGCATAGGAGACTGACAGTGCTTGCTTTGGGAACTGGCACCTGGTGTAGTGGCCATAACACTATGTTCAGGGATGCCCTTAGTCTAGATACTCTGCTATGCTTGTAAAACTGTGTGCTTCCATGTATGTTTATTGTGGCACTGTTCACAATAGCAAAGACCTGGAACCAACCTAACTGCCCATCAATGAGAGACTGGATAAAGAAAATGTGGCATATATACACCATGGAATACTATGCAGCCATAAACAGGATGAGTTCATGTCCTTTGCAGGGACATGGATGAAGCTGCAAACCATCATTGTCAGCACTAACACAAGAACAGAAAACCAAACACCGCATGTTCTCACTCATAAGTGGGCATTGAACAATGAGAACACATGGACACAGGGAGGGGAACATTACACACCTGGGCCTGTCGGGGGATGGGGACAAGGCGAGGGGGAATAGCATTAGGAGAAATACCTAATGTAGATGATGGAGTGATGGATGCAGCAAACTACCATGGCACATGTATATCTAGGTAACAAACCTTCATGTTCTGCAAATATACCCCAGAACTTAAAATACACATCTATATCTATATATCTCTATCTATCTATCTATCTGTCTGTCTGTCTGTCTGTCTATCTCTGTGTGCTTTGATTTCAGGATGTTAGAACATTATCAGAAGTGGGTAGTTAATATGCTTTTGGAGAAAAACCATATTAAACCTTTTACTAGAAGCTTTATTATGCAAAGCAGAGAATTTGAGAAGCCATGCTCTAATTTAGGATAGCATTTGAATATTTTGCATCATAGCAAGTTTCTCTTCTTTGCAAGAAGTGAGTTTGTTATGGGGAGAGAAGAAACATTATGCTGGCCCTGGATAGCTGGAAACTGAGCAGGTGCTTAATTGCACTATGCCTTGGTTTCCTCATCTGTAAAAGGAACATACTTTGGACTTTAAAAGCTGGCTGTGAAGAGTAGGTTAGACAGTGTGTATAAAGTGCCTATCACAAGGAGGTGTTTGAAGCCATGTAATGCATGCCCTGGTTGCTGATCCTTTGCTCAGCTCTTGGCTCCACCTTTCATAGCTTCTTAAATCTCAGGATATCTCCTGGTTTAGACCATTTACAGGGATGCAGTCTCTCCACTTTGCTGTTTTGCTGTCTCTTTGTCCTGTTCTGAATTTTGCTTCCTACCCAACTTTGGGTCCCACCATCACCCTACTCTTTCCTAGCTCCGTATGTGCTCCTTGTTAGGGGGAGTGGGTCCTGCCTACTTCTCAACTTCCACCCATCCCATGAAGGAGTGAGTAGCTTAATCTGATGGTGAATCTGGACAATAAACTGGCAGGCTCAGCTCTGAGACTCCTTTTATCGTTTTGGGATGAGCTGCCTCCAGGGAGCAGCAGTTTCTTTTAGCTTTTCCAGGGTGTGTCAGCCTTGGGCAGACTCCTCCATACCCCATCTGTTATGGGTACCCTCGTTTTGCACTGACTATAGGGCAGCCCCTCACAGAGCTCATTTGTCCACAGATCCAATATCAGCTGTGTCCTTCAACTTGAGTCTTTACTGGGAGTAAAACTGAGAGTCTAGTGTCTAGTGGGGCATATTGGTTAAGAAATTGATCTCTGGAGTTCAAGTACCTTGGTTCAAATCCAAGCTCTGACAGTCACTTAGAGTGAAAATTTTTTTGTGTGAAAATTTTGCAAATCCCTAAACTCCACTGAGCCTCAGTTTTCCTTCTGTGAAAAACAGGAAACAATAGAATCTACTTCATAGTTCTGTTGGGAGCATTACATGAGTTAGCGTATGTACAACATTTGGAGCAATGCCTGTCCTGGTAGGCCACAGCTGAGTGTTGGCTAACTGTACATAACAGTGTATTCAGAGCTTGCCCAGGGAAGGTGGAGAAGAGCATCACTTGGGCACTTCAGAGACCCATTCCTAGGTACTCCTCCTCTACTGGTACCCTCAAGAATGACTTCAGAGCCAGGGCCCTCCTGACCACCACCCGGCACCTGCCTTGGTCATGCTTCCCATGTACATCCACTTAATCCACGTGTGTTACTTCTCTAGGCTTCAGATAGATTATTATCTCTGCTGGAGGAGAAGGGAGCAAAATGAAATTGGAGTATTTGTCTCCTCCTTTCATCAGTTACCATTACCCCATCCTCTGAGACCACGGGCTACCTCCTACTCATTCATGTTATTAATTCAAAGAGTGCTAGGATTCCCCCATCTGTTTCTTTCCCCAGCCTTCAAAAACTTTTGCCTGCTCTGGATTTCAACCTTTAGGAAATCGTTCTCACAGATATGAACCACTGGTTGGTAATGATCTTTGGTCATTGATTTTTCATTGTTCTTTAGTAGGCTTCTTTAAATGCTGAGCTCTTTTGAGAGCACCCCACCCCTTCTACCCCTTCAATAGCCATTTACTACTTGATCCCCTTTCTCATTGGGAAACCTTTATTGACCAATGGCTATGGGCTGGGTGTCTATGGGAAGGTAAGATAACTGCCCCAGAAGGTAAGATAACTGCCCCAGAAGGATGTGGAGTCCAGTGGTGCTTAAACTGTGCTCCACGGTGCCCTATGTGCCCTCTAGAGGCCCCTCAGAAGCCACCGTGGAGATTGTGTGTGTGTTGGGGGTTGGTTCTGCATGGGTGGGGTCTTACCCTACTCCTAGCATCAGTCCAGAACTACTCTGTTTTCCTTTCTTTTGCATATTGAGCTTTTGAGTAAGATTTCATCCAAAGAAAGGATTGTACTTTAAAAAAAAAAGTTGAAAAACCACTGACCTAATTTTTTCCACTGAATTTCTTCGGCATGGCTTTTTATAGTGGTTTGACCCTCCCAGCTTGTGTTTGGCCAGCAGGATGACAGAGCTGTCTGGCCAATGTCTTGGCACCAGTCACCTGCAGTCTCAACCAGAGAGGACCTCTGAAGCTGTCCCTTCAGCAAGTGATGCTCACGTTTTGTATTGGAGAAAGATGTTTTGTGGTCAAGTTTAGTATTATTTGCAATGGTAAGTAAATAAAGAATTTGTTGGGGGGAGGTATCACACCTAAATTGACTCTGAAGGCAGTCTCAAAAGAGTTTCAAAAATATTTTAGGCAGTGACAACACTATTGAAATACCCTTATCACCCCTAAAAATATTAGAAGCTCTAAAATAAGCTCTCAAAGTTGTTTTGTGGGACCCGTAATATCAAACTCTAACTTTCCAAAGGACAGGGGACTGGACTTTGCTTTAACTTTGTGGTGTGTTTGTTATGGCAAAAACCCAGGGATCTGAGATAATCAGGGGCTGATGACTCAATCTATAGAGATGCGTCTAACATAACCAATCAGTATCTGGCTCATTCTGTTTTTATAAAGATATTTAAGCAATTCACATGTTTGCATGATCATAGAGCATTTCTGGAAGATGTTCTAGCATGTTAGTTTCATAGAGCAAGCATTAAGTTTTTATCGTTTGTTCACTAATGTGCTCAAAGGTGATGCCTGGCATGTAATACATTTTTAATAGCTATGCATTGAATGCATGAACTCACAAGAAAATTGTAAGGGTGGTTACCTCTAAGTAGGACTAGAGATTGTTGAAACTATTATTTTTTAATTTATATCCACATGTGGCATTTATATGAAGAGGGCAGAAAGACTGTCTGATTTTCTCTTTGTATTTGCTGCTTTACTCACAGAGAGGAAGAAATTTCTGCCTTTGCTTTCACTGCTATCCTTTTGCCTTATGACTCCTCAATGGCCCACCCAAACAGAAAAGGAATGCACAATCTGGCTGCTTGTTCTTGGTCTACGTATTCTTAGTGAGGAAGATTCTACTCTTCCTCACTCATTTCCCATCTCCATTGCTTGATGATCATGCATGCTGCATGATCTGTGGCATTTTGTCAATTTTATATATATATTATATATTATATATATGTGTGTGTGTGTGTGTGTGTGTGTGTGTGTATATATATATATATATATACACACACATATATTTTTTTCCCCCAGAGAACTCATTGGCATACATTCTAACAAATCACTAGATAGGATTCAAACCCAGGAGGTTTGACTGGAGAGCATTTTGGCAAAGATGGATGCTTCCAGGCCAAAGTATTGATAATAGTATTAGCAGATTTCTTACTGTGTGAGCCACTTTTATTTGGCTGTTTTATTACTTGCAGACAAATATGCCCTGATTTATTTTTAGCACTTTCTCATAGGATTGTTATGAGGGTTAAATGAGGTGATGCATTTGGACCAGTCAGGGCGGGGCTTTACGTGGTAAATGTTAGCACTGCCATGAAAGAACACATAGCAGAGAGATGGTCCTAACATCATTGCTGTCATCTATTTCTAGATATTTCTCTACTTTCACAGAAGCCAATGAGTGGCAAAATATGTTATCTCTACTTCATCTGTCTTCCACAGTCTGCAGCCCAGGGTAAAAGACAGATGAGTTAAAAATAGAAGTCATCAGAATAATCCAGTTGTGTTTGTCTACAAACCAGTTATGCCACTTCCAAGCTCCACGAAAACAAAGCCTGAAGAATAGCAAACTTATATTTACCTTAGGATGCCCTCCCACCCTGCACCTGCCCTCCCTTTTCCAGCCTCCGTGGGGCTTTGGGAGTAAGGCCAGAGTCATGCCGATTGAGCCTGAATTGTGACCAAAAGGGCATTTGTAGCACATGACACCATTTGGCAAAACCCAAATCAAATTTTAAGAGATAAGGCACTATTGAACTGGTGTCATTGGTCTGGGGTAATACATGAGGTTCATGGTCTCACGCCAAGGAAATTGAAGATGTGGACACACAGGGAGTGGGTTTTAGAGTAGAAGTTTAATAGGTGAAAGACAGGAGAGAGCTTCTTTGTGCAGAGGAAAGGACCTGAGTGGGTTTCCCGGGTTTGGGGCGAGAGTTGGTTGGTTTTATAGATGAGCTTGAGGAGGCGGTGTCTCATTCTTATTTACATAAGTCGTAGCGGATTGGTTGGACCAAGTGTGCTATTTACATAGTACCGGAGGAGGGTGGCCATCCCACTGTAATCTTTTATTACGCAAATGAGGTCTTTACCTGACCCACCCCACGTTACCCGCACACATGGCAACAAAGAAAAGGGAAGGGAAAACCTCCTGGAATATACCTGGCTTCCAGGTATCCCTTTTTTATTGGTACAGCGGCTGGCATTTACCTCTGCAAGCTTCCAGCTTGCTTATCTATGCCTGCAGCTTGATTTTTCAGGCTGCTTTTTGTTAGAAAAGAAATGATTTTGGGCTGCTTGTTATTAAAAGGAAATTCCACTGAGAACTCTTTTACTTTTAATAACTGCCTAAATAATTTCTTTTTCCCTCCCCCTCCCTCTTTATTTCGTTCCCTTCTCCTTTCCCCCGCTCCCCCACTCCCCCGCTCCCCCTCCCTTCCTTCCTCCCTTCCTTCCTCCCTTCCTTCCTTCCTTCCCTTCCTTCCTTCCCTTCCTTCCTTCTCTTCCTTCCTTCTTTCCTTCTTTGCAGCTGTGTGGTCGGTGATCTTCTCTAACCATTGCCCTCATAACCTATCACCGTGGTTTTGGGTAACTTCGTATGTCCTGCCCTGAACACATCCAACATTTTCATGTGTCAGACTTCTAATAGCACCTTCCCCTGCTACCTGCCTCTACACCTGATGATCCAGGTGTATTTTGGTCCTTGTCCATATCTTGAATGCAGCCCCTGTACACCCTATGTCCAATCTACCATATTTATTATTATTTTTTGCAGTATACTTTCTATTTTATTTTTTTAAAGTGAGGATTATATATATATTTTAAAATGAGACACTTTTTTTTTTTTTTTTTTTTGAGATAGAGTCTCACTTTTTTGCACAGAGTGGAGTACAATGGCACAATCTTGATCTTGGCTCACTGCAACCTCTGCCTCCCTCATTCAAGTGATTCTCCTGCCTCAGCCTTCCGAGTAGCTGGGATTATGGGTGTCTGCCACCACGCCTGGCTAATTTTTTGCATTTTTTTGTAGAGACGGGATTTCACCATGTTAGCCAGGATGGTCTCAGTCTCCTGACCTTGTGATCAGCCCGCCTCGGCCTCCCAAAGTGCTGGGATTACAGATGTGAGCCATTGCACCCAGCCTAAAATGAGATTCTTGAAGAAAATAATAGTGTTATCTCTAGAAGGGAAACTTAAAGTCACCTTAAATTTTGCTCTTCCTATACTTACTTTCTACATTTTCTGTAATACAGGAGGGATTTCTATAACCAAAAAAAAAAAAAAGCTACTTAAAAAAGAATAAAGACAAATCTTAAAATAAATCTTAATCCCTATTCATCCAAGAAGCAAAGGACACTTTGCAAACTATTATGATCTACCTTATTTAGCTGGCTGAAGACACCAACTTTCTTTGTCTGTACTACCCACTCCCATTTCTCAAGAGACATTAACAACACAACATGATTGAAGAACGAGGGTGTTATGTGTTTAAAGAAAGAGGTTTAAAATATTTTATTAGAGAACATATATCAATATGAAACAACACTTAAATAGATGGCATCCATATTTATAAGGACAATATAAATTCTTATAATTTGAACAGTCACTTTCAACAAATAAAATAAATTCATTTTTATCAGTGGGCATGATCCATGAAGTATATTTTTTCAATAATTTATTCATCTGCTTAGTACTATATACATTCATTTTGTTTGAAAAGAAACGTAAAACCAACGTGATTGTTTACCACATCACATCATAAACAGATGGACCCGTAAAAATGGTGTGTAGAAAATTCAGAAACACTTAAACGGCACATTCCAAGGATACTGAGTCCACTTAAGAGAAATTAAACACTTTGAAGCCATTGTAGTCAGCCTGGGTGTCATATATATGCATCGATACAAAATGTTGCCACAAATTCAAGTATAACGATTCACACACATAAATATATTATTCTCACATAGAGAATGCTCCCTTGAATAGTACAGAGTGCATACCAAATTAATCTCAACACGATTCAGATTAACTTTTTTTTTTTGTAAAATGGAGGAAAAGGTAATGACATTGCCAACTTAGTCGACCAAATACCAAACCTGGAGAAGGTGGACATGGTTCACAAATGCTGCACAGTCAGAAATTATATCTTACAGGGATTGTATTTGTCACAAAAATTGCTAAAGTTACAGAAAAACCGTAGCAGCTAAAATCAGCCAGTCAGCCCACATTTGCTTCTCTGGCAATGTGGAAACGCTGTGTTTGTATTTTGAACAAACGTAACAAGGAGATGAGCAGAAATGCTGCAGCAAGCCAGGAAATGTCACTGGGTTCATGGTTAAATGGCGTCAGCTTTATTTACTAAAGTATAATTTTAATTTCACAGGCAAAATGAACCTCCAAATTTTTTTTTCCTTAGTGCCAGCAAGTCAAGTCCTTCTAAATTGCTAGTTGATTGTGAAAGTGCAGCTTCAAGTCTGTCCCTTTTGCTTCCATTTCCACCACCACCTTTGCTCCATTTGTAGCACAAGTAGACACTCTTTCTTTCTTTCTTTTTTTATTTTTGAGATGGAGTCTCGCTCTGTTGCCAGGCTGGAGTGCAGTGGCTGGATCTCAACTCACTGCAACCTCCGCCTCCCAGGTTCAAGCGATTCTCCTGCCTCACCCTCCTGAGTGGCTGGGACTACAGGTGTGTGCCACCATGCCCAGGTAATTTTTGTATTTTTAGTAGAGCCAGGGTTTCACCATGTTGGCCAGGATGGTCTTAGTCTCTTGACCTCACGATCCGCCCACCTAGGCCTCCCAAAGTGCTGGGATTACAGGCTTGAGCCACTGCACCTGGCCCAGACACTCTTTCATATGCTTCAATGTAGTATGAGATGTGACCCTTCGATGATGTGAAAGCCAGCCTTTGGGGATATTATAGTGATTCAGTTATTTTCTGTGTTTTTTTTTCTTTTTTTTGTTGTTGTTGGAAAAACTTGTTTTTTAAAAACATGCTGCATAACATCTTCTTGGTAAAAACAATTCCTCAATTAGTAGTAACACTGAATTGCCTTGCATATGATTTGCTTGTTAAGACATCCAAAGCATTTGGTTATTCTTAAGATTTAGGCACCTCCATTCTTCAGCAAGTATTTATTTGTATGAAGAGAAAGAAATAAACCTTCTTCTCCTTTTTTTTTTTTTTTTTTTCTGTTTTAGCCATCCCACTGTAATGCTGCACTAAGCCTTGAGAACAAAGAGAATCAGACAACCAGGAAAACAAGGCTTTGCGATTTTCAGCCAAGCCAAACACAGTCACTCTGTCAGGAGAGCCCTGGACTCACCACTGACTGGCTGTTTCAGTGATTCTCTCTTGGCTTAAAAAAACAGTGAGAAGAAGAGTAGTTGTGTCTTTGCCTGGGGGGGGACTTGGGGAATGGGGGTTTGTACAGCCAAGTGGCCACCATGATAAGCAAGACTGCCTTCCCTGTACCCCGAGCTGTGGGAGGAGGCAGCAGCCCCAGCATGCACCTGAGGTTCACCAGCACCTGGGCCTTTGCACAGATTCCTTCCTTCCTTGCCTGGAACAACTGCTTCTGTTCCCCACCCCACTGGGTCCTCTAGGATTCACTGTAGAGATCACCACTTTTGAAAATCCTAACTCTGCAGCCTGCTGGGGCCCTTCATCAAGCTCCCATGGCACTGTATCAATCCCATATGTTCTTGGAGGGCAAGGACTCTGTCTCTGCTCTTGTTACTCTCCACTTCCTGAACTTGACCCTGGAGCACAGTCAGCCCTCACTGAATATTATAGCGTGAATAAAGAAATGAGAGCAGAGAGTGCAACAGCAGCTCTCTTTGAATGAAGGGGATTTTGTTTTGCAGCGTGAGTTACATGTCTATGAATGTTCTAGAATTTGAGGGACAGTAACTTTTACAAGTGAAAAGTGCCTAACTTCTTTTTTTTTTTTTAAATACTTTATTTTGAAAAATTTCAAACATGCACAGACATGGAAGATCTGTGTATGGCCTTGTCTGCCATTCTTATTTCGCCTATCACCATTGCTTACCCACTTCTGGCAAGAAAATTTTAAAGCAAATTGTAAACATACTTTGATATGTACCTACCAGTTAAGGACAATGCCATTATCACATCTAACAAAATTTAAAGTAACCATCTAATTATCCAACATCAAATAGGACCCAGTCTATGCTTAATCTTCTCCAATTACTTGAAAAATGTCTTTTTACACTTTGTTTCAATAAAGATCTAAACGAACAAAGCTTATGCATTATACTTGATGAATACGTCTCTTAATAATATTTGAACCCATAAAAGTTTCCTTTTTTAAAATGCCATTTACTTATTGAAGAAACCTGGGTGTCTTATGGAATTTCCGACACCCTACATGTGGCCGATGATTCTCAGTGAACTTTTAAGAATGAAATCGGGGGAGGGAGGTTGTACTAAACTGATTTGTGAAAAATCAAGCTATTTGTCCCCAAGCCTCTTTTCTTCTTTCCCTTAGCATTCAAAATTATTCCTAATCATTAATTCATAATCATAATAATCATGAAGTTACTGTTTTTCCTGCATGAGCAACAGTAATATGTTGGATTTGTGTCTTAGTCAGATGGATGCTTGATAAAGAAGTAAATCCATGTGTCGGGCAAGGCTCCTGGCTCCTGGGCTCCTGGGGTGGATTTCAAAGACAGTGGTTAGCAGGACCAGTGGTGGGTTTCATGCTCCCCTTCCTTGGGCAGTAAGGACAACAGTTGTGGACAGGAAGCTGGCTTCATGTCATGGGTTTGTGTCCCTTTAAAACACAAGGTTGACTAACCTTTAATTAATCATGAATTTTTAATATCCTAGGCATCATGCATCAGCATGATCACAATTTTATCTTTCTGTAGAGTTAGAATTCTTACACCAAACTTCATCCATTTTTACAAGTTCAGGCTTTGGTAGATAAGTTCTTAAATTGAGAACCCCTCTAATTTCCTCATTAGCCAGACTGATCACATTCTGCTCCCTGTGAGATGATGCTTTTGGTCTTCTTTCTCCAAACACTGACAGAACTGAACACTCTTCTTTTTAATTTGCGCCAACACCAATCTGTTCATCCTTGAAGCTGCTTCTCAAAATCCAGAAGACTGAAATAGCCATAGACTGTGTTTATATAAAGCAGAGTTGGGCCAAGAACCTCATCCCCCGAAAGTGACTTTTTGTTGATTCCGAGTCACGAGAGACCATTTGGCAGGGAGATGGCAGCAAGCTTCCTGCCAAACTGAGCCTCCAAGCATGGCTGACTGCCCTGTCAGCCTGAGTCCTAGTGAGCTGAGCTTGCAGTGTGGACTTCCCAGTGAAGACACCTGCCTACAAGGCTCCTAGAGACCACTTAAATGGCACCCTAGAAGTGTCTAGACTCGACTAGCAGAGCTGAAATTAGCACTGAGATTGTGACCTGGAGCTTCCATGAGATAGATTTCAATTTGCAGTGAAGTCAAAATGGCCTCTGCTCACGATTGGGAATTTGCTGTTTTAGCTTGTTAAACATTTACTTCGAACAGTTGCCCAAGCCAAGAGGTGCTTAGCCCTATTTCCTTAGATGACTTTATATCTAAGCTTTGCTTCAAATACTGCACTGTCTTCCAGTGATCGAAACTACTTCTCTTTTCCATAACATCAGCTATATAAACACACACACATGCACACACACACACAGGCAGACACACACCTTTTCTATAATGATGGCATTTTATGTAGTGTCTTTCATAGGACAACTGTGATAACTTACAATACCACCTATTGCAAAGCAAGTAGCCAATGTGAGGAAGATGACAAACACCGGCCTTGGTGTTTGTTATGGGTTGTCTCTTGTTATGGGTTGTCTACAATTCAGAGAGCTTGGTAGCAATCTTCAATGTAGTGCAGTTTGCCTGATTTTTAAAAGCTAAGACAAATTTTCCAAGTGGGGATGTTTCCAACCCCAAAAAAACTGTATAGTGTGTGGAATAACTGAGCATTGGGATTTGGTGCCTAGCACCTTGAATGTAGGAGTGTCAGGACCCAAGCCGTGGTGTAGCAGGTGTTTTGGGACCTGGTTTCTAATTACAGAGAAATGAATGTCTTCAGGTGGGGATGACCAACTCCTGGAAATGAAAACCTGAAGTGAGATAAAGAGCAAAGGAAAGTGAAGGACTTGTTTTCCCTTTTCCTGCACATGGCACTTTCAGTGTTGAAGATACCTTACCAGTGATCTAATTTATAGTTGCGTCTTATTTAGCTAGCATTTGAGAGGGGGAAATGAAGATGGGAAAAGAGTGTTAGCATTTATTGGGGACCTACTATGATTTCATAGCTTTATCAGCTCATAAGCATTTTATGTACACAATTTTATCTGCTAATGCCATTTCACAGGTGAGGAAAATGGCTCAAGAGAGGCCACGTGCCTTGTTTAGGGACACTTAAATAGGTACAGGGATGGGGACTGCAATTAAGCCCAGGTGTGTGGCTTTCAGTCCATCGTTGGCTGTCTCTCAACTCCATTTTCCAGGTCCTTCCAGTGCCCTTCCTAGCGTGGGCCTTGCGGTGGCGTCGGGAAGGTCACGTTTAGCAAGCTAAGAGGTGAGCACAGGAGCACACCAGGAGAACATACGAGAGAGCACAACTCTTTCCAGTCTTTCTTTTTCAAAACTCCCCATAGACTTGACTCTTTCCTCTTCTCATACCCATATTGTTGTATTTATTCTCTGGGAAAATATTTCTTTTGTAATGTGACTACGAAATCTCATACCTTACCAAAAAGCTCAGCATGTAGTAGATACTCCAAAAATAAGATTTTTACTTTTTAAACTTTAGCTCTGCAAAAATCATCATGGATGCATTATAAGGAGCAAAATGATTTTGTTGTCAGCATTGTTGGAATAAGTTTCTGTGTTAATACTGGAGAGTGAATTGTTTGTGACTTGTTATACCCAGAGATAAAAATAGTTTGTTTTCCCTTACATCTGATGAAGAAAGCCTGTGTTTTTGATTCGGCTTTAAATGCTGAGGCAGAATTTCTTTTGCACGAATGTCAGCTCTCACTTATTGAAGTTAAGGTATCAGGGTTGTATGTGATGTTCAGAAGAGGAAGACAGGGCCAGGCAAGCTGCTGGGAATGGAGATGAGAGCAAGGAAGGGACCTCAGTTTTTACTCAATTACTTCCTAATAAAAGTTTGACTCATTTTTTTTAAAGTATGTAGAAAACTAGCAATAAATTGTTATTTAAATTTTTGTAATACTTTCTTTGATCTTAAAATACTTCACAGGTGTTCTTTTTAATAGCCTTTTAATTGTCAGATTGAATTTGAGCATTCTTATTTGTAGGTTCAAGCTGCTTATTCAGCATCCCATTCATCAAGCTTCCCTCCTTCTCTGCTCTTTATGACCACTGTCACCTCTGTCATGACTCCAGGACTGACTGGGGGAGGCACTCTGGGGCATGAAGTACTCTGCCCGATGCTCACCTTTTGACTAATGGGCCACAGCCCTCCCATCACTTGAGACTTCAATTAGCCTGTCTTTTCATTATGAAAGATAAGGCTACATTTAACAACAGGAATAAAGACAAGGGAGGGGAAGAAATGCAATTTTTAAAGATAAATCAATAAGCCATTGCTATACTTATTCGAACCTGGTTCTGGATGGCTTTTGTCTTGAATAGACTGAATACTTTTGTAGGGTTTGCCTTTTGTTGTGATTTTCCCCCATGTTGTTTCCAGACTGGACTGAAGCTGATGCATCACGTGACTCTAGACAGGAAGGGTGTTCTGATGTGATTGATACTGTGGAACCAGAAACGCTTCCAACCTGAGAGTCCCCAGGGAGGAAGGAGGCAGATAGGAGGCCAGAGTGGCATTGTCTCTTGCCCAGTAAACACAACAGCAGATGCCATGCAGTTAGAACAGTCCTGATTCTTCCAAATGAGGATAAATGTGCGTCGTTTCTCAGGAACCAGGGCAGAAGAGAATATATCACTCTGTGGCTGTCAGGGAAACACCATGAGGGCAATACAAGGGGCTTGGGTTGGGTAATTAATGGCATGGGATTTTTCAAGAGGCACAAGGTGGGCAGGCCAGGATGCCCTGAGACCAGGCAGAGTGGGCATCTGTGCAGCAGGACCATCTCATTGCGCTCATGAGGGCTTAGGCTTTTGGACTGGAAGGTGATCTTCAGAAGGTTGAAATTAAGACAGCTTTTTGCAGGGCCTGGCTGTCTGTGTCCTCATATTGAATCCAAACAGTGCAGCTTCCTTTCCTCTTTTCTGTCTTTCTTAGGCTATAAGAAGATTAGAGGAAAAACTACCTGAGGCTGTTTGGCACCCATTTTTCAAGCCTATAGTGATACAGGGCAGACAGCACTGACATACCCTTAACCCACCTATCGCTGGCATGGAGACCCTGGCTGATCATAGGGCCCTCATGTGGTCCTCAATGCCCCAGTTCCCAAGACTGGGCTCTGCTGTTGGTTCTTATCCCATCTTGTTCTGTCTCACCCTCCCCTTGGAGTCTAGTGTCTGTCTTACTTAAGGATGGGGCTCTGCTTTCTTGGGTAAAGATGGCCTGTGGGTGAGCATATGCCCATCTGACACGAGATGTCTGGGATTCCCCACTGCTGACCTAGGGTTCCCCACTGCTGTGCTCTGTACTCCTTACTGGGATCTTACTGTCCCTTAGAATCATCAGGGTCATCAGCCTGAGCCTTTCTGTGTAGATTGATGTTTCCAGGTCCCTGGGGACTGGCCTCCCAGTCACTGTCTGTAACTAGTGATTTGATCTGATTACTTGCTCTGCTGTGAACCCCTCTCTCCATGCCTGCTTTGGGGCTGGAGTACTGCCATGGGCATGCTAAGTGACAGAATATTGCTGCCATCCAGGAGTTCTCTAGTTGAGAAGACAGAACTTATATAAGTACCATGTATACAAGGTATCCTTTAAAATACTGTAAATAGATATAGTCTTTTAAAAACAACAGAAAGATTATAATAGAATTAGTTGCCAAATACGTTCTACAGACAATTGCTATAAGAACTTGGAGAGAAATTAGGATGATCAGAAAGGGCCAAATTTAAACTTCTGATCTGGGAAAAGAATTATGGATACATTTCATATGGGCAGAAATGAAAGAGTGAGGAGGAAATCCTTATGGGCTCAAATGAGTCTCCCACCGATTCCTATGTTGAAGTCCTAACCCCCAGGACCTCAGAATGGGACTGTATTCGGTGATAGTGCCTTTAAAGTCATGGTGTGGTTAAATGAGGTGACGAGGGTGGAACCTAATCTAATAAAACAGGTGTCTTTATAAGAAGAATAATTTAGGACAGAGAAATGCACAGGGGATAAACTACATGAAGACACAGGGAGAAAGTAACTATCTACAAGTTAAGGAGAGATGCCTCAGAAGAAACAACCCGCCAACACCTTGATCTTGGACTTTCCAGCCTCCATAATGGTGTGATAATAAATTTCTGTTGTTGAAGCCACGCCATTTGTTTGTTATGATTGGCCTAGGACAGTAATATGGGTGGCGGGGTACAGATGCATGGAGCTGTGTTGTATCTGCAGAAGCAGGAGCATACTGGTTGGTATGCTTTATTAAAGCGGAAGATCCTTTATTAAAGCAGAAAAGTTCCTGGAACAAGAATATGATGAGTTGGCAGAAGGACTCCGTGAACAAGTTCCAGTAGCATATGGGCTGCTGGGGACAGGGACAAAGAGCAGAGCACCAGAAGAGAAAGAACACCCTTGGCCTGATTGACAGTTTTGCTTAGGGTATACATTCCGATGGGTTAAGCGTTGCTCAATGCCAACATAAAACCAGGTTTACTTTATGGGATTAATCAAGGCCTTGAAGGCCCTCAGGCATTCTTAAGAGGGAAAGTCAACAGGAAAGGAACAAGAAGGGCAGGAGACAGAAGATGCAGAAGAAGAGGAAGAGAAGCTGACTTTGCTGGGCTCAGTAGAGACTTTTGAACCATTAGAGAGTGGTAAGAGGTGCATACCTTGGGGGGCTGAAAGAAATACTGCAGCCACTCCCTCTGACCACCAGCTCTTTTCTAAAATGTGGTTGCACGTTGTTTATACCTTTCACTTGGAAGTAATTGTATACGAACAGAAAGGCAGCACTGCAAGCAGAGGATGAAGTCCCTGGGGACCTTTAGAATGTCCTCACCCTCCTGGCAGCATCTCCTGCCCTGGGCTCTCTGGAGGCTGTGGGCCTGGAGCTCACAGAGTCAAGCTGACCTGCGAAGAGGATGGAGTTGCTGAGGGCAGCCCCGTCTTGTCACCCAGAGCATGGATTCCATGGGAAATGGCACCCTTTGGAGCAAGGGCACCCACCCCAGCCTCTTTCACTGTTTGTAAGTTTAGCAAGAAGGGGTGGGTGGAATTATGGAGAGGACAGCATCGGGAAAGGAGGTGGGAAAGATGAAAGGGCACAGGATCAAGACCAACAGAAACGGAAGGTAGGGGAGGCTGCCACATAGCATCAGCCCAAGGTAATAGAGGTGTAATTACTGAATGGCCTCAGTATTTCCAGGTTCTTCCTTATCATTTCTGCACCCACCACCATCCATGCCCCACCCGAGAGGCCTGCCGTGGAGTCTCCTCTCTCAACACTGTGGGCACTGTGCCCTCAGCTGCAGGAACTGCACTTTATTTCTGATCAGGAGAGTCTTTCTGTTCCTCGTTGCCCATCAGGCCTGGAGAGAGGAAGGAACAGGAAGTCCCTCCAACAAAGTGTATCAGCTTAGGGAAACATGAATCTGGTATCCCCAGGGGGAGGGCTAAATATGCTTCCCCATAGTAATATCATTTCTATTCCAGTTCGGCAAAGAATAAGGAAAAATAAGAAGAAAGAAGTGGAGGAGGAGGAGGAAGAGGAAAAGAAGGAGAGAATAATTCTGAATCCTCTCTGTCTTTTGAAAATGCCCCACTGTACCAAGCATGCTTTCTGAACCCCGTGACTCTTCTTGGTGAGCTCCAGGCAGGCCCTCAAATGCCCTGCTGTGGATTGCCATGTCCAGGAGGTCTTCCTAAGGAACCAAGTGTGACCCTGAGATTCTCTTGGGGGCCTCTGGGGCCCTCCACTTGGGGCAGGTTCCAAGGGTCTGGGAGGAATTTCAGGTTGGCCTTGGTCAAGAGGTGTGTATTTATTGTTGTTACTCTTAGGGTCAGCCAGATTGTGCTGTGGGGGATTTCCCTGACGGGGCTCCAGTGGACTTTCCTGTTCTACCGAGGACAGCAGTAGGGGGTGACAGGTGCTCACCTCTTACCCTGATGCCTGCTTGGAAGGTCAAACAATACATGAAGTGGGCCCCCTCTGAATATGGACTTGTCACTTTATCCAATGACTCATGCAGGTTGGGAACATGAATTTAGCTAAGTGGAGATGCGTCAATGGCATATTAAAAAATATCTGTTTGTTGAACACCGAATCCCGTTGTTTAGCATCATCTGTGCTATACTGTCAGCAGTAACGGCACAGATAATGATGGCAAACTACGGCCCGTGAGCTCGCTCTGGCCTGCAGTCTGGTTTTTTGTTTGTTTATTTTGCTTTGTTTGAGAGAAGAAGGGTTTTGTTTTACATTTTGGAGGGTTGTCTCCCTCCCTGCAAAAAGTTAAATAAGAATATGTGATAGACACTGTATGACCCCACGATGCCTAAAATATTTACTATCTAGTCACATACAGAAAAGGTTTGCAAACTCCTAATGTACATTAGATAGTTTTTTTTTTTTTGGCTCATCTGGGAACATCCTCCCCCTCCCCCATTTATAACAATGCCTCTTGGAAAAATGCATTCTTGACTTTGGAACAGATGAACATGGACTCCATCTAGCTTGTAGGCTGGGGACTCTGTGCCTCTCTGTCTTTTTCATGCCAAGTGCAGGGTGGGGTGCAGGATAGGTTGTTTGCTGCTGGCGATGACCACTGTGTATGCAATGACCCACAGGCTGACCGGGGAAAAGAATTATTCCCCAAAGTCCCTTTGGGACCTCTGCGTTCCTGAGGACAGTAAGGTGACAATCACTGTCTTACTTGTCACCCTGTGGAGCAAACCAAGAGCCTCCTGTCCTGCCTAGTTCCTTGGCTCTGCTGCTGCCATCTAGGGATAAAGAACAGAATCACATGTGCTTGTCTTTCAGTCAATCACAGAAGCAAAGACAAATACGCCCTCGGCCCCTAGAACAGTGCGGTGCTGCCCAGCCATGGCAGACATACAGTGGGAGAGGGGTGCCAATAGAGCTGGAATTATAGGTCAGGGACAAATGAGTGAGATATGAAAGTCAGGGTGTCGGGAACACAGCAGACCTGGGAAACACTGAGGTGCCATGGAAAAAGGAGTCGGAGGCTGGATTTGGGGATATTCCGAGAAACCCTTAAATATCCCCACCTCCTCTTTTCTTTATATGCTAAAGTGTAGGCAATAATCTCTTTTTCTTCTTCTACTACACAGGGATGACTTAAGATAAGCAAAATTACTTTGACAAATATAAAGTGCTATATAAATGGACAGAAATAAACTTAAATTGGGATTTTTTGTCTTAGCTTTCTCTCTACTGCATTTGAATGCACCTATGGAATCCAGGCTTTTGAAGAAGCCAGTGCCTTCATTTTTTTTTTTTAACTCCAAATACAGTGTACATTTGCTCTTAGATTTTCTGCCTAATTAAGCCTGTAGTTTTCCTAGTTTAGCAATCATCGTTTCCAGCTTATAACGTGGCTTCACTGAATATGATACGGTCAAAAAGTAAAGTAATAACTCCTGAGCCACATGGAAAGGAAAGACAAAGGAGAAATGACAGTTTCCTGCATAGAGCCAATAAGGCCATTCTCAGCCCCTCTTCCACGACATTTGGGTCTGGGGGGCATGAACAGACTTTTATCTGTATAATAGGAGTAGCAGAGTTTCCAGGGAGTTTAGAGGCAATGGGTACAAAATTTCCTGCAGATTCCTGGCACACAGTAAGACCTAACAGAAAAATCTTAATATTTATTTATCCAAACGGTACTGTCTACCATTGAATATTTATTTTTGAATATTTTGTAGAGTTTTAGATTTGCTATGTGACTATAAGCAGAAGCCCTCTTGGAGGAGACATGAGAGAGGAAAAGGAAAGATAAGTGATGAGTAAAATGCTTTTCTTAAATCCTTGACATAATCTGGGGAAACTTTTGAATAACGAGATTCAGGGTCTCTCTTAATGCATGCAGTATGAGTTGCAGAATAAGCTCAAATTTCCCCTATCCCGTAATGTCACGTTGATTTTTGTGATGTTTAGACAATCCCAAAGCAACTACTTTTTATAACACATTAGAGAAGACATCGTTACTCTGGGTAAATTCCTCCAACCCCAAATAGAAGCAGTAAACATGTGAGTATAAATATGACAATTATTTTTCTGAACTGCAATAATTTTAGATATTTTTTGGCATGCTTAAAGGTACAGAGATTTAAGGGAAATGAGCAAAAAGTAATTTAACTCACATATTGTTTACCCTACTTTGACTAAGTTTTGGGAAACATTATCAATTTCTTGTAAAATTGGTGTATCATGCTATGGGAAAGGAAAAATATGTTAAAAGTTTACCTCCCTGGAGAGAGGGGGACTGGAGAAGAGTGTAGCAAACAATTATTTACGGATAGTTTTACATGGATACAATTGTTATGGTTTTATTCTGATGACCAAAAGATTCTCTAGTTGTTTATTTTGATTAGATGTGGCATTAGTGCCAGATTTCCTGTGTTTCTAAGCTTTCCCATATCTAAAATTTAAATGTATCTGTAAAGATGTTTAAAGATCATCTCAAACATGGAACCATAATTTATTGAAGAAAAATGATAACCATTCTTCCCATGAGGATCCTCTTCCTGGAAGGGGGAGTGGGGCAAGTGATTTTTGTATTCAGATCCTCGACCAAGCTCTTCTCAACAATGAAACTGATCCTTCCTATCAAGGCAGAAGAGAAGCGAGAGTTTGCATATTCATGTTCTTCTTAGATGCTTGCCTCTATAATAGGATATCCACATCTGGCAGAGCTCTTATGGGACATATAGAGAGAACAGAAGACTCTCAAAATCTGGCCAACATCTCAGTGCCAGAATCCAAGTTCTGAACACAAGGCTGAATATGTATCTGGCCAGTAAGAAGACACTCTTTAGAAAAAGGCTGAAAAAACAGTCAAAACCCAGGTCTAAACACAACCTATAACAAAACCCAAATCCACATGCAAACATACCATCTATTGCAATGTGGAAAGAGACTTGTTTTTTTAGAAGGATTTAAGGAAATTATCATTTTGCTGCAAGGGAAGAAGAAAAAGATGTCAAGGCCACTACTCTTGCTGTGAAGGTAGTGCTTTGATTTTCTTAGAGGAAATTACTTTAATAGAGGAAAGAGGCCAGGTAAAAATGGTCTTTTGTTTTAGATCACTGATTGTCGAGAATTATTCCAAAAACGTAAATCCAATTTAAAATTCTTATTGTGGAATGGCAGCCATATTTTAATTTTTACATATAGTTACCATCTTCATAATTAGTAATCTATAGCTTGTGCAGCCCTAATCCAAAATTCTGAAATTCGAAAGGCTCTAAGATCCAAGATTGTTTGAGCACCAATGTGATGTATAGGTGGGAAATTCCACACCTCATCTCCTGTCTATGGGTTGTAGTCAAAAACAGACAATTAAAAATATTGTATAAAATTACCCTCAGGCTATGCGTATGAGGCATGTATGAAACATAAATGAATTCTGTGTTTAGACTTGGCCACAATCTGAGATACTTGATTGTGTATATGCAAATCTTTCAAAATTTGAAAAAAATCTGTAATCTGAAACACTTCTGGTCCCAGGAATTTCGGAAAGGAGATATGCAAGTTGTGTACTGAGTTACTATGGTTTACCAAAATCTGGTATACATAAAGCAAAATACACCATGTTCCCCAAGTTCTTGCCGAAAAGTAGGAATAGATTAAGTTGAATTGACTACCGGATCTTTTTCCTGAAGAAATGGGCTTCTATCAAAAAATGTTTGCAAACTCCTGCTTTAGACAGTTCTTTTGTGATCCATCAGTATCTGTCTGAAGCTAAGCATTAGTATTTTTCAAAGTTCGGGGAGAACGTACTTGGATCATAAGGCTCATTCCAACATGCCACAGGCGAAGCTCATTCATTATGCAATAGAGAAGCAGATGAGAAGTAACGAGAGCCAATCTTTTGCCTTTCAAAATATTATAAGCTCTGGATTTTCATAACAGAGTTCTGGAATAGGTAAGTGATTTGCCAAGAAAGGCTTTTCTAAGCCATGTTGAAATGATTGTGCAGTAAGTGAACAGCCTCTATCTTTGCAAGAAGTTAACAGCCCTCCAAGCTCTCGGTCTTTAAAGATAATACAGAGGAAGCCTATCATCATCTGATCTTGGAGCAGTTTAATAGATTTTTCTCTCTAGTAGTTAAATGGAAAGAACGATGCTCATGTCTACTGTCTTCTCTAAGGAAAAGCCATACCGCCTGATTCGTTCTTTCAACCCTCTCCTGACCCAAGGATAGAAAATTATACGTTCTGAGACATCATGAGCATCCCTCACTCTCATTGGGAAATGAGGGGCAGCATCCATTCAAAGTGCAGCCAAAGGTAAACCTCACTGTCAAGTCTCCCTCAAGCTGAGAAACTGGATGTATTCGAAAGGGTGGAGTTTCAGGACTTGCTCTAAAAATAATGTGTCTGGATCTCGGCCACCATCTTATGCTCTTCCTCTCTAGGCCCTCTCCCCATAAATGTCAAATGTGGCTGTCAGTAGGTTCAGCCTGAAAATAAAATCCCCTCACTTCCATCAAGAAATAGCTCCAAACTTAGAGTGTGTGCTCAAAATATTCATGATGAAATCATAATCCTATATTTATAGTCTTTTGGATTGTGCATGAAATTCTGTTTCCCATGGTGGTTGTCGTTGAAGCGGGCGCAGAGTGACCGAGAAAGCACTAGCTGCAGGGAAATGCTGTTCAGTATGGTTCTGAACTGGTTGGTTGTGAGACACTCTCCCTCTTCCCTGTACCCTCCCGCTGCCTGATGAGGTGGGTCTACCCCCCCCACCCCATTCCCAGAAGATCCCCCTCTTTGATTGGTCCTGTCTTGTCCTCCAGGAAGAGCTGACCTTCCAAGAAGGAAGCGCAGGGGGTACCTAAGATTATTCCCCTTTCCTCTGCATCTTTCCTGTCCTAGACTTCCTCCCCGTTTTCACTGAGGGAGATGGTGTGGACCTTAATGGTTGGAACTTGATGGTTCTTGTCAAGGCTGGGGGTTGAGGGCCCTACACAGCAGCAGACCTGCAAAAAGCTTTTACTTCTCACCCGGGCTGTGGTGCAGGAGGATTGGTCTTTGGATACTGTAATCCTGGCAGATCCTCGGGGCATGGAAGAGAAAAATTTCCATTCACAAACGCCATCCGTCTTGGAGATCCTGTAGAAGGTCTCTCCTGATCCCACAGGGATGCGCACCATGTCCTTGTGCTGCCCTTCCAGGGCCTGGCTGGGGGCATGCAGGGTGTAGCCCAGGGCATGTTTGGAAGACTGCCTTCTGCGGAGACACTGGATTCTCAGGACGTTCTGAAAGGCCTTTTTGAACTCTTGGCTGGAGCATGGGTATATGATGGGGTTGATGCAGCTGTTTAGATATCCGAGCCAAAATACTATTTTAAAAACAGTTTCAGAGGGCTTGAAATCAGGGAAGAAAGACCCTGGAAGAAAACACACAGATTCATACATATTATTTGCAAGTCAGCAGGCCAGTTGGCTAGAAAAACAATGAAACAAACATCTTCATATATTTTTAAAATGTTTAAAATGATCCCAAACACATTTGAGTATCTCACATTTGACTCACTGCCTCCCAAGAATGTCACCCTTTTGCAATGTCTTCAAAGACCATTCCTACTTGGTCCGTGTGTGTTATCAATTACTGAAGCAGGCTCGGTGTATAGGGCTGCATTGGCTCTCAGTCACCAATGGCTACTGTGAAGTTTTACCAAATGAAAATGTGAAATTCAGACTGAGTCCACATATGCAAAGTGTTTTGCCTAAACTGAAAAGTAAGTTGGAATCCATGCAAATAATCCGTATTAAAATTCAGTTACCTGGACATGCCCTTTATTCTCTGATGCAGTGTCATGTAAACATACAACTTCAGTGTTGATGAATTCCTTCCCTCCTGAATATTAGAATTATGGATTTTGATGAGAGTTCTCAACTTTACACAATATTGGCCTTGCCACCGTTGGGCAAGTGATTCTCAGTCACTTTTCCTAGATGATGCCTTTGATGTCACCATGAGATCCCCTTGTCAGTATCTCCTGATGACTCCCAAATGAGTGTCATTTGCTTCACATTCAGGGACCTAAGCAGCTTTCTAATATGATTGCTTGTTGTTATTTTTCTCTAGCCAGACTCACTACACTTTTTCTCTAGGCCATTGGTCACTCTCTTTGTCCTCTCAAGTTGGGCCACTGTGTCCTTGATGCCCTTTTCCACCTTCTCTTTCTACCCAAACCCTACTCGTTGATGTGCACCGCAGGAACCAGGCCTCAGGACCCTTCATGTCCTGTGCAGAGACTGCCACGGGGCTTTTGGCAGCAGCAGAACAAAACTGTGAAGTCTTAAAGGAGGGATTATCTTCTCCAATTACTCAATTTACAAATTTTAAAAATGCTTATTAGCCTTTTCCCAGCTGCTGCCAAGATGCTCCGCCCTTCTGAGCTGAGGTCTCATTGGCGTGAGGCCCTCAGTGCATACAGCACTAGCACTGCTCCTGGCAGCCCAGCCTTGCACTTGTCCACACCATGGACTCTGTCTCAGAGTTCACCTGCACTGACTCAGCCCTCGTTCTGCATAACTCTGAGGTGATCATCATAGAAGATAAGGTTAATATTCTTACTAAAGCAGCTGGGGTAAATGATGATGGCTTTTGGCCTGGCTTGTCTTCCAAGGCCCTGGCCATTGTCAATATCGGGAGCCTCCTATGCAGTGGAGGTGCGGGGCAGGAGGACTTGATCCAGCAGCTGGTGGTGCACCTGCAGGAGGTCCTGCCCCTCCATCACTGCTGCCCAGGCCAAGGAGAAGAAAGTGGAAGCAAAGAAAGAAGAATCTGAAGAGTCTGACGAAAACATGGGCTTTGTTTGTTTGTTTTTGGATAACCCTATTTTATAACATTCAATAAAAAGCCAAACTCTTAAAAATGCTTATTAAAGAGATTGTCACAAATCTCATTGCTATAATACTGATAAGAGTGATGGACAAAGGTTATGGGACTCCCAATCGAATGTTCTTTATTCTCAGACTCTCCGATTGCCACAGGCTTTGCTAAAGGAGCTTTATGTATTAGGCAGTCCCAGACATCCCTCTTCACTCCTTTCAGAGAAATTGCAAAGTAACATCTTGACTTTCCTTCCACCTGCTTTCTTTTCTTTCTTCACTCCCAAGCCCCTTTGCCTTCTCCATGGAATTTTAGTCACAGCTTTGTGTACAGTTGCCAGAGTTGCTTTGGGGAAGTCCTGTGATCCCTTTGGGCATCCAGTTTTCTTATCTGAAAAAGGAGTAGGTTGAATGGATGATTCCTAATGGCCCTGAATAATTTTTGTTGTTGTTGTTTCAAACCTAAGGTCTTGATTTTATGTCTTCCTTTTCCTGTCTGCTCTGTGGACCTATCAGCATCATGACATATTGCTGGTGCTCTTAAAAATCTACTCTGGCAAACAGTGCTCTGAAATTTAGTCAAAAAGTGCATCAATATAAACAAAGAGTAAACTTAAATACTGAAGAACCCAAGAAGACAAAATAGTCTGGTTGTTGATGGGAGCATTTATTACCTCTGAAGTGAGCATTTATTACCTCTGAAGCACACTCCCTGCTGAGTTCCATGTGTCTCAAATTCACACACACACACACACACACACACACACACACACACACACACACACACAGTGGGGTGTTTATTTAGGAAAAAACATGTTAACTGAGAAAGTTTTGTTCTTTAGCTCTAAAGCTTTTAGTGTTGTCCTATAATTATAATAAAGTTTACAGTCTTTGAGTGCCTGATTTAAGCCAGGCAAGGCACTGTGCCGAACACTTTCCATATGATTTAATCATCATGAGTAACATTGAAGAGTTGTGACTCATATCAATATCCCCATTTTACAAATGAAGAAACTGTGGCGTAGAAAGTTTGAATACCTCAGCTGAGGCCACTCACATAGTTACTGGTAGGTTTGAAATTGGGCAGCGTGATTTCAGGGCCCATGCTCCTTTATGGAATCTCCAAATATACTTGGAATAATACATCTCTTAGGAGACAGGATGGCCTATGGGAAGTGATGAAGTATGCAGCTGGGGGGAAGCCACATTGAAGAAAATGCTTTTCTGGACCTCATCTGTGATGGAAAGAAATGGTTAATGCCAGCATGACTAATGGTTTTGTGCAAATGTGGTCAGTTCCAGGAAGAAATCTGTCTTACATTATAATACCTATATATTGTCCAATATTTCCTCCTAATAGTGACAGTGATGTGATTAGGGAAACCCATATCACAAAGACCTGCCTGGGCCTGTGCTTAATGACTGTAAGAATGTCTGAGCTGAGCACACCAAAACTCACCTTGTCTGGGAATGTCACTACTCTGTAAATCAGCGAGGGAAGACAGGGTCTTTTCCTTACTGAAGAATTTCAATTTTTGAAAAAGAAAAAAAATAAATGCACTATGAATGTGCATGCTAATAAATATGATTTGAGTGTCTTGGGATTTCCCACAATTCCTTCAAGGACGCTCATTCTGCTTCAGAGCCCAGTTTTACACTCATAAACCTCAACATTTCCTTTCAGTCACTTCCTTTCCATCCCTTCTTTCCTTGTCTGGCCCCCCCTCTTAATTCCAGGTCTGGCTGACTCAGAGCCAAACTCTTGGGCCCTCTCTTTAGTCTCTTGAGTTCCTGTCTTTACAGGTGAATCCTGGCCTCCTCCTCTCCCTACCCCACGCAACTTACTCATTTCTTCAGTGTAGCTCAGGTATAAGTATAGGGTGAGAAGAAAGTTGGTTAAAACAAATTTTCACTAAGATCTGAATGTCAGTTACTCTCTAGCCCTAACTCCAGGAATATTTTATTTTTAACCCAAGCAAATCTCTAGATGTTGTATTTTCAGACAGTGAGTGGGAGATGCTTCCAGGCCAGAGACCTTCCCGTAAATGACAGCGTTTTATTTATCCCATTAAGTGTGTGACAGCAGCCAGATGTGCATAAGCATAGCAGGGATTTGCATGCTCCCAAACTGACAATTCCACCAGGGGCAGGTTTGAGGATCCATTCTCATGCTTGGGGTATTCTTCCGTTGTGACGGGGAGTGCATGGGGGGAGCCATGTGATTTTCTTTGAGCAATTGCTGACCGGCTGGGATTGAGGGAGAGACTCATAGCTGTTTCTTTCAGGAACTTTACAAAGAATGAGAAAAGACAGCAAAGGTGCTAGGCATGGTGGCTCACACCTGTAATCCCTGCACTTTGGGAGGCCAAGGTGGGTGGATCACTTGAGGCCGGGAGTTTGAGACCAGCCTAGGCAATATGGTGAAGCGCTATCTCTACTAAAAATGCAAAAATTAGCTGGGGGTGGTGGTATGTGCCTGTAGTTCTAGCTACTTGGGAGGCTGAGGCAGGAGGATTGCTTGAGCCCGGGAGGTGGAGGTTGTAGTGAGCCGGGAGTGTGCCACTGCAGTACAGCCTGGGCAACGGGAGTAAAACCCTGTCTCAAAAAAACACAAAAACAAAAAAGCAAACGGGCTATTCCCCCTCCTTATTGACGTTATGCCCATCCTCATATCTCTTCCTTCATTTTTCCTCTTCTAGGAAGGAGAGATGGGGCTGGAATTGGGCTTGGAAAGCAGCTGCCTGGACCCAATCAGGGTTCCCTCCTCCTGCTCTCATCTTCTCTGCCCAAACCTTCCTGCTCCAGCGCCCTTTTCTCTGAACTCTGCATTAGTTCTATCCCCAGCCTCTATTCTTCTCAAATATCTTTCTTTCTGAGGACTGGCAATGCCTTTTATGGTGGGAAGACAGCTGGAGAATGCTTGTCCCTGATCTCCACCCATCAGCACCTCGTCAGGGCTGAACCAGCCTGGTTTACAGGTGGATGCCTTGACCCCATCACTGGGTGGGGAAATCCATTTGAGCAGCTATCTATCTGATCAACTTCGCTCTCTCATGGAGCTTCAGAATCCAGTACAATGCTGGAGTCTTGAATGTATTTTCCGAGTTTTTGCTGCATGAATGGCCGACCCTCAGACTGACTGACTGACTGAATGTCTGTGTTTCTGTGTTCTTGCCATGATTCTGCTACACAGTGTGGCTTGGTTTTCTTCTCTGCTTGGCAGCTGTAGACCCATATTCTCTCCCAACCCTGCCTTCCTTCAGCTGTCTCATTTCCCTTTTTACCCACCATTTCTGTTTGGCCATCTGTTTTTTTTTTTTTTTTTTTCCTGTAATGTTATTTTACTGTCATTTTTTCCTTGCTTTATCATCTGGCATTGGACCCTCTAGTTTTTCTCATCATGCTTCCTAGGAAGAGCCTGACCTCTGAATCACCCACGAGAATAAGGGTTCCTATTTCTTTGGTAATATTTTATTACCGTAGCTATGATTTTCTCCTCAACAATCTCTGCCTCAAGAGGAGCCAACACCTCCTGACTTAATCCCAGAGCACCTTGCCCTGCAGCTCACGCCATCCTTTGCATGTGAATTTGCCTGGTTTAATTCTTGGGCTTTGGAAAATCCCCCGCACTCTATGGATTCATCCTTTCACTGAGTTTCTTTCCACCATTTGGTCTGCTGCAAAATTTCTGCCCCTTTCCTGACCCTTCAGACACCCTGACCAACTTAAACTGGTCAGACTGAGGTAGATGGAACAGGTGTTTATGGCCAAACACCACCAATATTACAATCCTTGGAGATTCAGAATCCTCAATTCCACTGTAAAGGCCTCTAGATGCCAAAAAGAAATGGAAATGAAGAATTTAAAATGTTGCCTGTATGTCTTCACTGAATGCTCTATTATTTGGGAACATGTGACTCCATTTTTGATCTGGGGCTCATCTCATAGGCTTATGGGGGCCACTAGGAGTCATCCCAGTAAAGCCTTGGCCACTAGAGTCACCTTTTCTTATAAAATTACCACAAACTTTGCCTCAATGGCTCCAATACAAGATAAAACTATTTCCTTTTCTGCCCACGTTGGTCTCCTCCATGAGTTTGCTACACCAGTGAAGTGCTATGGTTTGCTTCAAAAGTCGGGGAGAGTAGAAACTAAGTTCTCGAATTCCCCACCCAGCACTGGTCATTAGAGGGTTTCCCCTTAGTTCAAATGTTTCTCTCAGAATGAGGGTGACTTGGTATGGAAGCTGAAAGCTGTGAGGCAGTCTTCTTGGTTCCAGCCTGCAGCTTTTGTGTTTCATTTTACCCTCTGGAAAACTTGACATCTTATTGATAACTTTGAGAGACACTGACCTGTGATAAACCCTGATTAGCTGGAGTCGCAGAAGGCTAGAATGTGAAGACTGGCAGGCACTAAGAGATCAGCGCTGTCAACCTGTCCTTTGCAGGTGAAGACAGCAAGGCTGGAGACAGGAGTAGCTCCCCATAATCACACAGCTAGACCCAAACTCGGCTCCACCTCACCCACTTCCACTCGTGATCTTTGTGTGCCATTTAGCAACCCTACAAGGGCGTGGAAGGGCACTATGTCCAGCTTTCGCTGAACGACAACAGGTTTTGCAGAGATAAGGAGAAAGGAGAAAGAGGAGAGGAGTATCCTCAATAATTGCGTTATTTTAAAGTCGGAGTGCGTTGTTCAGACAGGTTTGTCCGCAGCGCATCACATTCTGAGAATTGGAGTTTGAATGATCTCAATTTAAAAAAATGTGGACTCCAAAGAAGAAGCTAATGTTATGTGACCATGGGAGAAAATAACCCTTAATTATTTCTCCTTGCACAGCGAGTGGTCTCTCCGATGTGGCTGGTACACATCCAATGAGCAGAGGAGAGACAGGCCAAGGAGCTCCAGTGCCAGTAACATTCAGGCCAGACCCGATGGCGCCTTCTTACCAGGAAGAAAACTGCCCCATCAAATTAAACCCGAGAGACAAGCTGTAGAATCAGAGTTTAAGAGCAATGCGCTATCCCAGAGTCTACCAGATGACTTTGTGCTAAACTACCTTGGCCTGAGCCCTTCATGGGTTTATGTGTGGCTGCCTGGGCAGCTCTCAGTCAGCAAGAAGTTTTTAAATATTTCTTTTTTTTGAGACGGAGTCTTGCTCTGTCACCCAGGCTGGAGTGCAGTGGTGTGATCTTGGCTCACTGCAACGTCTGTACCTCCCACGTTCAAGTGATTCTCCTGCCTCAGCCTCCTAAGTAGCTGGGACTACAGGTGCACACCACCATGCCTGGCTATTTTTTGTATTTTTAGTAGAAATACGGGGTTTCACCTTATTGGTCAGGCTGATCTTGAACTCCTGACCTTGTGATCTGCCCACCTTGGCCTCCCAAAGTGCTGGGATTACAGGGGTGGGCCACCAAACTCGGCTGAAGTTTTTCGATTATCTGCCTTAGATGGTGGACAGGGCTCTCTAAGAAGGTGGCCAGATAAAGCATGGACTGTAACCTTAGGTTTGCAATCTGCAGTTCACAGACAGACTTCCCGTAACGGACATTAAATGTGTATGTCCAAGAGATACATTTTCCTGGAAAGAGCCCCTCAGCTTCTGTTAGCTTCTCGCAGTGGTCTCTGCTGATAGTAAAGATGGTCCATCCTGGATCCCAGGTGGAGAGGACAAGCTGTACCCTAGCTGGGGAACCTCACTTAGCCTGTATGTCCTAATGATAGAATCAAGCTTAACAACAGAGCAAGCAGATGTGACTTCACTGTGCCAGTCTTTTCTTCCCCTGTTTAACTGGGACTTAAAATTGTGTGGCTCTCCACTCATGTATCTGAGTAAAGCTATGGGCATGCTCACTTTGAGAGTGTTGGCATTGGAGTTTTTTCTGAACTTTCTGGCAGAAAGCTTGAGTGGTAGGCAAAGTGAGGAAGGCTGTACCGAGCATGAATGGAATTAGCTCTCCTGCATGGAGCACAGCATGGGAGCATGGCATGGGAGGGTGCAGTGAGTAAGGGGAACAGGGCACACTGTGCTGGGTACACAGCCCCGAATGAGGCAGGCTCGGGGCATCCTGGGGCTTGCCCAGTGTGGGGATAGAGTGCTGTCCACTTTTCCAGGGACTGGGGTACATTGGTCTATGGTTACTGTCAACAACATTGCTCCCTTCCAGTCCAGGGAAGGAAAGAGGTCACTTGGGGGAGATGTCCTCTCATCTCTCAAACTTCTGCAACTGGCACCTAAAGCGCTCTTGACAGGATCTGTCTGGCTGGCCAAGCAGAGCACTGTGGAATCAGGAATTTCATCCTGGATGAGTCTGAGTTGCTCAGATTAAAACTTGTCAAATGGTTTATCTCACCAGTTAACAAAGCCCAAGCAGCATTTATCCTTTCAGGAAAAAGGAGCAGATCCACCCGAATGCATGATTTGGACCCCAATGCCCATAAGAACTCTGGTAAGAGTAACAGGGGGACCCCACATGCTGGACCCACAGTGAGCGTTTCTCCCTGGAAGACCTCCTTGCATCGAATAAATAATTTGATATGAAACACTCTCAAAAGATAGCAACATTCCATACCCCATCCCCTTAATTTAAAATATTATTTGTTCAGAAAAAGCTAGCGATAAGGAAGTCATCATGTGCTTTTATGTGCTCCTTCCTTAAAAGTAGATCTCCTTTCATGAGCCAGTGTTATTTTCCAAGCCTTGCCACTTTTACTAAGGTCATTTTTTCACGAATGTGCCATTTAAAATAAATTTTTTTTTATTGTCTCGGCACAAAAGCTCTCCCTGAGACCACCCAGTCTAAAGAAGAATAATCTTCAAACTTATACCTGCTGAGTGGCTTATTTATTTCATGATACATATCACAGTTTGTACATTTTCTTATTTACTTGTTTTCTTTGATCGTCTCCTCCTCCAGAGCACAGGTGCTATGCTCTCCAATGGCAGGAGACCTGGTTATCTCTCTCACTGCAGTGTGAGGTCAGGGCAGGAACCCAATTAACAGTTCCTGCCAGAAGAATGTGTATCTACTTCCTTCGCCGACCTTTTTGCCTCTTACATTCCAACTAGTAACTAAACCCCACAGTTGTGTTTCCTTGAAACGCCTTCCAAATTTGCCCTCATCCACCACTTCCATCGCAAGTACCCCTGAATGGTGAACGGGTTGTTTAAAGCTGGGTGAGTCATTTTTCTCTCTTGTGCCTCAGTTTCCTCATCTGTAAACTTAAAGACTTAGAACAGTAATGGATACTACCCCTTCCTATCTGTAAGAGAAGCTGCTTCTAGGCAAATGGAAGCAGTCAAAAGGGGAAAACAGGTCCATGGCAAGCAGGATAATGAAGGAACATGGTGGAGAGATGACTAGAAGGGAAGGGGGCAAGCTTTGGAAGGAAGATGGGAACCTGAGGTTTTGGGGAGGGCTTTGAGAGGACACCCTGATATCTATCCTAGAGGTGTACTCTGAAATCACAGAAAGGAGGGGTGGGAGGAGAATCCAAAGGCTGCTGTCATGGAGTGCACCTGCATAGGGACCGAGGCAACTCTCTGATTGCACCAAGCAGGAGTGGAATTAGCTCTGTTCCTGCATGGAGCACAGACAGTTTTGGCTGCTGGTGGCTTCAGAACTCATGTGCTCTTTAACAATACACTGGCTGCGCACCTCCACATCTGGGGCCTGGGAGGCTAAGGCTTTGGTCATCTGGTCCTCTTCAAGGAGATGGAATGGAAAGGGTAGAAACCATGAGGGAAAAATTCCCAGAAATAACTAAAGGGAGGGGGAGACGTATCAAAGGACTCAGTATTGTAGCTAAGGAAACCTCATAATGGGGTACCTGCAAGACATGGGTTGTGCTTTTTTTTTTTTTTTTTTGAGACAGTTTCACTCTGTCACCCAGGTTGGAGTGTAGTGGTGCAATCTCAGCTCACTGCAACCTCTGCCTCCCAGGTTCAAGAGATTCTCCTACCTCAGCCTCCTAAGTAGCTGGGACTACAGACATGTGCCACCATGCTCAGCTAATTTTTATAATTTTTTAAAAATTTATTTATTTTACTTTAGTTGCATACTATATCTGGCATCTCTCCCCATGTTATCCCTCCCCTCCCTCCCCACCCCCCACTCTCTCCCCTGACTCCCACAACTGCCCCAGTGTGTGATGCTCCTCTCCCTGACTCCATGTGTTCTCGTCGTTCAACACCCACCTATGAGTGAGAACATACGGTGTTTGGCTTTCTGTTCTTGTGTCAGTTTGCTGAGAATGATGGTTTCCAGATTCATCCAAGTAATAGAGATGGGGTTTCACCACGTTGTTCAGGATGGTCTTGATCTCTTGACCTCATGATCTGCCCGCCTCAGCCTCCCAAAGTGCTGGGATTACAGGTGTGAGCCATCGTGCCCGGCCCTCATTATCTTTCTGTTGCTGATAAGATCAAGTTCAAGCTCCTCACTCTGTCATTCAAGGCCCTTCATCATTTGGTTCCACCAGCCCTATACAACCTTCTTCTCCATTCCTCATTCACTTAACACATAATTTACTTAGCTCAGGCCAGGCAGTGCCACAGATATAGTCAGGAACACGCAAAGGTGTTTACCTTCTATGAGTATCTTTAGCAAATTCCTGTTGACTTGAATCATGAGTTTTCGAACACCAAGGCTTTCTTCCTGCCAGGTAGACTTTTCACTCTAACTTTGTTAGTCTGCTGAGGTGACTGTGACCTCAGCTCCTGTGGTTGTGGTTCTCTGCTGCATTCTTCTGCTCTTCGCCCAGTGATCTGTCCCTCTCCCCCTCTGTCTACTCAAACTTGAATCTGTCCAGTTCTCTCTGTCTTCAAGGCTGTGTTCAAAATCCCACTCATCCATGAGCCCTTCTTTGTTATAATACAACTTTCTTTCTTGCTGTTTCCCCTATGGATTTAGCACCAGTTACTTTTCTGTATAGCAGGGGAAACCCCCGGGGCCACAGACCACTACCAGTCTGTGGCCTGTTAGAAACCAGGCCAGACAGCAGGAGGTGAGTGGTAGGCCAGTGAAGCTTCATCTATATTTACAGCTTACAGCCTCTCCCCCATCGCTCACATTACCATCTAAGCTCTGCCTCCTGTCAGATAGGTGGTGGCATCAGATGCTAATAGGAGCACTAACCTTATGGTGAACTGCTCATGCGAGGGATCCAGGTTGTGTGCTCCTTATGAGCACCTAATGCCTGATCATCTGTTACTGTCTCCCATCACCCCCAGATGGGACTCTCCCTAGTTTCAGGAAAACAAGCTCAGGGTTCCCATTGATTCTACATTATGATGAGTTGTGTAATTATTTCATTATATATTACAATGTAATAAAAATAGAAATAAAGTGCACAGTAAATGAAATGTGCTTGAATCATCCTGAAACCATCCCCCCCATCTTCAGTTTCGTGAAAAAACTGTCATGAAACCAGTCCCTGGTGCCAAAAAGATTGGGGACCACTGCTCTATAGCACTTAGCACCATTTTCTGTGCTTATTTCTATTTTTGGTTCCTTTTCTTGACTATAAACTCCCTTGAAGGAAGAGCTTGTTGTCTTTTTAATTTACTGTTGTATCCTCAAAACTCATAATGGTGTACAGCATTTAGTAGGCTCTCAACAATATTGCTGAATGAATGACATAGTCAATCCTCATGGTTTTAGTCTCCTTAAAGACACACCCTCCTTTTATCCTTCATTTGTATCTAAGTGATGAACATGATTCTCAATCAATGTTTATGGAGTCATTGGATGACATTTGTTGATGGAATAAAACAACATTTTGAATACAACTCCTGCTTCAATTGCTCACAACTGGAAACAGATTCTTAAATTCAGAAACAGAGCGTATCTTAACTTACATTCCAAGGAGATCTTTCAGATCTTCAAGACACTCACATTTACATGAAAACAAGACCATTCTCCAAATAACTTTATACAGCTAAGTTGCAGGCACTTCATAAAATGATTACTTCCAGTACTTATAAAAACATTTTATAGGGTCCCGGGTGAAGGATTGAAGCCTGTAATTCAGATGTGATAGTCATCATTTCCTTTCATATTTGTGGGATTTGAGTCCAAGGTCAAACACCACACATCTGAAGCAGTGACACAAACAACCAAAACTGATCTCTCAAGGAGGAAGTGTGAGACTTTTTCAGGACTCTGTCCCTTTATATTCAGCTTAAAGGCTAAGGCAGGTTCAGGTCCTGATCCTTGCCAGCAAGGGCACAGGTGAGTTGGTTCATGCTTGAGTAGTCACAGGTGAACAGGGGGAGCAGGAAAATGGGTTTTTGGTTCTGGACTGCTGCAAAGATGCTTAAATCTGAGTGCTCTGGACAGTTCCCTACTTGGAAAGGACATACCGGGTCCTCTTCCAGGCCGCTGGCTCACCCAGAGGTGTGGCCCTTGCATCTTCCAGCTGCATATTCTAGCTCTGTGCAAAGTAGAAATATGAATAACCCCTTGCTCTTCACCCCCAGCTCCTGCACAGCTCCCTGCCCTGCCTGGGTTAAGGTAGGGATGAAGATTACTGTAGGTCTTTGCTCTTTCTCCCCAGCCCCTTGGGTAAACAGTCCTAGGCTCTATCTGGACTAGAACACCTGACCAGGGCCTGACCTCCATCAATCATGGGTCCTGTATTCAAATGGATTTAATACATATATATAGGAATTATAATAGCTCATTTAAAACATACAGGATATCTTTTTGGAAGCTATAATATGGCTTCTAAGTATGGCTGGGCAGACCAATTTTAAAATGCAGAAAGGAATTGGGGCAATTTCCTCTTTAATTTTAAAAGACAATAGAGTGTGGTACTGTTTTGATTATAGACATTTTTGAAAACAGGAATTGGCCATGCATCCCTCCTTCATAATAAATGCCGCATTTAGAAAGCTCAGTTTTGCTTGCAAGAGACATCCTCGCTCTTTTCAAACGTAACGAAGTTTTCTGCATTGTCAACTGAGAACTGGCTGGTACTTTCAGGGGAAGACCAAGGTCAGGGCAGCTCATTCATTCATGCCTGCAGTTTCTTTCTTTTCCCTGATGACTCCCAAATCTCTAAGCCTAGACCATCTCTGCCTCCTCAGCTCCAGTCCTGCATACACAGGACAATTACCAGACACAACAATTACCAGACATCCCTCCAGATGTTTCCAAACTATCTCAACAGCATCGAACTGAACTCACCATCTCCCACAAAACAGACTCTTGCTCCTCTGCTTCACTTTTGGCAGCCTTCTTCTCAGTTGTCCAAGTCAAAGACCCACTGTCATCCTCAACCCTGCACATTCCAACTTTTCCCACAACATCCAGTCACCCAGCCCTGACTATGAAACCTTCTGCATGCCTGGGTCACCTTCCCTTTTCCCTAGGGTGACCTTTATGGAATGCAACTCTAATTCAGTGATGTTTCTGCCTGAAGGCCTCACTCTCCAGTACTCTTAGATGAAGCCGATTGGGCCATATGATCTGCTCTTGCCTTCCTCTCCTGGTCTGCCTTTCATTCCCTTTCCTAACCCCTGTTCTGGCCACCTTGACCTCTCTTTTAATTTTTAATTTCTTTTTGAGACAGAATCTCACTCTCTCACCCAGACTGGAGTGCAGTGGTACAGTCTCGGCTCACTGCAACCTCTGCCTCCCTGGCTCAAGCAATTCACCTGCCTCAGCCTCCCGAGTAGCTGGAATTACAGGTGCATGCTACTACCACCTGGCTAATTTTTGTATTTTTAGTAGAGATGAGGTTTCATCTTGTTGGCCAGGCTGGTCTTGAACTCCTGACCTCAAATGATCCACCTACCTTGGCCTCCCAAAGTGCTGGGATTACATACCCTGATCTCTTAATCTATGGAATACTTCTCTGCACCAGGCCCTGCACTTCTGCTCTTCTCCTTGCATGGAGTGTCCTCTCCACCTCTGTACCCTCCATTCACCCTTTACTTTTTTTTTTCTGAGACAGAGTTTCACTCTGTCGCCCAGGCTGTGGTGCAATGGCGCAATCTTGACCTCAACTTCTGCGTCGTGGGTTCAAGTGATTCTCCTGCCTCAGCCTCCTGAGTAGCTGGGATTACAGGCATGCACCACTACACCTGGCTAATTTTGTATTTTTAGTAGAGATGGGATTTCTCCATGTTGGTCAGGGTGGTTTTGAACTCCCGACCTCAGGTGATCCACCCTCCTCCGCCTCCCAAAGTGCTGCGATTACAGGCGTGAGCCTCACCCTTTACATCTTAGCCCCACACCCGGCCTCACCCTTTACATCTTAGCTTACATCCCCTTTCATCAGGGGAATGATCTTTGATCCCCTCCACCCATCCACCATACCTCAGACTCCATATTGAGTGTGTGGGGGGGGGGGGGGGGTCTTTCATTAAATACTATCAAAGCACCCTAAACTTTTTCTTCATAGCTCAAGAAATTGTTCTTATATATTATGTGGGTGATGATTTGTTCAGCATGTCTCCCTATATAAATTTCATAAAGATAAGATTTGTGCCTGGTACATTGTCGGTGTTAAATAAATATTTGTTCATGAATAAAACATTTATAGAGCACTGATTATGTGCCAGAGATCATGCAAAATATTACACAAACATTATCCCATTTAATTCTACCAAGAACACAATGTGACTATATTATCAATCTCATCTTACAGAATGAGGAAACTGAGGCTTAAGGAGTTTAATTTGCAACTAAGGAAAGTGGCTGAGCTCAGATTCAAATCCAGGCTTGATTCCCCAAACTCATGTTTTAAATTTCTAGATGATGCTATCTGCGAGTCTCACTGCTTTGCTGGCTTTATAGTGAAAGTAGTGCACAGTGTCATAGTACTTGGAGTTCAAAACAAAGACAATCATCAGAATATCCAAGAAAATTAATCACACATTCCATGTCCTATTTTTCAGAAAGCAAACACATGTATAATTCAAATCATTAACACGAAAGTAAAATTCTTGAATGTTAATAATTAGGTTTGTTCAGAATAGACATGTTTGGACATGAAAAAACAATGCATACTATATTCTGTCCAAAAAGCCTTTGACAAAATGCAGCTAGTAAAGTATGCCTAAAAAACAATCAGGTAAGACTGGTCAGAAAGTGTGATTTCTTATTTATAACAAAATCTGAGTGAAAGTATAGGACTAAAAGGAGAATTGTCATCTGTAGTTTTTAGATATGGAGAGAAGGGAAAAGTGAAGGAGAGATAACAGAACTAGTTAGCATCTCGTGTGCTGCATAAAAATATCAATGCCTGACACAGACTTCTTCGTTCTTAGTTCTTGTTCCCCAGGGAGGAAATCCCGATGGCTTACTTAGTGGTTCAGGGATGAGGGCAAGTTTGTTCCCTTTTCTATGCCTCAGTTTCCTGGCACATGTAAGTGCAGTGTCTGGCTGTAAGCATTTGCTCATTTGCTATCCGAGAGCTATGATCAGTTTCCTTCTTCGGCTTGTAGCAGCTCTGCATCTACTTTCATGTTATCTGCTTAGTCATTAGTGCTCATCTTGTCTTTTATTTTATTTTTTAACATTTGGGAATAATTTCCAAGGGCAGAAACTGGACATTGAGTACATCTTCCTGCAGAGATGCCTCTGGATCTGTGGTTCTGGCTTACACAATTGTTACCCAGACGTCACACCTGTCAGCTGCTCTGAAAATCCCTGAGTATTTCAAGATAGTTTCTCTTATTCAGAGTGTTTGGGAAAAGACATATTCAGAGTGAAATGTGCTTACATTTCTTGCATAGTCTGTTGTCTAATACTACCTAATTGTGGCTACAGAAAGCTAAGGTATAATTTTGAGATTTTTTTTTTTAAGACTAAGATGAGTCTAACTAGGAAAATAATAGATGTGTTTCTGCAAGTTGTACTAAGTCCACTCTAGAGCTAAGGCCACATGTTTATTACATTGGATTTCTTGCTGGAATTTTTTCTCATGGACACCTGGGCTTTCTGTCACATTGTTTCTTCTTTTTGTCATTTATAGAAAAAGGCCTCCTAGAAGTTAGACATAATTTTTGAAAAACAGCTTGAAAAGTTTTTAAGTTTCATGATCTCATAACCTGTGTGGAGAGTCTTCCAAGCACCATGAGGGTGATAATGGTGGCACTAGCAATAGTAACCATAACAGTAGATGTAACTTACTGGTATTTTCAAGTGTCCCGCAATGTGCCAAGTAGTTTCATGCTCTACCTCGTCTCAACCCTGTAAGTTATGCATTGTTTATCCCCATTTTACAGATGAGGAAAATGGGACTTAGGAGTTTAGTAACTTGCCAAAAAGCAATAAGCCAGTAAGAGTAAAGCTGAGTTCAAACCCATGCTTGCCTGGCTCCAGATCCTGCCCTGTACCCCTTGAACTTGCTAAGAATCTGCACAACCCACTGCCTGGTTTCTCTACTACTGTGCAGTGCTGTGTGCTTATTGCTAAACTTTCACTGGCAAAATCAGATCCTGATTTAGACAACAAAAGCAAAGCAGTTTGAATCAATTATTAAGAAATTAGTTTTTTTTTCATGGTTAAAAAGATTTTTATTTATTTATTTATTTATTGCATTTTAGGTTTGGGGGTACATGTGAAGAACATGGAAGATTGTTGCATAGGTACACACATGGCAGTGTGATTTGCTGCCTTCCTCCCCATCACCTATATCTGGCATTTCTCCCCATGCTATCTTTTAAAAAAAATTTTGCTTTAAGTTCTGTGGTACGTGGGCTGAATGTGCAGGTTTGTTACCTAGGTATAAATGTGCCCTGGTGGCCTGCCACACCCACCAACCCGTCATCCAGGTTCCAAGCCCTACATGCATTAGGCATCTGTCCCAATGCCCCCTCCCCTTCTTCCCCACCCCCCCCAACAGGCCCCTGGGTGTGATGGTCCCCTAAATTGTTTTTAAAAAGGGTAGCATTCATATGGAACCACAAAAGAACCCAAATGGCCAAAGCCATCCTCAGCAAAAGAACAAAGCTAGAGGCTCCAGACTACATGGCTTCAAAATATATTGTGAAGCTATAGTAACCAAAGCAGCATAGTACTGATATAAAAACACATACACAGACCAATGGAATAGAGAATCCAGAAATTAATCCATGCATTTGCAGCTAACTGATTTTCAACAAAGGTGCCAAGAACATACAGTGGGGGAAAGAATAGTCTTTTTGATAAATGGTGCTGGAAAAATTGGATATTCATATGCAGGAGAATGAAACTAAACTCCTGTCACCTTATACAGAAATTCACCAAAGTGGTTTAAAAACTTAAATGTAAGACCAAAAACTATAAATATACTAAAAGAAAATATAAGGGAAATGCTTCAGGACATTGGACTGGAAAAAAAATAGACAAGACCTCAAAAACACAGGCAACAAAAGCAAAAATAGACAAATGGGATTATATCAAACTAAAAACCTACATAGCAAAGGAAACAAGCTATGCGTCTGACAAGGGATTCATACCCAGAATATAAAAGGGACTGAAACTGCTAAACAGCGAAAAATGTGATAATTCAATTAAAAAGGGCAAATAATCTGAACAGACATTTCTCAAAAGAAGACATACAAATGGCTAACAAATATATAAAAATATCACAAATGATCAGATATATGCAAATCCAAACCACAGTGAGATACCATCTTACCCCAGTAAAAATGTCTGTAATAAAAAAGACAAAACATAACACATGCTGATGAGGATGTGAAGAAAAGGGAACTGTTATACACTATTGGTGGGAAGGTAAAGTAGTACAGCCATTATAAAGAACAATATGAAGGTTCCTCAAAAAACCAAATACAAGTAGAACTACAATGACCCAGCAATGCCACTATTGGGTATATAGCCAAAGGAAAGGAGATCAGTATTTTGATTCCTGTGTTTATTGCACTCCTGTGTTTATTGCAATGCTATTCACAAAAGCCAAGATATGGAATCAACCTAACTATCCATCAACAGATGAAGGGATAACAGAAATGTGGTATATATACACAATAGAATACTACTCAGCCCTAAAATAGAATGAAATTCTGTCATTTGTGGCAACATGGATGAGACTGGAGGACACTGTGTTAGGTAAAATAAGCCAGGAACAGAAAGACAAATACCAGGTGTTCTCACTCATATGTAGAAGCTAAAAAAGTTGATCTCATAGAAGCAGAGATTAGAATAGTGGTTACTGAAGGCTGGGAAGAATCGTAGGGAGAGGGACAGGGAGAGATTGGGTAAAGGATGCAAAATTACAGATAGGAATAAGTTCTAGTGTTTTATAGCACTATAAGATGACTATAGTTAAAGAAGTTATGATATATTTTTGGATAGCTAGAAGAGAAGATTTTGAATGTTCCCAACACAAAGATATGATCTTATACATGTTTGACGTGATGAACACCTTGTTAATCACTGTAATTTGACCACTATACACTGTATATATCAAAACATCACGATGTGCCCCATAAGTTTAATACGTATGATGACTTTGTGTCAATTAAAGAATAAAAATAAATTGTTAGAAACACCCTAACACAGAAATTTATAGTGGGTTTGCTTTTGGAATAAGTTTGATCTATATTCAGGCACCAAAACAGTTTGAAGAAAGTCTTAGCAACTATTTTTAAAAATTAAGTTTTTTAAGATACAAAATTAATATACACCAAATTTGTACAATCTGTGATATCCATAATCAGTATGTGCCCTCATGCATATATAGGTGCATATGCACACACACACACACACACACACACACACACACACACACAGGTACAAAAATCAACCATGATGCTACAATCTAGAAATAAGAACAAATTTTAAACAGCTATGATTTTATTTAGAGCACATGCTTTTGTGACCAGCCTTTTATCATGTAATATGTCATGAACATTTTGCTATTTTATTTTCATTACAGAACACATTTTTTTCATGGCACCTTAGTATTTCATTGCATGAATATAACAAAATTTATCTACTTCTGTAAATTTGAATATTTTGGTTATTTCCAGTTTATTATAGAGAACTATAAAATAAATATTTGTGTGGATAGATTTGGAGTATTTTCTTAAGTTACATTTCTAGAAAAAGAATTCTGGGTCATATAATGTAAATTTTATAAGGTTTTTGATCCATATTGTTAAATTTGTCTCTGGAGAGGATATACCTATTTTTACTTATCCAGCAATGAAAAGTAATGACAGTATGATGATGATGATGATTATGATGATGGCAGCAAATTATGAGTGCCCACTGGGTGCTCAATTCCTAGAGTTTCACATGCAGCAGCTGATCTAATTTTCCCATCTGTTCGGTGAGGTTGGGTACCACTGAGCCTGTTTTATATAGCCGTGTTTTATCTGCATAAGTGCAAAGAAAGACATGCGTGCCAAAGACTGCAAGGGTCTGCCTGACCTGACCTCTGCTATTTGGCAAGAAAACATTTAACAGCCACGCTAAAACTCTTTTTACTTCTTAAACTGCCCCAGATTTTCCTAACTGAAAGCTTTTGTATTCATTCATGTTCCTTCTTCTTGAGATGCTCTTCCCTTGGGTTTGCAGGTTTCTCTTTTATGTCTCAGCCCAGAGGCTGTTAAGTGAGGTTGGGTGCCACAAAAATGCATTTTCTAAACATGTAATCTAAAGGATGCTTCCGTCCTTACTTCCCAAACCCCTAACACCAGCCTAGCCTCCCTATCACATCAGCCCACTCTATTTCTTTAATGGCTCTTGCCCTTTTCTGAAACATTTAAAAATTGTCTGTTTCACTCATGAAATGTAGTTTCCCTAAGGACAAGGAGCACTAGAATAGGGCCTGGTAAACAGTAGGAACACAATACATGCTTGCAGGCTGATGCACATATGAAAGGACGGCTAAAAGCAGCCATCAGGATTGGAACCCAGGTGCGCTTTTGAAACTTGCTTTAATCGTCGTAATATACAGAAGATGTCTCCTCTCCCATCCTCAGCAGCAGTATGTATTTATTTGCTCTCTGCCAGTTTGATAGGTAAAATATGATATCTTTTTATATTTTATTAGTTATCTGTATTTCTGCTTTTATTAATTACCTCTGCCCATTTTTTTCCCATTGGTTAGTCATCTTTTCTCATTATTTGTATTTCTCAATATTGGTATTAGACTACTAAACATATCCTTGCCAGGTAAGATAACAGGTCGAAAAGAAGAATACATGATTAATTTGACAGATGTAGAAAGACATGAAGTAGAATTCATTACCAATCCTGGGTAAAATCCTTTTAATGCATGTAGGCTGTAAGGACGCTCTCTTAGTAGCACAAAGAAGACCTATAAGTTCCATCACAATGTTTCACAAAGAAATACTAAAAACATAGACATTTAGATCAGTACTTTCTTACTCACCCTTTGACTCAGGTTCTTTAGTAGATGTTTACTTTGTAAGCATCAAATGAATTAATTAATGTGGAGAGGAATATATTCATCAGTGTCTGGCACATAGTAAGGTCATATACATTGGTGATTATTATTATTACCTCTATCTAACATATACAATTAAAATAATGAGTTTGTCTGACACAGGAACAGAAAATCAAACACTGCATGTTCTCACTCATAGGCGGGTGTTGAACAATGAGAACACATGGACATAGGAAGGGGAGCATCACACACTGGGGTCTGTTGGGGGCAAAATAGGGGAGGGACAGTTGGGGGTGGGGAGTTGTGGAGAGATAGCATGGGGGAGAAATGCCAGATACAGGTGATCGGAGGAAGGCAGCAAATCACACTGCCATGTGTGTACCTATGCAACAATCTTGCATGTTCTTCACATGTACCCCAAAACCTAAAATGCAATTTAAAAAAAATGGAAAAAAATGAGTTTGTAACCATTCATTAACTCTTGCTTATATTTTTAGTACATCCATGCTCACCCTTTCATGAGTAAAATTAATTATGAACATGTTCAAATAAGTGAATTATAAAAATAAATGTAAATGGGTTAAAGCTCTGTCTTAAAAGATAAAGCCTCTCACACTGAGTTAAGAAAAATGTTGAATATATGCTGTTTGTAAAAGACACAAAAGACATGGTTACAAAAATAATACGGTTTGGAAATATATACTAAGTCTAGGTTAAAAAAAAAACTAAGACAGCAATATTAGTATTAAACAAAGCAGACTCCATGACACAAGGCATTTCATGGAATAGACAGAATTATTTTAGGTTGATAAAAGTCATGCTTACCAATAGAGCTATATTTATTAAATTTTATGTACCAAGAGATAGCAAATATGTAGGTATATGTATGTATGTTTTAAAAATGCTTAAGAATTGATAAAATTTTACTTGAAGTAGATGACTAAAATACAGACAAAAAATATGTATCAAGTTTTCAGTTCAAGAGTAAATCAAAACTGTAATGACAGATGACTTAGAAAATACTGAAAATGAGAGCTTTGTGAAAGAAGCCAAAGTTATTCTCCTCTATGAATGCTTAGATGAGTTTTATATATATATATGTTTTTATTTATTTTTTTTTTTTTTAAGACAGGGTTTCGCCATGTTGGTCAGGCTGGTCTTGAACTCCCAACCTCAGGTGATCCGCCCGCCTTAGACTCCAAAGTGCTTGGATTACAGGCGTGAACCACCACACCTGGCCTAGATGAGTTATATTTAAACAAGAAAGACACAAATAACTTAACTTGGGCATTAGAGTAAATAAGGGTTGAAAAAGAACTACAAATTAAAATAAAGGAAGCAAAAATTAATGAGTTAAAAAACAGAAAATCATTAGAGTTAATTAGTACATTTAAACTGGACACGCCTCTGACAAGCCTAACCAGAAAATAAGAGGAAAAGCATAATTGTCCATCAGTAATGAGAAATAACATATTTTCAGATGCTGAAAGAAGTGAAAGCAATTTCAAGTAAAAAACCATATGCAGATAATATGAAGAATTTTGATAAATTTGAAGATATTTGTCAAATTTTATTCAAAGAGACATAATATCTGAAAACTAATGATTGTAGAAGACAAAAAAAATTGACAAAATTTATCCTTAGAAATTGTTGGATCCAAATAGTTTATATTCATGCTATATAAGTATTTTCAGAGTCTTTAAGTATGTAAAAAAGCTTCCTAATTCACTTTCAAAGCTAGCATAATCCTGATCCCAAAACTGAGAAGCAGAGCCAAATCAAAAGAAAACAAATAAAAAATGTGAACAACCCACTGTCACCACAAAACAAGCAATTCCACAGATTTACATCATTTGGAAATGAAGTTGAAATACAATAAAAGTTGTCATTGTATCTGCCAATCTATTAAGTAAAAAACAAACCATAACCAAGTAGGACAGGAACTGGCAAACTTTGGGGGATTTATTATTTTATTATTTTTTATTTTATTTTTTAAAATTTATTTACTTTAGGTGCATACTATATCTGGCATTTCTCCCCATGTTATCCCCTCCCTACCCTCCCCTCCCCTCCCTACCCCTCACTGTCTCTCCCCTACCCCCTCAAACTGTCCCCAGTGTGTGATGCTCCTCTCCCTGAGCCCATGTATTCTCCTTGTTCAACACCCACCTATGAGTGAGAACATACGGTGTTTGGCTTTCTGTTCTTGTGTCAGTTTGCTGAGAATGATGGTTTTCAGATTCATCCAAGTCCCTACAAAGGACACGAACTCACCGTTTTTTATGGCTGCATAGTATTCCATGGTGTATATGTACCACATTTTCTTTGTCCAGTCTATCATTGATGGGCATTTGGGTTGGTTCCAGGTCTTTACTATTGTACACAGGGCTGCAATGAACATACGTGTGCATGTGTCTTTATAGTAGAATGATTTATAGTTCTTTGGGTATATACCCAGTAGTGGGATTGCTGGGTCAAATGGAATTTCTATTTCTAGATCCTTGAGAAATCGCCACACTGTCTTCCATAATGGTTGAACTAATTTACACTTCCACCAACTGTGTAAGAGTGTTCCTATTTCTCCACATCCTCTCCAGTATCTGTTGTCTCCAGATTTTTTAATGATCACCATTCTAACTGGCGTGAGATGATATCTCAGTGTGGTTTTGATTTGCATTTTTCTAATGACCAGTGATGATGAGCATTTTTTCATATGTTTGTTGGCCTCATATATGTCCCCTTTTGAAAAGCATCTGTTCATATCCTTCACAAAAATATGGAACGCTTCACGAATTTGCATGTCTTCCTTGTGCAGGGGCCATGCTAATCTTCTCTGTATTGTTCCAATTTTAGTATATGTGCTGCCGAAGCGAGCACGGGGTTTTATTATTAAAAACACCAGGGAATAATGGAATAATTATCAGGAAGGGAACACTCTCATTTTAAGGATTAAACTTGTAACCTGAGGTGGCTCTTTTTGTATCCAGCGATATATCGTTAGATTCTGCATCATCTTCATACAACTTTATCTGTCTCTTCATTGTTGTCAGAATAAATTAAGAGAAGAAGTGAAATTTAGGAGAAAGAAGCTTGCTATCTCTGATCCTGGTAATAGATATCTGTGTGGTTCTTCTGGCCTCAGAATGGTGGTTCATGAATTTTGCATGAATTTTGGGGTACAGGGCTAGATAGTAAATAGTTTAGGCTAGCAGCATGGTCTCTGTTTCTGTTACTCAACTCTGTTACTGCAGCTTGAATGCAGCCATAGTCGTTAGGTAAATGAATGTGTGTGGCTATGTTCTAACAAAACTGTATTTGTGCGCACTAAAATTTGAATTTCATGTAATTTTCCTGTGTCACAAAATAGATTCTTTGTTTGATTTTTAAAAATCTTTTAAAAATGCAAAATTTGTATTTAATTCATGTGGGCATACCAAAAAAAAGAATGCAGGTTGGATTTGACCTATGAGCTCTAGTTAGCTAACATTTAAGGGTGGATTTATACTTCACTTTAAAGGGAATTGAGAACAAAAGTGTTTCTTCTGTTCTTTGATTATTAAGAATATTATTATGAACAAGAAACATGTCTAAAATTATAATTAATGAACAGTGTTCTAGAAGATTAAGTCAATATAATGAGAGAAGAAAAGAAAGGAGATATAAATGATGGAAAAGGCACCTTATTAAGATTTGTATACTCTGTACTATAATAATTTGTTACCTGGAAAACAAATGGTGTACTCTTAAAAAAATCTTTTTCTTAACTTTGAATTCTAAAAACACCTAGAAGCAATGATTAGTGCACTTGCAATGAATATTCAGGTCCTTCAAACACCGTTTCCTACTAAAAAGGACCAAGACTCCTTGGAGAAATGGCTGATTCCAGGTCTGGGCAGGGAACATACAAGTACAGACTTACTGCCACAGGTCAGGTGGCCATAAGAGACTGCAATATTGTGTCAAAAGAACTCAGGAACTAACTTGAATAACAACCATTGGCCAATGATGAGACAATGTGAAACTCAATAAGGATTCACAAAGGATTGAAAATCGCTACAAGGACAAATAATTTGTTTCAATTAGTAAGCTCTCAATGATGCTGGGGGAAAAGAGACCTTCATTTATTACCTTTGAAGGAAACTAATAACTGCCTTATTTTGAAAATTGACAAGTAAAGAACTAGGTGTATATCCCATCTTTCCCATAAAATCTACACCTCAGTTAATCAAATGGTTGATGAGTGGAAGTTGCTTCATCTAGGTGTTTTCCAGTTAATAAATGAAGGTGGAATGATAGAATGTCACCATTTTGCAACCCTAATAAATAAAATAAATTAATAAATTTCAGCAATCACTCTTATTAGCAATATTTTGAAAGAACAATAAAACATTATATACCTCCTGATGGAAGTATATATCATCTAAGCATTGGTTTTACAGCAAACAAACAGACAAAGTGATAAATCCTTCTAAGTTGAATAACCAACTTCCAGGAACTATAAGGAGAAGGAGAATATATTAAATGATACCATTGTGATGAAGTCAGCAAAATTCAGACTATGGAAAATTGTTTATTCAAAGAAAAATTAAATGGAAATTCCAAGAAAAAAGACAAGGGAGAACTTGTACAGGAAACACACTTAGACATATAAACTATACCATATGAACCTGATTTGGATCTCAATTCAAATAAAAAAGTTCTAAAAGTGTCCCTAGAAAATTGAAGATATTTGATAATAAAAATTACTGTTGGCTTTTGTTTAGATATAATAGTATTATTGTTATACTTTTCAAAAAATCAGTCTTGTTTAGTGGTAAATAGTTAACTATTTACAGATGAAATGACATGCTGTCTAGAATTTGCTTCCAAAGCATCTGAGTGGAGTGAGGAATCTGAATAAAATAAAACTGCCTATGAATTAGTTTACAATTATTAAAGTTGGGTGATAGTTACATCAGCTTCATTACATAATTTCTCTACTTTTGTATACATTTGATCATATCCATAATAATTACTTAACATGTTAAAAAAGAAGAAAAGTACATAACTAAAAAATGACTCACTGATTACCTACAACATTTCGTTATCTGTACCTGCATTTATAAGTTTTTTTTATAGCCATCTTAAATAAACTTGCTTTTTAATTCATCCTATTTGAAAGCCAAATGCCTTCAGGGCTGTGAAGGACACAAAGAGGTGGGATTTTGTTCCTGACCTCCTGGATTCATTATGAAACAAGACTCCTGGAAATCCTACAGTAATTCATAGCCTACAATGCTGCAAAGACATGGAGGAAAAGATTCGAGGACAAGTGTATACACGTGGCCTCAGAGAACAGACACCATGGGGACATATGAGACAGTGGAACAGAGGGTATTTTAAGTGAAGGGGAATGATTCTAAAGGAGGGGGTCAGAGTGAACGTGGATAGACGATTATTTAGAAAGGAGGGTACAAGATGAAGGGACACCCCTGAAATTGGGCACAGGCACGTAGATTTGATACCATGATTACCAGGCAGCCTCTGTAATGTGTGATCACAGTAAGCTCTTGCATATGGCTTGTTTTAAAGGCAGATATGTTCAGGATGTGTTGGAGAGGTTTATTCCCTCACTGAGCAAATTTTTATAGAGATGAGACTAGAATCGAGAGTGAAGTGAAGGGAGTCATATTAAAGCATGAGTTCTCTCAATGTTCTCTTCCAGAGGAGCTGCAAAGTGAACAATATATTTACGATCATACCAAGAAAGTATTTGCCTTTGCCACTGTCATTCTATTGTGTGAGTGGAGTGAAATGTTCCACAGATGAAATGATGTGTGTTATTGTAACAGATTAAATGAAGAGCAAATATGAGGATCTATCTATCATTTATAGCCAGACACCAAAGAGATTTGCAAAAATGTAAAACAATATCAACCTTCTCACCTTTTTAAATTTGGAAAATACACTTTGTTTTCACAAAAGTGTATTATTTATGTTAATATGCAATGGGTTTATTATTTATTTATTTTTGAAACAGGGTCTTGCTCTGTCGTGCAGGCTGGAGTGCAATTGTGGGATCACAGCTCACTGCAGCCTTGAACTCCTGGGCTCAAGCAATCCTCCTGCCTCAGCCTCCTGAATAGCTGGGATTACAGGCATGAGGCACCATGCCTGGCTAATTTTTTGATTTTTTGCGAAGATGGGGTCTTGTTATGTTACCCAGGCTGGTCGCAAACTCCTGAGTACAAGTGATCCTCCAGCCTTGGCTTCCCAAAGTGCTGAGATTACAGGTGTGAGCCATCATACCTGACGTTTTATTGTTAAAGAAATTAATAAATGTTTTTAAGTTTCTCAGTTTTAATTTTGAATTTGGCAAATGTCAACAGATAGAGTCTACATACACAAAAGCTCTTCGATGTCCTACATAATTTTAAGAGTATAGAGGGAGACAAGAGGTCTGCGAATTACTACATTTGAGTGTTTATTGAGGCTATGGAGAAGACGGATTTGAGAGAAATTTCAAAGGAAAAGTGATCATGACATGGTGTTTACTTCAATAAATAATCATAAAGCACTCACAATGTCCAAGGTCTTAAACACGAAGTAGAAAGACACAAGGTGTCTTCAGGTGGTCAAGGTGGAGGTCTGTTTGATTTAGATACAAATTGTCATCTGCATTGAGAAGTAAATTAGTCTTTTTTTTTTTTTTTTTTTTTTGAGATGGAATCTTGCTTGTTACCCAGGCTGGAGTTCAATGGCATCATCTCTGCTCACTGCAGTCTCCGCCTCCCAGGCTCAAGTAATTCTCCTGTCTCAGCCTCTCCGAGTAGCTGGGATTATAGGCACTTAACACCACACCCAGCTGCTTTTTGATTTTTTAGTAGAGACAGGGTTTAGCCATGTTGGCCAGGATGGTCTTGAACTCCTGACCATAAGTGATCCTCCCACCTCAGCATCCCAAAGTGCTGGGATTACAGGTGTGAGCTAGTAAGGTCTGGGTAGTCAGTCTTGAATAACTTCTAGTGATGTTCCAAGTGATTTGTTCTTTCAGAGAATTGGATGGGCCAGATTCTAAATGTCACTCAGAAAAGCATGGCTTTTTTAATCTACATAGAAAGAATGCTTTCTCAAAAGGACTCAATATCTTAAGCAGAATCAAATATACTTATCCCTTTGCTTACACAAGTCATAAACTCTGTCAGCTCTCACCTACCTCCTGCTTATTCTCATTTACTTTTGTTCAAAGGACATATTTTTATTCCCAAATTATTTCCCCAGGTAGGGATAATAATTCAGTATCTTGACATTCATTTAATCCATGTGCACAGTAAGTCAAGTCATTTTACTAGAGTCTAATGAAAAATAGAACTAGAATGGTATCTGCCTGTGAAAAAGACACAAAGTTTAGAGAATACATTAAAGTTTACAAAAAGATTTTGGGAGATTATGTAGGTTACCATTATTAAATACCCAAATAAGATTATTTCTATAAGAAACAGTTTAAAATACCGCTCACCTACCACCATCCCCATGATGAAATTAAACACTCTCCTGGTGCTCCCATGAGTACTACAATTTTTCTCCTACAGTATTACCAACACCTCTGCTATTTGACAGTTTGTTAGACTTCTTTCTTTTTCTCTCTGCCCAGGGAGCTCTTGCAGAGGAGGTGTTTTGCTTTATTCCCATTTGATTTCCAACAATCCCTTACATGGTGCATTCTATCTAGCAAGTTTCAGTAATGGATGTTGAATTTAATGAGGTAAAGAAAGCCCTAACGTTGCCAGATTGCTCTTGTTTATTTAATGTATGTAGTTGTTCAAAAGTTCATTGATGGGGTTCAGCTATGACACAGTAATGGGTGTGATATACTATTCTGCTATGAAAAAAGAGATGTAATTGATTATAATATATGAAGTCCCTGTTTTTAAATATTTAGGATTTTGGTCTTCTGGAGAAGAAAACGCATGAGATGAACTCGATGGTACTCTGGCTTTCTCCTTCAGGGAATTTTTAAAATTGTGGTACAGAGAAGTTGGGCCTAATGAAACTGATCTCTGGGTGGAGAAAACAGAGGTTGGCACTCAGGGATACTGAGATGAATGAAATTTGCAAGGCCAGGTGCCACAGAGGAGAGAGCTGTGTAGTGACATCCAGTGAATCTATGTGCTAGGTCTCCGTGAAACTCTGGCCAAATATTTGAATCTATGGTCAAATATACCCAGTGTAATCATAGGGTAACTGCTTGCAAGAATACTAGTAGGTGGGTTTGTTAGATTCTTTGAGGCATGGGCTTAAGCTTTGCCATTACTTTTAAGGCTAGAGCAGTGCTGCTTTAAGATACACTTTTCTGGGGTCTCAGCTGTGCCCAGATTATGGAACGAGCTCTCTACTGTAGCTTGTTTCACCTTCAGTGTGTCATATGTGACCTCTGGAGTCTCTGTTGAGTTCGCAGCCCTTGGGGACAATAAGTGAATATTTTAGACTTTATGCCAATAAATTAAACAACCTAAATGAATTGAACAAATTCTTTGAAGTACACAAATTTTCAAAAGTGATTTAAGAAGAAAGAACACTTGAATAAATCAGTTTACGTGGAAATGCAAATAATCTAGAATTGCCAATTCAATTTAGAAAAAAATAAAGTTGGAGGAGTTATGTTACTTGACTTAAGGATATATTAAAAAAGATTATTATCTGGTGGGCACGGTGGCTCATGTCTGTAATCCCAGCACTTTGGGAGGCCAAGGAGGGTGGATCACTTGAAGTCAGGAGTTCTAGACCAACCTGATCATCATGGTGAAACGCTGTCTCTACTAAAAACACAAAAATGAGCCGGGCAAGGTGGTGCACGCCTGTAATCCCAGCTACTTGGGAGGCTGAGGTATGAGAATCACTTGAATCTAGGAGGCAGAGGTTACAATGAGCTGAGATCGTGCCACTGTACCCCAGCCTGGGTTACAGAGTGAGACTCTGTCTTAAGAGAAAAAATGATGATCATCAAAACAATATTACATTAGTGTAAGGATAGACTAATAGATGAATAGAAGAGAACAGAAACTCCAGGAACAGGCCAAGACTCGAAAATGAACTTTTCTTTTTTTTTCTTTTTTTTTTTCACATTGGACATTTGTACAAGAAAATGAACTTTTCAAAAAAGGTATATAAGTAATTCAATGGGGGAAAGTAGTTCAATGAAGGAAAGTCTTTTCAACAAATGGTGTAAGAGTAAATGACTATCTATATTCAAAAAGATCATCCTTGAACCTAGAAGAAATGGATATATATTCCTAGATACATACAACCTACCAAGACTGAACCATGAAGAAATCCAAATCTGAATAGACCAATAATAAGTAATAATATCAAAGCTGTAATAAAAATTTCCTAGCAAAGAAAAGCCTGGAACCCAATCAATGGCTTTATTGTTGAATTCTATCAAACATTCAAAGAAAAACTAATACCAATTCTACTCAAACTATTTCAAAAAACAGAAGAAGAAGGAATACTTCCAAATACTCATTATATGAGGCCAGTATTACCTTGCTACCAAAACACATGAAAAATAATCAAAAAGAGACATCAAAAAAAACACAAAACAAAACTACAGAATAATATCTCTGATGAAAATTGATACAAAAATACTCAACAAAACACTGATAAACCAAATTCAACAACATATTAAAAAGATTATTCATCATGACCAAGTGAGATTCATTCTAGGGGTGCAAGGATGGTTCAACATATGTAAATCAATCAGTGTGATACAGCATATCAACAGAATGAAGGACAAAAACTGTATGGTCATTTCAATTATTGCTGAAAAAGCATTTGATAAAACTCAACATCCTTTCATGATAAAAAGCCCCAGAAAACTGGATCTAGAAAGAACATATTCCAGAACAATAAAAACCATATATGATAGACCCAAAGCTAGTATTATTTTGACTGGGAAGAAGTGAAAACCTTTCCTCTAAGATCTAGAATGAGACAAAGATCTTTACTTTCACTGCTGTTATGTGACATAGTATTGTGAGTCCTAACTACAGCAATCAGACAAGAGAAAGAAAGTAAATGCATCCAAATTGGAAAGGAAGAAGTCAAATTATCCTTGTTTGCAGATATAATCATATGTTTGAAATATAAGATATATCCTTGTTTGCATATAATCTTATGTTTGAAAAAACCTAGACTCCACCAAAAAGCTATTAGAACTGATTTAAAAAATCAGTAAAGTTGCAGGATACAAAAATCAGTAGCATTTCTATATGCCAATAGCAAACGGTTCGAAAAAGATTTTTAAAAAGTAATTCAGTTTACAATAGCTACAAATAAAATACCTAGGAATAAACTTAACCAAAGAAGTCCCAAAAATTTCTACAATGAAAACTATAGAACACTTGTGAAAGAAATTGAAGAAGAGACACCAAAAATGGAGATATTCTATGTTCATTAATTGGCAGAATCAATATTGTTAAAATGTCCATACTACATAAAGCAATTTACAGATTCAGTGCAATTCTTATCAAAATGCCAATGAGATTCTTCATAGAAATAAAAGAAATAATCTTAGAATTTATATGGAGCCACAAAAGATCCATAATAGCCAAAGACATCCAGAACAAAAAGATCAAAACTGGAGGAATCACACTACCTGACTTCAAATTACACGACAGAGATATAGTAACAAAAATAACATGGTACTGGCATAAAAATAGACACACAGACAAATGAACCTGAATAAAGAACCTAGAAATAAATTCATACATCTACAGTGAAGTCATTTTTGACAAACGTGTCATGAATATATATTGGAGAAAGAACAGTCTCTTCAATAAATGGTGCTGGGAAACTGGATATCCACATGCAGAAGAATCAAACTAGACCCCTATCTCTTGAAATATACAAAAATCAAATTAAAATTGATTAAAGACTTAAATCTAAGACCTAAAACTATGAAACTCCTAAAAGAAAACATCAGAAAAACTCTTTTGGACATTGGACTGGCATACATCTCTTGAGTAATATCTCAAAGCACAGGCAAACAAAGCAAAAGTGGACAAATGGGATCATATCCAGTTAACAAGCTTTTGTGTAGCAAAGGAGACAATCAACAAACTGAAGAGACAATCCACAGAATGGGAGAAAATATTTGCAAACTATCCATCTAAAAAAAACCCTAATAACCAAAATATACAAGGAGCTCAAATGACTCAATAAGAAAAAATACAATCATCTGATTAAAGATGGGTGAAAGACATGAATAAACATTTCTTAAAAGAAGACATACAAATGGTAAACAGGTATATGAAAATGTGCTCAACATTATTCATCATCAGAGAAATGCAAATCAAAACTACAAAGAGATCTCTCACTCCAGTAAAAATGGCTTTTATTCAAAAGACAGTTAATAATAAATGCTGGTGAGAACTCGGAGAAAAGGGGAACCCTCATACCTTGTTATTAGGAGTGTGAATTACTACGGCAGCTATGGAGAACAGAATGGGGGCTCCTCAAAAAACTAAAAATAGAGCTACCATATTTTCCAGCAATCCAATGGCTAGGTATATACCTAAGAGAAATGAAATCAATATATTGAAGAGACATCTGCATTCCCATGTTTTTGGCAGCACTATTCACAATAGCCATGATATGGAAGCAACCTAAATATCCATCAACAGCCAAATGAATAAAGCAAGTGTGGTACATATACGCAATGGAGTGCTATTCAGCCATAAAAAGAATGAGATCCTGTCATTTGCAACAACATGGATGGAACTGGAGAACATTTTGTTAAGTGAAGTAAGCCAGGCAAAGAAAGACAAACTTTGCATATTCTCACCTATTTTGGGGAGACATGAAAATACATCCACATGCAGGCTTGTCTATGAGTGTTCAAAGAGGCTTTATTTGTAAACCCCAAAGTAGAAACAGTCCAAATTTCATCAGTATGTGGAAGTATAAAACATTATACCTATACTCTAGAATAAAAAAGAATAGGCTATTGATACATGTAACATGCATCTCAAAATCACTATCATGAATGAAAGAAAAGAGGCCAAAAAGATTCACACTGCATGATTTTCTTCATGTAGGAATCTAGAAAATGCAAGGTAATCTATAGTGATGGTAAACAGATCAGTATTTGCCCAGGGACAGAATTCGTAACTCCATGGATTCCATGGGTGTCAGAGTTGTGCTCTGAGTTATCTAACATATATTTGATGAACATATGATCACATAAAGTGAAAAATCAACCTCCAAACTCAAAGTTTGGAGTCTAATTGCAGAATAACACCGATAACCTCTGTGTGTCCCATTGGAAGAACATATGATGCTTCGAGGATGGTTGTGTCAGAGATAAGATGAGATGGTATGTGAAAAATAATAGCAATTATAAGATCTGGTAGAAATTTAATTTATTCTTGTTTGTTATTAATAGCTGGAGATAAGCCTGAAATTGGAATTTCATAGCTCATCAGTGAGGGCAATAAAGGATTTGCATCAAATAAGCTTTGGAGTCTCTCTCTCTCTCTCTCTCTCTCTCCCACACACACACACACACACACACACACACACACGTGCACTTATGCATGCACACACACAAACATACATGACTCAGGTTTCATAGACATTGTTTCTGGAGATAAAGGATATGGCTCTGAATTTTGTTTCTAATGCCGTTGGTGATTCGCATGCTAATTTTAGGCTAGCAATCAAATCCTAAAAGATCAGTTAGACTGTGCCCCACTGTAACCACTGAAAATGGAGCTCTCACCTCTGCCTACTGGCTCTTCACTTGAAGTCACCTTCCTTATTTGTCCCCTCTCAATTTATGCCTGTTGCCTCAGTATGGCTATTAATTGTGGTTTCTTAACATTTTGAGTGATATGAGCTAGACGGTAAATTAACATTGAATTAATATTTCCTGGTTTGGGTCTACAAGGTGGGAATTATTCCCACTTTAAATAAAGATGAAGCAAATCGCTCGTCTACTATGCTACCACATTGCCTTAGAGAAGGGAGACCAAGACGTCCAGTAATACAAGACTGAAATACTTACTGCGTGTCCACTGTATGCTCAGTACTTTCTAAATGCTTTCCATATATTAGCTCATTTAATTTTCCAAAAATGCTAGGAGGATATCAATACATTAGTGTTATTACAGATTGGGAAACAGGCATGAGAGGCTAAGTAACTTGCCCAAGGCCATGCAACAAGTGAGAGATGGAACTGGATTTGAACTCTGGTACCCCCTCAGCTCCAGAACTGGTGGGTAATAATTTCTGGTCATGAAAAGTATTACAAGCCTCTGTTTTTGTGTTGCTTCTACCTGGTACAAGAACCTTGATGAGCCAAGAGTTACTGGAACTTTAGTAAGCTCATTAATTGAACACATTTATTGTTATAGCATTTTCCCCCCACAAAGGTTTGACATTATTAACAGAGGCAAAGTTAAGCTATGTTGGCCCTTGGTAAAGACATAGTTTATCAGAACCTGGGAAGCTGAGGGTTGTGGCTGGTTCTCCTTTTCTAGGATATTCCCTGAGGCCATTTATAGCAGACCAATGTGCTTGCTCTTCCTACTTTATCCTTCCAGGCCTGGGGCAGCTTTACGCAATGAGTAATGACCGAACTCCCAAATGCTCCCATTCTGTCCTGCCTCTCTTCCCCTTACTCCAAGAATGGGGAATTAGCATTGCCCTGTTTGTAACTGGGTTGCAATTCATGCAGCCTCCTAATTGCAAAATCACTTCCCTGCAGCTTTCCTTCAGACAAGGTGGAACTGGCCCCAGAAGCTGAGTGCTTACACCAAAGGTACTTTTTAAAATTGAAAGCTGCCTTCTGTTTTGCTCTTCCGTTGTAGTGTGACAGATAACAGGGTGCAAAAAGCCCTTTATCCTGTTAGTAGTGGCCTTAGGTAAGAAAAAAAAAAAAAGCATGATTCAAGTTTTCTGTGGCCTCTGGCTCAGTTGTAATGGAATGTAAGTGCAATGCCAGAGCCTGGTAAAAATAGAAACTCTCCAGTGTCCAGAATCCTATCCAGATGGTGTGGGAATCCAGATAGTAACTCATCACTAAGGAGGGTCACCATGAATTAGTGGGGAGATGTCATGCCTCACGCTGGGGAGTAAATGAAATGGGCTGTAGTTTAGAGTGGAACCTCTCGTATTGTCAGAGAGTCCCAGGTTGCTCCTTAAGTGTCTTTACTCTGGCTTAATCAAGAGTTTGGTTATTACATAAGGCTGCGTGCCTGGAAGAAGGAAATAGGAAGAGCAAGCGCAGTGGCCACTGCTAGAAGTGGCCTCATGGAACATCCTAGAAAAGGAGAACCAGACACAACACTGAGCTTCCCAGAGTGTGTGGGGGAGGAGGTCGGCATCTGTGATAATGAGAGAAGATGCCTGGAGGGAGCTGGCCCCAAACTCTGATAAGCTGTGTCTTTACGAAGGGCCAAGGTAGCTTGTCGTTTGCTCTGTTAATAGTGTCAAACTTAGGCGGGGGGGGGGGGGGGGGAAATGCAATAAAAATAAATGTGTTCAATCAATGGACTTACTAAAATTCCAGTAACTCTTAGCTTGTCAAATCTTCAACAAAACTTGAATCATGCTTTTTTTTTTTCTTACCTAAGGCCACTACTGCCAGGTAGAATCAACACAAAAAGAAGCCTTGTAATGTTTTTCACAGCAAGTATTACCCTTCATACAAATCATAAATTTAACCCCTTTCCATTAAGCATAGCCTCCTAAAAGGAATTAGCTTTGTGCCCTGGGGAAGCCACTGAACTCTGCTAGTCTCCCATTCTTTATCAGTGTCCTGAGGGTGATCATATCCATTTTCACAGGGTACTTCTTTTGGCAAATAAATAACAAGAAGGTAAAAGAATCAAGAAGGGTGACAAGCATATGGGTGGCTAAAAATTTTATCTGAAGAAATCAAAGCAATACAATTGATTGGCACCACTAAGAAAGAGTGTAAGAGAACTGGAGGGAACCCCTCTGCTGGTCAGTTTTTACTGTTTGGAGTAAATGTCACCTCTATCATGTTGCGTTGTTAATCTCAGTGTCTGTCTCCTTAATAAATAGACAGTGATCCTTCAAAGTGGGGAGGACCATGGCGTGTTCACGTGTGGGGGTCCATTACAGCATTTCATGCATAAAGGTGCTTGGATGTTTATTGAAAAAAAGAATGAGTGAAGATTTGGAATAGTGGAAACATTGGGAAGGGTGTTTATTTTGGTGGGAATGTAGCGTGATGCAAACTAGGAAGTTACTTAGAATGTCCAGGAAAAGACAAGAGAGGGTGGCCCGGCTGGAAAACAGGGATTGGGGAGTACTTAGCAAGAGACACACCGAAGAGGCCAGGACCCATCTACCTTATCTCCTCACCTATAAATGTTGCTCCCCCTCCTACATTTGCAAGGTTCAAGCCTCACAAGAGGGCTCCCTGTCTCCACCATCACCTCCTGCTCCTCTTTGGAAATGGAACCACGGTTCCCAAGCTCTCTATACTAGAAACAGGGCTCTGCACTCTGCACTTACTTTTCTAAGTTCATATTTTGAATAGGTAATACATTTACGTGGCTCAAAAATTAGAACAATATAACAAGTTATACTTTGAGATGTCACACCCTTGACTATATCTAACCTATCCCCCCTTCAGTCCCTACACATAATTCTTTTAATTAGTTTCTTATTCTTCCAGTGTTTTATGCAGATATAAGGAAGTATGTCTATATATTTTTGCTTATGTTTCCTACACAAAAGGTTGCATACTACGTATATTTCTACATACTGCTTTTTTAATACACCCTGGTCCTCCTTTCCCTATCAATGTTTAAAGATCTTCATTTTTTTATAGCTGTGTAGTATTCCATTGTATGTATTTAGCATAGTTTATTCAACCAGTCTTCTATTGCTGAATTTTTTTCATTATATGCACTGTGGAAATGAATAACTAGTAATTTTGAACAGTTTTTGAACTTAGCCTTTTGCCTGATCGTTGATGCCTTTTTTCTTTGGTGATCTTAGCAATTCTTATGACTCCATAGATCACCTCCATGCTGATGACAAAGCCCCTTGCCGTGTGCACCCCCTCTCCTGCTTCCAGCTGCCTTCCTGGTCTATTACGATGTGTTACCTCACAAACATGTAAACAGCCACTCTAAACTTGACCTCATTTTCTCCTCCCAGCCTCCTCTGCTTAGAAGGTTTTCCTAATGAAAAGAATATGCTGAGATGTCACATTCTCTCTCCTTCTCACTAAGATGAGAAATTTTACTTGCCTGTGATTTCTTCCCTTCCCCGAACTCTGCATCCAGTAGGTGCAACAAACACATTGCTTTCTTGCACAAAGTTTTGGACATATGTCCTTTCTTTTTGTTCTTAATGTCATAAGTAACTGATTTTTCCACATCTCTCTTACATGTCCTCTGCAATAATCTAGACAGCTTTGGTCGGAAAAGTCTCACAACTTTGGTGGGATCATTTTTCTGCCATGAGTGGTATCCCAACGCCAATGACGAAAGTGTACATTGCTGTTTGCAATGAGAAACTTGCTAACTTTTTATTGATGGGTGAGCTCTTTAGAAGTAGACACCTGCCTCATTCACCACAATACCTGTAGCACCTGCCTTGATGCTGGGCATAAGATATGTGTTCAGTAAATAACTGTTGAATTTGTCTTTGTGATATAATTTCAATGGGCATTTCCAATCTTACCTCCCATTATTCCCCTAAATGAACTTTATTGTTAAGTCAGTTTGTACTACTGTCCAGATACACTATTTAACTTTCATGACTTGCATTATGCCATTCTCTCTGCCTAGAATATTCTTCCCTCTGTCTCTATGTGCTTCTCTGTTCACATACTGAAAAGCCAACACTTTCCAAGGCCCAGCACCTCTGAGAAGTTCTATCTGATTACCCTGAAAACACTGAGGCCCAAAAGAAAGTAACTTCCTCAGTAGAGGAAATGGAACCAGAGATGTCATACCCTTGACTTTATCTATCCTATCCCCCTTCAATCACTACATGTAATCCTTTTAAACAGTTTCATGTTTATTCTTTCAGTGTTTTATGCAAATATATTAAGTATGTCTGTATATCATTTGCTTATGTTTCCTACACAAAAGGTTGCTTACTACATATACTTGTACATACTGCTTTTTTTACTTAATACACCCTGATCCTCTTTCTCTATCAATGTGTAAAGATCTTCATCCTTTTTTATAGCTGTGTAGTATTCCATTGTATGTATTTAGCATAGTTTATTCAACCAGTCTTCTGTTGCTGGATTTGTTTCATTATATACACAGTAGAAATGAATAACTAGTAATTTTGAACAGTTTTTGAACTTAGCCTTTTACCTGATTACCTGGTTTCTCAGCTCTTGTGAGCCTAGAAAGGGTAGAGACTCTAAGATCCAGAACTACCCATTCTATTTCCCAGTGAGCCATGGCATGCTGCCTTGGAGGCTAGAATGATACTTGCCTTACAACTTTATTGGATAATAGGGAGGATCCCAAGGAATGATGGCATTAGTAATCATTTATAAAAGCACAAAATTTTATAAACTGTAGTGAAGTATATAGTGTATTTCTATTGGATTAAATGCGCTATATACTATACACTGAACAATGTGCTACAAATGGAATGGTCTCTTCCCACAAAGGGCTGAGAAAGAGAGAGCTATGGCTTTATTGAAGCTATTGATTTAGCCTCAATAAATGCAGAAGGATAATATCTATTCATATGAAGATAAGAGTTACAGTTATGGACATGGCTTACCTCTCTAAATAGCTCGCTATATAATTTTGGCAGAGTCCCTTTAACAATTTGGTCCTTAGATTTCCTAGGTTGTTCATGAAACTTTCTTCTTAGATTATTAAACCCTGTTCTGTGTCTCAGTTGCAATTTTTATCCCAGTAGAGGAACTCTTGTTCTAAGAAGATCATCTGCTCTTGAAAACTGGCTGCCTTATTACTTTCTGCCCTTCAGCTGAGTTCCACTTGCTCACACACTTCATTTTTGTTAACCATGAATGCTTTAACAAACTCAGAGGTCAAATCAATAAAGCCAAGATTTTTGACCAATTGTGGTCATCACAAGTACCAAAGCAAAGTTTTACAAAAGGGTCACCATTCAAGTTCTAGTAATTCAGGGCAAACGCCACTTTGGGTTAATTTCATGCTGCATTTCTGAATTCCCAAAGCAGTTTCTACTGAATGTCATCATGATTATGGGTTTTTTTCCCTCGATCCATCCTAAGACTTGGTAACAGGCAACAAGCCTAAAACAGCCACTCTCTTTCACTAGGGAGAGAGATTCCCTGTGTACCCTGAAGGAAACCATCTGCTAGAATCTGCCAGAAGTGTGATAATGGAGAATGAAATGGAGAATTTTTCAAGGATCTCAGTTGAAGGTAACAGTATTTATGGGATGATCTAAAACAAATAAGAAAGCAAGCTTTAAGTAACAGTATTCCACTGCTGTGTCACACTAGTAAGGCAGCTCTGGCATGATCCAACTTAAAATATGTCCAGTGATTTGGTTGTAAAAAATTAGCTGTTTCACTGGAGAGATGGCACAGAACTTTAGAGGAGACCTGGACTCACTTTTCAGGTCCCACTCTTCAACCTCAACATGCCCACCCCCATAGAATCATATACGGCCAACACATCTTTGTTTCTTAGATGGCAAGTTTTGCGGTTACTCTTAATGAGTATGCTTCCTACTCCACTGACCCTAAATAGTCTGGAAGCAAAATAAGGAGAATTGCCCCAATTTCAACTATGATTAATCAATTAGCTGAGAAATCAATAACCTAAAAAAAAAATTCAAGATTCACTTGGCATGACCTTTTAGTCTTTCATCATTTCCCACAATTGTGCTCCTGCGTTGAAGCAGCTTTGGAAGGAAATTAATAGAAAAAGATGAAGGAACTGCTTTGAATTCATACAAGACATGGTTTATCAAACACTTAGTTCACTAACAAACATAGACGACGCTGGGAGCATTTCTTCATCATCATTTTATGTGAGGCTCTAGGGGAAGAAACAGAAATAAAGGCTGGATTCTGTCCCTTTGGGTTTCACTGTCTAGCTTTCTAAAGACAAATTGGTATTTACACCAATCTCTCCTTGTCACTGACACTAAGCTTCAGTCCGCTAGAACCCACTCAAAAAACTTTTCTCAACTGATGGGAGCATCACCTTTGAGATTACTCTCAAATTTCTTCTATTTTTAAGATGGACATAACTTAAGATTTGTGAAGTTCCAAATCTTCAGATACAGAACATTTCCAGCACCTCAGAAGACTCCCTCATGCTCCTTCCCTATAAAGTTAACAACTATTCCAACCTCTAACACTACAGCTTAGTTTGATCTGCTTTTGAAGTTGACATAAATTAGGTCATCTGGAATGTACTATTTGTGTCTGACTTTGTTTACTCAACATTACCTCTGTGTGACTCACCCACATTGTTTTATATATAAATAAATATAAATCAGTGCTTTATTCCTTCTTATTGTATAGTAGGAATATAACACAATTTATTTACCTGTTGCACAGGTGATGGGCATTGGTGCTATTTTCTGCTATTGGGCTATTACAAAAAAGCAGCCAAATACATTCCTTTTTTTTTTTTTTTCTTTTTTTGAGATGGAGTCTTGCTCTGTCACCAGGCTGGAGTGCAGTGGCACGATCTCGGCTCACTGCAACCTCTGTTTTCCTAGTTCAAATGATTCTTCTGCCTCAGCCTCCCCCAGTAGCTGGGACTACAGGTGTGCACCACCACATCCAGCTAATTTTTGTATTTTTAGTAGAGACAGGGTTTCACCATGTTGACCAGGATGGTCTCGATTTCTTGACCTCGTGATCTGCCTACCTTGGCCTCCCAAAGTGTTGGGAGTACAGGTGTGACCCACTGCACCCCACCAACATTCTTATAAATATCTTTTGGCTGATACGTCTTTTCTTAAGACATCAAAATTTCTTATTTAATACATTATATGTTTTCTAGCTTGGAAGACAAAGACAGTGAGATCTAACGAAACGAGAGGCTGAGAAAACTAGACCTGATTAGATGCATCCAGAGGTAAGCTGCGCAAAGACTGTCTTTTCTGTTGTTGACGTTCTCATGCCTGCTTCTTACTTCTCCTCTGCTCCCCCTTTTAGCAGTGGCAATTCCTGCTCTCCCATTTTTCTTCTGAGGCTTTTCTCTGACTATCTCCATATTCTCTCAACTGACAATCACTCAGAAAATTTATAATCAAATAACTGATACTTTGGTTAAAATAATATAATTACTCTCCTGAATAATCGGGTAACTAATAGGTTTAAATAATAATGATACTACTTTCCTAACGATTTGTGCTCATTTATAGGAAACAGGGATCTATTTTTAGTGGAGAAATTTTAGAAGTCAGTACAGTTCAGGAGATAGTTTTTGAGTGGGTAAAAGTGATTTTTAGTACCAGAAAATCATAAAGTAAACATCTTTCTTGTAAAGCCACTTCTTAATACATCCAAAAAAGGGAGTTGCCTTTTTTATAATACATTTAATTTTTTAAAAATGCTGATAAAGACCCCTAGCTTGATCTACAATTCTCAGAGTTGCACTGTCATCTAACTACAATTTTCCACTGTTAACTGTAGCCATGCCCTTCCTGTCAATTGCAATCTAAGGGACAGGTAATAAAAGACTATGCTCACATTCATAGTAAGACATACCAGGGAAAAGTTTTTCAGTTAGTTTCAGAAAGTTGTTCAGTTGCTGTGAAAGGGTGGAAAGTGATAAATATTTGCTTCCTTGTATTACAAACATGGCAGGCAACCTAACCTAAGTCACCAAAGAAGCAGGTAAAATTATTTTCAGTGACATCATGGGGCTAGGCTTTTTAAAGTAAGATTAAGAAGAAGGCAAAACAACTATAAAGCATCCTTTTGTTTTTTTCTTTCCTAACGCACTCATCTAACTTCCTGCCTCATTGAGCTTTCTTATTAGGAATAAGTGAATTAATTAAGACCCTACTTGCAAGAAAGCCTGGGTTATAAAAGGGATCTTAATTCACCTTGCATCCATCCATCCATTTATCTATTAATCCAGCCAATCATCCCTCAAATGCTTGACTTGGATCCCAGGCCAGTCGGTTACACTGTGGACATCCATTCTGTGCTTGCTGTTTCCAGTGATAAGGAATTCATATAAGCCAAGCATCCAGCTTGGTTCTGACACGGTAACAAAGTTGCCTTATTAGAAGGTAGTCAATAGGTAGATTTGTTAAGTTGGCATTTTTTCTCCTTATTTTATTTCCCATTGTTACAACTTTTTTTCAAACACTAGGTAAATATGATACTAAAAACAAAAAGCAATTTCATATGTAAATGTCTTTTTAGATTAGACTCAAAAACCCGGACACAGTAAAAGATGATGTTGACAGCTGACATTTTTTTTTCTGACTTGGAGCAGGTGAAAGATTTCTCTATAAGGGACATGATCCTGCCAAGTCAATCCAGTAATCCTCAGCTCAGGCCAAGTTTTGTAAATTGGGGCCCACAGATGTGGTTTGTTTGGCTCGCACAATATTTTAAAAATAATGAGTTAGTTGCCAAGTTTTAAAATTAGACTATTTTACATAAAATTTGAGTCTGGCTGATCCTAAGAAAAAGAGGGTGCTGATTTATTTTCATAATTTTTTTTTGTTAGCTTTAAAACAGTGGTTTTAGAGATTGCTATCTTTTATGATGAAAGAAAAAACACTTCCTGGAATTATATGATTAAATGTTAAAGACAAGGTCTTGCTCTGTTGCGCGGGCTAGAGTGCAGTGATATGATCATAGATTACTCCAGCTTGAAATTCCTGGGTTTAAGCAATCTTCCCACTTTGACCTCCTGAGTAGTTGGGACTGTAGAACAACTGAGACTTCAGGTGTGAGCCACCACACCTGGCTAATTTTAAAAATTATTTGTAGAGATAGGGTCTTGCTATGTTGTCCAGGCTGGTCTTAAACTCCTGGCCTCAAGGAATCTTTGGTTTCCCAAAGGTCAAAGATTACAGTTATGAGCCTCTGTGTCTAGCCAAGCGATTCCTTTCATTTAGCTTTAATTTTACTTCTGTTAAATAATTTAAATTGAGTACTTCTTTAAGGTAAAAAAAAAAAAGTATCATCTGTTCTTTAATTTTCTTTCTCTCCATCTATTTACTCGTCTATCTATCCTTCCATTTAGAGAGATGTCTAGATTTGTTTTGGCCAAATGGTAATGGTGGTTACTTGTGTATGGTGGAATTTTAGATGACCTTTAACTTTCTATTTTGTATTTTACTTCGCTGAATTTTTAGTACTTAACACATTTCATTTTTATATAACAATAGTCCTTGTCATTTAAGAAGTCCTTTAAAATTAAAATATGTTTCTCTTCTTTTATCTCTTGAGCTGAACCTTTAACAGATGTGATTAAGTGAAGTTTAAATTAATGGTGAATGCCAGTTTTCAGGAAACAAAATTTTAAAATTTGATCTTTCTTGTTAGAAAATATTCTCCCTTGATACCAAATCTTTATATATTTTACTCATTTTAGTAATTCAGAAAACATGTGTTTTATTTCTTTTTGGTGACTATTATTTAGATGCATGGGCCAGAGGATCAAAAATTTCCACCACCTAATCCTCACCAAAACATACTGGGTTAAATCTTGTGGTAAAATATAATAAGATAACACTCTTAAATAGATACTTGAAATCTCACGCAAATTTCCTTTTCTGGAAATAGGGCATTCTAGAATACTGAAAAGTATTTCGCAGAAAGCATCTAGACAGAACGGAAAATTTGATAAGCTCTCTTTCACATGCATGGTTAGGTTTGCAAGATAGTAATCTTTTTCCAAGACAGCAAAAAATTCTCCAAAGCACTAAAACAAGAGATAGCTGAAAATCTAAGTATTAATGTAACACTGACTTCAAGCTGCCTTGTGGGATTTGTTGGTCTTGACAGTCAAGTGATGCAGGTTTCATAAACCATATCAGGACAGAAGATGAGGCCTTGGGCTTACATAACATTGGAAGGAATATAAATGGAGATCCCTCCGTACAAGCTTGAACCTTCACAGGGCTAGGCCATTAGTGAAAGGTAGACGGCTAGGAACCTGGTCAGTTTCACTGGATACTGTTTGTGGGAGAGAAAGGTCTCTGTTGAGTACTGAACAAGAATGAAAATAAAGCATACCAAAACTTGTAGAATGCAGCCAAAGCAATACTTGGAAATGTGCAGCCTCAGATACTTCTACTAGAGAGAAGAACAAGGCTGAAAATTAATGAGCAAAGTAGTTGTCTCTGTTCTCTGTAAAACAAAGAGTAAGGCAGTGATTAAGTGCTAATGCTTCATTGGAGAGTTTCCAGGGCAGAAGGAGTGAGAGAAAAGGGAAATGAGACACCGCAGGAGAAGAAGGGAGGGGAGAGGGTGAGTCCATGTGCTGCTGTTTGCTTTATCATGAGCCTTGAAAAGACCTCGCTGGTTTCCTGGCAAGTGTGCCCGTTTGGCCACTCTTTCAGATTTCCAGAAAGGCAAGACAGAGAAACAGCACTTCACAGCAGCATCCCAAGGAGGTGTCCCTCTTAGTGTAGGCCTGAGGAGGTGGGGGAGGAGCAGCCCTGAAAGAGAGGTATAAAATCCCACCTGGATCTATCTTCCCCACATTTCCTTTGGAACAAAACTCTTAAATTGATGTGGTAAGGACACAAACCTTGTCACCTTTAAGGAATTGGAGAAAATCCACTGAAACTGGGCAAGGACATTGGAAAAACTGTATTCCATGAAAGTGGCGGCAAACTTGCTGGGTTCAGACCTATTGACTGGGGGACAAGGCAGATCACTGAGGGACTTCTCTCCTGAGACCCGAGGATGCAGTGCCTGCCAAGGACAGAGATTTAACCAGAGCATCAGAGCACACCCATGTGCTGGCCTTGGAACCAGTGTAATACACATGGAGTAACAAGTAACAGTGGTCCACGGCTAGAGAAGGGCAGAAACAAGAAGAGAGGTGCTCATGGTGTGTGTACGTGTGTGTGTGTATATGTATGTATGTGTGCATGCACACCCACATTGTACACACCATGTGCACACGCCTAACACATTGAGGCAGCCTGCATGGCACCCAGACCAAAGTACCTGTGCGGTCACACAAACACTTGAGTGGACACTGGCTCACCCACACCTCCATGTGGCACCTCAGCGTCCACCAGCTGCTCAGCAGCTTGTCCATATGCCTTCTTTTAGCACAAGGGGGAAGTCCTAAAGGGGAAGATGAAGCCCCTGGCATGCCAACCCCCATCCTACAGGAGTTTAAAACCCCCCCTCACTCTTTGCAACAAACTAACTCAAACGTATCATAGACTCAAATGTAAAACCCCAAACTGTAAAACATCTAGAAGAAAATTTAGTAGAAAAATCTGTGGGATCTGGAGTTAGTCAAGGATTCTGGGGTTACATATTTCTTAGCTAATGATCATGCTTTACTCCAAAAGCATGATCCACAAAAGAAAGAAGATATATTGGGCTTCATCAAAATGAAAAACTGTTAAGAAGTCTGTGCTGAGAGAATGAAGGGCAAGCCATATACTAGGATAAAAATATTTACAAATCATATATCTGATAAATGACTTGTATTCAGAATACATAAAACCCTCAAACTAAGTAATAAGAAAACAGACATTTCAATAAAAATAGAAGAGAAATATTTGAACACATACTTCACCAAAAAGATATGCAAATGTCAAGTAAATGAAAAGATGCTCGATATCATTAGTCTTTAGGAAAATGAAAACTAAATCAACAATGGGAGACACTTTACATGTATTAGAATAGCTAAAACCAAAATGAAAACAAAAACACTCTGACAGTTTTGTGTACTGGATTGTTCACATATTGCTTAAAAGAATGCAAAATGATACAACCACTTTGGAAAACAACTTGGTGGTTTTTTAGAAAGTTAAACATATGAGTCAGGCATGGTGGCTCAAGCCTGTAATTCCAGCACTTTGGGAGGCCAAGGCAGGTGGATCCTTTGAGTCCAGGAGTTCGAGACCAGCCTGGGAAACATGCAAAACTTGGTCTCTACAAAAAATACAAAAATTAGCTGTGTATGGTGGCCGATGCCTGTAGACCCAGCTACCAGGGAGGCTGACATTGGAGGGTTGATTGATCCTGGGAGGTTGAGGCTGCAGTGAGCTGTGATTGTGTCACTGCATTCCAGCCTGGGTGACAAAGGGAGACCCTGTCTCAAGTAAACAAAAACAAGATAAGCTTATCCTACCAGTCAGATATTCATTTGTTGATATTACCCTAATTAAATGAAAACTAGTTCATTCAAAACCTGTATATGAATGCTTACACTGGCTTTAGTTTTAAGAGCCAAAATCTGCAAATAACACAGACATACATCCCTCAGCTGGGGATTGATGAATACACTGTGGAATATCCACATAGTGGAATGCTACTCAGCAACAGTAAGGAACATCCCAGCAACACATGGATGAATATCAAATGTATTACCCTGAGTAAAAGAAGCCTGACTGTAAAGGCTACAAACTGTATGACTCCATTTGTGTGACATTTTTACGAAGACAACACTATAGAGATAGAAAAGTCAGTCGTTGCCAGGGATGCTAGTGGTGGACAGACGGTTTGACTCTAAGGAGATGTGGGAAAACTTCTGTGGGTGATAGAACTTTTCTTTTTTATGGTCATGGCACGTGACTGCAGAAATTTGTTGTGACTCACAGAACTGGACACTACAAAAGGAAATTTTACTCTATATAAATTGAATCTTAATGTTAAAAATGGAATAATAAGTAAAAAAGAATTCCTAGGCATTCATTATCAAAAGACATTATTAACATTTTTTGTCTTTAAAATTTTCTGAAATCATTTTTTCAAAACTGCACTTGCTGTTTCTCACACGTGAACAATAGACCCAGAAAACTTTACAGATGAGTTTCACCAAACATTCAAGGAATTAATGGCTTAAATATCTGAAAGCATAATGTATAGGAAAGGGGCAAAATTTTCCTTGTTAACTTTATATGACTGTAAATAAAAAGAACCAGAGTGAAATTCTGGAGCTAAATAATACATTAAAAAAGAATCAAAGGAAAATTCTGGAGCTGGATAATACAATACTACCTCTGGAAATGAGGTAGAGAGCTTCAACAGCAGACTTGATCAAGGAAAAGAAACAATCTCTGAACAAAAAGTCCAGGAATTTGAAGTTATCCAGAGAAGAAAAAAGTAAAAAAATAAAAAAAGTGAAGAAAGCCTCCAGGATTTATGAAATGTCATCAAGTAAAACAATATATGCACAATGAAGAACAGTAACACACCAATACATTGGGTAACGTGGAAGAAATGAATAAATTCCTAGAAGCCTACAACCTACTAAGACTGAGTTACTCAGAAATAGAAAATTGAAACAGAGTTACAATGAGTAAGGAGATTGAATTAGTAATAAAAAGTCTCCCACTAAAGAAAGCCCAATTCCTGATAACATCACTGGTGAATACTACCAAACATTTAAGAAGAAAATCAGTGTCGATCCTTCTCAAATTCTTCCAGAAACTCGAAGAGGAAACACTTTCAATCTCATTTTGTGTGGATAACATTACCCTGATAGAAAAGCACCCCTCACAAAAAAAAAACAAAAAAACAAACCATAACTAAAAATAGCATTAGCATATGGTCCACAAACCCCATGACTTGATATATATATACAAAGAATTTGAAGTCAGTATGTCAAAGAGATAACCTGCACTATGTGTTCATTGCAGCGTTATTCACAGTAGGCAAGATACAGAAGCGATCTAGGTGTCTATCAACAGATGAATGGATAAAGGAAATGTGGTACATAAATACAACTGAATATTATTTAACCTTAAAAAAAAGAAAATCCTGCCATTTGGGAGAACGTGAATGAATGTGGGGGGACATTATGCTAAGTGAAATAAGCCAGACACAGAAAGACAAATACCGTGTGATGTCACTTATCTGTTGAATCCAAAAAAGTCAGACTCATAAATGCAGAGTAGAATGGTGACTGCCACGGTAGGGCACGAGGAAATGCCAAGTGTTAGTCAAGGGGTACAGAATTTCAGTTATGCATGAGGAATAATTTCTGGAAACCTAACGTACAACATGGTAACTACAGTTGATAATACATACATTGTATACCTAAAATTTGCTGAGTAGAATTTTTTGTTCTCATCCCTTCATGGCCCCCCCAAAAAGATAACTATGTGAGGTGATGCATGTGTTGACTAGCTTGATTGTGGTGAATATTTCACTATATATGTGTATCAAAATACAATGTGTGCCTTAAATTATACAGTTTTTGTTTTGTCAATTATTACCTCAATAATGCTGGAAAAAGAGTTTAAATCTAAATCTCAGCCTCAGGGATGCCTTCTTGACTAAACAGCGTTGATCACCATAGGTTTACTTTGTCTCTGTCCAGCTGGATAATACAGCTGTTCTCTTCTCAGTGTAGAGTTTTCACCACCTTCCCCGTGACATAGACCGAGCATTTTCTGATTCTTTGCAACCACCTTACAAATCCATGCATTTGTGGGCACATATACCGTATGCTCACATGTGTATGACAGTATGCAAGCACTGTTAAAAGGGATCGGCTTGATGACATTGAGATTCTGAGGAGATGCAGCTTCTATAAGTGATAAGCATATATAGCTAGTCACATTTTTTTAAAAAATAGAATTTATTTTGAGTTAATTGTAGATTCATACATGGTTGTAAGAAATGATACAGGTAGATTTAGTGTAACCTTTACGAGATGCATTAGGCGATTTTTTATTGTCATTGTTGAGACAGAGTCTCACTCTGTTGCCCAGGCTGGAATGTAGTGGTGTGATCTTAGCTCACTGCAACCTCCACCTCCAGGGTTCAAGCGATTCTCCTGCCTCAGCCTCCTGTGTAGCTGGGATAACAGGCGGGTGACATCACTTCTGGCTAATTTTTATATTTTTAATAGAGATGGGGTTTCACCATGTTATTCAGACTGATCTCGAACTCCTGACCTCAGGTGATCCACCCACCTTGGCCTCCCAAAGCGCTGAGATTACAGGAGTGAGTCACCACGCCCAGCCACATGAGGCCATTTTTTGTGTTGTTATGAAGAAATACCTGAGACTGGATGAGTTATAAAGAAAGAGGTTTAATTGGCTCGTGTTGCTGCAGGCTGTACAAACATGGCGCTAGCATCTGCTTCTGGTGAGGGCCTCAGGAAGCATACAGTCATGGTGGAAGACTAAGGGAGAGCAGGCAATATCACATGGAGAGAGTGGGAGCAAGAGAGAGCAACAGAGTGGGGAGGCCTCAGACTTTTAAACATACGGATCTCAAGTGAACTGAGAACTCACGTTTCACCTTGGAGATGGTGCTAAACCATTCATGAGGAAGGCAACCCCCTGATCCAGTCACCTCCCACTTGGCCCCACCTCCAACACTGGGAATCACATTTCATCATGAGATTTGGAGAGGACACACATTCAAACCACATTACCAGGTTTCATCTAGTGGCAACTCTTGCAAAACTACAGTGCAATATCACAACCAGGATACTGACAACAGTACAGTCGAGATACAGAATAGTTTCATCCTGGCAAGGAGCTCTCAAATAGCCCTTTTATAGCCATACTCACTTTCCTCCTGCCCCACGCCGGATCTTCACTCCTGGCAACCACTAATCTGTTCTCCATTTCAATAATTTTATCATTTCAAGAATGTTATATAAATAGAATCATACAGTATGCAATCATTTTGGGGATTGGCTTTTTCCATTTAGCGTAATTTTCTGGTGCTTAATCTAGAGAATGTTGCATGTATCAACAGCTCACTCCTTTTTATTGCTAAGTAGAGCTGTATTACCATTTGCTTAACCCTTCATTCACTGACGAACATCTGGATTGATTTCAGTTTAGGGCTATTACACATAAAACTGCTGTAAAAATTCCTGTACAAGTTTTTGTGTGACAATAAATTTTGATCTCTCTAGAATATGTGACCAGGAGAACAATTACTGTGTTGTATGCTAATTGCATGTTCAGGTTTTTAAGAAATTGTGAAAGTTTTTCCAAAGTATGTATCATGGTTGAGAGAGAAAATTGTGGAGCCAGACCAAGTGATATCCACCATTTTTCAGTTGCATTTGTCTTGATAAGAGAGCAAATCTCTCCAGGTCTCAGATTCTTTATCTATAAAGCTATGCCTACTTCACAGGATGTTTTGCCAAATTGCCTGAGGGTTAAAAGGGATTATATAAACAAGTTCTTAGCGTGCACCTACTCAGAACTTGAAATGTGGCCAGGATCATTGAGGAAGTGAAGCTTTTTATCTACTCAATTTTAAATCATTTAAATTCAAATAGCCGTATGCGGGCTACTATATCAGACTGCACAGATTTACATTGTTATGAAATGAAGATTGCAATGATCCTTACAGGGCTAATGCAGAATGAAAAAAAAAATGGAAAAGAAAACTGCGTTGGAAACATTGTAGTGTACATCCTAAGGTGCTAGGTATAGACAATAATCAAGGATGGTTTAGATACAGGCTGTATTAGTCTGTTCATGCATTGCTATAAAGGAATGCCTGAGACTGGGTAATTTGTAAATTAAATTACAGAAGTTTAATTGCCTCATGGTTCTGCAGGCTATGCAGGAAGCATGGTGGCTTCTGCTTCTGGGGAGATCTCAGGAAACTTGCAATCACGGTGGAAGGTGAAGGGGAAGCAAGCATGTGACTGGAGCAGAAGCAAGAAAGAGGTGGGAGGAGGTGTCACACACTTTTAATAACCAGATCTCATGAGAACTCACTATCATGATGACAGCACGAAGGGGAGATGGTGTTAAACTATGAGAAACCACCCCTATGATTCAGTCACCTCCCCACCAGGTTCCACTTCCAGCATTAGAGATTTGGGCAGTGACACAGATCCAAACTACATCACAGGCCAAGAACGTTTTTCTCTCCTTTCCCTGTGAAATCTAATTTTTTGTTATGTGTATTAACAGAAGAACAAACACCAGCAAGAAATGAGCAAAAAATGGGGGAGGACAGTATCATGAAGCAGAATGTGTGGCTAACCTTTCTCTGAAGTGTGCTCCTCTCTGTGACACATGCTCATATGGCCACATGGTATAGTGTCTGCCTTCCACTCTCTGTCACGTGCTGGGGGCTGGACAGGGGTGGTGATTTCCATCTGCTTCCTCACGGAGCACAGCCTCACAGAATTCACCATCGAGATAGGTCACGAATGGGAATGCACGCCAGCATAATATCTTTGTCCCTGGTGAGCCCCATCTCTGATACCTTCTGAAACGTTAGCCAGAGAAAGTGGAGGTGATCCATTGACAGGTAATTATTGTTGTCCCATGAAATCTGTAACTTCTATGAAGAACAAAACCCTCCCTCCATCTTGGAAGTTGGGATGAACACACTGGCTCAGGGAGCACCGGGCTAGGGATCAGGCTGCTCAGGCTATCAACATATTTGTGTCACCACCTATCTAAGTGGCACCAGGAAGCCCACCTCCCTTTTTTCTATAAGACAGAGGATCAGGACGAGATGACCTAGGACTCCTACCAGGACCATCATTTCTTCATTTATACTTGATGCCTGCATATTTTTGCAACTTCAAGGGCACAGTCACTCTCTGATGTGTGTTATAATTATAGCTGTTGAAGTGAGGAACCAGAGGTGCCATAAGACTATGGGTCATTCAAAGCCCCGCAATATAATAAGATGGTGGCAGAATGAGAAACGAAATCTTCATACTCCAAGCCTTTCTTTGGGTCTTTGTTCCATACTATGTTACTCTGAGCTCATTTAGAAGAAGGTATTGCCTAGGGCTGGAAAATGGAGTGCCTAATGAACAGAGCTACTTCTCTCTCCTTTCCCTGCCTCTCCTTGCTCAGCCCCCACACCTGCTATACTGGCCTTTGTTTGGATGTAATAGGAGAGAGAAGAAAAGCAGAACAAAAGAGGTAGGGGCCAGTAAAGAGAAAATAGTAGAAAGATAACAGAAAGGATGTATAGTATTTTTTCATCTGTTCAGAAAGAAAGGCACTTAGAGCTTCAGAAGAGCCACAGTTTTACAGAATCACAAACAGTTAAAACAAGCAAGGACGGAGAGGTGAAGTGACTCATCCTGGATAACAGGGGTCTATTTAGTAAGTAAAAACTAATAAAGGATGACAAAGCCTGGGAATTAAGGCCAACTAGAGTCTCCGTCTCAGCCCTGTTGCATGCCTGTCGGGAAGCCACGGTCAAGGCGGCCTCTTCCAAGCTTTGTTTTTCTCATCTCTGAAAAGGAGGTCATGATACCAGCATCGTACGGTTATTGTGAGGATCAAACAAGATAATGCCTGTAATACAGCTGTCCAAAATGTAAGAGCTTAATAGAAGAGAAAATAGATGAGTTTCGGTTAGAACCCAGACATTCCAGTTCAGTCAAGTCCTCTTCCCAGTGTAACATGCTGCCCCTCCCACTTCCTCCCTTTTTGCTCAATACCAGTGTGCTCCCTTAAGCCCTCTAATTAGCTAAATAAAGAGTGCAGACAGTGTCTAGGTTAAAAAATGCTTTCTGAGCCAAGTGAAATCCTTAGGGAAGTGAAGTAAAAAAAAAAAAAAAAAAAAAACACACACACACACACACACACACACACACACACACACACGGCCAATTACCACAGCATCATTTCATTTCCTCGGAGTGACTAATACCCAGAGACAGTCACTTAAACACTAATTGCAGGAGAACAGGTAGAAATCGTGTTAAATGAGCCCATCTTTATTCCTGGAAGAGAAGACAGCAAGGCTCTGTGATGCATGAGTATGTCTGCCTCTTAATCATCTGCAGGAAGAGAGGGTGGCTTCCTTCTCTGATTCAACATTGGGTTTTGATGGCAACATAGTTATTCTTGAACTAGCTGGCAGATCTGCAGTGTGGAACTGAGTTACCAGTGGAGGAACATGTCACCTTCCTTCTGACAGCGTTTGATTGTTCAGAATTCAAGCATGGCATAAAATAATGCCTGCCTGTTGCAGAGGCACCACCCCCCACATCCCCCACATGTCCCACCCTTAGATTGCCAGGCCTTCCAGGGCCTTGATCCCCCACATCTATGTTGGGAGAGGGGGAGACAGCTCCTTCTTTAGGGCATGGGGGTAATAGAGATGTCTTCACTCCCTAGCTTGTTTTCTTTCTGACTGTAGCTTCTTTTCTTTTCTTTCTGCCTTTAACTATTCTTTCCTGAAACACTCAAGTGGGATAGTTTGGTTGTTTGACAAAACATGGGGAGGGTGGGCAGGGAGGAAGATGGAGTTCCTTTGTTTTCTAATTCTGCCCCACTTCATTTCCTATAAAATGACCATGAGCACTTTTCACTGGTCATCCTGGGGCCTCTCATCCCCCAAAAGCCATATTACCCCAACTTCTAGTTGTCGGCTATTCTTGTCAAAATTTCCTAAATTTGATACTTAGATCCCACTTATTCCCTAAATCCCAGGTCAAGTTTCACATCCTCCAAAAAGTCTTTTTTAACTATGTCAGTTCACAGAGCAAATGTCATTCTTGAAGAAAAATCAGAATTTAGCTTGTAATGATATATAAATTGTACATGCATGCTAATTTATACTCTCCCTCATGATTTAACGATCCTTAAGCGAACAGTCTCTCTTGTATCCTGCAGGTGTTCTGGTTTGATACTAAAGGTTGATTGCCTATTTGATACTTCCTTAAAACAGAAAATCCACTTCCAAGTTCTGCACACTGGTGTTTGCATGAGGGCATGAACCCCATTCCTTGAATTCCTACTATGGTCCAGGTGCTGAGCTGGGCACTGGCCATGCCAAAAATACATTCTGTCCAGAGAGTGCTTACCTCTTCTTCCTCAGGAGATGGCCAGGTCACTTACACACGGAAGTCATTCTCCTCATGGAGATGATGAACAAAGGGTGCATTGCAGCTGAGTTAGTACTTCCTGCACCTCAAAGCTCAGCTTAAGCTGAGTTTCCTTCTGTGACCTTCCTCGGGCCATGGAACTTTAAGTGTCTTCATTTTTTCCCTAAGACGATGAAAGGAAGAATGCTACAGTAATTAACTGAAGTCTCATGAGATGATCTCTTGCATCTATTTCCAGTGGGTAGTTGGGTGTTTCTGACTGGCAAGCAGTTCTCCTGCAGACCAAATTCAGGGCTCCAGGCTCCGTCCATTTGTAGCTCTGCCACCCGCAAAGGCCTTGGAGTGACCTGCATCCAGGGGGCAATGGCAGGGTCACAGTGTGACTTCTATGGCTCCAATGACTCTTGCCTTCATGGGCTCCTTTGTCCATGCAAAGTGTTAAAAATTAAATTGTATGACTCTGTTGGTAAAAAGATGACTATATTGTGTATGAATATGTTTTCTTTGACCAAAAGTCTGTTTTGTTGTCTTGATTTTAAAGAAATGAAAACACTTCCATGAGGCCTTAACAGTCTTGCAGACCTGTGCTCATCTTTGTCTGTGCTTACCTCCCAGTCTGACCCCTGTGGTGCTCCTCAGTCCTATGCCCTCGGCTCCAGCATGTGCCACCTTGCTTTGCCTTCTTAGTATGTTCCTGTCAGCCTCCCCAGACAAAGAGCAAGATCTTGGGTCTTTTGCTAGCTCCCTAGCATATTATGCCATGCCTTGCATAGGATGAAGGTCTCCCAGTCTAATCCCTGAATATGACCTGTAGGAGAGCTGTCTGCCAACCAGAAGCACCCAGTTACCAACTGGAAATGGATTCAAGAGATCATCTCATAAGACTTCAGTCAATTACCATAACAGTCTTCATTTCACAATTTCAGGAAAAATGAAAAAACTTAGGGTTGCACAGTCTGAGGAGGCCACAAGTTTGTATGTATTGATGACACAGCCATGCATGATTGTGCCCATTCTGCATCTCACTAACCCTCAGTTTCCTCATCTGTAAAATGGGGTGCAAGAACTGAATCCCTCTCATGGTACTGTGTGAGGATGAAATTAGATGATTCATGCAATGTGCTTAAAATAGCATCTGGCACAAGATAAGCACTAAATAAAGGTTAACCTTTTTATTATTATGACTTAATACAACAATGATTCCTATTTGTGAAAGAATTGGTTTTTTCTAAAAACTGCCACAGGATGATACCATAGCTATCATTGTAATGTCTCACTGCAGCCAAAACTTGTTTAAGGGAAATGTTGAGACTGAATGGAAATCTTAAAAGACAGATGTGGATTTAAATTCCAGCTGTGCCACTTACCAGCTTAGTGACATGTGATACCTACTTAATTTCTCCAAGTGTCTTAGTCTGTTTGGGCTGCTATAACAAGATGCGCTAAATTAGCTGGAACATATTTAGCTAAAAACAGAAACATATTTCTTATAGTTCTGGATGCCAGGAAGTCCAGTAACCAGGTGCCAGAAGATGTGGTGTCTGGTGAGGTCCGCTTTCTGGTTCATAGAAGGCTCCTTCTATCCATGTCCTCACAAGGTGAAAGGGTCAAGGCAGAAATGCCCTGGGAAAGGCACAATCAGAAAACAAGATTCTGCCTGGGGAACTTCCTCAAAAGTGGGTAAACAATAAGCTATGTGTGCTCCTTAAAGCAAAGATACTTCAAAGATCCCAGTTCATCTCATATTTTTAATAAATATGTCATTCAAATAGAATTTTCCTTGGCACTTAAAATTACAGTATGAATTTTACTCATAGGAAAAAATATGGTTAAGAAAAAAAAGGATTGAATGAATGAAAAAAGGAAAAACAACAAATAGTGATATGATAAAATGCTTAATAGCCTCTTAAAGAAATACAGCTACAATTTACATAATCCTGGATTTCACATCTGGAAACAAGAAGCAGTCCCTGTATTTGGAGTTTATTATAAAGATAGGCAAAAAGGCTGCAGTGGAATTCAGAACAACCTAGGAGAAAATTAAAACCTGGAAAAGAAGCAGCAAATCCATAACATATCACTTATAGACAGCCCCACAGGCCCCTAGTATGTTTTTTGTAGAAGAACGTGAAAATCCTTAGCTAAGGTACAAACCAGCTAAGTAGAGGTCAAAGCATTTGGGAAATAGTGGCTCCACACTCCTAAATGTCAAGGGTGTATGTCTGCAGGGTGGGGGATGGGTGGGGAATTGGGGTGTTTCAGGGAGAAGGAATGTCTGATGATCGAAGATAGCACCCAGTGTATATGAGAGTGACCACTGCCCTGAGCCTCTAATGGATTCCATTCTGAGATCTGTGTCAGAACTGTCAATGATCCAGTCTAGCCAAAAAGAGTCCATTTATCACCTCCCGCCCAGAGCTGACTCTGCTTCTGAGATTGCTTCTGGATAGGTCCCCTGAAGAGAAAGCTGAAGGATGGGTAGACACACAAGACTAGTAGTAGATGCTTCATGGTTTATTTCTTCTGCACCTGCCCTCAAAGCTCGAAGGCAGCTCTTGATGCCCTTATTTCAAAGAAAGGGGAGAACTTGGCTGTGATATTATGATGCTCCCTAACATCTTGTGCTCTAAAAGCTGGCTTGGAGCCTTGTTTCCTTCTGGCATCTCCAGAACCTCAAAAGTACTCATCAAGACTCCCTTGTTCATGCTAGGATAACACGTGACTGGACCACAGGGAAATAAACAGCCATGAAAAGATGACACTCTGCACCCAGACAATATTCTCCTAACATAGAAAGGGGAGGAGTTAACAGAGGGTTAAACCAAAGACAGTTTGGCTGGAGAGACAGCATAGTTTGACCTTGTTATCAGTTGTGGCTGTAAGAAGACTTTGCAGAGATCAGGATTTATTTAAGGAGTTAACCAAGAAATAAGCTGTTCTGCCCACAGTCATCGCGGCTGCCAAAACTCAAATTATTTGCTTATGCTGAGATGATCCTAGGGGAAAGCATGATTCAAGTTCTACCAGAGTGTCAACTACTCCCTCTGGGCCTGCATTAACTCCCTTGGAATATTAAAATTGCTTCTACAGCCTGCCAGAACCCAGCTAGGGTGTTGCAGTAGCCTCCCAGATGAGATTAGGGTCATTGAGGATGGGAGGGAGTCTTTCTCTCACCCTTTTTCTCTTTATGTTACATACACAAAGTTAAATGACTGAAAGCCCAAGATATTGGCCTGTAGAAGCGTCTTCGTTCTCATGGATGCACTGTTTCTTCCTGGACTTTGGGGGACTGAGGTCTTTTATAGTTAAAGAAATATACTCGGGAGATGGGTCTGCTTGGGGCTTTGCCGCCACGGTCTCTGGAGCTGTAACCTAATCACATATCCTTGGCAGCAAAGGCAAGATCCCCTGCTGACTTGTCAAACTCTCACATGGATGTTAAGAAGATTAAGATAATAGCATGCTTAACATAGCTAATAAGAGAGATTTAAAACAATTGGCAGAAATGGATTGAATTATGAAATGCTTATTATGGATAATGATTCTGTGTAACAAAAACAGCATATAGGGTCAGCCTAATTTCACACAGGAGTAAGGGGAGAGGAGATGCCAATGATGATGAGGCAGAGAGACAGAGAAGTGGGGGAGGAGGGAGGGGAGTGGGAGGGGGGAAAGAGATAGAAATAGAGGAGAGAGGCAGGAGTAAGAAAGAGAGACGGTGGGGGGTGCGGGGGGAGAGAGCCTGCAGTGCCGTGCCTGGTGCTCAAGTGGGCAGGCTGATACTGAGCTCTGCTGTGACTGCCCAGTGCCAGCCCCCTCCCCACACCCCACCACTGATCATGGCCAGTTTGGAAAGGGTGTAGAGGTCACGGAAGTGCCAGGTTACACCCAATGTCCTAGACACTGGAGGAGGTGCATCTGTGCCCAAGTATCCTAAATAGATTTTCCTAAATTTAAGAATAGCCACTTCAATCTGTTTTCTTTCCAGCCTGGATAGATCAGCCACATGCCCGTTGTCGTCTTCCTTTCTTTCCAGGACAAGAAGTACATAGTTTCACTTGCAGGGAGCAAAGGACTGTTTTGGGCCCTGGGGGAACACGCTGCATCAGCTTCCTTCCCATCCTGGCAACTTCTGTGCCGTCTAGTGCTCCTTGTTGTGGTCTCTGGGGCGGTCAGCAGCCACCACCCCTGTGCTGTGGGCTCTCTGCCCTGTGGAGTCCCGTGTTCCAGGCTGGCTCCCGCTTGTCCCTAAGAGACAGACGCCTGGGCCTGTCCGTGTGGTTTGTAGGCTGGAGTGGGGAAAGAGACCTGCTGGTCTGGGCCCACATTTATCATCCATTTAGAGAAAGGAATCACCTGAGAACCCAAGGATACTTCTCAGGCCCACCAGCCTTCTCTTCCCCCTCCCAGTTGCCCCTCCTTTTCACAAGAGAAGGGAGGAGATTGGGTTTGCAACGAGAAATGTTAAAGTTGCGAACAGAGTCTTTGGAGTGGATTAGCCCTTGATCTTCAGGTGGGATCTCCAGGTGGGATGCTCACGGTGAGAGCAGGCAGCAGGCTGCTATCCTGCCTTGCTGGTGAAACCGTGTCCCAGACCCCTGAGAAAGTAACCTGGCAACATCGTTAAAATTGCAAGCACACATGCCCTTTAAACCAGAAATCCCCCTCTTAGGAGTCTCTCCCATAGAAGTAAAAGTATCTAGGTACAAAGGGACCCCTGTAAACAATGTGTACTCTTTGCGGAGGCAAAAGTCTGGAAACTAGATAAGTATCCTTTGATAGAGAAAAGGAGGAATCAATAGACTACAGAGAAAACTTAAAGAAGACACTGGCAGATACAAATCAGGTCGGGAACATGGACATGGGTTTTCTTGGGAGAAATAAAGGAAGCTGAAGCTGGTGTATGACACAAGACATGAATAGAGGTTGGTCACTCCCACCAAATAAAAAAAATGAGAAAAATGATGACACTTTAACAATTCAAGCAGATTGTCTCAGGCAGGGAAGTAGAGTGAGAAACAGGCTCTGGGAGGTAGACTCGGAGATGGAGGTTTGCCTGCAGGAGGATGTGCCTTTCATGTCACGTCTGTTGGGGAGGGAGGCAAGCAGGATGGGGTGGAGGGAGAAGCTGGGCTGCCATGCAGTCAGGACAAAAGCCTCAGCCCATCCCAGGGAAGTTGGCATTGCTCTGGACAGCTGTCCAGTCATTGGATGTGGGCTGCCCCCAGGAAGGAGGCTCTCATCTGCAGAGGGCAGCCGCTGGGGACGGAGACCCAGCTGGGAGCTGCCAGACATTGGCCGTCCTGGCACCACAGGGAAGGGACCCAGAGGGCACACTGCAGCATCCATTGCATGGGTACACGATCACGTGTATGTACACTGGTAAAGTTATAGATATACATGTGTGTGGAAATAAAGGATGAGAGTAGGCAGAAGACAAGAGGGCCTCTGATTCTCAGAGCATAAAATTTATTTCCAGTGGGAAACAGACAAGACTTCCAGCCTGGGCAGTTTCCGTGGTGACACCGGCCGGATGATTTCCCTTGACCTTGCCACATAGAAGCCAGGCACCCAGCCCCCCGTCGTCTCAGCTCCTGAGAACTCTGACTGCCTTCTATTTTTGAATGGGCTGGAAATAGAACCAAGGGATAAATTTTGTCTCCTTTTGCTTGTCAGGGATGGGTGCCTTGAATATGGGTTCAAATTGGAACCAAGAATAAAATTCAAAGTAAACACCTCAGAAAGACACACAGCTATCTCCATGGCAGAACTTTGCATAGGGTGCTGGAAAATTCAGGCAACTTCTCTGAACCAGCCCAAACTAAGAAGCCCAGGAATGACTCAGTCACTCTTCTTGAGAGCAATTAAGATGCTATAAAAAAAAATGCAGGAACCTGAGAAATAGACACACAATCAGTCCCTAAATCCCACCTTTTCCTAGCACCATATTGCTAAGGCAAAGCAGAGACAATTCATCCGGCTTGCCTGTTTTCACCAAGATTGTCTTTTATACTCCACTGAATGAGATTTTGTTTCTGTTGGCAAGCGTTTGAAAAACTATGGAGAGGAAGAGGAGGCTGGCATATGGCTTCAAAATAATTTATTCTGTTGAGATGGAAACAAAGCCTGTTATATTTCAATGGGATATCTTCATTTATTCAGCATCGTTCTGGAAAAGTAATGCAATGAGCCAAGGAAAAGGTGAGATATATGTATTGAGAAGGAGAAGCAGAGTTAGTAAATATTGATAATTTTTTAAATGTCAGGATAACTCAAATTATTAGTGGTATATAATAAGAAAGCAGAAAGGTAGCTGGGTAAACATTAAATATATTCAAATCTATAGCTTTCTTATATGCCAGCATTAATTATAATTAGCATATAAAGGAAGACAAGATTCCACTCACAGTAGCAACAAAACTATAAAATGCCAAGGGCTACATTTAATAAGCAATGCATGCAATAAACAACAGAGAATGCTACAAAAATGAACTGACTTGAAAGAAGTGATGCATTCTGGGACGGAAGTCTTTAGATTGTGAATATATCCGTTTCATCCATTCTAATTTATAAATTAACAGCATTCCAACCAAGAGTTTACTTAGAACTAGACAAAAGAATTCTAAATTTTACCTGGAAGAATAATTATAGGTGAAAAGCTGAAATGAGATGGGTGGAAGCGGGGAGCTTTCTCTATTTGATATCAGGATTTTTTTTTTTTTTCCTGAGACGAAGTCTCACTGTATAGCCCAGGCTGGAGTACAGTGGTGCGATCTCGGCTCACTGCAACCTCCACCTCCTGGGTTCAAGCGATTCTCCTGCCTTAGCCTCCTGAGTAGCTGAGATTACAGGCATGTACCACAATACCTAGCTAATATTTGTGTTTTTAGCAGAGACGGGGTTTTGCCATGTTTGTCAGGCTGGTCTCCAATTCCTGACCTCAGATGATCCGCCTTCCTCAGCCTCCCAATGTGCTGGGATTACAGCAGTGAGCCACCGCACCCAGCCTAGGATGTGTTTTTAAGTTACATTCTTTTAGAGAGAGGATGACCAAAATACAAATCAGGCTATCTGCTGATTATTCAGCCATTTCTGATGTTTCCAGACATGGAAATTAGCATTCTCTCTTTCTTCAGTTGACCGTAGACTCTCATGAGTGTTATTTAGCCTTGTAGAGCACAGCAGTCTCCACCTAGGTCCCACCAGCCCAGAAAAGCCATCAGCCCCTATGGTCGGATAGCTCTTCACTTTGGACCTGTATTCCTCTGACAATACTGAGTGCATCTCCAAGGGCAGAGCATCAAAGCATGTCCTCTGGCTGGGTCTACAGGACACCAACATCTGGCAGAGAAGTGACCTATCCAGTTTTAATGCTGGATTTTTTCCACTCCCTGCAGACTTTTCGCTGGATAGGTAAAACATGCAGACTTCTATTTTAATTCTTCACTTGTTTCTTGGGATTTTTGATGCCACACATACCAGAGCTTCTCAAATCATCAGTGTAAAGAGCCAGTTTTTCTCAAACCTATTGTGCACTATGACTTTTTTTAAATGTATGAAAATAAATAGTAAAAAATGAAATTAGAAAGAAAGCCAATGTCAAGCAAATACAAGTCCCTATTTTTACTACTACTTTTCATGGAAATCAAGTTTCTCTGTCATATTGCCATACATGTCCCTAAACATTTATTTTCTTTGGTGACCCGGCCCTTGTCAGCTGACTGCACTATTATATAATTCATCACAGGTGGACTGGCTACTGCTTTAGCTAGCGATTCTTCATGCCTTGTGATCTATGTAACAAGACAACTTACATTTTTATAACATGTAACTTTTGTAGTATGCAAATTTTTTCCCCTCTCCAACAACGCTATTCTGAGTTAATTGAGGCAGCTTTTTACAAACCCAATTTCTCAGGTAATGTATTAGTCTGTTCTCACATTGCTATAAGGACATACCCAAGACTGGGTAATTTATAAAAGAAAGAGGCTTAATTGACTCAGTTCTGAAGAGCTGGGGAGGCCTCAAGAAACTTACAGTTATCCTGGAAGGGGAAGCAAACATGTCCTTCACAGGGTGGCAGGAGAGAGAAGAATGAGAGCCTAGTGAAGGGAGAAGCCCCTTGTAAAACCATCAGATCTTGTGAGAACTTACTATCACGAGAATAGCACGGGGGAAACCACCCCCATGATTCAATTACCTTTCATTGGTCCCTCCCACAATACATGGGGATTATGCAAACTACAACTCAAGGTGAGATTTGGGTGGGGATATACCCAAACTATGTCAGGTAGGAAATGCAGTTCCTCATTGAGACATTCAGTGACATGGTGAAAGGGGTTACTGACAAAGCTGGAAAGCACCCTGGAATGCCCTCTCTGATTCATTATTTTGTGTTCTTTCCACTCCTTTCCCCTCTGCTTTTCCAATGCATTTTTATTCATAGTTAAGTCATGATTCAGGGCTGCAGGGTGGGGATCACCATGTCCCCAGGTTGCCTTTTGCCTGGGAGGATAGAGGATATAGGAGGGGTGAGATGCAGCCAGTTCAGATCTTTCCAGGAAATGTGTCTTTAGCCCAATTGTCATCCTAGGCTAAGACTCAGTAGCAGGGCAGAAGAACTTGTGCACACACTAGTATCATTCACACATAGAGACATCAGCCCCTTCAGTGGTCATTGCCTTTTCACAGAAAGTCCAGGAAGTTCTGCCAGCAGTTCCTAGTCTGGTTGGGGAAGCATCTGTCAAAAGGTACAGTCTTGGAGTTCTTAATTTTGGTTCTTATGTCTTTTGCCAAGGTGCCGACTTCCAAAGATGCTCATGATGCAGCTAGTAGTTCAGTGTGACCCTCAGCAAAGACATCAGCGTTGGACCTTGTTCCATTCTTTAATGAATCTGTGTCCATGGCAGTGAATGAAGCTACCGATCGCTGACTCAGTAAGTCTGATCCCATGGCCCTGACAAAGCATTGTAAATGCTAATCCTGCAGAAGTCCCTTCTACCGTTCTTTACACCTTGAAGAGAAAATCCACCAAACTGAACAGTGATGATGTTCTTTCACAGCATCACTGCATTAGGAAGAAAATTTCAAATAATCCATCACCTAGCATGAATATTTCCACGAAACAACAGCAGATTTCACTAAAAACTCTCATTAAACACTTTAAGAAGAGAAGTGTAGCTGGTTATTTAGGCTACATAAACCAAAACCAAAGTGATATTGTTAGTCTGGTAGCTCTTTCTTAAAACTGCAGATAACACATATAAGAGCGATTAAGTAGCTTCTCATAGAACAAGCTTGCAAATATAAATTACAAAGAGATGTGAGAAATTTTAAACAAAATCTCTGCCCATTGTTGGGAAGGAGATGCTCTTCTCTGCGCTCTGCAGGAGGAGCCAGCGGTGGTGTTTGGGCTGGGTAGCAAGTGAAGGGGAGTGTGTAGGTCCCCTGAGGCTGTGTGCCAGTGAACGCAGTTCCGTAGAGCTGAGAGAAGGACAAACAACCAGCCCAGAAAGGCAACATGGTACAGGGGAAAGCCCTTGGTTCTGGAATCCAAGGGTCCTGGTTTGAATCCCAGCCTTGCCACTTTCTAACTGGGTGATGGGCCCTCACCTCACCGAGCCTAATAGAACTGTGATTACTAAACAAAGATAGATACACAATGGCTAGTATATAAGTGCTGAGAGATATTTGTCCTTATCAATAGAAAAAAAAAGCATATAGAATTCACCTCCCTCTATAGGCCTGTGCTTGGATCTCTTCAGCCTTTTTAAAAAAGAGTTTTAAATTTATATTTGTCTGACATTGATTATGTGGAGTAAAAATATCTTCAGGTGAGGTGCAGAATCTACATGAAGAAATACAGATAAGAAGAGAAGTAGTCATATTAAAGTAGAATGAAGAGTCCTATTAAAGTCTACACTAGCCGGGCTGGGCCCGATGGCTCATGCCTGTAATCCCAGCACTTTGGGAGGCTGAGGAGGGCAGAGCACTTGAGGCCAGGAGTTTGAGACCAGCCTAGCCAACATGGTGAAACCCATCTCTACTAAAAACATAAAAATTAGACAGGTGTGGTGGCGCATGCTTGTAATTCTAGCTACTTGGGAAGCTGAGGCACGAGAATCGCCTGAGCCAGAGAGGTGGAGGTTGCAGTGAGCTGAGATAGCACAGCTGAACTCCAGCCTGGGTGACAGAGAGAACTGAACCCCAGCCTGGGCGACAGAGAGACTCTGGCTCAAAAAAAAAAAAAAAACAGAAGTCTACAGTAGCCATTGGGCTAGACAGCCAGAGGCCTGACCAGCGTCTACATTGGGGATATGTTATAGCACGGGAAAAAAAAAATTTGCTTTATGAGACGATTTTGCAAGGCTATTTTGACACTCACCTGAGTGAGCTGACATGTTTGGAGAAGGCTCACTGAATAGAAGCTCAGTACCTCTCATGTATGCTCAGAATGTTCCCACATTTACTGGCTTTGATTCCTATCTCAATGTATTACTTTCATTTCTACCAAAGTAACGTAGAAGACAGAGAACTGAAATTGTGTTTCAGTGGCTATATGCAGTGCAGCGTACAACCAGGACAATTCAGATGCTTTTCTGGCTTGAGTTGCTCCAGTTGGCTGTCTATACCAATCACAAGACTCGTATTTCTCGGGGCTGTGCAAAGTTAAGCCAAGTAGTTGAATACAAATCAGGACAGGCGTTTAATGCTACAGATGTTCCACACCATGTTTTCTTTTATTCAGGCACCAAAAAGCTGCGTGGCTAGTTTATTTAGTTTATAAGACCACATTTAAGTACTTTGGACAATTGATGTATTTCTCCCTTTTACATTCAGATATTTAACAACCCAAGGCACAGGTCCAGGCTTTAGTATGAATCTATATCTGAAGAAACCAAGTTGGAGTAGCTTACAGATGCAAGTCACTGATACCATCTTCTGAGGCTTAGTGATGGGTAGAAAATCCAGAGCCTTCACTGTGCTGCTCATATAAGACAGGGCACAGTGACTGGGATCTCTGTGCTCTCCGACAGTGTAGGACTGGACTTTGAGTCTCTTCCATTTAATTCAACAAATATTTATTCAGGACTTTCTACTGTGCTTAGGCCTTGAGGATTCAAAGCTGATTAAGACTGATTCAGGTTAAGCATATGGAATACAATTAAGAGCTTAAAAGATGATCACCTAAGCCACTTCCATCATTCAGCTGATGAAGTACTGAGGCCTGGAGAGAAGGAAGCTTCCCAAGGGCACAAAGCAAGGGAGAACCAGGGTAATCTGAACATTTGAAATGCTAAAAATGTAGATGCCATTACTATCAAAGAAAGAAGTGGTAGAAGAGAAAAGTACTGTGTCCAAGTCCCTATTCTGTAGCTTTGGGCTTAGATGTCGATCCATTCCTCACCCGGGCACAGAGGAAAGGCCTCCCTCCTCAATGTCTGCATAGGGCCACCTCCTCAGGTAAACCACCTGTGTTTCTTCTCATGTGTCCCCTCAGCTCTGGAACCAGAGTTAAGACCACCTGACCCTCACTGTGTGAACAGCTCTATTCTGGGAAAGTCAGACATTAAACACAGTATAATGAAGACCAGGTCTTTACACTCGAGATTTTTGTCATTTCAATAGATCTCAAGACAGACTTGCATGCAAATTTGTGTATTTAACAATGGGCTGTGCATGCTAATTATATTATATCATTATATCATATAATGATGGACTATGCATGCTAATAATATTAGAAGGCAGTGAGGGTGCTAGTTAAGTGGTGCTTCACTTCTTTTGAAGAATTGTTTTGATATCCTGAACTTCATATTGAAAAACCAGCCTCCCCTGACTGTATCTGTACAATGATTTTGGTCCTTTATTGGGCTCGATTACACGCTAGTCTCCACCTTGAAATCAGGGTCTGTTCCTGTCTGGCGCCCAGTAGACTCTCAATGTTTCTTGAATAAAGTAAAAGATATTTTGAGAAGCTTAGTCCACCCTGGGATGGCTTTCCAGAAGAGAAAACCTGGGATTTATTTTAAGAAATGGAAGTCTTTTGGCGGAAGGAGGCATATTTCTTCCTTAGTGCCCTCACGAAGCCTAGAAAATAGGAACAAGACTTGGGGTGGGGTGGTGGGAAGGGTGTCGGGGGAAGAAAGGTACAAACTGTTCATATGATTCCCCCATGGCTAGAGAGATGTTCTCGGAGGCAGACTAACTCTGCCAAGGTCAAGGAGTGAACAGGAATGGAAGCCTTGACCCTAGGCACAGCCTCACACCACGTGTTCTCTGTAGGAGACACCTTTGTATGGAGCTTTGTACTGACCTTGGGAAATAACTTCCATCTGGAATCCTGGGTGAATCACAGGAAGGCAATCTGTAATTTCTCAAGTTTTCGCTTGGCTGGGGTTGTCGAATCTACGTTCTGACCCTTATGAAACACTGTTGCCCAAGAACATTCAAATGGATGTGACATTTGTAAATTAAAAGCCTGCTGCTTTAATTCCCTTCCAATGGACACAGTTAGACATATAGAGAAGTCACAGCTGGATGCAGCTGGAGGTTTGACATTGAGAGGATGGGAGACTGGAAATCCCTGGGCATTTGGTCAGCACAGTAGCAGAGTTCTAGGGTTTGGGAAGGTAGTGTTTGGGTAGGAGAGGGTGTTGCATGCAATATTTTTCTCTCTGGTATTTGTCCCGGGAGATCCATATTGACACCTGAACTTTGTGACACAGCCGAGCCCTGCTACACTGGCTTCTGTACAAACAACATGATGCAAACCAGCTGGGGTCAAAGCGGTTACCGTGGAAACCCTAGACTTTGGTTTGGAAAGTAAAAGTAAAAGACATTTACGATGACCACAGCAATGGTTTGTACCAATGCACTTCTTGGGAAGTTTCTTTTTTATCATGAACTTTAGCATTCTTTTTTTTTCTTGCCCTGTGGAATTTAGCAAAAGAAAAATTTAAGATCAGATTGGAAATATTACCTTCCCATTAAATAGCTAAAACAGGAAGTCTTGATTTATTCAAACCATGTTTGCAAAGACAAATTTAACTCTAAATGGAGAAACTGCTTAAAGGTCAGGTTTTGTCTTGGATACTTTCAAAGAGTTGCTAAGCATTTTTGTCCCCTATGGAGGCTGGGTTGACACCAGGAGGTGTTATTTGTGTTATTTCTCCCTCAACCGTTTTTCCACCTCTCAGTAACGAGAGGAGAATTATGGTTATAGAGAGCAAACACAGCCTTATGTGGGCATGATCAGAGTTGTAGCAAGCCAGTCACGATAGCAGGAATAGGCTGGTTGCATGAGTGCACTGGGTGAAGAATACAGAGGATGTTAAGGGCACTAGAGAGAACAGGTTCCAGCTTCTACTCTGTCACTTACTTGCTGCATATCTTGGGCTGGTTACCTAACCACCCTCTGCCACAGTTTCCTCAGGTTGGAAATGAGAATCAGAATGCCCATTATCCTCAAATGTTCACATGGATTCAATGAAACAAACCACATAAAGCACAAACTGAAATCCAAATGGAAAGCAATCACAAGAAAGAATCCAGTGGAAGGGAAGTGGGGGAGTAGCAGGCAGGTCAGGCTGACACACTGGTTTCAAGTAACTGTTCCAGTCTTAGAAAACGACAGCTCCCTTTACCACCCACTGCCTGTGCCCCCAAAGGCTACCCTACTCTAGCACCTCCTTTCTTACTCTCTTCCAACTGTGAAGGCATCTGGCTTTCCCAGACACCTTCTTCATTCGAATCCGCTCAACCACTGCCTACAGTTTCGCCCTTTTTCTGTATTCATCTTTCTTTTCTTGGGGAAAAAAAATCCCACCAAAATTTGACCCTTGGTGGAGCCCTTGATGGTCACAGTACAATCTTTCATCCTGTTGCTTTGTCCTCTCGGCTCCTGGCTCTGTTCCCCATCTCCACTTTAATTTGCACATCCTCCATGACAAGCCTCCCGTCCCTAACATTCTGCTGAAACTGTTCCTAGATCCACAACTCCTACCCCAGCACAAGAGAAAGCTGGTGACATTCCTATGCAATGACATTTCTTCCCGACTTTGCATCAGCTTTGATAGGTCACAAATGACCTCAGATTACTAAACACTATTTTTTTTTCCCATTTTCTTTCTCCTTGATTTCTCTGCTGTATTTGACATTGGCATCACCTTCTCGTCACTAAAATTCTCTCTTCTTTTTGTTGCCAGGATTTTATGCTATGCTGAGTCTCCCACTTTTCCATAACGTCGTGCAATTTCTGCTTGTTCTTCTTCATGCCAACATATTCTAAATTTCAGCTCTCCTGAGGAGGTGACCCATTTCCTTAGCTTTGCTATTTTCTATTCCCATGACTCTCATCTCAAGAGCTCTCCCTCACCAAATGCCAATATTTCTACTGGTCTCTAGGTCAACCCTGTCCAATAGAACATTCTGAGAAGATGGAAATGTTCTATATCTGTGCTGTCCAGTGCAGTGGCCATTAGCCCTGTGAAGTTATGGAGCACTTGAAATGCAGTTAGCCTGACTGCAAAACTGAATTTTTAATTTTATCTAATTTCAATTTCAATTTACTTTCTTATATGTAGCTAGAGGCTACCATATTGAACAGCACAGTTACAGATAGTTTCACTTAAACACCATCATTTCAGGCAATTTATGGTCAATACTAAAGCCTTTCTGGAACCAACTCCTCTCCTAGCATCTCTGTCTATAGACAACTACTCCCTACTTCATGCAAAGCTCAAAAGTCTCTTCCATTAACTCCACTCTGATCCCTCAGATGCAGTCTCTTCTTTCCATTGACCTGCCTTGAAATATCCTTGTTCTCTCCCCAACTTCTGTATCTTATTGCCACACCCCTGGGGCAGGTCCTCATTCAAACCTAAACAGCCAGCCTGAATCTCTCACTTCAATACACTTTGCCATCACTGCAGACCTGATCTTATTCTAACACTGCTCTGCAATGTTGGTTTCCTGCCCCCCCCAGACCCCCAGTGGCTCCCCCACTTCCTCTTATTTTGTGGCCAAAATACTTGTTGGATTTTCAAAAAGACACCCCAGAATAATATTCTTTCACCAAGTCTTCTGGTCGGTGTTTTTTCCATGACACTCACTCTCTCTCTCTCTGTCTCTCTCTCTGTCTCTTTCTCTCTCTCTCTCTCTCCCTCTCTCCCTCCCCCCTCCCTCCCTCCCCCCCTCCCCCCCCTCTCCCTCTCTCCCTCTCTCCCTCTCTCCACACAAACACACACACACACTCTCACTTGAGGATTATCTCACAAGCTCATGAATACGCTGTGTTCACTCCTGTCTTGGAGCTGCTATTGGCTTTTCAAATCCTACCTTTCAAGACCCAGTTGAAGACTCCTTCTCTCTGTGGAAATTTCTGCAATTAAGACCTGCTTGGCATATCTCCCCCTCTGGATTCCTAGAGCATTTATAACAAACATTATCTTGTCCTGATGATTATTGTTTCATATGTGTTATCCTTTTCCCCAAATTAGACTTGAAGAAAGTAGCTTCTCTTCTTCCTGACCTCTGGAAGACTTAGCTCAGGACTGAGCACACAGCAGATAGTTAGTGCTTTGTGAATATGTCTTGATTAATCAGCAAGGGCAGGATAAGAACTGGACGTGACAACATCTGAGAACTCAGTGAACATTAGACTTGCCTTGTTAATAATTTACTCCCTTTGTCCCCCAGTTTCCTGCTCATCCCTCTATTTCTCCTGGCCCTTTCCAGTTTCAGTTCCTCTCATTTGTCTGCTTCTTGCCTTTGTGCAGTAAACCACATGAGATAATCAGGGTCGGGGTAGAGAGTGTAGAACTGTCTATTTTCTCTTGGAACTGATGGCCATGGCAAATGCCTTGTTTGCCATATGATCAACATGGCTCTATGGGGCAGTTAAAACTGTATAAACTAACTTTTTTGTCAGATAAAATGGGGATAAAAATACCTCCTCATTATCATATAGAGGAACTATGGAATTAAATGAAACTACACTTGAGTAATGGGCTAAGAATATAGGATTGGATGTAGCAGACTCACAGTGCACCTGCCCCATGGATAATCTGGGCATTTTTATTTTAAAGGATGATCCCCAAGGGCAATGTTTAAAACAAAGGAACTGATTGAAATGCAACATTTCACACTGCGTAAATATGTGAAGGAATTCATAAACGGAACACAATGGCTGCAGAGACAGAGTGGTAAAGTGCCTAATATATTGGCGAACACATGTTGTGTCTAAATGTTAGGTGCATAAAGTAAGTTGGGATTATGTGTTTCCCTTTGTGTTTTTCTAATCAAAAATTCTAAAATCATGAGCGTTTTGAGCATCATAGATAACTAATGTTGTGATACAGGTCCACTATTCCTTTTTCAAAACCTTTGGTATTAGATGTGCTTTGGAAATCAGGCTTTTTCAGATTTTATAAAGGTCATATGGATCATATGTTGTATATTGTATACTGCTACCGGTGGGATATGGATCAGCACCCTGCAATCAAACACATAAATATTTCTGCAATACAATGTGTAAAATATAAAAATCTATAAATGGACTCACCTGAGTTCAGATTGGGTTCACTGCCAAAGAGTTCTGATAAGGTCAGACTTTGGCCCCAAATTATTAACTTAGAACTTTCCATTTTCAGAACTTTTGAACTTAGGAATACAAAGACATTGTATACCTGTACTATTCTACATCATTTTCTTTAAAAAGAGGTAGTCTTTTTTGAAAGTTTCTATTACATTTTTAGAAATGTAAAAAATAGTGGGTAGCAACTCCAGAACTAACTACAAAGCTACAGTAATCAAAACAGTGTGGTGCTGTCATAAAGACAAAAGACATATGAAATGTGGAATACAATTCCATTTGATGGAATAGAATTAAGAGTCCAGAAATGAACTCATGTACCTATGGTCAGTTGAATTTCGACAAGGGTGCCAAGACCACTGAGTGGGAGAAAGGATAGTTTATTCAATAGATGATGCTTGAATAATTGGATCTCCACATGCAAAAGAGTGAAATTGGAAGCTTACCTTTCACCATTTTATATTAACTCAAATATACATATTTTTTGGATCAGCACCCTACAATCAAACACATAAATATTTAAGTTAATGTAAAAATTAACTCAAAATGGATCAAGGACCTAAGTGTAAGAGGTAAAACTATAACTCTTAGGAACAAAGAAAGGGATACATTTTTGTAACTTTGTCAGGGGTGTCCAATCTTTTGGCTTCCCTGGGCCATATTGGAAGAAGAAGAGTTGTCTTGGGACACATATAAAATACACTAATAATAGCAGATGAGCTAAAAAGAAAAACAAAACTGAAAAAAAATAATGTTTTAAGAAAGTTTATGAATTTGTGTTGGGCTGCATTCAAAGCTGTCCTGGCCATGGGTTGGACAGGCTTGAATTAAACAACGATTTCTTAGCTATGACACCAAGAGCACAGGCAACAAAAGAAAAAGTAGATAAATTGGATGTCATAAAAATTAAAGACAGCTGTGCATCAAAGGATACCATCAAGAATGTGAAAGGGCAACCCACGAATGAAAATATTTGCAAATCAAACATCTGATCAGGGTCTGACATCCAGAATATATAAATAATTCTTGGAACTCAACAACAAAAAGACAAATAACCCAATTAAAAAATGGGCAAAGGATGTGAATTGATATAACTCCAAAGAAGTTACACGAATGGCCAAACATGGACATGAAAAGACACTCAGCATTATTAGTCATTAGGGAAATACAAAGCAACATCACTGGAGATACTACTTCATACCCATTAGGTTGAACATTATTTTAAAAAATGTAATGGTGAGGATGTAGAGAAACTGGAACCCTCACACATTGCTGGTGTGTATACAAATGGGGGAAGTTGCTATGAAAAACAATTTGACAGTTCCTTAATTAGCTAAATGTAGAAGTTCCATATGATCCAGCAATTCAACTCCTAGGGGTATACCTGAAAGAACTGAAAACATGTACTCAAACAAAACTTGCACATGAGTGTTCATAGCAATGCTATTCACAGTAGTCACAAGGCAGAAACAACTTAAATGTCCATCAGCGGATGAATGGATAAATAAAATATGGTATATCCATACAAATAAGTAGTATTCAGTCATACAAAAGGAATGAAGTACTGAAACATACCACAACATGGACGAAACTTGATAACATTAATGCAAAATGAAGAAGGACACACAAAAAATCACATATATGATCCCATTCATATGCAGTATCAGCAATCAGCGCATCCATACAGACTGATGACTGCCAGGGACTTGGGGGGCGAGGAATGCAGAGTGACTGCTAATGGGACCCAGATTTCATTCTGGGGTCATGAAGTGCTTTGGAACTAGATAGTGGTGATGGTTGGATAGCACTGTCAGTGTATTAAGTGCTACTGAATTTTACAATTTAAAATGATTAAAATTGTGAATTTTACATTATGTTAATTTAATCACAATGAAACAAATAGTGAGTAGACAACTATTGCCTCTTTGGGGACCTCGAGGCATCTGGAGACCTGAGGATTTGTTTGGCTTGTTTTTTGTTTTGTTTTGTTTTGAATCAGTAGTTAAGATGTTGGCAGCACAGTAAATAAATCTGAACAATAATAGTAACTGATGTCTGCTTTAAATGTGCTGTTTCTAGTGTATTTTAGTAAATTTCAGGAATTCCTGTAGCATAAACCAGAGTTTGTTGATTTTGGCACTGTTGCCTTTTTGGGCTGGTTAATTCTCTATTGTGGAACATTCGGCAGCATCCCTGGTCTAACCTACACAATGCCAGCAGCATCACCCACTCCAACTGTGACATCGTGACAAAGAGAGATCTTGGGCTGGGCGTGGTGGCTCATGCCTGTAATCCTAGCACTTTGGGAGGCCGAGGTGGGTGGATAACTTGAGGTTAGGAGGTCAAGACCAGCCTGGCCAACACGGAGAAATCCCATTTCTACTAAAAATACAAAAATTAGCTGGGCATGGTGGCAGGCGCCTATAATCCCAACTACTTGGGAGGCTGAGGCAGGAGAATTGCTTGAACTCAGGAGGTGGAGGTTGCAGTGAGCCGAAATTGCACTAGCTCACTCTAGCCTGGGTAACAGAAAGCGACACCATCTCAAAACAAACAAACAGCCGGGTGTGGTGGCTTACGCCTGTAATTCCAACACTTTGGGAGGCAGAGGCGGGCGGATCACGAGGTCATGAGTTTGAGACTTGCATGACCAGCTTGGTTAGGTGAAACCTTGTCTCTACTGAAAATACAGAAATTAGCCAGGCATGGTGGTGTGCACCTGTAATCCCAGCTATTTGGGAGGCTGGGGCAGGAGAATCGCTTGAACCCGGGAGGTGGAGGTTGCAGTGAGCTGAGATTGTACCACTGCATTCCAGCCTGGGTAACAGAGTGAGACTCTGTCTCAAAAACAAACAAACAAATACACACAGACACACACACACCCCGAAAAACCAAAACCTCCAAAAAACCACACAAACAAAACCAAAAAGAAAAACATCTCCAGAACTTTCCAAGTGCCTCCTGGAAGTCAAAATAACCCCCAGTTGAGAACTACTGATGTGACCTCTTTAGGAATAATTTATTATTCTGGGATTTGACTCTGTCCCCAAAGTTTCTTTTTTAAAAACCCATTTCTGAGATTGGTCTTTTGTAATTTCCAGATGACAGCAAAGTCATGAAACGAAAAACCATGAAAATTCTAGGTAAACGTCAAAAACCTTTTTCATTAAGAGGAACTAAACTATATGGTCCACTTGTAGACAGCAGGTTTCTCACTGGCAACGAATGCCCCAGCAAGAAGCTAAATGTGGACAGCACATAAAAAAAGTGAGTGTGCAGTGTTCCCTTTTCAAACCCTTTTTGGGCAAAGACGACTGCTCTGCCAGCATTCCAGAATAATGACAGCTCATGTGCCCTTTGTCAACCTTGCCTGCTTCTCCTTTGAAAATACAAACCACACTTCTTTCCGAACTTCTTCTGATACCATTTAATGAGTCTGGGATCAGACACTGTTAGCACAGAGAGCAACCTGTGCTCCGGATCCCCCTCGGCAGCCGCTGCCAGCAGGAAGGGAGGGCTGAGTGTTCAGGACGCAGGGTTCCCTGGCTGCTTCACCCGCACCATGCTGCCTTTATCCATTTTATGTCTTGAGTTTCTGAGTGGGATTTCTTTTGCACAAAGAGTTCTGAAGCTGAGAAGTTTGAAAGGCACTGGCTTAACCCAAGTGCCTCTCCTACAGATGAAGACACCAGAGTGCAGAGGGAAGGGCAAAACCAGGTGTGATCCCAGGGCTTTTAACTGTACCTAGACCGTTTGAGGGAAGGCATTCAGACAGCTACTGCAAGATGTCACTTAATCCCTTGTATGACTCGGTTTCCTCATCTCTACATGAGCAAAGCAACCTCTATCTTCCTGGCTACTTCTGGGATTTAAATTAGATGCGGTGCCATGCAACTGCCACTAATATGGATGGAAAGTTTGTGTCCTCCCCAAATCTACATGTTGAAACCCTAGCCCTCAGTGTGAAGCGTTAGGAGGTGGGGCCTTTGGGAGGTGATTAGGATTAGATGATGTCATGAGGGTAAACACTCATGATGAGATTTGTGCCCTTATACAAAGAGGAGGGGACCAGAGAGCTCTCTGCTCTCTGTCTCTCTTCATCAGGTGAGGATGCAGGGAGAAGGTGTTCATCTGTGACCCAGGAGGAGAACCCTCACCAAGAGCCTGACCATGCTGGCACCCTGATCTCGGACTTCTAGCCTCCAGAGGTGTGAGAAAGCAATGTCAGCTGTCTAAGCTGCCCAGTCTATACGTGCCCAGGTATTCTATTTATGGCAGCCTGAACTGACAAGGCTACCGCCTAACATCACACACATCCCCCAGGTGTGTGAATAGTTTCACTTCTTTTTTTCCTAGGATAAGACTCATTAAACTTTTCACAGGTTTCACACAATCCTCTTATGATCACAACCACAAGGGAAAGCTCAGCTTACTGAACTGTGTAGGGATTCTGCCACTGTTTGAAGACCCACAGGTGTCTTCCTCTAACTGTTGAGAGTCAAAAACTACAGGAGGATGGGTCTGCTTTGTCTTGAAGCACAAAATTCTGAGGACTGAAGGAGAGAATTGCACTGCAGGTGACTCTCACTTCTGCTTCACACTTTGATATCCCCCGTGAAAAGAAGCCTGAACACAGGCAGTGACTTCTAGACAGAGCCGAACTCTTAGATCCTCTTTCTAAATTCTCAATCCATCTAAAAGCATACACTTACAGGTGAAATTTTACCTCCCTGCTAAAAACCTTAGGGAAAGCCAATATTCATAAACCAGAATCTCTGAGAAGTTTCTGGAAGCTACAGTTTGGTTAGAACCAGTAAAGAACTGATGAGTACTCGGTTCACATCAACAAAAGACGGGAAAGATGGGATGGCTCAGTTTCTTCTCAGGAACAGCCCTGAGGGCTTGGAGAAATAGAAACTGTGACACATACAGTATCAGGGCAGCTTGTCAAAGGCAAATCTCAATGCTCACATCTAGGCAGGATAGGAAGGACCCTGGGCTTTCCCAGACAAGGTCAGTAGACGGGGGATGTTCTCTAGGACAGGTGCCCAGGTGGTCAGTCATGTCACCTGGAGGAGAGGGCACGACACCCCCTGCACCAAGCAGACAAGAGAAAGGGCCTTTGCTGTGCAAAATTAAAACACGTTACTTCCATCTCCTGATGGATAAACAGAGCTGTACTCGCACAGATTCAAACCACAACAAAGACAGTCTATTCCCTTCTCTTAATCTGGATCTGAAAGATTTGAAGAGGAACCCACCCAGTTTCAAACAAAGCCCATTTCAAATTTTAACACCAGGTCACCCTCTATGAGGTTGAACAAAAAGAGAAAAAGTACTGTTCCCATGAAAAGCTGAGCTTTTCAATAGAGGAGATTGATCTGAGGAATGAGAGCAAGTGTTCACCTTTAAAATGGTGATGCAGAAGAAGATCTCTAAGTTGTATTCCAACAAGACTCAAGCAGCTATTGGCTCATAAAACAAGTGTAGGTGGCAATGAAGATGGACAGTGTGCCCACCAAGTGGAGTAGGATGGAGGGAATATGGAGATTGTGTATTACAAAAACGACATAAGTAAAGTGGAACATGAACTTGAGAAATTCAAATGGAAATTAAGAAAATAGTAAAAAGTGACTAATGAGAGAGAAACGAAAATAAAAAAAAAGAGGGCAGGTATAGGAATTGAAATTCCAAGAGGAAGAGCAGAGCAGAGGATGTGATCATCAAAGGAGACTGCCTTTGGCTTCAGAGCAAAGGGTGCGCTGGGTCTCAGGCAATAGCAATGAAAAGTTACCCCCAAACAGAAGTCCCCAGGAGATATATTTTTTTAATTTAATAAAGAAAAAATTTTATCAGCATCTTGGTTGAAAAATAAATACATAAAGAGAATATTTGACAAGAAAACAATAATCAAGGGGACCTCACATCATTTATGAAGCATTAAATGCCAAGAAATGAAGCAGGAAAAAGAGTATTTTGAAATGCAAAAAAACAGAAAACAAAACAAAAAACAAAGCTCACTTGAATTCTATGTCACATAAATTCTTGTCTTTCATGTGTTAAGGCTCAGGCCTGGAAGGGCTGAGAAAATATGTTTTGTTAATATCTTTTTGTTGTTGTTATCAGGGACAGAGTCTTGCTCTGTTGCCCAGTCTGTAGTGCAGTGTGGTAATCTTGGCTCACTGCAACCTTCGCCTCCTGGGTTCAAGTGATTCTTGTGCCTCAGCCTCCTGAATAGCTAGAATTACAGGTGTGTGCCACCATGCCTGACTAATTTTTGTATTTTTAGTAGATACTGGGTTTTGCCGTGTTGGCTAGGCTGGTCTCAAACTCCTGGCCTCAAGTGATCCACCTTGGCCTCCCAAATTGCTGGATTACAGGCGTGAGTCACTGCACATGGACTTTGCTTATATCTTTATTGGTGAAATGTTGTTTGGTGCTTTAGTCTTCTCTAGTATAATAATTAATATTTTAAACTTTGTGGGCCATACAGTCTCTGTAGTATCTATCCAAGACCACTACTGTTGCATGGAAGCACCACAGATAATATGTGCATTACAGGGCATGGCCAACCCAGCTGGTAGAACTTTACTCACAAAAGCAGGCCATGGTTTGCTCAACTCTGCTCCATCTGGGAGAGTAAGAAAAATCTAGAGCACAGGAGTGAGTAAATCATAATATATAACAGGAGGACAATCAGTAAACTATAGAAAGACAGGAGAGGCAATACAAAATTTAATGAAAATAATCTAGATTTAAAACGCACTATTTTATTAACTAAAAGGTAGAGGTTTTAAGGAGAAGAGAAAATTAGAGTGTGCTAAACTTCTTAGCTTCCATGGGCAAAGGTGGGTGGTGAAGTAACAGTAAGCAAGAACTGAAGGTTTAAACATGCTTTTGAAAAGCTCAAAAGTAATGTCTAGTAAAATAAAAAGCAGGAGACAAGCTTTCCAAACCACCACAGAATTAAAAAGCAAAGAAAAAAATGACCCTTTTTATGAAAGACTGAAAATAGTGAAAACGAAGGAAGCATAGCATCAGAAAGCATATAAGGTGACAAAAATCACACCAAATAATCTGTTATGATAAACGAAATATAGTTATATCCTTATTAATGACAAATACGCAGATTGGAGACATGGATTATGAGAAATCCATTTGATGTGAAATATACAAGCTAATATTTAAAATGATGAGCTAATGTGAACAAAAATAGATTAGAGGTTGAAATATTAATTTTTTTCAAATGTGCATATCCAGGAAAAATAATTAAAAAGAACAAAAGGTCTATCTTTAAATGAAGATATTATTGACTTGATCTTTTATGCATGAAGGAACAGCATAAACATATGTGAAGCAAAACTTGTTAAAAATGTAAGAAATAATTGGAAGAAACCCGGTAGCAAAGGGAAACTTTATCATACCTCTTTCAATATTTGACAAATAAAGTAGATAATAGATGAAGGTAAGAGATAAAGATGAATGGAAAAAGAAAACCTGGAAAACAACACTATTAATGTTTAGTTAATATAGACATTAAAAATTAAATCTATTAAGTGTGTGTGTGTGTGTCTTAAGTCATTAAAAAAATCTCAATAGATTCCATAAGCTAAAAATTACTGAGTTCACACTCTCTGACCACAGTGTAGTAAATTAGAAATTAAATTTGAGAAAGTGAGAGATAAAATTGCCAATTATTTTCAAGTGAACAAACGACACAACAAATCCTTTCCTGTCTACACAGGAGAAGGGAAATAGTAAAAGCAGAAAGACAGACTGATTGGACGAGAGTACTGCCTACTCACACATACAGGAAGAAACTCAACTTTGCTTAGAAGCAAATGTACGGCTTGGATTGTTTTTAATCTTAGACAAGAAAGAATTAAAATACACGAACTAAACATTCTGGTTAATCTAATATTGAAGAGAAAAATATAACCAGAAAATAAAAGGGAGAAATCTCTAGAGATTACATTAATGCACTGGAAAAGAGATTAAAATGACTAATAAATTCAGGACTGGGATTCTTTGAAAAAAACTAATAAAATATACAGACTTTCAGAAAGTTTGAGTGAAGACAGAAAGAAAGAAGAAAGACAGCAAAGAAATAAAAAAGTTACAGAATTTCATGTAGAAGTCTATGCTAAAAACTTGAACCTCAGTGAGAAGGCAAACGGAAAATAATAAAATAAAGATTATCAAATCTGACAATCAGAATAGACCACTATCCATGGAAGAAATAGAAACCAGTCTCAAAGAATTGCATCCATAAAAGGAGCTGGGCCTGAATGTTTTATGGGCAAGTTTTTCAAACCTTCAAGGAACACATAATTCTTATGCTATTTAAACTGTTACAGATCGTAGAAAAAAAAAGGAAAAGTGTTACAATTTGCTTTGTGAAATTAACATAAACCTGCTACCAAAATGCAACAAAGACAGTGGATTAAAATAAAACAATAGACTCATTTCACACAGAAATATAGATGCACATGAAAAGTGAAATATTTCCTGTGATATAGCAACATGAAGAAGGGTAATGTCACCTGACTGAGTAGAATTTAATCCAAGAATACATGGATAGGTTAATAATATGAAATAAAATTTTATCAAATCAATGTCAACAAAAACAGATTATATGGATGGATATCAGTAAAGCAAATGTGTTATTTAACAAAATTAAGAATTCATTTTTGATTGAATTGTATTAAAAATGCAAACAAAATACATTTTAAATCTAGATCTGTATAGTTCTATAAACTGTAGAAATATATTTCTTTGATATGATGAAGTATGTCAATCTAAAACCAATGGACAGTGTCATATCTGCCAAAATATTAAAGCAGCCTTTCCCAACTTCACTGTTATAATCAATTTTCCACGAGATATTAGCAGGTGTGATTGAAAGTAAAGTGTAAACAACAGTACAAAAGTAGTTTGGGAAGTAAATGAAGTGACAAAGTGAGTCCAGAATTTTCTTGGCAGAATGAATGTACAAGAATAGACAAAATAATTCTGAAAAAGCATATCCATCCAGGCCTTAAATTAGAATATTAAAATGTATTATGCAACCACAGTCATTAAAATAATGTGACAGCAATACTAGAGCAGAGAGACAGATAAATGGAAAAAAAGTGAGTGTGTTCCAAAATAGATCCGAAATTCTTTTTAATATAACAAATGTGGTTTTCCAAATAAGAGAGGAAATGACAGATTATTTGGTCTTTTGAAACTATCTGGCTAACCATTTCAAAATAAATACAGTGAGGTATAATCTAGCAAAATATAAACACGAATTCCAGGTAGCTTACAAATGATGCTCTAAAAGAATGAGGAGGAAATAGACTCACATTGGGAAGGTCTCTCTGAGCATCCCTGAGAAGGCACATTCCAGGAAAAGGCAAATGAAAATATTTGACTACGTAAAAATTTTAAATGTCCTAATATTTGTAAAAACCATAAAACAACAGAATGCAAATAGCCAAGTGGAAAAGATAGTTTTAAGTATGTGTAAGGATTATACTATTTAAAAATATTCCTCATCTTTGTTGCTTTCTTAGTAAACCTCTGTCTCTCTGCCGTCCACTTGCCTTTGCTATTCCATAGAAGGTTGAAAAAGGAGGCGTGACCCCTCTAGCCAGAAAAAGGAAGAGGAAAGACTTCTCTGTATTTCCTGAGGGACTGTGAGAAACGTGGGGGAAGAAGGTAGTAGAAAGAGACAGTGGGCATTTGTTCTGAGCTCTCTCTCTCTCAACAAGAATGGTAGGAATGCCTAACCATTGGCCGGGCACAGTGGGGCACTTCTGTAGTTCCATCTACTCAGGTGGCTGAGAAGAGGATCACTTGATCCCAGGGGTTCTAGGCTGCAGTGAGCCACGATTGTGCCACTGCAGTCCAGCCTAGGTGACAGAGCAAGATCCTGCCTGTAACAAAAAAATGCCTGAAGTTAAAGACAGAGGCGGAGGTTCTTTCTCCCCTTCTCCATTCTTGGAATGTCGGTTCTTTGCATGAGAGCCGCCATACCTGTGAATGTGGCAGCCAGCGTGGTGAGGCAGAGAGCGTGGTGTGGAAGGAACCCACTGGGCTCTCTGTACCCTGAGACTGGGATGGAAACATTGTTAGAATTTGGTGCAGGAGGTTGTCAGAGTTGTTCACAGGTCTGTAGGGACAAAGTGACTCCCTGGCTAACAGCAACAGACCCTGTGCCACTGGCACCAGGAACTAATGGAGTCACAGTCAGACCCTCTCTGACTACCAGGAGGTTTGTAAGCCCCTAGGCCTGGTCAGTGTGTTAGAGGGCAGATCTGAAAGGCCCTGTGCTGTGGTCTGAATGTCTGTACTCCACCGAAATTCCTATATTGGAATCCTAGCCCCTAATATGATGATGTAAGGAAATGGGGCCTTTGGGAGGTGAGGCACAAAGAGACCCCAGGGGAGCTGCCTCACTCCTGCCACCAAGTGAGCACATAGCCAGAAGGTGCTACATGAAGCAGAAGGTAGGCCTTCTTCAGACACTAAATCTATTGGTACCTTGAGCTCAGACTTCCCCCCTCCAGGACTGTGAAAGACAAATTCCTGTTGTTTATAAGCCCCCCAGTCCATGGCATCTTGTTATAGCAGCCTGAATGGACTAAGATACCAAGCCATCCAAAAGAGACTGAATATGCAAAGATGATGCATAAATTATTGGATTTGAATAAGCTTACTAGATTTAACTAAAAGTGTGTGTGCATGCATGTTTGTGTGTGTGCATGTGTTTGTGTGTACACGCGTGTGTGTGCGTGTGTGTGTTTTCATGTGAATGCATGCATATGTGTATTTCCATGGAAGTTTGTAGAAAAGATTACATCAAATTTTGGAAAATAAGCTACATTTTCTTGGCCCATCTGAATATAGCATGAGAAGACCGGCAACCCAGGATTTATGATAAACAGGAAATTATTTATCTTCAATGTATTAAATGAGCTTACCAGTAAAAAAAGACAGAAAAACTGCTGTATAAAAAGTGGCCAAAAAACACAGATAGGCAGTTTCATAAGAGGAGAAATATAAGTGACTGATAAAAATATAAAAAGAAATGTTCGAATGAGAACACATGGACGCAGGGAGGGGAACATCACACACCGGGGCCTCTTGGGGGTTGGGGGGGCAAGGAGAAGGAGAGCATTAGAACAAATACCTAATGCATGTGGGGCTTAAAACCTAGATGATGGGTTGATGGGTGCAGCAAACCACCATGGCACATGTGTACCTATGTAACAAACCTACACGTTCTGCACATGTATCCAAGAACTTAAAGGAAAAAAAAAGGAAAAATGGAAAAAAAAGAAATGTTCAAATAGCAAAGAAATACAAAGCATAACAATGAAAAGCCAACTAGGCAAGTGTCAAACTGGCAAACCGAATAGCAGGGCTAAAATATAGTAAACTTGTTAGACAAAGAAAATGCCTTAGAAAACTGTTATCCACCATGAAACCAGGAAGTGACAGAACACAGCAATGACTTTGTTACTAAGTGACTAAGGATTATTACTCCATCCAACTAATAACTCACCTGTCTATAGCGTGACTTGAAAGAGTCAGCTATTGTTCAAAGCATTGTTAGAGCTCATTGTTGACGTCTTCTGAGCCTGCAGCACATTCTTTTGAAAATGATGTAAATCTTCATTGACAGATAATGTCTTGTGAAAAGAGCCAAAATTAATTTAAAGCCAAGTGCGGTTACGCTATTTCTGATCGCGAGAAAGGTTTTCTCATAAATCTAAGCTCTGAAGGCAGTGACAAAAGAAGCATTCCAGAACGATGTGGCAGCTCACAGAAATAAGTTTTTTAAATGGCACAGTAGAAGGATTGCACTTGGCAGAATTCAGCTCCCCTGTCCTGCGTAAAGGTCTCCCAACTGGTCTATCCACAATCTTCTCTTCACTAAGGCTTTGATATTTTGAAATGCTGTATAAACTCAATCATGTCATTCTTGCTTGTCTTTGGATAAAAACACAAACTTGTGTAAATGGCTATAAAGCCTTGTTTAGTCTGGTTCTTCTCTTTCCAACTTCACTGGACACCACTTATCTCTTGGCCTCTTGCTTCTGGCCACAGTGGCCTTCTAGAAAGTCATTATGAGCATTAAGCCGGCCCCACTAGAGTCTTTGCATGTTCTCTCTCTCCCCTCCCCATTTTTGCCACAAACACCTACCCATTCAATAGATCTGGGCTTAATAGTCAAGCCCTCCTTCCCAGCAAGACCTTTCTACCATCCCAATCCAGGACCACCCTTAGCCACAGGACATATTTTCAAGGCATCATTTATGTTCCCTTCATTGCTCTGTACACAGTTTTCGAAAACTTTTTGTGGCTATCTGATTAATGTCTGTCTCCTTCTGGAGATTAGAAGCCTGCAGGGAGGCAGGAACCCCAACTGGTTTTACTTGGTGCATTGCATGAAGCCTGGCACATGGAAGTTCTCAGTATAAATGATGAATGAGAAAGAAAAGTAATTTGGCACACTTGGGAGGTCAGTGATCTGCAAGAGGACTACAACGATCCGCCCTCCCTGCATGCACCTGCTGCTCTCCCACCAAGAGATGAATTCTCAAATATTCTATGTCTGTGTAAGCCACATCTCCGCCCAATACTGCCTCCTTTGGTTCAGTGACAATAGCAATCCATGGCTTAGGTCCTATAGTAACGCTGGGTTTTGTGTTTAACTCAGATAACATATCCAGAATTCAGACACATAACTATGTTTTCCTTAAATGTTGCCAGCTCCATCTTCTTCTTTCCAGTGCTTCCTATTTCTCAGAATGCCAAGGACATCCACCCCTCATGGCAACATCTGTGTGTTGACATACATCAGTAATGGTCTGTGAATCATTTGAATTCTGGTAAGATGAACATTAATTGTGATTTACTCTGTGGTAGGCACTGTGCTGGGCAGCTGACCTATATGACACCCCCTGTTGTAGAAAGAGAAGCCTAGGTTTAAATCTCAGGCCAACAGTTTCTCCAGTCAGCAGCACACTGCCTCTGGAACTAGTGGGCTCTAGACAATGGGGTGAAATCAACAAAGATGATTCACAGACTTCAGGTGCTGGAGCTTCCTGGGAAGCAGAGTCCTCATCCTTCCTTCTCTTTCGTATGTCGAAGGCTAACATCCTCATAGTCTCTCTACTCATCTCCATGACCAAAATTTGCATTTTGAAAGCATTTGCTCCAAAGTATAAATGACTGCTAGCCATCTCACATTAGAAATGACTGCCAACAACCTTTCATGGGACCTCCCTCCCTTGAAGGGGTTCTGAATTTCAACTAAACATTTAGGACGCAAAAAAGGAACAAGACTAGCAAGATTTAGACTTCAAAACAGGCAAGTCAGATTCCTCCCAACACTCATGCTATTCAATGCAGCAAGCAACCCAGCCTCAGTTGGGGGAAGCTTGGGGAAAAGGGAATGTGAGACTTCTCACAATATACAGGAAGGACCTTCACAATCAAATAGCCTACTCACCTGGGTTTCCTGGGTCAGTCCCTACTAAACGTGGGTGTTTCATTTCTCAGCTGTGCTTAGCACACTCATCCCTGCTTTGGTTTTAGGTTTTAATCCCTTTTCTGTCCTGCAGCCTAGTGCAGACCGACAGCCTCTTCTTTCCAAAACAGCACATCGTATTTAAGAATGTATGTCCCTTGTGTATAATAATATGATAGTATATTTATTCTTCTGTTCACATTTTGCATGAAAATCATACTTAAGACAGTTAAAAAACAAAAACATATAACATCTAGTTGATGACCCAGCAGAAATGGTGCCATCTTCTTTAAGTCTCTGCTCCGTCAGTGGCCATGCTTGTGGAAGCTTCTCAGTGACCGCCAGACAGTTCCCTGCTATACTCCTTAGCACTGTGTAATAATGTCACTCTGAGCGCCATCCTGAGCACCATGTAATAGCACTCTGAGCACCAATCTCACAGACTTGCATTAATTGTTGACAAAATTGTCTCCTTAACTAGACTGTGAGGCTCTTGAGGGCACTATACTTTACTTATCTATTTTATTCTGTGTAGCTCAGAGCCTGGTGCTTATTGCACAGGCGGTACATTCTTGGAGGAAATCATCTCTTACTCAATTTGTGTCAGGAGGAAATTGGGGAGCACAGATTGACAGGTTCCGGAATCCTTTGCACACCTGAGCAACTACTCAGACCCTGTGAACTGTATGTTCCCTACTTCCCTCCTGTCATATCACAATTTTTTTTTTTTTTTTTTTTCTCACTGCAACCTGTGTCTCCTGCATTCAAGTGATTCTCCAGCCTCAGCCTACCAAGTAGCTGGGATTACAGGCATGGACCACCATGCCCAGCTAATTTTTGTGTTTTTAGTAGAGATGAGGTTTCACCATGTTGGCCAGGCTGGTCTCAAACTCCTGACCTGAAGTGATACACCTGCTCAGTCTCCCAAAGTGCTGGGATTATAGGCATGAGCCACCATGTCTGGCACCTTACTAGGATTTAGAGGAAGCAAACTGATTCTGAGGGCTCCTACTTCTCTCCACCACAACATCTTCTCCTGCACACTGCTGACTCCCTGGGAGAGCAGATCCAAGAGTGGGCTGTGATTAGACAGAGTGTCGGCCTCCCCTGGATGACTCCAGGACCCAGGCTATTGTTTCTTATCTCCCTGCATAGCTCAGTCACCACCCAGACTCCAAAATCCCATGCCACCCATCCTCACCCTGGCTCCTTCTACCACCTGGCTGTGGATGCTCCCCAACATGACCGAGTCTGTGTCTCTTCACAAACACGTTCTCAGAGGCTCATAGTCGGTCCTCAGCAATGCCTCCAGTATCCCTCAGCTACTTAGCTGTTAGAGAAAACACAACTCTCCTGACTCCTCTACTTTAATGTTACGACCATAAATTGCCTCAGGACTTCCCAGTGCCTCTACTGAACTTCCATACTATGTTTACTCTCCCACTCTGAAAGATGAATCTTTCACACCTTCTCTGCTGCACAAACTGCCATCATTTCCCATTCCCACCTCACTCTTAGCTGATGATCTGTCTTTGTATTTCACTGAGGACATAAACATATCCTGAAGAGATCACTCTCTCTCTCCCTCGGTCTCTACATGCCTCAGGGCTCCCGCACTTTGCTTTCATTGTCACTTCCCAGTGTTTCCCTTGGGCACTGAATCCCATCTCCTCTCTTGCCTATCCCATCAGTGCCTCTCTGTTTCACCATTCCCATCAGAATGCAAATACCATGTCATATCACCACTTCCCACCATTGAAAGCTCTCTCTACACCCCTCCAGCTACACTGCATTTCCTAGCTTCACTGTCTAGCAAAACCTTTCACAAGAGTTTTCTATTTTCCCTGTTCCCACTTTTTTCATCCTTTGTTCTTTCTAGAAAGTACACAATCAGGTTTTTGGTTCCATCATGCCCCTGGAGCTGTGAGCCTCACAAAACTTCCTCCTATCACTAAGGACCTCCTTACTGCCAAATCCAATGTTGCCTCCCAATCCTCTTCTAATCTGACCTCTCAGCTGCGTGTGCCACAGTTTATTACTCCTGCCTTGTAGGACATCACACTCTCCTGATTTTTCTTCTCCCTGGCTACTCCTTTGCAATCTTGTTTGCTGGTGGTTTCTCCTCTTTTTCCTGATCCCCAAGTATCAGAATTCCCCCAGAGGCTCTGTTCTTATCTTTCTTTTCCGTCTTTATCTTCTCTCTTGTCAATATCTCCATTCCTGTAGCTTTAAAGATGTTGATATATCCCAAGTCTATACCTGTAGCCAGCCTCCTCTCTAAGCTCCAAATCTATGTACGGTATCTAACTCCCTACTTAGCATTGCTACTTCTGTGTCTATTGAATGCTTCTCAACACAGTGTATACAAAATTAAGGCTCCTACTTCTCCCCTGCAGCCCCTGGTAACCCTGTAACTCTTAGTAAAATGCATTACTGTTTACTCAGCTGTTCAGGCCCTAAACTTTACTTCCTTTTTCTCACACCATTGTCCAAACTCATCAACTCTACCTTTAAACTAAGTGCTGAATCTGATCACTTCTTACCACCTCTACCTGTTCCATCTGAGTCCAAGATGTCACTACCTCTATCCCCTCAATGCCTTTTAACTAGTCTCTGCTTCTGCTCTTGTCCCCAAACAGCTCATTTTCCCCCCAACAACCAGAATGATCCTTTAAAAATACAAATGAGACCAGCCACTCACCTGCTAAACACCCCTGAATGACTTCCCATCACAATTAGAATAATATGCAAATTTTACTTTAGCCTAAAAAGACCCCACATGACTTTGATGTTGTCTACCTCCCCAGTCTCTTCTTGAGCTTGACTGCCCCCTCCCTATCTGTAGTTGAGGCGCATTGGCCTCCATCATCTTCACTAAACAGGTCAGGCTGTTTCCATCTCTGTACTCACTGTTCCCTCTGCCCAGGAAGCTCTTCTTCCTAGATCTTGCAAGCTTTGCTCTTTGGTCCAGTCAGGACTCTGCTCAAATATCACCTCTTTAGACAGAATTTTCCTCACTAACCACCAAGGCAGGCCCTCATTGTCTTTGTCACTTTCTGGCTTCTCAACCTGTCGATTTTTTGATAGTGCTTACTGATCCTTGATTTTTCAGGATACATTCATTGGCTTATGGCTATTCTTTCCAAATGCAGACTTCTCACTGGCAAGAACCTTTCTGCCCTGTTCATCCAAAGTGCCTAGAACGAAGGGTCCACAAATACTTGTTGAGCGAGCAGATGTGTGAATAAATGTGCAAAGGGGCTAAGGTAAAGTGTGTAATTTCTATAATTTCAAAGTTGTGATGTAGTTCCAGGAGCAGAGTAAGTGATACTGACGGGCAGGTACAGTGGAAGGCCAGGTGTTGGATTAGGAGGGCCTCTCTAGCAGCCCTACAGGACAGACATTTTTCCAGTGATAGAAATGACCTTTATCTCTGCTGTCTGAAACAGTAGTCACTGGCCACATGTGGCTGTTGAGCACTTGAGAGGTGGTCAGTGGGACTGAGGAATTGAGGAACTGAAGTATTAATTTTAATTCACATTTAAATAGCTATCCAGGGCTAGTGGCCATAGTATTAGAACCTGAAGAATCCCTTCCTATGACTTGTGATTGCAGGATAATTGTGCATACCTCACTGAGTTGTTGAGAAGACTAATGAAATAAAAAGCTTGGGAAAATGTCTGGAACATAAATGGTACAAAAAAATAGTTGCTATTATTCCACAGAGTTGCAAATTAAAGTACTTTAAGTACATGTCATTTAAACTAGGCCGTAAAGCACTTGAAATGGACTTTTATTAATGCTTACCATGATGTTTTGTTTTTTAGAGTTTGTGGATAATTGATGTTTGGGTCTATATTTGAGTTTACAAACTGAAAATAGCACACAACCATTTTGGGATCTCATTGAAGGAGATAGATTACTCTTCCAAGTGGATCAGCTTGCTGATACTTATAATGAGCTAATTAATTTTGACAACAGCTAATTTAGCATCTGCAAAAATTGGATTTGTAACATTATGTGTACTGTATTAATTTCAAACAGTGTCATCTGCAACTTCCTGGATGATTTTGGATAAGAGAAGTGTTTGTTTTAATACTTACTATTAAAATAAAAAAATAAGTACTTATTGGAAACAAGATTAATTATTAAGGCTTAAATTGGTTTGGACATGAAATCATTTTTCCTTAGTAGCTCACCATAATTCCTTCCATGCTGAATCCAGAAAATAAAATTAGCACAGATATAGAATATAAACAGACCATTAAACAAACCCTTATGAATAACCTAATGCAATAATAAAATCACACAATTGTCCCAAATAAGCATGGTACTTATTTTCAGGCCAAGAGAATTTGCATTCTGTAGCAGAGTGAAAATGGCATTCCACCCTCAGCCTAAGCACTTGGTGGAGACCCTGAGACTAGAGAGAGCAGATGCATTTAAATTAAACACATGCTTATAGGCATAAAAGGCATAAAGAAAAGTTGACATTCTTATTAAAGAGACCAATTAATCTGCATCAGTTGGAAGGCACTTTACAGTTGAAAAAGTGCTCTAGGACCTAATATAAATGAGACTGGACTAGAAAGAGAATGAAAATTCTCATTTCAACAGGGGGAAACTTGTCTAATTGCCCTAGAGCTGTGCTGTTTGAAATGCTAATCCTTCTCTCTCCCATCCCGGACTGGGAGTTTGGAGTACCAGAAGGGGAGGAGGGTGAAGACCCCCAAATGCTAAAGTGAGGGGTGGTCAAGACTTACCAATGGGCATCACTAAGAAAAAAGGCAGCCAGCAGAGGACGAAGCAGCCCACCACGATGCCCAGCGTTTTGGCCGCTTCTTCTCCCGGGAGAACTTGAGGAGCCTCACCGAGAAGTGCGTCTTGGTCTTGGCGCTGGCCACCCCGCTGCCTCCTGCCGGGGCGTCTTTCCGATGGATGCGGAGCGTCACTTGCTCCGAGTCCGACTTGTCGGTCTTGAGGCCGGACTTGAGGCCCCGGCTCTCCCTCTTGGCCACCACGTAGACGCGGCAGTACATGACCAGGATGATGGCCAGCGGCAGGTAGAAGGAGCCCAGCGCTGAGAAGAGCACGTAGCCCGGCTCCTCGTTGATCTGGCAGATGGTCTCGTCCTCGGGGGCCGGCTGCCTCCAGCCGACAGGGCCCGATGGAGATGACCAGGGAGAATGCCCAGACGCAGAGCAGAGCCATTAGACCCCTCCTCTGGGTGACGATGGTGGGGTAGCGCAGCGGGTAGCTCACGCCGATGTAGCGGTCGATGGAGATGATGCAGAGCCCCATGATGGACGCGGTGCAGCACAGCACGTCCACTGCCGCCCAGATGTTGCAGAAGACCCTGCCGAAGGCCCAATAGCCTAGGACCTCGAAGATGGCGGAGAAGGGCAGCACCGTGGAGGTGAGTAGGAGGTGAGCCACCGCCAAGTTGACGATGTAGTAGTGAGTGACTGAGTGCAGGTGTCGGTGACAGGCCACGGAGAGGATCACTAGGATGTTCCCCAGCACCCCAAAAGAATGAGGCCCCCCAAGATCACCCCGAGCAGAATGGCCTTGGAAATGTTCACCGGTGCAGGTGGTTGGGTGCAGTTGGAGCTGTCGGAAGCATTTCCGGAGAGAAACACCATGGTCCCAGCCGGGGCCGGGAGAGGTCCGGCTCTCCAGGGCCACCCCCGGGCGGGCTCGGAGGAGGGAGCGCGGGAGAGGGAAATCAAAAGCTCTTGGCTGGAGGGAGCCCTGCCAGCTGGGTTTGGCTGGGGGTGAGAGCGTGCGCGCGGGTGGGAAACAACCCTGGCCAGCCCTGGGAACCCTCAGAAGGCCACGCGAAGGGGCAGGGCATGAAAGGCGACATGGCCAGGGGCTCGCGGGGCTGCCGGGAACCCTCTTCACCTGCTGGGCTGGCCTGACCCGGGACCCCGACTCCCTCCCTACCCGAGGCTGAGTGCGAAGATACAGGAGACTCCGTGGAACATGCAATCCAAGAATTAAGAGAGTCTGCTTTTCCGCACTGTCTGACTCGTCCTGGTTGGGGGAAGATTCAGCATTTTGCACATAATTCAGAATTCGAAACTCAAGCGCCAGTCTCCCCCAGCAAACCAAAGGATCAGCCGTCGACGCTCAAAAGTGGGGACCAATGGCATCTGGGCGCTGCTCCCGGCCCGCAGTTATCTACATTTTGAGTTGCCCCACAGAGGTCTCTTGCTGCAGCTTCTAGGCGCGCGGGGCAGGGGACGTGGATGTGAAATATGTGCCGAGACCCAGGCGGTTGCGGGGCATCATTGACCACGTCCACCTGAAAGAGCGCAAAGAGAAAGGCGGGCGGTGAGCTAGGCGCCCCAGGGAGAGAGGCCTTGCTTAGCTCGATCTGCTGCGGGACGCCAGCCGGGCGCAGGGCTGGTTCTGCCGTCCTCCAGTTGCTTCGCCCTGCTGTGGAGGAGGCGACTTCGGAGCGCGTTTTTGCGCCCACACCACTGGGAACCTGCCTCGCGCACTCTACCGCGTCACCTCTGCCGGAGTGCAAGATCCGAAGCGACAAACAAAAACAAATCCCCCCAAACCCCAGGCTCCAGCGCTGAAAGGCTGGATTGCGTGCGCCGCTACCTCGAAATTAAAATCCCCGAAGCCACCGAGGGGCGATTGTGGCTGCGAGTGTGTCGCACCGATTTAGCCAGGGAATTCCGAGGATGTGCTCAGTGTCCATTGGAACAGGTTGCCTCGCAGTCACCTGGAGGGGGCGGCCTGGGAGAGGGAATCGCTGCGACCCAGGGACCGCAGGGCCAGGACCATGCTCACGCTCACGCTCACGCCAGTGGAATTCTCACTCGGGTGTGCAGGGTGCGCCGGTGTGTCCACCAGCCACGCAGTCCTGAGAGCCAGGTCCCGAGCAAAGCCGGGAGAGACCAGAGCGCTGAATGTGACCCAGGTCTGTCCACGACGCCTTTGCAATCCTCACCGTTGGCCACCCGAAGAGCTCCAGCTGCCAGCCGCAGCGGGACTGCCGGGGGACGTGGGGGGAGGACGTTCCTCCGCAGAGGGAGCTTTGCAAGGGACAGTCACTGCGGGTTTTGCAGGCTTAAACATTAAGCAGGCATGCCAGCGGGTGGGGGCCGCCTTGGATTTTCTAGGCTGGGGGCCACCATCTACACAAGAAACCTGGGTTATCACAATCCGAACCGACTGCAGGCACTCAGCAGGCATGAGAAAGTGCCCACCTTGCCTTCTGGGATTGGGCCCTAAGGCGGGACCTAGGGCAAAAAGACTTGTTAAAATTGCAAGTTCTCCGGGCCTGGTGGCTCACGCCTGTAATCCCACCACTTTGGGAGGCCGAGGGGGGGCGGATCACGAGGTCAGGAGTTCGAGACTAGCTTGGCCAACATGGTGAAACCCCCGTCTCTAGTAAAAATACAAAAATTAGCCGGGTGTGGTGGCACGCGCCTGTAATCCCAGCTACTTGGGAGGCTGAGGCAGGAGAATCGCTTGAACCCGGGAAGGCGGAGGTTGCAGTGAGCCGAGATCCTGCCACTGCACTCCTGCCTGGTCGACAGAGTGAGACTCTGTCTCAAATAAATAAATAATAATAAATGGAAGCTCAAGATCTCGCAGGTGGTATTAAAAACATGCCATTGCAGAAACCCTTTTCCTGCTACCTCGGATGATCAATACAGGGTTAACAGGACACTTGTTAAGTAGAAGGCAACTTCGCAGAATGTGTAAGGGAATGGGGGGTGGCGTGGGGGGCTGATATAAAACCTAGTGGAAAAAGCGGGAGGCGCTGGGAAAAGTGGGGATTCCGTCTCTCCAGACGGCGGAGGAGGTCTGCCCTGACCCACTCGGCCCTGCGGGACGCCGGCCCCGCGCACTCACCTTGAAGCGGCGCTGCAAAACCACCAGCTCGCGCGCGGGGAGGCGGACCCGGCTTCGGTCCCGGGAACTGCCTGACTGCTCTTCTCTTGAAGCGGAGAGGGGACCGTCTCTAAGAGGAACGAAATCCTCGTCCTTTTTGCACCCGCTGACTCACCCCTCTACCACCAGTGTCCGCAAGCTTCTGGCTCTCTGTCACTTTGCCTGCATTTTTTAAAAAGAGTCAAAATAGGAAAAGAAAAAAAAATGCAGATAACCGATAACCCTACAATCACCCTTTTAATATTCAGCTCCCCGACACCAGAAAAGAATGGCAAGGAACTTTGCAGCTCTCGCTGACGTAACACAGGCAGTAGCCCAGCTAGTACCGTAATCATCTGCTGCTACCGTATTACTCTAAGGCAACAGGCATAAGTGCTTGTACAGCTGTAATGTTTTCCTCCTGCCTAGAGGGGGTTGGGTTCTAACGTTTCTTTAAAAAGGGGTGTGTGTGTGTGCGTGCGTGTGTGTGTGTATGTATGTGTGTGCGTGTGCATGCGTGAATGTGTAGAGTCATTTGTAGTAAATAACTTCTTTAAATGGTCTGATTTTAAAAATAAAGAAAAATTGACACCCTAGCTAGATATTGCTGTGTGTATGATGTGTTCAAAGGAAATGTGCTACAAAGCAACTTTGAACAGCTTGATTTGATTAACATTTTGCCTAGGCTTTGTTAAAAATCAAGAAGCATATTAATATTGTTATTGCAAATATGCAAGTAAATTATAAGGTATTTTAAATAGCAAGTAAAATCAGATAAATTTGATAAATCTGATTGTAATGAAATTATATTTTCAGGAAGATAAAGTGAACATATCTAAGCCTTATTTAATATGATCCACTGCTAATTTCTTTAGACAAATGAATTTTAAGAGAATTATGGCCACAGAGTTTAGTAGTTTTTAAATGTCACACATTCTTTTCCAGTTTTCTTGAGAAAATGATATCTGTTCAGGAGTGTTACTTCTCTTAAATTCATTAATAGCTGGAATATGAAAAGCTGGCACCACCAGTCTTATTACCTTTTCCTTGTAAATTCCATACTTTGTTTACCTTATGATTGAATAAAGTCATATGTGTTTCAGGATATTGGAAACATACAAAAATTTTTCCCACTTTGATTCCTCACCGCCTAAGTCATCTTCTTTCATCTTTATTGATTCAGACAAAGTTGAATGTTCTTATTTACTAGGTCCCCTTAAACTTAGGAACAAAGAGATAACTTTAAGCAGTGGTGTGCACTTAAATTCCCTCCTGTGAACAAAATTATATTAAATTGATTAACTTTTCTAAATAAGATAATGTTTGGGAGACTCTTTTATAGCAATAAATCTCAAAATGCTTCAGAGGAATGCCCATGAGAGGGTCAGGGAGTCCTATGTTATTGAAGACCTAATATTTATGTTTCTTTCTCTATTGTATACAAAATCCTCCACCTCTGCCTCACACCTATGGGGATAGAACTCACACCTAACACGTTTGATTTGAATTTATTATTATTATTTTTTGAGGTGGAGTCTTGCTCTGTTGCCCAGGCTGTTGTGCAGTGGTGTGATGTCAGCTCACTGCAACCTCTGCCTCCCAGGTTCAAGCAATTCTCCTGCCTCAGCCTCCCAAAGTGCTGAGATTACAGGTGTGAGCCACCACGCCCGGCTGAATTTAATGTTTTTTAAAACTGAATTTTGTGCCATAGAAGGAGCATCCTGGTTGAGCAGACAGCTCCCCCCTCTGAATACTAAGTCATCTGCTCTCTCTCAGATTCAGTGTCCTTAGGAGGAAGCTTGACCTCAATTCCCTGCACTTCTAGTACTTTATCGTCAAATATGTATGTAATGTCTGTGCTTCAGAAATCCCATTCATCAGAGGGATATACACTATTTAGTTTCATATTCATTAACCTGATGCCATGAACGCAAATTCTTCATTAAGATGTGTTCCATGGTAGATAAGGGAAGTAGTGTTATCAGCAAGAAAAGCACTGAAAATTTCTCAGCTTTGCAAGGTCAAAATTACAAAGGTCTTTGTAACTCCCAGTCCCGACTTTTCATCAGTTAAGAATACACATAATCCACCCCTGCACCCACCTCCAACAATTAACTAGTTAATGCCAAGATAGGGAAGAGAAGCTCTTCATGCTGCTAGCAGGTAGGTCTTTCAAATCTGCTTCTCAGCCGGTGACCATCAATCTTTGCAAAACGAACTCTCGGAACCAATTTTTCAGTCACCTCCATTGATTCACAAACAGGAAACTATCCATCTGTTGGTTACTCTTTAAGAAATGGTTGACATGGACATCCCAGAAGGTGTCTGATTTGGATGCATGGGTAGGTGAAGTGAAGAGGAGTATGCTCTGGGTCATAAAGATGCTATTCTGATCTTCCTATGAGACCATGGCGAAACCTTGGTTTCCTAATTTTTAAAGGGAGATAATGAACCCCCACAAGGTTGTTATTAGGGTTGAAAGAAGTTGTGTTTCCTAAAACTTAGCTTATAATGCTCACTAACTCTATTATTAACTCCCTTTCTGCTCATTTTATGTGTTACTTTATAGTGAAATATATTTCCAACCCAGGTAGTCCATGAACACTGGTAAATTTAGCTGGAGGATGTGCTAAGTGTCTTGAGCATTACACTTGAGCCAAATGGTGTAATCAGAATGATCCAACATAGCTGAGTTGGGAGAGCTGGCCCTGATCACTGTCTAGTTCTTTTCTCCCCCACTTTTCCCCTTGTGCTGTGTCTTGAGGGGCCATGCAACAGTGTGTGAACACTAGCCTGTGTATCCAGAAAGCTGCCTTCTTAGCCCCCGCCCTTGATGTACACACACTTGTGATGTTGTCTGCCCAGAGAAGATGGTCCTGAAAGTGATTGTGTGCCCATCTGGGGCAAGGGATCTGAGTCCCAGGGCATGGTCTAGAAGGGAGGGCACAGGCTCCAGGTGGGCGTATCACATTAGTCCTATGGCAAAAAGGAGTCAAATCTGGGCTTGTAAAACCTGAAACCCTAGCCAGTGATGTCTCTTGTCTTGATCTGAGGATGATACTCTGAGACTTCAGGTGTGATGGAAATTGAAGGATCCACTGAAGGAGTGGTTGTGGAAAGACTCATGAAATGATGTTGCTTGATTTAGGGTTTGTGGAATCAGCAGGATTGAGATTTGTAGACAAAAGTGAGGAAGGTGAACCATTAGCAGCTGCATTTTAGAGTGGTGTGTGTGTGCGTGTGTGCACACACACACATCAGGAACGCTGGAGGAATGAGTCTGATTGGAGAAGGGTGGAGCAATGAACATACACCTATGCGTTGACTGGCAGGACTTTCTTTTTCTTTCTTTCTTTCTTTTTTTTTTTGAGATGGAGTTTTACTCTTGTCGCCCAGGCTAGAGTGTAATGGCACAATCTCAGCTCACCACAACCTCTGCCTCCCAGGTTAATGTGATTCTCCTGCCTCAGCCTCCCGAGTAGCTGAGATTACAGGCATGCACGACCATGCCTGACTAATTTTTTGTATTTTTGGTAGAGACGGGATATCACCGTGTTGATAAGGCTGGTCTCAAACTCCCAACCTGAGGTGATCCGCCCAGATTGGCAGGACTTTCTTAGTCACTAGTGAGGATGTCAGCAAGTGTGGTAGGCTTATGGGTTTAAAAAATAAATAATCTGTCTATCATTCTCTTAGAAAACAATACACAATGGAATTAGGAGCAGTGTTCTAGAATTTATGATTACAGATGACAGAGTAGAAGACTTAATGTTAGTATCTACCCAAAAGACCTGGCTTTTCAACTAATTCTCCTAAGGCTTAAGATGTTAAGAGGGAATAAAATGAAAAACATTTCTCAGAAAGATATTGATGCAGTATCGAGTCACAGTCCTCCAAAGAAGGACTGTGTTCTAATCCTTTATTGAACGGAGAACACTGCACAGCCCACAGACACTGCTGAGGGATCTCTTTGATGAGACAGTAATTCTGTCTTGGGCATCATTTGTCCAAATTCTTATCACCCTGAGAAAATAAATAATCCAAGTTTTGCAAGTCATGCCCTTCCCCATCCCTACATTGTGGGAATATCATGGTAGGAATATGGGGTCAAGTCAACCTATAGCTGATCAGCAAATGATTCCTTCAAAAAAATAAGACTTTGGTCTTGCATAGCAAATCTGAGCTGACACATATCAATGAAATTCTCACAATATCTTTGTCAGTATTATCTGGAAATGGAAGTAAAAGAAAGTCAATTGGTGTACCAAGTGCAGACACATTTTTACTTCATCTTTACTTGCTGATGGGCTGTTATCGGCACATTAAAAGCTTATTGACTTGTATTTAATTATAAAATTTGTGCTCAGAATAGCACACTTGGAAAAGTCAGAAATGTATGAAAATAAAAATTATCCGTAATCCTGCCACTGGAAAAATAGCCACTGTTAAATATTTGTCATATTTTCTCATTTTTTGCTAATGTGTATAAATTATATACATGGAAAAAATATATATACATACATACCAGGAAATATTTTATGTACATGTATTTATTATGTATACCTATATTTCATGTATTATACATTGTATACATTATATAAAATAGGGTGTTCATACTTCACCTATAGTTATATATCTTTTCCACTTGTATTATTTCATGAACTCATTCTTTTATTACATTTATACCAAAACATGATTTATAGAGCTCCACAGTGATTCTGTTCTATGTATATGCCATTGTCTGAATGTTTGTGTTTTCCCCAAAATTCATATGTTGGAACCTAACTTCTGAGGTGATGGTATTAGGAGGTGGGGTTTTTGTGAGGTGATTAGGTCATGAGGGTTCTACCCTCACGAATGGAATAAGTGCCTTTATAAAGAGGGAGCCTCTTTGCCCTACTGTTATGTGAGAACATGTAGACGGCAGCATCTAGGAGGATGGGCCCTTGCCTAGCACCAAATCTTCTGGCGTTTTGATCTTGGACTTCTCAGCCTCCAGAGCAATACATTTCTTTTGTTAATAAATTATCCATTCTAAGGTATTTTGTTATAGCAGCCGGAACAGACTAAGACACTATATGTTAAGATAAATTAAATACTTAAATTTTTTCAGGCTTAAAAAAAATTTCTGATCTATAACTTGAACTGTGATAAATACTTTTATCTATTTATTTTAAGTTCTGGGATACATGTGCAGAATGTGCAGGTTTGTTACATAGGTATACATATGCCACGGTGGTTTGCTGTACCTATCAACCCGTCATCCAGGTTTTTGGCCCTGCATGCATTGGGTGTTTGTCCTAATACTCTCCCCTCCCCTTGCGCCCCACCCCCTGACAGACCCCAGTGTGTATTGTTCTCCTCCTTGTGTCCATGCATGCTCATTGTTCAACTCCCACTTACGAGAAAGAACATGCACCATTTGGTTTTCTGTTCCTATGTTAGATTGCTGAGAATGATGACTTCCACCTTCATTCATGTCCCTGCAAAGGACATGAACTCATTCTTTTTATGGCTGCACAGTATTACGTGGTGCATATGTGCCACATTGATAAATACTCATATATAATATTGTACTCTAAATTTTCCTTAAGATTAATTTTTCTTATGATTAATTTCTATTCAAAATTAGAATAACAATTATGAACATTTCAGAAGTTATAATAGATATTGCCCTCTAGAAAGGTCTTACAAATGTAAATGTAAAATGTAAACTCCCAACAAGAGTACATAACAGAACCTGTTTCGTTTTTTAACTTATTTATTTTTTGTCTCTTGCCAACTTGGACTATTTATAATAAACTAGACAAATACATAAATATATGTAAATAAACCTTAGCCGACTTGATAAGTAAAAAATATCATTTTAAAAAATTTGTATTCTTTAATTGTGATTTTAGTTTTTATACAATTATTTGGCATTCATGTTTCTGTTAGCCAGGTGATATGGTTTGGCTCTGTGTCTCCACCCTAATCTCTTGAATTCTAATCCCCAGGTATCAAGGGAGAGACCTGGTGGGAGGTGATTGGATCATGGGGGCGGGTTCCCCCTGTGCTGTTCTTGTGATAGTGAGGGAGTTCTCATGAGATCTGATGGCTTTAAAAATGACACTTTCTCCTGCACTCCTTCTCTCTCCTGCTGCTCTGTGAAGAAGGTGCCTTGCTTTCCCTTTACCTTTCTCCTTGATTGTAAGTTTTCTGAGGCCTCTCCAGCCATGCAGAATTGTGAGTCAATTAAACTTCTTTTGTTTATAAATTACCCAGTCTCAGTGTGAAAACGCATTAATACACAAGGATTTGGTCAGAAACTGTAGTTGTTTCATGTAGGAAGGATTTAATACAGGGAATCAGAAGCTTATAATATTTCTAGGTTTAATTGTGAAACAGACTAGAGAAAGCTACTGTTAGCTTCCGGGAATTCTGAAGTGCAGGTGTATCAGGAAACCATGCTGGTGATTTCAGATGCCTAAAGCACCAGTGATGTGCAGGTCACCCAGGAGCTCCTGGGAAAACCTTAGCTCTACTGTTGGCTGACGTCTTCATCCTTGCCCGGCACTGATACCAGGTGAGAAATGCCTTCTGCTACTCTTCCACTTTCCAAAATCTCACAAAATTCCTCTCATTGGTGAACTGTGACCCAGAATCCCGATGGCACGGATTATTCTAGCCTTTGAAATGCAGAGAAGAGCATAGAAAGGGAAAAAAACGAGCCTGAGTGGACAATAGACTATTTGGTATAATGTCCATTACCCATTTTGTTATTGGTATTTTCTTCTTTTATCTTATTGATTTGTAAGAATGCCTTATATATTATGGTGGCCTTGAAAACATGCCATTTGATCTGCTGCAAGGAGCAAAATTGACTTAGTTTGTCTTAGATTTTGCTCTTCTGGATCCATTCCTGTATTCATGCCACACTTTCCATAGGCTGTTCTTAACCAATGCCAAAGCAGGGCAAAGTTCTAATGCAGGCTCATTACTGTAATATATGGGATTTCTTGAATTGGTGAATTTGTCTCAGATCAGCTAAAACTTTCTTATAACTGTGCAATAGTCTGACACTTTCTCTTTCCCTTTTTCAGAGGGTGTTAATTTGGATCATAGTCTGGAGGCACTCCTTATCTTTTTGAGTCAATTAAACCTCATTCCTTTACAAATTACCCCATCTCAGGTATGTCTTTACTAGCAGCATGAGAATTAGTTGGTTCTCATGCTGCTAATAAAGACATACCTGGAAACTGGGTAATTTATAAAGGAAAGAGGTTTAATTGACTCACAGTTGCACATGGCTGGGGATGCCTCATAATCATGGCTGAAAGCAAATGAGAAGCAAGGTCAACATCTTACGTGGTGGTAGGCAAGAGAGCTTGTGTAGGGGGAATTCCCCTTTATAAAACCATCAGATCTCATAAGACTCATTCACCATGATGAGAACAGCATGGGAAAGGCCCTCTCCTGTGATTCAATTACCTCCCACTGGGTCCTTCCCATGTTATGTGGGAATTATGGGAGCTACAATTCAAGATGAGATTTGGGTGGGGGCCCAGCCAAACCAGATCACTTTCCCAGCTCCCCTCCCTCCTTGTCTTTACAAGCACTTCCCAGTGAATCTCTTGTATGATGAAATCGTACCTTGGTGTATGCTTCTTGGAGGGCCAAAGGTAACACATACATTAAAGATATTAGCACTTCATGATATCTTGTTGCCATTTCTTCTTATAAACATTTAAAAGAAAAACGTCATGAATTTTATATGAAGAGAGAGGGTCTCCACATAAGTTCTTCCATAATCAGTATATAAAGTATCATACTATTTATACCTGGGTAACCTGTTTAGCTTCAAACATTTTGTGCAGATTTTATAGAATTTGACGTACCAGTGATTTTTCTCTATGATCAGGATGGTTGGCCTCATGAAAGAACCTGTAGGGGCTTCCTTACTTCTCTCAGAGAATTTTCCTAAAATTAACCTACATGAAGATAAGAATTTGTACCAACTTTAAAGTTCTCTCCTTTTGAAATGAAAAGAGTGAGTGCTGATAAGGAGCAGTCCCTCAATTTGCTGGCTGAAGATCAGCAGATAATAATACTATTACTTTAAAAGCTTAAAATCAGAGTGTTTTGTCTCTTTTCTTGATGGATAAGCTTGAGTTCTGGATCAGTATTCAGAGTTTCTCTAGTCTTGTTAATTTAACAGCCAGTTTATTTACTTTCCGAATGAAGACGTGGGACATGTATTGATAAAATGGTTTTGTTCCTCTCTCCAGCATCAGAAAAACCAAAACAGAATAATTTTTACTATTCTTTTTTCTTACTTAATGAAACCACCTTTATCATCTTTTCTACACCCTTGTAGCAGTCAAATGAATCCAATTATGATGAATTAAGCCTATAAGAAAAGACATACATCAGAAGTCAGGCCAGTCTGATTTTATCAGAAGTACCAATTGTACCTGGGAATTCTTGGAAAGAATGGTTGAATTATGAGCTGAGAAAATCTCGGGAAAAAAAAGCCTTGAAAGCTGAGGATCTTGATAATCTATTTGATGTTTTTGTTGATAAATGAGTTTATAAATATGAAGAGAGAAAGTTAATGATATAAATACGAGTTTAAACTAACATAGGGGGATTCATCTCCATTAGCTAAATTTCTAATAAATTCCTGTTATTGATCTCTAGTTTTATACTACTGTGATTAGAAAAGATACTTAATGTCATTTTAATCCTTTTACATTTGTTCAGATTTGTTTTTGTTAACATATGCCTATTATGAGAATATTCTGTGTGTACTTGAGAAGAATGTGTATTCTATTGCTATTCTACATGTGTAGAATGTCCTACATGTGTCTGTTAGATCCATTTAATCTAAAGTATAGTTTTGGCCCAATGTTTCATTATTTACTTTCTGTCTGAATGATCTGTACTTTGTTGAAAGTGGGGTATTGAAGTCACCTACCATTATTGTATTACAATGTGTTTTTCCCTTTAGGTACCTTAGTATTTGCTGTATATATTCAGCTGCCCCAGTGTCACTTATGTGTTGATTCACAATTATCATATTCTCTTAAGTTGATCCCTTTATCATTATATAATGTGTTTCTTCGTCTATTTTAAAAATTTTTAACTTAAACTTTATTTTGTGTGAAGTAAAGTGTAAGTATCAGATTACTCCTGTTCTCTTTTGGCTTCCATCTGCATAGAAGAATATCTTTTCCATTTCTTCAGCTTCAGCCTGTGTGTGTCCTTAAAAGTGAGGTGAATCTGTTGTACACGACATATATTTGGGTCTTTAAAAAAGTCCATTTAGCCACTCTCTGTGTTTTTACGGGGAGAACTTAATCTATTTACATTCAAAGTAATTACTGATAAGTAAGGACTTAGCCACCGTCATTTTGTAAATATTCCGTTTTGTATTTAATCGATATTTTGTTTCTTTCTTCCTCTTTTGCTGTCTTTGTGTTTTGATGGTTTTCTGTAGTGGGATGTTTTGAATCCTTTCTATTTATATTTTGTGCATCTACTATAGATTTTTATTCTGTGGTTACTATGAGACTTACATAAAACGTTTTATACTTAAAATAGGCTATTTAAAGCTAATAACAACTTTCTCCTCCCTACATTTTGTTTTTGATGTCAAAATTAATCTCACTTTGTAATTTGTTCTCTTTACAGCTTATTTCAGCAATAGTTGTTTTTAGTAGTTTTGCCTTTTAATCCTTGTACTACAGATAAAATTCCTTTAAAAACTACCATTACAATCCCAGAATATTCTGAACATGACTCTGTATTACTTATACCACTGAGTTTTATGCTTTTGTATGTTTTATGTTGTTTATTATCAGTCTTTTGTTTTAGCTTTAAAAACTCCCTTTAGTGATACCTGTAAGGCAGGCCTAATAGTGATGAACTCCCTTAACTTTGTCCGGGAAAGCTTTTATTTTTTTCTTAATTCTAAAGTACAGATTTTTCAGGTAAACTCATTCTTGGTTGTCAGGTTTTGGTTTTTGTTTCTGTTTTTGTTTGTTTGTTTTTAACTTCAGCTTTCTGCATATATCATCTCACTCTCTCCTGGCATGCAGGGTTTCTGTGGAGAAATCTACTGACAGCCATTTTTTAGGACTGCCTTGTATGTGATATATTTCTTATCTTTTGCCACTCTTAGAATTTTTTCTTTGTCTTTGATTTGTGATAATTTGGTTGTTATGTGTCTTACTGAACTCCTCTTTGGGTTAAATTTTACTGAAGCCTTCGTGCTTACTAAACTTGGATCTTTGCATTTTTCTCATATTTGGGAAGTTTTCAGCCGTTATTTCTTTAGTTATGCTTACTGGTTCTTTATCTGTCTCTTATCCTTTTGAACTCCTGTTATAAAAATGTTAGTTCTGATGAGAACACAATGACACACGGAGGGAATTATCACACACTGGGGGACCACTGGGGGATGTGAGGAAAGGGGAGGAGAGTATTAGGACAAATACCTAATGCATGTGGGGCTTAAAACCTAGATGATGGGTTGATAGGTGCAGCAAAGCACTATGGCATATGTATACCTATGTAACAAACCTACACATTCAGCACATATATCAAGCAAAAAATAATAAATACATAAAATAAAAGAAAATAAAACTTCAAAAAAATGTTTGTTCTCTTAATGATGTACCATAACTCCTGAAGGCTGTCTTCATTATTTATAATTCTTTTTCTTTTGGCTTTTCTGACTGGATAATTTCAAATATTCATCTTCAAGCTCACTGATTTTTTTTTTTTTTTTCTGAGGTGGAGTTTCACTCTTGTTGCCCAGGCTGGAGTGCAATGGTACGATCTTGGCTTACCGCAACCTTCGCCTCCTGAGTCAAGGGATTCTCCTGTCTCAGCCTCCTGAGTAGCTGGGATTACAGGCATGCACCAGCACACCTAATTTTTTTTTTTAAGTAGAGATGGGGTTTCTCCATGTTGGTCAGGCTGGTCTTGAACTCTCGACCTCAGGTGATCTGCCTGTGTCGGCCTCCCAAAGTGCTAGGATTACAGGCATGAGCCACCATGCCCAGTCTTTTTTTTTTTTTTTAAATGAGACAGGGTCTCACTTTGTCACCCAGGATGGAATGCAGTGGTGTGCTATTGGCTCACTGCAGCCTCGAGCTTCTGTGCTAAAGCAATCCTCCCACCTCAGCCTCCCGAGTAGCTGGGACTACAGACATGTGGCACCATGCCTAGCTAATTTTTTGTATTTTTTTTTTTTCCTCTTTGTAGAGATGGGGTTTTGCCATGTTTCCCAGGCTGGTCTTGAACTCCTGAGCTCAAGCCTTGGCCTCCCAAAGTGCAAGGATTACAGGTGCGAGGCACCAAACCTGGCCTGATTCTTTTCTTTTTCTTGATTGATTCAGCTATTGAAGCTTTTTATTGTAGTTTTCCATTGAATGTTTTCGTTCAGTCATTGTATTCATTCCTAGAATTTCTACTTTTTAAAATTTTGTTTCTCTTTCTCAAACTTTAAATTTGTTTGCATAGATTTCCCAAATTTTATTTAATTTTCTATTAGTATATTCTTGTGATTCATCTGAACTTCAAGAGAGTTTTTCTAAATTCTTTGTTAGCCATTTCTTAGATCTTCATTTATTTAGTGTTCATCGTTAGAGTTTTATTAGTTTCCTTTGGTGGTGTCATGATTCTCTGACTTTTTTTGTAATTCTTGGGTCCTTGCATTGGTGTCTACACATTAAGGAGACAGCCACCTGTTCTGGACTCTACAGGTGTTATTGGCAGTGATAGATTTTCATTATTCAGTCTAGCTATGATCCTGGATGGGCCAGCTTATACCAAACTTGAGCAGACAGAGATTTCTGTCAGTTTCTTTAGTTGGGTGGGGTACTGTCTTTGCTCTAAGATCTGGAGGGACTATTGGCTCAGTTCCACCATTTGGCAAGACCATTGACTGGGCTCTGCAAATAGGCCTAGCTGCTGGCTAGGCACTGCAATAATCACCCATTGGGTAGATTTGCAGTGTGTATTACCTGGCCAGGTGGAACCACTGTTTGCATTTTGCAGTGGGGTAGGGCTGCAGGCTGGGCTTTGAGGTCAGGTGGAGTTACAGCTCAGGATAAATGGGTCCAGAGACTTTGCTCCGTAGAACTGCCTTTCCTTGCTCCATAAAACTGTATTTCCTTGCTCCATAAAACTGCCTTTCTTTGTTCCATACGACTGTCTTTCTTTGCTCCACAGAGATGTCTGATTGAGACTTGTCTTTCTGCCTGGGTGGGACTTTGGAGTGAATTCGTGAGGCTAGGTTTACTTTTTTGGATTCCCGATTTGACCAAGACCAGCCTCTATTCTCTGCTGAAATGTGCTGTGGCAGATGTTTTTCTGCCTGAGTGGAGCCTTGGTTGAGGCTCTGAGGCTGGGTCACACATTCCAAGGCCAAGGCTTGAGCTCAAGACTTCAAGACCAACCTGTTTGAACTCCCCACGTCTGGCAGGTTAAGCCTCTGTTCTCTGCAAAAATGTACTGTGGTAGGCATCTCCCTGCCTGGATGGCGCCTTGGGATACGATTTGAGGTTGGGGTTGGAGACTGGCCATATAGAAACTCAAGCAAGGTCGAACTTCTCACAGTGCTTCTGGGAGCAACCAGCTCAGCTTTGCAGGTGAGCTATACTGTTGGCTGCTATCTCTGATCTGTCACCACCACTGTTAGGAACACAGAACTGCCATCAAGATCTGTACACTGGTCACTGTGGAGTTTACCTCCTTTTTTCCTTTCTACCTGACCCCAGGTGGTCTAGTATTGTCATTATCCCCATTGTTTCATGTCTGGCAAGATAGAGGTGGGCTTCCTGGGAAGTATCTCAGAATGTTAGGGAAACTGGATGTTTGCTTCCAGTTTTCTTTTCCCACTACGGAAATTGTGAGCTGAGGGGGAATCCTGTCTATGTGGCACTATGCTGACTTGGGGGAGGGAGAGGGAATGACGTCATTGAAATGAGATTGTCCTTTCTAATGCAGTTTTTATTTGGTTCTATGGTCCATTTGTGTGTCTCAGTCTCATTCCTGGGTTTTGGGTTTTCACAAAAGTGTTCTTGTCTGTGGATGGTTGCTAGTTGGACTTTCTTTCAGGAGGAGTAAAGCCTGTGACCTCCTATTAAGCTATCTCGCCCACTCTATTATGTCAATTTTTATTTTGTTTTTTTATTTTATTTTGATTATATGCATTTGTGAGACATAAATACAGAGATCCTATGTACCCTTTATCAGCTTCCCCACTTGTAATATCTTACAAAACCATAGTATACTATTACAACCAGTGCATCGATATTGACATGCTCAAGATATACAACAGTTCCATCACCACAAGGAGGCTTTTATGCCCACCTCCTTTTCCTTCCACACCCTCACCTCTCCCGTACCCCTACAACAACTAATCTGCTTTCTCTTTCTTTGAATATTTTTTATTTCAAAATGTTATGTAAAATGGAAACACATAGTCTGTAACCTTTTTGGGATTGCCTTTTAAAAGTCAGTTTAATATCCCAGATATTTATTTAAGGTGTTCCATGTGACAGTAATTCATTCCTTTTTACTGATTAATAATATTCCATGATATATATGCTCCACAATTAGTTTAACCATTCATCTTCTGAAGGACAATTATGTTGTTTTCAGTTTTGGGTTGTTATGAATAAAGGTACTATAAACATTTGTGTATAGGCATTTATGTCAACATAAGTTTTCAGGTTTGCTGTATAAATGTCTAGATGTGTCATTGCTGGGTTGTATGTTGTGCACATGTTTATTTTTATAAGAAACTGCTAAACTATTTTCCAGTACCCTTTTACGTGACTATCAGCAATATAGCTTCTCCACATTTTTACTACCATTTGATTTTGTGATACTTGTATGAAAAAAAAATCTAGTCATTCTGAGGAGGTATGTAATGATGTCTCATTGTGGCTTTAATTTGCATTTCCTTAATGGTTAGTGATTCTGAACATCTTTTTATGAGGTTATTTGCCATCTGAATGTCACCTTCAGTGTAATGTCTGTTCACGTCTTTTGACTATTTTCTATTTGGAATTTTTTTTCTGTTAGGTTGAGTAGTTCTTAATATATATTCTAGATAATAGTTCTTTGTTGGTTATGTGGTTTGCAAACAATTTCTCCAAGTTTTTATTTTGTCTTTTCATCCTCTTAACAAGAGCAAGTGTTTTTAAGTATCAATGAGATCAGTTCATCAATTTTTTGTTTTATGGATCATGCTTTTGGTGTCAAGTCTAAGAATGCTGTCTAGCCTTAGATCCTATTTTTTCCTATTTTCTCTAAAGTTCCATAGTTTTAATGATTAACTTTTTAACATTATTCTTTTTAGTTTTCATTAGTATTGGTTTTGTCTCTAAACTAATATATTTTTTAATTCTGATTTTAAATTTAATTGCATTGGGATCATAATATGTTACTTTGCCTTCTCTTCCATTAACTTCTGCTGTTTTTAAATTACTTTTCTCTTTTTAAAAAACATTCTTTTTAGTCTTATGTGAATATATTTTTTGGATACTTTAGACTTCAGCAGTTGAATGTTTTATAATTTATTTTAAACTTTCTTTGCAAATCAAATGCAGCTACAGCAATAAAATAACTGAATTCCACTGAATACTCCACAATGTTTGATTTGGTCTCTAGTGTTTTCATAGTCATTCAGTTCTAGATATTTCACACATTCCAATATGGTTTTCTTTTTATCTATGAATTAATTAGCAGTCTGATTTCCTTAGTATCAAACTTTAAACTATTATTTTAATGTTGATATGTAATTTAATTACAGGGATGTCTGGGAAAACTATCTCTGTGGTATTTACTTTATAAAATTCTTGAGACTCACTTTGTAATCTAGCACGTGGCCAATTTTTGAACTGTTTTCTATATGCTTGGAAAACATGGGTAGTCTCTATTTGTTGAGTACAGGGATACCTGTACCACTGTTAGATAAAACACATTAATTTAGTTATGAGGATTTTATTTATTCTCACAAATTTTAGGTCTGCTCGATCCACTAGTCTCTGATAGAAGTGGCCTAATGTACTCTACTCTGATTACAGATTCAATATTTTCATCTTAAAATTCTTTTTTAATGTATGTTTTATTCTTGTAAGAATAGCAACCTTTAATAGTTCTTTCGCAGATGTTTCATAAATTGCATAAAATTTTCTTTATGTACATTTGAAAACATCCTTATTTCATGTTTTCTCTTGAAAGATAGTTTCATTGGTGATAAAATTCTAATATATTTCTCTTTACCATTTAGATGATTAATCATTTTTGCTGATGATAATTTTGCTATTGATGCAGTCATTTTTTTGTAATAATCTTTTATTTCTAGTAACTCTTAGAGTCTTATTTTTACCTTTTTGTTCTAAAATTTCACAAAATGTGAATTTGTTTCTATTCCGTTAGATACTACTTGCGTCATTTCAAAATGAAGATTCATGTATTTCTTTAATTCCTGAAAATCTCATTATCTTTTATTTAAACTTCTTAAATTGAAGCAAAATACACAGTGCACCAATTGTAAAAGTAAAATTTAATAGATTATCACAACTGCCAAAGTATGAACCATAACATTTTGCCAAAGCCCTAGACGCCTCCTTCATAGCTAATCATCCTCTTCCCCGTAGGTAAACACTATCTTGCTGTCTAATTTTATACTTATGCCTATTTTTGAGCTTTATGCAAATCATACAGCATATATTCAATCATGTTTAGCTTCTTTAATGCAAGATTATAGTTGTGAGACTTATTCTGTTTTCTATGGATCATGCTGCTTCTTATAAATTATATAGAGCATTTGTTGACACTGCTTATTCATTTACTTCTGTGTATGAATATACCAGTATTTATGTATCCTTTATACTCTTAGTGGGCATTTAGATTATGTCCAGTGTTTAACTATTGTCGATAATGTTGCTATGAACATGCTGTTAAAATCTTTTGATGCGTAAATACCTGAATTTTTATTTCTATGTCTATTTCTAGAAAATGAAATTGCTGGATCGTAGGGCAAGTATAAATTCTGTATGTTCTTCTTCAGTAAATATTGACATATGCTTTTTCAAAGCAGTGGTACCAGTTACATTTCCATTAATAGTACAAGATTCTCTGTTATGAGTCTTCTTAGTTTCAGCCATTTCGGTGTGTAGGAATAGCTCATTGTAGCTTTAGTTTGCATTTTCCTTATTACTAATGAGGTTGAGCAACTTTTCGTATGTTTATTGGATATTTGACTATCTTTTATTGTGATTTTTCTGCCTCCTCTTAAATTTCTACTGTGAAATTTCTATTGTGTTCTCACTACTCATTCAGCAAAGTTGCTCTCCCCCTCCAATGCACTCATGTCTAAATCATAAACACAGTTCAAAACTCATCCAAATGTCCCCTTTTCTGTTACACTTTACCTAACATACCCAGCCAAAATAGATCTATTTATCTAGCAAACTTTCCAAAATGTTTATGTAAGTGTTGGTAATTATCACTTTGTACTTAAGTTCATAGTTATTTGTGTTTGCTTGGTCTGCTGCAATATAGCTGACATGCCAGGGGACGGGCACTCTTGGTATTACGTATGATTTCTAGCATAGTATTAGGGTATTGTGAAAGTAATCGTGGCTGTCACCACTAAAAGTAATGGCAATAACCGCAATTACTTTTGCACTAACTTAGCATTTGGCTAAGGTGACTATATGTCCCATTTTCTCAGAATAGCCCAGGTTGATTCTACATCCTGCTGGTCCTGATGGCTCATCTAGTTAGCACTTCTTTCTGTTCTCAACATTACTCTGGTTTATATGTGGTGTTATATGGTCACCCTATTTTATATTAGAATCTAAAAAGAAAAAAAAGAGTTGACAGCAATGATAACTTAGCAATTAAATCGATGTTTAATGAGGGAGAAGAGATACTTCTAAGTGACTTAAAAATTGTGGTGTCATTGGTATAATAAAGTCAGGAGGAGGAGATTTGTGAGGTGGCTACTAAATGTGATACGTGTGGCTTGGATACATTGAGTTTGAGGTCACTGGTGAGAAATGGGGCAGAAAGCAGAGTTATGCACAGAGTGTTAGATAGACAGGGGTAATGGAAGCCCTGGGAGTGATGCTGTGAGCTGGCTTTCATATTCCTTACATAGGGATTTAGCAGGGAGCAAGACAAAGTCCCTGCTCTCATAGAGCTTATAAGAATTGGAATAGGCACATTACAGAACTATTTGTGAGTGATTTTATCATCTGACAGATGGAGCTGAGGAGAGAGTTTGAGAACACTTAAAAATATTGGGACATTCTCATGTTTTCAGGGGAACATAAGGATGAGGGCCCAGGTAATAAAAGAGCTGGCAGAGTTAAATGGTAAGCATTTCAAGATTTTTAAAAGAAAGATGTGGTTCGATATTGAATGCTGAAGATTAAAATAGACTGGAGAATTGGAGATAGTGTTTTACATTTTTGTATGCTTTTCGTATTTTAATGTTTGCACAAACAAAATTTGTAATACATATTTTTGAAATAGGTATGCTTGATTATTGTATTGCCCACAATTTGTTGAAGTTCTTTTTTAACTTTTTTGGGAGACATAGCTTAAGAATCTATGGCCATACTACCATGAACATACCTGCTTTCACCTGAGAAACACCTTAAAAATCTCATGGGAAGAATAAAAATTCATTTTGTGTCTTGACTGTTGCCTAAGTTTGGCAACAATTAATAGCTGTTCAGTTCCTAAATGTACTAAGCAAGAAAGCATTGTGGCCACAAACAGCCAAAACGTTTAGTTAAATGTGCATTTCCTCCTTACCAAAGTATATTATATTAATTTTAAGCAAAATCTCAATTTCTCTTTTTTCAAAGAAATGAGACATCACTCGTTTTAATTTTAAGAGGACAAAATCTTTGGCATTTTAAAATTGACCTCTACAAATATGTTTTATGAAAACATTTTTTTTTCTTTTGTGGTTTTGAGCCTCTGTGGAAAGTTAGGAAACCACAATTTTTCCTTAAAAGCTGTTTCCCACACAAACAAAATAAAACTTCTGAGAAAAGTTAGATGCTTTCTAATAATTTATAATTCAATCCAATATTTCTTTGGGATTTTCCCACACTCTGTCTGTCACTGGAACTGTATTTATACAAACTAAACCATAATGTCATTAGAGTAATTATGTTTTTGAGAATTCGGGTAACATTAACAATAATAACAGCTAACATTAAAATGGAACTTATAGTTTGCAAAGAACTTTCACATACATTATCTCATTGGATTCTTTGAGCAACCCTATAAGATGCTATCTATGACCCATGTTTTCAAGGTGAAGTAACTGAAGATTAGAGAAGTCCAATGAGCAGGCCCAAGTCACACAGTGGCTTGGAGGGAGAAAACTGGGTTTTCTGAACCTACATCATTAACTCCTGAATAAGAAAACGTTCTATAAAATGAACTTATTATTGTGTTGGAAGTACCACCAAAGTAAAGAATATTGCTAACATTTAGCAGGTCAATTTGACCTTTTTCATGGGTTGCTAGCTGGATCTTGTGGGCCAAATCGAGTTCTGCCACCTAAATTTTTGTAGTAGAGTCCTCCAGTGCAGAGTGCTTTTGTAATACTTCTAATGTTTGTAAAAAACAAACAAAAGCAAGAAAACAAAGAATATGCAGTTGACATGTATGTGACACGCAAAGCCTGAAATACTTATAATCTGGTCCTCTACAGGCATGTTTTACTGAACGCTGTTTATTGCAGTGTAGGTATTGGGCACAGCAGGAGACTTTGCTGGCAAATGTCCCCTCAGGCTGAAGGCTTTAAGGGGAGAGTTGTCTAGGCTGTTTTCAGTGCACCCCTGAAAGTGGTATACCTAGCAGAAAGAAACACCTCACAGAAAGTCCCTATAAATTGACCTATGTAGTTTCTGAAGCTAGGGAGCTGAACCTGAGCAGAAAAGGGTAATTGGTTTGAATCCTGGCTTCCACTGGGCAGTTTCTGCTTGCAGAGCCAGGTTTGCTGTGCATTTAGTATTGTACACTTGATACTGGGCATCCTTCAGCATTGTGTGTAGGAGAACAATTATGGAGGCTCTCTGTATTTCAAGATTCTCCAAGAATGTTCTGGAATGTTTGGTGTAGAGCCCTATATCAAAGTAGCTTAAGGAGTATTTTTCAATAGTGAGCACAAAACCAGGCACTTTTTCCCCATTCTCATTTTCGAATTCACTGCATTTGTGTGAGAGGAGGTAAAAGGGATTGGGGAGTGGCATAGGTTTCCTTCCACTTGGCGTATGGCTTTAGTCTCTTATATTTATCATTTAAAAGATAATACAGGATGATGATTGCTAAAGATGGTATCTTAACAATCTTTTATTAAATACCTACTCTGTACAGACGTTGTGTCAAGTGCTAGGACCATGAAGATGAATGAAACATTCTACCTTTCCTCAAGGATTTCAGGAACTGACAAGGGAGGTGAACATGTAATTAATTGCATGAATACATTGTAGTAAGTATTAAGGAGAAAATATAATAAGTTTTAAAGAAATACTTCTTCTCTTCCAGTTAAGAAGTTTTACAAATTAATGGCAAGTGGCACCAACACCAAAAACCATGTAAACCTCCAATCAGGTGTTGAACTAGGAATCCTACCACTGACTAGTGGCAATTCAGACAGACACAACCAGAAATTACATCTGTTTGCTGTGTCTGCCTGAGAAAGTTACAAGGAACCCAGTGACATTCCAGCTCCAGCAATCAAAGCAGCTATGGGAAAGTGAGTGTAATAATTGTTGTAGGGAAGTCCCTGGGGCACTGGCACATGGACAGGTATTGCCACATGACAGCTACTTGGGGTGGCTCTGTCCTCAGTGTTTTGAGTCACATGCAAATGTGACCTTCATCCGCTGCCATCATGAACTGCCTCTGCTTTTTCACATGCCAGCGTTCCCTACTCACTTTAAGAGGTCACAGCTTCTACTTTACCATGGAGTAAAATAAGCTTCCACACCAAAACAAGTCTCCCCCTGGCAAGATATTTCCCTCTATACTCCAAGATTCCAAAAGGAGAGTTTGCTACACTGGCCTCCAGTCCCTGAGTATTGCTGCCTGGAGCTCACAGAATTACTCTCTCACGCTCTGGAGTTACTTTCAGTATCAGGACAGTTTGAGTTGTCCCAGGCCTCCAGATGAATTATGAGAAATTGGCAGTGGGAGAAGTGGTATCAAAAGCAGAGAAAGCAAGAAGTGTTGATGCCAGACCAAATTCAAATGGAAATAGTCATTCTTCTTTTAGGCCCATGAAAACTTAGGTTCATGTAAAGCATTCAGGGGAAGCCTTCTTTGACTGTGTTACCCAACAAATATTTACTGGGTCCTTTCCTGGGTCATTGCAGCCTATATCCACTAAGAATACCCTCTCCTGCAAGAAAGACTACCTGGAGCTAAATCAGCTAGAAAAGTAAGAGGCATCTGTTTCAAAGGCAAAAGCAAAACTAATCAGGATTTTCATGTTTGTAGGAAGAAATGCAAATAGGTTCTAGTTCCAGTTTGTGAGAGAGCTTGTCCCATGCTGTGCTGCAAACAGCATGTACTGCTGGGAGACGCAGTGATGGCTGCTGACAGATGGACCATGACTTTAGGTGTAGGGGCATCTGGAAGGGAGTGTTCTTTAAAGTGGGAGAAACTCAGCGGTACCAAGTAAAGATACCTCGTTTACTTTTAGATTGTATCCGACTCCAGTCAATTTAGTCCAACTCATTTTTATGGCAGTTGTTAATGGAAGGCTGGGCTTACATTACATTCGGGGTGAGTCTGGAGAAGGGCAGAACTCACCACCAAAAATCACTGAGGAAAGCAGGCTGTATTCTGCATTTCTTTGGACTTCTCTTTGTGGAGTTCGATTGGAACCATGGGTGTCTTTCCTCAGGCTTTCATGCTCTTTGCTTCTGAGACATGCCACAGTTACCCAAAAGAGAGGGATCTGAAGGTTAATCTAAAGAAGGCAAGCTCCCCCATTGCCACCTTGTGTGAATTTGAGCAACTCATTCCATAACTCTTCATCTTTGCCGGCATAGGTGACACCATATTTCTTTATTTTTTAGGTTAACACTTACACAAGCCCTCACCTGCCAGTCTTTATTCTCTAATCCAAATCTGCCCAAATCCAAGCTTTAGAAGTGGACGTTGATGTCCATTCAATTTCTTCACACTGTACCCACCCAGTGGTGAGTAGTCGATGAAAGCACAGACTCTGTGACCAGAGTCCCTGGGATTGAGTGCTGACCCCACTATTTATGACCTATCTGATCTTGGACAAGTTACTTAATTTCACTGTGCCTCATTTTTCTCAGTGATGAGGTGTAGATAATAACAGGTCTTCATGATGATTAAATTCATTCAGTTCATATCCATGTCTTAGCTTCAGCATCTATAACCAAATACTATAGACTGGATGACTTATACAGCATATATTTGTTTCTTATAGTTCTGGAGGCTGGAAAGTCCAGTATCAGGGTACGCGCAGGTTCATTCCTGTTAAGGACCTTCTTCTGGCTTGTAGATATCTTCCTTCTTCTTATGTTTTCACATAGCAGAGAGAAAGAGAGCACTCCTGTCTGATTAGTGTCTGATAAACACACTAATCCCACACAAGGGGCTCTCACCTCAGCTACATCTGATTTTCTCCCAAGGGCCCCATCTTTTAAAGCATCACATTGGAGGTTAGAATTTCAACATCAGTGCTCATTAGGTTTATCCTTATATCTATCCCTTTTGTCATTTTTCTTTTTTTTCTATATCTCCAACCTTTATTTTAGATTGCTTTATTTGTAAAATAAAGTTATTTATTTGTGCATAAAGAACATCCTTTAGTTTTCTTTTAGTATGGGTTTGCTGGGAGCAAATACCCTCATTTTTGTGTATCTGAAAATGTTTTTTGTTGATCTTCATCCTCAAAGGATATTTTCAGCTGAGTATCGAGTTTTATGTTGGCAGTTATTTTGTTTGAGTATTTTGAAGGTCATTTTCTGCTGTGTTCTAATTTCTGATATTGCTGCTGAGAGGTAGGCTTTAGTCTGTCACTCCTTTGAACATAATCTGTCCTTTTACCTGTGGCTACTTTTAAGATTTTTCTTTATCTTTAGTTTTCTGCAATTATGCATTATGTATTATGACACACCTAGGTGTGAGTTTCTTTTTTGTTTATCCTACCTGGACTTCTTAAATCTACAGATTTATGTCTTTTATTAGTTTTGAAAAATTCTCAGTCATTATCTCTTCAAACATTGTATTATTTTCTCTTTTACTTTCTTGGATTTTAATCAACTATTATGTTAGATCTTGCCACTGAATTTCCCACATCTCTTCCCTCTTCTTTGTTTTGTCATGCTAAGCTTTTTTCTTGATAAAATTTTCTGACCTATGTGCTAGTTCACTAAATTTCTCTTCAGCTGTGTCTACTCTGCTATTAAATATATTAACATAAATGAGCAAATTTCTAGGATAACCACAAAACACATAGTAAAACAGTGTACACATTTTAAACTAATTAAATTTTAATTTTGATTTTTTTTTTTAGTTCTAGAATTTTGAGGGGTAGGGGGTGGCAGTTACTTTCAACCATAAACTGTTATTTTATGTTGGAATACAAGAAGCAATGGAACAGTTGTTTGGAAGGTTTAGGAGCAGGAAAAGTCTGGGAGATGGGAAGGAGTTTGAAAGCAGTCATAAATTCTGACAGCTGAGGAGTGAAGTTGCAGGAAGCAGCCAGAGCAGAAAAGAGCAGGAAGGTGAGGTTGAGATCCACCACTGCAGAGAGCAGAGCGGGATGCAGGGGACTCCAAGTATGGAGTGATCTACTCTTTCCTATATTCCCTGCTACCTGTTGGACCTCACAGGTCTGGGAATAGTCACTAAATAGAACTAAGAGTAGCACAAATCCCATAACTGAAATTAATTCCTAATCTTCAAGTAAGACAAAAAAACTAAAATTCTTTGCCAGAAGACAACATAGACTGACGAAAATTTTGTGGTAAAGCAAAATCATAATAAATAAAAGTAATATTTTAATGTTACTCTCTCTCTGTGTTCAGGATTTTGTATAATCCTTCAACTGTTCTACCTTCAGCAACTCTTACTATGAAAGTATAGTAAGGAGATAGAGGTGAAAGACTACCAAGTTTCAGTTTTGCAGGCTGTGTAAGCCTAGCCCTTTCATGTACAGCACAAGGACTAGAGTTTATAATTTTATTGTACACTGGAAATGTGCATAGTTACCACACACAAAAAAGGCAACTACATGAAATGATACTTATGTTAATTTAGTTGACTGTAGTAATCATTTCACTATGTGTGTGTATATGTATCAAAATGTCATGTTGTTCAATAAATGTATATAATAAATGAATTAAAAATACAAAAGAAGCATCTTCCTGAAATTAAATTTTAAAAAAGAAGGAAGATTATGTTTAAAATAGAATGATAAATGAGAATTGAATTAACAACTTTTAAGTTTTCTTTATCAGTACGAAATGTGTAACCAATTTCGTTTTTGCAATTTTAGGCACTTTTTTGTAATTTTATAACCTGCCTAAATGTTTGTGGGGCCTTCCTGCTGAGAAAACATCAGGCATTTAATCCATCTGATTTCTTTCACCTGTTCATTGCTAACACACTTCAAAAATTCACATCCTAAAAAAAGATTATGTTAAAGAAATGCAAATATGGCTCAATTGGTATATCTCCTAGGACTAAAGCATTTTTGGAGGTATTTGCTTTGTTAAAAACGACAATAAACCTTCTGTTTACTCTGGTAGAACCTAAGAGGTCAGAGGCGGAAGTAGTTCCACTGTTGGAAGGAAGTGAGCACTCTACTGGTTTTTTCATTGCCAAATTGAGACTGGGGGACAGCACCTGAGGAGGGATTGGCATAAGGGTGGAGTGACTGAAGCTCCTGTCAGTCCAGAGCGGTGGCAGGGACAACTGTGGTGATGGTGTCCGTGGGGCAACAGATGGCCCAGAAAAGGTGGACTTGGTGGCTCTGGAGTAGCAGCTGTGTTGGCTTAGCTGCGGACCACCTGTGGGCAGGACAGAATCCAGGAATCAGAATGTGGTTGTAGAGTTGCACCTAGGAGTCAGGAAACCTTGCCTGTCCTTTAAATTCTGTCACTGTATTAGTCTTTTCTCACACTGCTATGTAGAAATACCTAAGACTGGGTAATTTATAAAGAAAAGAGGTTTAATTGACTCACAGTTCCACATGGCTGGTGAGGCCTCAGGAAACTTACAATCATGGTGGAAGGCACCTTTTCACAGGGTGGCAGGAGAGGAAATGAGCACAGCAGAGGAAATGACAGATGCTTATAAAACCATTAGATCTCGTGAGAACTCACTCTCAAGAGAACAGCAAGGGGGAAACTGCCTCCATGCCTCAATTATCTCCCACCAAGATGTTTGAGCATTATGGGAATTACAATTCAAGTTGAGATTTGGGTGGGGACACAGCCAAATCATATCAGTCACCAACCAGTTATGCAGCCTCAGGTAACTTTCCAGTCACTTGAGGCAGCAGTTTCCACATCTCTAAAAGTGAGAGTGTTGAAATAAATGTTCTCCGATATCCTTCCCAGCTCGCTAAGACTCTAGTATTGTCATTGTTTTCTCATACCTTATATTGTTTCTACTGTTGGAAAATTAAAATTTTTATAATGAAAAGATTTAAGAATTAAAAAGTATTTTAAAATATTTTAGGTATATATTTTAATAAGTATTTTAAATACATAATTTTGAATAAAATATTCAAATTTAATTTTAGTAAGAATTTGTATAATGAAAAACTGTAAGCATAGAGAAAAGTAGATAATATATAATACTCTGAATAATCCTCTATATTCAATAACTATAAGCATTTTGCTATATTTGCTTTATGTATGTTTTGCTTAATTTTTAAAAATTATGAATATGTTGACATTCTCATGCCTAATACTTCAGAATATCTCTCTAAAAATAAGGACATTTGCCTGCATTATAATATTATTACAGCTAACAAAAATGATAATAATTCTTTGACATTTCTAATACCCAGCCTGTAGTCAGATATCCCCAGTTGTATACCAAATATTTTCTACCTTTGGTTTGTTTGAACTAATTAAGGTCCACACATTTTATGTGGTCATTATGCATTGAAATTCTCTTTTAATAAATATCAATCTCCTCCACCTTTTTAATGTGACATTAACTTATTGAAGAAAATAAAATTTTGATGCCAAAGAAGTTATTTGCCTCCATCTTCTTCGGCACAAGTACAATGTTACGCTGCATTGGATTGGTTTATAAGCACCATTTAACTCAAAACCCCTTTCCAATGACCCTGTTCCCAGTAAGAAAAAAACACAACAAAACGGACATCTTTGGCTCAGATAACTGTGACTCAAAGCAGCCAGCTCCTGTCCCCAGACTCGGGGGTCACAGTTTATCAGGGAGTCAGGCCAGGATGCTGGGTCAGTGGTTGGTAACTGCACACGGAGACAGAAAGAAAATGATTTCCTTGCTGAATAGGGAGAAATTTAATGGAGGACATTAAATCTGCAATATCATTCACAAGGAGTTTCTGTTTTATTAGATACACGCTTCAAGTTTCTTCAGTCCTAGGGGAATTTTTAAAAACATCCAGCCACCTTATTCCATTACTAAAGTTATAATTTTTAATATGCTTCTTGAGGCTATTTTAACCAAAGATTATGATTTTTTTGTTTTATTGAATACAGGTAAGATGAGGTTTTGGGAGGGACTTTAAACTTTGATCAAACAATTTGGGATGAAGCTGCTTATTATGCAGGATTCTCACTAGCGGTATCTTTTTTAAAAAATAATTTCAACTTTTATTTTAGAATCAGGGGTACATTTGCAGGTTTGTTACATGGGTACATTATGTGATGTTGAGGTCTGGGCTATAAATGATCCCATAACCCAGGTAGTGAGAATAGTACCCACTATTTTCAAGTTAATTTTCAAGTCTTTCCCCTTTCCTTCCCTCCCCCACTCTAGTAGTCCCCAGTGTCTATTGTTGTCTTGTTTATGTATCTTATGACAATGCTATTTATGGTACAGTATGTAACTCCCACATTTTGGCATGTGCTATCAATCTAGCATTTGAATCTTCAATGCTGCTAAACATATGCTGCTAACATTCTTCTTGGCTCTTCTGAAATTTGTATATCCTTTTTTGTTTGTTTCACTAAGTACTGAGCACCCAAAGTTGCAGTTAACAGAGAGGGAAGAATACTTTTTATTTTTTATTTTATTATTACTGTCTTTTTTTTTTTTTTGAGATGAAGTCTCGCTTTGTCACCCAGGCTGGAGTGCAGTGGCATGATCTTGGCTCACTGCAACCTCCGCCTCCTGGGCTCAAGCGATTCTCCTGCCTCAGCCTCCTGATTAGCTGGGACTACAGACGCATGCCGCCACACCAGGCTAATTTTTGTATTTTTAGTAGAGACGGGGTTTCGCCATGTTGGCCAGGCTGGTCTCAAACTCCTGGCCTCAGGTGATCCACCTGCCTCAGACTCCCAAAGTGCTGAGATTACAGGCATGAGCCACTGAGCCAGATCAAGAATGATTTTTAAATCCTATTATTCTTTTAAAAAGTTGATGAAAAAGCTAGGCATAAATAGTAATATTATTCTTATTCATTTGTCTTTATTTAAAAGTAATATAGCCTCATTCTGCAAAATTAATAATTACAGAACAAATATAGAAGCAGAAAAAGTGTTTATCTGATAAATAATCTGATTGTCAAGTCATTGCTGTTAAAATGGTAATATATTCTCATGTTTATGCATCTTACATGTAAAAATGTATGATGTTATATTCGTATGTTTATTATGGAAAACTTCTAGGTGCCAGCACTGTAATTGGTATTTGTGATAGTCGCCGGTGCTGTGTTCACCCATATATTTGGTTCCCTTCTTTCCCGCATGTGGCGTGATTGCATTCCCCTATCTCCTTTGAAGTTAAGCATAGCCATGACACACTGCAGAAAGAAACTGTAAGATCAGCCATGTGACTTGCTAAATTCCTTCCCTTTGCCTTGGTGGTAGGTGAAGCTCCAGATAGTGGACTTTATCAGCCTGAGTGCCTGATTGAAGATTATTTGGAACAGAGCCCTCGGTCAACCTTTGATGGACTTGAAGTGTGAGTAAAAAAATCAATTTTTGTTGTTTTGATACTGGCTATTTGGAGTTAATTCTTATTGGAATATCCAGACTGCTAAAGTTTTTACATATATTATCTAATGTAATTATCAAAAGTGATCCTAAGAGGTGTATTTTCCATCCCCTTTTAACAGATGAGGAAACTGAGGCTCAGAGAGCTTAAATAACCTGTGATATGTCACATTGCAAATGAATGTTGAGGCCAGAATTACGCTACGTCTGTGTGACACTCCTCTTCCTTCCAGGGTACACTGACTGTACCAAAGCATTTTTTTTTAATTTGTTCAAAATTCTGTAAACATACTTTTATAGGTTGTATAAGATCCTACCATACAGCCCTTCATCTATTTATGCACTCACCAATTTTTGGTCGTTTACATTTTAAATGCCTTTCTATTAAAGGAAGATTGTAACAGTTTGTGTAAAATCGTTTGTCTGAACTCCTTCCTGCGACCAGGTAGGATCTGGCTAAGGCTTAGGTTTTAAAGGTCAGAGGAGAAGGTGGGAATAGAATAGTCTGAGCCTGCAGCCACTGGCCATGGAGTCAAGAGACTGCTTCCAGAGGCAAACAAGTGTCAAGAACCAAATTAGTTTCCCAGTCAAGAACCAGTCTAAAATAGCTTGAGTGGAGGACAAACCAAAGCCATGGCTATGGAGCTGGAAATGGAGAAAGCCATCCAAGCAGATACAGGAAGAAAGAGGGTGATAGGCGGATTCTGAAGACTTTCTCTAAGGTGCTGGGATACAGAGGCAGGAAATTTGCATAAGAGTAGCTGTCACTATTTATTTGGTGCTTACTGCGTGTTAGATGTCGTGCAAGAAACCAGGCATAAACTACCCATTTATCCTTACACAGTCCTCATTTGCTTTAGATATGAGAAACTAAGCTTCAAAAAGGTTGAGAAACTTTCTTAAAAGTTTTATAACAAATAAGAGAACCTGGGATTGGAATCCAAAATTTGCCCACTCCAAACCACCATGCTCTTCTGCTCATGGCTTCACCATGGGTGGGGAGAAAGCTGTTAAGGATGCCAAGCTCATTGCAAATTCAAAGATGGCTTTTCACATATTTTTTTTCTAGAACAAAATAAAAGTCCTAGGCCTGGAACCATGGGACTAACTAATAAGAACTATTTAAAAATGTAATCCAAACAGAGCAGGGGGGAGTTAAATAACACAAGCACACAGGCACAATGCATGCGTTACTACTATTAATATTATAATTTGTGAAGTTTTTAATTGAACTCTACATTTTTCCAGGTTTAAATAGAATCCTCCACCCCCCTCACCCCCCAAATTCATCACAGATTAGGACTTTAGAGCTTTAAAATCTCACCCGTATCTCTGTTTTTAGGTCCTTGACCAGTGAGGTCAAACCTTGGGTTTATGTTACTCGGTTGGTCGGCACCTGTAGCTTCTAGCAGAGGAAGAAGAATCATCCTTGGTTTTTAGGAAACGAGGGTTATGAAAATTTTACACCACAAGTTAAGCTAACTTTTCAAACACACTTAGCCAAATTATGCAAGCATCTAACCAGATTTTATGGTTAGTATGTTCTGCATGAGAAAGAAATTAAAGTAGAAGGAAGCTACTCTGGAGAAAAGCTTTTCTGTGTAGTGGAAAGGCCCCCTCTGCCTTGCTGTGAATATCAGGATCTTCATCCTTTTCCCTCTATGTCAGTGGATCTTTTTTACTCTTTACCAATGGTCCCCGAAACGTACCCCCTGTTTCTGGGCTCAGCTTAGCCATCTAAGTAAGCTGTTAGACTCCTACTTCAGATTCTCATTATTTCTACGGTGTCCTCCTTGTGCTCATCCGTTTTGAAAAAATTAATAGGCTTTAACTTGTTTTTTAGAGCAATTTCAGGTTTACAGAAAAATTGAGGAGAAAGTACAGAGTTCCCATCTACCCCCCTCAGAACCCCCACCCTCCATTTCCCCCTGTTAATAACATCCTGTATTATGTGGTCCTTTTGTTTCAAGTAATGAACCCATATGGATACATGGTTATTAACCAGAGTCCATAGTTTAGGACTATGTTGTGCATTCTGTGGGTTTTGGCAAATGCACAATGACAGTATCCACCATGACAGTATCATACAGAATAGTTTTCTCATCTCTAAAAATGCTTTGTGCTCCACCTATTCATCCCTTTTCTTCCCCCATCCCCTGGCAGCCACTCTACTGTTATTGTTGCCACAGTTTTGCCTTTTCCAAAATGTCATGTAGTTGGAATTGTGCAGTGTGTAGCCTCACACAACCACTGTTTGTTACCAGTCTCCTCCTCATTGCCCACTTGCCCCCAGCCTACTCACCTTGTTCTCTCTTCTTGCTGGGCTGGCTTCTTGACACTTTTGGTCTTTGATGTTCTGCAGATGGATTCCGTGCCCACCAGAAGTGTGGTTCACCTCTGACCTGGTGCTCACTTGGCTAAGTACAGGGAGTTAGATGCAGTGTTATTATTTATCAGCTACCTCTTCGAGACTGTCTAAGGAGTGTTGACTTATTTTAAAATGGGTTTGCAGGTATCTCTTGGACATACTGATTTCCTTGTCTTTGGAGAAACACACACTAGTGGGACTGCTGGATCATTTGGTAGTTCTATTTGTGTTTTTTAAAGGAACCGCCTTACTGTTTTCCATAGTGGCTGTTCTAGTTTACTTTCCCACCAACAGCATATAAGAGTTTTCCTTTTTAGGTAAAGCACAGTAGCTCATGCCTGTAATCCCATCACTTTGGGAGGTCAAGGCAAGAGGATCACTTGAGCATGTAAGTTTGATATCAGACTGGGCAAAATAGGCATGGCAAGACCCTGACTCTGTAAAATAATAATAATAATAATAATAATAATAATAATATTAACAGCCAGATGTAGGCCTATAGTCCTAGCTACTTCAAAGGCTGAGATGGGAGGATCCCTTGAGCCCAGAAGTTTAAGGCTATAGTGAGCTATGATCATGCCACTGCACTCCTTCCCTTTTCTCCATGTCCCATGTCCTCACCAGCATTTGTTATTTTTTTGTCTTTATGATAATAACCATTCTACCTGCTATGAGATAATATCTCATTGTCTTTGATGACATTTTCCTGATGATTAGTGATGTTGAGCATTTAATAAATACATTTGATAGCCATTTTTATATCTTCTTTTGAGAAATCACTGTTCAGATCATTTGCCCATTTTAAAATCAGATTGTTTATTTTTTTGGTGTTGAGATGTTTGTGTTCCTTATACATTCTGATAATTAATCCCCTATTGGATGAATTTGTTTGCAAATACTTTTTCCCATTCTGTAAGTTGTCTTTTCACTTTGTTGATTGTTTCCTTTGCTGTGGAGAAGCTTTTTACTTTTATAGAATTCCATTTGTTTGTTGTGGCCCTATTCACAATAGCCAAGATATGGAATTAACCTAATTGTCCATCCCCAGATGAATGGATTAAGAAAATGTGGTATATATACACAGCGGAATACTATTCAGCCATGAAAAACAATAAATAATGTCCTTTTATAAAAATAAGCATAAAAATATTATAAAATAATAAATATTGACATTTTCTGCAACATGGATGAGCATGGAGGACATTTTATTAAGTGAAATAAGCCATGAACAGAAATTTAAACACCACATTATTACTCATATATGGAAGCCAAAGAAGTGGATGTAATAGAACTAAAGAGTAAAACAGAGGTTACTAGAGGATGAGAAGGGTAGGGGGGAAGGGAACAATAGGGAGAGATTTGTCAAAGTAGGCATCCCCCAAGATGCAGGCCATTAACCTGCACTGGTCCATGGCCTGTTAGGGACCAGGCACACCAGAAGGTGAGGGCAGGTGAGCAAGTGAAACTTTACAGCTGCTCCCCATCACTCCCATTACCACCTGAGCTCCACCTCCTGTCAGATTAGCGGCAACACTAGATTCTCATAGGAGCGTGAACCCTATTGTGAACTGTGCATGTGAGGGATCTGGGTTGCAGGCTCCTTATGAGAATCTAATGCCTGATGATCTGTCACTGTCTCCCATCACTCCCAGATGGGATCATCTAGTTTTAGGAAAACAAGCTCAGGGCTTCCACTGATTCTACATTATGGTAAGTTGTATAATTATTTCATTAGGTATCACAATGTAATAATAATTGAAATAAAGTGCACAATAAATGTAATGTGCTTGAATCATCCTGAAACTATCCTTTTTCATAGTCTGTAGATAAATTGTCTTCCATGAAACTAGCTCCTGGCACCAGAAAATTTGGGGACTGACTGCTTTATTAAAGGATACAAAATTACAGCTAGAGAGGAGGAATCAGTTTCAGTGTTTTATAGCACTATAGAATCACTATAGTTAACAACCTATTATCTCTTTTCAAATAGCTAGAAGGAGGATACTGAATGTTTCCAACACAAAGAAATGATAAATGTTTGAGATGATGGATATGCTAATTACCATGATCTTACCACTTACAGTGTATGTGTGGAAACATCGCTATGTACTCCATAAATATATACAACTATTATATATCAATTTTAAAAATTGACAGTTTCTAAAAAAAAAGAATTTGAAAGTAATCCAATGGTTTAGTGGTTTTAGCAAATGTAAGTCTCCAGCCTGGCTTGTTATTTCAGCAGCCTATTCTGTCACTTAGTTCTAGACATTATGCCAACTCAAAGGGATGGAGTTGATATTCAGCAGAGTCCTTCAGAGTCTCATATTATACATTTTATTGTGACAAGTCATGTCTAACCATAATATTGAATTGCTCTTCATAAAGAAAACAGTACGTTTTTGGTGAAGGTAAGAATCTATTCTATTCTGAATAATTGTTGAAAAGAAGTCCTATGGCATCTGCTTCCTGTAAACAGAAGGGAAGAAACCCAGGAGGTGCATGTTTGTAATACTCTACTTTGATGAAGTTTTTCTTGATGAAAGGTTTCTACCATATTCTATATGAGTAAAAAGGGTTACTACTTATATGAGCTGAGCCACAGTGGAAAGTTTCCTGCAAAGTTAGTGAAAAATAACACGTGGACTACTGGGAGGATGTAAAAATGCAAGCGAAGTCCCCTGTGATGGGGGGAGGAAGCATTAAGTGCTAAAGTTGGACACATAGAACAAAAATAAAATATAGGCAACATTAAACCGTGAGAATTCCTTAAAGTGCCCATACAAATAGGTACAAAAGTACACTTAGTTTGGGACTTTTAACCAGTACAGTAATACATAATGTATATATTAGTATCATGTATATACAAAATCTATAAAATGGAATTTTATGGTATTATAAATTATACCATTTAAAACTGTAATTTTCCTTTTCTTTAAAAAGTGTCAAACATATCTCAATACATTTATATACATGTGATACTGGCGGCTAGTTTGAGATATTCTTTATTATGATAATGAAGATGACTTCAATGCTTCCTTATTTAAAGTTTGCAAGGACAGATGTTGAATATTGCCTAATATCTTTTTTGGCTTCTAATGGGACCACCATATGACTTCTCTCTTTCGCTTTATTAATGTGATTTGTGTCAGTTGATCTCTTAATATTAATTCAGCCTTCTTGTTCTCAGACGAGCCTTTCTTGACTATGGTCTATTACTGTTTCTAACAGTTGTCGAATTTTGTATTTTCTAAGCGGTATCATTTTCAGGCTTGGATATCAGAGTAAAACAAATTGGGAAGCTTTCTATATCCTTTGTTGTTCTCTGGAGTAGTTGAGACTATATGGGAATAATTTATTGTTTGAAAATTTGGAAGAACACATTTAATACCCTTAGTAGCATCCCACAAATATTGATATATATAGTGTTTCATTGTCATAATCTGAACAGTTCTTTAACAGTGGTATTGATCTCCTTTTTGATCCCAGAATTATTCAGAACATGGTCCAGGAGTTTGAGAATAATTTTTGTTGTGTCTTTTTTTGTTGTTGTAAGTTTAATTTTATTGCATCATAGTCAAGACTGTGGTCTGTACAATTTCTACTTTCTATATTTAATTTGTTATGGCTATTAAGACTATTTTTGTAAGCTTGAAAGGGAAGACATTTTTATGCTTAAATGGTAAACTGTTATCTATCTAATGACTCTCATTAAGGATATTGTTCAAATGCTCTATATTTCGGATGTTAATCTGCCTTAGACTGAGGATGTATATTTGAAGTTATTTCACTACTATTTTATTTCTGTTGGTTTCTATTTATATTTCTAGCAGATTTTGCTTTATGTATTTTGGGTTAATGTTATGTGGCAGAAAAAAGTTTGTGATAGCTGTACTTCACTTTTGGATTGTATATTTTGATAGTATTACATAACTTTTTTCTATATAATATTTTCAATTTTGTGTTTCTTTTCATTTAATGGTTACTAATATTAGTGATTTTCATTTTTTCTTTGACTTTTCCTATACAAATATGAGTTATCTTTTATTTATCCTGCAGTAATTTAGAAGTTATATAATATTTAATTTTACTCTTGCTTACCTGTAAGTTTTAAAAATCATATTTGAATCTATTTTTCCTAAACTCAAAGGAAACTTACAACATTATTGATTTTCCAACACATAAACCATGAGATAAGACATTTTCATATTTTCTTTTTGTCACTACTGCCTCTACTCTTCTCCATTCTACTTCCTAAATTGTGTTTATGAATGTTCAGACTCACATTATTACCTTTATATTATGAATCACCTCTTGTAAAATGTTTTTATTTCTGTTTATATCATTTAACTTAATCTGTATATGAATAGAGTTTCATGCCTTACTGTACCTTTTTATTCTTCTTTATTCCCATTTATGAATGTAATGTAGTCTAGCTCCTGTAGGATAATTCTGAATAACTTTTTCTGGTTTAGTCTGTGGATAATATACTTTCTAATCTCTTGTAGATCTGAAAGTGCCTTTCTGTTATTCTTATGTACACTTTTAAATGGAGTGCAGAATTCTGGAGTCACAATATTTTACCTCAAAATTGTAGATGTTGCTCTGTTTTCTTACAGTGTTTAGTGTTGCAAGGAAGTTCGATGTCCTTCTGATTTTCATTCTTTTGAAGGTGATTGTTTTTCTATCCAGATGCCTTTAATTTTTTTTTTTTTTTTAGGCAATCTCATTGGATGCCCAGGCTGGAGTGCAATGGCACAATCTCGGCTCACTACAGCCACCGTCTCTTGACAGTCCATGAGTTCAAGTGATTCTCCTGCCTCAGCCTCCCAAGTAGCTGGGATTACAGGCACCCGCCACCACACCCAGCTAATTTTTAATATTTTTAGTAGACACATGTCTCACCATGTTGACCAGGCTGGTCTCAAACTCCTGACCTCAAATGATGCACCTGCTTCGGCATCCCAAGTGCTGTGATTATCAGGCATGAGCCACCATGGTCAGCCATTATCCAAATGCTGTTTGGACATTTTATTTGGCCTTACGTTTTTTAAGCATTTGATATGATGTCTTTGACCTTGACCTTGTAGATTATAGGCCCTTTTCGCCTATAGACTTAGGTTTACATTGCTTTGAAAAATTTTCTTCTATGCTTTTAAAAAACATTAGTACTATTGTTCTGTTTTTTACCCTTGGGACTAGAGTTAAATATATTTTGTGTATCCCTGATTTTCCTGTCACAGATCATATCATGTTCATTTTTCTTATTTCTTCTGTGTACTTAGAGAAGTAGCTTGTCTTCTACTTCACTGATTAGATCTGTAGCATATAATCAATATTCAACATCACATTGCACCCTTTAATTCAAAAATTGTAGTTTTCATCACAATTTTCTTTTCTGGTCTCAAACAGTTTATTTTTTAATGAATACCTGCTCTAATCTCATACCTGCAGTGCCCTTTTGAAACTGAGAACAAAGACTGTGCGATTTCTTTAAAGTGCCAGTTTCTAATAACAACTGTAGATTTCAGAAGATGACATTTGTTCCCCTTTATATGAAATCTGGTGGTTTCAATGGTTTTCTGCTTAGTCCTCCCAAGGGAGGGAGGTCCAGGTTTACCCAGTCTTGGCTTATAGAATTAGGATTTGATGAGTTTTGTGTGTGCATTCTTTATTTAAGAATGGATGGCTCTTGTCTCCTTCAGGACCTTTCAGTCTAGTTGGAGGAAGACAGGGCAGCTGTGCTTTTCTGTGGTTTACTTTACTACAGTGTTGGGTGGCCTCTCTCCCAGCCCTGCTTCAGTATTGGTCATTGTGCAGCCTCTGGGAGCCCAAATCAGGGCTGGGGCATCTCAGCAGGGGGCAAATCCCCAACGAGGCAGCTCCCTGCTGCGCTTCTTCTGGGTGGCTGCAGCCCAGGAGAACCTCCAGCAGATGCTGGTAGGGTGAAAATGTCACTGCTCATGCCCAGCTCCCTGCAGGTGACACTAGTGCCTTCAGCACTCGTCCTTCCTCCTCCACATTACAGGATCTGAGTGCAGTTTTGCTGGATTCTCTTCCACTTACTTTCTGGGCAAACAGTATGGTAGTTGATCATTCTTTCTTTTCATTAAATCCTGTCTCACTTCACTATTTCTAAATAACATCATGATGACTTTAGTGCTCCTGGAACACTTGTGTGTATATAATCTTTCCTTAAACTCCAGCACGGGGTATTGACTTTTTTCTTCTTTGTATAGTCTTTATAGCCATTTAAGCAGGAATTGGGGAGGAGCAATTCGATATTTGTATGCATCTCATCCTCTTGGCTGGTCTTCACGTGGTTTCTGAATACTTTCTGTGAGTCTCATGCATATCTCTAAGTAGACAGCACAGAACTGGCCTTAGTTTTGTTTTATAGTGTTGACAAACGACTCACTTTTTTTCAACTTTTATTTTAGATTCAAGGGGTACAGGTGCAGGTTTGTTACCTGGGTGTATTGTGTAATGCTGAAGTATGGGGTATGAATGATCCTTTCACCTAGGTAGTGAGCATAGTAACCAACAGGTAGTTTTTCAACCTTTCTCCTCTCTACCCTCTCATCTCCAGTAGACCCTAGTGTCCATCATCTTTAGGTCCGCGTGTCCCACTTATAAGTGAGAAGATGTGGTATTTGGTTTTCTGTTTCTGTGTTAATTCACTTAGGATAATGGCTTTCAGCTGCATCTATGTTTCTGCAAAGGATATAATTTCATTATATTTTATGGCCACATAGTCTTCCATGATGTATCTGCACCATATTTTCCTTATACTACCCACTGTTGATGGGCATCTAGGTCTTTGCTATTGTGGATAGTGTTGCATGAACACATAAGTCTTTTTTGATAGAACAAATTATTTTCCTTTGGGTATATACCCAGTGATGGAATTGCTGTATCAATTAGAAGTTCTCTTCCTAGTTCTTTGAGAAATCTCCAAACTGCCTTCTACTGTAATTGAGCTAATTTACATTCCCACCAACAGTGTATATGTTCCTTTTTCTCTGCCGTCTTGCCAACGTCTGTTATTTTTTGACTTTTTAATGACAGTCATTCTAACTGGTGTGAGATGGTATCTCATTGTGGTTTTGATTTGCATTTCTCTGATGATTAGTGATGCTGAGCATTTTTTCATATGTTTCACAGTTGCTTGTATGTCTTCTTTTGAGAAATGTCTGTTCTTTGCTCACTTCACTATTTGTAAATGGTATTATGAATGCTTTAATGCTTCTGGAACATGTGAGTGTGAGCTTTCCTTGAACTGCAGCATTGATAGTGGTATTTTTCTCTTTTTCATGGTCTGTATAGCCATTTAAGTGGAAATTGGGGAGGAGTGATTTGATGTTTGTATTAACATCGTCCTCTTGGCTGGTCTTCACATTGCTTCTAAATGCTTTCTGAGTCTCACGTATATCTCTAAGTAGACAGCAGAGAGCAGGCCTTAGGTTTTCTTATATATTCCACAGCCCAATCAATGCTTTGCATATCATTTACCTTTTATAAACACTGGAGGAATTGAATTGAATTCTAATGAAATCTTTCCCACTTCCCTACTTCTAAATCCAGGCTTTCAATATCAATATTTTTGCTGGCTGGAATTCTTCTAAAATAAGAATTGAGTCTCTAGTTCTCTTTTTCAGTTTCAGGAATAAAAAGGTAATATTAGAGCACTAGATAAGAGAAATTTCCTATAATTCATTTAATAAAATAATTGGGTTAATATGCTTGGGTCTGTAGCATTACAAGTGAAATCCATGCTTCATTGCTTTCACACTGAGTGAACTACCAGGGAAGCCAATAGACTGAAAATGAGAGTAACAGTCTCTCTCTCCCTGGCTTCTCCTCCTGTCCCTGCCTTCATATTCAGCTTGTGCCCAAAGTATAAGACAACAGGAGAATACTGTTTAAATCTCTTCTGAAATGTTCACACAGATATGGTCCTGATAGCTGTCATAAAAGTCAAAACTAAGCCACTGAATTAGTTGAACAAGTCATCTGTGAAGGCTGTGTCTGAGAATGTTGGCCTATTAAAGATGGCTAGCTACAGAAAAGACATCAGTATAGCCCATTTTCCAGTTTTATTTCTTATTTCCCCCCCTAGTGATGGATACACCCACCTGATCATGGGGTTGAGCAGTTTGACTCTCGTTTTGTCAAGAGACAGTGCGGTAAGAGTCAGCCTGAACTGCTATAACAACACACCACAGCCTGAGTGTCTTCTGCAACATTTTTATCTATCACAGCCCTGAAGGCTGGGAAGTCCAAGATCAAGGTTACAGTAAGATTTTGTTCCTAGTGAGGCCTCTTTTCCTGGCTTGTAGATTATACTGTCTCACTGTGTTTTCACATGGCAGAGAGAGAGAGAGGAGAGTAAGAAAGAGACAGAAAGAGAGAGGATGCATGCTCTCTGCTATTTCTTCTTATTAAGTACAACATTAGTTTTATCATTGTATCATGGTCCCACCCTTCAATCTCATTTAAACTTAACTACCTCTGCATAGGCCCCATTTCCAAATAAAATCACATTGTGGGTTAGGGCTACAACATAGAAATTTTGGGAGGACACTATTCAATCCTAGCAGGTGGCCTGAAGGATATGGGTGTATGTGGAGAGCTTTGGACCAGGAATCAGAAAGCTCCTTTTCTTCCCTGGTTGCTATATGAATTCAACAAGTCATTTAACATTTTGAGTCTTATTGATCTCATCTGGAGGATACACATGTGATAATCGCAAGGCTCCTGCCAGCTGGGCCCTCCAGGGTCCCATGGTTCAAGCTAACATTGCACACAGTCCAGTCTGTCCAGTGAGTACAGCAGCCTAGCCTCCCATATGCATGCCATGCTTGGCCAGACATTATTCCTTTGTCTACAATGTCACAGTGCCCAGAAAGCCCTTTTCTTACCAGATTGCCAAATGCGGCGGGGGGGGGGGCCTTTCAGAATACCTCCATTCGTCCATCCATCCATTTACTCTATGATTTGCTCTTTTGCTTTGTTCTGGTTGGTGCTTTAGGTGCTGGGGGATGTCTGTGCTCTGATGAATTCCATGTTTTAGTGGATTTTCATGGATAGAAGGGACAATACCAAACAAATATATACTATGTCAGATGGTCATGAGTGCCATGGAGAAAAATAAAGTAGGGTAAGAGAGTGAAATGTCTTGGAGAGGATGGAAGGGTGAGAGGCTGTTATGTTATATCTAATGGTCAGAAAAGATCTCTGTGCAGATATGCAGAGAATGTGAACTAGCCCAGCATGCATGGGGTGCAGAGGGCCTAGGTGGGCAGGGCAGCAAGCACCTGCAGTATGCGTGGTATGGCCAGAGAACAGTGACCAAGGAGAGCAGTAAAAGAAAATCAGATGAGAAAGGCAGAGTCCCATAGCCGGCCAGCCTTTGTTGAGTCTCCAGAGACAAGTGGTTGCCTTTTCTATTTTGACCAGAACTTACACTGTTCATTGCAGGAGGATGGTTTGTTAGGATCTCACTCCTCTATGCCAGAAACAAAACTCTCTAGATGGATATGTTTAAATGTAAATTGAATCCCGTTAGTCACTTGCTTAAACCACTTCACTATTTATTTTTCATTTTATTATATAACAAAATCAAAACCTTTCACCAGAACTCCCCCACAGGTCCTTTCTTAGTATCCAAACTTCATTTTGGCCCCATTCCCCATCCCCCGCATGGCTTGCTAAGCTCCATTCACTGGATCTCCTTCCAGTTCCAAGAATCCTGCAAGCTCATCTTCCCTCAGGGCTACTGACGCTGAAGGTTTCTCTAGCTGGTCCTTCACTTCTTACTTTATAAAGTGTAGTAATGGAGACTAATTCAGTAATAACAAAATTTGATTTTATTCTGTTCATTAGATACCGAGATAATTCAAACCAGCCTCTTCAGGCTTTGTGTGAATTTCAGAAGAATATCCTCATTTTACAATTGGCAAACTGAAGCAATGGTCTCACAGTATAATATGACAACATAATCTTATATTCTTAAGAGCTGTTGCTAAGAACCACCATTTAAAATAAATGTTTATATTATTATTCTTCAATAATATTGCTACTAGTCTTGTAATATACTTGTATTCTGGGAATACTTTTACTTACTTTTAAATGTAGCCCAACTTTGCAAGGAAAATGGTCTCTTAATAGTTGAGAAATGGCAGTGTGCTACTGGCTTATATTTTACCAACATTGCTTCTCCCTGGTGCATTTTTAGGTACAGAGCCATTTCATTGTCACAGCAGAATAACTGCCATTTTCAAAGCCAACCCTCAGAACCAAGCAGTAAAATGTAAAAATTGTTTTACAACCAGCAGTTGTGAGATCTTACATACTAGGGTGCATTTCTAGGACAAGTATTTAAGATATTTGAGCTCTTCCTCAAACCATTCTAACATTATCTCCAGCTACCAAAAATAAAACAGGTAAGTCATACTTTTAGGACCATGTTTGTAATTATTTTAGAAAGAATAAGAAGATGATAGCCATGTAATATTTGAAGGTGAATTTGAATATGAATACCATGTGATATGAGAAAACCTATGAAATAGGCTTAAATGTTTTAATACTCCCCACCAATCCCACTGTACACTTTTTTGACATCTTTTATGTTCCAACTGATATGGATGTAGAAATTTCCATCAGAGGCTTGGGGGGAAATTATATATCTAAACTGAGTGTTATTGTTTCTTCATGCTTTCTCTTCCTTATAAGGAAGCTTTGCAAGAAACTTGATCCCAAGAGGTCATCTTCCCCTGTAAAATTCAGTAAACACCCTTTTCAAAGGTGAGAAAGGAGGGGGTTGAATTTGGGAGACAGTTGTGTTCCAGAAAGGATGGAGCAAATGCATGGCTGTCAAACACAGCTGCACACTAAAATTACCTGGAGCATTTTCAAAACTATTGATGCCTTGGTCTCACCCATCGGAGTTTCTGATTTAACTGATGTGGGGTGCAGCCTGGCATCGAGATTTTTCAAAGCTCCTCAGGTGATTCTAATGTGCACCCAAGGTTGAGGCCACCAGAATGGTGGCCATGGGCTTGAGTAACAGCTGGAGGGAGTCAGGTATGTCACACAGACTCCATGATCTTCCTTCTTATATGTGAAAACTAGATAAATATCAGCATTTTTACAGGGCTATTTTAAGGATCAAATAAAACGATGAATATGAAATTTCACTGAAAAGTATGAAGGGCTCAGCCAGTGTAGATCTTCTCAGAGATATATTCAGACCCTTTTGCTCCAAAAAAATAACAGTCTGATTTGCACAAAAGTCATGCTTCAATCATCTTTACAGAAAACAAAAGTCCTGCCAATTTTTGAAATAGTTGTTCATCACCCTGGTAGATTTTAGAATCAATGATTTTTTTAGAAAATCACTGACCATTTTGTGTGATATGTAGATTTTATACTAACAGAGGATTATGTAAATGCTATTACTAAAACATATATTTAGCTGTTTGTGTATATATATGCATACATACACACACACACCATACAGCTGTACATATAGATACAAATAGCTAAATGTGTCTGTTTTAGTAATAGCATTTACATATTCCTCTGTTAGTGTATTTCCCTTGGGATAACTGATTTTATATACATATATGTATATATATATATCACACACACATATGGGAAAAACTGAGGTGGGGTGGGTAGATTAGCAGACTAGCAGTAGAATTTTATCTCTGCATAAACTGGATGCATTGAGAAGAAAAGGAAGTCACTGAAAAATTAGAAAAATAGAGCTCTCTGCTAATGTGCAGAAATCTGCAAAGGAGAGGGAACTTGTTAAAATAAAAAGGAAGATAAAAACATGGAGGTGATTGATGAAATTGACAGCATGAAGGAGTTTTGAGACTTACACATGGGTAGTATCCAGTGAGTTGTGGGAAATGAAATTCAAGGAAGATGAACTGAAAAATGAACAAATATTGCCAAAAAGAGGAGTGGAGAAAAAGGCATCAAGGGGACTATGACGCCAGTGGAGAATTTATTCATGAGATGCTGGAATTAGTAGAGTATCCTTGGATACTAGTGGGAGTGACCCACAGAGGAAAGAGTGATGATGGAGAGAAGGGTAATTGCAGGACTGAGATCCTTCAGAAAGGGTGATGAGATGCTGTCCTATAGGAGTCTGACAGGAAAATGAATCATACATTTGTAATAAGGGAGAACACTGAGATTATAGATATGGATGTCAGCTTATTATAAATTTGAGGATGGGAGATTTTCAACTTTATCAGTGAAGTGTGATGTAAGATCATCAGCTAAGAATGTTGGGAGTTGGACCCTTTGGGCCAGAGGAGAAGGTAGAAAATTATTGTCATACAGTGTGGAAAATAGACTTATTAGGCAGATGAGGTAGGATTGCTGATGAGTGTTTGATGTCACTTTGTTGTCACTGGTCATGAATTTAATATGAAGTCAGTTTTTTGGTCCACTCTTAGGCACAGGTGCAGGCAAGGTAAAAGTCTGGGTTTCAGCAGGACGGTGGTTTTGTTCGAGGAGAAGAAAGAGGGGGAGTGGTTGTGTTGGTAAGTTTGGTTTCATGAAACACTGAACACTTACCAGCTGGGTTTGGGCAGGGGAATGTACAGAATATTATTATAGAACCTGCTCTTTCAAATGTCTTTCTTAAATCATTATATGACTTCTGCCTTCCTCTTCCTAGCCAATAGCCAGATTTGGGATGAAGCCTATTGGGAAGCTTCAAACAGGCGGTCATCTCTAAGGGGCTTTAAATTATTAAAATATATCAGAAATACACGACCAGTTAGTTCAGGTTTTCATACCCTGTCCTCATAGTTCTGACATAGTGGACTGAACGGTGGCCACCAGAACCTATAATGTGATCTAATTTGGAAAAGTGGTCTTTACAAATGCAGTTAAGGATCGATCTTGAGATTAGATCATCTCTAAATCCAATGACAAGTGACCCTTGTAAGGGAAGTGAAGGAGAAAACACACAGAGGGGAAGGCTATGTTAAAAAGAAAGAAGAAAAAAAGAAAAGAAAGAGAAGAAAGAAGAAAGAAGGAAGAAGGAAGGAGGGAAGGAAGGAAAGAAAAGTAAGAAGGAAGGAGGGAAGGAAGGAAGGAAAGAAAAGAGAAGAAAGAAGGAAAGAAAGAAAAGAAAAGGGAAAAAAGAAGGAAGGAGAAAGAAAGAAAGAGAAAAATAAAGAAGAAAGAAAGAAATTGACCAGAATAGGCAAAATTACACACACCTAAAGTAAATTAATGGTTGCCTAGGGCTAGGGTCTGGGATGGAAAGTGACAGCTAATGTTTATGGGGTTCCTTTCCAGGAAGAGCAAAAATATTTCAAAATTAGATTGTGGTGATGTAAAGCTTTGAAAATATACTAACATCATTGAGTTGTACACTTTAAGTGAATGTATGATATGCGAATTATTTCTCAATAAAGCTGTGAACAAAGAGAAACAAACAAAAAAGAAAACAGAGGCAGAGGTTGGAGTTATGCAGCTGTAAACCAAGGAACAGCTGGAGCTACCAGAAGTTGGAAGAGGCCAGGAAGGATTCTTCCCCTAGAGGCTTCAGCGGGAGTGTGGCCTGCTGGCACCTTGACCTTGGACTTCTGGCTTCCAGAACTGTGGGAAAATAAATTTCAGTTGTTTTAAGCCACCGAGTTTGTGGTAACTTGTTATGGGAGCTCCAGGAAGCAAACACAACTGTCAACATGAAAATAGTTCCTGCTCCCAATAAAAGGAACAGTATCCCTAAGTAAATAGAAACAATAATAAAAGCAATAAATCTTGCCAGTGCTGACCTAGGTCTGTTGAGTGCATTTGTTGCATGCATATGACAACTTTTAGGGCCCATCATCTGGCCAGTCACTGATCTTCAACTGTATTCATCCATTTTCATGCTGCTGATAAAGACACACCTGAGACTGGGCAATTTACAAAAGAAAGAGGTTTAACTGGACTTGCAGTTCCACATGACTGGGGGAGGCCTCACAATCACGGTGGAAGGCGAGGAGGAGCAAGTCACGTCTTACGTGGCTGGCCGCGGGCAAGAGAGACCGTGCCAGCAGGGAAAATGCCAGGTGCTTATAAAACCATCAGATCTCATGAGAACTCGCTCACTATCACAAGAAGAGTAGGGAGGAAACCGCCCCCATGGTGCAATTATCTCTACCTGGCCCCAGGCTTGACATGGGAGGATTATTACAATTCAAAGCGAGATTTGGGTGGGGACACAGCCAAACCATATTGTCGATCAATAGGTAGACATTTGCCTGAAAATGTCAGCAGAGCCATCTGAAATTCTGAAATGAATAGTGGATGGCATGGGCCTGGGACTCATTTTCATATCTAAAATGAAAAAGCACTAATATCTCATCTGAAAACTTACTTTTTCTGAGAATTGAAAAAGAAAACTCAATGGAGAATGATTATGAAAGAAAAGGGAATGTTGTGTTAATTTGTTTATTTTTTAAAAAATCACATTTATTTTAAATTAATAAGTGATTCTGTTCTTCTGTTTTGGGTAAACATGCTTTGCACAGGATCTGATTCCTATCTCAGTTTTAAATAGAAATTAAAAAGGAATAATATTTGACTTTCTGCTGTTTCAGATAGTTAATGTCAGGAAACAATAACTGAATATTGGTGGGATTAGAGTAGGGCTCTTTTCCCTGTGAAAATGGAAACCTGGGGATTTCACTGCTGCTGCTGCTATCAGTCATGAGGCTCCCGCTCCATGGCCTGGTGCCCCTGACTGAGCAAACGGTGAGCACGTTGTGCCATGAGAGCAGGAGTCCCAGGTGATCATGGCTTTCTCTCTCAGGCTTCTAGTGTGTACAGAAGAAACTCAAATTGCAAACGGGGAGTCAAGCCCCAGTTTTGCTGTTGACAATCTTACCATGGAGAATAGGGCTTGAACCTGAGCCTAAACGAGGCATTTTCTCCTGCCTCTGAGTTTGAGATAACTGGCCGACACCAAAGAACATAGGGCTGACTGCAGTTATCCATCCAGAGGCTAGAACAGAAGGATCAGAGGCCTGGCTGGGCTGTCAGAGGAGTGAGGGCCAGGGAATGTGCTGGTCAGTTCACCACAGGCAAATCTACTGGGCTGGCCCAGAGGGTAATAACTGAACCGGGTAAGTGAGCAGGATAAAGGGAGCCCTGGCTATTTCTTTTAATGTGGCTGTAGAGAATATACCTACCCTGTACCTATCTGCCCCCACTCCCACCCCCAACCCTACTCACTGAACTCACTGATTGGGAAGCTGAATGGGAAGAAGGATCCCCAACATGAGACATAGGTGAAAAAAAGTCCATTTATTTTAAAGTTTCTAATAACTGCTGCTTCACTAATTGAATATATTATAGTACAGTTGCTCATGGGAAAAAGTAAAAAATGTCTCTGATTACTTAATAAACTTAAAATGATTAAGCCGTATTTATAACCATCAATACAAAATGAACATTTAAATTCTCCATGGGAACTTGTCACTTGATAATGTTTCTGTTGTCAAACAGACTGTCAGAAAATCAGAACATTTTTTTTCCAGCATGAAAGCAAAAAAAAAAAAAAAAAAAAAAAAACCCAAACAATAAAACAGATTTATCTTATCCTTAGTTCAATAATGCTATCTAGTTATGTGACGAACTGTGAAATGATAAGCAATTCTAAATAAGTTTTAAATTCGGCACAAGTAATAAAGTGCTTAATATGAACTCAGTGAAATAGATATACAATTCCATTAATCACTGAAAGCAATTTCTGGATGTCACATGTCTTGGCCTGCCCCTGCCTGGTCTGATATGAGGTTAGGTAATTTCAGAGCCTGTAATCCAGGGAAATACTAGGAAGGGAGGGAAAGGAGATGTGAAAAAAGGGGTTTAGTATTTATTATTCTCTGATACTATGTAGTTAAAAAAATCCCACCTCCCATTCGTCCATCATTTTAGTGGCTCAAAATGATAATGAAAACCTTCATTATGGACTAGGCGTGGTGGCTTATGCCTGTAATCCCAGAGCTTTGGGAGGCCAAGATGGGAGGATTACTTGAGGTCAGGAGTTCAAGACCAGCCTGGCCAACATGCTGAAACTTCTCTCTATTAAAATTACAAAATTTAGGCATGTATAATCCTGAGTAGCTGGCATTACAGGTGGGCATGGTGGCAGGCATCTATAATTCCAGCTACTCAGGAGGCTGAGGCAGGAAAATTGCTTGAACCTGGGAGGTGGAGTTTGTAGTAAGCTGAGATTGTGCCACTGCACTCCAGCCAGGGCAACAGAAGGAGACTCTGTCTAAAAAAAAAAAATTTTTTTTCATCATGATTGGGCTTATGAAGTAACTATATGAAGTAACTATTCTCTCATAACCCACTTTCTTAACAGTATGTGACACTTTTATCAGTTCTTTTCTGGAGATGCACATATCCATTTATGTCACTAAAATCTATCCATATAAAAGGAATTGATTTTTATAAACTTCAGGGTAGTAGTTTTATGAATTTAATAGAATTACTCCCCTTAAAACTGTAAAACATTAGTGATTACCCTTCTCATGTGAAGGACAGACCACAGACGATAAATTTGTAAGAACAAAAGGAAACTCCAACTGGAAGTTACTTTGGTTGTATTGCCAGCCAGCTGATGTTTCTACCTTTTCTTTACTGTTTCCATTAGCTCATTTTGAAACACTTTTAAAAATTATTATTTTTATTAATACTCAAGATTTTTACGTATGTGTGGGGTACATGTGATATTTTGATTCATGCATACAGTGTGTAATGATTTCAGTATTTAGGATATCCATCACATTAAACATTTATTACTTCTTTGTGTTGGAAATATTTCAGTTAACAATATATTGCATATTTCAAAATAGCTACAAGAGAAAATTAGACAATTGAAGCATATTTTGATGACATACTTTTCTAGTTTCTTTAAACAGTATGGATGGGGGCTCTTCTCTGTTATCCTCACTGAAACAATGACATCCCCATCCATGAGAATTAATGCTTATTACTTACTACCATGATTCAGATGCTGGTCTTTAACGCACAGATGCTGTGCGTTACATTTGTTAATGTGTTCAATCATTGTGATAAACCATACAAAGAAGGTGTATTAGGTCATTCTTGCATTGCTGTAAAGAAATACCTGAGGCTGGATAATTTATAAAAAATGAAGTTTGATTAGCTCACAGTTCTGCAGACTGTATGGGAAGCACAGTGCTGGCATCTGCTTCTAAGGAGGCCTCCAGAAGCTTCCAATCATGGTGGAAGGCAAAGAGGGAGCATGCACATCACATGGTGAAAACAAGAGCAAGATGGAGAAGATGCCACACACCTTCAAACAACCAGATCTTATGCGAACTCTTTCACTATTGTGAGGACATGACCAATCCATGAGGGACCTGCTTTCGTGATCCAAACACCTCCCATTAGGCCCCACCTCCAACACTGGAGGTCACATTTCAACATGAGATTTGGAGAAACAAATATGCAAAGGGTACTGGTTTTTATCCCGTTTTACAAAAGACAAAGGAAGGGCACAGGTGATAGAGAGGCCCAGGTAGTCAGACTCAAGCACATGCTCCCACCCATCAGGCTACCCTTCCACTCTCCACCTTTATTTTCAAAGGCCATTTTGTTCACAGGGAATCCTGAACTGTCTCTTCGCCTTGAGTCCTCTTCCCATAAAGGTGGTTGAGAATTCTCAGGTTAAAGGACTTGCTAAAATGTGCACAGTGAGTGAAGCTGTATCTAAAACCAGGCCTTCTGATCTCAAATCCTATTAGCTTTAATGACATCACACTACTGGATATAGCTGAAGTTTTCAGCTTAGGAAAAACTGGCTCTGAAACAAAATAGTTGGCACTATTTCACTTCTTTTAGAAATAAAATCCAGATGGATTTAAGAATTAAATCTTGTAAATCAAACCATAAACGTACTGCAGGAAAACATTGGTGAATATGTAATCTTGGGGTGGCAAGGGCCATTCTAAAAATGGTCCTCAAGTATGAAAGATGGATATATTAGATTTCACAAAAATTAAAAAGTCAGTATGTAAAAACACTGCATATAAAAAGGAAAGGCAGGCTGGGAGCGGTGGCTCATGCCTGTAATCCCAGCACTTTGGGAGGCCAAGGCGGGAGGATCACCTGAGGTCAGGAGTTCAAGACCAGCCTGACCAATATGGTGAAACTCCATCTCTACTAAAAATACAAAAATTAGCCGACGTGGTGGCAGGCACCTGTAATCCCAGCTACTCGGGAGTCCGAGGCAGGAGAATCGCTTGAACTGGGGAGGTGGAGATGGCAGTGAGTCGAGATCACACCATCGCACTCCAGCCTGGGCGACAAGAGCGAGACTTTGTCTTAAAAAAAAAAAAAAATTGGCAAAAGGAGCATGCACATTCTTTTCTTGCTTCTAACTTGCTTAGCCTCAGGCAATTTCTGTTACCTTTGAGTGAGGGAAAATCTAAATCATGGTCCTCACGGGGGAGTGGATTCTCCCCACAGGACCTTTGACAGTCTCTGGAGACATTTTTGATTGTGAGGACTGTGTGGGGGTTGTTGCTACTGACATCTAACAGGTAAAGGCCAAGCATCCTACAATGTACAGGACAGCCGTCATGGCAGGGAATGACCTAGTCTAAGCATCAGCAGTGCCTAGATGGAGAAACACTGATCTACGGTTGTAAATATTCCTTCAAACAATCTCTCAGAGCAAAAGCAAAACAAAACGAAATGGCACCAGTCTGGGTTGGCCAATATTTTGGAAAGAAAGAGGGCTTTGGTTTTATTTCTCATTGATTTTGCACACCATTCTCAGACTTTTCACAAATAAAAGGGAAGTTACAGGCATTATGGGTGTGAAATCAAAGTAACAGCTTTCACCGTGGCATACATATGGTCAATTATATTTCTTAGACTCTGTCTCTCTTTTTTTTTGTAATTCCCACTTCAAAACCCCAAATCAAAACTTATCTAAATATCTTTGGTAAAAATACACATCCAAGTTTTGCATTATTTGGATTCTTACCCCTTTAACTCTACAACGTTACATATTTTCCTGCTGCATTTTTAACTTTCTAGCTAGCTTGAATGGGCATTTTATATTAACTCCTTCTAAAGTTTTTGTCCAAAAGTAAAAACATATTGATCTAATGTAATAGTGTATTTTACTGTCATTTTAAAATTGTTTTAATTTGTGTGTCTTTTATTTTCCTGGCCCACTGGTTTCACTTATTTCTGAGAATAAGTTCATATGGCTTGGCTTAATTTCACAGATGCATATAAAAGTTCCCTTTAGTTGCCGTAAAAGTAACTGTGAATTATGAGCATGTGTTCTAGAAATGTTCACAGCTTCTCCATTAGGAACACTCAGATGATTGGGAAGTTACTAAAACTGGGGTTCCAAGAAAAAAAACAGTGGGTAAATGTTTAACTCCTTTAGCGTTGATTCTTTTCTGAAAGGCAAATCTTTAAGACCTCTGGTTCTTTATATGTTAAATGTGGTTTATCATTAGGAATTTCATCTGGTTATAAGTGACAGGCATGATCACTGACTTGAGCAGGATAGGATTTTATTGTTTTGCTTTTGTAAAATACATCTGGAGACTGGCAGTCTAGGACTGAGGTGGTCTGGTGGCACCATCTGGTCATTTCAAATTGAAGCTCTTTGCTTTGAGTTGCTTCATTTCTCAGCACGTGGCTTCTGCCTTCAAGGTCCCCTTTTGTTCACGTTGAGGACTGGACCTCCAGCCATCGCCTGCACATTTCATTCCAGAGAAAATGAGGGAAAGCAGGACAAAAGGGTGGCCATGCCTTTTGAGGGGCTGTCCTAGCAGTCCCATGTAATATTTCTGCTAACATCTCATTGCTGGAATTTAATCTCTGTCAGGGAGGCTGGGAAATGTGGTCCTTGAGCTGGGTACATTGCCATCTCCAGTAAGATTGGGATTCTGTTACTAATGAGAAGAGAGACTAGAAGAGGAGTTATATAGTTAGCAGTCTCTCTGACAAGTATTTCCAAACTTTTAAAGTTAAGCAATCATGTTTTTCCCAAAAAAATTCTATTTGGGAGTTCACTCATTTTCACTACTTTCTTTTGACACTGATTTCTTTCTCAGCCCTTCCAAGGTTCCGGAAGATTTTCATGGAACTTTGAGGGTATGATGGGTTTGAAAATCATTAGCTAAGATAATTTCAAAAGTGTCTTACTTTTTAAAAAATTTTGATTCTTTGACTTTGTTGATTTGTAGGATAAATAATATCTAAAGAATCACTTTTCTCAGTGATGATGACAAGCTTTAAAAAATTTTTATTTTTGAGACAGGGTCTTACTCTGTCACTTAGGCTGGACTGTAGTGGCATGACCACAGCTTACTGCAGCCTCAACCTCCTGGGATCAAGCGATTCTTTCACCTAAGCCTCCTGAGTAGATGGGACCATAGGTAGCTACCACCATGCCTGGCTAATTTTTTTTTTTTTTTTTTTTTTTTTGATATGGAGTCTTGCTCTGTCACCAGGCTGGAATGCAGTGGCACGATCTCGGCTCAGTGCAACCTACGACTCACTGGTTCAAGCAATTCTTCTGCCCTCTCGAGTAGCTGGGATTACAGGCATATGCCACCATGCCCAGCTAATTTTTGTGTTTTTAGTAGAAAATGGGTTTCACCATGTTGGCCAGCATTGTCTCTATCTCCTGACCTCATGATCTGCCCAGCTTGGCCTCCCAAAGTGCTGCGATTACAGGCGTGAGCCACCACACCCAGCCTAATTTTTTAAAAAAATATTTTTAATTTTGTAGAGATGGGGTATCCTTATGTTACCTAGGCTGGACTCAAACTCCTGGGCTCAAGTGATCCTCCTGTCTAGGCCTCCCAAAGTGCTGGGATTATAGGTGTGAAATACCACACTAAGCCATAACAAACTTTAGAAAATTGTGGTTGTTAAATTCTAGGTGTCAAAAACAATGTTTTAATTCAATGTTCTCAATCTGAGCATTCCATTCATGGAACAATACCCCCCTTTTCCTCTAGTCCTCACCAAAAATGAACTGGGATCGGGTTAAATATATTTAAAGAAATCTTTGTATTTATTTATTTTTCTTTCCTGTTTTCCTCTTAGTAATGTTGGTATAAGTTAGTTGTTTTGAATATGTTCAGAGGTGTTAGAATCTGATGTGTTTTCTGGGGTCATTTGTAAGGCACACATTGTTCTCCCTATACCTCAAAAATAACTCTACTTTTACCACTAAACTAAGGCATTGTAGGAAGTATATGGGTCTTAACAGCACACACCTTTATACTCAAATATCATTTCTACCACTTAATAGCTGTGAGATTTTCAGCAAATTAATTTTCCTAAAATACGTCTTCATTTATAGAGTGACGATGATATCTATCTTGTTGATTTTTTAGGGTTAAAGAAAAATAATACATTGTAGGCACTTTATAAATGTTAGTTTTCTTTTGTGAAGAGTACAAGTTACTTATATCATAAAAAAGCTTCAGGCACTTCTCTGAAAGTGAAGAACCAGAGGAAGATGGGGCATAGGGAGAAATCAGAACTATTAAGATGGTGATGGCTTGGTCTGGGAATTCACGTCAAGGAATGGAGGAACCTTGATTATAGCATGCAGGTTAGTATATTCAATCTCACTCTTACATGTAATACCATCATTGTATAAACACACACACACACACACACACACACACACACACACCACACTATGTGAATACAAATCATGAAACATCAACAGAAATGCAATAGCAAAAGAGAATTTGTATTTTCTAGAATTGTATGTTGTGATTATAAAATTTCTTGGCTTTAGAAAGTGGTATTGGTCTGATTCAGGTTTATTCTTGGCTCTCACATGAAAACAGCAGGCCTGGCCAAAGGCTAAATTATAAATCTTTCAAGTTTGACTTTGGCAAGCCTCCTCCTTTCAGCACCTTCCTCAACTCCAGGACAAAGTGGGGGCTGGGGAAGGAATGGGAAGGTGTTGACCGAAAAAAGATGAGGCTGTGTGAAGACATTTTTCTAGCTATAGGGATGTGAGGAAATGGTGCAAGACATACCCTTTCTTGGGGTGCAAATTTCCTACTTTGAGAAACACTGCCGTGAGAGATAGCTCCAAAACATGTTCCCTTTTTCTGGAAGATTGTAGCTGATTTCACCCAGACCTGGATCAGTCAGAGGGAGTTCCAAAAAAGGCAAAAGTATGTTGAGAGCACATTTGTTGAGAAAATCATAAGATATTAGTCTCTACAGCAGCTTTTCATCTCTCTTCATGTATCATCTTCCTTCATTTATGAATGTTTCTTATCTCAGCCTATTTCCAAGGTATTGACTTCACAATACCTGCAATCTCCAACCTCACCAGCTGTAGGCATTTAATCCTCCAAGAGGTTCAGCTGACTGTAGTCCCTGTACCAGTATCAGAGATTAGAGTCTCCTAATGTCTTGCCTCCTCATTGCTGGTATTTGGGGCCTGGGTTGATTTACTTCATGTAAGTGAATATCTGCCTTGGTTTTCTGACCTGCAGTGCAGCTCCTCTTAAGCTTGGTCTTTAACTTCATTCAGTAAGTTGTGCCAGGGCCTCAACATGGTTGACCAAGATTAGATTTCTTTCACCAGGGACAATCTCATCCTTGCCTTACCCAGGCATTCTAGGTGAAGTGTATCTCAAATACTTCCTCCTAATGGAGGTGTGTGAATTTTTATTGTCTGGCCCAATAATTGTATCAAGTTCTCTTCCATATTGCTATTCAACCATAATAGGCTTGCTGAGCCTCTGTGTACACTGATAGGCATGGTTGGTGCTATCGTTTGAATGTATGTGTCCCTTCAAAATTCGTGTGTTGGAATTTAAACCTTAAGGTGATGGTTTGAGAGGTGGGGACCTTGGAATGTGATTAAGTCATGAAAGATTTACCCTCGTGATTAGTGCTGTTAGAAAAGAGTTTGAAGCAAGTAACCTAGTGTCTCTTGCCCTTTGATCTCTTCTGCCATATGAAGACACAGCATTTTTCTCCTCTGGAAGATGCAATAATAAGGAACCACTTTGGTGGCAGAGAACAGTGCTTATCAGCAACAAAGTCTTCTGGCTCCATGTTCTTGGATTTCACAGCTGCCAGAACTATGAAAAAATCGGTTTCTGTTGTGTATAAATTACCTAGTAGGTGGTATTTTGTTATAGTAGCAGGAACAGACTATGACAGTTGGTGACTCTATTTAACTGAGTTAGACGTTTTAATAATGGCCACACAAGCCTGTATGACCACGGCCAGCATATCTCATGGCAAAGCTCCTAAAGAAGAGTGCTCATTACAGCAATAATTGCATTTGGACAATATAATTGTGTGGGTGAAAGACTGGCATAAAAGATTAGGATCAGAAAGAATATGAGAGGAGGCTGATTTTAAATGCCATCTTCATACTGTGTTAAACTCCAATATATTTTTAGGTTGGTTTCTGGACTTTGCCTTTTATTCAGCTGAGCTTTCAATTCCTCCCTGCATCTTTACTACACTACCATAATTATTTGAACTTTAAATACAAGTTTTAGTGTATTATTAAAACACTTTGTACAATATTTTTTCAAAATTTTCTTATGTGGATTTACTTGGCCTCAATTATTTGGGGAAATGTTTTCCTTTTCTGATCTCTTTTGTATTTTTGGCATTTTCCTTTGCATTACTGAGAAAATTTCTCAAGGTTTTATCATGTATTCTATTTGATGCAGTATTGATTCTGTTATCCTCTTGGTCTAAAGTCATTAATAAAGTTATCATTCAGTATGTCAGGGATCCAGGGTAGAATAAATAATGTTACAAAATAATCTAGTTGCACTATAAACATATGAAACAACTTCAATGAGAGTGGTGAGGGAAAAAGCATTGACCTTACTACATGTGAAAATGAGTTGAGACTCAAGACTAAAGGCAAAGGGAGCTGCACATAAACACTGTGCTCTAATTGATACAGTTGTTTCATACAGGGGTACAAATTAACAATTCCCATACCGCTACACACTATACTGGAATTGAACAGTTACGTAAATGGATGGCAAATGGTGCAAGTCAGGTTTTTCACTCTTGGAGTAGGAGGTTATAAATAAGCAAGAGAAGGAGGAGAAAATGATCCCTGTAGCAATTGATTAGATTTGTCAGCCTCTGCATGAACTTATGTTTACCTTAATACAGCTACAGATGGGTATGTATGGAATAGTTATAGATATGTGTATATACTTGAGTTAATGTATACACATATGTTTTCTTGTTCTGTCTGCTGAGAGGTGGGCCTAGAAGCAATGGCACTCCATTAGCAATGAGCATCCCTAGCACCCAGATCTTGGTTTCTAATACCTTTCTCCAATAAAAGGAACCAGGGCTCTTTGGAGAAATAGCTGATTTTTGAACTGGGTAGAGAAGGAAATATACAAGATGAGCTTGGAGCATCTTATAGTGCCAGAAAGTAAGAAAGTGCTAAAACAAAATATCTGCAATGATGGGGTTATGCCAAAGGGATACAGGAGCCAACTGAAAGAGCTTCCAATGGCCAAAGCCAGAACAATTTGAGCAATAAAATAAAGTAGTATTGGATTATAACCAAAAGAACAAGATAAATATTTATGAGTCTATAATTATATAAGTAAATGATTGAATAAATAAATATATGTGAAAGATTAAACAAATTGCCCACATAGAAAATTTCAAATAATTTATGTGGATACTCTATGCTCAAAAAGGTGGAGTTGACTCCTCGCTCTTTAAGTGTCAGCTCTGCATAGTGACTTCTTTTCAAAGAATACAGTATGGATGGGGGAAAGTAACTTTGCGGGGGAGAAATACCACAAACACTACCTCAATCAGCTGAACAAGTTCTATATCAACAATTCTAAATCATGTTGATCACATATTCTCCCTATATGATGTGACAAAAATTGTATTTTACCTCTGTGGTCTTCCTTCCCAAAGCACGTAACCCCAGCCATCATGAGAAAAATAATCAACTAAATCCCAGTTGAGGTATATACTATAAAATACGTGACTAGTACTCTTCAAAACTGTCAAGGTTATCAAAACAAGGAAAGACTTAGAAACTGTGAAAGAGCCTGGGGAGATATGATAAATAAAACTATTGTGGTCTCCTGGGCAGGATTCTGGAATAGAAAATAGATATTAGGTAAATCCTAAGAAAATTCAAATAAATTATGAGTTTTAGTTAATACAAAGTGCATTGATATATAATATAAATGCACTAATTGTGACAAAAACACTATACTAATGTTAAGTATAAATAATAAGAAAAACTGGGTGTGGGGTATATGGTAACTTTTTGTACTATCTTTGAATTTTTTCCATAAACCTAACATTATTCTCAAAAAAGTTCAGTTTAAAAAAGGATTTATGGCATTTTTTAATGTTGTCAGCTCTCTTATCATCTATCTCATCTTTTTTCATTTTTACATAGAATTTTGCCTTATTTAATATCCCCATGAATGATACCAGATCTTCTTTAAAATTTCATTCCATTTCCTGTAAGTTTTAGAAGTATGTTCTCCAGACCGTGACATCTAATAAAAGTGAAACAGGAACTGGAGTTGAAGGACTTGAAGTTACCTTCAAGTATAAGGTAACTTATATTTGAAACATCAAAAATAGAAACAAATAAAACAGATGATATACACAAAACAATAGTTTTTAAGACACTATATCAAACAGTGGAGGACAGTGAACCCTAACAGAAGGGGAAACAAATGAAGTAAGCCGTGTAATTGTCCAAGCATACTGCCTTGAGAAAGCACCAGAACAAGGAGGGGGAACCCACGGGAAGCACAATCGGTTCTTTGAATTAAGAAAACATAGCTGAAAGTCCAGGTGGAACCTGGCTGCCAGAGTCTGTAGGACAGAGTACTGGAGAGGAGAAAACTATGTAGAAGGAGAACATTGAAGATCTCCGGATGTCCACTTTGTGTTCAGTATTGTATAGCGTGGCATATGAGAAAGAAAATAGTTGGGAGAAGAAAATTCAAAATAATCACACAGAATAGTGCCTGGTGCTCATCCGGGCCTCAAAAAGTGCCTGTATCCAACAGTCAGAGTGGGAAACTTTATAATTAATGGATCACTGGACACGGTAGCCAGAAGGGTTTTGACTCAGTAGTGGGAAGTAATGTTTACTATAGGTAAAGTGTTTCTTGGTCCGGTCTAGCAAATCTTCATAGCAAGATCCAAAAGGATCAAACCGTTTCCAAAATTCTTAATTACACACCAGAGCAAAGCTTGAGAATATAGAAATAAAAAAAAAATCCACCATCCAACAAGGCAAAATTAACACTATCTGATATCCAATTAAAGATTGCTAGATATACACAGAAGCAGGGAAATATGACCTATTATGAGAAGAGAAATAGTCAATGAAAATCAACCTAAAACTAACACAGATATGGAGACTCAGCAGACAAGGACGGTAAAATAGTTAGTATAATTGAATTCTGCATGGTAACAGTGTAAAATAGAGAAATGTAAGTTATTTTAACAATCGAAATGAAACCTCTAAGATGAAAACTAAACTATGTAAGTTGAAAAATGCAGGGATGTGATTAATGGCAGATTAGACGTTGCAGAAAAATATTATTAAACTTGAAGACAAAGCATAGGAAACTATCAAGATGGAGCATAGAAAAAAATGTTTAATGAGAAGATCATCAGTAAGTTGTGAGACATCATTAGACAGCATATATATGCAATTAAGTCTCCAAAAGAGAAGAGTGATAAGGGAAAAGAACAAAATATTTGAAGAAATTATGACTGAATGTTTTCCAAGTTTGATGACAACTATAAACCCATAGCTTGAAGAATCTAAATAAATTCCAAATAAAAGAAACAAAGAAAGCTACGATGAGGCATGCTATAATCAAATTTCTCAAAACCAGTGATAAAAAAAGAAAGCTTACAAGGAGGCAAAGTATAAATTATGAATAAGAGAACAAAGATAAATGTGAAAGATTTTTTGTCAGGAATAACTTAAGCAAGACAGTGAAGTAACATCTTGAAAATATTGAATGAAAAAACTGTCAGTTTAGAATTCTCTACCAAGAAAAAAAAAAAAACCTTAAAAAATGAAGAGAAAATGAAGACATTTTCAGACAAAAAAAAAAATGTCATCAGCTCTACAAGAAATGATAAATTATTTCAGGCAGAAGAAAAATGATAGGAGATGAAAACCTGAGTATACATAAAAGAATGACAGGAAATAGAAATACCAACTACATTGGTGATTATACTTAACTTTGTTACCATTTAAACATTGTTAAAAGATAATCAACTTTATAAATAAAAATAACACTGTATTTTGAGGTATACAGTATATGTATAAGTAAAATGTATGACAAAATAGTGTAAAAATCAGAAGGGGAAAATGATATTATTATAAGGTCATTTTATTATATGTGAAGTGGTGTAATACTGCTTTAATGTGGATTGTATTAAGTTAAAGATGTATGCTATAAACCATGAAACAAATAGATAACAAAATAAACAAACATAGATTATATGCCAAAAAGGGAGTTGAAATATTTGATTAATCCAAGTTAAAATATATTATTAATCCAAAAAGAGACCAAAAGGTAGGAAAGAGGAACAAAGAGTAGATGGGCCAAATAAAAACCACACAGGAAGATAACAGCATCAAACTTAACCATATCACTACTTACATTAAGTATAAATGGTTCAGACAGTCTAATTAGGTGGCAGAGATTGTCAGACTGAATTAAAGTACTTCTAAAAGCAAACATATTTTAAATGTAAAGACACAAAGAGGTTAAAAGTGAAAGAATGGAAAAGATACACCAAACTAACACTAAACAAAAGGAAGCTGAAATGCCCGTAGTAAAATCAGATATAGTAGATTTCAAAGAAAATAATATTATTGGGGATAAAGAGAGTTATTCCATAATGATAAAGTGTTCAATTTATTAAAAAGGCCTAACAATCCTAAATATTTATGCACCTAATAATAAAGGTTCAAAATACATGAAACAAATTCTGATAGAGCTATAAGGAAAAATAGACAAATCCACAATTATAGTTGGAGATTTCTATACCTCTCCTTCAATGATTGATAGAACAGGTATATAGAAAATCTGTAAGCATATAGGAGACTTAAACACCACCAACAACCAACTTGAAATTTATAGGATACTCTAGCCAGCAACAACAACAAAAACACATATTAGTCTCAAGTGTATACAAAACATATATCAAGATAACATATATTCAGGGCCACATGACAAGACTAAATAAATTTTAAAAAATTCAAATTATATGAAGTGTGTTCCCTCAACTAGAATGGATTAAATAAAAAATCAATAATAAAAAGAAAGACCTTTGTAACTATTTAAAAATATTGGGAAAATAACACACTTTTAAATAACTCAAGGATTGAAAGGAAATCAAAAGAAAAATTCGAAAGTGTTTTTAGCTAATTAAAAACACAGCATATAAAAATGTGTGGGATGCTACTAAAGGAGTATTTAGGGTGCAGTTTGTAGTACAATAACTGTATTATAAATTTAACATAGCAAACTGTACAGAATATTATAGAGTATAGGAAACTATAAGAGAAAGTTCTCAAATCAGGGATCACTGCTCCAACTTAAAAACTGGAAAAAAAAAAAAAAGAGAAAACCCAAAGTGAGCAAAAAAGGTAATAATCAATGTCAGAGGAAATCTAAATAATATAGAAAACAGTTAAACATTATATAAAATCATTAAAACTAAAAGTTGTGTCTTTGAGAAAAATGAATACAATTGATAATCCTCTAGAGAGCCTAGAAGAAAAAGAGAGAACACACAAACTGCCAATATCAGAAATTAGAGAGGTGATATTGCACTAATACCTACAAATATTAAGAGGATAATGAAAGAATATTATGAACAACCTTATATCAATAACTTCAGTTTCGATCAAATGAATAAATTCCTTGAAAGATGTAATCACCAAATTTCTCTCAAGAAGCAATACAGGAAAACTTTTGGGATGATGCCCTGTGAATCTGCTTCTGATAGAAGCTCCACTCTGTATAGTTGTGGTCAAGAAGGCTTTCTTTTTTCCAAGTCGAGGATTATGGCATCTCCCTGGAAGGAGAAGGTTGCCACCTTGTTATCTCTTCAGATCTTTGTTGTGGAGGTGAAATTCCAGACTTGTGCAATCAAGAGTTTGGAGGTCCCTTCCTCCACCCTATTCTCACTCATGGGGTAGAGCTCTATTCCAAGAACAAAACATAGAGAATATGGGGCTCTGATTATACTCACCCTAGCTTGCTCATGGGGCAGAATTTCCACACTAAAATAGGCAAGATGAAATGATCAGAGACTACTGCTCCCACCCAGTACTCTCCTCATAAATTCCCGTGTTGCTCAGAGAGAAGTGGGCCGCCATTCCTGTTCCTGACCCCAGAGCAGTGGTTCAGAGATTTTAGCAGGAGAGGGGACAGACCATAAGAAGAGCAAGCTCCAAAACTCTCCTCAAAAGAACAGTTTTAATTTAGAATAAAGTGTTGGAAAGTTAAAGTCAAAGGGCGCTTTTGAAAGCAATAGAAATTTTGGTAACAGGCAGTTAAGAAGAAACTTGTAGCTCAATGAGAGCAACAAGCTCAACTGTAGGCTAGCTAGTTTATTGGAGAGAATGAGCACTCCTGTGATTAGAAAAAATCTCAAAGACTGGCCTGAAAAAGTGCTCTTGTGAAGATGCCTAAATTTAATTAATCAGACTGTGCAGCAATTTATGCCCCATGGCATCATCAAAATGAATAATCAGCTGGCAATTAGTGGAGCTAACAGCTGGCTGTGATACCAACAGAGACAGACAGCCTAATGGGGAAAGAAATAGTCAAACTGCTGTTATCACAGGATAACTGTTTTTCCCGAAGGCCGTACCCTCTGAGTAAGGACATCAGAGATTTCATACTGTGGGGGGAAATATACCTAACTAAAATAGTCCATTCAAATTATTAAACAAATAAACAAAAATCCTGGAGAATTGGGAAATGTGTGATAGGGTTTAGCATTCAGAGTTGCTGCCATGTGGAGTAAAAAAAGTACCATTTAAAAAAATATATAAGACATGAAAAAGCAGGAAAGTATGACCCACATGCAGCAAAAAGTTGGAGCAACATCACTGTATTTCAGTGAGATTAAGTATAAATCTGAAGTAGTTTCTTTCAAGTTAAAATGTATATGGTAAACTCTTAAACAATTACTAAAGAAATAACTAAAAAAAAGCTAAAGGATACTTGAAGCAACTAAAATGCTACATTACAAAATATTTGCTTAGTGTAATAAAGCAGTAGAGAGGAAATAGAAGAACAAAAAGAAAAACATGAGACATAGAGAAAACAAAAAGTAAAATGGCAGAAATAAACCCAACTTTATCAACAATAGCATTAAGTGTAAATGAGTTAAATAATTTAAAAAAGGCAGAGAATGTCAAACTAGATTGGAAAACAAGGTTTAATTATATACCATCTCTAGGAGATAAACTTTGGATTCAAAACGTACACATAGATTGGAAGTAAAGGGAAGAAAAATATGTATAACATACAAACAGCAACCAAAAAGAAAGCTGAAGTGGCTATAGCAATATCAGAGAAAATATGTTTTCAAAATGAACTTTAAAATATTTTAAAGAGAAACATTTTTAATGATAAAGGATAAATACATTAGAAAGATATAACAATTATATATATATGTATGTTATATGCACCTAACAACAGAACCCTCAACACCAGAGAACTAAAAGAGAGAAATAGATAATTTTCACAATACAGTTGGAAACTTTAACATGTTACTTTCAGCAATAGATAGAACAAGTAGGCAGAAAAGCAAAAAGAAAATAAAAGACCTGAAAAACACTATAAACCACTAGACCTAACAGACAGGTATGAAAAACTCCATCCTCAACGACATCGGAATATAGATTATTGTCAAGCACACATGGAGCATTATCCATTAAATAAAATGGTAAGGCATAAACAAGCTTCATTAAGTATAAGGAAATAGGAGTAATACAAAATATGTGCTCCAACCACAATTGAATGAAATTAGAAATCAATAGTGGAAAGAAACTAGGGAAACACACATAAATAACAAGTAGATCAAGAAAGAATTATCAAAAAAGAAGAATTAGAAAATCATTTGAGATGAATGAATTTGAAGACACAACATACCATATGAGATGCAGCTAGAAAAAATTAGTGCTTAGAGGTTAATTATAGTTGTAAATGCCTATATTAAAAATGAAGAAAGAACTCATATTAGCAACCTTATCTTCCACATGAAGACACTGGAAAATATCACAGCAAACTAAATTTAAAGTAAACAGAATAAAGAGAATAATAGTGGTTACAGTGGAAATTAGTAAAATATGGAATAGAAAAGCAATACAGAAAATAAATGATTTTCAAAAAAATTTTTTTTATCATTCATATCTTTTAAACGTTCAAAAAATTGAAAAATCTTTAGCTAGATTAATCAAGGAAAAAAGACAGAAGAGTCAAATTACTAGAATCAGGAATGAAACAAAAGACATCACTACAGATCTAACAGAAATAAAAAAGTATTATAATGGGAATGATATAAACAATTGTATGCCAAAAATTTAAGTAATTAGATAAAATGTACAAATTGTTAGAAAGACACAAACTATAGAAAATGACTCAGAAAGAAACAGAAAACTTGAATACACCTATAACAAATCATAACAAGTGAAGAAATTGAATTAATAACCACAAACCTACTTGCAAGGAAAAGCCTAGGCCTAGATGGTTTTGCCAATGAATTCTAGCAAACCTTTAAAAAATTATTAACACCAATTCTTCACAAAGCCTTCCAAAAAACTAGACAAGAAAGGACAATTTCCCAGCTTATTTTAGAAGCTGACATTATACTGATACTAAAATCAAAATATCACAAGAAAACAAAACTGCAAACCAATGTTACCTTCTAGAATTTTTATAGTGTCAGGTCTTAAGTTTAAGTTCCTAATCCCATCTTGAGTTGATTTTTGTATAAGGTGAGAGTTGAGGATCCAGTTTCATCCTCCTATGTGTGGCTAGCCAATTATCCCAGCATCATTTGCTGAAAAGGGTGTCCTTTCCCACTTTACGTTTTTGTTTGCTTTGTCGAAGATCTGTTGGCTGTAAGTATTTGGGTTTATTTCTAGGTTCTCTATTCTGTCCGATTGGTCTATGTGCCTGTTTTTATACCAGTACTATGCTATTTTGGTGCCTATGGCCTCTTAGTATAGTTTAAAATCAGGTAGAGTGATGCCTCCAGATTTTTTCTTTTTGCTTAGTCTTGCTTTGGCTATGTGGGCTTTTTTTGGGTTTCATATGAATTTTAGAATTGTTTTTTCTAATGCTGTGAAGACTGATGGTGGTGTTTTGATAGGAATTGCATTGAATTTGTAGATTGCTTTTGGTCATTTTCAAATATTGATTCTACCCGTTCATGAGCATGAGATGTGTTTCCATTTATTTGTGTCATCTATGATTTCTTTCAGTAGTGTTTTGTAGTTTTCCTTGCAGAGATCTTTTGACTCCTTGGTTAGGTATATTCCTAAGCATTTCATTTTTTTGCAGCTATTGTAAAAAGGGGTTGAGTTCTTAATTTGATTCTCTGCTTGGTTGCTGTTGGTGTATAGAGAGCTACTGATTTGTATACATGAATCTTGTATCCAGAAACTTTGCTGAATTCTTTTATCAGTTCTAGGAATTTTCTGGAGGAGTCTTTAGGGTTTTCAAGGTAAACAATCATATCATCAGCAAACAGTGACAGTGACAGTTTGGCTTTCTCTTTACAAGTTTAAATGTCCTTTATTTCTTTCTCTTGTCTGATTGCTCTGGCCAGGACTTCCAGTACCATATTGAAGAGGAGCAGTGAGAGTGGGCATCCTTGTTTTGTTCCAGTTCTGAAAGGGAATGCTTTCAACTTTTCCCCCATCCAGTATTATGTTTGCTGTGGGTTTGTCATAGATGGCTTTTATTACATTATGGTATGTCCCTTGTATGCTGACTTTGCTGAGAGTTTTAATCGTAAAGCGATACTATATTTTGTCAAATGCTTTTTCCGCATCTATTGAGATTATTATGTGATTTTTGTTTTTAATTCTGTTTATGTGGTGTATCAAATTTAATGACTTGCATATGTTAAACCATCCTGCATCCCTAGTATGAAAACCACTTGATCATGGTAGATTATCTTTTTGATATGTTGGATTTGGTTAGCTAGTATTTTGTTAAGGATTTTAGCATCTATGTTCATAAAGGATATGGGTCTGTAGTTTTCTTTTTAGGTTATGTTCTTCTCTGGTTTTGGTATTAGGGTGATGCTGGCTTCATAGAATGAATTAGGGAGGGTTCCTCTTTCTCTATCTTGTGGAATAGGGTCATTGTGTAATGTCCCTCTTTGTCTCTTTTAACTGTTGTTGCCTTAAACTTTGATTTGCCTCATTTAAAAGTAACTATCCCTGCTTGCTTTTGGTGTCCATTTTCATAAAATGTCTTTTTCCACCCCTTTACTTTATGTGAGTCTTTGTGTGTTAGGTGAGTCTCCTGAAGGCAGCAGATAGTTAGCTGGTGAGTTCTTACCCATTCTGTGGTTCTGTGTGGTTTTTTTTTTTTTGAGATGGAGTCTCTCTGTATTACCCAGGCTGGAGTCCAATGGTGTAATCTTGGCTCACTGCAACCTCTATCTCCCGGGTTCAAGCGATTCTCCTGCCTCAATCTCCCGAGTAGTTAAGATTACAGGTACCCACCACCATATCTGGCTAGTTTTTGTATTTTTAGTAGAGATAGTGTTTTGTCATGTTGGTCAGGCTGGTCTTGAATTCCTGACCTTAGGTGATCTGCCTGCCTTGGCCTCCCAAAGAGCTGGGATTACAGGAATGAGCCACTGCACTGAGCATGTGGTTCTGTATCTTTTAAGTGGAGTATTTAGGCCATTTACATTCAATGTTAGTATTGAAATCTGAGGTACTGTTGCATTCATCATGCTCTTTGTTCCCTGTGTACTTTTGTTTTTTGCTTTTTTTTTTTTAACTTGTATTTTTGTTTTATAGGTCCTGTGTGATCTATGCTTTAAAGAGGTTCTGTTTTAATGTGTTTCCAGGATTTTTTTTTTTAGGATTTAGAGCTCCTTTTAGCAGTTCTTATAGTGGCGGTTTGGTAATGGCAAATTCTCCCAGCATTTGTTTGTCTGAAAAAGACTGTATCTTTACTTCATATATGATACTTAATTTCACTGGATACGAAATTCTTGGCTGATGATTGTTTTGTTTGAGGAAGCTAAAGATAGGGCCCCAATTCCTTCTTGCTTGTAGGGTATCTGCTGAGAAATCTGCTGTTAATATGATATGTTTTCCTTTATAGGTTACCTGGTGCTTCTGTCTCACATCTCTTAAGTTTTTTTCCTTCATCTTCACTTTGGATAACCTGATGACAATGTGTCCAGGCAATGATCTTTTTGCAATAAATTTCCCAGGTGTTCCTTGTGCTTCTTGTATTTGGATGTTTAGGTCTCTAGCAAGGCTTGGGAAGTTTTCCTTTATTATTTCCCCAAGTATGTTTTCCAAGTTTTTAGAATTCTCTTCTTCCTCAGGAATACCAATTATTCTTAGGTTTGGTCATTTAACATAATCCCAGATTTCTTGGAGGCGTTGTTCATAGTTTCTTATTCTTTTTTCTTTATTTTTATTGGAATGGGTTAATTCAAAGATCTTGTCTTTCAGCTCTGAATTTCTTTCTTCTACTTGTTCAAATCTATTGCTGAGACTTTCCAGAGCATTTTCATTTCTAAAAGTGTGTCCAAAGTTTCCTGAATTTTTGGTTGTTTTTCCTTTAAGCTGTCTATTTTCTTGAATATTTTCCCCTTCACTTCTTATATTGTTTTTTTGGATTTCCTTGCACTGGACTTTGCCTTTCTCTGGTGCCTCCCTGATTAGCTTAATAACTAACCTCCTGAATTCTTTTTCAGGTAAATCAGGAATTTCTTCTTGCTTTGAGTCTATTGCTGGTGAATTAGTGTGATTTTTTGGGGGGTGTTAAAGAGTCTTGTTTTGTCATATTACCAGTGTTAGTTTTCTATTTCCTTCTCATTTGGGTAGGCTCTGTCAGAGGAAATGTCTAGGGCTGAAGGCTGTTGCTCAGATCCTTTTGTCCTACAGAGCATTTCCCTGATGTAGTACTCTCCCCTTTTCCTGTGGATGTGGCTTCCTGTGAGCCTAACTGCTGCGGTTATTGTTCTCTTCTGGGTCTAGCCACGCAGTGGGTCTACCCAGCTCTGGGCTGGTACTGGGGGTTGTCTGCACAGAGTCCTGTGATGTGAACCCAATATGGGTATCTCAGCCAGGGATACCAGCACCTGTTCCAGTGGAGGTGGCAGGGGTAGTGCAGTCTCCTCCCTGAGGGTTCTTAGCTTTGGTGGCGCTCTATTTTTGTGCTGGTTGGCCTCCTGCTGGGAAGTGGTGCTTTCCAGAGAGCGTCAGCTTTTGTAGTATGGAGAGAAACTGGTGGTGGGTGGGGCTCTAGAACTCCCAAGATTATATGTCCTTAGTCTTCAGCTACCTGAGTAGGTAGGGAAGGACCATCAGGTGGGGTCAGGGCTAGGCATGTTTGAGCTCAGACTCTCCTTAGGAGGATCTTGCTGTGGCTGCTGTGGAGGATGAGGGTGGGATTCCCAGATCACTGGAGTTGTGTACCTGGGAGTATTATGGCTGTCTCTGCTGAGTCATGCAGGTTGTCAGGGAAGTGGGGGGAAAGCCAGCAGTCACAGGCCTCAACCAGCTCTCACACACACTGAAGGGCCGGTCTCATTCCCACTGTGCCCCCATCAACATCCCCGAGTCTGTTTCCAGGTGGTGGGCAAGATGGGCTTGAAATCTCACCCCCACGCTACCCATCTTCCAGCTGCGAAGAAAAGGGCTCGGTTCTTCACCAGATTTGTGCCCTTCCCTGAGGTCTGGCCGGGAGCCTTCTTGCCCAGTTCAAATTGTTACAAAGTTCATCTAGGGATTTCTTTCTCCCTGTGGAATTTTAACCCCTGCTCCTCTGGCCTCCATCCCTATAGATTCCTGTGGTGCCAGGCAGGAATGGGCTGCTTGGGGACCCAGTGAGTTCCCAGTGCCTTCCTGCTGCTTCCTCAACCCCTGTATTTTGCTCAGTTCTCTAAATTGAGTCAGCACCAGGTAAGGTCGGAAACTTTTCCCACAAACAGACCTTTACTTTCTCCAGGGGGATGTGTGTGTTCGGGAGAGGAGGATCTCCTTTCCCACTTCTGTAGTTGGGAGACTCAAAGTATTTGGGGTGTCTCTGGGGTCAGGCAGGAGCAGTCTGCTTCCTTCACAGGAGCTATGCGTCCTCTTGGGATTGCTGTTTGTTGTTGCAGTCGATCTTGAGCTTCAATTCACAATCCAAGCCTCCGCCCACTGCTCTGTCCCGAGCTGCAACATAGTCCTGCCTCCTGTCTGCCACGATGGTCCCTGAAAATCTTATTTAAATGACTGATATATGTGGGCTCAACTCATTATCTTAAGTTCCAGTTTGGGGTTATATATTTCAGTTTAGGTTATAATTCCTGTGTGTGCTGCATGATATATACTATGTATATGTGCTGTGTCTTCTTTGCTCCTTTTTAGAATTTACTTTGGTGGTTAAGAAGGCTTTTATTTAAATTCATGTGGTTACTTTGGTACTGGTATCTTTTTAGTTTTCTCTTGTTTATTTTCTGGTGTTTCAGTTCTATTAGTTTTCCATTGCTGCCATAACAAAGGACAACAAACTTGGTGACTTAAAACAAACAAATTTATTGTCTTACAGGTTAAGATCACAGTCTCATGAGGGATGTAACCCTTTCTGGAGGCTCGAGCGGAGACTCTGTTTCCTTGCTCATGCAGATTTCTGGCAGAATTCATTCCTTGTGGTTGTAGAATTGAGGTTGCCTTTTCCTTTCAAGCTGTCAGCTGAGGGCCATTCCAGCTTCCAGATGCTGCCCACATTGCTTGGCATGTAGCTTCCTTCCGCCATCTTCAGGGCCAGTGGCCCATTGAGCCCCTCTTATGTTTCAAATCTCTCCTATCTCCTCTTCCATTGTCACATCTCTCTGACTGACCCTCTGCCCTCTTATTTCACTTTTAAGAGCCCATGGGATTACATTGGTCCCATCTGAATCATCAAGGATAATCTGTCTTTTTAAAGGCTTGTGGCAGGAGCCTTACCTATAACACCCACTTTTCTGTGTAACTTGACATTGTCAGAAGTCTCAGGACTTAAGCATGGACGTCTTTGTAAGTCATTATTCTGCCTTTCACACCAGTTTTAAATGGTATTCCTTAACTCTCATTTATTACCTGTACATCCATTAATGATTTTATTTTATTTTTTAAAATTCCTTTTCCTGACATTTATTTTAGTCACATACTTTCTACTTTCTCAGAACACACAATGTTTGCACATTATTCTTCCACTCCTGTCGTCACCTGTAATGACTTCACTTTTCAATTTAGATATACAAATAAACGTATTACATCCTCATTTTCATTGTTTGCCAGAGATTTCTCTGTCATTACTTGGTAGAATGGAGCTTCCTCTCTACAATATTTTGCCATAAGGGTATGTGAGTAGAAAGTATTCCCTAAGGACCTGAAGGTTAAAATATTTCCATAGCAATGATACTTCAAGATCACTTACCTTGTTAAAGTAAATAAGCAGGAGATCATTAGCCTGAGGATATCTCTGTACTTTGAGTTTCTACATAACAAGCCGCAATCTAACTTAGCAAACAAACCCAAATGTAACACAAGAGTATATTTTTTTGTAACAAATAGCCAGGTTTCAGGCAATGACAAACAGCCCTGTTTCCACCAATCACAGGCTGCCAACCGATTAGACCATGTCCAAATAAGGCAAATGCCTAGCTGTAGCCAATTAAGTGATTTTTCTGCTTTCATGTTCAGCTTACAAGGGTTTACTGTTCATGCCACTGGTCTGAGCTCTCTGTGCCCCTTCTGGTGCTAAGTGCTGCCTGATTAATGAATTGTTCTTTGCTCAGATAAACTCTTAAATTTAATTGGTGTGAAGTTTTTCTTCTAACAAGCTGTCTTAATCTGTTTTGTGCTGCTGTAACAGAATACCTGAGACTGCGTCATTTGTAATAAACAAAAATTCACTGGCTTATGGTTCTGGAGGCTGAGAAGTCCAATACTGAGGGGCTGGCATCCAAAAAGGGTCTTCTTGCTATGTCGTTTGATGGTGGAAGATAGAAGGGCAAGAGAGGTTGAGTGAGAGAGACAAAAGGGAGCTGAGCTTGTACTGTTATACAGAATCCATGTGTAATGGCACTGATTCATTCGTGATGGCAGAACCCTGATAGCCTAGTTGCCTCTCAGTATGTTCCTCTTCCCAACACTGTTGCAGCTGGGATTACGTTTCCTACACATATTTTTGGAGGACACATTCAAACCTCTATAATTCACTCTTTTATCAGACATATTTCCTATTTTTTGTGGTGGAATACTAGACATTAGAATGGGCATTGAAATATGTCATATACATAGAGCTAATTTCAGAGGTAGAACATTTTTTCATAGAAGATGTATGAGTTGATCATACTGGAATAGTGGGTGTGATGCTTCGATTCACAGAACTATAGTGGTTAGTAGAAGTGTTTTAATAACAAAGTTAATTGCAAATATTTGTGATAAAATACAATCCTTGGCTTCTTTCTCTCTCTCTCTCTTTCTTTCTCTCTCTCTCTTTCTTTCTCTCTCTCTCTTTCTTTCTCTCTCTCCTCCTTCCTTTCTTCCTTCCTTCCTTCTCGCTCTCTCTTTGTGTGTATTGAAAATACTGCTGTGCTGTTTCCATGCTTTGTGCATTTCTCTTGAGAAGTCACATGTCAGCCTCACTTTCTTCTTATTGCTTGCTTGTTCTTTTTGTCTGGAGCCCAGATAATTTTTTTTATTGCCTTTAAGATCTACTTGTTTTTCTAGGCTATGTCTTAGAGTTGATCATGTAGAATAATTTTTCTGAGGTATATTATGTGTCCATTCAATATATAGATTTGACTTTTCTCTGTTTCTAAAACATTTTCTTGAACTATAGTTTCAAATATTCTGTTTCATTGCTTCATGTTTCTTCTTCAAGGACTCCAATTACATATATTGAATATTCTTTTTATTCTGATTTTCAGCTACTTTCTCTCTACCCCTTCTACCTCTTTATTCGTTTTTAATCTTAGTTGTTTACCTGCCTTTTTTCATCATTCTTTATTGTTCTTTTTTACTCTGTTCACTGGGGACTTCGTAATTTATTCTCCATTTCTGAGTGGATTTTTTTTGCCTTTCCTTTTATTTTTGTCTTGATCTTGATTAGCTCTTGTTCCATTTCTTTCTGTGTTCTGTACATTTGTAATCTTAGTTTTTGAATTTTGAATTCTAAGAATGTAAAAAGTATTTCTAAGATGCTTATTTGGAGATATTTAATTCAGTTTGAAGTATCATGTTGGTGCTCTCTTCTGCTTCTTGACTGATGTTTTGCGGGGAGAATTTTTATTTTCTGTTTTCTTTCTTCAGGAACATTGTGTACAGTTGGTTTTTTTTTTTTCCCCTCCTATTCCTAGCATTTTATAGCCTGTGCAGTAAAATGAATTTTATTCCATGGATGATGTTGGGGGAAGGAAAGGGCAAGGTTGCCATGCCTTGCCTTGTAGTTCTCTTTCATTTCTGCAGGATCTTTAATTTCCTCTGTTGCTTCTTTTTTTCCCTTTATTGCTACATTGTTTAAGGGGACCACATTATCTCTATCTCCTTCTCCTCTGGGAGCATGCTTCTATCAGGCTGCTACTACCAGTCCCACCCACTTTCAAGCTACTTCCCTGTGGCTGATACTGTGAAATAGCAAACCTCAGTCTGTGCTGGGTATTTTAGCACTTCGATTTTTTTTTTTTCCTTTCTTGGGGGAGATGGGAGGGAGGTTTTGTCTAGTTTGTCTGTCTTTTCCATGCTCCTTTTTTCAGAGTCTCTTAACTCTTTGTCCCCCGGATTCTTCTCTGTTTGGAGTAGCAGCTGGAGCTCAGGCTTTTTTGAAATTTGGTGTCTATTTCTCTGCTTACAGGTAGTTGGAAGTTGGTAGTAGCCTCTGCCTTTAAGTAATGCTGAAGGCATGAGTTATGCATGGCATTATTTGCACTTCGTGGTGATCTTAGCTGTTTGGGGGATGTTGTGAGAGTGATTTAGATTTAGCTGACTGCTATCTTTCTAAGGTGAAACAGCACTCACCCGGCACAGGTCTTTTGACCTGTGTTAGAGAAGTGAGTTCCCAGTGCTCTGATTCCTTTTCTTCTAAGGCCCAGTCATGCCTCCATTTCTTGTTCGTTTATGTTAGCAGCTTTGAAAGGGCATCTACTGGGATCAACTTTTATTTCTGGCTGCATCTAGCCACTTTTTCAGTATGAGGATCTATGAAGTAGTTATCAGCTCTTTCATCTGGCTTCATTGACATCAAATCCAAAAACAATGCCTCAAAAGTGGATGCCCCTTTTGCCTGGGATCCAGCACCCACGCAGATTCTCCTACTTGTTCCGTGCCACTTGTCCTGCAGCACTGGCAGGGAGAACTTGGAAGGAGTTCCATGCTGACTCTGCAGTCTTTCCCAAATGTAAATAAGATATTTGTTTTGTGGGAAAGAGTTAACTGCCTGCCAGGTTGCCAGGCACTTATGTAGGCATTTTGAATGTCAGCTTATTTAATCCCTAAACTAACTCTGAAAGTGTTCAAGGACCCACTGCTGAGAAAGGCACACAACCAGATTCAAGCCCTGGTATGTCTATTCCAAATGCTCTTTCCTACCTCTATTTTATATTGAATAATCATTTCAGCAAAAGGAAAGGTGTCTTCTCCAGGCATAAACACTGGCTGATCCTTTCTGTAAAACATGTCCACATATTCAACAATGTGGCCAGGAGCAGTGGCTCACATCCGTAATCCCAGCATTTTGGGAGGGCCAAGGTGGGTGGATCACCTGAGGTCAGGAGTTCAAGAGCAGCCTGGCCAACATGGTGAAACCCTCTCTCTACTAAAAATAGAAAAATTATCTGAGTGTCGTGGTGCATGCCTGTAGTCTGAGCTATTCAGGAGGCTGATGCAGATGATTTGCTTGAACTTGGGAGGCGAAGGTTGCAGTGAGCCAAGATAGTGCCATTGCACTACAACCTGGATGACAGACTAAGAACAAAAAAAACAAACCAAAAAACAAATATTCAACAATGCTCGTGCATGTATCTATCTACCTACCTATCTATCTATCTATGTATATTCTTAAATTAGCCATATTTTGGCTGAAACCTCCACATTGCTCTTCCTCTGGCTTCTATAGTGATGAACTCTCTGATGTGTTTCTTTTTTCATAATGAACAAAAACCACTCTTCTAAAAAAACCTAAAATAGTATGTCTTCTGTGGTATACTCAGAGTCAGTTTAACTGGGAGAATGTTGACTGTGGAGGGAGAAGACAGCATAAATCCTCTGGGTGAACTGGGCAGGGAACTTCACTTTCCTGGCCCTGAGATTAGCCTGTTAAATGGAAGTATTGGGTTGGGTGACTTCTAAATGTCTTCTAGTCTCTACTGTTCACGAATCCCAGTCATCTACGGCTCTCCTGCAATGTCCACAGTCATCATCCAAATGTAGATGATTGTTCACCCCTATGCTCTACTGTAAGAGTGACCGGGATCTTAAGCTCTATTTGGTAGATACTTGGAATGAAGGCAGATCTAAACCGTTATAAGATTTAGATTTCTGAAGACACTGAAGGGAACTTCTTGAGGTTCTTTTAGCATTAGTAAGTATGAAAATGCTAATTAATTTATTGGCTTGATTTGCTACCTAATGAGATGACAGCACTCTGATGCACTAAGCCTGTGAGAACTTGCTAACCTCAGGGTTCTTATAATTTAGTTTTACCTCCTGCTGAATCATTTTTCTAATGGCATGAATCAGGTCTAATTTAACTCCTCTGCATTTTTTTTTTCTGATTTCCCTGCCTGCATCTTAAAGACTAAAGATTAGGAATTTTAACTGGGGAACTGGAGAATTACTGAATGAGTAGGCAATTAGTTGCTGAAGGATGTGCCAGTTGTCATTGGAAATATAATTTCCACCAAATTCGCAAGAAGACATTTGGTTACAGAGTGTTCTCCACCTTGGTGATTTGAGCTATTGTGCTTGCCAGGTCTTTAAATAGGCACCTGAACTTCATATTCTTGGCTCAAAACCTAACAGACTGCATTTTATTGTGTTAAGCCTGCCTTCAGTTTGGGTTTCAAGTTTTATTGATTTATTGGTTGATAAGAAATATTTTAAAATGGCCATTTCTTCTTTGCTATTTTGCAAAAATCATGTTAGTGATTTCTGTAGACAGATAAATATGCCCTAAATGTTATTGTACTTTTATATTTCAGAAATTGACCATCTATCCTCTTTTAGGAATAGAAATTGTCAAAATAGAAGGCCAGTGTTCCCTATCAAAGTAAACAATTTTAGAGAAAAAAAAAAACATCTTAGAGATGTTAGCCATCTCATTTTTGCAGATGATGAAATCACAATGCTGGAGAGTTGAATGTCATGTTCAAGATCACAGAGCCGGCTACTGCATAGAACCACATCTAGCGCCTCCTCGGTCTAGGGATTGTCTCCCCAGACCATATGGCCTGTCCAGCATTACTTAAGTTAATCATCTTATTTTAATTTCTTTCTTTGGTCTGGTGGATCAAACATTGGATGGAATTTTAAAGCCTGGCTCTGAGCCCTGCCTGACTTTTCAGCTTGCTAATTGTGTGATACTAAGCCTCAATCTTGGAGCCATTTATTTTTCATCTGTAAGGCAAGGATAAGAATATTTACATTGCAGAACTAGTAGAGCAATGAAATGAGGCAATATTTGAGAAAGCATACACCAAAAAAATTGTGTACGAATACCAGTGAGGGGTATCTAAAAATGTTTGGTTGCCTATCTGTAGAATTATTTTATAGATGATTTTATTGATATCAAGAGTTTCGGTGAAATAAACCTTTAACAGAGGGAAAATAACTCATGATCTCACACAGATGATCCCCAGCTTACAATGGTTTGACTTAGGATTTTTTAAATTTCACAATGGTGCAAAAACAATACAAATTCACTAGAAACTGTACTTTAGTACAGTATTTAATACATTACATTTAGATATTCAGCTCCTCACTATACAATAGGCTTTGTGTTAGATGATTTTGCCCAACTATAGGCTGATGTAAGTGTTCTGAGCATGTTTAAGTTAGGCAAGGCTAAGCTGTGGTGTTTAGCAGGTTAGGTATATTCAGTGCATTTTCAACTTATGATACTTTCAACTTATAATGGTTTTATCAGGACATAATCCCATCATAAGTCAAGAAGCATCTGTACATGGAATCTACAAAAGTCAAACTCATAGAAACAGGAAGTAAAATGGTGGTTACCAGAAGTGGGGGTTGAGGGGATTGAGAGGATGTTAGTCAAAACACAAAATTTTAGATAAAAAATATCTGAAGGAATAAATCAAGAGAAGTAAGTTCAAGAGATCTACTGTTTATCACAGAGTTAATAACAATATATTGTATACTTGAAATTGCTAAGAGAGTAGATTTTAAATGTTCTCACATTTAAAATAGTGATAAGTATGTGAGGTAATGCATGGGTTAAACAGCTTGATTTAGCCACTCTTCAATGTACACATATACCAAAACATCATAGTTGTACACCTTAACTATGTGCAATATTGTTAATTAAAAAGATAGAGTTTCTACATCCAGCTCCCTCTATAGCTTAGATAATGATTCTAAAAGAGAGTTACTGCTTCTCCCATTGTTGCCCAAGGAATAGCTGTCAAGAGAGAAAATCATGTACTTGAAGAACTTAGTCAAATCAGTTGGCAGTTTTAATAATCATACTTTTCAGTTACCATGATTGTTTGGCCTACTCAGGATCAGATCTTTCCTGACATTGTTTATTCCCTGAAAGTTGCAATCTATATCTTATTCAGTGTTCACCGTAAACATAATAAAGGCTCTGTAGTTTATGTTATATGTAAAGTATCGAGGTTGTCTTTTCAAGAGGCCATTGCCAACAAAGTCTGGGAAGGGATTTCCTTAGGTATGAAAGGAACTTGAAACAACTAAGCTGATCAATGAGTCTGGGCATCAAAATAGCCAAATCAGTAGGTCATATCATTTCATTACACTTGTGTTTACAGAACCATCACCGCAATCAAGATACAAAAGGATTCTATCGCTACATGATTCCCTCATGTCCCTTTTCTAGTTCTTTACATCTACCCCCTCTTTCACCAACCATCCCTAAACCCAGGCAATCACTAAATTGGTTTCCATCTCTGTAATGTGGTCATTTTGAGAGTGTGACATAAATGGAATCATACAGTTTGTGATCTTTTGGGAGTGGCTTTTTTCGCTCAGCACAATTCCTTTGAGATTCATCAAAGTTGTTATGTGCAATAGTTCATTGCTTTTTTATTGCTTATCAGTATTTCAGTATTCCAAGGAATAGGTGTATTATAATCTGTCTAACCATTCACCTGTTAGGGATATTTTGTTTGTTTCCAGCTTTGGCTATTACAAATACCTTTGTTTTGTTTGTTTTTAATGGGACAGGGTCTCACTCTGTCACCCAGGCTGGAGTGCAGTGGTACAACCACAGTTCACTGTAACAGTCATAGTTCACTGTAACAGTCATAGTTCACTGTAACTTTGAACTCCCAGGCTCAAGCGATTCTCCCACCTCAGTTTCTTAAGTAGCCGGGATTACAGGTGTATGTCACCATGCACTACTAATGTTTTAACATTTTTGTAGAGATAGAGTCTCACTATGTTGTCCAGGCTGATCTTAAACCCCTTGCCTCAAGTGAGCCTCCTTCCTTGGCCTCCCAAAGTACTGAAAACATTTTTTTTAAAATAAATTTTACTGTGTGTATTTGAGGTTTACAACAGGACGTTCATTTCTATGGGATGAGTGCCCAAGAGCACGATGCTGGATCCTATAGTAGGAGCATGTTGACTTTTTTTTTTTGAGACGGAGTTTCACTCTTGTTACCCAGGCTGGAGTGCAATGGCGCAATCTCAGCTCACCGTAACCTCTGCCTCCTGGGTTCAAGCAATTCTCCTGCGTCAGCCTCCTAAGTAGCTGGGACTGCAGGCTTGCGCCACCACGCCCAGCTAATTTTTGTATTTTTAGTAGAGACGGGGTTCCACCATGTTGACCAGGATGGTCTCGATTTCTTGACCTCGTGATCCACCCGCCTCAGCCTCCCAAAGTACTGGGATTATAGGTGTGAGCCACCGTGCCCGGCCACATGTTGACTTTTTATAACTACATTGCCACACTATTTTACATAGTGACTGTACCGTTTTACAATTCCACCAGCAGTATATGAATGATTCAATCTCTCTGCATACTTACCAGCAGTTGGTCTTATATTAGTTTTCATGTTAGACATCTTGATGGCTGTGTCATGGTATTTCATCATGGTCTTACTTTACATTTCCCTAATGGCTAGTGATGTTTAACACTTTTCATGAGTTCACTTCCATCCGTATATTGTCTTAGCCAAAATGTCTGCTTTTATCTTTTGTCCATTTCCTCATTGAATTTTTTTTAACTTTGAGTTTTGATTGTTTTTTATATATTCTGGGTATGAGTCCTTTGTCAAATATGTGGATTTCAAATATTTTCATCCTCCTTAACAGATTAGAAGTTTTTAATTTTGATGAAGTCCAATTTATTGATTTTTAAGGAATTGTGCTTTGGGTGTAAGTCTGAGATTGCCTTCCCAGACTTTTACATTCCCAGTAGAAAGAATTATTTTTCTAATGCTCATTATTCATTGATTAAAATATGCCAATTTAATGACAAAATAATAACTTTTAAGATAAATGGCTTTTAATAATGTGTTTAAGTTTTGTGTTTGTTGCTTATGAATTTCCTGTTCATTTTTCTAAAGGTAATTTTCTTTTCTAATGTATTTCTCATATATTAAAAAAACCGGGCTGCATAGCAGATGAGAGGCATGCAAGAGGGCATTATTGCCTGGGCTCCATATCCTGTCAGATCAGCAGTAGCATTAGGTTCTCATAGGAGTGCAAACCCTATTATGAACTACACGTGCAAGGAATGTAGGTTGTGGGCTCCTTATGAAAATCTAACTAATGATCACAGTTTCATCTTAAAACCATCATCCCCCATGCCAGCCCCATTCATGGAAAAATTATCTTGCACAAAACCAGTCCCTGGTGCCAAAAAGATTGAGAACCACCAGGCTAACACACTGCCCTTGGTTCTGTTGTTCAAGGCACAGTGGTATGTCTGGAGGGTCATGTTATTCTGCACCAATTTCCTTTCACAGGTTATTCACAGGGTCTTTGTTCCTTATCCCTACAGATTAAAGATGTGGCTAAAATGTCAGCGAATGTGGGTGGAGGAATGGAGACAGAATGACAAACTTGAACTCCACTTTCCCGCATTATTTGTAAAATTAAACCTTCTCTCTTATTTGTTAGAAAAAAAAATGCTTAAACGAGGGAATAGCTAAAACAGAGAAGCTGTGCAGCATTGCTTCTATGATCTCAACTGGGTTAAACTGGCAATATTCATTCACCCAAGAAATAGTGATCTCATGCTGAAGATACAGCATCACCACATAGAACTAGAAGAACCAAATCTTTCCCCCAAGCATGTCGTATTTAAAAGCCTATATTAGAAGCTACAACTGTCTGTCTAGTACCCAATCCTTTGGATATTGGTTTAAATGTTTTACATAAAAGAAGAATAAATTGGACTCCTTTTTTTTCTGCTTATATGCAGCACTTTGGGTTTTATTAAGTCTAATTTGCAGCAGACCAAGAATATTTTTTTCCTACCTTCCATTGATCCTCCTATTTCACCTTCTAATTCTTTTCATTGATTAAGCCATGCCCCCTGAGGATCTGATGGGAAAGAAAGAAATCAGAGACTTGGAATGTTCACTTGAGTTGGAAAACAACTGCAGGATAAATTTCCCTGTAGGAGTCTGGAGGGACCTGTTTAGTAGGGCTACTCTGTAAGCCAAGAGTTAACTGCAAGCTAGAGAGCCCCTATTAATTTTTGCATTAGTCTGCCTTTTGCATTCAGCAGTAAAGTCCTACTTAAATGAAGGTGATTTTTCAGGAAGGAAAACCAAGAGTGAGTCGCGAGGAGCCAGTGGCTTAGAGAGCAGGCTCTGAAGTCAGTCAAACTCCTGCCCAGTCACCACCCCTATTCGAGTTATTACAGGCAACAGGGGAAGCTTATTCCTCTTTGTCACAGGCAAAATTTTGAAAGAAGCATTTTTCTTCTCTGTTAAATACACCCTTACTCATTAAGCAGTCCCCTGTGCTGGCACCTGGCTCTCTTCCTGCAGCAAGGTGTTCTCCCCTCTGGTGTTCGGTCCTACCCAAGCCTTAGTAGTTCTGCCTCATCGAGATTCAGGCCTCTGTTGGAAGAGAGGAGCTGACCTTTCAGAGCCAAAGTGGTCATGCTGGCAGAGGGCCTCCAGTTCTCCAAGTGTCTCGCTGAGTTCCTGCTATGACTTTGCAAAATTCTAGATTCTGGGGAGGTACTTGGCTTGCGCCAGACACCGTGGGAAGCCTGGTACCTGCACTGCCTTATTCGGCCCCCACAGCAAATAAGGGGGAGTTACTGTAGTAGCTCCTCAATGTCATCTAATACCTAGTCCACAGTATTTTTTAACTTTGATTTTAGGTTCAGGGGATGCATGAGCAGGTTTGTTACATGGATAAATTTCATGATGCTGAGGTTTGCGGTACAAATGACCCTATCACCCAGGTAGTGAGCGTAGTACCCAATTGGTAGTTTTTCAGCCCATGCCCCTTTCCCCACCCTCTTGCCTTGGGTAGGCTCCAGTGTCTGTTGTTCCCTTCTTTATGTCCATGTGTACTCAATGTTTTGCTTCCACTTATAAGTGAGAGTACATGGTATTTGGTTTTCTGTTCCTACATTAATTATCTTAGGATAAGGGCCTCCAGCTGCATCCATGATGTGGTAAAGAACATGATTTTGTTCTTTTTTATGACTATGTAGTATTTCATGGCATATATGTACCATATTTTCTTTATCCAGTCCACCATAGATGGACATCTAGGCTGATTCCATGTCTTTGCTATGGTAGTTACCATTTTTTTAATGACTGTATAAATCACCTGTATAAATGGCTATTTCAAATTAAATCATACAGACATACCATGATTTGTTTAATGAATTCACAATGGCTAGATATTTAATTTGTTTCTAATTTAGGGCCATGATAAGCAAAATTGTTCTTTTGTTTTTGTAACTAAATCTTAGCAGATTTCCTTCATATTTTCTCATGGTAAATGTCTAGAAGTAAAATTGCTATTGCACAGGTGATACCAATTTTAAGATTTGTGATACATAACTGAGAGACTCTTTTCCAGAATGACTCAATCAGTTTCTCAGCCATGGAAACTATTTAATAGCTCTTTCTCTGTGTCTTCACCAAAACAGAGTATTTCCCTTTCTGTCTACCTTTTTGGCTATTATCGTAGACGAACATGGAATTGCCTTGAGCTTGCTTTTATTTGCTAACTTTAGTGTGTATACTGGTCATCTGCATTTCTTCTTTGGCAAATTACCCATTGTCTTAGTCCATTTGTGCTGCTATAATAAAATAGCAGAGACAGAGTAATGTTTAAAGAACAGAAATGTATTTCTCACAGTTCTGGAGGTCGGGAAGTCCAAGATCAAATGGCTGGCATCTGGTAAGGGCCTTCTTGCAGCATCCTCACATGGCACCACCCAGAAGGGCAAGAGAGCAAGCTAGCTGAACACTCTTTTATAAAGTCCTTCATCCCATTAATAAGGAAAGAGCCCTCAGGAACTAATTACCTTGGAGAGGCCCCACTCCTTAATATTAGCACATTGGCAACATCTGAATTTTGGAGAGGACACATTCAAACCATAGCACCTGCTTACATGTTTTCTTTTAAAAGAAGTGCTCATCTTTTTCATGAGTTTTAAAAGCTCTTTTATATTAAAATATTAACCCTTTGTTCTTTATAGTATATATATAGTACACTGCAAGTACTTTCTCCATTTATTTGTGTCTAAAATTTTGCTTTTCTTTTTAAGACATTCATAACTACCAATCTTTTCCTTTATACTTGCTCTAGGATAATTTTTATAAAGACTTTTCCAGCTGAACACCCAAGATTATACAGTCATATATATAGCTTATCTTAATATTTTGTTTAACATAATATTTAATTTATATGGGACTTACTAATATAAAGTGTAACTAACCTGTGACTTTATTATTTTCTATATATTCAATTTTTTTTGAGATCACATATAGGCTGATAGATGTAGATTTATATATATGTATATATATCATATAATATCCAATTTTTCCAAGATCATATATCTGATATTCATATACATACATATATAAATATGTATGTGTATTTATATACATATATATATATATATCCTTTGGTATATATCTCTATATATTTGTCTCCATATGTATGATCTTGGAAGAACTGCGTGGATTTCTCTCTATCATCTACTTTCTCATGTTTATTTTAAACATGTTTTCTTTTTCTTCTTTATTATTTATCTAATCAACTATAATTATAGAGCTCCTATTCTATACACAGCAATTAATAGGTGCAGAGGATATCTTTGTGAACAAGACAGAAAAAGTCTCTTTCATTTTGGAGATGATAGTGCAAAAATAGGGGGCTTAATAAAAAAGTCACAAGTAGCTATACAATGGAATTTTAACTCTATGAAGAAAATTAAGCAAGGGAAAGGAATAAGTGAGTGATGAAGACAGGCAGAACAAATTCAGAAAATTCAAAAAGATTTGTCTGAGGATGTGACATTTGCCCAGAGACTATGATTAGCCTCACTATTTGTGTTTTATTAGTGTCTTGAAAGAATGAGCCACTGGATTTATTTATCAGGTCTACTGGTTTTCTATTTTCTGTTTTATTAATTTCTATTTGTATATTTATTTAGTTCTTCTTTTACAGCTCCTTGAGAGGCATCAAAGCATTTTGGATAGCACCCTAGAATAAGAAAATGCTCACATTTCTGTCTCTTGGTCTGACTGGAAGGGATTATTACTTCCCTGCCTTGGAGAGGTCACATTTTCCTGCAGAGCTCCAGCAAAGAGCAAATTGAACATTGACCATAGTCTACACTTTCTCCTTCAAAAGTTCTGCCCTCCAACTTTAATGAGAAGATTTACAGGTCATTTTTTAAATGCCTACTCTTTATTCTAGAATTTCCTTTTCCCTGGAAAGAAGAGAAAAGATTTCTTTTTCCCTGATACTTTCAGAAGCACCCAGCAGTCAGATGATTGCAAGGAAAAAAGAAACATTCTTTGACCCTGAGGGTGGTACTTTTATTCAGCTGGCACTTCCTAAACCATAGCTTCTGCAGCGTTAATGCAGCCTGAAGCACGAATCTATCTACAAGAAAGTGCTTTTTCATGCTAATTTTAAATTCAGGATTCATACCACCAAAATGGAACGGAGAAGAGTAACTTGCTGTGAAATAGCATTAGTTCTATTTGAAGCTGGAAAATTCATTGAAGTTCTAGTTCCCAGGCTAGGCTAGTCCATTTATCCAATTTGCCTTTCATGCTCACAGAAAACTCATTTTGTCCATTTCACTATTCAGGGTGACTTTTAAATTGCATCGCACCTGTTCAATAGCTGAGAGGAAGCACAGAGACCACATACTGGAGATAGAAAGTATTATCCTTCACAGTGAAATAATGATTAAAGCTCCGAAAACATCACCCATCAGACAGCCACACTAATCCCAGACACATCCAAGTCTAAAGACCAGGAGTGCACAATTACAGTGCTTGGGTTATTTTCATCAGTAGCAGAGAGGCTGGCTCTTTGCACATGGATAAATAGCTTATTCATTTGTGTTGGAATATATAAATATATATATATTTGTTACTTTGAAATGTAGATGAAAAGCTCAAGTCCACAACTCCATGGCAAGAGAAATAAACTCAGGGCAGAGTTATTATCAAGCATCTGGACACCATGGAAACAGTTTTAAGAAAGATGGAATTAATTGGTTCTCATTTTTCTCAATCTTGTATGCTGAGACTTCTAAAAGTATATTCTTTAAACACAAATCTAGAGAAAGAGAGAGAGAGAGAAAGATTCTGGAAACAGTTTATTGTCATCCCCTTCCTAGAGATCCATCATGAATGTCTTCATAATAAAGACATTAAAAATTTCAACAGTAAAGAAATCCATCTAATTTTATTCCACCAAGCATTTCCCACAAAATCTTAGGAAATCATTTAATAAAATACATATTAGAAAATACTGTCCTCTTCCAGCTTCTATTTGCTGAATAGAAAACTTCCATAATGTATAGCACATTCTTTGTCAGTTACCCTGCTAATTTGGGGTCAAGCTCACTTTGACTCTCAATCTTTTAAACTATTATAGAAAATAATTCTGTTTCTATCAGTTTTTCTATTTTATACTTACTGTGCAAAGGTATTACTGTCTTTATTCTTAAACTCCTTCCACACACCTGATACCCCTTCACCTACTTAATAGGTTTTCTAGCTCTGATTTTCTTGTGTTGTGACAAGAATATTTTGGAATTTAGTTAAATTTGGGGCACAGTACTTAAGTCAGTTCATAATGTGAAATCTGGTTTCAGGAGATGATAAAAATACCTTAAGCCCTCATGTTATGTGGTAGGTTCATAGAATTTGGGGCCAGTAGTCATCTTTGCAATTCTACAGTTATTACAGTGTTTGTACATTTTAGTTAATTACAAAGGATTTTGAACCAATGAGAGATTTAATAGTAAATTATTTTTTTAGGAAGAAACTGTAGAATAATCGATACCGCCAGTGGAATCGGGGGACAGGAGATCTAGTTTTTGGACCTGCCCACTGCCACTAATGAGTTCTAAGTTACCTGAAAATCCAGAAACCCTAGCTCTGTGCTTCAGATTCTCCAGCTGTTAAATGAGAATTGTACAAACCCACTCACCATATTTGTCAGGGTAAAATGAGGTGACTGATGTATAATTGTGTTGAAAAAGTTAAGAATACTCTATGCATGGAAAATAATTTCATTGACATTATATTCGTACCCCTATATTGCTTTGGCTTTCATATGAACTGGAAGCTATCATTGCATCAAAGCTTGGGCCAGGAAGAGGATGATCTAGCACCATATTGGAACTGCAGGTATAGCCAGCTCTAGGCAAAGTCGTGAAGAAAGAAAACTTGGTCACCTTCCTGCATTGATTCTCCTTCTCCTCTTTTTTTTTTTTGAGACGGAGTCTCGCTCTGTTGCCAGGCTAGAGTGCAGTGGCATGATCTGTGCTCACTGCAACCTCTGCCTCCTGGGTTCAAGCAATTCTCCTGCCTCAGCCTCCCAAATAGCTGAAATTACAGGCACACACCACCACGCCCAGTTGATTTTTTGAATTTTTAGTAGAGACAGGGATTCACCGTGTTAGCCAGGATGGTCTTGATCTCCTGACCTTGTGATCAGCCCACCTCGGCCTCCCAAAGTGCTGGGATTACAGGTGTGAGCCATCATGCCCAGCTGAAAAATTTACTTAAAGGAAATTTGTAGAAACCTGGTAGATTATGCTTACTTTATGAATAAAGCAGTAGTTAATTTGAAAAATCCTAATCATTACATGTGGTATTTCAGCAATTAACAAGGCATTAAGGAGGGCTGGGGGAAACTTTATTAGCCCTTTTTCCAGGTATCTCTTCTATTACACTCAAACACTTGGAGGTATGAATTGGCATCCCCATTTTACAGATAAGGAGATAGACTCATTGAAGTTGACTTGTCCTGGCTTCAAAGACCATAAACCAGAAGAACTAGGATTTGTCACCTGTCTGACTTAAAACTTAATCTCTTTCTTTACATCCTATGACATCAGTGGGTGGGGCCAAATAACCCCAGAACTTCAGATAAAAAGAGAAGTAAACTAGTTATCGGATTCTTCATTCTTTATTTGGATGTTAGTTGTCAAGAAGTCAGACCATGGAAAGTATTGTCCAATGCTAGTGAAATATAAGTTCTAATAAACACTATTAGAAGGTACAGTGATCTAACATATTAGTTACAAGCCAGAGATGTGGAAGAGATTGCCTGTGCTGTTATCTGGTCTCTGTTAGTTATTAAATGTGTATATTGAGCAAATTAGTTCAACTTTCTATATATCTCAATTTCCTCATCTACAAAATGGAGACACATACAGTACCAACATTTTTGGCTTTGTATTAGGATTATAAATTTAAAAATTTAATTTACTGTCAGTTCTGCTATAACACTCGTTTTGAAAATGGGAATTTGGTCCCATATAGTTAATTCATTAGGGAAGAATTTGAGCATTCCCTTGAATGTTGCATTGTTGTGTGCATAATTTTATTCATGAGAAATGCTAGATGAGCACAGAAACCTGCATTTGGCTGAGTGGGGTTAATGTAGAAATATACAAAATGTTTGCGTGCACACACCTGTACACGCGTACAACACACATGCTCAAATACACCCTCAAGCAGCTACCCTCTCCATTAGTTTACTGCCATAACATGAGCCACATCTAGTGTTTCCATTTTCCTTTCCACTTCAGATACTCCTCCTTCCTCAGATACTCCTGATTTATCCAAAATAACTCAGGCCAGCAGCCCCTTCCAAAGCCCAATTCCACAAGGAAACTTCTTGTTAAAGTCCCAGGTTTATTCTAGTATGTGTTTTTTCATCATCCAATATATGTAAAAGCTTGCCTCATTTTTATTGGTTTTCTAACTTTTTTTTATGTGTTATTGATGCAGTTTTTGAGTGTTGTAGCTCAACTCCATTTTTTCCATAGGTTTTTTTTTAATCACATGATTTTGCATAACATGGTGATTTTTTGCAATGCAAATATCTCATTATAAAAGAACTGGCTATATTTAGAACAGTGCCTGGTATACAATAAAACATTCAACAAATTGTTATTATTATGCTAAAAAGACAGAATTCTTTTGACCAAATGTTAAATCTGATTCATTATGAAAGAAGAAAGAATGCTAATATATTTTAAATCATGGATAGAATTCAATCACTTAATATTCATGCAACAAATAATTACTAGCTGCCTCCTAGGTGCCTGGTGCTGGACTGACTGAATACAAAACCGGGGGGAAAAGATGTAATCTTTTTTTTGCATTCAGCCAGACCACAGAACTGAAGGTCTAGTCAAGGAGACAAACAACAAAACAAGCAAACTAAGTGTCTACCCCCAACCCCCAGATGCTGTCACAAGGCCAGTACAAAGTTCACTCCTGCCAGTGCCCAAAAGCACTCTCCCCAGCTCCTGCACCTGCTCACCGGGGGTGGGTGATTTTGGAAAAGGCAATATTTGAGCAAAGCTCCAAGCAAAGTCTACTGGGGTGCTTTGCTAGTCAGTACAATGCAGCAATAATTAATCTAGTATAAGAAGGCTCAGAGAAAAAAATGACTTTAAAGCCAAGTTCCAAACATGTGTAAGACTTTCCCAGAGAGAGCCGCTGGGTGTGAAGACTGTAAGGTGTTCTAAGTACAGTTAAAGCAAAGGCCTGGAGGAAGGAAAAGTCCCACTGAACGAAGTTCTTGTGTTGTGTAATGAGAGGCAAGGAGGGGTAAGGAAGGAGGCTGAAGAGGAAGACAGACACAGGTAAAGAAGTACCTGCTAAAACCTACCAAGAACTTCGAGTTTTATTCTAACCGCGATGGGAGGTGATTGAAAGGTTTTGAGAAGGGGATTCAGGTTTTCACTTTAGAAGGTCCCCCTGGCTATAAGTGAACAATGGACTGGAGAAGGTCAAGATGGAGCAGATCAACTCATTCTGGGAAGTTATTGCATAAATATGGACAAAAAAACAATGTTGCATAGGCTTGGAGTTACAATGTGGAAAAATTAGAAAGCTGGGGAAGCAAGATATTTTTCGTTAACGTCTTTGTGGGTGGGAACTGGAGTGCACAGGTGCTGAAACTAGCTGGCTGCTTTGGCACTGACAGGAGTGAACGCCACTCACTGGGACCCACTGCGCTGGGATGAGGAGCATGCATGTAAGCAGGTGCAGGAGCTGGATTGAGTGCTCTTGGGCAACAGCAGGAGTGAACTTTGTACTGGCCTTGTGGCAGTGTCTGGGGGTGAGGGGTGCCTGTGACCTCTGAAGCCCAGAGGAGGTGTTACAGTACTCTTTTGGCTCTGCCATCTGCATGAACAAATTGAAGATGGTGAATGCGGGGGATTTTATTGCAGATGAAAGTGGCTTTCACTGGGAAGGGGAACTAAAAGAGGGTAGAGTGGGAGGGTGATGTTCCACTGAAGTCCAGCTGTCTCTGGCTAGATTCTTCTCTGAAGTTACACCATCAGGCTGTCCTTCTGAAGTCAAGCCACTTCTCTCTGGCATCCAGTGTAGTCTCTGATATCCAGTTGCTTCTTCTCTTTCTGCCAGCTGAGCCTGAGGTTTTTGTGGATACAGGATGTGGGGCAGGGTGGGCATGGGAGGTTTTGGAAAAGGCACTATTTGAGCAGGAAAATAGGAATGCAAGTTTCCACTTTGGGCCGCAGTTCCAGGCTTGAGGGTGGGATCCTTGTGAGGGACCAACCGTCTTCTACCCAGAATTTCTCTGCCTCCTGTCCCTATCACTAGGAGGTAAAAGGAACTAAATTCAGTGGAGTGTGGTGAGGGGAGGGGAGTGAGTGACAAGCAAGGATCTAGGATGACTCTCAGGTTCTGGGTGAACCACTTTCTGAGAAAATAAACTTGAAGAGAAAAACAGATTTGAAAGGGAAGTTGATGGGTTTTCAGCAGACTCGGCTGTTCAGACAGGAATTAGGGTGGTCACAGGAGAATAAGAATTCCAGACAGCAGTTTCTCATGACTAGATGCTATGGGCTGATAGGACTCTCAAAAACAGGGTGTGGGCCAAGCTGGCTAAGACCGACTAGAACCAACATGATGCTGGATTTGACCCAGGTTTCACCTAGAACCTCATTATATTCTCATTTACATAATTACCCACCCACCAGTGCCATGACAGTTCCAGGAGCACTCATATTTGGTGTAAAAATGGGTGGCTCCATAATTCCAAGGAATCTCCACCTTTTTCCAGAAATTTTCATGAATATCCCACCCCTTGGTTTAATAAATTCATAAAGACAGATACCCCAAACCCCACTGGGTGACTCTGTCTTGAGTACGCCCACACTCCCTTTGCTCAAGTGTGTACTTTTCCCATTACAATATATCTCTGTACTTTCACTGTTTTCAGACTCATCCTTGAATTCTTTCTTTCAATCATGTCAAAAGCCTGGAAACTGGTTGGAGTCAAGGTCTCACCAGCATTTGGACCTCCCCCAGCCCACCAGTATCACGTTCACTGTAGAATTATCATGGGATCAAAAACCATGAATGATGGAAAGGCTTAGGCCCAGTAGAGACCCAGAACTTTAAAGGCCCAATGAATTTCAGATGGAACGAAGTCCCAGTGGATTTTTAAACTCATTTGTGTTTGGTAAAATATGACTTTATGGCTTCTAAGAGAAAACTGTTTGGTAGACTCTACAGCTAGATTTTAGAATTCAGATCTCTTATAAACAAGAGAGCTTGGTTTTATTTTAGCCTATCCAAAATCATGCTATGAAAAGTTTCGATGAGGTAAGTGTAAATAAATCAGAAAATACTGTCAATGTTTACATGATCACAAAATGAAAAGAAAGAATGTTTAGGACAAAGTATATTCTGAGTCCTTCTGAACAAAAAACATTTTTACAAAGGGTATAAAATGTGCAAAAACAGCTAAACTGAGGTCCATCCGTACTTAATTATAATCAGAATAACATGAAAAGAAACCAAAAGACATGACCCAACCTGCTTCCTTGAATGGTAATGAAAACCCATGAAACACGCTATTATTTTCTGCTTTCTACCACAGCGGGCATTCTAAAGGGATGAGAAATACAGCAATGTCGTTTATTTCTTAAGGCATGATTGTTTTTGTCATTTGATTTCTGACTTGTCTAAACTTGTAGAATAAAGTGGTATACTCTGACTCCACTTAGCTTCAGTTTTTAACTAAGCCTAGCAAATAAGAGAGTGAAGCACTGCATTGCTATTATTAGGGCCTCTAAATGTGTATGGTTTCAGATATACTATATCATTACACCATATGTACAAAGCTGGAATAAACACGAGGCTTTCTGAGCACAATGCTTATAAAACAACTAATTGCAGTTTACCTTTGTTCTACTTGTGGGGTTTGTCTTAGTATCTGCCAACTGATTTCTTATTTAAAGAAAGATCCTTTAAAAGTAAGATTTACTTTTGTAACGTCTGAAAAAATTGCAGTGACCAAATAAAGGTATATTTTAGCTAACTGCATTTAATTTGTTACTGTAAGAACATAAGCTGAAAGTGGAGATTTAATGTTTTAAAAAATTTTGTAGGTACATAGTAGGTATATATATTTATGAGTTCATGAGATGTTTTGATACAAGCATGCAACACAGAATAAACACATCATGGAAAATAGGATATCTATCTCCTCAAGCATTTATCCATTATGTTACAAACAATCCAATTATACTCTTTTACTTATTTTAAAATGTACAAGTAAATTATTATTGAATAGTCACCCTGTTGTGCTATCAAATACCATGGCCTTATTCATTCTTTCTAACTCTATTTTTGTGAGAACATGCCACGTTTGTCTTTCTATTCCTGGTTTATTTCACTGAACAAAATGATCTCCAGTTCCATACGTGTTGCTGCAAATAACTGAATATCATTTTTTTTAATGGCTGAATATATACTCCATTGTGTATAAGTTCCACATTTTCTTTACTCATTCATCTGTTGATGAACACTTGGGTTGGATGTTTAATTTGTTTTTCCACCGATTACTCTCTGGTGAACTGATAGGGACCAGAAATTGACAAATGGGCAGAATTTGTTTTTCTGTCCTTGGAACTTGTTATTTGTGGATGTTAAGTGAAGGGAAAAGAAACTGTTCTTGATTTGGTTTTAAATAACTCATGGGTAAATGAAGCCACAAACTATAAATTACAAAGGCTTTCAGAAGGGCAGGGTGAGACACACAGGGGCATTGGTGGCAGAGAGTGCAGAGGTGAGCTTCATGAGACCAAACATGGCCACATAGGCAAGGTGGGCATGCAGAGGACTTGAGACAGTGCAAGGACCTATCTCAGGGACGCATGTGCCCCCCAAAGCATGGAAATAAAGGAAAACCGTGAGTTCCTTCAACATTAATTCCAGGCATCTAGTTAGCCATGAAAAGTGAATGATTATATTGATAAGTAAGGAAGTAATAATAACTTAAAAGTAATAACCGAGGAAGTTAGAGTCAGGGGATGTTTTGTTTCCTATGGAAACTAAAGTAACATCTTAACATACTCTGAGTTGTTTTTCAGACACCTGGACCCCTACCATATGAATCCACTGGCTGGCACCTAGACCTCAGATAAGGGGGAATTAAAAACAATGTTAACTGCCGTTTTGTTCTCAACTTCTTCCCAAAGGGCCTGAAGGAGGTCATGCCCACGAGCCAAAGCTAATATTCTTCTCTGCTGACCCCAAAATTTTGAACAAAGCTTCTCTTCCTCTATCAATTGCAAATCAGAAAATCTCTGAATTTGCCTGTGACCTCTAAGCCACCTCTGTACCCCCCTACCCCTCACCCAAACTTTAAAATATCCCACGCTTTTAGGCCAAAACTAATGTGTAAACTCCAGGTATTGATTTGCAATTTTGCCTGCAGCTTCTACTTTCCTGAAATTAAACCCTGCCCTTAAAAACCCTTACCTGCAAACCATCGGGGTAGTCAGGGTTGGAGCATTAGCTACCTGGTCCTCCTTGCTTGGCACCCTGCCAATAAATACCTTCCTTTTTCCCATTGTAAACTTGATGTGGCTATCTGGTCTTACTGCGCTGGGTGAGTGGAACCCAGTTCAGTTCTGTAACAGGCTGAGCTGAGTAAACCTTCCCATAGTTGAATGGTAGGAGACTAGTTATTCATCAACCACTAGAGGTCCAACCTAGGGAGAAAAAAGAGTTAGTCTTTATTTTGTCTCTCTTGTCAGATAGTGGAGGGGGTCAAGGAAGTGTCAAATGTGTGTGTGTGTGTGTGTGTGTGTGTGTGTGTGTGTGTGTGTTTCTAGGGTACGGGGTGGAGGGTGAGGGTAGATTAGAAGAAATGGCTTAATTCAAAAGCCACAGGATATGCAGATAGAAATAGTATATGAGAATCAGTAAGGTGTTCTCTGAAATTTGACCAGTGGTATCCTGGATAAAGTAGATTGTAGACTGTGCTGTGTATAGTTCTTTTATTAAGAACTTGGGGTCTATAGTCACACTTCCTGGGGCAAAATTCTGCCTCTTATTTTGTGACCTTGGGCAAGTTACCTCACCAGGCAAAACCTGTTTCCTCACCTGTAAAATGAGAATAATCATAGTATCTATGTCCTAAGATTGAAATGAGACTTCAGTGACAGTCTGGATTAAACACTTAGTACATGGCTTGGCATGGAGAAAATGCTTCATAAATGGCAGTTCCTATAATGACATTTTTATTAGTGTTACTTATATTCTCCATTTGTCATAAAAAGTGTTCTGCTTTTGTATTAGTCTGAGTTCTCTGGAGAAACTATATATATATAGTTTTATATATATATATATATTATATCTAAAGCTATATATATATATATATATATATATATATATATATAACTAAAAGGAATTGGTCATGCAATTCTTGGAGGCTAAGAACTTTGAGATCTGCGGTTCATGCTGGAGGGTAAGGAGAGCTAGTGAGATAGTTCAGTCCCAGGTTCAAGGACCTGAGAACTAAGACAGTCTATGGTATGAGCTCTATGTCTAGTCCAAGTCCAAGTCTGAAGGCAAAGTCCAGTGTTCTAGCTCCAAGACAGTCAGGCAGGGAGAATGAATTCTTTCTTACTCAGATTTTTATTTTATTTAGGCATTCAACAGATTGGATGAATGTTCTACTGTTTTACTCAATGTGAGGATTCCAATATCGAATTTAAAAGTGAAAGCCAAATAGCAAAGACATGGAATTAACCTAGGTGCCCATCAATGATGGATTGGATAAAGAAAGTGTAATACATATATGCCGTGGAATATTACCCAGCCACAAACAAGGCTGAAATCATGTCCTTTGCAGCAACATGAATGCAGCTAGAGGCCATTATATTAAGTGAATTAACACATGAACAGAAAACCAAATACCACATGTTCTTACTTATAAGTGGGAGCTAACCAGTGGGACATGAACACAAAGATGGCAACAATACACACTGGGGACTGCTGGAAAGGGAAGGGAGGAAGTGGAGCAAGAGTTTAAAACCTAACTCTTCCGGGCTGTGCTCATTACCTCAGTGACAGGATCATTCGTTTCCCAAATCTCAGCATCATACAATATCCCCAGGGGGTACATGTGCCCCCTGAATCTAAAGTAAAGGTTGAAAAAAATGAAAATGAAAGCCACGTATACCCAATATAAATGAACATCTGTGTTCACCAAAATGTGTGCTCTGAAATGTTCATAATTGAACCGTTCTAAACTGGAAACAACTCAAACCCTATCAACAGAATAATGGATAAACGATACAATGACTATCACGACCAAAATGATGAGCAAAAGAACCCACAGGCGCAACATACGGATTTTACTCATCTAAGTATCAAAAGCATGATTTCACTCATGTAATCATCAAAACAGGGACAATGACTTGACGGACCTCAGAGGAGCATTTATCCTCAGAGGATGCTGTGACTGAGGGACGTGAGCAGTGGCTCCAGGGTATTGGTAATTTTCTGTTTTTTGTTCTGGTTGCTCTGTATATGGTACATTCAGTTTGTGAAAATTCATTGATATGTGCCCTTATGACAATACATACTTTTATTTAAATATATTATACTTCAATAGAAAGTTAAAAGTAAATGCAAATATTAAATCTTTGTTTTCAAAAAGCATGGCATTGCATTTTTATTCCTGCATATGAGAACTTTTAAAAATAGCAAGTCTCTCCACCCTCAATGCAGAAACAGAAAAAATATTTAAAAAAAAAAAAAAGAATCAAGCATTTATCTTGACTTCTCTGTGTGAGGAGTATGTCTGGGTAACCAAATACTAAAAGAAGGGAAGGATCTCTTTCTATGTGTTTTATCTAATAAATGAAAAGGAAATGATGGAATTGGAAATCACCCTTCTGCAAGTACCAATGAATGAATGGATCTAAGCATGGGCTCCAACAGCTGCTAAGATCACAGAAGGAGAGACAACCAGATGGAGGCTGATGAAAGTGTACCACATCACATAGTCTTGCCAAAGGACTTGAACCTGAGTCCAATCCAGCCTCTGCATCAGCTGCCAATTTGCGGGAAATTCAGAGGACAGAGGAGCTGCATTATGAGTATGCAATTAACAGAATGAGCCTGTGGAATATTCCAAATGCCCTGGATTTCTCAAAAAGTAAATTGTGGCCGGGTGCGGTGGCTCATACCTGTAATCCCAGCCCTTTGGGGAGCCAAGACAGACAGATCACTTGACGTCAGGAGTTCGAAACCAGCCTGGCCAACATGGTGAAACCCTATCTCTAGTAAAAATACAAAAAAATTAGCCAGGCATTGTGGCGGGTGCCTGTAATCCCAGCTACTTGGGAGGTTGAGGCAGGAGAATCACTTGAACCTGGGAGACAGAGGTTGTAGTGAGCTGGGATCATGCCATTGCACTCCAGCCTGGGTGACAAGAGTGAGACTCTGTCTCAAAACAAAAGTAAATTGAAAGAAAAAAATGAGATGGAGGAGAAATTTGTGGATTAAAATTGGGATATAATGTTAACTTTAAAAAAAAATAAGCAAGATTAAACATAATCTCTAGGAATGGACATTAGGGTGATCTGTATAAAAGAAGAGTAGTTACTTTTAGGGGAGGTGAGGGGATTGTGAGAGAGACATAAAGGCTATGGTGGTCACATTAGGGTTCACACTTGGTCTTCTATAGTCTATGGGTTTAGACAAATTTATAGTAATATGTTTTTATGATTACAGTATCATACCGATCCATGAATTTTTAAAATTTAATAATTTTAATTTAAAATTAATAATTTTAATTTAAATTAATAATTTTAATTTAAAATTAATAATTTAAAATTTAATAATTGCATAAAATTTTTATTAGGCCATTCTCACATCACTATAAGTAAATATCTGAGACTTGGTAATTTTTTTTAAAAAAAGAGGTTTAATTGGCTCATGGTTCTGCAGGCTATACAGGAAGCATAGTGCTGGCATCTGCTTATCTTCTGGGGAGGCCTCAGGAAACTTGCAATTATGGCAGAAGGCGAAGGGGAAGCAGGCATGCCTTACATGGCCAGAGCAGGAATAAGGGAGAGAGGGAGGGCAGGTGCTACATATATTTAAATAACCACATCTCACAACAACTCTCTCACTATCAGGATAAGAGCACGAAGGGGGAAATCGACCCTTGTGATCTAATCACCTCCTGCCAGGTCCCACCTACAGCATTGGAGGTTAAAATTCAACATGATATTTGGGTGGGTACACAGATCTAAACCATATCTACATTTTAACTTATAGATTTCTAACTGATTCTATTTTATATTCACTGCTTCTTATTTTATTTCTGCCACTTAAAAAATATTGTCTTACTCTTTCTTGGAAAAAAGAAGGAAGATGTTAGTCTTTTTTTTTCAGGAAACTAAATTTACTTTATCCATCGGGTGCTACATTATTCACATTTATCTAAAAGGATTTAATGTTTGCTTTTGCAAATTTCTTGGTCATTTTTCTTATTATATTTCTTTCCTTTTCATTCACAAGTTCATTTTGAGCAAAGTTTTCTCTTTATCCCCTCCCTTTCTCTTCTTCCTCATGCCCCTTCTTCCCCTCCTCTTTCTTTCATCCTTGTCACTGATTCTCTTCCCTACTCCCTCTCTCTCTTTCTCTCCAACCCCATATGTCTGTTTCCATCCACCCTCTCAGGAGCTCATCCCTAAAACTTTCAGATTGTATTCTGGGACATGGTTCAGAACCCCTCCCCATAGTGATACTGGGGCTGCTGCAGATCTCATCACTAAGCTCGGCCATTGCTGATGGAGAGATGTATCTGTGTCCCCCGACTTCCCTGGTTGGGACCCTTCACTCCAAGCCCAAGCAGGGGGTGGGCAGCAACTTTTGTAACCACCTTTCAGTGAAGGAGACCGCTTAGGCCCTCTTTTCAATCAGGGCCTGCTGGCTCTGCACTCCTGCCTCTTGTAGAGTCTTTTTATGACCTTGACACTGTGACAGAGGAATTCTGGGCCACTTTAGTTTCTGGGGTCCCAAAGTCTGTGAAGCCCACAGATTCTGCCTTGACTGGTCCTTTGCATTTCTGATCCCCTCTCTGGAGCCACAAGCTGTTAATTTTTGTGCTTGGGTCTGTCCTTTAATTTTCTATACCCCAACATTATCTTTCAATGATATATGCACAAAGCAGAGTGTAGCTCAAAGCACGAATTTAAAATTCTTCCTCTAAAAGAAGCACCCCCTCATAAAACATTTTTAACTCTGTGACTACTAAGAGATATAATAGCCACCATTCCTATGAATTCAAATAATTCCATTGAAACTAAGTTCAACAGACTGAAACTCGTTCCATTAGCCAGAAAAGCACAAGTGGTTTTTCCCTTATTATATGATGGTTATGCATTTCAGCTCTAAGACCAATTATCATCCTATTGGAGCAACGGGTTTTCCAGACTAGAAAAGTATGCTTTAAATTTATAAATATTGACATTTTTTTTAAAAAAGGAAATATTTGCTCTTCATATAATTTTTATGTGATAAGTGGCATTCCATAAAAATGTAAGTAGCTCTAAAATAAAGATAATGAACTGTACTGTTTCAGCAATGCCAGGGCAAATCTGGTACATTTAGTTCCATCCAGCTAGTGCATCCTTTTCACATTAGTCTTCTTTCAAATATTTGATTAAAAAATGATACTCTGGGAACATGCTTGAAACTACCAGAGAAGACGTAAAATACAGCTTCTTCTCATTTTGTTAGTTATGACCATCTTGTTCTTTGGTCAGTTGGATAGTTGTCTCATGGATGGCCAGGTCTTCCTTATATAGGCGTTTTTATCACAGGTCAATTTCCTGTCAATATCATTGTCATTTTCTTGAACTACTTGCATTATTAGTGCCTTAGTCACAGATGCGCTAAACTCTCCAAAATAAGAAAATATATTGACAGAAGTTGGAATAACTTCCAAATCATGCACAAACATCAAAATCCCAAGAGTTGGAATACTTTCTGATTTTGCCCAGCTTCTGAAAGCTCATCCTTGAATTGAGATTGTAGTAGCAAAATAAAACAAACAAACAAAAAGTTAGTGCCTTAAGAGAATGAACAAAATTTCGAAACAAAAAGAAGATATATAATTAATTAATTGAGCAAAGATGTTAAACAGAAATTCCTTCTTTTCCTGCAGCATTGTGAAAAAAAATTCTTAATTTGGTTGAAGAAAATAAAGCAAGAAAAGAAAGAAAATTCTATCTTTAGACACTGATGATGGAATGCTGGCTAAAGACTGCACAATGAATTTGTACTTTTATTTCTGCATCTTCCAAAAACAGAAAATGAAAGAAAGGGGATTTTATTTGCAACAAAAGGTATAAACCCACATGGAGCATAGGTGAGACTGTTAGGACAAAGGTGGCTTACGCCTGTAATCCTAGTATTTTAGGGGGCCAAAGTGGGCAGATCACCTGAGATCAGGAATTTGAGACCAGCCTGACCAACACTGTGCAACCCCGTCTCTACTATAAATACAAAAATTAGCTGGGCATGGTGGCACACACCTGTAATCCCAGCTACACGGGTGGCTGAGGCACAAGAATCTCTTGAACCCAGGAGGAGGTGGTTGCCGTGAGCCAAGATCACACAATTGCACTCCAGCCTGGATGACAAGAGTTAAATTTTGTCTAAAAAAAAAAAAAAAAAAAAAAAAACAGTTTTGGAAAATAGAAAGCAGAAGGAAAAATGGTGACTGACTAATTAGACCTGATAGAGTTGAATGCTAGGTTGGCAGGAAAAAAAGTGGAGGATCAGTTTTCCTCAGGCTTCTAGGGAAAGACTGTAAGAAGCATGTTAGAGATGAAAACAAATCAGCAGGTAAAAAACAACTCAGAAGAGTTGAGGTTATTGAAGGGGATTAAAACTTTGAAACAATTCCTAATATATTTCAAGAGGTAAGAAATGATGAATGATTCTGAATCTATGAAACAAGTACAGGATGCCATAGATGATTACTAGATAGAGGGATAGAGAGATAGATAGATAGACACAGTACAAACAGGGAGACATTCAGAAAATAAAGAGTTCTTGGAAAATTAAATGAAACACGACAGCAGAAAAGAACCTCAAAAAAGGAGATTTGGAAATAGATTTGAAGAAATATACCAGGAAATAGAAGGAAAAGCAGAGATAGGAAACAGAGAAAAATGAAAACAAAAGATAATTAGAGGATTCCTATACCCAACCCTAACCCTAACCCTAACGCAGCATCTGAATAATAGGATTTCCAGAAACAGAATAGAGAAAACAAAATGGGAAATGTGATCAAAGAAATACTCCTAAAAAATATCCTAGAATGGAAGTATGTAAATTTCCAGAATGAAAGGATGCAGTGAGTGTCCAGAAAAATGGTTAAAAATCACCCACATTAAGGCACATAATTGTGAAATATCAAAACAATGGCAATAAAAAGCGAGATCCATAAAACGGGTGAAGGGAGGTAAATAAAATTCCTGGTTTGAGGATTCTTCAAATCCTTTTCAGATCCATCAATCAGATCCTCTGTGGCTTCAACCATGTCCCATAAAAAGACAGATTGCCTTTTCACCCTGAAAAACTAGAGGCAGGTTATAGTTTGCCGTTTTTCTGATTCTTATATGTAAAGGGCATTTGCTTATGGACAACCTGGTGCAAGAGGCAATGGAGATCATAGTGTTATTAGCTCCAGTATCCAGAAGTGGCTTTGACCTTGATTCAAAGAAACAACACAGTAGTAAAGGAGAAACTCAAAAACAAACAAACAAACAACAAAAAAAAAGGAGATGTGGAAATATATTTGAAGAGATCTACCAGTAAATAGGAGGAAAAGGCAGAGATAGGAAACAGAGAAAACATGAAAATAGAGGATAATTAGAGGATCCCTATACCTAACCCTAACCCCAACCCAACATCTGCATAACAGGAGTTCCAGAGAGAGAGAACAGATAAAACAAAATGGGAAATGTGACCGAGGAAATACTTTTAAAAAATATCCTAGAATGTAAGTATGTGAATTTCCAAATTGAGAGGATGGACTGAGTGTATCCACCTGACATGGCCAGCAAAGGCAGCAATGTCCATCTGTGCAGGGACACCTGTTCCTCTAGCCAGTCCTCCGGAACACAGGGCTTCACCTACACCACTTATCAGACCTTGCACCCTTCACCTTTTGCTCCAGATTACCCCTCATCATCACCCCTTCTGCACCCACAGCTGCATCTGGACAGCAGCAATGTTAGTTGAGACAGCTCCCCAAAGCCCACTGTTTATCAAGCATCTGAGGAGGCTTATGTGGGAATGGGAGCTACCCAGGCTCAACAACCTCTCACTCCCAGTTTGATACAACGTCTCCTCCTCACTCTCCTATCACATACTCCCCACATCTCCCTCTCTTAATATCTCCCCCTCCCACACATCTTGACCAGCATCTGTTCATCAATAACACAATCATTAGAGGTCCTTCATTTTGTAATCTAACTTTACATTGATAATTCTTAGGTTGTCATTTTTTTTCCCCCTCAAAACACTGAAGACCTGGCTTCACTGTCCTGGAATTAAACATTGTTGACAAGTTATCCAACTATGACTTGAATACACATGAGTCTTCAAAAATTTTTGATGTAATTAGTTTACTGATTGAAGTAGAAATTTGTCTGTGTGGCTTCTTTCTGTAGCTAATTATCCTCTCTATCATCTCTCTCAAAAAAGAGTTTGTTTTTGTTTTTCCCTTAGGAACATGACTTCACTGGCCTTGTAAAGAAAAAACAAAAATACTGCACTTCAAAATACAACACATGCTCGCATTCACTGGGGTAGATGATAACTTGGCTAAAATCAATTCTTATTCCTGCTTATGGGTAAGGCTAGGAAAATTGATATGTGAACAACAGTTCTTTTGAAATTTGTCATGAAAGTGCACACACACAACACATACACACACAGTGTACACACACACATTCTATTGGCAGCTATTTTTAGCTGATCAATATGGGGCAGCGAGGTATACACGAATCCATCGTGTTAGGCTCTTATCTGAAAAGTGTCCAAATGGTAATATGATAGCATTGTAAATTTCAATAGAGAGAAGAACTCAAGATTAGTTTTGTACTGTGATCACCTCTGGTCAGCTGCATAAATTTTAGAAAATTAAAACTGTTCTCTCACCCAGGGAAACTGAAGGGAGGCTGTTATTCTTCCTCTTCATCTTTTGACAGTTAGAGCAGAAATTGACCCGGGGTGACAAAAAATATTCTTGAAGTAGCAACAAAAAATCAGACAGTCAGCTAGGGGTTATTTCTGGTGGTTGCAGCTGAGTCCAGAGCCTGGTGGCTTGGGCACCAGTCATAGGCCATTCCTAGGCCAGGAACTTGACCCATCCCCCTCCCTTTAGTCCTGCTCAAGCCTGTTTCTCCAGCCTTCTGATACCTCCCAATGGACTGCCTTCTTGCTAAGCTTCAGATTCAGTTTCAGTAGTTCGTAACCAAGGAAGCAAGATCAATTCTGAGGAAGCTTGTGACTTTATGGCTGTTGACCAAACTTCTTTGGGGGAATATTGAAAGAGTTTGGCATGTCTGTGCGTGATGAAGATGTGTAGAGCATCCTTTTTCCTTAAAGTAGCAAAAACCAGATGTCTCACAAGCATCAGAGGGGCTCCATCTGTGCAGAGTGGGAAGTCGTTACTTTCAGTGAAAGTGGTTTGGCAAAATAAACTATTTATCGTTTCCAAAACATTGGCAATCTTTGTTATTTCAAAAGGAGCTCAGATAATAAGATTTTTTGATGGCATTAGCATGTAAATAGTGAATATAAAAAAGGAGGTGATTACATAAAAAGATGTCTGTAGTTTCAACAGTTGCATACTGAAAGGGAATAAGGAGGCTGTCAATTGCTTGATGATTTTCTTCAAAATGTTAAAAGCAATGTCAACTATTCCAGAACGTGTCATTAGACAAAAAAATCACTTCCAGTTTTTCCTCTATTCTACTCCACAAACCAGCTTGACTATTTGGAACACGTGACTTGACTTAAGCCTCTCCAGTAGAGTGAAGCTTCCTGAGTTTGGCAACTTTCTAGAATGTGTTTAGAAAAGGTTTTTGTGAAATGGTAAATTCAGTATTTAGGAAGGTTCCACCTTCTTCAAGTTAAGATTTCCTGACTTCACCACATCCTCACCTAAAATGTTTTGTTTAGATCTGTTTTTAGGATGAGCAGATGTGAAGTGCTTTATCAGTTTCCTGGATTAATACTTCAATTGACAAGACTTTTTGGCCCAGAAAACACTATGGCTTTTGTGTTCTACCATCATGTCACATCAACAATACAAGTGAAAGTGTGTTTACTGGAGTCATCATCCTTTCATTTCTTTGATACTGCAACTTAAATGGGTCTGTAATAACAAATAATAAATCATTCCTCAGTAATGCTATTTCAACTGACTTGTGAAACTCATTTATTTTGCATTTTTAATGAATTTTCAAAGATCCATGTAAGTTTTATGTTCACTAAGGAGACTGTACGATATTTAAGAAATTTATGTAATGAACGAAAGACAGCAGATTTCACCATTTATCCAAAACTTTAATGACTTTTAATCCTTATGTACACCTGAAGATTATAACAACATTTAGAATGCATGTCATTCCTGATATTCAACCACAGTCAAGGAGAGAGTTGCTTGGTTTTATTTTGTCTTGTTTACCTTTGTAATATAGTGATTTCTGATACCTTTCACAGTTGTCTTGCAAAGAGTTTTTAGATGTATAGCATTTTCATGAAATAATAATATATGAATATATATGAGACTGTGGAATATTCCAAATGCCCTGGATTTCTCAAAAAGTAAATTGCTACCGGGCATGGTGGCTTATGCTTGTAATCACAGCACTTTGGGAGGCCGAGGCAGGTGGATCATGTTATCCTTCTCCCTTTCCCCCACTGTCCCTCCCATAGCCCCCCACAATAGACCCCAGTGTATGATGCTCCCTTCCCTGTGTTCATGTGTTCTCATTGTTCAACACCCACCTGTAAGTGAAAACCATACGGTGTTTGGTTTTCTGTTCTTGTGTCAGTTTGCTGAGAATGATGGTTTGCAGGTTCATCCATGTCCCTACAAAGGACACAAACTCATCATTTTTTATGGCTGCATAGTATTCCATGGTGTATATGTGCCACATTTTCCCTTTCCAGTCTATCATTGATGGACAGTTGGGTTGGTTCCAGGTCTTTCCTATTGTAAACAGTGCCACGATGAACATACATGTGCATGTGCCTTTATAACAGAATGATTTATAGTCCGTTGGGCATATACCCAGTAATGGGATTGCTGGATTAAATGGAATTTCTATTTCTAGATCCTTGAGGAATGGCCACACTGTCTTTCACAATGGTTGAACTAATTTACACTCCCACCAACAGTGTAAAAGTGTTCCTATTTCTCCACATCCTCTGCGGCATCTGTTATCTCCAGATTTTTTAATGATGACCATTCTAACTGGCATGAGGTGGTATCTCAATGTGGTTTTGATTTGCCTTTCTCTAATGACCAGTGATGATGAGCATTTTTTCACTTTTGCTGGCTTCATATATGTCTCCTTTTGAAAAGTGTCTGTTCATATCCTTTCCCCACTTTTGGATGGGTTTGTTTGTTTTTTTCTTGTAAATCTGTTTTAGTTCTTTGTAGATTATGGATATTAGCCGTTTATCAGATGTGTAGATTGCAAAAATTTTTTCCCATTCTGTTGGTTGCCAGTTCGCTCTAATGATGGTTGCTTTTACCTTACAGAAGCTCTGAAGTTCAATTAGATCCCATTTGTCTATTTCGCTTTTATTGCCAATGCTTTTGGTGTTTTAGTCATGAAGTCCTTGACTATGCCTATGTCCTGAATGGTTTTGCCTAGGTTTTCTTCTAGGGTTTTTATGGTGTTAGGTTGTGTGTGTAAATCCTTAATCCATCTGGAGTCAATTTTAGTGTAAGGTGTCAGGAAGGGGTCTAGTTTCTGCTTTCTGCACATGGCTAGCCAATTTTCCCAACATCATTTATTAAACAGGGGGATCCTTTCCTCATTGCTTGTTTTTGTCAGGTTTGTTGAAGATCAGATGGTTGTAGATGTGTGGCGTTACTTCCAAGGCCTCTGTTCTGTTCCGTTGGTCTATGTCTCTGTTTTGGTACCAGTACTATGCTGTTTTGATTACTGTTGCCTTGTAGTAGGGTTTGAGGTCTGGTTGCATGATGCCTCCAGTTTTGTTCTTTTTGCTTGGGATTGTCTTGGCTCTGCGGGCTCTCTTTTGTTTCCATATGATGTTTAAAGTGTTTTTTTTTTCCAGTAAAAAAGCCCTTCAAAAATCAGTAAATCCAGGAGCTGGTTTTTTGAAAAGATCAACAAAATAGACAGACTGCTAGCCAGATTAATGAAAGAAAAAAGAGAGAGAAGAATCAAATAGATACAAGAAAAAATGATAAAGGGGATATCACCACCAATCCCACAGAAATACAAACTATTATCAGAGATTACTACAAACAACTCTATGCACATAAATCAGTAAACTTGGAAAAATGGATACATTCCTGGACACTTGCACCCTCCGAAGACTAAACCAGGAAGAAGTTGAAACCCTGAATAGACCAATAAGAAGGGCTGAAGTAGAGGCTGCAATTGATAGCCTACCAACCAAAACTAGTCCAGATCCAGATGGGTTCACAGCCTAATTCTACCAGACGTGCAAGAGGAGCTGGTACCATTCCTTCTGAAACGATTCCAAACAATACAAAAAGAGGGAATCCTCCCCAACTCATTTTACGAGACCAACATCATCTTGAGACTAAAACAAGGCAGAGACTCAACAAAAAAAGAAAACTTCAGGTCCATCTCCATGATGAACATAGATGCAAAAATCTTCAATAAAATACTGGCAAACTGATTGCAATAGCACATCAAAAAGCTTATCAATTACAACCAAGTAGGCTTCATCCATGGGATGCAAGGCTGGTTCAACATACGCAAGTCTGTAAATGTAATCCATCACATAAATAGAACCAAAGACAAAAACCACATGATTATCTCAATAGATGCAGAGAAGGCCTTTGACAAAATTCAACAACGCTTTATGCTAAAAACTCTCAATAAACTAGGTATTGATGGAACATATCACAAAGTAATAAAAGCTATTTATGATAAACCTACAGCCAATATCATACTGAATGAGCAGAAACTGGAAGCATTCCCTCTGAAATCTGGCACTAGACAAGGATGCCCTCTTTACCACTCCTGTTCAATAAAATATTGGAAATTCTAGCCAGAGCAATCAGGCAAGAAAAAGAAATAAAGGGTATTCAATTAGGAAAGGAGGAAGCCAAATTGTTTCTATTTGCAGATGACGTGATTATATATTTAGAAGACCCAATCGTCTCAGCCCAAAATCTCTTGAAACTGATAAGCAACTTCAGCAAAATCTCAGTATACAAAATCAATGTGCAGAAATCGCAAGCATTCCTATACACCAATAACAGACAAACAGAGAGCCAAATCAAGAGCGAACTCCCATTCACAATTGGTACAAAGAGTAAAATACCTAGGAATACAAATAGCAAAGGATGTGAAGGACCTCTTCAAGGAGAACTACAACCCACTGCTCAAGGAAATAAGAGAAGACACAAACAGATGGAAAAACATTCCATGCTCATAGTTAGGAAGAATCAATAGTGTGAAAATGACCATACTGCCCAAAGTAATTTATAGATTCAACACTATCCCCATCAAACTACCAGCGACCTTCTTCACTTTCATTCTTGATGATGTTTTCGTTGGATATAGAATTCTGGGTTGCAGTTTTAAACTTTTTTATTCTCCACTTTAAAAATGTTGATCCACTGTCTTCCAGCCTTATGATTTTTTTATAAGTCAGCCACTAATTGAATCATTGGTCTCTTGTTTGTAATATGTCAAGATTTACTCTTTTGTCTTTCAGCAATCCGATTATATGGTGTTCTTTAACGTGGACTTCTTTGTATTTTGTTCTGCTTAGTATTTGTTTAGCATCTATGTCTACGCATATCTGTCTTTCATAAATTAGACAATCTTTAGACCTTCCTCAGCTGGGATTCTTTGCATCTCTTCCACACATACATGCTTCAGGGGTCAGTCAGAGATTTGGCAGAGAGAGATTGGGGGATCCCCTGTCTGGCTTGTTCCCCTACAGGATTCCCCCACTCTCTTCAGCTTTCACAGTTTTATATTTTCTCTTTTTTGGTTGACAGGACAGAAAGAATACAGTTTTTCCACATGAGTTCCTGCCTGTGTTCTGTGCCTTGTGTAGATTAAACTTAGTCTTGGACTAAAAGCCTGAGGAATGGAAATTTACTCATATATATCTCTCTAAAAATATAAAAATATTTTTAGAAATGTAGTGTGACCTAAGTGTACAGTGGTTATAAAGTCTATAGTAGTGTACAGTTATGTCCTAGCCCTTTACATTCACTCACCCATCACCCACTGTCACCCTAGAGTGGCTTCCAGTCCTGCAAGCTCTGTTCATACCAAGTTCCCTAGACAGGTGTACCATGTTTTATCTTTTGTATTGTATTTTTACTATGATTAAATACACAAATACTTCCCATTGTATTACAGTTGCCTACAGTATTCAGTACAGTGACATGCTATACAGGTTTGTAGCCTAGAAGCAACAGACTATATCATGGAGCCTTGGTGAGTAGTAGGGTTTACCACCTAGGTTTGTTAAGTACACTCCGTGATGTTCGCACAATGATAAAATTGCGTAATGATGCTTTCTCATCATGTATTTCCATTGTTAGGTGACACATGACTGTACCTTGCACTCAGCAAATATTTTATCTGCTTAGTGTTCTTTATGTTGAGAAATGACTTAATGTTTATTCTCCCAAAACCTGAATCCTTGAGAGTCCTTTGTGTATGAGTTTGCTAAGGTCTTATGTTGAGTTTTACTAATGGAGGTTTCTTAGATTTCCCATAGTAATGATAATGAATGACAGTCATATGAGTGTGAGGAAAGTTTTAGTTTGCTCCCATTATGTAGTAATAATCTGTTTTCCCTTCACAATGATGACCAATCACTCTAGCCAACATCTAATATCCCTTTTCCCAAAAAGTTTCTTGTTTCTTGAGTAGTCTCAAATGACCAGTTTAACCCCTTGTTGAATAGAAATATGTGTGGCTCCAAAAGGAACATTCTTCTCTTGGAAACAAAGACTCTTAGGGTATGAGGAGAAAATATTTTGCAAGTAATCTATTGGTATCATAACAAGAAATGCCATTTTATCTTTAATTTGGGGTTTACTAGATCCAGGTATTTTGGCTGTCAGAAAAATAATATCCTATAGATTTCTTTGTTCAAAATATATATTGTGTTCTATAGAAAACTATGTCTCAGCATTACAATGTATTATCTGTATTATGTGAGTCAAGTATTATCTGAGACCGTTCAGCTCTGCTCTAGAGTAAGCTGATTTCGGTAACTTACTCTGGGAAGACCAGGAAATCTCATGAATGTAAGGCTATTGTGTTACTTGTTTGCTATAAAATGCCTTCCTTTTTCAAAGCAGTATTGTGTGAAATGCCATGATGTTGATCACGGTATTCAGCAAATCCTTATGTTACTAGTGGCAGAAGCATTATGTGCAGTGAAGGCAAATATGCATCCAGGATATGTGTCTAGGCCAGTAAGGGCAAATCACAGTCCCATCCGTCATAGAAGGGGTATCATATACTTAACCTGCCACCAGGTGGAGGATCACTCCCCTGAAGGTATGTTGTGCCAGTCAGGATTGGCTACTGGTACTGACAAGTTGGGCCCTGGGAAATGGTGGTCAGGATGGCCTTGGAAAAGGGGGAATATATTGTTGCACATGTCATTTGTAATGTGCCCTTAACCACTGGACATATTGCAAGGCATCACTGCATGGAACAGAAATCCAAATTTTGCACATTCTCACTTGTAAGTGGGAGCTAAACACTGCATACTCATGGACATAAAGATGGGAACAGTAGACAATGGAGACTACTAGAGGCAGGAGGGAGGGGAGAGGAGGAAGAGTTTAGTAAGTACCTGTTAGGTACTATGCCCACTACCTGGGTGATCAGATTATTTGTATCCTAAACCTCAGCACCACATGATATACCCATGTAACAAGTGGGCACATGTAACCCCCCATATCTAAAATAAAAGTAAAACTTATTTTAAAAAGAATTCAAAAATAAATAAATAAAAGACTCCATTGCATTGCAAAGCCATAATATTGTTATGTTTTTCATCCTCAGCTATACATATCTTTAAGAGGCATGTTAGTACCTGCTCCTTTCTGCTCTCAGATTCCGTCATCATGACATCCCCTGTCACAGAAGGCCAGGGTGATGTTCAGGCATGATGGCGAGATGGTCAAGGCTCCTAGAATCTGCATTGTGATACAGAACTGAAAATTGCCCTAACAAACATCAAAGAGTAATAGTGGATTCCTGATTTTTTTCTTGTTAGAGCAAGCTTTTTCTGGGCTCTTTGTATATTGGTATTCAAAAAACGAAGACAAAAATTAAAAAGCTTATGAGTAGCTGCATACAATTGTTAGGAGCTAATTGCTGCTGTCACCTGATTTACCTTGCCATAATCTGTCATCTTCTAAGATGCTTCCATATTCTTCACAGGTCAGTTGGTGAGTTTAGATGTAAATGTGACACCAAGCACCATCCTTGCCACTTTCAAGTCTTTGATGGTAACATTGATCTTGACAACTTTACCCATTTGCAAAGCAACTTTAGATTTACGATTTTGGAGGAAAATAAGAGTTCCACGTGTTCTTATTTGGCTATTTATATCATAATAGGCCTTACTCAGTGGATCAGTGAGCCAGGCACTTCTCTCTAGTCATGCACGCAGGAACTGGGAAGGACAGCCTTGGAGTTCTACTCTCCTCATAAGGTAGACTCCATGCAAAACAACATTTCTCAGATAGCCTCCATAGCAAAGCTGGTAGACTGTAGTGATGTCATGGGTTCCCAGACTTGTTGCACCAGTGTTCAGTAATCTCTAAAACAACTAGGTGTTTTCCTTTGTTATTGTATGGGCTCCCTAGTAAAAGGGCTCAGGTCTCTTTGGGGGAAGGTTGGGAAGAACAGTGACCACATGTACTTGTAATGTTGTCAAGACTCCAACTTCCTCTTCATTCAAAGGGCTGTTAGTTTCTGAGCTGACCCAAATGCCGGAATTGGGTAAGAGGCTATTACTCTGTATTTGGGGCTAAAACCAGACCTTTGTTTATCCATCCTGAACTTTTCTATTACGCAGACCTAATAGGACATTTGTAAACTATCCATGAATTTTGTGTCCAGAGACTTTACTATCCCCTAACAAGTAGCAAAGATCCCTGTCGGTTGAAGCATGTACTTCCCACTGTAGCCCAGCTGCCTAATATTTGGTCCACACCCATCTTATCTGTGACAGTTGGATGCTGCTATTTGACATCTAGAAAGACCATGTCAGTGGTAGCATCTTCCACTCACATTACTGGCCTAAAGAAAGGCAGCTACAGAGATTTTTATAGATGTTGATACTACTCTCCCATATGCAGTTATCTACATCCTGGCAGGAGCCATGTCTTCCAGGCTCACTGGGAGATAAGGTTAGTGGACAGTTCACAGTCCAGTCTTCTGCATTCTTATCTCTAGGACTTAGGTATCTTTCCTGCCCAGTACACTGAGGAATTTCTGGCATATCAATTTCTCTTAGAGAAGGCCACCACTGAGTTCAGTTTCCTTCTGTCAAAAGAGCAAGTTGCTAGAGGCACTTCAGAGTGGTCAAGCTAACTCATTTAACCTAGACTACCTTTAAAGACCATGCCTAGGGAAATATTTAGCCTAATCCAAAACTATGTCCAGCCCTCACTAGCCCAACTCCCTCAGAATCTGTAAATCGCTATTTGGGGCTTATGCTGGGCCCTGTGGGCCAGTGCAGGTTCTCAGGTCTACTCTGGTAGGACAGGACAGTGGCACAAGTGAGGCAAAGCAACTTTACTACTCACATGTAGGCACAAGGATAAACGCAAGCCTCGGGTCCTCGGTGAGCCAGCCTTTCAGTGCTAAGGAAAGCGGTACGGTGCAGGTGGAACCTCATCTGCCTGTGTTCCATGTTCCACTGCAGCTGAGGTACCCCGAAAGTACTTCGTTCTGGGTTTTATACCCTGGGTGCAACTTGGATGGCTAAGCCTAAGTACTGCAGAGCATCCTAGTCTGGTAAGAAGGAAGATGCAGACTGGGATGTTCTGGATATTTCCTCCTTATCTCAGGATGTTGCATTGCAAGCAAGAGGGTGAAGAGCTGGGCCAGCCAAGGCCATCCCGGGACCTGTCCTCCTGCAGGCAGTACTAAAGCTTTCTCAGTTACATAGACTTAATGGGACCTTAGAGAACCATCCGTTATATTTTTTTCCCCTAGAGACTTTACTATCTTTAAAAGTATGTGTGGATAGATCAGGAGGTGCTTGATCTATCTACAAAGAAAAATTAATTAGGAATTACTTTATTATAAAATGCTCCTAGAAGTCTTAATTGTGTTTATTTTTTAAAAAAACGAATGTTAGACTTGTGTGCATGGAAGTAATTAAGGTACATCATTGTAGTTTAAAAGTTGTACATGATATAAGACATTTTGTTTTTACTGTTTGTTTTTACTGAATGATCTATTCCCCATCCCAAGGCAAGCATGAATAAAATTAGGTTAAACGTAGAAAAAAAAAAAAGTATGTGTGAAGCATACATCTTTTAAAGTTTCTGTTAATGGACAGTTCTTACAAATCATTGGTGTGTAAACCTTTTCCTGGGTACAATTTGTGTTTTGCATCCCAGGGCCTTCAAGTCTCTGCATCTAGTAACAGGTTAGAGACAATTTTGGGGAGGGGTGGGAAAAAGGCCTGGAGGACCTTTTAAGAGGTTAATGCTATAAATGAAGCCATTAAGAGGTCTTTAAGCAAGGCAGGAAGAGGATCATCAGATTGGGAAGAAGGGGTGTTTCCCATTAATCAGGGAGCCTCAGGTCTTTGAGGGTTAGGAATATAAGGCCCTCAGATCTTTGGTTCCAATTCCCATATTCAAGATTATAGTAATTCCTTTTTGATGCCTTAATATTCACTGATTAAATCAGGCAATATTGTGAATTCCTCTGACTCTGAATTTTGTCAGTCCTCAGACTCAAACCTTGACTTTGATTTTTGGCTACAGAAGCCCTCTGCAGTAAAGATAAGTGATTCTTCCAGCACAGCCGTAGAAATCAAAGAAAGTCCCTGGTTTTCTTACCATGCTTTGGGCTAACAAATAAAGACTTTGGAAATTGTTTTCTTTCTTTAAGCTCTTCAGCTCAGATGCAGCCAGCTTACCTTATCATCTTTTATTTGAAGGCTTCCTGACAGCAGACACTTCTAGAATCAATTACTGCACCCATTGGGGTTCTAAGTTGCAAAGAGCAGGACTCACTGGAGCTAGTTCAAGCAGCAAAGTAATTTATTAAATCATATCAGAGGCTCCTGGAGGCTGCAGATGGGCCAGGGAGCAGCTTGAACAATGGTGTAGACAGCTTGCTCCAGGGGAAATCTGACAGGTGCCGCCATACACTGTCATAGCCTGCACCATGATGCTGGGGAAGGGGGTGCCACCACTGGGACCTCTTCCTGTTATGTCTCAGCCAAGACCCACTAGCCTCCCTGAAATGCTTTGAGGGCATCACCCCCTTCACGTCACTCTTTTCTGAGCTGGAGTCTCCAATGAGCACACTGGATTGGCAGAGCTTATATCACATGCCTGCACTCTACTCTCAAAGAGGTTAGGAGAGCAAGGTGTTCCTTTGACTGTGGGTGAGGGCACAAGGTGAGAAATTCTGCAAACTTTAGATAGGGATTTGAAAGGTATTATGAATACTTTACAAATATGAAGGCAGCTGTGGACTTTAACCAATGCCCACTGCAAAGAGCCAGCTCCAAATGTTACCTGCCCCAAATGTTGTCTCCTATTGCCTAATCTAAAGTGGCTCACACCCAGGATACCCTCTGTGCCTATTCACATCTTTTAAGGCATATAGCATATTTTGCAACTATCTTGCTGATGTATTTATTTGCTCTTTTTCTGTCTCTCACCTAATTAAAATGTAAAGCTCTATAAGAGCTTGGCACAGTTCCTGGCAGATGGTTGGTACTCTGTAAATATTTGTTGAGTTAATGTAGCTGTAAAATAAGGTGTTTCTGAATAACGATTGCAATGCTGATTTTCAGACTGACACTTTTTTCCCAAGGTGCTGCTGGATGGCCACCCAGGTGGGGGATCCCCATCTGGGGCTGGACTCTGATCTGTCCCTGCCCCTGCATCAGCCCAAGAAGTTTAATTTCTTCGTTGTCAGTGAAACGATAAACATTAGGGTTTTAAAATTTACTTATTTAACAGTGATTTTTTTTTTTTTTTTTTTTTTTTGAGACAGAGTTTCACTCTTGTTGCCTAGGCTGGAGTGCAAGGGCATGATCTTGGCTTTCCACAATCTCTGCCTCCCAGGTTCAAGTGATTCTTCTGCCTCAGACTCGCCAGTAGCTGGGATTACAGGCATGTGCCACCACATCCGGATAATTTTGTATTTTTAGTAGAGACTGGGTTTCTCCATGTTGGTTAGTCTGGTCTTGAACTCTTAGCCTCAGTTGATCTGCCCACTTCAGCCTCCCAAAGTGCTGGGATTACAGGTGTGAGCCACCATGCCTGGTCAACAGTGATTTTTTTTGACACCACAAATTATAAAGTGTTTCCTCCCTGGGTTAAGTCATTTATATAGGAATGGTTGGGTTGCTGCAATAAAGTGATACAGGTGGCCTTAATAATTTTGTATTCCTGAAATCCTTACCCTGAATTGGAAACCTACTAGGTGTTTTGTCTGTTCAGAACTCCCTAAGAGCTTGCTATTCCCTGGAATACGAACTCCACCCAGCACTCAGAGCCCCCGACAACTTGCTGTCCCCCTTTCTTTCCATCTTTGTTTTCTTTCTGTCCTGCACACTGAGCTCACATTTCAATCCATGTGTGATAAACACACTCTCAGAATGCCAGAGCTGAAAAGGACTCCAAAAGCAATCTTGCCAAACCTCTTGTTTTAATACAGGAAAATGCTAAACCCCAGTGAGGTTAGCTGATAGTAACATAGTACACACTAAATATTTCATGGACTGAGTAAATTTCCCAAGACTATACTCCTACATAGTGGAATAGTTGAACTTTAAAAGCAGCCTCTGAGCATTTTTATCCAGTGTTTAAGTTTTTGTTTCGGTCCTAGTAATAAATAACATTTACTGAGGACTTACTTAATGCCAGGTATATGTAGGAACACATTTAATCCTTGCAATATCCTTATGGAGAAGGTTACTATTGTTATCCCACTTCACAGTTGAGAAAACTGAGGCACAACTTATATAATTTAATCATAGCTGCCTAGTTAATAAGTGCCAGAGTGGGGATTGGAACTCCAGAGCCGTGTGCATAATGACTGGGTGATGCTGCCTACTGTGGGCTGAACTATCTTTCCTCAAAATTTGTGTGTTAACTTTCTAACCCCCAGGAACTCGTAATGTGATTAAGTTGATCTTTGACAGGATCTTTAGAGAGCTAATGACAGTAAAATTAGGTCACTGGGATGGGCCCTAATCCAATAGGACTGGTGTCCTCATAAGGAGAAGAGATTAGGACACAGGCATGCACAAAGGAAGACCATGTGAGGTCACAGGGAGAAGGTGGCCGTCCACAAGCCAAGGAGAGAGGCTTAGGAGAAACCTATCCTGCCGACACCTTGATCTCAGACTTCCAGCCTCCAGAACAGTGAGAACATAAATTTCTGTTGTTTAAACCAGGGGGTCCCCAATCCCCAGACCATGGACATGTATCACTCCGGGGCCTCTTAGGTGAGTGATTGCAGATCAGTGAGGGTTATGGCCTGAGCTCCGCATGCTGTCAGATTAGCAGCAGCGTTAGATTCTCATAGAAGCACAAACCCTACTGTGAACTGCGCATGCGAGGGATCTAGGTTGCATGCTCCTTGTGAGAATCTAACTAATGGCTGATGATCTGAGGTGGAACAGTTTCACCTTGAAACCATCATCCCCCGCTACACTGCCCCCACACCCCGCCATCTGTGGAAAAATCGTCTTCCATGAAACCTGTCGCTGGTGTCAAAGAGGTTGGTTGGGGGCCGCTGGTTTAAACCACTCAGGCTATGACACTTTGTCACAGCAGCCTGAGCAAACTCAGACACTGACTGCCCTCACGTGGATACTGACTCCCACATCCCCCAAAGCCTTGGCATCTTCTTTCATGTCATTCCCTCCATCTCCTATGTTCTTTGTCCCACTTTTTACCTCCCTTTCATCCCTCCACCAAGTCCCTATTGTATCTGAACCACCTTAATTACTGTCTCCTCCATGAAGTTTTAAAAAATTAACCCCTAAAATATGCAATTGCTGTATTCTTGTCCTTCCTAAACCTTCCCTGTCTCTCTATGGTGGGCTTAATACATTCTGCCTTGATTTATGATAAATCTGTGCAACTGCTCTATACCTCCGTACTAGATAATGAGTTATCTAAAGACAATGGCTAGGATGAATTCGTCTTTGTTCATTTCAAGTTATATTTACGAGGCCCCTGCTGGATACACCCAGCACTATGTCAGGAGGTCAGAGTAAAAGGCTAAGGCATGGTCTCTGTCCTGAGGCACCCACGGTCTAGTAAAGGAAGCTTTACGTTCTTGGCAATACCCATACTACCTCGCATTTTTTATTATCTAATATGGCTTGGTTGCATTTAATTGAAAATTGATTTACCCAAAAGAAGATAAATTAAAGATGTAAATGAGATCAGATTGCTTTATAAAATAGCACCAGGCTCTGAGGCAAGAGATCTTTCTTCCTACTTGATAAGCTGGGTGTGGCCATCCAGGGAAGGTGGCCACAGCCACCCCAGGTAACTCCTTGGCAAGTGCATCTGAAGCCTGGGACATCACTGTTAGACAAACATAAAATCCAGAGGTCTCCTTGAAATGACTTGTGTAGCAGAGGCTTTCATTAGACAAACTTGGGTCTGAAGATTTATGCAATGACCGTGCAAGCTGGAGACTCCTATATCAGAGCGTGAAGCCCCTGCCTTGTGGCAGGCAGCTGAGACTGGATCAATGTGTGTGTCTGATCATCTCAGTCTCCGTAAGACCCAACCTTCCTCTTTGATGCCACCTCAACATGAATGGTGATGGCAGACAGACTTCTGCAGCAATTATGAAAGACTGATTTCATCATATCTACTCAGAAGTCACCTGTCTCTGGTACCCAGGTACAGGGTGGCGTTGGACAAGTGAAGGAATGGAAAGAGCTCCTCTGTGCTTCATCTTTGACCTTGCTTGTGGTTTTGTTACAAAAGCAGGGACATTATGAGTCAATAATGAAATCTATTCCATCCTTGTCAGGGAGAATATTATATTCCCAATTATTTCATGAGAGCTATGTAATGTTTTATTAATGCCTTCAATGTAGCCTAACATCATTCCAAAATAGGTTAAAAGCACTCTTGAAATTGCTGCAAACTAAAAATGCAAGGTAGGCATGGCCAACAAAGTTCCAAATAGTCTACATGCTTGGACCTTGAAGTGAGAGTAGTGGGAAGGAAGGATAAAGAGAAGTGGAGGAAGAGAAGGTAGGGAAAAGGGAAAGGGAAATAGAGGAGGAGGCCTAGTTGGGTGTGGTGGTATCATGCCTGTAATCCCAGCACTTTGGGAGGCTGGGGTAGGAGGACACTTGAACTCAGGAGTTCGAGACCAGCCTGGGCAATATAAGAAGACTCTGTGTCTACAAAAAATAAATTAGTCAGATCTGGTGGCACACACCTGTGGTCCCAGCTACTCAGGAGGCTGAGGCAGGAGGATCCCTTGAGCCCAGGAGGTCAAGGCTGCAATAAACCATGATTACACCACTGCGCTCCAGCCTGGGAAACAGAGTGCGATCCGTTCTTAAAAAAAAAAAAAAAAAAAAAGAGAGAGAGAGGCTGGATGATTCTCACTTAAGAAGATTCTCCTTCCCCTTTTCAGAATCTTCACACTGAAGGTTAGATCTCTCCTATTTATAACCTCTCTGTATCGGGACCCTTCTCACTGGCTTTTGAAGATGGTCCTTCACTTACATCCACTCCACGGGTCCTGACTCCATTTATAGATTCCAAGTAGAGAAGCTGATGAAAAATTTGGGATAAAGTTCAGAGAGGGAGGAGGGCTGCCCTGTCTGCTGAGGAGAAACAGAAGCGGTGGATGAGCAGGTGGTGGAGGGAATGTCAACTTTGTTCTGCCAAGATTATGTGCGTAATAACACCCTGTAGGGAACACGGAATTTGGGTGATATATTTTTAAAGCACATTAACCATTACACACATAATGGAACGAACAGGTAGATGCAAATGGTAATCTCAAGATGGGTTAATCCAGTTGTGGCCTCAGTCATCAAACCTAAAACTTTCTGTTGTTTTCTTGAAAGCAACCAATAATTAGGGACTCTCGATGAAAGAAATACTTGCTAAAAAGAGGCAGAATGAAATCATTGTTAAGCCTTAAATTTTAAAGTTATATTGATGCTGTTTTTTTTTTTTTTTTTTTTACAAAGAAGCTGATGAAAGTGGGGTACTCCCCTCTCCACCCTAAACCAGTATTTTTCTTGTTCCCTTTGGCATTGGCCTGTGTCCTTAGTCTAACACTATCAGGATCTTCACAGGCTTTGGGCTCGTTAACTTTTTACTCTCACTCAGAATCCTGTAGCTGATCCTCAGGAGGTGCATGCTGTCTGCCTCAGGCAAGCTCAGAGCTTCTGCAGACACTTTGGAAGACAACCTGGCAGCCTTTTCCCATTAGCAGCAGGGCCTGGGTTCACACCTGCCACCTCCATTACTGATTTTATATCCTCTTTCCTACGTGTTTTGTCTTTTCTTCAGAGAACAGGAATCTCGCATGATCTTGGCTTGTCTAATGAGGTTATTCCGTAGGCAGGCAGCCCTGAGTTGACTATGAATATGTACCTCGGTTACCTATGCATTGAGGTCATTTCTGTCCACGTTAAAGAATGGAAAGAGACAGGAGAAATAATCCAGTCCCATGATTCTCAATGTCCTAGTCAGTTCCAGCTACTATAACAAAATACTTCAAACTGAGTGGTTTAAATAGCAAACTTATTTTTTACAGTTCTCAAGGCTGGGAAGTCCAAGGTCAAGGTGTCTAGGGATTCAGTGTCTGGTGAGGGTTCTCTTCCTGGTTTGCAAATGACCACCTTCTTGTTGAAATTTCACATGGCAGAGAGAAAGGAAGAGAACTCTCATGTTTCTTCTTAGAACACTGATGACAGGCTCTATCCTGTGACTTAACTATCTCCCAAAGATCCCACCTCCAGATAGTATCACACTGGGGATTAGGGCTTCAGCATATGAATTTGGGGGGAGGGGTGAGCACAAACATCCAGCATTCAGCCTATAGGACTCAATAAAGAAAAACTGCCCCCGTCCCCAGAAAATGTGTTGGGAATTTGTGGAGACCTTTTTGGTTGTCATAGAGATTGGGGGTAGCACCAGCACTTAGTGGGGGCCTGCGACATGCTGCAATATATAACCTCAGGAAGCTTTTCTCCCAGGTTGAGAGAAAACTACGTACTCTACAACTTTTAAAAATGCTCTACTGTTTTGGTACCAGTACCATGCTGTTTTGATTACTGTAGGTTTGTAGTATAGTTTGAAGTCCGGTAGTGTGATGCCTCCAGCTTTGTTCTTTTTGCTTAGAATTGACTTGGCTATGCGGGCTCTCTTTTGGTTCCATATGAAGTTTAAGGTGGTTTTTTCCAGTTCTTCAAAGAAGGTCATTGGTAGCTTGATAGGGATAGCATTGAATCTGTAAATTACTTTGGGCAGTATAGCCATTTTGACAATATTGATTCTTCCTAGCCATGAACATGGAATATTTCTCCATCTGTTTGTGTCCTCTCTTATTTCATTGAGCAGTGGTTTGTAGTTCTCCTTGAAGAGGTCCTTTACGTTCTTTCTTAGTTGTATTCCTAGGTATTTTATTCTCTTTGTAGCAATTGTGAATGGCAGTTGATTCTTGATTTGGCTCTCTTTAAGTCTGTTATTGGTGTATAGGAATGCTTGTGATTTTTGCTCATTGATTTTATATCCTGAGACTTTGCTGAAGTTGCTTATCAGTTTCAGGAGATTTTGGGCTGAGACGATGGGGTCTTCTAGATATACAATCATGTCATCTGCAAATAGAGACAATTTGACTTCCTCCTTTCCTATTTGAATACCCTTTATTTCTTTTTCTTGCCTGATTGCTCTGGCTAGAACTTCCAGTACTATATTGAATAGGAGTGGTGAGAGAGGACATCCTTGTCTAGTGCCAGATTTCAAAGGGAATGCTTCTAGTTTTTGCCCATTCAGTATGATATTGGCTGTTGGTTTGTCGTAAATAGCTTTTATCATTTTGAGATACGTTCCATCAATACCTAGTTTATTGAGAGTTTTTAGCATAAAGGGCTGTTGAATTTTGTCAAAGGCCTTCTCTGCATCAATTGAGATTATATGTGGTTTTTGTCTTTGGTTCTGTTTATGTGGTGGATTATGTTTATAGATTTGCGTATGTTGAATGAGCCTTGCATCCCCCGGGATGAAGCCTACTTGATCATGGTGTATAAGCTTTTTGATGTGCTGTTGCAATCGGTTTGCCAGTATTTTATTGAAGATTTTTGCATCTATGTTCATCATGGATATTGGCCTGAAGTTTTCTTTTCTTGATATAGACCAATGGAACAGGACGGAGACCTCCAACGCAACACAACACATCTACAACCACCCGATCTTTGACAAACCTGACAAAAACAAACAATGTGGAAGCGAGTCCCTGTTTAATAAACGGTGTTGGGAAAACTGGCTAGCCATGTGCAGAAAGCAGAAGCTGGACCCCTTCCTGACACCTTACACTAAAATTAACTCCAGATGGATTAAAGACTTAAACATAAGACCTAACACCATAAAAACCCTAGAAGAAAATCTAGGCAAAACCATTCAGGACATAGGCGTAGGCAAGGACTTCATGACCAAAACACCAAAAGCAGTGGCAACAAAAGCCAAAATAGACAAATGGGACCTAATCAAACTCCACAGCTTCTGCACAGCAAAAGAAACAGTCATTAGAGTGAATCGGCAACCAACAGAATGGGAAAAAATTTTGCAGTCTACCCATCTGACAAAGGGCTGATAACCAGAATCTACAAAGAACTGAAACAGATTTACAAGAAAAAAACAAACAAGCCCATTCAAAAGTGGGCGAAGGATATGAACAGACACTTTACAAAAGAAGACATACATGAAGCCAACAAACACATGAAAAAATGCTCATCATCACTGGTCATTAGAGAAATGCAAATCAAAACTACATTGAGATACCATCTCACGCCAGTTAGAATGGCAATCATTAAAAAATCTGGAGACAACAGATGCTGGAGAGGATGTGGAGAAATAGGAACGCTTTTACACTGTTGGTGGGAGTGTAAATTAGTTCAACCATTGTGGAAGACGGTGTGACGATTCCTCAAGGACCTAGAAATAGAAATTCCATTTGATCCAGCAATCCCATTACTGGGTATATATCCAAAAGACTATAAATCGTTCTACTATAAGGGCACATGCACACGAATGTTCATTGCAGCACAGTTTACAATAGCAAAGACCTGGAACCAACCCAAATGCCCATCGATGATAGACTGGACAGGGAAAATGTGGCACATATACACCATGGAATATTATGCAGCCATCAAAAACGATGAGTTCGTGTCCTTTGTAGGGACATGGATGAACCTGGAAACCATCATTCTCAGCAAACTGACACAAGAACAGAAAATCAAACACCGCATGTTCTCACTCATAGGCGGGTGTTGAACAATGAGAACACGTGGACACAGGGAGGGAAGTATCACACACTGGGGTCTGTCAGGGGGGAAAAGGGGAGGGATAGTGGGGGGGTGGGGAGTTGGGGAGCGATAGCATGGGGAGAAATGCCAGATATAGGTGATGGGGGAGGAAGGCAGCAAATCACACTGCCATGTGTGTACCTATGCAACAATCTTCCATGTTCTTCACATGTACCCCCAAACCTAAAATGCAATTAAAAAAAATAAAAAAAAAAATAAAAAAAATGCTCTGCTGGACCTTCTTAGGACTTTTTATAATTATCCAAGCCTTGATTCTAGTTTACCTAAAAAGATAAAATATATTTTATGTATCCATGTGAATGAATTTGTCAGTTATAGAAATTGAGCGAGGAAAGTACTAACCTTTCTTTTGAACTTCCTTGGATGCAACAATATGCATTGATCTGTGTAGCGGCTACATTCACGGAGGTTCTATGGATGGTTTCCTGGTCTATGCTATTATATCATCCATCGCAGTTGGGTCTGAACATTTACACATGAAAATAACATTTTATAATTAATTATAAATTATATTTTTATATTATGGTTGGGACACTTAATTTTTTAAAATTATGTCTGGGCATCAATTACATTATTTATAAATTTCATTGCAAAGGGGCATTACAAAATGTGTGTTAATAAAGGATACAACAGTTCAGATTCCATTCATGAATGTTTCAGCATTTATTTAACTAGTCTTTCATTGATGCACACTTGGGCTATTTCTAATGTTTTAATTTTACAAATAATGTTGCAGTGAAGAACTTTATAGATACCATTTCATATGTTCACAGTGTTTGAATTTTATTAGTTAATAACGTTAACAATCCAGGAAATTTTTCACATCAAGGTTTGGGTTTCTGCTTTTTGATAACAGTGAAATTCTAGCAATCCTGGAGCTTTCGTTTCTGCCTGGTAATGTCTGGGACTGAGAAGTAGCTGCCCACTTTTGACAAGCTACGTTAGTCGGCTCAGGCTGCCGTAAGAAAATATCACACACTGGGTGGCTTAAACAACAGAAATTTATTTCTCACAGTTTTGGAGGCTAGAAAGTCCAAGTCGAGGTTCTGGCAAGGTAGGTTTTATTCTGAAGCCTCTTGTCTTGGCTTGTAGGTGGTATTACCTTGCTGTGTTCTCAGATGACCTCTCCTTTGTGCACTCTCAAAGATAGAAAGGGAGACAGAGAGAGAGAGAGAGAGAGAGAGAGAGAGAGTTATCTAGTATCTCATTTTATAAGGTTACCCATCTTATCAGAGTAAGGCCTCACCTTTATGAACTCATTTAACCTATCTCCAAATACGGTAACATTGGGAGTTAGGGCTTCAGTATATGGATGTGGAATGGGAGGAACACAATGTATTCTATAGCACAAGGCACGTCCCCTCCAGTTGCCATAGTTTCCATCACTCCTTATTGTCTTCTTAACACTGACTACAATCAGTTCCCATTCATTGTAACACATGGGCTGCTGTATTTCTTTTTTTGTTAGAAATTTCTTTATTATTACTTATTCTTATTAAGCACCAGGTTAATACTGCAGAAAATTTTAAATCACCCTTGATAACCCACTTTCTTTTCTCCTACCCGAATTCTTGATCAAGAGTTTTTCAAGTAAAGACATGCTCTTCTCTCTTCTGTATAAAACTTTATGAAATAAAAGCAAAAGATTGTGTATATCTTGCCGGAAAATGCTGCCCAGGGCTCTGGAGATGGTGGCTGCCCGAGCTCCCTTCACTGTCCAGGTCCTGAAAGACTCTTGTTCGTCAACTATCTCTTCACAAAGCAAGTCCACCACTTGCTGGGTTTATCATTCTGAGGGTTGAAAACTTTCTCACAGTCTCAGTCCAGTCTCTTGCCTTACCTGTTGTAGATAGGCTCTCATCACTTCATCTTCCTGTTTGTTTGCAGGTTTGGCATAAATCGCATTAAGTGGAAAATCAGGCTCTCCAGGAATGGGAAAATTAGTGATTCCTAGTGTATACATTTCTTTCTCACCTTTGCTTTTGGATTGCACTTTTGGAGTTTCTTCAGACAATCAGAAATGTAGAGAGTTACATATATCAAGGTCCTATCAGCTTCATTCTTAATTTCATAGTTCTTGAAGAAGACATTGGCCTTGAAGTAATAGATGGCTTCATCCACAGTATCTGTATCTTTTGTCTCTCTGGGGGCAGGTCTTTGAATTGACTTCTGGGAGGTAACAGTGCCATGTTTCCAATGAGTTTAGTGTCAGGATCCATGAGAGAAGAGTGGTAAGCCAGCATCTTGGCGGCGCCCGGGTTTCAACCCAGAGGAGCAGGATCGAGTTAGAGCGGTGCACTCCCGCTCTGGCAGCCGGGTCGGACTGCTGTATTTCTTATAAAAAACCAGAGGCAGGCCAAGGGTGGTGGCTCAAGTCTGTAATCCCAACACTTTGGGGGGGCCAAGGTGGGACAATTGCTGGAGTCCAGGAGTTCGGGACCAGCCTAGGCAACATAGTAAGACCCCGTCTCAAAAAAAAAAAATTAACAAACAAAAAGAAGAAATTATGTCACTATTATGTCTATGGCTCTTTCAAAAAGTTAGAAAATTCAAGAGAACCTGTAATGGCCATGAGTTTCAAACAAAATGGGGGATACATATTTAGTGGAAGAAAATATTTTTGTGTGTATATTCAAACAGAATGTGATTTTTGTCAAAGAATAAGACTTCAGGTGCCATTGTGAAACAGACCAGCAGAAAAGCACAAACTTAGTCTGAATCACACAATTGGGTCATCTGCTTGGCCCTGTATACATCTGAGTTTGGGATCTCTGCGTGATTCTATTTTGACTCCTAAAATATCTGCCTCCATTTGTGTTGCGTTGCCTTTCTTCACATATCATGCAGATTACAAATATTGAGAAAAAAACCAACAGAACAGATACTCCCCCAGCCTCAGACACAGCAGCAAAATTCTAGCATGAATTCATTGTTTGTTGTTGTTGTTGTTGTTTTCATTTTTTGCTTTTGTTTTTGTTTTGAGACAGAGTCTCACTCGATTGCCCAGGCTGGAATGCAGTATCATGATCTCGAATCACTGTAACCTCCACCTCCCAGGTTGAAGGGATTCTCAAGCCTCAGCTTCCCAAGTAGATGGGATTACAGGCGTTCACCAACACGCGCAGCTAATTTTTGTATTGTTAGAAGAGACGGGATTTCACCATGTTGGCCAGGTTGCTTGCCAGGAGTTGGCCAAACTCCTGACCTCAAGTGATCTGCTCACCTTGGCCTTCCAAAGTGCTGGGATTACAGGTGTGAGCCACCCTGTCCGGCCTTTTCTTTTCTTTCTTTCTTCCTTTTTTTTTGTTTTTTAATGCTCTTAGAAATTTCTTTAAGTCTGTGGAACTGCCAATCTTTGAGAAACGGATTGCTATGTTCTCTTTCCCTATGCACTGCAGACATCATTTTATCAGTTTTCCAGTCTCATAAGTACACTGCCATGTGAAGGATGGTAGCCGTGTCCCTGTGCTGCTGCAGACTCAAGCTGAGCTGGCTGAGCTACTTGCCTTGTTCAACTCTTCAGCTCAGAAGGAAGCCAGGTTATTTGTGTTTGTTCATTTCCTCTCCCAAACATGAGCTTGCTGCTTGCTGCAGTACGACAGGCTATGAATTCAAAACAGGATAGAGCTGTCCAGTGGGTTACACTTCAAATGAATGTTCGGTCTTGACCATGGCCTCAGATTTAGTCACAAAATGGGGGAAGGGAGCAGTACACAGAGGAAAACAGATTCCTATAGAATTTCCAGATTTTCTTCAGCTTAATGGGGTCAGACATTCTAAGGTGAATAATCTTTCTAGAGGCAAATCAACCCTCTTTTCAAGGTAAATAAAAGTGATGGTTGTTACAGTCTATGCAAATGCCATAAGCAACAGTTTCAAAGCAAAAACAAGGTGAACTAACATGTTTCCTATTTTCCAAGTCCTGGATTTCTTTATCATTCTCTGCATGTGGGACACAACAAATAACCTTCCTTTGTTGGAGCTGATCTGCAACTTCAACCTTAGTGAAGCTCGCCTTTTGTTCTGGGAGAAAAAGTTTTCCCCTTACTGGTGTCATTTTGGTGTTGTAACAATCACAGTGCCACACCCCTGAGAACATTTGCCACAAGTCTGAAAGAAAAAGGCATCAGCAAGGGGAAGAAATTATTGCATGTTGGCTGACATTGCAAGGCATAGTGACTACTTTTTCTTGCAGTGTTTATGAAGCCTGACGGAAATAGGGCCATCATCTCAAAGCGGGGCAATTATTGAACATTTATATATAGTTTATCAAGTGCTTTATATACTTTTATCTCATTTAATCCTCCAACAATTTAATAAAAATGGAAGCCAGGAGAGATAAGTAATTATCCTAACTTTCCAGAGCTGCAGGTGGCAGAACTGAAATTCTCAGTCCAGTCTCTTTGCTCATTCATTCATTCATTCACCCATTGCATCCAACAAAAATCAAAGTCGTAATGTTTGTCTAACCCTAAAGCTTATGCTCTTTACCCTGAGGTCTTATGATTCCTTTAAAAGTCAAAATGTGTCAAAAATAATATTTAGAAGGCTGTTCTGGTGTCAGAGAAGTAAGAGCTGGTGGAGTCATTGGGGCCAAAAGTCATCAACTGTGAAGCAATCTTGACGGGTCAGGCTAGGAAAATCCTTTAACCCAGATGCTCAGCCCATCTGTGGGGAGTGGTAGATCATCTGTATAAATACAGATCACTCTTACACATACCACGGGGTAATGCCTGTTTGTCCTGGAGGGTCATTTGGCCCACTTACAGATTACAAGAGAGAAGGCAAGGCTAGCAAAAAGAAAGATGCTAATAAACTTGATACAGGTTGCTGCTGGGTGTTGTTTGGATCTATTTTGGTTTTCTTTAAGCTGTCATGTACTTCAGTGGGCCGAAACAGTGAAGAGAAATTCAACATAAAATAAGAAATGGATGAAAACTTGTGGTTCTCATCATAAGAACCAAAAGGACATTTTTAAAGTAATAAGATAGAGCTTACATTGGCCTTAAACCTGCTTATTTTCTTTAGCAACAAGAAAACAAAGAGACTTAGAGTACAATAAATTCTTTCTTTATTCAGGTGTTGCCATCTAAATACTCCATACACTTAGATATTTCTTTGTATTTTTTATGAATGACTTTTAAGATTTCCTTTAAGATTAGATTAAAAATAATCCTCTGTCAATAATTGAAAGCAGATGATCTTACAGAAGAAAATCTATCTGATGGAATATTAGGCTGACAGGCACACTTTAATATTACAATTACAAAGGATAAACTCTTTTCCTTGCTTGGAATGGAAACAATGGAGGCCATAAAGTATCTGGATTCTTTTTGCATTACAGGAGTAATGAGAAAATGGATAAAAAAAAATATATATCTCCTCTGTGGCAGTACAGCATGAATTCTGAACATCAGGCATGTGCACGCCAGGCAGAAAGCACAGGAGACTTGACTTGACTGCTGAGATAATTCATTTTTTATTTCTGGCAAGTCTTTCGTTTAAACATGAGGCCCAACCACACTGTTTCAGACAATATGCCAAATGGCATGTACAATATTTTGATTAAAAAAAAAAACAAAACAGTTCTCAGTGATCACTGCCCCTGGTTTTTGGTTTTTTTTTTTTTTTTTTTTTTTTGAGACAGGGTCTCACTGTGTCACTGAGGCTGGAGTGCCATCTTGAACTCCTGGGTTCAAGTTATCCTACTAAGTAGCTGGGACTATAGGCACCTGCCACCATGTCTGGCTAATTTTTAAATTTTTTGTCTTGCTATGTTGCTCAGGCTGGTCTCGAACTCCTGACCTCAAGTGATCCACCTGCCTCAACCTTCCAAAGTGCTGGGATTACATGTGTGAGCTGCCGTGCCCAGCCAACTCTTAATATTTTCTTGAGGTTATTATCCTCTTCCAACACATGTGGCCAGTCGTGTGCACTGTCCTCCACTAGCACATTGGGACAGTTGGGCCTACATGAGCCGGTTGGCACTTCCTACACCTCAAGTCCCAGGAAATTATTTTAGAATTGTCATGTGACCCAAACTGGGCCTCGGGAGTTTTCAGCTGGAGCAGATGAGGAAGATTGCCCTGGTATTTGCAATCTGGGTACCGGAAGGAAGTGATACCTTTCCAGCCATATGGAGGAAGCCCATCTGCAAAGGGAGGAAATGAGAACCCAGAGCAGGGGGGCTAAGCCAAATAAAAGAAACAAAATACCTAGGCTACATGGAGTCGGATTCAGTCTGGATTCTGTCATGCGGTTTTTCTAGTTATGGGAATCAATGAATTCCCTTATTTTTGGATGAGACTGGTTTGCGTTTCTGCCTTAGCTGATAACATCTTTCTAAGTGTTTCATACACAATAAGGGGCCATACAAATTTGAGGTAGTGGTAACATCTGAGAAAAAAATTCATTTCTTCTAATATTAGTTATTCCAAAACTCTTAGTCCAAGTTTCTTCATATAGTGTAAACTATAATTTAAACTCTACCTATATTATAGAAGTATTTTATAGATAAATGAAAAATATATATGAAATTAAAAACTGAAGAGATGAAAGTATTATTTTAATCATGGGCATATTTATTTTCCTTAACTTTGCCCATCTTATTTGAGAGAAATTATTTTCATATCTTTATCTATGCTGCAGCCTCCTAATAAGTTCATTATGGTTTTTAAATGTAAGTTATAATTAGATTTCTATAAGGTCAACACTATTTGGAAATACTGGGAGGGCAGCTGACTTGTATTATCTGCTTCTGTTCATGTAAAATTCACCACAAGAAGAAAGACAATTTTATTTTTCACTAAAAGCTGCCTAGTCCAAGCATAATCAATGAAGAAATGTCTCAGATAAATGGTACCTGCAGCTGTCACATCAAACCAGATCATAACAAAATCTCCATGTACACCAAGGTGTCTAAATGTTCAGTGTATTCAAAGACTGCTTTTATTCCCAAAGTAGCTTTTACAGTGGTTTAAGACCCCAGTTTGTTTTTTTTGAGACAGGGTCTCACTCTGTCATGCAGGTTGGAGTGCAGTGGCGTGATCTCAGCTCACTGCAGACTTTGCCTCCTGGGCTGAAGTGATCCCCCTACTTTAGCCTTCTGAGTAGCTGGGTCTACAGACATGCACCCTCATGCCTAGCTAATTTTTTAATTTTTTGTGGAGATGGGGTCTTCTTGTATTGAGCAGGATAAGCCCCATATTTTTCAAAGAATAGCACAAATAATGGGAAATGATTGTTAAATTATTTAATTGCACGCACTGTAAAATAATTGATGTGTATAGGAATTTCTGTTAGTTGATTGAAGCAGGCAGAAAAATGGTGTTTCTTTGTGGATAGTTTTGTTTTAACACCACTAGACATGCTGGTTCTGCTTTATTCTCTTGAAAAACATTTTTGTTTGAGTCATAACATCTTGCCAAAGAACACCATGATATTTTAATGTAACAGGAATTAATTAATCTTTAAACCTCTAAAATTAATTCCAACCTTCCTGAGGAAAGAAAAATGGAAATGGTCAGGATTCCCACAATGAAGCACACAGGAATCCCAGCCCGATCCTTGCCTCAGGCTTTATCTGTTTAATTGGTTGTTTCTTTGTCTTCATTCTGAGATTATATATTCTTACACATAATCTCTTTAAAACCTCAAAACCATATTCCAGGGGAAAAAATAAGGTTTATGTCATAAACCTTATTTATGGAGAAAACCAGTTTCTGTGTCTTTTTATCTCTGCTGTGGTTGGTCGTTAAGGAGATGTAGTCAGTCAGTATCTCTGACTGGCCTGCTGTATTCATATTGAACAAAGCTTTTTCAGAACAACTGTTGTGTGTCTACTGCCTTGTTTTCACTTATTTTACCTTATTCACTCATTTGACAACAAACTTATGAAATGAGTATTTCATTTTAAGTGAAGAAACTTTAGGTTTAGAGCGATTTGTCCAAATAAGCAGTACCGAGATAACTTCATTTGTTCAAGCTGCGCAACTAAAGAGAGTCAGAATTTCAACTCAGGTCTTTCCAGTCAATGTCGCATGCATTTTTGACCCTCTTCCCTCTGGGAGCTAAACTTTGAATAATTGAAAGTATCATGGATGATACGTCTAATTTTGAGATTTGATGAATCTCAAATGCATTATGCTAAGCAAAAGAAACCAGATACACAAAAGAGCATATACTATCTCAAGCCATGTATATGAAATACAAATATAGACAAAGCTAAGACATACAGATTGAACACAGGCAGTGGTTGACAGTTGCACAATGAATGCTCAGCAGTGTAGAGTAGACTGAAAGAAACACCAGGGAATGTTTTTGTGGGGGATGGAAGTGTTCTATATCTTGTTACTTGGACACACACAATTGTCAAAACTCTTCGAATGACTGAACACCTAAAACCTGTACTTTTCATTGTGCATTAATCACATTTCAATTTTTTTTTTAAACAGAGAATATTCTACTTAAATGACCTAAAATGCAGTTTCAGGTACTTCTACTCTGGTAGTCTTCAAAGTTGATATATAGAAATTTCTACTTTGAAATAGAAAAGAAAAAATAATACTTTTAATGTCAACAATGTCTTTCGCTACAAACTTGGTCATAATCACTGACTTAGGTTTAGTGAGAAGATTCAAGAGAAATTTGGGCTACAAGGCACAATCGCGGAGAATTCTTACTTTTATCAAGATTCTGTGTTTAAGTAATGATTGTATTAATGTTATTAAGCATTAACTGAACATTTTCTAAGCACCAGACATGGAGTTAAATGCTTCATTGCCCCTTCTCACTTCATCCACACATCAATTTAACGAGGCAGGTAACATTATAATCATTACCCTCTGAAAGATAAACTCTCCAAGACTTAGAGAAGTCAGATGGCACATCCAAGATCCCAAAAGTAGATGTTGGGCTGGAAACTTGTTGAAGATAATTTGAATCTTAGCTCTATTTTGTATACTACTTAGTATTGCTCTCAATGACGGCGCTAACAAAAAATTCAAGGGAATGAAGAAGAATGTTGAATGGTTAGCATTAACTTTTGCCTTTTTCTACTCTTGTATTTTCTAGGTATTCTGCATTAAGTATGGGTTACTTTTTTAGGTAATAAACTACAGTCCAAAATGATAGCTAATAGAATTTAAGTGTGGGTTTGAACCTCAAAATATTTTGCAAGTTAAAAAATAGACTCTCATATAGACGATGTAAATATTCTGTTTCAGTGCTGTGGACTAAAACTACATTTTGCATTTCTCTGTGGCATCACAAAGCTTATCATAAGTACATAGCACAAATGTATTATTTTTCTGGCTTGAAGAAAAATATCCAATGGTATCCCTATCTTGTAAAATTTAAAAATGAAGGATGAAGCCATGTTATGATGACCCTGCCTATGTGACATTTTCACCTTAGGACTGATGTCTTGTGTTTGAAACCTGATTAAGTCTGATTAACAGGTATAATGATAGTTTACAATGATTTAAGGAATGATCCTCATGGAGGAAATTGATAATTCTGCAATGCAAATCTTTATACTAATGGGTTAAGATGAAATACTGTGAGGTTTCCTCAGCACTTACTATGCTCAGAATTTAGATAAGGGAGAAAGTAAGTCGGACATCTATAGCTGATGTCAGTTCCAGCTACTGTGGCCCCTAATGTGATGGTTTTTTTTGCAAAAGTGTAAGGTTATTCTCTAGATTTACAAATCTACAAATTATCAAAATGTTATGGATTTTAAAACTAAATTACAGCCACCAGCCCACATTGTTCTTCCCTTTTGTTCCATCTACCTGTCCATTGAATTCTCACTTTCAAGTCAATCTACTACACTCAGGTTTTGGGAACCACGAACCTAGCATCATGACGAAAAATACAAAAGTATTTTGAAAGTACAGAAATGCTACATTGCTGATTCCTATCATGCTAGTCATTTTCAGTTCTTATCCAAATTATTCTACCTTGGCCTTTCTCTGGTATGCCAATACTCATTTAGAAAACCACAAATAGTCTTTGGTTATTTACTTATCTTTACTTCCTCTGTACAATAGATTTCTTTGTGCCTCCTAGATGCATTCTTGTTTGCTGGAATATTTCCTCCAAGAGTGATTGCAAAGACAGTCTCTGTGTTCATCCTTCTGAGGCAATTGTATACCTGAGAATGTTTTTAATTGCACTTAATAGCTCAGCTGGATGAAAATATTCTAGGTTCAAATTTACTTTTTCCTTTAGCATGTTAAAAAATATTAGCCTAGTGTCATCCTATATCATTGGTGAAAAGTCTAACATCAATTTGATTTTTGTTTCTTTTTCTCAGGAAGCGCTTCTTTTACTTTGATGGTCTTAAATTTAGTAAAGTGTGGGTTTTTGTTATCTATTCTCTTACTTTCACATTCCATGATCTTTCTTTTATAATAAAACATTCTCAATCATTATTTCTTTAAATATTTTCTCCCTTTTATTCATTTATTTATTTGTCTATCAGTTCATTTGTTTATTTAAGACAGGGTCTTGCCTTGTCACCCAGGCTGGAGTACAGTGGAATGATCATGGCTCACTGCAGCCTTGAGTTCCTGGGCTCGAGTGATTCTCCCACCTCAGCCTCTCAAATAGCTGGCACTACAGCTACAGGCACACACCACCATGCCTGACTAATTTTTGTATTTTTTGTGGAGACGGGGTTTTGCATGTTACCGAGGCTGGTCTCGAACTCGTGGGCTTACTGATCCTCCTGCTTTCGCCTCCCAAAGCGCTGGGATTACAGGTGTGAGCCACCATGGCTGGCATCCTCTTCGTTTATTGTATTTTCTTCTGAAGCTTCTTTTACTCTTCCTATTAACAAGTCTTTTATATTTTAGGCTTTTTAATACATACTTGAGTGTTTCCCAGAAGGATCCCCTTACATGTTTTTTTCAGTTTGCTGGCTCACTCCAAAGCAAAGATTATGTTGCACTATTGCACTCCAGCCTGGGCAGTAGAGCAAGACCCTGTCCCCCTAAAAGAAAAAAATAATAATAAGATAAAAATTTTAACATATTACATTGATTATTTTAAACTTTTTCCAGAAAAAAGACCTTAAGAATTTTTAAGCCAAATATATAAATATAGCACTTAATAAAGGAAAAAATACAAAATTACAGCCAAAGAAAGGGGAGAATGCAGACACACTAAGGTAAGGGCTAGAATAGTTGCTATATTTGAGAGTTTAGCAATGGTCTGACTGAAAGCTCATTAAACCTATTCATTTTTGGAAAAAGATCAGAGTCACTGGAGGAATCACATTTTGATTCACAGACGGCCACTTGATATGGTTTGTCTATGCCCCCACCCAAATCACTTCTTGAATTCCCATGTCTGTGGGAGGGACCTGTGGGAGGTAATTGAATTATTGGGGCAGGTCTTTCCTCTCCTGTTCTCTTGATAGGAAGTCTCATGAGATCTGATTTTTTTTTAAAGAAGAGTTTCCTTGCGCAAGCTCTCTCTTTTCCTGCTGTCATCCATGTAAGACGTGACTTGTTCTTCCTTTCCTTTTGCCATGATTGTGAGGCCTCCCCAGCCGTGTGGAACTGTAAGTCCATTAAAACTCTTTTTCTTCCCAGTCTTGGGTATGTCTTTATCAGCAGTGTGAAAACAAACTAATACACCACTTGGCATGTTATTTACTTAAATGCAAAGTAAATCCTCTTACCTTCCATTGAGCTCATCCACCATAAAGAAGGCCTGCAGTTTCACAGAATGGTTTCATAATATCCAAGCAGTGTGGGATAATGCCTTTTAAGGCTTGAAATAAGAGCCAGGAGCAAAACAGAACAAGAAATATCCAGAACTAATTTAATGTACTTTGTTTTGAGAATTAGTTTAAGGCACCCTCTGTCTTCATAGTCATATATCTGCAGCATAACTTGGCTGTCCACACACTGTGAAATAATTTTAAAATTTGTAGCCTTGATTTTCAGTAGGAAGAGACATTACTTTCTTGTTTATTGGACAAAGCAACTGGCATTTAGGCTGACTAGAATGTTTTAAGTGACTAATGAAACAACTGCCAGTATTTCAAGCTTCCATTAGATGTTTGCAACTTTTGCAATTGGTCTTAAAGAGGTAAAATGTCTGATTTAGAGCACTGTATAAAAAATATCCCACAATAAAATATTGCTTTCTAAGTCTATAGCTATACTTTTTTTTTTTTATCACTTGGAGAATTATATATACATTGTGGAAAAGCTATACTTTTTTCAACGCCTGTTATTTTGCTGCAGAGAAAAATACACTAAGAGAAAATTCAACTTCAGACACAGTTTAATATTTTTAAACTCATTAAAATTGTCCTTCAGTTTTGGAGAGGGCCTTGACTGTGTGTTCATGTTAGGGGTAAATTTAAAGTAGGTAGCTTTGTGCATTCATTCACCCCATCTACAGATTTTCAGCCCCTTAAGCCACTTTGCAAATATTTATTGACCACTTACTATGTGCCAGGCATTGTGTTAGGTGTTGGGAACACATGGTGGAAGGAAAGAATGAGAGAGTCTTTGCACTCATGCAATTTGTGATGTAGATGTAAATAAACAGATGCACAATAACCCAATGAGCCTTTTGCTAAGTATCATAAAATAAAAGCACAGGGTGCCAAGAAGCCATATAGGGGTATCTAACTGATGCAAGTTTGAGGGAAGGTGTTTCTAGGGAAGAGCCATGTTGATTGAGACCACACATCTGTGTGGGAGTTATGGAGGGGAGGTGGGCGGCAGGAAGCGTGTTTTGGGTAGAGGATATGCATATGAAACCTGGGAGGTGGGAAGGAACTTGGCATGTCTGACAGCTAAAAAAGAAAGAAAAAGACAAAACTGCTGGAGCTTAGAAAACCAGGAAGAGAGGTAAGGCATGTTAAGTTGAGAAGCAGATGAGAAAAAAAATCACACAGGCCCTTGCCAACCACATGAAGAATTTTGGATTTTATCCTAAGTGATGTAGAAGGGTGATATGATCAGATTTGCCTTTCAGAAAGATCCCCTGGCTGCGTTGCAGAGAATGGATTGAGCAGACTAGCTGGAGGCCACTTGGTCATATTGCCAAGGATGGCAATGGCTGGGTGGAGCAAGATTTGTGGCAAGGGGAGAGGGAGTGAAGTGGATGGCTTGGAATTAGGAGGCAGAGCCAGTGTGATCTGGTGAGCACTGAGGGCTTCAACCAGGTAACTGTCCCAAGGGCTAGCCACACAGATTTAGCTACCAGCTCATTTAGATATGAGATCATATTTACCCAGTAAAGGAAGCCTGCAAGTGATGCAGGATAGAGTAGCCCCCAAATTGTGGCTTAGTCAGGGAGGGTTCTTGGCTTTGCCCAGGAAAGAACTCAAGGATAAGTCATGAGTGTTAGACAGCAATCCTTTTTTTGTTTTTAAGGCAATCTTGCTCCAACACGTAGGCTGGAGCACAGTGGCATAATCTCCTTCGCCTCCCAGTTTCAAGTGATCCTCTGACCTCAGCCTCCTGAGTAGCTGGGATTACAGGCATGCACCACCACACCCAGCTAATTTTTGTATTTTTACAAGATGGGGTTTCATCATGTTGGCCAGGCCTGTCTCAAACTCCTGACCTCGAGTGATTCACCCCGCTCGGCCTCCCAAAGTGCTGAGATTACAGGTGTCAGCCACTGGCCCTGCCTACAGTAGTCTTTTATTGAATGGTCGTGCTCCTTGCAGAGCAGGGCTAACTCATAGGTAATACAGGCAGAGTAATTATATTTATGCCTACTTCAGGCTTTGACAATTATATTTATGCCCACTTTCAATTGCATGCAAATAAAGGGGCGGATTAATGTAAATTGAGGGGAAGTTTATTTAGAACTTTCTAGGAAAAGGGTGGTAACTTCTGGGTCATTGCCACAGAATGGAGTGGTTACTTCCCGGTCGTTGCCACAGTATTTGTAAACTGTCATGGCGGTGGTGGGAGTGTCTTATGCTAATGAGAAATGCGTGCAGCTAGGGATTGCTTTCCTCACCATCTGCTGGTTCCCATCAGTTTCTTCACTTCATCCTATCCGGACTAGAAAATAAGCCTGGCAGGTCTCCTACTTCACGAGGGCATGAGGGAGGCAACGTGTATTTGGAGGAACGTGGGCAGTGAGTCTCACTGGATCTCTACCATGGCTTTGCGAAGAAGCTCAGAAGCTGTGATGGGGGCTGGTGTTCTGTGTGTTTGTGGTCACCAGGTGTGGGCAGGAGCAGCAGGCAGGGAGCATCAGACACCAGGCCCTTCTCAGGATGGCAGACAGGGTCTGATCTGTGCTATGCATAGAAACAGTGACCACCATGGTTCCAGAGCCTTTCCCTCAATGACTTGGCAGCAGGCTGACAGCTGGCAATTTTCTCTCCCAGCACAGGCCTTCTGGGTCTGCATTGTTAACAGAGGTGCCTCTGCTGCGTCTTTCCTGAGTGTAGAGTTTGAAGGTTGTTGTCTTAAGCCATATCCCAAGAGGGAAGACAGCTACAGAACTAAACAAGGATTGAAAGAAACAAGGACTGGAACAAACAGATTATGAAAACATCACAGTAGAACATCTTTTCCCAGGAACTACTTTTTTCATGTTTACATTCTTTGAAAAAAGAAATACTGTTATTTGTTCAGTGGCTCAGAAAAAAAAAAGATCGACTAAAGCATCAGAGTCAAATTCTACTCCTGGGTGCCTGACTGTGGCCCATGGTTCCCCGTCGACACGTGGACACTCCACTTCAGTCACACAGACCTCCAAGTCGCTCCTGCCCCAGGGACTGTGCTTTTGCACTTTTTCTGCCTAAACTTCTTTAACCCTAAAATTCACACTGTGCTCCCCCTTTCTTTGGCCCTTTCTTTGAAGCACACCCAAGATGTCCTTCCCCCCACTCCACCACCCCATCTCGCTTTTCTGCTTTTTCTCATAGTAGTTATCACCATCTCACATAATTAGTTTTTTGTTTGTTTGTTTTGAGACAGGCTTCTGCTCTGTTGCCCAAGCTGGACAGTGAGCAATCACAGCGCACTGCAGCCTCAACCTCCTGGGCTCAAGTAACCTTTCCACCTCAGTGTCCCAGGTAGCCACGACTACAGGCATATGCCACAACATCTGGTTAGTTTTTGTATTTTTTTTGTTGGTAGAAACAGAGTTTTGCCATGTTGCCCAGACCGATCTCAAACTCCTGAGCTCAAGTGATCTGTCTGCCTTGGCCTCCCAAAGTGCTGGGATTACTGGTGTGAGCCACTGTGCCTGACCACATAATTAATCGTTTTTAGTCATTTGCTTGTCTTCTTCCATTTAAATGCAAGTTCTATAAAGGTGGATAGTATGTTTTGGCTCTGTGCCCCCACCCAAATCTCATCTTGAGTTGTAATCCCCATGTGTCAAAGGAAGGAGGGGATTCAATCTTGGGAGTGATTTCTCCCAAGCTGTTTTCATGATAGTGAGTTCTCACAAGCTCTGATGGTTTCATAAGTGTTTCGTAGCTCCTCTCTTGCTTGTTTTCTCTCCGGCCACCTTGTGAAGAGGTGCCTGGTCCCCCTTTAGCCTTCTGCCATGATTGTAAGTTTCCCAAGGCCTCCCCAGCCATGTAAAACTGTGAGTCAGTTAAACTTTTGTTTATAAATTACCCAGTCTCAGGTAGTATCTTTATAGCAGTGTAAAAACGGACTAATACAACGGGATTTAGTTTTCTGTTTCCCTAGCTCTTAGAACAGATCCTTTCACAAAGAGGTAAGTGTAAGTATTTGTTGAATGAATGAATAATCTTTTAAGATGCGGTAGCTTTTAAAAAGCTGACTGGGGCCTCTCTCAGACACATCATGAGCCCAAATAAATTCCAATAAATTAAAATTCTGCTGTAGCCAGGCTTGGTGACTCACACCTGTAATCCCAGCACTTTGAGAGGCCAAGGTAGGTGAATCACTTGAGGCCAGGAGTTCAAGACGAGCCTAGCCAACATGGCAAAACTATCTTGATGAAAAATGCCAAAGATCAACTAGGTGTGTTGGTGTGCACCTGTAGTCCCAGCTGCTTGGGAGGCTGAGGCACAAGAATGGCTTGAACCCAGGAGGTGGAGGTTGCAGTGAGCTGAGATCATGCCACTGCACTCCAGCCTGGGCAACAGAGTGAGATATTGTCTCAAAAAAAAAAAGCAAACAAAAAATTATGCTATAAAAAATAAAACTGTGAATTATTGGCAAAAGCAAGGATGTGGGAAATTAACCTTCTCATGTACAAATACTAAAAATATTATTATAATCAGTCTTGTTGTTTTAGGAATTCCACTTCTAGTCACTTATCTTAAGAAAGGAAACAAAGATGTGTACAAATATTTAAGGGCAACAATAGCCACATTATTGTGTATGTTAATAATAATCGTAAACAACAGGAGAGTATTAAAAATTCAACAATATAAGGTCAGTGAAGTAATTTTATCATTTTATGTTTTATATAGAGTTAACTTACCTCTACAATGGAATACTATATAGTCATTAAATATTATGCTGTAAAGAAATATTTGATGTAAAGAAATATGTTCAATGTATGTCACTGAGTAAAAAAATTACAAAGATATATGTATACAGTAGTCCTCCCTTATCCAAATTTTTTATTTTGGTGGTTGCAGTTACCCAAAGTCAATGTCAGTCCATATGAAATGGAAAATTCCAGATATAAACAATTCCTAAGTTATAAATTGCTAGCTATTCTGAGTAGCATAATGACATCTCAGCCATCCTGCCTCCTGAATCATCCCTTTGTCCAGTGTGACCACACTGTTGACAGTGTATGCCTGTTAGTCACTTAGCAGTGGTGTAGGTTATCAGACTGAGTGTCAAGATATCACAGAGTTTGTTTTCAAGGCACTTATTGTACTTAATAATGGCCACAAAGTGCAAGAATAGTGATGCTGGCAATTCAGATATGCCAAAGAGAAGCCATAAAGCGCTTCCTTTAAGTGAAAAGGAAAAAGTTCTCTACTTCGTAAAGAAAGAAAAAAATCGTAAACTGAGGTTGTAAGATCTACTGTTTGTTCTACAGCAAGAACAAATATTCTATCTGTGAAATTGTGTAGAAGGAAAAATTAATTTGTGCATATAATATACGGAGTCTGGTACTATCCAAGGTTTCAGATATCACTGGGGGTCTTAGAACATGATCCCATTTTCTGAGAAGCCTATGTATGGGTTAATAAAAAAGATACCAGGCAAAAGATTAACAGTGTTTATCACTATTGGCCTGCATATTTTTTGAAAGCATTAATAATCTATTGCAGTCATCTGTCCATATATGCGGGGTACTGGTTCTGGGACTGTCCTTGTGTGCTCAAATCTGCACATACCAAGTTCTGCACTAGGCCCTGCAGAACCCATGTACAGGAGAAGTCGACCATCTGCATATGCAGATTTCACATCTCCTCCAATTGGATATTTTCCATCTGTGTTTGGTTGGGAAAAAAGCTGCATGTAAGTGGACCCGTGCAGTGCATATCTACTGTTCATGGACTTGTCTCTTAAAAGAATAGAGAGACTCTAAAATGTTAGCAGCGTTTAAAGTGCAAGTAGTATAAGGCCTGGAACCCACGGGTAACTTCATAGAGATGTTGGCATTTCATATGACTATTGAGGGTCACAGAGATTTTTCATGTTGGGAAGGAGGGAAGGGTTATGAGAGTAAAATCTGTTCAGGGAACAGTGAGAAATATGGTATGTTGGGGAGATGAGGGTGGAAAGTAAGACTAGCAACTTATTCCAAGTGGTATGTGATATTAAGAAACCTGAACTCTTTCTTTTGAATAATGAAGAACCAATGAAGATACCAACTGAGGGAGGTAATGTGACCAGATTTGAATATGTCGGCAAATGTCCCAGAACCTCCTGGGTCTCCTGGCTTCTCTCTGCTTTCAGGAGAGCTCACACTCAAATTGGTCATTGTATTTTATTATTGAATGTGGTTTTCCTTGAGACATTTGCAACAGGAATGTTCTTCATGTCCCTGTCATTCTTATAAATTTTTAAGTTACATGTTTAAACCTGTAAGTACTTTAGCATAAATACTTTCATATGTGTACACATAGAAGAACCTTTGCATAAATCCATTAATATGATTATACCAAATAAGCTTTTTAGACTATTTTTATAACAAATGTGATTCTATCCATAGTTTTTTTCCCCATGCACATGCAAGTATATAGTGGCATATACACACCCACACAGAGACATATATAAGGTGCCTGTCATCATTTGCTTTACAAAAAAATGGAATTAGACTATACACCCTTTACTGACTGTTTACCTTTCTTTCATCAATAAGTGGAATTATCTCCAAATTAACTGGTACTGTTCCAAGTCCTTTTTATGAACTGCAATATATCTCACCCGTGCCGTGTAGTCTTCTTTTCAGTCATGTTTTTTTACCGATAAATTAACAGTTTCTAGTTTTTCATCACTAACATGCAGTAAGAGTTCTCATATATTATGTTTGTACGAAATAAACCCCCAAAGCAGGGCTTCTGGGTCAAAGTTTATAGGTAATTATAATTGGAATAAGCAGGGGCCTGATTACTTTCCAAAAAGACTGTAACACTGCATCTGCAATGGCATGAGGAAGATACATTCTTTTGTCCAAATCCTCGCCAGCAATAGATATTATAACACTTTTTGATGTTATGTTGCCAGTCTGATGGATATAAGGTGATGTCTTAAGATTCTTTTAATTTGCGTTTCTCTTACCACTTGTGAATTTCAGCAACCTTTCACATGGTATCTTCACATATTGGATTTGTACTCTGTGGATTATTATTCTGTTCTCTTTTCTACATTTGAGTCTCTTCATAATCTTTCTTGCTATCTGACTAGCTGACTGGTCAATTTTCATGGCCTTCATCAACAAAGAGTCCATGAGTACTGTGAGCATTCACATTTTAAAAACGTGAACTAATTTCTCTGTACACGCCAATAGTCAAGCCAGATAAACTCCAGGCAGGAGGACCCAGCTCATTCATTCATATTCCTTTTTCTGTGGCAAAATGGGTGAAAAGAACACAAATCCCAGACTGTTGGAATACATAAATCAGTCAGGTGCTTTATGGAGAAATGCAGGTCTGTAGCAGTGGGATAAGGTCTCTCTAGCTGTGTCAAACGCCACCTTGGAAACATAAACTAACCTGCAAATAAAGCAGCCTTGGCCACAACAGGAATCAGGATGACAGATGTGACTCTGGCGGTCCCGAAGGATGCTCCGATAGGGTGGCGCGTGTCTCTCTCCTTGATTAATCAGTCTGAGCTCGCCATTCTAATCTATTCCAGCCAGCTGCACGCAGCAGATTATTACCAAGTCAATATGGATTACAGCCAACTGCTGAAAGGGCTCGGCCATTATACCGTCCTGCAGTGCAGTCAGAGAGACCAACCCCTTCCCCTGGGGCCCTTTAATAAATTAAAATGATGTAGATTGCTTGGTCTCCTTGTCACTATGATGAAAAAAATCAAGAGAACCCAGCCTTGTGTTTATGACTAACATCGGGTGATTTTCTGAGGAAAGGTTGCTGGTGGGTTTAGGCCTGCTGAGAATTATCTGCCATCAGCCGCCACCCAAAATTAGCCATCTGTCCGTCGCATTCTCCTCCAGCATTAGTGGAGGGCATGGGCCACTCCAACCAGTTCTAATCCATTTGCTCCAAAGTAGTTGTTTAAAGAAGAAATTTCTAATCTCTCTGTTTCTTGTTTCAAAGCAAGTAACCTCTTCGACAGAAGAGAAGAGAAGAAAAGAAGAAGAAGAAAGAAGAAAGAAGAAGAGGAGGAGGAGGAAATAATTATATGGCCACAGACATAAAGAGGAAAAGGCCATGCCTGTATGTTTGACAGAGACCCAAAATAAAATCAAGAGAGATGAAATGATTCATCCAGTTACAAGTTGTTCAGTGGCTTGTTGAAGATTCTGAACACATACACCCTGACTATAAGGTGAGTATTATAACGGAATGTTCATGGGTGGTTTTCAGGGAACCTGTGGAACCTCTAGAATTGCATTAAAAATGTGTGTGTGTGTGTGTCTGCTTTTTTTTCTTTTTTTTTTTTGCAGGAAAGAGTTCATGGTTTTTGTCAGATTCTCACATGGGATCCAGGCTGGAAATGAGTTAAACGTTTCTGTTCTAGAAGAAGCTCAACTCTTCAAGAGGAGGCAGTAACACATGTTGAGGACAAAATAGAAACCTCAAAGATATGCCATATGACCCAGGTACCAGAAGGCATCAAAGTTTTGGTAGAGGGGCAAAGGAGATTGTAGTTCTCTTTCATCTCTTGGTTTTATTATCTGATGTGATTTTTTTTTCTTTTGTGAGGCAGATGTGGTGAAATGGAGATTTGAGTGTCCTTTGCTTGGGACTTTCATTCTTTGACAGCCAAGGAGCCCTACTATGAGGCTTGGAGATGAGAGCATGAAGGGGTGGCCTTAGCACACTCTGGTCAAGGGCTCACCAGCTCTTAGCTGTCCCCATCTTTTGTGAGGATGATGCAGAGGACCAGCTAGACCAGGTGGGATGAGAGAACAGAAGATAGGGCTGGTTCGACATTTTGTCTAGACCTTTCTTGTCTCTAGGGAGTAGCAAAAGCCATGACTTTCATACTATTTAGCCAGATTCACAAGAGCAACAGATCAGATCCCAGGTTCAGGTAGGAGTCTAAGTAAAGGGTGTGTACATTTACCTTGAAGGGCCCCTCTGTTCTTCCCTCAGAGGCTCAGTGTGGGAATAAGTGAGTCAGGGATATAAAACTTGGGGGACTGACTGTACTCAGTATGACTAACACAGTTTACTGTGTTAGTGGCATCTAACTTCATTCAGGCATCCAGCAGACGCCATGAGTGGGCTGTGTTGGGGGAAAAGCAAACTCATTTTAAGAGCAGTGCCAGGAAATGTAGATTTGCAAAGTAAGTCTAACATCCAACCACTAAAACACTGTGACATACCTACATGAGTATGTGTATATGTAAAAGACTTCTCTATTGTAAAGATAAATGATTTTAAATGACCACCTCTTTAAAGGTTCCACAACACAAGGGTTCTTCAGTAACGGAAATACTTAAGAAATAGAGGCTACTCTTACATCCTCATCTTTTATCATATTTGATTTCATGTGCAGATAACTAGCATGCCTAAGAACAGCATGTTCCTTCTTCTGATAACCAGCAAATAGTATCTATTGCTGTTAAATGTGTGTGTTCCTTCCCAAGTATAGTAAGCATACACCTCAGTCCTTTCCTAAGTCTCAGGAGTCTCATGAACAGCATTGCTTTGGCTCCAGTCAGCTTTTTCTTTTCTTTTTTGTTTTTTGACACTGAGTCTTGCTCTGTCACCCAGGCTGGAGTGCAGTGGCATGATCTCAGATCACCGCAATCTCTACCTTCTGGATTCAAGGCATTCTCCTGCTTCAGCCTCCCGAGTATCTGGGATTACATGCACCTGCCACCATGCCTGGCTAATTTTGAATTTTTAGTAGAGATGGGGTTTCTCCATGTTGGCCAGGCTGGTCTCGAACTCCTGACCTCAAGTGATCTGCCTGTCTCAGCCTCCCAAAGTGCTGGGATTACAGGCTTGAGACACCGTGTGCCTAGCTACAGCAGAATTTTAATTTATTGGAATTTATTTTGGCTCATGATATATCTAAGAGAGGTATTTTCCAATATGCACACTTACATTTTTTTAAAAAAGAAGTAAAAGCCCTAACTTTTAGTAAGGTCTATGGCCCTCCAGAAGAAAGCTGCATTTCTCAGCACTTTGCGCTAAGCTCTGGCTAACGGAATGTGCGTGAAAGTGATGTGTGCAAGCTCCTAGTCTTCTTCTTAAAGAGCGGACCCTTTCCTCTCTTCATCCCCCAGCTTGCCTTTTAATATGTTTGTGGTGACATCCTGGAATGTGCAAAAAGTGCCATTCTAGTGATGACAGAACAACCAGGTAAAGGAACTTGGACAATCCATCAGTCTGAGCCATATTCCACCCTGGACTGCCTCCATGTCCTCATATTGATGGACTTACCTCTGGTTCACCTTCACATCATGGATGTGTCCTTTGAGATCCCAGTTTTATGGCTGAGGGATTTTGTCTCAGTCTCTCATGCCTGTGTGTCCATGAAAATCAAATCCCAAGGTCATCTTGTTCAGCAAATCCCCTTGGAGCCAAGGTCATCTCAGTCCTCTGTGTGCCTATCTATGTAGCTACCTTTACTTAAATTTTAGACCACAGCCTCTTTCCTGCTAGGTCATCAATGCTACCAGAGGAAGCATTGCTCTCATGCTAGCCAGGGTTTTTCTTTGTTTTCAGCAAGAGAGTCAGTCTGGATAATACTATACAGTCATTAAATATTATACTGTAAAGAAATATTTGATGTAAAGAAATATGTTCAATGTATGTAATTGAGTGAAAAAATTACAAATATATATGTATACAGTAGTCCTCCCTTATCCAAATTTTTTATTTTGGTGGTTTCAGTTACCCAAAGTCAATGTCGGTCCATATGAAATGGAAAATTCCAGATATAAACAATTCCTAAGTTATAAATTGCTAGTTATTCTGAGTAGCATAATGACATCTCGGCCATCCTGCCTCCTCTTACCCAGGAAGTAAATCATCCCTTTGTCCAGTGTGACCACACTGTTGACAGTGCATGCCTGTTAGTCACTTAGTAGTGGTGTAGGTTATCAGACTGAGTGTCAAGATATCACAGAGTTTGTGATATCAATGGTAAGAATGTTCATGGGTGGTTTTCAGGAAACCTGAGTCTTGACTTGCTATCTTGCTATCTTGAGTGGCCAGTGCTTAGCCCTGGATAAGGATGGAGTTGCATCTCCTGGTGCTGCTATGAGAAGCTCCTCTGCAACTGCTACCTGAGGACAGGGACCTGATTGTGAGCCTGATTGCCTCTGAGATAGTGCTGGGTATGCTGCAGAGCCCATAAAAGACTTTTTTTTTGGATGAACGTCTAAACAGCAGAGTATATTATGCTGGAAATATTGTCGTGATTATTTCTCCCTTAAAATACAGGACCACAAACTATAAAAAGGAGAATCCATGAGTATATGCAGAAATTCTGTTGCTAAGTGATGTCTTTGTTCCTACACTAGGCTGCTTACCTCTCCCCCGTATAATGCTAGGAACTTCTATTTTTCTTCCACTAGGTGAAAACTGAAATCACTGATTAAGTGAAACAAACAGAACGGCAATTACCACTTCTTGTGATTGAGTGTCAGATTCAAATCAGTAAAAGGCAATGAAATGCATACAAATCTTTTTTTCTGACCTTTTCTCTTTTTTCCAGAAAATTTTCTCATGCAATCATTTTTAATAAGTCATCATTCGATATGTTCCTTTTCCAGAGTAATTCTTGGCACTTCATGTGCAGACCCATTGCCAAAGCCACAGTGTGGGCTGCATCTCAATGACCTCACGACTCATGCAGCATCTTCCCCTCTGCTCTGTGGGATACCACCAGGAATGGTTTTGCTAACACACAACAAAACAACTCCTCAGAAAGTTTCAGCAATTGCTGTCATCAATGACATTTATTCCTGCAGAATTTGTTAATAATATCAGAAGTTTTGAGTATTTAGTATATTCCAGGTATTGAATTCAGTACCTCACATGCATAATTTCATTTAATTATCTCAATAAACTATGATATGAACGCATACATTTCCATTTTCCAAATGAGACAACCAAGGCTTAGCCTCTGATTTGCCGAAGGTTACTCAGATGGTATTTTAGTTCACTCAGGTTGCCATAACAACATAGCACAGACTGAATGGCTTAGACCATAGACATCAATTTCTAACAATTCTGGAGGCTGGGAAGTCCAAGATTAAGAAACTGGCATATTCAGTGTCTGGTGAGGACTCTCTTCCTGGCTTGCAGACAGCCTCCATTGCTCTGTGTCCTTACATGGTGAAGAGAGAGCTTCAGTTAATTGGCATCTCTTCTTATAAGGACACTAAGTCCATCATGAGACCCCTATTTTCATGACCTCATCTAACTCCAATTACCTTCTAATGGCCTCATCTTCAAATACCGTTACATTAAATTAGGGCTTCAACATAGGAATTCTGGGGAGACACACATTCGGTTCATAGCAGATGGTGAGAAATGAGTGGATTTAAAGGCCCTACTTGACCTGGCTTCTACCTTCATGCACTGGGCTCCAGCCAAACTAACCTTCTCTTTGTTTCTCAAAACCTTTGACTTGCCCTGCTACAGAATGCTTTGTGCCCTCTGCCTCTAGATTTTGACCCACCTGAATCCTTCTGTCATGTAGGTTCAGTTCAAGCACTACCTCCTCTGAGTCTGTCCTTCATCACTAATTTAAAGTCCAACCCCTACTCTGACCAGTCTCTCTCTCAGATCATCCAGTTTTAGCTTTCTCATACTACGTGTTGCTCGTCAACATTTGTTCATACATAAATTTACTTGCCTGTTTTCTTTTCCTTCTCTAGTGTGTAAGCTTCATGAGAGCAGGAAGTTGTCCTCTCTTGTTTGCATCTGTGTCTCCATTAGCTTGAAGAGTACGGATATGGCTTGGATGTGTGTCTCTGCCCAAATCTCACGTTCAGTTGTAATTCTGGATGTTAAAGGTGAGGCCTGGTGGGAGGTAATTGGATCATGGGGGGTGGATCCTTCATAAATGGCTTAGCACCATCCCTTTGGTGCTGTTCTCATGAGAGTTCTCATGATATCTGGTTGTTTAAAAGTGTCCCCAAGTCTTCCTCCTGCTCTGGCCATGTGAAGATGTGTCTGCTTCCCCTTCACCTTCCACCATGATTGTAAGTTTCCTGAGGCTTCCCCAGCAATGCTTCCTGTACAGCCTGTGCCGTGAGCCATTTAAACCTCTTTGCTTTATAAATTACTCAGTATCAGGTACTTGTTTAGAGCAGTGCAAGAACAGACTAATATAGGTAACTGGCCCATAATCAGTGGAGGATGCATGAATGAATATCCACTCTAACACCACCCCTCTTCAGCCCCAAGCTATCCTGGTGAATTCAGTGCTTTGCCTTCATTTGAAGGGGACATGCGGGTCAAAGGGGTACATGCACATTAGCTGACACCTGGAGCCCTCCACAGGGAATATCAAGAGGACTCTAGGACATGTCACTTAGGAAGTTAGAATACTCCTTTCTCTGAACCCTCACTGTACTAGTCTGTTTTTATGCTGCTAATAAAGACATACCTGAGACTGAATAATTTATAAAGAAAAAGAGATTTAATGAATTAACAGTTTCACGTGGCTGGGGGAGGCCTCACAATCAAGGCTGAAGACGAAAGACCCTTCTTACATGGTGGCAGCTAGAGAGAATGCGAGCCAAGTGAAAGGGGTTTCCCCTTATAAAGCCATCAGATCTCATGAAACTTACGCACCACCACAAGAACAGTATGGGGGAAACTGCCCCATGATTCAGTTATGTCCCCACCAGGCCCCTCCCATAACATGGGAATTATGGGAGCTACAATTCAAGATGAGACTTGGGTGGGGACACAGCCAAACCATATCACTTACCTAGGGGGAATTCAAATTCCTTCATTTAATCCCAGCTATGAACTAAATGTTTATGTCCCCCCACCCAATTTATATGTTGAAGCCCTAACCCCCAATGTGATGGTATTTGGAGGTGGGGCCTTTGGAAGGTGATTAGGTTTAGATGAGGTCATGAAGGTGGGACCCCTAAGAAGACATTTGTGTCCTTATAAAGGAGGAAACGATACCAGAGCTTTCTCTGCCATGTGAGCCCATGGTACCCATAACAAGATGTTGGCTATCTACAAACCAGGGAAAGAGCCCTTACCAGGAACCAAATCTATTGGCATCTTGGTCTTGGACTTTTAGCCTCCAGAACTATGAGAAACAAATGTCTATTGTTTAACTCACCCAGTCTGTGGTATTTTGTTACGGTGGGAGGAGCTGACTAAGGCATTACCCAAGTCATTCCACCTTATGTCAGGCACCCATGGAGACTTGGGAAATTGCCTTCCCACTATGGAATGCTAACTTACCCCTCACCTAGGCTCCCAGTTCGTGTCTTCTCTGTGGGCCTTCCCTGTGAATTTGACTCATTATCTCGTGACCTGTCTTTCCTAGAGATTGCACGTGAGTGAGTCGAGTCTCTTTTTGCCTTTAGGCTGGGCCACTGCTCTTTCACTGCAGGCTGCCTTCTCACCTGCTGATGTCCTCTGGCCAGCACCACCATCTCAGACTGATTCCGGGCAGTTGACTGGCGTAGCCTCAAGCTGTCAGTGGTTTCACAGGAGATGCGCTGTGGACCCACCCTGCCTTCCCCTCATCCGTCCAGCCCCAGCATTCCTCGTCTCCTCTGTGCTGCTCTGGCACCAGAAGACATCCACAGAGACTGGTGCTTACCTCCATTCTGAGAAGGAATGTGTTTCTCCTATCACTATGAAAAGGTCAGACCCCTCTGATTTTGTTCCTTTTCTCTCTGGGGAAGATCTCTTTCATCCCATCCAACATTTCCCTTGCTAGCTATGCAAATTAATTTTCTCTACTTTCCATTGAGAATGTCAATATACTCCCTGAGATGCTCCACATCTTTTTATAGGTTTTCGTATTTGGGGGTTTCTGTTTTTGTTTTGTTACAACTAAAGATATTAAAACACATTTTCTGTGTCTTCAGTGCAGCTCCTGTTGAGCAGAATGCTTTACAAATGTATACCACCTAAACAAACAAACAAAAATAGTAAAAGCCTTCTATTTGCCAGGCATTACCCTAGGTGTTTTTTCTGGGAGGTGTTAGTGACTGGGTAACTCAGTGCGTTAAAATGATAAACATTTTGCAAAGCTCTGTAGTAATAAAACATAAATGACTGCCTGTTGGCATTCTTAGGTACTCTGTTTTTTTGGAGACCAGCTCTGTTTGGGTTTTTTAATTAACTTACATCTTTATTGCCTAGGGAATGCTGAGACAGTTGGGTCAGTCTTCCAAATGCCAAGTGAGACTCTTTGAATTTGGGAAAAAAACAAACAAACCAAAAATGCCAGGTCAGAGGCATGAAACCAGAATCCCAAAGTGACTGTTCATCATTGTGTGACAAGTTTCAGAATGAAAAAGAAGGATATTGAGAAACTGACTTAGGACTGCATTCTTCACTGGCACCATCAAAAGAAACACAAAGTCAGGGGACCAGGAAAATCAGAATTGAACTGTTGCATTTATTTGAGTGTTTAGTTTATATTAGGTTGAAAATCTTGCAAATCATATAAAGACACAAACTTTGCTTAACTCATGTGTCAGGTAAATGCCTCTGGCAGGTAAATGTGTCTGTTTCCTACTCTTACACAGTCCAGATGATAATTCTTAGCTGGTATAATCACCAGAAGTTCTGCTGGTCTAATCCATGAATAACTGGCTCACTCTCAAGATGAAAACTGGTCACAAGTCATTAATGCAATTACTTAAGGAACATCTATGAAGCACTTAATATTTACTAGACATTAAGATAGATGCTTGTACTATCCAAGGAATCTTAGAGGTTGTTATTATTAAAAGGTGATATCCTCACAGATATGGAGGCAAAGCCTTCAGTGTCTGAGGGATAGTAACTAGGAGACCCATGGAAACAAGGAGTGGTGGGCCCTGGTGGTGGGAGGCAGAGAGAAATGACCTGACTCTCAAAGAAGCAGGAGTTCAGAAAAGACTTGGGAAAGGGAGGAGAATACTATCTCCATCTCCCCAACCTGGAAGCGCCTTGATTTCTATCACTCTAGATGGTTCTGGTGCAGGTGTTTGTTGTGACAAAGAATAGCATCCCACCTGTGAGAATCTCTAGAGTAGATTTCAGTTAAGCCATGGAAGAGAAAGAAATACTGAGTCCAGGCCAGGCACAGTGGCTCACGCCTGTAATCCCAGCACTTTTGGAGGCCAAGGTGGGCGGATCACTTGAGGCCAGGTGTTCGAGACCAGCCTGGGCAACATGGTGAAACCACGTCTCTACTAAAAATACAAAAATTAGCCTGGCATGTTAGTACATGCCTGTGGTCTCAGCTACTCAGGAGGCTGAGGCACGAGAATCGCTAGAACCTGGGAGTTAAAGGTTGCAGTGAGCCAGGATCATGCCACTGCACTCCAGCCTGGATCACAGAGCAAGACTGTGTCTCAAAAATAAATAAATACATAAATACATAAATAAGGCTGGGTGCAGTGGCTCACACCTGTAATCCCAGCACTTTGGGAAGCTGAGGCGAGTGTATCACGAGGTCAGGAGTTCGAGACCAGCCTGGCCAAGTTGGTGAAACCCCGTCTCTACTAAAAATACAAAAATTAGCTGGACTTGATGACAGGCACCTGTAATCCCAGCTACTCAGGAGGCTGAGGCAGGAGAATCGCTTGAACCAGGGAGGCAGAGATTGCATCAAGCTGAGATCGCACCGTCACACTCTAGCCTGGGTGACAAGAGTGAGACTTTGTCTCAAAATAAATAAATAAATAAATAGCTAGCTAGCTAGCTAGCTAGATAAAATACTGAGTCAGTCCCAAAACATTTGACAGATAGCTGTTGAACCTCTGTGGTAGGCTAAAAACTCTTGTAGGCATTAGGGTTGCAGTGAAGAATAGTTCCCCTAATCTTATGGTGCTTCTAGTTTGTTGTGATAGAGAATAAACATGTAAACAAGTAAAATAATAGAATGTTGTGGGGTAATCAGTGCTAGGAGAAACAGTGGAAGCATGGGAAGGGGATAGTGAGTGATGGGGCGTCAGGGTGGTTGGCACTGACCTTACTGAGGAAGTGATACTTGAGCAGAGAAAGGTATGAAAGGTCTGAAGTACAGGAGCAAGGCATGCAGGTAGAGCATTCTAGGCATGGGGAACCGAAAGTGCAAAGTCCCTGACTTGGGAAAGTGCTGTGTGTTCAAAGCACAGCAAAGAGGCCAGGGTAGCAGAGGCAGAGGGAACGGTGGTAAGTGCTTTGTAGGAGCCAGCCTACACTGGTTTGCAGAGCCAATTGTTAAGTTTCAGGAATTTTGCCAACCAGTTGCTAAACATAGCCGTTATTAAACATTCAATCATATAAGCCTACAACTCAACGTATCGTATTACAACTAAAACTCATCACTTCCTAATTAGTTTGCTATGGTTTTATTGTTATCTGTGCTCTCGAGATTGTGCATATCTAAGTGTCTGTAAGGTAGAGTCACCATGGAATGCTGCCCTCCTGTGCGTCTCTTCTCAGCTCCAAGTTCAGTGGTGTTGACTTGCTAGCTTGAAATCAGCCACTGTGGGAGAATCACATGATGGAAATGGGCAAATGCTATAAATCAAGGCTTACCTTAATTTTTGTTGATTGTCTAGACTTAAGAAGAGGTGGAGAAAATGTTAATAATTCAGATTAAACGTTGAAGCGTTTCATGTTACATTTGAATAGCACAAAAAATCGAAGAACTGTTCTTTCAGTATTCAAAAACTGTTACCCAATTTGGCAAGAAGATCTTTGTGTTGTCGACACATGGGTGAAATTCCAACACAGTGTTTGTTCTCTTACTCTTGTCTTACTTGTTAACATGTATGAAAATATCAACCAACAGTCATACCAGGATGACACGTGGAGAGCCAGGTGTTAATCATTTATCATCACAGAGATGTGGTCAGAAAAAAAGCTGAGAATCAGATTAGACAGGCTTTATATGTCAAGGTAAGGGTTTAAAAATGTTTAATTGTCAAATGGAAAGCTGTGGAGGGTTTAAAATAGAAGAATATGATGCTCTGAATTTTGTTTTAAAAGGATCATTTCAGTAGCTGGGAACAGAATAGAGCATAGGTGAACAAGAAAAGAAAAGGCAGGGCTGAGTTAGGAGAACATATTGCAGCTTCCTCTGGGTAGTTGTGGAGGTGATGAGAAGCAGTTCAGTTTGAGCTGTATTTTTCTAGGTAATGTCAACAGGACTTGCTGATGACTTAGATGTGGGTTAGAAGAGAAGAAAGAAAGCATGGATGACTCCAAAGATTTTGGCCTGAGCAGCTGGAAGAATGGTGTAACTTTTCAAGAATAGGAAGCCAAGTGAAGCAGAAATAGATTGGGGAAAGGATTGGAACCGAATAAAGAATTCTAGGGCAGCGCAGTGGCTCATGCCTGTAATTCCAGCACTTTTTGAGACCGAGGAGGGCAGATAGCTGAGAAGTCCGAGACCAGCCTGGTCAACATGACAAGACTCCATCTCTACTAAAAATACAAAAATTAGCCAGGCATGGTGGTGCATGCCTGTAATCCCAGCTACTGCAATGACTGAGGCAGGAGAATCACTTGAAACAGGGAAGTGGATGCTGCAGTGAGCTGAGACTGTGCCACTGCTCTCCAGCCTGGATGACAGAGTAAGAACCTGTATCAAAAAAAGAAAAAGGAATTTCGGTTTTGGTGTATTAAGTTTGAGATGTCTATTGTGTATCCAAGTGGAGATGTTCAGGATGAAATTGTAGGGATTGTGTTTTTCATAGCATGGGAATTCTAGAGGACCTAATAGTAAAAGGAGAGGTAGGAGTATCTCAGAGGAGAGGATGAGACTGGAAGAATCCAGTTGGCCACTGCAGCTTATGTTTTGTGTTGTGTCTGAAGATGACAAGAGGTGATGCCTTGTTGGTAAAACTGACTATATGGTTATTAAAAAAAAAAAAAACAGTCCCAGAAGTACCCAGTAAATGGAAAAATATAGGTCTCCATGAATGAAGTCAGCCATAGTCTGGATTGATTGTTCTGCTGAAGAGAGCTTGGGGGGGCTGAGGCTGAAGAATAGCTCGAACATGGGAGGTGGAGGTTGCAGTGAGCCTAGATCGCGCCATTGAACTCCAGCCTGGTTGACAAGAGTGAAACTCTGTCTCAAACCACAAAAAAAAGTCACCTGGTGAATGATGGGAATAGAAATATATTTTCCCTGAATTCATCCTTTTTCTTTTTTATTTCCCTTTATTTTAAGTGTGATGTAGTTTGTACAACAATAAGAGGGATGGAAAATGGACAAGAAGTGATGATAGCAAGTATTAGGTTGGTGCAAAAGTAATCGCCGTTTTTGCCATTAAGGTAAAGTAATTAAAGTAATGGCAAAAACGGCGATTACTTTTGCACCAAACTAATAGCTTTGGAAGATGGAACAATGAAGGCTCACAAGTTCAGCTTTAAATTTTTTGTGGTACTCTTGCCACAAAAAGCAGGGGGCAGAGGAAACTTTTGGAGGTGATGGATATGTTTATCAGTTTGATTGTGATGATATCACGGGTGTATACTATACCCAAGCTCATCAAACTACACACATGGAGTACATGCCAGGTTTTTCTTTGTATCAGTTTATACCTTGATAAAGCTATTAAAAAGAAAAAGTCTGAAATGAGCTCAAATTTTAAACTGTCTTTATTCTTTTATTGAACAAACGTTTATGAAGGGCTTGCCATGTGCCAGCTCTGTGCGAGATATTATGGGAAGGGAAGCATTGTCCCCCAACCCTGCACATGTATCAGGGAGAACAGAAGCAATTGCAATCATGTGCTAGGACAGGGGAGTTTGGCACCATGGAAACGTGTAGCAGGGGCAATCCTGTCTGGGGGTGGGTCAGGATTGTAATTCCCAAATTGGAGACTGACTCACAGCTATCTGTGACAGGCAGAACAACCTCCACAGACTTCAGTCAGAGGCGGGGGAGCTGTCCATTTTCTTTTATATCACCGTTTTATTCACACATCAGCATCCTCTCATTCCAAGCCACTTATTCCTGAAAGCAGGCCCTTTTTGAGGCTCCAATCATAGTGATTAAACAAAGGAGATTCTAGAAGGGCAGACAAAGCATTAGAGACAGCTTCATTTTATATAAATGCCAAATTTTCTGCATCAGTAAGGTTGCAGCTGTGACAAGAATTAGGCTGCTTTCTAGGTCGTATATTTTCTAAAGCACCAGGCAAAAAAAGTATTAATACATCAGGGGAAAAGAAATAAATAGACTTGATTGCTTTAAAACCTTATGCGTACATCATTTTTAAAAATAATACAATGAGTACTGCTTATCGAATAAGCAAAGAAAATTATTTTGTTAATATAAAATAAGAGCCACATTCTCTGGTTAAATCTGTGAACGTGTGAAAAATTATGTTCTCAATTCGATCTCTTCTGCACAAGATTCTGAATGAAAGATTAGTTGGCATATAATGAAGCTGATATTATTTTCTATATAATAATAATTCTATACGTGTTTGGCAATTTGTAAGTTGTAATTCTGTGAATCTCAATTTTTAAAAGTTAACTACCAATAAACTGTCTCTGTAAATAAAATATATGGGTAGGAGACTGCTTGCATAGGTATGGCTAAAGCATAAATTTTAACTAATAATGAAAATATCTGATTCATGTCAGAATTAATCAGCCTGGGCTGGATAATGTTTAGTCACAGATGAGACACAGATAAGTAAATTAACACCAGATTGGTAATTAAAAGTACTTCCTGGATATGAATGACACCTCTGAATGCTGCATGAAATAATTCCTTTTGTATTCTACTCCACGTTTTCTTTCATCTTGTGTTTGGACGTTAGCCACAGAGGGATTGATGTTTACTGCAAAGAGCCTGGAGTCAGAAGATCTATACTCTGGTCTCAATGCTGCTAGAAGTTAACTGTTAGATTTTAGAAAAAATGAGTTCTAATCCTGTGTTCAGTTTGCACATCTGCAAAATGAAGATACTTTTTAAAGCAAAATTGAGAAAGAAATAGAACAAAATTGTGCATGCAAAAGTGCCACAAAAATTTAGTTAATGCAATTATAAAATATTCAAATAGTCTATGCACAAATATATTTATATATCACAATAACAATGTAAGCTAAATTATAATTGAAGGAATATCAAAAATAGAATTATCATATTGAAACAAAAGCCAACAAGATTGGGTATGTGTACTTGTGCACGTATGTTTTAAGTGGTGAGATACTTCTAGATATTATGTTTTTAACATAGCACTGAATCATTTAACTCATATATGCATATAGTTTTTGGTAATATGAAATGGTGCAAAGAAGCAGATGATCCATAATTTATTTGGCTGTCTAGTACATGTTGAGTCAATTCTCCATATAAAAAATTAATTTATAAAGCTAATATATGGGCTCCTCACGTGAGGGCTAAAGACAAAGACAGATGGAGATGCTTTGTTCCTGAAACCTCTAGCTTGGAATATGTTATAGTCATGAGACAAAGTCATTCACAATTAATTCCAATTTTAAGTCTCAGTTGGGGGCTGGGGGAGTGAAGGAAGACTGATACAACATAGATGGTTTGCCATAAATGTCCCTAAATCTATCAAAGATTCAGCACATTAAAAGAGATTCTTTTCTGAACACTATGCTTATTTCTCAGATTATTTGGGGATTATTTAGTATGACAAAATACAGAAAATAACTTACTACATTTGTAAAACCTTTTTAGAAATCAATTTCTAACTCTTTGGCAAAAACATCATGGTAAGACTTCTAGTACTGATAAGATGTCATAGACCTCTGGTACAGACACAGCAGTCTGAACAAACACAGAAATAAGAGGGGCACCTTAAAATCTCTAGTCAAATGGACTGATAAAAACCTTCTATGCAGTTCCAGTCAACTAAGAAGTAGGTTTCTACCTGATGTACAAAAACCAATACTGAAAATCTAAGAAAAGAAAGAAATAGGAACAAAACAAACAAACAATAATAAGATAAATCTCCAGAAACATACCTGAATGAAGTGGAGTTTTGCGATTTACCTGACAGAAAATTCAAAGTAATGGTCATAAGAATGCTCACAGATGTCAAGACAGCAATCCAAGACCAAGCTGAGAACTTCAACAAAGATACAGTATAATAAAGTATCACATGGAAATCATAGATCTGAAAAATACTATAACTGAACTAAAATATTCAATAGCAGGGCTCAATAACAAACTAAGACAATCAGGGGGAGAAAATTGTGAACTTTAAGACAGATCACTGGAAATCATTCAGTCTGACGAGCAAAAACAAAAAAGAATAAAAAGGGGTAATTATAGATTAAAAGACCAATGGGACACCATTAAGCAGAACAATTTATGCATTATTTGTATGCCAGAAGGAAAAGAAAGAGAGAAAGGGACCTACGACATATTCAAGGAAATAATACAGAACACTTCCGAAGTCTCAGGAAGACATTAGAAAGCCAGATCCAGGAAACCCACAGGACACCAAGGATAACAAATCCAAGGAGACACCATGCTACGTCATAGTTAAATTGTCAAAAATTAAAGACTAAATGAAAGAAATCAAAGAGCTAAATGGAAAAACATACTGAGTTTAAGACTCAACATAGTAAAGATGTCAGTTCTGGCCAAATTGTCTATATGGTAAATGCAATTTCTATCAAAATCCCACCAAAGTTTATGTAGTTGGTGGGATTTTGTTAAGTTTGTGTATTGGTCTCTAGAATCTATATGAAAAGTCTGGAGACCTTAGAATAACTAAAGTAATCCTAACAAACAAGAATAAAATATAGGAATTACTCTACTGATTATTAAGATGTAACTGTATGGCTAGAGTAATCAAGACAAGACACTATGGTATTGGCAAAGGAGCAGACACATAGATCAATGGGAAAAAAATCACAATCCAGACTCCTAGAGACATGCTCACCTAATTTTTGACGTAAATCTAAAGCAGTTCAATGGAGAAAGGAGAGCTTTTTCAATAAATGGCATTGGAACAACTGACCATCCACAGGCAAACAGCATGAACCTCAACCTAAACCTCACATATTATACAAATATTCGCTCAAAATGAATCAGGGACAAAATATAAAATGTACAATTTTAAAGCTCTTGTGAAAAAAATAGAAGATAGGACCTACAATTAACCAAAAAGCCTTAGACTTGACACAAAAACCACGATCCATAAGAGAAAACAGTGATAAATTGGACTTAATCAAAATTCAACTTGCTATGAAAAAGCTCATGTGAAGAGAGTGAAAAGACTAGCTACATCCTAGGAGAAAATTTGCAAATGATTTCAAAAAAGGACGAATTTTAGAATATAGCTCTAAAACTTTCAAAATCAATAGTAAAAAGAAAAATCTATCAAATTGGAAAGTGGGCAAAAGCACGTGAACACTAAAGAGGATATACAGATGGCAAATATGCATGTAACGTAATATTCAACATCACTTGTCACCAAGGAAATGCAACCTTAGACTATAACTAGGTGTTATTATGTACTTACCAGAAGGGTTTGAGTAAAGGAATAGTGACATCAAATGCTGGTGAGAATGTGGAAAAGATGGATCAGTTATACATTGCTGATGAGAATGTATTATGTAAAAATGGCACAGTAACTCCAGAAAACAGTTTGGCAGTTTCTTACAAGACTGAAAATGAAATTACCATATTACACAGCAATGGCAGCCTTGGAACATTTATCCTGGAGAAATGAAAATATGTTTACACAAAACCTGTACATAAATATTCATAGCAGCTTATTTTTGATCGCCAAAAGCTGGAATCACTCCAGATGTACTACCAACACTGTGGTATATCCATGCCATAAAATAGTACTCAACAATAAACAGAATGAACTATTGAGACACATGGCCACCTAACAAATCTCCAGGGTATTATGCCAAGGGAAAGCCTATCCAAAAAGGTAAATTACTGTATGATTCAATTTATACAACATTTTTGAAATGATAACTTTTTAGGCATGGAGAATAGTTTCTAAGCATATGGGACGAGGAGTGGGTGGTGGCAAAAGGGAGGTGAGTGTTGCTAAAAAAAAAAAAAAAGGCAGCATGAGGAATCTTCTTGGTGATAGTTTACTATTTTGACTGTGGTTGTGAATACACAAAACTGAATTTATGGTAAAACTGTATAGAATACATATAGGCACAAATAAGTGCAAGTTAAACTAGGGAAACCTGAAGAAGATCAGCAAATTGTGTCGAAGTCAATATCCTGGTGGTGATGTTATTTTGTTTTACAAAATGTTACTGTTGCAGAAAACTGGATTAAGTGTGATTTTTGCATGATTTATTCCAATTCAGGTGATCTACAATTATCCTAACAAAAATTTCAATTAAAAATAAAAGTGCTGGCTGGGCTCGGTTGCTCACACCTGTAATCCCAGCACTTTGGGAGGCTGAGGTGGGCAGGTCACAAGGCCAAGAGATTGAGATCATTCTGGCCAACCTGGTGAAATCCCGTCTCTACTAAAAATACAAAAAATTAGCTGGGTGTGATGGCGCGTGCCTGTAATCCCAGCTGCTTGGGAGACTGAGGCAGGAGAATCGCTTCAACCTGGGAGGCGGAGGTTGCAGTGAGCCAAGTTAGCACCACTGCACTTCAGCCAGGGCAACAACTAAGTACATAAACAAACAAATAAATAAAATGCTTATTAAAATGTGGTAGATATTTTGGGAGAATATAAAGAAAATTAAAAGGTAGTCTGCTATCAGCTAGCTTAAATCTTTAGAAAGAAGTGTTTGTGCCAGGTGCGGTGGTTCACGCCTGTAAACCCAGCACTTTAGGACAACGAGGCGGGCGGATTGCCTGCGCTCAGGCGTTCAATACCAGCCTGGGTAACATGGCGAAACCCTGCCTCTACTAAAAATACAAGAAATTAGCTGGGTGCGGGGGGACATGCGCCTGTACTCCCAGCTACTCGGGAGGCTGAGGCAGCAGAATCACTTGAACCCAGGAAGCGGAGTTTTTAGTGAGCAGAGATCGCGCCACAGCACTCCAGCCTGGGCGACAGAGTGAGACTCTGTCTCAAAAATAAAAATAAAAAAAGGAAAGAGTTGTTTGTGAATTAAATTTAAACAAATTCAAACATTTAATGTACCCCAGATTGCACTAGATAACAAAGGAGTGTTATTTCTGCCCTGAAGGAGGTCCTTGCCACCAATGGTTCTGTCCCTTGTGTCCTTATGCTTCCTTTTTAACTTTCCAAACAGTCATCTGCTCTTGGATCTGTATACCCTTGTGTGTTCAGACCTCCACTCACTCCCAGCAGACTTCTACTCTCTCCCACTCTTCTGAAATGTCTCTGGGAGAAATAACTATGGCGACCTTCTAATAGCCAAATCTGAAGATTCACTGATGTTATGTGAAAAAGCCTGGAATATTTGTGAAAGCATTTTCCTGAAGGCATTATGGGGAATTTTTATATGTCTTAGTTTTTGCTCTTCCCCCACCTTTATAACAAGTGAAGAAAGAGGATGAAGTGTTGGAGAAGGAGGAGGAGAAAATTATTCATAATATATGTATGCTTAAGCTTTTCCAAATTCAAATAGGTCACATATCTAGTTTGTATTTCCAAAATGAGATCATGCAATAAATACATTTGTAACCTGCCTTTTTATATATCAATACATCATTATGTCCTTTCCTTTCCCATAAATATTTTCTGCCGTATATTGTAATAGCTATCTAACCGATTAATTTACTTTAGCATAATTAAATCAGTCAATCCCCATTTACTTCACATTCAGGTTATTTATTATTTTTAGCTGTAGTAAATACCTTTTAGCTAAATCTTTGGCACATATAGTTACTTTCTTGTATACCATTTTTATGACTTTCATTATTTATTTTTGATGTTATCAAAAGATAGTGAGAGAGCCTGTTTTCTTAAAATTGTGCCAACCTTGAACTTATAACTAAAGAAGAAAACCTTTGCTAATTTAAAAGTAAAACAAGGTTCTCACCATGTCTTTAGTTCACATTTATTTGATTACAAGGTGAAGCTGATTTTTGTTTTAAAAATATGCTTTTGGGCTTTTTGTGTGTCTGCTCTACCATAGGAGCCTTCCACTCTTCCTTTCTCACAGCGTTACAGAAGATGTTTTTATATTAAAGATACTAATGTCTCTCATATATGTTACAGATATGTTTCCCAGTTTTCACTTTAAGTCCTCTTCATTATGGATTTTGAAATATAAAATTTAAAAAAAGTGTTGTCAAAACTAAATAACATGTTTCATCTGGTGGAATTACAAGTGATTCTCTTTTGGCTTGATTTTTATTCTCATTTTTCTACAAATAATACCCCTCTTCTTACATATTATGAAAAAAATCACAAGAATATCATATATGAAAAATTAAATGCTGTGGATAAGTTGTATTAAGAAAAACTTGACAGCTTTTTCTGCTTTTCTTATTAAACCTGAATTAATAAATGCAAGTTAACTGGGCATTCACCTCAAGAAGTTGAAGTAAATAAAATAGGAATGTGGTGAAGCAGGAGAAAACACTGATAATAATTAATATAAACTTTTAAAAAACAGAAAAATTAATCTGAAATAAAGCAAATTCAAAACCTGGTTCTTGGGAGATCTAATCAAGAAAAGAGGCAAATCGCAGCAATAGAAAGTTAAATAAGGGAAGAGAGATCAGGGAATATTTTCTAAACATACAGCTTCAGTATTAAAAATATCACTGAAATAGGTAATTTTCTCAGGAAATACAAATGCCCAAAGTTGAATACAAACACAGTTTGTAAAAGCCTGACTGGACATTCATCAGAGAATAAATTGCAAGAGTTTTATCAAAGAATAACTCCCTATTAAAGCAGCAGATCCGGAAGGGTTTATAGATAACATTTTTCAAACTGTCAGGGAACAGATAATTCTTACGTTATTTAGGCTGCTTGACAGTATAGTGAAGACAAAGATTATTAAAAAAATAAAACTATAGCCAATCTTGTTTATGAATATAAGTGCAAAAATATTAAAGAAGACATTAACAACTTAAAGCCTGAGTATAGTAAAATATATAATTCTCCACATAAATTCAGGAAAAACTTAAACTAGGAATTCCAGAAGAGTTCAAGTTTAAGTAATAACTTGATACATATGATTATATTAATATGACAAGATAGATAAATCAAGCAGTCATTTTGAGGGATGCAAAAAGCATACTTGATAAAAGGCAACATCTATTAGATGAGACTATAAAAAAGTTTTCAGGACACACAGAAAGTTACTGACAATACAGGATAATAGATTTGTCTTAAACTAACAGCAATGTCAAGCCTAGAGGTGAAGTAATAAACATATCCCTATTATTATCAATTAGAGAAACAAGATAAGGATGCCTACAAATACAATTTTTATTTAATATTGTTCCAAACAGGCTAGCCAATATAAGGAAATTGAAATGAGAGTTATTAATATGAGAAGGAGGAGACAGAAAAACCTAAGACAATTAACTAGGAAACTATTAGATCTCACTAGAACAGTGATGGCTTGGTGAAGAATGCGATGAAAGATGATGCTGATGAAAGTATACTAAAACCTGGACATGGCCGTGTGCACCTGTGGTCCCAGCTACTCAGGAGACTGAGGCAGGAGGATTGCTTGAGCCCAGGAGTTTGAGGCTGCAATGAGCTAAGATTGCATCTGTGAATAGCCACTACAGTCCAGCCTGGGCAAAGTAGCCAGATGCTATTTCAAAAAAAAAATAAAAGTATACTGCAATCCAAGCAAGTTATTTTGTAGATATCAACAAACTGATTCTAAAGTTTTAATAGAAAAGCAAAAGACAGAAAAACCAACCCAATACTGAAAAAGAACAAAATCAGAGGACTGACACTACTGGACTTCAAAACTTAGCGTAAAGCTATAATAATCAAGACAGTGTGGTATTAGTGAAAGCATAGACTAAGAGATCAATGAAGCAGAGGAGAGAATCCAGAAATAAACCCACGCAAATATAGTCAACTGGTCTTTGATAAAGGAGCAAAGGTAATTCAATGGAGAAAGAGTAGTAGTTTCAACAAATAATGCTAGAACAACTGGACAACCACATGCAAAAACAAAGAAACAAACCACAAATCTAAATACTGACCCTACAACTTTCATGAAAATTAACTTAAATGATAGATTATATACATAAATGTAAAATGAAAACCTATAAACTTCTAGAAGATAACATGGAAGACAATCTAGGTGACCTTGGGTTTGGCAATGAGTTTTTATATAAACACTGCAGTAAGTTCAAGAATTTCACTGTTAATTGAGGAAGAGGCATGATCATGAGAAGCAGTAACATGCAACAAGCTTTACTGAGCAGCTCTTAGACAGAATTGCATGGGAGTAGAAGTTCCTCCCAGCAAGACACCTTTCGAAGAAGACAAAGACTATTTAAAAGGGCACCATCCAGAAGGGGAATAGGGCAAGGAACTTCCTGGAAGAAAAAGGGGATATTTAAGAGGGGGGATATGTTTCTAGGTGATGTCCTGTAGCAACAAGGTGGGGAGTTTTGAATAAGAGAGGTCCAAAAAGAAGCAGTGGTTTATAGTATTTTATACCTACAAAGTAGTTCTCATTTATGGTTAGCAGATGTTGAACGCAGTTTTACAGGGTATGCAAAGTAGACAGGCTTTTTGAAAATATGTTTATTTTGACTTTTTTTAAAGCAACTGGAAGTGTAAGAATTTGAGCTTAGTGCATGTGGAGTTTCAGCTAAAAATCCTAGCCTGATATGAAGAAGTAACAACTTGGGGGTATTTAAATCCAATAAACAGTGGCCATCTTTATCTCATTTATATAAGAAATAGCACAAGCACAATCTATGAAAGAAAAATGGTTGATTTGGACCTCATTTTAAAATTAAAACTTCTGCTCTGCAAACGGCACTGTTAAAAGAATGAAAAGCTACAAGCCAGAGGCTGGGAGAAGATACTTGCAAAACACATATCTGATAAATGACTTGCATACAAAATATGTAAAAACAAAACAACTCTCAAAACTCAACATAAGGAAACAAAAACCCAATTTTAATATGGCCAAATTATCAGAACAGACACATAACCATGTAGTATATATAAATGGCAGCTAAATCATGTGAAAAGCTATTCAGTAGCATCTGTCAATAGGAAATTGCAAATTAAAATGATGAGATACCACTGCATGTCTGTTAGAATGGCTAAAACCCAAAACACTGACAACACCCAATGCTGATGAGGATGTGGAGCAATTGGAACTCTCAGTCATTGCTGGTGAAAATGGAAAATAGTACAGTTGCCTTGAGTACACTTTGGCAGTTTCTTAAAAAGCTAAACATAGTCTTACCATATGGTCCAGCAATTATGCTCCTTGATATTTAACCAAATAAGTTGAAAACTTTTGTTTTCACAAAGAGCTGTGCACAATATTTATAATAGCTTTTATTTGTAATTGCCAAGACTTAGAAGCAAGCAGAGTGCCTTTAAAATTATTTTTTATTTTGAATTTGTCTGAAGATGTAATACTTGTACATATTTATGGGATACATGTAATATTTTGAAACATGCGCACAATGTCTAATTATGAAATCTGGGTAATGGGATATCTATCGCCTCAAATATATGTCATTTCTTTGTGTTGGGAATGTACCAAATTTACTTATAATTATTTAAAAACACACAAAAAATTATTGTTAACTACAATTGTCCTACTGTGCTATAGGACACTAGAATTTGTTTCTCCTGTCTCCCTGTAATTTTATATCGATTATGTCTCTCTTCCCACTATGCTTCTCAGCCTCTAGTAGCAGCCATTCTTTTCACTACCTTCCTGAGATCAATTCTTTAGCTCCCACGTATGAGTGAGAACATGTGACATTTATCTTTGTGTGTCTGGCTTATTTCACTTAACATAATGTCCTTTAGTTTGATCTATGTTTTGCCGAGTACAGGATTTTATTTTTTATGGTGAAATAATATTTTGCTGTATGTATATATCATATTTTCTTTATCTCATCATCTCTGATGGACGCTTAGGTTGATTTCATATCATGGCTATTGTGAAAAGTGCCTGAAATAAACATGGGAGTTCAGATATATCTTCAATACACCGATTTCCTTTTCTCTTTGGATGTATACCCAATGTTGTGATTGCTGAATTACCTAGTAGTTCTAGTTTTAGTTTTGGAGAAACCTCCATACCATAGTGGCTGTACTAATTTACATTTCTGCCAACAATATATGACTATTCCCCTTTCTCTACATCCTCATTAGCATTTGTTGTTTTCTGTCTTATTGGTAATAGCCATTTTAACTTGGGTGAGTGATATTTATTTGTGGTTTTGATTTGCATTTCCCTGAAGATTAGTGATTTTGAGCATTTCTTCATATACCTGTTGGTCATTTGTATGTCTTCTTTTTAGAAATATCTTTTCAAATCTTTTGCCATTTTTAAATTGAATTATTTGTGTTCTTGCTATTGAGTTATTCTAGTTTCTTATCATTCCAGTTACCAATCCCTTGTCAGTTAAATAGTGTGCAAATATTCTCCCATTCTGTAGATTGTCTCTTTGCTTTGTTGATTGATTTCTTTGCTGTGCAGAAGCTTTTAAGGAAGAGGTAAAATTGTCTTTCTTTGTAGACAGTGTAATCTTACATTTAGGAAAACTTAAAGACTCCACCAAAAAAGTATTAGAACTGGTAAATGAATTCAGTGAAGTTGCAAGATATAAAATCAACATACCAAATGAGTAGCATTTTAATATGCCAACAGCAAACAATCTGAAAACAAAATCAAGAAAGCAATCCTATTTACAATAGCTATAGAAAAAAAATACTTAGGAGAAGACTTAACCGAAGAAGTGAAGAAGATCTTTACAAGGAAAAGTATAAAATGTTGATGAAAGAAATTGAAGAGGACACACAAAAAATGCAAGGATATCCCATGTCCATGGACTGGAAGAATCAATACTGTTAAAATGTTGATACTACTCAAAGCAATTCTACAGATTCAATGCAATCCCCCATCAAAATACCAGTGACATTTATCACAGAAATAGAACAAACAAACCTAAAATTCATATGGAGCCAAAAAAGATCCTGAATAACCAAAGAAATCCTGAGCAGAAAGAACAAAGCTGGAGGCTGTTCTTGTTTGCTGTTGGCTTATAAAAATGCTACTGATTTTTATATTCAAAATACTACTGATTTTTCATATTCATCAATATTACCTGACCTCAAATTATACTACAATCTAGGTGTGGTGGCTTGGTCCTATAGTCCTAGCTACTTGGGAGGCTGAGTTGGGAGAAAACTTGAGCCCAGGAATTCAGGGCTGCAGGGAGCAATGATCATGCCACTGTACTCCAGCCTGGATGACAGACCAAGACTCCATCTCTAAACATACAGACACACACACTATAAAGTTATAATAACCAAAGCATTATGGTACTGACATAAAAACAGACACATAGACCAATGGAACAGAATAGAGAACCAATAAATAAATCCATGTATTTATAGTCAACTCATTTTTGACAAAGGCACCAAGAACGTACAATGGGGAAAGGTCAGTCTCTTAAATAAATGGTTCAGGAAAACCCAGATATCCATATGCAGAAGGATGAAACTGGACCCCTATTTCTTACCATATATAAAAATAAAATCAAAATGGATTAATGCTTTAAATGTAAGACCTGAAACTATGAAACCACTAAAAGAAAACATTGGGAAAATGCATATTATTAAGTGAAAAAAAAAATCTCCCAGAAAGTACTGCAAAGGAGTAAGGATATGGGAAATATAGCACAAAAGTTGGAAGATTTGGAGAGTAGAAGCAGAGCTATCAATTTCCGCGTAATAGGAGTATCAGAAAAGAAGAAAAAACTAGGAAGAAAGAAATATTCAAATAAATAATAATCAAGAATGTGTCATAATTTAAGAAAGACAAAAATTTCAGCTTATAAAGTCTCAAAAATTGGCAAAACATTTAAGAGGAAACCATATCTAGAGCATTATAGTGAAATTTAAGAAGAAAGAATGAAAGAGAAAATTCTAAGAGCTTCTAATGAAAAAGAGTAGCTTATCTATGAAGAAAAAAAAAAATAGATTCACATGAGTCATCTCAGCTGAAACAATGGTTGGCCAGAAATTCTCAAGAGTGATATATTTTGAAATGTTGAAGGAAATAATTTCTAACCTAGAATTTTTCATTTATCCAAACCACTGTTTATATATATTATAGACATTTTTAATATGAAAAATACATTTCTAGAAATAAGCAACAAAAAATGTACAATACAGAAAATTGTCAGACTATAAAAGTAAAATAAAATAATATATAAATATTGAGCATTTCAATATAAAGAGTCAAAATAGAATGGAAATAATTGTCCCAAATTAACTCATAAATACTGCCCCAATCATATTTGACTGCTTAGAAAATATTTAAAACTTACTTAGAAAACTATGACAGTTATGAAAAATTAAAAAGAAGTAGAAAGTCTTTTAATGACATTGTAGTAATTAAAATGGTTTGGGAAAGCATGAATTAGTCCATAAATGGTGTTGAGGCATGTAATTAACCATATGTAAAATAGAATAATTATATCCCTGAGGAAAAATTTGTTTGCTATGTTTTAACAAGCAAGTGAGTAAATAACTTTTGTTTAAAAATAAAAAACAAAAACTCTTCAGATTTCATATTAAACAAAAAAGCTAAGCACTCCAATATAAAAATTGACAAAGGAAATGAATAAGCTATTTATAAAAAATAAGCATAATAAATATGAAATATTAAAACATAAAAAAGTGTAATCTTGTTGGTAATCCAAGGGGATACTGGTTAAAAGTACTAGACACTAGACAGAAATCCTCCCCTTTCTTTAGCATTTGCAAGAACTGAGACACTGATTGTTTCCACAGTCACTGAGAGTGTCTTTCTTCAGTTTGGACCCTGCTGCTGTACATCCAATAAAAATTCACCCAAGATTGTGTATTTCCAACACTTGTGCTCAAATCACCATTCCTGCTTAAATTCTGCCTCTTGTTTGTAATTTATGCCCTGTTTCCCTTGTGGATTTTGGAACAGCAATATTTACAAACAACTATCTGGAAAACGCTAGCCTACATGGGGTACAGGTTTCTCATTTCTTACAAGACTTACTCCACGCTCAATATTCTAGGTATGATACGATCTGGCTCCAAGGACTCACAGTTTCTGGGCTTTTATCTGGAATCCTTCTCATTCATCTCCTGCCTCATCAATGTATAAGAGGAATTTCTCTACTTTTCCCCACCTTCCACACTCATGTGCATGGGCAAGATAATTCAGGTTATACAACTCACTAACGTCCTTTTATTTAGTCTTACTTTCCAACGTGAAGAATATTCTAAAGACTCTGACTTCTGGAACAATGTATTGACCTCAACATTTAGCTGAGATCTTATTCGCTTTATGCAGTCCACATCCTGATTCTCAAAGGCCTGGCTTTAGTATTAAGTCACTCCTAATTTTCAGATTCAAGTCTGCTGTTTCCAGAGGGGAAAAAAACTCAAGGATTTTATATGCTGATGGAATATAGGAAAAAAGCTAACATTGTTAGATGTTCCAACTATGAAGTTTTCTTGATGTGTAAGATATTTAAATCTGGAGTATGCTGTCAAGATGAGGAGGCTTATGGAACAGAAGCTTAGGAGAAAAGAAATGTGTTCCCACTTTTTAAAAAGTGATTGAATTGATTGAATTAGTAAATTTTTTTAGAAGCAGTAAAAGCAAAAAACATTTGTTACCAATATGGTGGAAAGAGTGGGGACTTGGAATTGATACGGATTCCAGTGTTGCCTCCGCTCTTTGTAAGAAATACTCCGGTGAATTTCTCAACTTTGATTTTCTTCTCTGTTAAATAAAAATATTAGAATTATAGCTGGGTGTGGTGGCTCACGCCTGTAATCCCAGCACTTTGGCAGGCTGAGGTGGAAGGATTGCTTGAGCTCAGGAGTTTGAGACCAGCTTGGGCCACATAGCGAGACCCTGTCTCAATAAAACATCAAAAAATTATCTGGATGTGAAGGCGTGCACCTGTAGTCCCAGCTACTTGGGAGGCTGAGGTGGCAGAATCACTTGAATCTGGGAGGATGAGTCTACAGTGAGCTGTGATGGCACCACTGCACTCTAGTCCAAGCAACAGAGTGAGACCCTACCTTACAAAATAAATAAATAAACAAACAAACAAATAGGGAATATTTGGATTATTACAAGTTCTCAATGGAGTCATCTCCTCAGAAAGTCTAGCCCCACCCCACCTAGATTAGGGGTTCCTCTTGCTTTTTTCTCGACATAGCACACGTACTTTTCATCTAAGGCACTGTATTTTAATGACCTGTTCCTGTCTATTGCCCATCCTGCAAGACAATAACCCACTTTGATGAGTTTTTCTTAGTCACCTTCATATTTTCAATACCTGTTGCAAAGTTTGAAAGATCATAGGTTTTTAGCTATGTTAGCAGCTTAAACAGATACAAGGAAGAGCCCTCTGTAAACTGCAAGCACCATGAGAAAGAAGAGCTGTATTATTTTCCTCCTTTAACTGAAATCACAGTAGCATTGCATTCCTAAATCCAGTGACCTTGTGATTTTTATTGCAGATGGTGTGTGTATCTTTGAAGATGTGAATTTTTTATCTCTTCATGGAAACTGCAGCCCGTATTTCAGAACATATTTACATCCCAGATTTTAGTGTTAGAAAAAAGTGTATGTAAGTTTAGTTTTAGAGAAGCAGTACATTGAATTCAGGGTAATATATAATTCTGTATTTCAAAGAATAATTGTCCTTGTTAGGACTTTTACTAAACTGGATTCAAAAGTTATAAACCACCATCATAGGGAGGGAGAACCAACTTTATTTCCAGGGGTTTCTTTCCAGTCATTGACAAAGCTGGAAATGATTACCACGAACAACTCCTGTTCCTAGATATCAATAACCAGAAACCACTTTCTTTTTGAGCAAGTCCTCTGCTAAGGGTTCAATTATTCCATGTTCAGTACAGTGATTTCAAGGTTCAAAATGTAAAGCCCATTACAGGGTTTTCATTAAAAGTTTGCCTCTGGGGACCAGCAGTCAATGTTCAAGGTCCAGAATTCTACCACCTTGTAAATTTGGGGTGATGCCCAAAACTGATTCTGGGCACAAAATTGATAAAATTTTCCAGGCTAAGGGTTCTTTCAAGGACCCGTCAGAGTTGCCATGGGAGCTCTGGGAATGGAGAGGATGGAGAGGGCACCACCACACACCCTTCCACCCGCACCCCAGCCAGGACACAAGTGGTTAATCAGCCGCTGGCCAGGCCAGTCTTTTTGCTTTAGCTGGTATTTTTGTTTCCTAGGGGCTCTCTGAGGAACTTCCTCCTTGGCACTGGTTCTCTGGGGGAGGCTAATAGCACCAGTCACAAGTCTAAGCCACAGCCGCTGAGCACTGGTCCCTTCCCATGTTCGACTGGTGACTTGATGACAAGTATTTGGCAGGGTCTGGGCCCAGTGGAGCCGAGCGGACTCCATGTCGGCTCCTCGGCTGTTGCTATTTCAGGGGCTTTCCACAGAACTTTTCCCTCCTGTTGAATATGCAGAGCAAAGGGGAGAGACGCAGAATGAGATAGGAAAAATGCCAGGAACCCCAGCATTGTGACAGGGAGAATTTCATGAAGGAGACATGCTGCAAATGTTTCTGAATCGTTCTGGAAATCATAGGACTGCGAACAAGAAAAGATCTGAGAGATTTCATGCTGACTCCCTTGTAGGGATCAGAGATGCTGCCTGGTGCATTTAAGTCCCAGAACCAGTTAGCAGCACTGCTGAGCTGGAACTCTGGGCTTCTGGTTCCAGCGAAGTCTCCTTTCTGTTCTCTTTGCTGGATGAAAAGCTTAAATGTTGTTCTCTATCTCCCTAAACTGAGACAACATTCTAGAAATGCACCTTTCAAAAACCAACATAACAAATATGAAAACATGGCACTGTTATAGTTTCAGTTTTTCTCATATTAAGATAAGGCTGGCAGGTATGATGGCTCATGGCTTGTAATTCCAGCACTTTGGGAGGTGGAGACTGGAGGATCTCCTGAGGCCAGGGGGTTTGAGACCAGCCTGGGCAATATAGTGAGAACCTGTGTCTACAAAAAAGAATGCTTTAAGTTGGGTGTGATGGTGCGCACCTGTAGTCTAAGCTACCTGGGAGGCTAAGGTGGGAGAATCACTTGAGCCAAGGAGTTCAAGGTTACAGTTAGCTATGATCACTGTACTCCAGCCTTTCAAGACCCTGTCTCTGAAAATTAAAAGAATTAAAAATATTTTAAGAAGATGAGGCTGTCCTTGCACTAGGAACACAGGAAGAAAAGTTAAAGACCATCCTCAAGATGGCCCCTGTACAGTAACTCTAAATCTTCCAAATTCTCCTGGGTGCCATCCACAGTGTGCCTGAGAAAAATTATCAACTGCAAGAAAAATGCCTCCCTATTGAATTTCTCTTACTATTTTTCTAAACTGGATGCCACATAGTCCTTCACAGGAAAGTTAATGCTACCTTGCTTCTCCTTCAGATGTGTAATTCCCCCCTTTAAAACAAATAGCGTGGTGTGTGTGCTATGTTCCTGATGTTAAAAGTAGATGACCTCTGATTCCATTGCCCAGTTTTATTTACAATGTGTGCCTTCTTAGGAACTTTTAAAAATATAGTAGATTTGGGGCTTTGATAATAGGGCCAAAGACTAGAAGGTTTCTACAGATTCAGTTTTTTCTTTTTTCAATTCTTTAAGGTACTGAAAGAAGTTGAAGAGGTAGGGTTGCCAGATTTAGCAAGTAAAAATAAAGAATACAAAGTTAAATTTAATTTTTATTAAACAAGGGATAATTTTTAATATACGTATGTCCTGCGCAATATTTGGTACATTCTTTACTAAGAAATTATTCATTGCTTATCTGAAATTAAAATGTAATTGAGAGTCCTAAATTTTATCTGGCAACCCGAGAGGGAGGGAGAGAAAGAGAGAGACAGAGAGAGAGCGAGAGAGAAGGAAGAACAAGGATGTAGAGGAGGAGGAGGAGGAGAAGGAAGAAGAATTAATGTCAATGACAATCTCATTCAGAGAGAAAAATCAGCTTCAAATTACAAGATCAGTTCCCAGTATTGTGGCTTGTCCACTTGACAAAGACGCAGAAGAAAACATTTTTTTCCCCACGAACGTGGTGCTCAGGTAATGCATGATTAAAAAATAAAACAAAACAGAAAAAAAAACCACACAGATCCCACTTGACATTTTGTTCCATTCTTCTCCATGAATTCATTCAAAATCACTTTTTGATTATCTGGCAGGGCATAGCAGGGTAGTGAGGAAGGACTTTTATAAGGTAATTAATTTTCTGCTCTCCAAAAGGTCACCAATCCTAAGTGTCATGAGAAAAATAAAAGCAACCTGAACAGGGCTAGGGCACAAGGAAGACACACCTAGTCAGAGGAAATGGGAATGTTTACACAGAAGACACACCTGCCAGCAGGGCACGGTGGCTCTCGCCTGTTATCCCAGCCCGAGGCAGGCAAATCACGAGGTCAGGAATTCAAGACCAGCCTGGCCAACATGGTGAAACACCATCTCTGTTAAAAAAAAAAAAGAAAAAATTAGCCCAGCATGGTGGCAGGTGCCTGTAATCCCGGCTACTTGGGAGGCTGAAGTAGGAGAATCGCTAGAACCGGGAGGCAGAGGTTGCAGTGAGCCGAGATCGAGCCACTTCATCAAGCTTAGGTGACAGAGCAAGACTCAGTCTCAAAAAAAAAAGCCACACCTACCATCCACCTTGAAAGATTGTGCTGTGTCCAAGCCATTGCCATATGAGGTCATTTCTGATCTTTCTAAAAGGTTGGCTTTGTAGAGGAGCTGCTTGGGGGCAGGGGATCCTCCAGGATTCTCTCATCAGGGGGCAGCTGGCAAGAGGCAGAAGAGCTCATGGGAAGAGTAGGTTACCAGCCAGTGGCCATCTGGGGTGAGAAGGCAGGAGGGCATGGTCAGGTCATGTCACCTGGTATTTGAGGGCAACCCTAAACGTTAACTGTGCTTACATCAGCTTGTACCACTCCAGAAACAGTATTCTTTAAATGCATCTTTTGCACAAGTCGTATTACTTTGCCTATATTTATAGTCCATGACTTGGCCATTTTCACATGAACATACATATTAACTGTTTAGGATTAAAGGCAAGAAGGAAATCACTAATTATTCAGAGTATCTGGCTAATGGTTTAAATTTTCTTTTCTAGGAATAACCCCCCCCGATTTTATTGAATATGTAATAAGTATTATATGTATTAAATATTATGATAATCTTATATATAGTAAATAACAGATATGATATAGCCAATTTTTATATACTATGTATAGTGAATAATATAGTAAACATTTAAAAATGCTTACTATATTATATATTACATAATATGCTATAATATTTTATTATACACTATAGTATACAATAGTCTTTATACATAGTAAATAAAATTAGAAAATTTTCTTCCTGCAATAGTATATATTATATGAAACATTTTTAAATATATGTGTATACACACTTGTCAGTAAAATTGATACAATCAGAGCTGACTTCTAAAAATAAGGTAATGTTGTCTCTCCAAGTCCATCATCCCTATTCTCTTAAATAGAGCACATTCTTGCAGAGAGTATCTGGTAAATTTCAAATATGGAAGAAAACAGAAGTCTCATGTAAAAATGTATATGAATAATTTCTGGTTCTTATCATTCTCTGTCTTTCCTTCTTAAAGAAAACCAGATCTTTATTATTGCTCACAAAAGCAGCCATTCCCAGGCCTTCAATGATATAATGAAATCAAGAATTTGACATCTTGTTCATACAAAGATCCCAAAATACCAAAGAGGTCTCATATTTCCAGAGGCTAAAAAGATTTAAAAATGAATCCTTCTCAAGAAATATATAATATCATAGCAATTTTAGGCCAGAAACTCAAAATGCATGCTAAAAATGAAAAACACAGAAATCAATTCTTAATAATGTACTGAGAATAAAAAGGCAATTATCAGATGTTACACACTCCAAGTAAAAAACAAATGGGGAAGGGCCCAAGAGACTGGTTTATACTTTAACTCTCTATAGATTTTAGGCACAGATGGAAGAAATTGAAGTTTTTATGAAAATTGTCACAGTCAACAGAAAAACTTGCACAATCCTTATTTATTTGTGTAACCCAAACGACCTTGGACATCAGCAGGCTCCAAGTGCATGCAATATGGATGTCCAAATGGAATCAGCTCCGAGCCTTCCCCAACCAAGGCAGGGCTTCATCCCCTGCCATCTCCAGGGAGATGCCCTGCTGCTGCTCCCGCCTTTGCCCTGTTCCATGCCTGCTCATATCTCCCACAGACGGAGCTGCCTCGGAGAACTTCTGCACTGTGCTTTTTGCAACAGGCATTCAGGAAACTCTGGTCTTGATGTCCAACAGCACCACTTCCTCGTGCTCAGAGCTGCTGATCTTTGAAGTGCTCCCAGTGGCTCTGGAGCAGAAATGAAAGAGTTGGCCAGGTCTAAGCAGCACATGTGGGCCTGGAAGCCAGGAGTGTCACCAGATTTGCTCTGCTCACTGGCCAACCCCAAAGCAGACTTCTCTCCCCAGCCTCCAGAGTAGGCAACGTTCGCTGCCCCACCTCCACCTTCTTCCCCCTCCAAACGCTCTGCTCTTTTCCTTTGTAAAAATGACTTCATGCCTAATTAATGATATAAATTTATAGTATCCTTATGTTGATTAGGCCTCTTCCCTAACACCTGGCACAATGCATGGCAGAAATTAGGCATCTGAAGAATGTTTAGAGAACAAATCAATGAATGTTTTTCTTGGGGACAATTTCCTGTATTTTCACAGCTAAATGCTTTCTCATAACAACAACAATTGTAAGCTCGTTCTTTCTGTGTGTTGGCACTTCTTCCAGTCTTTATATTTACTCACATATTCCTCACTAAACGCCTATGGAACAGATACTTTCATTTCCTCTACTTTTACGGAGGAGGGAACTGAGGAACACAAAGGTTAAGAAACTTGCCCGTAGCATCCAAGTAGTGAGTTACAGACTTGAAATTCTGAACCCCAACAATCTTGTTTCTGAATTGGTGGTCTTCGCATTAAATCCCATTTTTTGGAGAAGTCCAAGATGTCAGGGGAAGAATTTAGCCCCCTCGTCTCCATCCTCTCTCTGCTTCAAGTAACTTCACCAGAAAGTAAACCATACAAAGAGAAACTCAATGACAATAATAGTAAGTCCATGTCTTCTTTTCTTCCTCCTTCCCATCTTCCTTCTTTCCTTCCTCTGTCCCTTCCCCTGCCCTCCCCTCCTTCCCTCCCTTCCCTTCCCTTCCCTTCCCTCCCCTCCCTTCCCTCCCTCCCTCCCTCCCTCCCTCTTCCTTCCTTCCTTCCTTCCTTCCTTCCTTCCTTCCTTCCTTCCTTCCTTCCTTCCTTCCGTTTAATAGAGCAGTCCTATTCACCATGCCTGGCCTACCCCAGGCACCAGAATCACAAAAGTGACTACAAATTTGCCCCTGCCATGAAATCATAATCTAGAGGGAAGAACAGAGGTGCGGCAGCATTAACAATTTAACCTGGATAAACAAGGCCCAATGGAAGCATCTAGTAAACCCCAATGCAGATAATTCTGGCCAGAAAGAGCCAGAGGCCAGCAGGAAACTGACTGAGTTCATCAATAAATGAGGAAAACGTATCTTGGCCTAAGTCAAGACCGACTATTTGCTCCTAAGGCTGCAAGGAAGAATCGTGGTCTATACAGCTCACAGGTAGGAAATACATCACTGCCAGCTGTTCCTAAGGAAGAAGTGAAAAAGCCTCTAAATTGGTAGGTTTCAAGTCAACTTCATCAGGCTTTACAGAAAGGACAGAAACAGAGAAGAGTGAATCACACAAGCAGATAACTGAAGGAGAGGACGTTAGCATTACACCAAGCAGTGTAATGTATGATTCTTTTGGAAGGAATTTTTTTAAGGGCAAAACTTAAAGATGCTATCTTTATCTTGTATTTGATTAGTGGCATTTGTTTTGTGCATGGGTTTATGTTTTAAGAAAGGCCGGATGATGTATATAAGAATAAACCATTAGTTGAAAGCTGGAAATGCATGATCCCGATGAGAGGTCAAACCAAAGCCTGGGAAATACTTAATGGAGGGGAAAGTGGAACATCCCACTTCTCATTCAGAGAAAGCTGTGTGATGTCAGAGAGCAAGGTCTTTGAAATCACACAGCTTGTTAAGACAGACTCTGCGATTTACCAACTATGGGACCATGGGTCAGTTTACAGCGTTTCGAAAACTCAACTTTTTCCAGCTGTGAGAATGGAAATGATAAGAATATTTTCTTGGTAGGTTTTTCTGTAATGGTTAAATGAGATCATGTCTGTAAACAGACTTCCTGGTGTTGGGTCCATGATTGTGCCAGTTATCCGTGGCTGTGATGGTGATGGTGGTCGCTGAAGCAAGGTATATATGGAAGGGAAAAGGGGTGGTTCTTTACTGTTAATTTCCACTGCTGTTGTCTTCATCTTTCCATTTAAATATGTGTAATAATTCACTCTAAAAAAAAATTCTGGGACCCTTTAGACATAAGTACATTCCCAAATGCCATTCTGTATATCAAAACTGCAACCCATATATCTGTCTTTGGCAAGATCTGTGGGAGTTACTTCCCATAATGTTGATTTAAAAGCTTTGATGACATGGCCCAAATATCTCCAATCTCTTCTTAATAAGGTTAGGCACTATATTTAAACCCTTACTGAATTCATTGATATTTTCTGCTTGTCAGAATAAGGCATTCTTAATGTTTTCTGCCTGTAAGTACACAGGAAATGTTGGTTTTCATTTCTGGGACTGCTAACTCCAGGAATGTGGAGCTCTGTCTTTGGGTTATTGGATGAACTACAATCAGATAGCCTTCTAGGGACTTACAGAGTCAGGGATGGTGTGTACTCACTGCCAGGTGTATGTGTGATGTCAGTGTGCCAGCTGGGATCTTCCAAGCAGCTCAGCTGTCTGATTCCCCCATCCCTATTAGGGGTGTCAGTGGCCTTGCTTTCACCATCATCCCCCCAACACACACACCCATCCAGGCACCACTAGGAAGAGCTGCAGTGACCACCAGCCAGGCTGTGCAGAGCTAGCAGCTGCGGCATTATTCCAGCTACATCATTCTCCCTGAAATCACTTGAACCGAAACCATAGTGACAGGAAGAAGAGATTCAAGAAGAAGCCAGGTTTGAGGAAAGAAACGAAAACGGGGAAGAGGATAAACATTTTAGAGGATTCAGTCTCATGCCTTCCTGAGCAAGGAAGTAGCAAACGTCTTAATGAGCAAATGCTATCAACATTCTCTTTAAATCTGACACCCTAACTCAGCACGACACAGGGCATTTGGCATGGGTTGTACTTCCTGTCACCATTTATTTTGGAGTTCTAAGATGTCTCTGACTCAAAAAATAACTGAAAGCCTATTTCTCTGCTGTCATAAATCAAATTACCCCACCCATCTCAGCAGAACTTGGGCCCATCTGGGAGATGCATACAAAACAGAGAGAGATGAATGGCTTTCAGAAGGGGAAGCTATCTGCTGCAACAGCAAAAGGAGTGAGGGCACACATTTTCCCAAAGGATGGAGTCAATTCCCAGAGCCTGGGGATGGCCTTTGAGTTTATATGACAGACTCATTTCCCATTTCAACCTTTTTTGAGTCTGGTCAGAAGATCTGCCTGCCAGTGGAGTAAAATAAGACACCCCAATTGCTTTGCCAGTGCCAGCAGACACTCTTCTTGTGGATCACTGAGATCCAAAGCCTACTGAAGGAAGAGGGCAATCTTATGTGCATTTTGGATGCCTTCACTGACCCGGCAGAATGGTGAGCTTTGAGCATCTTGAGGGATGAACGCATAGGACTCAGGAGAGTTCTGGTACGGGGGCAGAACTCTGTGAAAGCATGGTGATTGACTGACTCATCACACCTGCTCAAAGTCCATCATTAAACTTGACTTCTGCACGTTTCTTATTTATCCATCAGCTGCTGTTACTATTAAGGCACATCTTTGAAGACTGTTAAATTTTCCTCAACTTTGTTGCTGCAAAGCCACATTTTCACAGAGCCACCAGCACATCCCCCCGGGCTTTCTGACACCCCGTATTTATACTGCTTCTCACACAGTTGTGTTGCTTATCTCTACCACCCTATAAACTGCGAACTCCTTGAGAGGGGAGAGAAAGGAGTTGGTCTTTTTATCATTGTTACCCCAGTGCCTAGGGCAGTTGACAGCATTTCAGAAGTGTCCAATAAATGCTCCTTTATATAAAGTTCACACCCAAAGTTAAGCCATTTCTGAAGCATTTCAAATGACATTGATCAATTCTAAGACTTCAGGAAAAAGAGAAGTTTTTTTTTTTTTCCCCCTCCATCATGAATCAGAGTTAGATTGTGCAATTTGCATGAGACAAACAACACTTTAATGCTTACCTTCACTTTCTATTATGTACTGTTCTCCTTCATGCTAATTTTGCTGTCAGAGGTCCAAGGGGAGACTGAAACTTTAATTATGTCTCCTTTGCAAAAATTTAGAACAGAAGCAAGATTTTAAAAGCATATGCTTTTATTCAGTTGCTTTTTCTGTTGCTTTTTTTTTAAGTGGCTAGCATTTCCTCGTTAAAAGTTAAGCAGAGCACTTTGGTCTTACGGTGCAAGAAAGCATAATATCTTCCTTTAATATTCTGCAAATATTTGTTGAGTTCCTATTGTTCTGTTAGTGCATGACACTGTGCCAGGAGCTAATGAGACAAATGAAAAAACAAAGTTGCTGTTCTCATTGAGCTTAAATTCTAGTGAAGGGGACATAAGCACTAAGCAAATGAAGAAAATTTCAGGACATGGAAAATGTTCTAAAGAAAATAAAAGAGGGGTGTGATGGAGAGGCTGCACTGGACCACTGTAGAATGGACAATCACGGAAAGGCAGTGTAAAGAGGTGACATTTAATCTGAGAACTGACTTAGCCACAGAAGTTGGTCCCTAGACCTGAGGGAAGAGCATTCCAGGCAAAGGATATGGCTGGCATGAGTCCCAGCTGGGAACAAGCCTGGCTTGTCATAGTGGCATCTCCTTCTGCTGTGGGCATCTGCCGGCCTGCAGGCTGCAGTGAGGTGACCCTTATCGAGCTGACTCCCAGGCCTGTATTGCCAAGTCTAGCTCTTCGTATTTTTGCAGGAAATCCTGGCTCCATCAAAGACTCCGTGACAAGGACGATTAAACAGTCACCCAGCCAAGCTATTAAGCATCTTTGTTTTGGAAGGCATTAGGCATAGACCAAACTTATTACCCCCCCCAAGATCATCAATAAACTTTGCATGTTTTCTGTTCTGGCTACCCTGATGCTGGAATTAACCATCTTCTTCATTTCTGATGTGTTTTTGCATGCACACACACACAGGTTTAGAAGGGCATGATTTGGGGTAGGACTCTGTTAAATTGCTTATTTATGGTTCATGATTTATACAGTAGAGAGGCAAAGAGGTCCCTGGCCTGTCCCCTACCCTGGCATATATGCACATGCACACATTCTACATATATATATAGAGTTAAACCGCTTATGCCCAATCAGTCCAACCAGGAGATTTTCTCGTAAGTGAATTTCCATGGGAAGCAGTGGCAAGTCTGTGGCCCCAAAGGTAAACAGAATTGATGTGCGCCCTCTCCCCCTCTCCCTCTCTGAGCCCCATGGGGCTTGTTCTCTCTGAGCCTGAGGGGCCTGCCCCACAGAGCAAGGCATCCAGTGCAGGCTGGGCCATTCCTCAAGCAAACGGAGGTCCACTGGAGTTGAGAATTATTAAGAGGTCAAGTTTTTGCTTCTCAACCCTAAGCCTCCCCAGTAAAGGCCAGTGGAGGGCTTTTGTTTTAAATTTTTGTTTTAACTAGAGAGTTTATCAGTGCTTACAAGATGCAAAGGACTATTGGTGGTGCTTTCCCCGGGGGATAGCTCTTGCTTTGTAAAAGAGAGTGAAGCTCAGGGAGGGTGTGCAAAGGTGCCTCTGCCACATAGCTGATGACTTTGTGTTGGGCTGGGATTTGAACTGAAATCTAACACCGAAGTCCACTTCTTCTTCCTTCGGGATGCACCATGAGCTTCATAAATAGCCTTGTCTGGGCAATGTGTGTGCTTCCACAGAGGCATGGAGCACGGTTTAGTTCGTGGTTGGTGGAATTTCCTTTGCTCTGAAATGTCTGTGATTTGATTCCCTAGGTTTATTGACTCAATGAAAATAAATGATAGGAAAAGAGAGTGAGTGAGAAAAAGGGGGGTGAAGACAGAGAGGGGCAGGGAAGAAGAAGGAAGAAGAAAATGAAAGCACACATGTATGTAGGTCCTGCTATGTCCTAGATACTGTGCTAGGCTCTTCACTTATATGCCATCCCCTTACAATTCCCCGTTCCTGAACCTTTAACTCCTAATGTTACACTAATGACCCAGCAATTTAAGAACTGGTAGTCCATGGAAAGTCCCAGATACCAACTTGAAACAAACAGCAACTCAATGATGTTTTTATTTTGTAATGCCAGAGATTAAAATTCCTGGGAAAACAGGCAAACAGGCATGCTGCTCTTGGGCACCTCCCTGTGGCCACCTGCAAAGGCACATCCAGGAATTTGGGACTTTGAAGCAACTATTAAAATACGGAGGGCATACTCAGTGAAATAAGCCAGAATAAGGACGAATATGGAATGGTTCTACTTATATGTAAAAACTAAAAGGTTCAAACTCATAGAAGCAGACAATAGAGTGGTGGTTGCCAGGAGGTGGAGGGAGGGGGGGGAAGCAGAGAGATGTTACTCAATGGGCAAAAAGTCTCAGTTGTGCAAGATAAAAAAGTTCTAGCAACCTACTGTATGACATTATGCCTATGGGAAACAATCCTGCATTGCACACTTCAAAATTTGTTAAGAAGGTACATCTCAGGGTTATTATCTCAAAAAATAAAAGAAGATGACAGCAAACAAAGCCCAGAACGAGACTCAAGGAATCTTCTGAAGGTGATGGACATAACCACCTCGACTGTAGCATCATGCAAGTTTGATATGTCAAGTTTATCAAATTGTCAAATTGTATACATTAAACACGTGCAGTCCTACTGTACGTCACCTCTACCTCAATAAACTGAATTAACAATTCTATTGCCTGGCAAAAGCCAGCTCAAATAACAAAACAAAAATGCGTTGTTGATCTGCTCAGCACAGCAGTAAACCCTTGTTTTGTTTTCTTTTGTTTTCTTATCCCTCAGTTACGCTTTCTGTCACATTAGGAATGTAAATAGATAATGAAAATGTATTTCTTAAATATTAATGTCTGTCCTTGGAGTGTTTTCCAGCAGAAGTATCTGGGGAGAGGCTTTGGAATCAGAAAGAGTCTGAATCAAAATACTGCTTCACTTGAAAACAATTCTATCCTCTACCCATTTTCCAGCTCCAAAGCTGCTTCCACATTTTTAGGTTTTCGTTATACCAACATTTCAATATTGGTACCAATTTCTATCTTAGTCTGTTTGTGCTTCTATAATAGAACACCTAAGACTTGGTAATTTGTAAAACACGGAAATTTATTTCTCACAGTTTTGGAAACTAAGAAGTCCAAGACCAAGGTCCTGGCAGGCTTGATGTTTTGTGAAGGCTGCTCTCTGCTTCCAAGATGGTGCCTTGAATACTACATCTTTTAGAGGGGGAGGAGTCCTGTGTTTTCACATGTGATAAGTGAGTGCAAAAAAGACAAATGCTGCATGAAGTCTCTTTTATAAGGATCTTAATTCCATTCAAGAGAGAGGATCTGTCATAGCCTAATCACATCTTTAAGGCCTTACCTCTTAATACCATCACATTGGCCATTAAGTTTCAATACTTGAATTTTGGAGGGGACACATGCAATCCTTAGCAATCACAAGCCAGTCTTGTGTGTGACCTCAGTGCCTTTGCTGACATGGTTCCCTTGGCCCGTATATTTTTTCTCTGTACTCTGCCCTGACCTTCTCTTATCCCATGTCCAGCTGGACAGCATCCAGGGTTCAGCCAGTGTTTCCTCATCCATGAAGCCTTGCCAGGCATTTCCTGACAGACCTCTCACCATTCTCTCGGCACAGTGTACCTACATTTATGGTAAAGTCTACAACACTGTATTGCTCTGAATTGTCCACGTATCTGTCTTCCCCTCCAGCAGTGCAGAAACTGTACTGCATGCACCTCTATCTAAACACCTAGCAAAGTGACTGCACCATAATATGTGCTGAATAAATGTTGACTACAAAGTAAATTATTTAATCTAAATCCTGTTTTATGCATACCTTTAGGGTATGTTGGTATCAGTGTGTTGCAGTCTGAACATCTGGTTATTGGGAAAGTTTGAGTCAAATTATAGGTGTAAATCAACATCACTAGGCATCATAGGGATAGCCAAAGTAAAAATAATTAAGTAAATTACTAATATTGGAGTTAAACAGTTTCCAAATAAATAGCAAGTTAAACAATTTATAAATAAAAAGCAAGTAACTAAAAATCATGATTATATCAGGACAATATTGTTATTTGTAAGGCATTGTTGCCCTAAATGGAAATAATTCAAACCCTATCTGTGAATATGTGCATAGGAGGAGTGTTTTGACATTATTGAGTATTGTTAGGTAGCTGGAATTATTGGTATGGTCATTCTAATTACATTAAAATTTTATGAAACTTTTTTTTAATTGTGATGATGAAATCCTACCCCAAATCAATCAAGACTATATCTCTAGGGATTCAGAGTTGGAACTGAGAGTTATTTGCCTGTGAAATGGAGGAAAGGTCTTGTATTTTAAAATAATTGAAGTTCATTAAGGGAAGTCTCCATTAGTGTATTACTATAAAATTTATCAGAACCAGGATTCTCCTGAATGAATCAGGACATATGCTCACCCTAGCTGTGAACTATATTTTGGGGTTCATGCTTTAGTTGCAGAATTAAGAATAGACCAAGAACAATTAGTTGTTGCCTGTCTCAAATGATATAGAGTCAATGAATGATTCCACTCTTTGTTGGAATCCTTAGAAATTTTGTGCCAAAAGAATTTGCTGTCTTGGTGGTATCAAAGAACAGGAATGAGAGATTGGAAATGGGTGGAAAACTGATAGTTAAAAAAAATTTAATACTCAGATACTGGAGATAAAATATGTTGATATATTCTGTTTCTCTCCGGGGAAGTGGTTACCCAAACATCTGATATCAGAGGCAAAAATGAGAATAGTAGAGTGTTACGAGATCTTTCTAACATCACTTCTTATTCTGTATATGTGATAGTCCCTCTGTATTAGTCTGTTCTCATGCTGCTAATAAAGACATACTCAAGACTGGGTAATTTATTTTAAAAAAAAAAAAGGGTTTAATGAACTCATAGTTCCATATGGCTGGGGAGGCCTCAAAATCATGGCAGAAGGTGGAAGGCATGGCTTACACGTTGCAGCAGGGAAGAGAAGAAGTGCCACAGGAAAAATGCTAGATGCTTGTAAAACTATCAGATCTTGTGACAACTTACTATCACAGGAACAGTATCGGGGGAGACTGTGCCCACGATTCAGCTATTTTCACCTGGCCCTGCCCTTCACTCTTAGAGATTATTACAATTCAAGGTGAGATTTGGGTGGGGACACAGAACCAAATCGTATCACCTTTCCTTTTAAAACTGTGCAGTATTGTCACCCTTCCTAGTCTCCTAAATTTTTAGGCCTTTTCCAGTGAAAAACCTGAACCAGACTAAAAAGAGCTTGACTAATTAATGCTGACTAAAATAAAAAATATTAGAGAGGTGAGTCAAAGAGGAAAGGTAGCTGTGGATATTGAAGAGAGCACAGGGTGAGCTATTCTGAATTTAAGTCGCATAACCCAAACTGTCTGAGACATAGCATTCTCATCTAATATCCTATTATGAAGGGTGTTGCAGGAATTAAAGAAGATAAAGAACTCAAAAGATCCTTAGAGGTGTACTTGGTTCATGGTTAACTTGCTAACTTGTGGTACTGTGCTTGTTAGCCTGCACTTAACAGTGGGCTGGAGGACCCACTCAGGATCCCCCTCTCTCTCTGCAGAAGAGAGCTTTTCTCTTTCTTTCACCTACTAAACCTCTGTTCTCAGCCTTATTCCTTGTGTGTCCATGTCCTTGATTTCCTTGGCATTGGACAATAAACCTTGCGTATTACTCCAGAAGAACACCACCACTTCAATAGGACACATAGATACCTGGTAAAACCATATTTGTGAGTGTGTCCATGAGGGTGTTTCCAGAAAGATCAGGATTTCTGTTGGTGAACTGAGTAAAGCTAATGGTTCTCCCCAGTAAAGGTAGGCATCATTCAATTTATTGAGGGTCTGCATAGAACAAGAAGATGGAGAAAGGGCTAGCTTATTCTCTGTGCTTAAGCTGTGACATCCACGCTCTTGGTTCTCAAGCTTTTGAACCCAGATCTAGACTTAAACTACCAGTCTCTGATTCCCAGGCCTTTGGACGTGGGCAGAATTATACCACTGGCTTCTTTTGTTCTTCAGCTTGCAGACAGAAGATTGTAGGAATTCTTGGCTTTCGTAATCGTGTGATCTAATTCCTGTAACAAATTTCTCTTTATATATCTGTCTTGATCTGTCTGGGCTCTTTTAATGAAATATCATAGACTGGGTAGCTTATAAATAACAAACATTTATTTCTCACTTTTCTGGAGGCTGGAAAGTCCAAGGTCAAGGCACTGGCAGATTGGTGTCTGATGAGGGCCTGTTTTGTCATAGACAGCACCTTCTTGCTGTGTCCTCACTTAGTGGAAGGGGCAGGGCTGCTCTCTAGGGCTATTTTATAAGGGCACTAATCTATTCATCCCATTCATAAGGACTGCCCTCATGACCTAATCACTCCTCAAAGGTCGTATCTCCTAATACCTTCACATGTGATCAGGATTTTACATATGAATTTGGAGAATACACATATTCACACCATAGTTATAAATACACACACACACGCACGCACGCACGCACGCACGCACCTAAGAATTCTCAGAGGTTCTCTGAGAATCCTAACAGACCGTCATAGCAATCTAGCTAACTGTTCATCATAGCAACCTGTATAAATAATTATGCTGCATCCTATGTGACAGAATGCAATGGAGTATCTCTTCATGTATTTAGTTTAACTTTCTTCAACTTTTATTTTAAGCTCAGAGGTATATGTGTCGGTTGTGCAGGTTTGTTACCTCGGTAAACATATGCCATGGTGGTTTGCTGCACAGATCATCTCATCACCTAGATATTAAGTCCAGCGTCCATTAGCTGTTCTTCCTGAGGCTCTCCCACCCTCCAGGCTCTCTCTGCAACAGAATCCAGTGTTGTTTTTCCCCCCATGTATCCATGTGTTCTCATCATTCAGCTCCCACTTACAAGTGAGAACATGTGGTGCTTGGTTTTCTGTTCTGCATTAGTTTGCTGAGGATGATGACTTCCAACTCCATCCATGTCCCTCCAAAGGACACTATCTCATTCCTTTGTACAGCTCCGTAGTATTCCATGGTGTATATGTACCACATTTTCTTTTTTTTTTTTCTTGAGATGGAATCTCACTCTGTCACCCAGGCTAGAGCACAGTGTTGTGATTTCTCAGCTTACTGCAGCCTCTGCCTCCTGGGTTCAAATGATTCTCCTGCCTCAGCCTCCTGAGTAGCTGGGACTATAGGCTCATGCCACCATGCCCAGCTAATTTTCATGTTTTTAGCAGAGATGGGGTTTCTCCATGTTAGCCAGGCTGATCTCAAACTTCTGACCTCAAGTGATCCACCCACCTTGGCCTCCCAAAGTGCTGGGATTCCAGGTATGAGCTACCATGGCCAGCCATGTACCACATTTTCTTTATCAAGTCTATTATTGATGGGCATTTAGGTTGATTTCATCTTCATGTATTTTAAATTCTCTTAATTCTTTTTCTTATTTTTATCCTTCTCTGCTGTCACCAGATAATATGGTCAGATCTCTCTTTTCATGTATTAATCTTATCAGCTGTACCTAATATAATGTTTAAACCAATTATTCAATATTATATTCATTTATTGTAGTTTTCACTTTTATTTCTGGAAATTCCATTTGGTCATTTTTCAAATATTCTGGTCATTATTGCATAGTGCCTCAATCTTTACTCATGTTTTTTATTTTTTAATTTCTGTGTTTATTTTAAACATTTTTGTTTTATAATCATTTTCTGATGATTCTATTATTTCAAGTCCTTTGTACCTCAGTTCCCAAAGGGGGAGTGTTTCCTCTGCTTTTGTTCATGGTGGGTTATTTATTAGTGTTTCATAGTTTTGGATTGTGAGTTTATCATCAGTTAGTTCTTCATTGTCAGAAACTTGTTTGACCTAGGAAGATGTGGTATCACTCTGTACTGAACATTGTGCCTGCCATTTAAAAACCCAAAGGGTAGTAAAAATGATGGACCTTGCTATTACTAGCTTGGAGTTTTTTGAACTGAGCAGGAATTGCAAATTGACTCCTTCCTAAACTTGTAAGAGGATAAGACTATAGTTACATGTCTGTGGGAGAGCTTTTTCTACACCACAAATTAGTCATAGATGAAAAGTTTACTTATCATCTCTTTATGCCTATATATAGGATGTTTTTTTTTTCTATTCAACACATCTACTGAAGGTTGTAACCTCTTCATGAAGACCCAATCACATATTTCCTGTTCCTTTCTGTCTGTTAAAATCCCATTTTCTTGTTTACCATGTTGCCTGCATGCCTATAGTTCTGTACTGTTAGCTCAAACTCATTATTCTAATTTCCAGTTCCTCTTCATTTTGGCTGCTGGACATTCCTATTCTTCCTGCAGGTTTGCAATGAAAATTATTTTTGTTATCTCTGGTGTAATTTGTAGATGTTTTATACTGGGAATGTATTTGGGCTATCTGATTTACCATATTACCAGAAAATAGAAGTGATAATTTATCATTAAGGCTACATTTTGACCAAATAGCTAAGGTTGCTTAACCCATATTAAGAAATAATTTAAAAATGAGATTTGAAGAGTAAAAAATGTTTTATTTATACTTATGTTGCTGATGGAAAACACCTTTAGGCTTTATTTTGCTTGGTGAGGAAAATAAACACAAAACACACTTATAAATACTCTCATGGAGGAACAATTTCTAAATTCCTCTGGCTTAACATTCAAAGTATTTATATGTCATGGCACGTTCTTGACATTTATTATTAATTTTTCTCTTTCTATCACTCTACTCATCCAATTTATCATAAATCCCATTGGTTTTATCTTTAAAACAGGACTAGAATTTGGACATTTTAACTTCCCACTGCTAACACTATAATCCAAGTCACCATCATCATCAGCCTGGACTTCTGAATCTTCTAAGTTACCTCTCTGTCTCTACTTTTGTCCTCTATTGCCTATTCTCCATATAGCCAACATAAGATAGATCACACCCGTAAACTAAGTCCTCTGGTAAGTTCCCAACACATTTAGAATAAAATGCAAAGCCCTTTTCTTGGTCTAGATCATCAAGCTTTTGATTCCTCTTCACCACATTTTCCATGTCTTCTCTTCACTTTACTTTAGACCCCATGCCTTCCCAGTGTTAACCAAATACGCCAAGCATGCACTTGGCTGAGATCCTTGGTGCTTGCTGTTCCCATTGCCTAAACACTCTTCCTCTGGATTCTGCATGGTTTTCTCCCTCACTTTATTCAGATTTCTGCTCAGACATCATTCCGTGGTGTTTAGGAAGATGTCGAGGGTCTTCCCCTGATCATCTTACCTAAAGTAGTATCCTTGCCATCATTATCTATCCCTTATATTGCTTTAATTTTCATATTTATCACCAGTCTGTCATATTAGAATTAATTTGCTTATTTGTTTTTTGAAATTCTCACTCTACTAGCATGTTAATCCATGAGAGCAGGATCTTGACTTTGTTCACTGTTGGCTCCCTAATTCCTAGAACAGTGGCTGGCTGGTGCATAGTAGACACTCAGTAAATCTTTGTTGGATGAATAAATAATGTTGCCCAGCAGTTGTTAGTTTTATACAAAATATCGCGTGTAGACTATAAATTCCTTAAGGGCAGGAATTCTGTTTTTAATTTTTGTGTGCTCAACAATTCCAAAATTGCCTGGTACATGGTAGTTACCAAATAAATTTATGTCAAATTTTAGGAAAATTATGTTATTTCTTTACTCTGAAACACCATAGTAAACAATCCAAAGCAGATTTATCCAAAAGTATTTTGGTAGCTGTAAATCTAATAATCACCAAATCACATAATTGTGCAGCTATAGTAAAATAAATGATCCTTGCTTTAACGAGTTGATAATAAAATTGGGAGACAAAGTTGATGCATGTGAAACAATCATATAAATTAAATATGAATTAGAATGCACGTTTTTTCATGGCTTGGTATCTCCTTTCTTTTTAGTCTTGAATAATATCCCATTGTCTGGATATATCATAGTCTCTTTACCCTGTTGCTTTTAAAGACATCCTGGATGCTTTCCTCTCATCTGGTGTGTTTTCTTAGGCTCCATGCCCTGATAATTAGGCATCTCTCCTCATACATAGTCCAGGCAGTGTCATGATTAGGAGCCTAGGTTCTCAATCTGAAATCTCTGCTCGAATTGGGGCTCCACAGCTTGTTTCTTTGGCAAGCCATTTAATCTCTCTTGTGCTTCAATGTCTCAATCTCCAAAATGAAGGATAAAACAATCACTTTCCTCATAAGATAGTGATACGAAATGAAGTAGTAGCTATAAAGAACTTAGCACAGGACCTAGCTCCTTACATGTTTAGAGTTGTCAATTTTGGCTTGTTTTTAGGAGGCAAAAAAATTGTTGGATTAATTTTCTCCTCCATTCTGAATGATATGATTCTAAGATTTCCAAAAGTTGTTACGTGTCTACCACATTATTGCATATGAACAAAGAATTCACAAAATCGTATGTTGTCACCTAGCAACATTGCAGTAATAGAGTTGAGAACAGAGAATCTGTTCTGTTATTCAAAACATTAAATTTTATATGGATTTAAGACAACATTTCCATGCCAGAGCAATGCTAATAATAAAATTTAATTCATACAGAAGGAAAGAGTTAATGAACCTAAGACATGCATTAATTTACCAGACCTATGCTGTGCTTCAGAAACCAATTATAACCTATATTGATGTCTTATAGACATGGCCCAGGTGTTCACATCAAATCAATAATCAGAAAATGCCATTTAGACCCCATCAGCGTTTCCCACCGGAGCTCCGCTAGTACTATCTTCCAGGAAAAAAGCTGCCTCCCATCTTTGCAGCTGAAAAGTCTTCTTGAAATATGTCTGAGTGAATGCAGTCAATGGACTCTCTAGCAAATAAATAGCTAAACAGAAAAGTATTCTGTGGATGGCATGCCACCTCAGGACTGTGTATCAACCTTATTAAAATATCAGCTATGAAACATTTGCCATGCACCTTGACAGAAAAAGCAGGAGTGCATAATAATAGTTTAATTTGTTGGGGATGTCTATAAAAAACATCTCTCTAGGGCATCAGGACCCTGAAGAGTTCGTGAATAAAACTGTCTAGCATCTGGGAGTCCAGCAAACATATTATAGAGGTCTAGTGAAATTTAAACATTAAAAAGCTCTTTCTGACTCCTCGGTGCCCAACTCAATCCATTGTCAGAGAGCCAAATTATTAACACTGTATGTGAAGAAATGGAAAAAACGTACCAAGATTACTGAAAGGCAATTATCTCTTTACACAGAAAAAAAATGCATCTGTGGCACCTATAAAGCTTACTGAGAGAATATACTAATGTGCCAAATGTCAAGAGGGCAGAATCGAGTTGAAAACACATCCTTTGAATAAATGAACAGTATGTAGTTGAGTGGGAGAGCATGGTGAATGAATAGTGCACTAAAAACTGGAAATGAATTGGCCAATTAGCAAGAAGATTACCATTTGCCAGATTTAGGTTTATTTAAAGAACAGATCACTGCAGCCTCATTTGCAGGAGCAGGTAGTATTTCCAGGGGAATGAATACTTAAATGTGCAGCGGTTCGATTACTGAATATCAGTTATGAAAGAAGAAAATAGTAGTGACTAACCAGTGAGATCCATGATATTTTAGAGGTTATTACTGAAGCCAAAGAAAAACTGCACTTTTGATATGAAGCTGATTTTGAGTCTTCATCTGAGCCAAGGATAGGTAGAGACAGAATTGGTGATTGTCTGCATGGTAAAAATTGAAGGGGCACAGGGAAGATCCTTATTCCAAAGAACTCTTAAACGTAGTGCCTGCCTTCACTGCCTTCACCAGTGAAGATGGAGTGAAATGTCTCTAGAGATTCCTTGAAGTTTCCATATGTTCTCATATCAAAGAGTGCACTCATCTTGAGAGTATGGACAACTCCCTACCAGTCCTGCATGCCTTACAGTGAATTAGTTCATGTATACTTAATAACTTCTAGTACCTAAAATAAGGTAAGCTGAGATAGCAGAGGATTTCGTGAGGGCTAAATGAGGCACAAGAGATAATTTTTGATCATAAGAAACATGAAAAACAAGCTAGTCTGGGTGGACTTCCATGATAGGAACTTAAGTCCACTAAATCAGAGTATGCAGTGAGAAGACATGTTGTGAGGACACACAGAGAGAGAGCTGAGGGAATTGGGAAGAAGAATGTGGCATTGAGATGGATGCATGGGTTTCAAAAATAAATTGCAACAACTTACAACTTGTTCTCTGCTCATCTGTACAGATTTAGAGTATGAGATGTAAAAGCCAGGCAAAAGGGGATGGTACCAATCTTTTAGGCAACTCCCTTCCATGATTTTACCCTTAGAGTGTAGTGCTAAGTTTACTTGGAAGACTCATACAAAATGCCACAGCTGACTCGTAGATTGCAAATGAGGTACAAGTCTCTTGATTTCCAGGATTCTCTTCCTAAGACTGTTCATGAAAGTTACCATGGTCCCTCCCCCTCATCCCCCACCAGCATTTTACATAAGCCATTTCCCTGATGATCATTCTTGGTTATGTGACTCTCTGCCAAGCCACTGTAATCATCTGAGAAAATAACACCAAAAGCTAAAAAACAATACCCATGGAACCTGAAAATTCCACCGAGTTCTCAAGATTTCTCTCTCACTCACTGGGGACACTTTTAGTTTTCCTTGCTCTGTAGCCCACCAAGTATCTAGGGTACCTAACCACAAATGGGGAAGACAGTCCAGTCTAATCAGACACTCAACCTAATCACATTTCTAGGCAGCCTTGGAGCCATCAACATGCCCTGCAAGTTCAGGGTCAAGTCTTTTGAAAAACAGCAAGTAAGGCTCAAAACCCTCATGTACTTGCAGTGTGCATCCTGCTTAAAAGCCTTCAGAAGGAGTGCCAGCAAAGCTAGGCAACACAGGAACTGTTGTTTTAAACAGAGACAGATTAGTTCTTCATACAGCACCAACCAATGTTCTTCTAAAGAGGTGTGTTCCTATAAGAAATTTCTCCATCTAGAAATTCCTTACAGCCTTTAGTCCTTCTCTTATTTACTTTTTCACTTCCTACTCTTTCACATGAATTCCACAAACATTTATGCAGAATATCCTGTGCTAGGCACTGGAAAAGGGGTGTCATTGTGGAGAGAAATAGAGAATAGTTTCTGCTTTGTGGTAGTTCACCATCTATGGAGAAAATTAAGGCATGTAGAGAGGGAATTATGCTAGAGTAAGAAAGGAATTCGAGGTAGAAACTGGTATTAGCTTCCTACCTTGCTTCCTTTAGAGAGAGTCAGAGAAGCTGCACTGAAGTGATGTTCAGTGTGAGTCTCAGAGGCATCTGGCTGGCTTTGAAATTCTTGTTTTATCTGCTCTATGTAATCCCTCTCCCACACTGTTAATGGATATCTTTTAGGGTGTGTGCCTGGCTCATACTCGCTTCTAAGTGTTTAGTAGTATTAATTGTATTCACATTGTTGTGCAACAGATCTCTAAATACAGATATTTAATGACTAATGTGATTTAATAATACATATTACTATGTATTCAATATTTTATTGTGATGTATGTTATAACATGAAGATATTGAGGCCAAGAGTGGCTAATAAGTGGTAGCTGTGAGATTCAAACTCACAGAACCAATGTTCTCTCCTTCTGAAGAGATTGGTTATCAACTCTTTCCAATGGAAAAGTGAAAAAGAAATTGTTGGTAAAATGGAATGGCTTGGGAAATTCAGTATTTCCTGCATTCTAATTTGACTCAAATTCCAGGGAAGGACTGGGAGGAAATGTCCCCTCCTGAGGGGACGTGAGTCTTGCCAGGACTCATGACTCCACAGGACCAATCTGTTCCGGGTTGGGAGTGCATGCAGGCATGATGGCGGTCTCGGGTGGTCCTCTCCCGCTGCTTGCTAGCCCCGCTGCACCCCTTCCAGTTCCCCACTGTGCTTTCTCTGGATGGGGAAGCTGGCAGCTCACTGCATTACCAAACTCTTCTGTACAGTTTCATATTTTAGGCCAGCAATATCCGAGTTCTATCTGACTGAGAACCTCATGCTGACCTTGAGACTGCCATGGTTTTGTAGGGCTGCCTACTTCATAGGGTTCCAGTTCCCCTCCAGTTGCTCATCAGCTGAAGATCTCAGCTTCAGCAGAGCAAATGGAATCCAGCCTCAGATGCCATGACTTCAAATTCGTTCTCTTACACACAGAGGGCCAGTATAACCAAGGAAGAAACAACCAGTGAAAGATTCTAGTTCACTTACAACCAACCCCAGGAAAGTGCTGAGCTCTCGTGGATATTGCTTTCTGTGGCTTTATTTATTCCAGTTGTCAGAGGAGGACTTTGGTTTGCCCTTTTTCTTTTCTTTTATATTTGAAAGATCTCCCTTTTGTAGAGTGCCAATGATTTGCCAAATAAATTTTTAAAGATAATTTGATTTTGTGATATTATAAGACAATACATAGTAATTGGAAAAAAATACATAGTAATTGAAAAACAAAACCTGAAAAATGCCAAAGTAGAACAAAAGCAAAGCGGTAACTGTTAAATATCTGTGTTCAAAGATCTATTGCACAACAATGTGAATACACTTCACATTACTGAACTGTACCCTTAAAAATTATTAAGATGGTACATTTTGTTATGTTTTTTTTTAAATTTAAAATGTTTAAAAATGCATTCTCCACCATGCTGTTCTTTCAGAAAACAGCTATATTCCATAAGTTTTAAACACCAACTTTGCCCCTAAGGGACAGATTATTCATTTCCTAAAAAATCTGCTAGGTAGAAAACAGAAAAGATCAACATGCGTACCTGAGAAGGGAGAAATGAACGTCTTATTTCTACATGCAATTATTTGGGTACTTTGTCATTAGTGATCACCAACTGTGTGATGCCAGATTTGCACCATCACAACCCATCTCATTAAAAGCATTCTATTTTGAAAGTCATGTTTTTATAAATGTGCATGTAAATGAAATGGATTTGAAGAACTGCTACAGCCCTTTACACATGTTCAGCATCTATTTCTCTGCCTCAAGAGCTTGCTTATAAATGATAGAGTGAATAAATTTGCAAGGAGATGCCAGCCTTGTAAGTTTCCCCCAGAATTAATTCTTTTCCAGCGTCTCAGAAGACATTCCATCAGTGGTAACACTTGCATAATTTCCCCACCCAACATTCGTTTATTTAAAAGTGTAATCCCAAAAATACATCATCATCAGAATATCCTTCTTCAGTGAAGTACAGCAAGAAATATTTCTTTCTGTATTTCATTATGAAAACAGAACCTACAAGATTCTACAATTTATGACAAAATAACATAGCAAGCTTTCTAAAATGTGTACTTAATCCTGATACATTTCTTCAAATACTTGGTAATACTGGTGTATTTACACCAGTATGTCCTACCCAATAAACACATTTTAGTTTGTCACATATTAGTTTGTACAGCTATTTTTATTATAGCAGGAAAAACAATGGCATATTGTCTCCTCAATGGCATATGACTTTTTAAAAAAAGAAGTGTCGTATTAGTCCATTATCATGCTGCTGATAAAGACATAGCCGAGATTGGGTAATTTATAAAGGAAAGAGATTTAATTGATTCACAGTTCAGCATGGCTGGGAAGGCCTCAGGAAACTTACAATCATGGCAGAAGGGGAAGCAAACATGTCCTTCTTCACATGGCAGCAGTAAGAGAAATGCTGAGCTAAAGAGGGAAACGCCCCTTACAAACCCATCAGATCTCATGAGAACTCACTCACTATCATGAGAACAGCATGAAGGCAACCTCCTCCATGATTACCAGGTCCCTCTCATAACACATGGGGTTTATGGAAAGTACAATTCAAGATGAGATTTGGGTGGGGACACAGCGAAATCATATCAAATATACTTAGATTTAACTTTTGATTATTTCTTTTTCTATTTTATTGATATGTACATATTTATGAGGTATAGGTGATGTTTTGATACATATATATATAATGTGTAGTGAATAACAATCAAATCAAGATAATTAGAATAGCCATCACTTCAAACATTTATTACTTTTATGAACATTTCATATCTTTTCTTCTAGCTATTTTGAAATAAATATTGTTAGCTGTAGTCACCCTACTGTACTATTGAACATTAGAACTTATTCCTCCTAACTGTATATTTAATTTCCGTTAATCTTTATCCCCTCTCCTTCACCCTTCACAGGCGCTGATAACCACCATTCTACTCTCTACCTCCATAAGGTAAGTTGTATTAGCTCACATATTTGAGTGAGAACATGTGCTATTTGTCTTTCTGTGCATGGCTTATTTCACTTAACATAATGACCTCCAGTTCCATGCATGTTGCCACAAATGATGAGATTTCATTCTTTTTTAAGGCTAAATATATTCCATTATGTATAGGTTCCACATTTTCCTTATCCATTCATTCACTGGTGGACACTTGGGTTAATTCCATATGTTGGCTATTGTGAATAGTGCTGCAGTAAACAAGGTGGTATGTGTGGGCGGGGCGTGTGCAGGTATCCCTTTGATATACTTTTCTTTTTTTTGGAAAAATATCCAGCATTGGAATTGCTGGATCATATGGTAGTTCTCTTTTTAGTTTTTTGAGAAACCTCCATACTGTTTTTAATAATGGCTGTACTAATCTACATTCCCACCAAGAGTGGATAAGAGTTTTTCTTCTCTCTGTATCCTTGCCAGCATTTGTTATTTTTTGTCTTTTTGTTAATAGCCATTTTTACTGGGGTAAAGTGTCTCATTGTGATTTTGATTTGCACTTTTCTGATGATTAGTGATATTGAGCTTTTAAAAATATTTCTGTTGGCCATTTGTACGACATAAAACTGTGTTTATTAAGTCAGAAACCTCAAAAGCAGATGCTAAATATGTACAAACATGCTTAGTATACTTTAATGATGTTCTGCATTGCATAAGGCAGGACTTTAAACATCACGGAGAAAGATGTAGAAGTTTATGATCATGTCTTGGTTTAGACAAAGTTTTTAAATGCCTTGCTAATGATGGTAGTTTTATATTTAATTAGCTAATATGAAAGCTATAATAAACACATAGAAAAAGTTTCATGGTTAGTAATGTTTTAGGTAATAATGAGCAAAATTTGTCATTAATAATATTTTGAATGGTTTTCCTGAATCACTGTTTTTAACTTATGTGACTAAAAGAAGGAGCCAAGGAATCATGTTTGCCATTTTCTTGCTATTTGTTTATACTAACATTACTAGTATTACATGTAACCCATGTTTTCTTTGCAGGAGTCTTTTCAATTCATTTATCATTTTGGGAATATTAGCTTACATAAAACAAGATGTTGCAATCCACATATTTAATTAAGTATGCATAAACCACACAATATTGCCAAACACTGCAAATAAGTAACCTAGTGAAGCTGCCTCTGTCAATTTTCCATGCTGTTGAATTTCTACTTTGCCCTCATTTATGAGAAGAGACAATGATCATCTGATATATAGCACAAATTAGGGTGCAAGTATTATTGCATGTTAAATATTAATTAATCTTAGTTTATTTTCAAGTATTTTGACAGATTGTTATCTTCAGAACAGTTTTAGATTTATGGAAAAATTGAGACGACAGAAGGGAGTTCTCATACGTCCCTCATCTAGTTTCCCCATGATTAATCTTGTTCATTACACATGGTATATCAGTTAATGAAACAATATGGGTTTATTGTTATCAATGAATTTAATTTATTTTAAAATTTTTAAACAAAAACTAAATAGAAATATAAGTTCTAATATTCTCTGCCTGTGCCCCATGGATGTTCTTGTATACAGTAAATGTAACGCATGAAAACTACAACCCCAGAATGTACCGTTGCTAAGACCCTTTCTGATTCCTCAATTATTCCCTTGGCACAACATCCCCAGTCTCTCACCTCCTTCACCATCTCCCTTGTCTTCTCCAGTGTTTTTTGAAATTTTCCATCTCTGCTTGAATTTAGAAAGGTGGTGGGTTACAGACAAGTGGAGATGAGAACAGGACTATGAAACTCGGGTAATTTCCAAAGAAACCTACATAGGATAGAGAACACCTGTCTGCCTATTTTATGGTTCCTCTGAGTCTGGTTCATGAGCCAGAGAACATTTGTTAGGGAAGTGCAGATGGTATCTAATTTGTGAGCCATTCCTGGGTAGAGTGCCGTAAGTAAAAGCATGGTGGGTTATTCTCAGCCTGGTTCCATCTGCTTTATAATTATTGTCACTTCTTCCAAGATTCTGGCATTGAGTTGTCAGTCTTCGTTTGTAACTGGCTGTGCTTTGGCTTTGTGGACATCTCAGCAAGGGGTTTAGAAAGGCTGCTTTAAGGCTGTTAGCCAGGCACCATTTAGAACCAGAAGTCTCTTCAGCTTACTATGGAAATTCCCCAAATAGCTCTATTTGGGGATTGAGAAAGCCTAATGAGATAGAGGGGCTGGCTAGCTGACAGTAAGAGTCTGCCAAATTAAATGTGTTATTAGAAATAAAACAGATTGTGAGAAGCCAAAAAGGCACTGCACAAATAACACACTTTGCTCACTACGGAACAGGTAAGTTTGTTTAGCTTTCTTCCACAAGGGGAAATGCACTCCATAGTAAATGTTGGGCATCTCAGTAGGAGGGAGTGGGTGGGGCTGCTTGTAGATTTCAGTGCATTCTGGGTGAATCTAATGAGAGTTTAAGGCGGTGGGGGCCAGTTCTGGATTGGATTTTGTCTAGAAGTAAAAACAATTTGTTGATGGGTCATCTTCACATTTACCTGGAGGCAAGAGGATGAGGACAAGTTGGCATTGATAAAGAAATAGCAGGAACACACATCGCATGGTGCATTATGAAGTTATGATTCAAGGCAAGAATAAATGCATTCTATGACATTTTCAGCTCAAATAGCAATGCAGATTTTTACTTTAAGAAACAAACAAGTAAACAAGCAGTAACCAATACATAAATTGGAAGAGGGGGCTGTTTAGTCATTTCGTGGTTGTAGAGTGGCCTTATCTCTGGTTTGTTTACGCACGATCCTGGAATGGCTTTTTCTGAGCTTTGCTTGTCTGTTGGGAGTATGTTTACATTCTGTTGGGATCATCACAGCCTGACTGCCAGCACCATTCTTCACTTTCTCACATATTCCTTTTATACTATGCAACACGTCTATGGCTGTAGGTATTATTTTTATCATTGCATATTCCAGATGTAGAAATGAATCGAAAGAGAGGTTCAACAACCTGTTGTCATGTTGTTAACCCCTGAACTACTAGAGCCTGGAGAAGGGGAAGGGAGAGCTTTTCTGTTGTTCTCCCAGGCATATCAGATGTCTGGGATTGGCCCAATGCAGTTTGTGGTAAGTTCTAAACTGATCATGGGTTTACTATTTGTCATCATAGAATTGTCTGAAGTGGCAAGTGCTAAAAAGCTAGGCCAGAAAAGGAAGATGATATATTAGGCTCCAGTGACTGTTTATCATCTTTCTTCTACCTGATAGCCTTGGATAAGCTACACCTTACATTCAAACTGGAACTTGGAGAGCAAACTTCAAGAGATCTAGAGTCAGTTGCTAAGCAAAGGGATTGTATTTTAATAACAAAAGTCCTTCTGCCTGAGAGCATAGGTAAGATGCTCTCCCTACTAAGTCATGTTCTGGGCTATAAGACAACCATCTGGTGGTGTGAGACCACTGAACAGAGATACAGGTAGGAAGCTGTAAGGAAGAAAACTAGACTTGCACCTTTGTGACTGAAGGCAGTTATCTTGAGGTTGAAAACACATATGTGGGCAATGGAACCCCATGCCTGATGTGGATGCATATGCTTCTACTCTGCTTCTATTTCCAGCTCGAAAACTCATTCTGTTGAATTTTCAAGTAGCTGCTCGTTCATTTCTGTTATAAACTTGGCCATGCGTCTCTCAGTGGAAAGGCAGTTAACTACATCTTTGTTCTTTCATGGTCTTATTAATAGATCCTGTATACATGTGAATTTGGATAGGAGGAGAATATGTTTGTTCAAATTTTGCAACCTGATGTTTTCTTTTTTTAGATAGAGTTTTGCTCTTGGCGTGCAGGCTGGAGTGCAATAGCACCATCTCGGCTCACTGTTAGCTCCACCTGCGGAGTTCAAGTGATTCTCCTGCCTGAGACTCCTGAGTAGCTGGGATTACAGACACCAACCACCACACCCAGCTAATTTTTGTATTTTCAGTAAAGATGGGGTTTCACCACGTTGGCCAGGCTGGCCTCAAACTCCTGACCTCAGGTGATCCACCCGCCTCAGCCTCTCGAAATGTTGGGATTACAGGCGTAAGCCACCGGGCCCAGCCACAACTTGACATTTTCTTTGTGAAGACAAAGCGAAGCACTGGGACAGTTATTATGTAAATTTTAAAAAAAACCATCAAAATGCTTGTTTCAATTATGGTAGTGGTTTCATAACTATATGTGTTTGCCAAAATTCATAGAACTGTACGCTGAAATGGATGAATTTATGATGGGTAAATTAGACCTCAAAAAACCAAGCTTTTGAAAGCTGCATGTTAGAGGGGGAAAATGGAGTGGTCATTCTGATGGCCACTGGAAATCTGACAGCCTTGCCCTTCGTGTCATCTCACTCCTGAGGCTGAGATGGGTGCCACAGAGCAGGAGTGCCTGGGGGGGTAGGGTTCTTTCTGCAAGCCCAGGGTGGAATTGCTGGTGATGCTACAACCTACAAATGAAGATGCACTGTGGTTGGGCATTCCTTAAGTCTCTTTAATAAGACAGGCCCTTTCCATAAAGGAAGACGAGGACCCTGCAATGCACAGAGAGAGGAACAAGGAATAGAAATTTAAAAGAAGTGGAGGCCGGGCATGGAGGCTCACCCTACAATCCCAGCAGTTTGGAAAGCCAAAGCAGGAGTAGCCCTTGAGCCCAGAAGTTTGAGACCAGCCTGGGTAACATAGTGAGACCTGTCTCTACAAAAATTAGCCGAGCATGGTGGTGCATGCCTGTAGTCCCAGCTACTCAGGGAACTGAGGCGGGAGAATCACCTAAGCCTGGGAAGTCAAGGCTGCAAGTGAGTCATGATCACCACTGCACTACAGCCTGCATGTCAGAGTGAGGCTCTGTCTCAAAAACAACAAGATTAAAGAAAAAAAGCAGTAGGGCCTGGATCAGTCATTTCAGCTGCAGGACACATGGAGGGGCAGGAGATGATGGTGCGGGGGTGATGATGGAGGAGTGGGAGACAATGGTGGGGACAGGAGAAGATGCCTCAAGGCAGGCTAACATACGCCCCTGGAAACATCCCCCAACTAAACAAACCATTAAGGAACAAGAGCATCACAACTTCCATTATTTATCATTGTTCTGGAAATTCTCATTGCAACGAGGAGACAAACATATAAAAGAATAAACTTGGCCAGGCACGGTGGCTCACACCTGTAATCCCAGCACTTTGGGAGGCCAACGCGGGTGGATCACCTGAGGCTGGGATTTCAAGACCAACCTGACCAGCATGGAAGAAACCCTGTCTCTACTAGACATACAAAATTAGTCAGACATGATGATGCATGCCTGTAATCCCAGCTACTCAGGAGGCTGAGGCAGGAGAATCACTTGAACCCAGGAGGTGGAGGTTGCGGTGAGCCGCGATTGCACCATTGCACTCCAGCCTGGGCAACAAGAGTAAAACTGCATCTCAAAAAAGAAAAAGCTCTTTGGAGAAGCCAATTATTATGAACCACAAATAACAATATTGTTAACCCAGAACTTCCAAAGGAATGTACTAAAAAGGTATAAAAACTTAAATCAAAATTTAATAGTTGGCAATTACAAATAAATATACAAAAAAATTTTCCTTATATAATACTTACCAGATAAAAGATATAAAAAAAGGGGTATCATTCACAAGGGCAGTACTATGTATAAACCAGACAAGAGTAAATTGAGCAAGAAATATGCTGTGCCAGCAATAAGAAAGAATGAGAGGAGGAGGAGGAGAGAGAGAAAGAGAGAGAGAAGGAGAAAGTGAGAGAGAGAAAGAAATAGAGAGATTATGCTCCTGCGTTGGAGCATCCAGTATTTGAAATGTAAGAATTCTTTTGAAATTAATTTATAAATGCTAGTCAAATTTTCAAAGGGATTCTAGAATTAATTTGTAAATATAAATTGGCAAAAATAACAAGAAACCATCAGGGAAAGAGAATGATGAAAGAGAACTTACACTAGCAGATGTATAGACATATTTAAAATCTGTGGTGATGAAAATAATGGTTTCTCTCCCCCAGACTAGACAAACAAATTAAAGAAACAGAAAAGAAACCATGGAAATAGACCCAAACATATATAGGGCACATGATAAAGGTGGACTTCAGGTCAGTGGCATAAGGATGAATGACTAAATAAACAGATTTTGAGCAATAGTTATTTTTAAAATACGGATTCTTATTTTACATCAATTTACCACAATAAATTTACAAAAACTAAAGAGTCAATTATGAAAAGTTAAATAAATATAAAAAAACTATTCAGAAATTTAGATGAATATTTTCATAATCTTCAGGTGGGAAAGCCAAAGGCAAAAACTGTAAAAAAATGATTAAAAGATTTAGATAGATACAAATTTAAAACTTCACTTTAGCAAAAGTGCAATAAAGAAAATTAAGAGGTAAAGTAATAATTGGAAGATATTTACAATATTCGGTTTAGAAAGATTAATATAGAGAGTCTCACAAATCAAAAAGGAAAAGATGAATGCCCCAGTAGAAAAATAAGCAAGTAACAGTCATTTCACATGGATTGAATACAAAAGATCAACAAAAATGAGAAAATGTCCACTTTCATCTATAATCAAAGAAATAGAAACTAAAACCATAATGAAATACTGTTTTTTTCACTGGACAGGTTTCGAAAAGTAGAAACTGTCAGTAGGATTTGGTCATCTTAATTTTCATAAAAGATTTTGCTGTGACCCTGGAGAAGGAGGTCTGAGAACAGCAGCATTTGGGGCTGCTCTGTCCATTATGGAAGTCACTGGCCACCTTTGATCACTGAGCATTTGAAATGTGACTACTTCAAATTGAGTTATGCTCTAAACATAACATACACTCCAGATTTTGAATACTTAAAACAAAAAAAATAAGAATGTAAAATACCTAATTAAAGTATTTCATATTGATGGCATGTTGCAGGATAATATTTTGGTTGTGCAGTTGGCCTTTGAACAGGGGTTAGGCGCTCTGACAACCACACAGTTGAAAATCCTCATATAACTTTTGACTCCCCCAAAATTTCATTACTAATAGCTTACTGCTGACCTTTTAGATGCCTTACCTTTAACATAAACAGTCGATTAACACAATTTTGTATGTTACATGTATTATGTACTGTATTCTTGCAATAAAATAAGTTAGAGAAAAGAAAATGTTATTTAGAAAATCATGTAAAAATACATTTACTATTTATTGGTAGATAGAAACAGATTCTTATCCATTTTCCTATATATAGACAATAAATTTACTATTGGAAGTAATGAAATGTCCATGTGTGGCGTTAAACATTGGTGTAAACTAATCAAATCAGTGAGCTTCTCCCATTTTCCAGACATAAAGTATTCAGTCTGGGAGAACCTAGTAAGAAAAAACTCAGTTTCTTACCAGTCTAAATGCAGAATCACAATTAGACTTAAATGGTCATGAAACAAATAAAATTTTCCAAACTGGAGGCTTTAGAGTGTATTTCACATTCACTACACATGTTTCTATATGTGTTTTAGCCACGGTTCCATTTATTACAATAGAAATTAGGAGGAAGTTTAAAGTTCGATTATAGATAAATTATTAAACTATAGTGCTGCTATATAATGAGTACCAAATAGTTATTTAAAACTGTTATAAAAGGGGATTTAGTGACATGCTAAGTTGTTGATAATATTCTAATAGTACCTTTATTGAGGTTTAATTTGCATATAATAAACTGCACATATTAAGTAATAAAATTTGAAACATTTTGACATATATATACTCATGAAGCCATCACCGTGATCAAAATAACGAGTATATCAATTGCCCCCCCCAAAAAAAAATCTTGTGCCACTCTTACATAGCCCTCCCCATTCCCCTGCAACCACTGATAAGCTTTCTGTAAATGTAAATTAGTTTGCACTTTCGAGAAATTTATATATCTGGGATCATGCTGCATATATGCTTTTCTCATTTGACTTCTTTTATGCAGCATGATTATTTTCAGATTCATCCACGTTATTGTATATCACTTGTTCCTTTCTTTTGGTTTTTGAATAATATTCCATTGTATAAATGTACCACAACTTGTTTATCCTTCACCTGTGGATGGAAAATTGGGTTATTTTCAGGTTCGCACTACTACATCTAAGGCTACTATGATTACTCACATACATGTCTTTGTATGGACATATGCTTTCATTTCTCTTGAATAAATATACATTAAGTTGGAATTGCTGGGTTGTAAATTAGGTTTCTGTTTAACTTAAGAAACTGCGAAATTGTTTTCCAAAGTGGTTGTACCATTTTACATTCCCACCAGCAGTGTCTGAGAGTTCTATTTTCTCCACTACCTCACCAACATTTGGTATAGTCAGTGTTTTTAAATTTTCACCATTCTAATAGGTGTGTAGCTGTGTCCCACTGTCATTTTAATTTATGTTTTCTTACAAAAATTGATGTGGAACATCTTCTCATGTTTCTGTTTTCTCTCCACATGTCTTCTTTGGTGAGTTACCTCTTCAATTCTTTCACCTCTTTTTGTTTTGTTTTCTGTTTGTTCTCTTGGTTTTTCATTTCTTTCTTTTCTTTTTCTCCCTTCCTGTGTTGAATATTTTTGGAATTTTATTTTTATTTAACTATAGTTTTTTGAGTGTATCTCTTTGTATAGATTTTTAGTGGTTACTGTAGATACTACATTATATATATGAAATGTATTGCACTCAACTGGTGTGGACATTTTGTTAGTAAACGTGAAGTGTATGTAGAAATGTTTGTTACATCTTTTTACATCCCTTTACCGTGTGCTGTTTATGGTAACCTTGTCTTAAATATTTCCTTTAGTGGATTGAGAACCACATCAGACAATGTTATGCTTCGTTTCAATGGTCAATTTAGAAAACTGAGGAGGAGAAGGAAAGTCTATTACCTACATTTTTGCTTTTGTTTTTCTTGTTCTTTCTTACTGATATTCCAAGACCCCTTCTTTTATCATTTCCTTTCTGTTTCAAGAATTTTTTCAGCCATTCTTTAGAGTAGGTCTGCTAGAAACAAATTATCTTCGTTTTTCTTCATCTGAAGATGTCTTTATTTCCTCTTCATGATTGAAAAATTATTTGCTTAGTATAGAATTCTGGGTTTACAGTTCCTACCTTTCAGCATTTGAAAAATGATGTGCCCCTTCTTCTGGTGTCTGGTTTCTAGTGAGAAATCCACAGCCCTTTGAGTTGTTTTTTTTCCCTGTAGATAGATGCTCCTGCATTTGTGCTTTTTGTTTGTCATTCGTTTTCATAAGTTTATGATGTGCTTTAGCATAAATTTGTTTGGACTTATTTTGAGGGGGATTTGCTGAGCTTCGATTTTGGGGAGTCGCAGGATTTGCTTTCCAAATATGGGAAATTTTCATCCACTGTTTCTTTTAATACTACTTCCATCGGCTTGTGTTCTCCTTTTCTTCTAGAACTCTAATGAAACTAATTTTTTTTTTTGTTATAGACACACAGGTCACTCTAGTTTTATTCAGTTTTTAATTTTTTTCTCTGTTGTTCATATTGTTTAATTCCTACTGTTCTATCTTAACATTCACCAATTATTTCCTCTGTTCTTCTGTTCTTCGATTGAGGCCATTCATTGAGATTTTTATTTCAGTTATTGTTTTTTTCAGTTAAAAGATTTCCATTTGGCTCCTCTTGATAGCTTCTATGTCTTTGCTGAGGCTTTGTATGTTTTTGGCTGAGACTTTATGTTTTTATTTGTTTCAAGCATGTTTGTAATTGCTTATTGAAGCATTTTCATGATGGCTTTCTTTAGAATACTTGTCAGATAATTCCACCATTTGTGTCATTTCATTATGGTCATCCATTGATTGTTTTTTCTCTTTCAAGTTGAGATTTTTCTGGTTCTTTCTATGGTGAGGTTCTCTTTCAAGTTGAGATTTTTCTGGTTCTTTCTATTGTGTCTGGGCATTTGGGGCTACATTATTAGATCCTAGATATTATTTAGATCTTCTCTTTTAGCATGTTTCTCTCACATCCAGCTGGTGGAGGAAGTAGAGTGCCATCTCGTTGATGCCAGGTGGGAGTGAAATTCCAGCTTCCCCGTTCAACCGTTTTTGACTCCCTGAGAGGAAGACTGCCTTGTTACTACTAGGCAGGGGTGCGATTTCAGGCTATCCAATAAGACTCCACTGACACTACCCGAAGAGGGGGAACAGAAGAGGGGTGCCTCATTACAGCAGGCCCTAGTGGAAGTCTGTTCTCTCTACTTGATCTTTCTTGACAGAGGTGTGTGTGGCAATGGCTTTTCCACAATGTTTGACTGTGGTAGTGTAGTTATTGTCGAAAGGGTTTCCAGTTCTGCTACCTCTTTTCTGGTATTTTGTCTAGGCAAAGCAGGCTTTGGGCCTCCAGGTGCCCAGCTGATCTGCCTTCTCTCCACCTTTCAGAGCCTGATTGGTTTCCTTTTCAGTGTTTTCAGTGGTACTTAGCAAGAGGAATAGAAATGGTGTGTATGCATTGTCTTTGTCACATAATATTTTTTTGAGTAAAAAACAGCAAAGAATAAAGTGCCATGTATATGAGTGCAAATTTTGTAACAAAACATAAATATATCCCAGTAATTGACCACTGAGCAAGACTTTGGTTGCCCAGAACTGTTGCTGAGAACAAGACTGAAGACCAAGGGATGCTAAGTCTCCAGTATTCTGGAAAGATCCCCTATAAGTAGAGCCAGACCTTTCCATAGTGCTTGCTACAGGCAGGCAGAATCAGCCTGTAGTCAATCCCACTGCCCCAGGACTATAAAAGAAAAGGTCTTAGAAGGGAAGAAGATGTCATGTCCCTTAAGCCATGAGTCTGGATCTATACTGAGAGACAAAAAGTGTTTTGAATCAGATTTGAGAGTAACATTTTATCTCAGACACAATGTTGAAAAATCCATTTTCACCAGAAAGTTGGGGCATCTGTCTAAGATCGTATTAAGAGACAAGAAACAGTGTTGAGAGAACCCAGCTAAACTTACTGAATAGCTTTCTGTTTATCCAGTCACTGAGATGAGATGCCTTTCCTCTATATACTGGTTAAATATATACGAAGAGGAAAGACTGGAAGAATGAAAACTAAAACAACATTCATCTCTGAAAGTTCAGTAACTAATGATTTGTATTTTCTTCTTTATGCCTCTCCGAATTTTCTCATTTTTCATTATTTAACATGTATTGCTTGCACATTTTTAAAACATAGGTTTTAAGTGTCCATATGAAGAGTGCTTGTTTAATTTGGAACTTGTCTCACTAATGGAAAGCCTAAATCCTCTGAGCCTAAATAATGAAAAAGATGAAGGTCAAGGGGTTCATTTTACAAACATATGAACTAGGACTCATGAGTACAGTACAATATTTCAGTCTCGCGACATGGCCAGATGCTTCTTCAATTCAGTGTCAACTAAACATCCTTCAAACAGGATATTCTAAACTATGCTCTTGGCCGGGAGCAGTGGCTCACGCCTGTAACACCAACACTGTGAGAGGCTGAGGCAGGCAGATCACCTGAGGTCAGGAGTTCGAGATCAGCCTGGCCAACATGGAGAAACCCTGCCTCTACTAAAAATGCAATAATTAGTTGGGTGTGGTGGTATGGGCCTGTAATCCCAGCTACTCGGGAGGCTGAGGCAAGAGAATCGCTTGAATCCCAGAGGCGGAGGTTGCAGTGAGCTGAGATTATGCCATTGCACTCCAGCCTGGGCGACAGAGACTCTGTCTCAATAAATAAATAAATAAATAAAATAATATAAATAGATATAAAAAATAAATAAGTCATGCCCTTGAAGTCCTTAGGGTGATTTCTTATAAACACTATATGACTATGTGACATATAAACACTATGTGATTTTGAATTGAGAGAATCAAAGTGTATTTTGTTATTGTCATCACATTTGCCTATTTTTTAGAAAAGTCCTTTATCAATTTATTCACACACACACACACACACACACACACACACACACTCTTCCCTTACCCAGTCTTTGAATCCCATTGTCACATACCTTAGTTTCTAACAAGGCTGGTTTCCTTTCTGTCCCCTGAGAGCATTGCCCCTCTTCTGCTGCTCACAAATGCTCATCTTTCTGTCTGGAGTGGTAGGTAACACAGCCATTAAACATAAAACAAATTTCCCTAGATTTAATTCCCTTAATCATCAAATTGGCTAATGGCCACTTTGCCTAAAATTTTGTAGGATTAAACTTTGTCATTTTAAACCAAATGTGAATATAAATATAAAAGCACTTCTCTACTGATTTTGTACTTCTAAAAATAGTGAATAGTTTTTCAAAACATGGGATCACCTTTTGTTCTAGGTATCCTATTCTATATCACTTTGTTTTAAGGATTCTTTTTTTTTTTTTTGGCTTGCCTAAATGCGCTTTCTTTCTTGCTTTAGGCTCCTGGAAGTATGTTGCTAACTAAAGTGCAAAATTTCACCCAAGATTTATCAAATTTATTTTTTTTATTCCTCATGTCTTATTCTTCAAGATCTGTTTTTGTTTTCCACTGTGTGCACCTGTGCACTTCATGTGTTTATTAACCAAATTAGCACATATTCATAATGTATTCTATTTATGAGGTATTGACATTTTGACAAGAATGAAGCTGTGAACTAGATGGATCTGAACTGTTCCAAACAACATTACATTTTTTTCAAGATACCTGGCTGACAAAATAATAGTGTATTCTGAAACACAAAATATCACCGGTCAGGCATGGTGGCTCACACACGTAATCCTACCACTTTGGGAGGCTGAGGTGTGCAGATCACTTAAGGTCAGGAGTTTGAAACCAGCCTGGCTAACATGGTGAAACCCCATCTCTACTAAAAATTAAAAAAGAAAATAATTAGTCATGCATCATGGTGGCAGGTGCCTGTAAATTCAACTAGTCGGGAGACTGAGGCAGGAGAATCGCTTAAACCCAGGAGGCGGAGGTTGCAGTGAGCCAAGATCACACCACTGCACTCCAGCCTGGGCAACATAGTGACATTCTATCTCAAAAAAATAAAAAATATAAAATATCTTTACCAAGAGTATGTATTTCCAGAAACGTTCCTATACCATTTTATATCCATTAAAACCTGTATAAATCAAGATGTTCCTTCTTCCCTTAACTAATCCTGTTTTGGCACAAATTCTTAATTTCTTTTGCTCTCCTTTCACACCTAGATATATTTCTATAATAATTTCTAAAGTAAGTCTTCCCATCTTTTCTACTTGTTTTGAGCATGTTTCCCTTACATATTTCTCTAGATCTTAAATTATTTGTGCGCTGTGACTTTTTCTTTGACTTGTATTTTCTACAGCACTGACTACTACTGCTTCAACTAGGAACTGGTTAAATCTTGCTAAGTGCAAGTATTTTATAGAAAGACCCCAAGTTTATTTTCTATTGAAATAAAAGCTTAAGTGTTGCAGGTGCATTTATATTTATATTTGTATTTTTCAAATTGTAAAATCCTTCCTATATTAAGAAAATAAGACATATATTACTCTTTTGCTATTTCAATTTTCTTGTGAAACATAGATTTTTCTCTGGGGCATCAGTATTCCATGGTTGTTTTTAAAAGTCACAAATGGCAATAATTGTGGAAAGCTGCAAAGCTGTGCTAATGTGTGAAAGGGCTGATTTATGTCACCAGTGTGCTGTTAGTCCTGCAACTGCAGAGTACCCTAACCTTGACAGATATGCAGGCTACAATTCAATGTCATTTAAATATGAGTGTTGTGCTCCTGCAAGATAGGAAGAATCTGGAAAGAGCTCAGAAAGAAGGAGCGTATTGATTGGCTGAGTCTAATCTATGAGGCGAAGTAACTGGGCTGGCTGTTCAGAGCTTCATCAGCTCCAATCTGGAGATAAAGGTTAATTAGGCAAGAACTTTTCTTGAACTCTAGAGACTTCAGTTGTGAAATCAATCCTATTTGCAAAGTAGGAGCTTGGAATTCCCAGATGCCACATGGCAAATAAAAGGAGTTCAGATTATACGCCTGGGTCATAGGGAAGGTGTTCTAAGGGTTTATAACTTCATATCTTATGAATGAATCAAAATTTCTGATTGTGTGCAGCCTTAGCTGGCTGAGAAGGCAAGTCAAATATATTTGGGAGGATGGTCCCAAGTAGTTTGTATGGCAAAGTATGCCCTTAATGTGCAAGTGTCCTTAATCCAGGAAGATTAATAATCAACTATAGGCATGATAAAATAAATTGATTTTTGGAGACTTTATATAACATGAATGACAAGGTGGCAAATTATTAATCTCTGAATTTAATTTTAGAAGTGTTTTTCATTGCTACCTTAACACATTACAGCAAATTTAGCGCCTTAAAACAACACACATTTTATTGTTTCGCAGTTTATATAGGTTAGAAGTTCGACATTGGTTTCAGGGAGCTAAAATAGAAATATCAGAAGGTCTGTGTTCCTGGTTCCTTGCTGGGTCTTGAGGAAGAATCTGCTTCAGGCTCGTTCAGGTTGTCAGCACAGTTTGGTTCTGTGCAATTGTAGGATTAACATCCCGGTTTCTTTGCCTGGTGGGGATGGTTCTCACCTTTAAGAGGCTGTCCACATTCCTTGGCTTGTGGTTTCCTCCTGCCTTTCTCAAAGCCAGCAATAGTGGACGAAACCCCTTTTTATGCTTCTAGGGTCTCCAAACTTCCACTTCCACCTCTGCTTCTTTCCTAACTCTCTATTCCAGCTGGAGAGGTTTCTGTTTTCAAGGATAATTATATTGGGGCCCACTCAGATGATAATCCAGGATAATCCAGGATGTTGTATCCTAAGATTACAGATCTTAAGGTCCGTGATCTTAGGATAGAACATCTGAAAAGTCCCTTTGCCATGCTACAGTGCACGTTCACAGGATCCAAGGATTCGGACATGGGACAACTCTGGGAGGCCATTATGCCACCTGCCACGTTTAATAAATTCATTTGACAGAACTATATTCTAGCTACTTCTCTTGCCTAAGTATTCTTTAACCTTTCCTGCCTAATTCTACCTTGTTTCCAGACTAACTTAAATGTCACTCTTCTGTAGCCTCAAAGTAGCACCATTGGTATCAACTGTACCCCTCCTAAAAATGTCTGGCCTTGAGCATCTATGTCAGAAACTGAGCAGGGATTACTTTCAGGAGAAATACAAGGGTCTCTTGTCCTACATGGTCTTATCTACAGTAATGGCATGACTGTCCATTCCATGTGTCATGTTATCATGTCTCCATTTCAGAATGCTCCTTAAGAACAGGGGGAAATGACAAATAAGTTATGCTGCACAACTCCTGGCCCATAAAAAACCTTCAAAAAATGTTAAATTAAGTCAAATTCTAAATGAAGAAATACGTAGAGGCCCTCTTTCTTAGTGCCCTGAGGTGCTTCTCACACACATTCTGTCCATGATGAATATTTTCCAATCATCAGCTAAATGTTACTTGTTCCCAGAAGGTCACTGAATAAATGGAAATGTAAATTATCAGCTTTGGGGTGGAGGGATGGGATGGCGTGAGAAGAGGAGAACAGTGAGCTCTAAATTAAGTTGAATCTAAAGGTTCAAGCATGTTTTGAGAACATAATTTTCCCTGGCCTTCTACTGTTAATATATTGTTTCCAAATGCACGTTTTCCCATCTTAACCCAGTGATTTAACTAGTGAGCTGATCTCTCAAACTATTTGGCCCATGATCAAAAGAGGACATGGCTCATTGAGAAGATGTCAAGGGTATTTATTTCCTGGAAGGATAAATCATTTTCCATAGGCATCTACACAGTGGATGTGAGATGATCTCTTGCTTTGCTGAGCATCTGCTAACAAATTCACAACCAAAAACTCCATACTCAGTGATATTATTTTGTTTATTTATCCTAGGAATTATCAGGCTATAGTGATTTAGAACAAAGACCATCTCACCCATCCTACCTTGAAGTTCCTGGATTTCTAAGCAACTTCATAGGTAGTAATTAGCATCTCTGAACCATTTTTAATATTTTAGAAAAACAATAAATAAGACCCATGAAAATGAGACTTCCTAGAAATATTAATCCCATTGATAATACAACTGAATTTACCTGTCTCCTCTTTATGCCAGAAATGGTCATTAGAGGGGTTCAGGAATCATGAATTAAGCATGAAAGAACAGATAGGATAACGCATCTATATGCAGATGACTCTTTTTAACAAGTTGATTAAAGTTTACAATTATTTCAATTTTTTTAGATCCCTAATGGAAACAGCACATTTACTGGCAGTACAGCTGTAAAAGCTAACCCCAGCAGTGAGCTTTCTTTGTTTGGCTGGCACCATTATCACTAGCTAATCAGAAGCTGTGCTTGTCAATTCTAAATGTCCTCTATTTTTAAAGATTAAAAATCATATCATTTAACACACACAGTCCATTTGGTAGATCATATCTTTCAAAATAAAAGGACCAAAAGGAGAAAATAGTCTAAGGGGGAATCTCTACGGTGAAACCAATGTGCAATACCATGCCTGCCATACAGTCAAGATTCAATTTACATCTGTTGAATGAGTGAGTGAAGAGACTAGCTTCCTCATTAGAAAGATTAGAAGACTGAGGTCTTAAAAGTTAACCGGTTCAGTCAGACAGTGAGCAGGAGGCAGAGCAAGTCTCAAAAGAAAACACAGCAAATCATTCTACAAGGGAACAGCTGCCTAGAATGGGAAAAAAAAATCCAACTTATCTTTAATTTAGCTCAACCTCATATAGAAGCACAAACCATTCTGCCTACTTTCTTCTTTCACAACAGAATAGCAAATATAAACAGTCTTGGGGAAAAAAAAAACAACTTTAGAGGAGATCTCTTTACCATAGCCAAAGCCATTTGAGGGGTCATCCCACTGGATGTATCCTAAATAATCACAGTAGGTTAATGGCAGAACTAGAAGGAGAAACCTTTCCCACCACTGTCCCACTTGGCCTTGGTATCCTGGAAACTGACACCAGCGTCCAATGCTCTGAGGACTTATGACCTGAAAAATGCCATAAGAACATGACCTCTATGAGAGAAACATCACTTTACTGTAATTTCTGCATATTTATATACTTTACTTAATTTATATCAGAAGTTACACCAATGGCTAACTATTTAGATCAGCCATGATAAAGATCCAGTGACTGATGCAGTGGAACCCTCTGCCGCTAACATGAGACACTGGCGACTTCTTGCTCATCAGTTCCTTCCCTCATTCTCTAATGCCTAATTAATGTGAAAATTGTTATGCTCCCTGCAGGGAATGCAGAGGATGCTGATTTTATTACAATTCTAATAAGTTTCTGCTCCTAGGCAACAGGTATCTTAACAAATTTTATTTGCCATAAAATATGTGATATACTATAAAGTACATTTGGTTTTCTAAGTTCTTAATCTGCATCATTGTATTTTTTTGCCGTCTTTTTCTCAAAAAGCAGCCAAAATTAAATGTTTATCGCATCAATTAGCAATATTCTGGCAGATCCACTGAAAATGGTATTTTCAATAATGGCAGTTGCACCAGAACTCCTGCAAAGCTCTCCTACAAGAATATTTCCTTTCCTATCCTTTATTTCCTTCTCCAGGAAAATGCACTTTTTATCAGCTAATTAGTTCTCTTTCTCAATAGTTGCACACTTAATAACTGAGTTTCTTAATGAAACAATTCTTGCTGCATGAAAGAAGAAAACCAAGGGAAAGAAATGGAAAGAAACAAACATGAGCAGAGAAAAATAAGAGAACAAGAAGTCGGATAAAGATCTTAATTATACAAAAGAGACAGATTTGTGGACCATTCATTTCCAGATCTCAAATAGAACAGGCTGAAGAAATCCTAAAGTAGTGAGTTTCACTTTTTTTCCCTCAAAACACATATTAGAAGCATTCTGTGGCAACTTAATAATTTGGGCTGAAATAAAGCAAATAGTGGTACATGCTTGATCTTTCGTGAACACAATGAAATCAGCCACATTTAATAAATTACTAAAACAGAGGTATTACTGCAAAGTCATTTGACCATCATTTTGCATTCCTGTTTGATCGTCCTGATTTTTGTATGCTCCTAACAAAGATTTTTATTGTATCCTTCTCCCATATACTATATAGGCACAGTACTTAAAACTTCTTAATTAATCTCGCACTTTCTCTCTTACTAAAATTTACTCCTGGTAATAAAAATCAATAAAAGATTGAAATGATTATTCAATCACAAATCACAGAGAATTTAATCACTTATAACTATTTTAACCAGTGAGTAAGAGTTAAATGAGATTGAACACAAATAATGGGCTTACTAGGAATTTTTAACATAGCTCCACCTTCTTCCACTAAGAACGTATTCTGAAATCAAATGTGTACAAGCAATGTGACTATAAGGATTATTTTAGAGCCATTTTATGTACACACATATATCTTAAGTAAATTGATTGAATTAAATATGAATATATTATTTCTAAAATATATGTATTTCAGCAGAGGAGCAGCTTATACATTGTTACATTACCTTGCAAGATTTCCTTCTAGATGGGTAAATAAAAGGAACTCTTCTCTGATCTCACACCAGCACAATATAATTCTTTCCTGTATGAATCATGGTCTTCCCTGTATTAGCTATGAGTGAATATGATCATGAGATTGTGCGTGCATGAGCTCAGAATGAGCTATCTCATCTCTCTTCTAGCAGACACCTTCTACAGGGCATAGCCAGCCCAGCTTTCTCTTCTCTATAGGCCACTTACCCCACACTCAGGGTACCCATGTTTGTACTACATGACATGAATTCCCCTGGCTATAGCCACTTAAACAATCATGGAATGCTGACCCTATCTGGGGAAACCCAATTGTTCTTCTAAGATTTAAGAGCCATAGTGAACCTGAGTGAGTCATTTGAATTGAGGACATGTAAACTGGTGATTAAGTAGGGACCATCTTCCAGCAGGTGCACAGAGAAGCATAGAAAGCCTGACATGAAGACTGTATTGAGTGGCAGGGGGTGGAGGAAGGGAGAGAGAGAGGACACTCAGAGGGAAGCAGCTAGAAAAGACTCATTTGGACTCAGGAGGGCACAGATCATGGCTTCTTTGCTTCTCAGTCACCCTCCAGTTCCAGTTCCATCCCCCTAGTGAGAGGGTTTACTTACAGAAGTTACCCTGCAGCCTTATAATGAATCATCCCATGCCTTGCTTTCCTTTCTTTAACATAGTTGAGCGGGTCTCTGTTATACAAAGCCAAATTGACCCTAATAACAAGTGTATCTGTCCGGGCCAATGTAGGAAAAGGAAAGGTAGCAATGTCCAAATTAGGCAATTTGAGAAGGCTTTCATGGAGAGATTTTTGTGTGTGTAAGACAAGGCCTCAGTCTGTGGCCCAGGTTGGAATGCCATTGTGTGATCACAGCTCCCTCAACCTCCTGGGCTCAAGGGATCCTCCTGCCTCTGCCTTCTGAGTAACTGGGACTACAGGTGCATGTGCTACCATGCCCAGCTAATTCATTTTATTTTATTTATCTTTTTTTTTTTTCAGAGATGGGGTCTCACTTTGTTGCCCAGGCTCGTCTCAAACCCCTGGGCTCAAGTGATCCTCTTACCTCAGCCTTCCAGAGTGCTGGGATTACAGCTATGAGCCACATAGCTAGCCCCTCAAGGATCTATTTACAAAGGCGTGAGCATTTATAGAGAAACCACAGGGATAGTCCAGTACTCTTGGGATAGTATCAACTTCTCCATCCCTAGGCCTGAAATAGTGACAGAAAGGGGATTGAAGTGACAGAAGCTATGACTTTTGAGAGACACGGCCAACTCTGGAGACACCACAGGGAGGAAGCCTGGGATTTCAGTGCCCTGGACTCTCTTTGCCTCCCTCCCTCTGATGTCTTGCCATTGTTCCCCATTGACCAGACCCATCAAAAGCCAAAAGCAAGAAAGCACTTCCATGGAAGCCAGTGCAGGGCAAGGCATGGATGATGGAGGTTGATGGAGGGGCAGCAAGTAACAGCGAGCACAGGTGCCCCGGGCCAGGGCCACTTCTACTATACCACATACCTCTGATAACTATAAGATTGCCATGTTCAGTGATCTCACATTTAATCATAACTCATGAAATATTACTTATCAGCTCCTACTTGTGTGGTATTATGTTGCGTTCCAAGAAGACATTGACCTCAAGTCAGACCAGGTTCCTATCTATGGGGTCTAGCCTTATTTGTATATGGATCAGCTGTTTAAAACACAGAGCTTTTGTTGCATTTCTGTGGGCTTATACAGTGTCCCTACTGTCCTTCAGGTCTCATGCATATGAAACATATGGTGTCTCAGGCACCACCTGAGGGCCATGGGTATGTTGGCTGTATTTTCAATGTCAGAAAACCTAACGTGGTTAGTTTTTATAGTTAAAGTTTTTATTTCCTGGTGGAAGAGGTAAAACGAAAGTTGTAATTTAAACACACACACACACAAACACATACCCTAAAATTCTAAAGCATTTGTAAGTATAAGGGTAAGGGTGCACAAAAATTTACATTGGGCTTGGTAGTCTGCAAGTTGTTTTTCTTGTGTTTCTCTTTTTGCTTCTTAAAATTTTCAAATTCCAAAGTACCTTGAATGTTAGTAATCTTCCTGGGCCCTGTCTTTTTGCAGACCATCCAGCAGGCTTGTCTATATTAAGGATCCTGAGTGTGGCAGTAAGAAATCTGGCTTTTAACCCAAAACAACCTAGCTGTGTAACTCCACCCATCCATCCATCCATCCATCCATCCATCCATCCATCCATCCATCCATCCATTCATCTATCCATCCATCCATCCATCCATCCATTCATCCATTCATTCATCTATCCATCCACTTACTCATTTATTAATTCATCTATCTAACATTAACTGCTTACTAATGCATGCCAGGAACTGAATAAAAATCCAAAATCATAAGAACAAGACATCTCCACCCTCAAAAAGCTCTAATAGGGGAAGACACATATTAACCGAGGTTATTTATACCATATTGCAGGAATTAACACCAACTTTGTAATCAAGACATGAAAAGACCTGAGAAAAACATAAATCACATAATTAAGTAAAAGAAGCCATTCCCAAAAGGCTACATACTGAATGATTCCAACTACATATATCATATTCTGGAAAAGGCAAAAAACTGGAGACAGTGAAAGATCAGTGGTTGCCAGGGGTTGGGGGGGGGAGGGGGGATGAAGGGATGACTAGGTGGAGCACAGATAAGTTTTTGGGCAATGAAGTTACTCTGGATGCTTCTATAATGATGAACACATGTCATTATATATTTGTCCAAACCCACAGAATGCACAACACCAGGCTTCAACCCTAATGTAAACCATGGACTCTGGGGTGATGATGATATGTCAATATAGGTTCATCACTTGCAACAAACCCCTCTGGTGGGGGATGTTGATAGTGGGAGAGGCTGTACATGTAGAGGGTATACAGGAACTCTCTGTACCCACTGCTCAATTTTGCTGTGAACCTAACACCACTCCAAAAAGTAAAGTTTACTAGAAAAAAACCACATACACAGATTTTAGGAATCGTGAAGAGAAAAAAACATGTATTCTGTATGTGAAAACTTGGAGAACAATTCATAGAAGTGAGTGTTAGCCAAACTACTCAGTGTTTCTGTATCTTGGTTTTTTTAGTTTCCGAACACTATAATAATTTACTCCTTACCTACTGGAAGTAGAATGAACTTCAGAGACAGATAATCCTTATTCTAAGCCCTGGTCTACCACTGATCATCTTAACAAATTACATAATTATTTGTGCCACGGCTTCCTCATTTGTAAAGGCAGAAAAATAATCTAGGGGGAAATATCAATCTCATAGAAATGTTTGAGTATTAAATAATCTGTTGTGTAATTAAAACTCCTCTCAGGGTGCCTGATGAAATAGATACTCATTAAATATTAATTATCTTCCCCATGCCCATTCTCTTCCTTATCTTTGTTCTTTAAAGGTGTTATTTTGAGAACAAAATAATATAAAATTTAGGATATTTCTTTAAATGTTTAAAAAAATAAGCCACTACACAACATTAAAGCATTTTAAATATTTCTCTGATGGGACTTACTAACTTTGCCCTATCCTCAGAGTGTGTTTACTTCTTCCCTAAAACTGTAAGCTCCTGAGACAGGAGCCCTGGTTTTCCATCCCTATTTCAGTCCATATGGCCAGTGAATTGTATTTCAGAGGGTGGATGATCAGAGAGTATCAGTGAGTGTCAACTGCATCGTAAGTTTCCAAAGCAGGGTTTCTCCAGCTTCAGAGGATCCATGCAACGATATGCAGAAAGTTATGTTTGTGAGCATCAGCTCTGAAGGTCCACAGCTTTCATCAGATTTTCAAAAGGGCCCATCTCTAAGAAGGTTAAGGATTATAGTCCCATGGTTGAACTATCTGTGTAACCAACTGGTAAAGTTCTCAGCACAATGCATGACATGTGAGCCTTCAAAATGCCTTCACAGAATGGCAATAACGACACCACTATCAGAGGGGTAATCATTGCATGAGGATGTCTTTGCTTCCATCTCAGGAAGACTCCATGAAAAAAGGGAAAAACATTATGAATATTTTATTTAAGAGATAATCCCTCTGTAGGTTCACTTACAGATAAAAAAAAAAGTTAGGAGGCCAATGTCTTATCCATTAGGCAAAATAAACAGTCATTAGAGTGAATCGGCAACCAACAGAATGGGAAAAGATTTTTGCAGTCTACGCATCTGACAAAGGGCTGATATCCAGAATCTACAAAGAACTATAACAGACTTACAAGAAAAAACAAGCCCATTCAAAAGTGGGCGAAGGATATGAACAGACACTTTACAAAAGAAGACATACATGAGGCCAACAAACATATGAAAAAATGCTCATCATCACTGGTCATTAGAGAAATGCAAATCAAAACTACATTGAGATACCATCTCACGCCAGTTAGAATGGCGATCATTAAAAAATCTGGAGACAACAGATGCTGGAGAGGATGTGGAGAAATAAGAACACTTTTACACTGTTGGTGGGAGTGTAAATTAGCTCAACCACTGTGGAAGACAGTGTGGTGATTCCTCAAGGACCTAGAAATAGAAATTCCATTTGACCTAGCAATCCTATTACTGGGTATATACCCAAAGGATTATAAATCATTCTACTATAAGGACACATGCACACGAATGTTCATTGCAGCACAGTTTACAATAGCAAAGACCTGGAACCAACCCAAATGCCCATCGATGATAGACTGGACAGGGAAAATGTGGCACATATACACCATGGAATACTATGCAGCCATCAAAAACGATGAGTTCGTGTCCTTTGTAGGGACATGGATGAACCTGGAAACCATCATTCTCAGCAAACTGACACAAGAACAGAAAATCAAACACCGCATGTTCTCACTCATAGGTGGATGTTGAACAATGAGAACACGTGGACACAGGGAGGGGAGCATCACACACTGGGGTCTGTCGGGGGAAATAGGGAGGGACAGTGGGGGGATGGGGATTTGGGAGAGAAAGCATGGGGAGAAATGCCAGATATAGGTGATGGGGAGGAAGGCAGCAAATCACACTGCCATGTGTGTACCTATGCAGCAATCTTGCATGTTCTTCACATGTACCCCAAAACCTAAAATGCAATAAAAAAATGAAAAAACAAAGATTTTATGATTGTGGTCTCTTCTCATCATCAAGTTTTGCAGGATGTCCTGCTGCTGAGCTCCCAAGAGGGACACTTAATGATCAATCCAATGTTACAAGAAACACCAGGGACACAGGAAGAAACAGAGACTGTTAATCACGCTAGATTACAGAAGAGACGGTTTGTTCTGTGTTAAAGACACCTCATGCTGGGCAACAAAACAGCAGACAGGGATGGAGTGTGAGCCTGTAGTGAAATACTATGATTTTATGTTGCCTTGGCTTCCATTTTGAATATGAGTTGGACTTTCTCATACCAGAAGCAAGACTTAGTCACCTTTGACAGTTTCCATTTCTCTGCCTCCTCCCAGTGCCTCAATATGATCAATGCAGATGTCTGCTTTATACAACTGCCTCTCAGTGAAACCACCTATGGGACCTTAAGGACATTCCTTTGCAATGTAACCATCAGGAAGGACAGAGCTGGCCAGGCATGGTGGCTCTGCCTGTAGTGCCAGCACTTTGGGAGGTCAAGAAGGGTGGATTGATTGAGCTCTGGAGTTCGAGACCAACTTGGGAAACATGGCAAAATCCTGTCTACAAAAAATACAAAAATTAGCCGGGCTGGTGGGATGTGCCAGTAGTCCTAGCTACTGAGGAGCCTGAGGTCGGAGGATGGCTTGAGCCCAGGAGGCCGAGGTTGCAGTGACTGCAGGGAGCCAAGACTTGAGCTACTGCACTCCAGCCTGGGCAACAGAGCCAGACTCTGACTGAAAAAACATAAAAATAAAAAGACAGGGTCTCTGTGTCCCAGTCTCATCTCTATGGGAGGAAGAAGCCTGACTTCCGTAAGTGCCAGCTCACAGACACATACGGCCTAATTGTGTTTATACTGAGCAACCTTTTTTTTTTTTTTGTAATTTTTTAGTTTCCTGACTCTGCTCAAGTCCCCTCACTCCCTCTCACTACTCCCTCGTTCTCTCTTTATTTTATTTTTTTTTCAACTTCTATTTTAGGTTCAGGGGGCACAGGAGCAGGTTTGTTACATGGGTAAGTTTTCCGTTGCTGAAGTTTGGTATACAAATGATCCCATCACCCAGGTACTGTGCATAGTACTCTATAGTTGGTTTTTCAACCTTTGCTCCTCTTCCTCCCTCCCACTTCTAGTAGCCCCAGTATCTGTTGTTCCCATCTTCATGTTAATGTGTGCTCAGTGTTTAGCTCCCATTTAGAAGTGAGAACACGTGGTCTTTGGTTTTCTGTTTTAATGGCCTCCAGCTGCAACCATGTTGCTGCAAAGCACATAATTTTGTTCTGTTTTATACACTGCTAGTAGGATATAAATTAGGTCAATCACTGTGGAAAGCAGTTTAGAGAACTTTCTCAAAGAACCTAAGACAGAACTACAAGTTCAACCCAGCAATCTCATTACTGGGTATATACCCAAGGGAAAAATAAATAGCTCTACCAAAAAGACATACGCACATGTGTGTTCATGACAGCACTGTTCACAATAGCAGAGACATGGAATCAACCTAGATGTCCATCGATGGTGGATTGGATAAGGAAAATGTGGTACAGATACAGCATGGAATAGATTCTCCTTTTACATTACCTAGTCACCTCTGTGCAAATCCAAATACAGCTCAGTTCTTTCCCCCTGCTGCTGTAGTTTACTGAATACAGTCTATTTTTACTGTCTTTAATGTCCAACTTTCTTTTTCTTTGACAGTAGTTTAGGCAAAATAAGAGATGATTGGATCACATAATCCAAAGAGGGAGCAGCTGTCCCCACCCAAGAAGGGCAAGGTTACAGCCAGCCCCAAGCCTCAGTGGGAACCACTATCCCAGAATGCTGCCCCTGACTCCTGACTCTGTTTCCTCTGGCACGTCCTTCAAACCTTTCTTTGAAGTGCACTAGTGTCTTCCTCATACAGAGAGCAGAGCCACAACAGTGCTGTCTTTCATTTCTTAAGCAAACCACATTGAAAATTTATTTTGTTTCAAATTGTACTAGGAATAAAAGATTAAATAGACAAGATAGAAAGGGTCTTGCTATCAAGATCATGCACCCTATTTGAGGTGACAAACTTTAAACAAATAAGAAAACAAGTAACTATAGGCTGTGATAAGTGCCATAAAGAAAATAAAAAAGACTGTGATAGAGAGAAATTGGGTGAGGTGATGCCTGTTACACATAGGCTGGACAAGAAGGCCTCTTTGTCAGGTCCTACTTAAGCTGAGATTTGAAGAAGAAAAGGTGCAGGGCAAGCTATGACATAAGGCAGCAAATAGGAACAGCAAGGTACACAGAGTGACTGGATTGTTGTGAGCAAGGGAGGTGTACCAGGTAGGCCTGGAGACACAGGCAGAACTGGGTTTTTCTTCTAAACACAGTAGGAGACACTGGGATTTCTTAATTGAAGTGAAATTCACATAACATACAATTTATCATTTTGAAGTCTATAATTCAGTAATTCAGTGGCATTTGATACATTTAAAATGCAACCACCACCTCTAATCAAGTTCCAAAATATTTCATCACCCAAAAGAAAGCTCTGTACCCATTAAAGCAGCCATTACCCTTCTCCCCTACTCCAACCCCTAAAAATCATCAGTTTGCCTCCTGCCTCTATGGATTTATCTATTCTGGATATTTTACATAAACAGAATTACATGTGACCTTTTGACTCTGGCTTCTTTGACTTAGGGCAATGCTTTTCTTTTTTTCTTTTTGAGATGAGGTCTTGCTCTTTTGCCCAGACTAGAACACAGTGGCATGATCACGGCTTACTGCAGCCTCAAACTCCTGTGCTCAAGCAGTCCTCCCCCATCAGCCTCCCGAGTAGCTAGAACTATGGGAATGCATCATCGTGTGTGACTACTTTTTTTTATAAATAAATTGTAGAGATGGTGTTTTGCTGTGTTTCTCAGTTTGCTCTCAAACTCCTGAACTCACACAATCCGTTCAAGGTGCTGGGATTACAGGTGTAATCCACAGGCCCCAGCCAGCACAATGCTTGTGAAGTTCATTAAGGTTATAGCATGTATTGGTACTTCCTTTTTTAATGGCTGAACAATATTCTATTGTATAGATATGCCACATCTGGTTTATCCATTCATCCACTGGTAGACATTTGAACTGTTTCCACCTTTTGGCTACTGTGAATAGTGGTGCTAGGAACACTGATGCCTATTGAGGTTTTAAACAGAAGATGACATGATTATATTTCCATTTTAAGATACCATTCTGGCAGTTGTGTGGAGCACAGAAGTTAATGGGACAAGAGTTAAGGTAAGGGAGCCAGTTAGGAAGAGCCCAGGCACCATATCCAGAAGAGATAATGGTGTCTTAACCAAGATGATAACCAAGATGAAAAAAGGATAGTTTTCAGAGATGGGTTTGATGGGACTTGCTGGTGAATTGAACGTAGGGATGAGCGAAAAGGAAGAAACAAGGATGTTTCCTAGAATTTTTGCTGTCAGAACTGGAGTTGAACAGGTTTCAATCACAAGACAAAATTCCAGGGAGGGGTTGTGATTAATCAGCAAGGGTCAAATGCTCCTTCTTGGCCTCATTGACAATGGACAGGTGAGCAGAGTCGTGTAAGAATGAGACCATCCCACCTGCTGAGTTGAGAGAAGGAGAGGGAAGGGATGGGAGAGAGAAGGGATGCAGCTCCCAAAAGGAGAGTATCATGTTTCAGAAGAAAGTGGGATTTTGACAGGGAAAACAAGAGATGTTTACTAAAGGTCCCTAAAATTTATGAGTCTCTTAACTTGTGAACTGGGTTGGAACACACATGTGACTTAGATCTCGGCTCACCGCAACCTCCGCCTGCTGGGTTCAAGCAATTCTCCTGCCTCACCCTCCCGAGTAGCTGGGACTACAGGCGTGCACAACCATGCCCAGCTAATTTTTGCATTCTTTAGTAGAGACGGGGTTTCACCATGTTGACCAAGATGGTCTCGATCTCTTGACCTCGTGATCCACCCGCCTTGGCCTCCCAGAGTGCTAGGATTATAGGCATGAGCCACTGCGCCCGGCCCTTAGAAATTCTTTTACATTTTTCACTTAAGACTGTAATAGTGTTCTCCTCCCCTAGGTCCACACCATCTAGAGGATACCATGCAGGGCAGAAGGAATTGAAGATAGAAAGGGAAATTCATACTCTACCAAGACTCTGGCAGAACTAGGCTGTGTCCGACTCAAGTATGTCCCCATCTCCGCCTCTAGAGTAAGCAAGCTTGGCCTCCCAAAGGTGTTGAGGGCAACCAACAAGAGACCCCAGGGCCTATCCGATTACTGAGCTGGGTCCTCAGGAAAAGAGAGAAGAGGACCGAGTGAGAAAACTCATCTATCAGAAAAAGAATGGAAGTGTCCGCTTCCATGTACAGTGTGGTCCAACTCCTCTAACTACTGAGAGAACAAGTCTCTCCCAGGCCAGCTTGATTGGCAGAACCTAAATTCTCAGAGTCTTCCTTGACCTTTTGCAAGACTCAACATCTTGACAAATGAAATCAAGATGGGGAGAAAGGGCCTGAGTTGTTTGTACAGTTTTATGTTGGTATCCAGCAGGGAAGAGCAATCCCCTTAAAGTTCCTACTTAATTAATTCCAAGAGATGTCTGTCCTCCCACTGAGTTTAGCTCCAATAAGACACAATATCACTGAGGATAAGACATGATGGTGTTACAGGTTGTTCCTAGTTGAAACCAAGCAGGCTCTGAAATTTTTAGCTCTCTTGTAAGAAGTTTGGATGTACTTGGGCTTCTAATGCAAGACCATCTTTATAGTTTTCTAGTCTTCCTTTGATTTCTCTCTAGAGAACTTTAAGAAAAAAAGCCTTTCCAAATGTTCTTAGTGAAAAACAGCTCACAAGTTTGAGGGGGAAATTGTATTTCCTCAATGACAGATTGGGAACAACATGAAGATTTTTTCATTTATTACCCTTGTAAAGTTCCTAAGAGCAAGGAATTTGTTGTGCTAATTATTGCTTCTTAAATCAGTTTTTCTATAGACTCTGTTATAGAAGCTATTGATAATTAAAAGAAAAAAACCATGGAAAAGAGGCAGCTGTAAAAATTATGGGTTAAATATAAACAAGCCACTTAACTTCTCTAAGTTCTGGTTTTCCAAATTAAGGTTCTGGAGTTGCTGTGAGTAGATTACTGCCTTGATGATGTGGGTTTTCTGACAAATGGGATCAAACTATGGGTGCCCTATCTGCTACTAGTTAGAACCAACTTTATGGTCCTAGACAAGGTCCTAGCTGGGACCAACCTGTGCATCTCTCGGCCTCCTCAAGGATACCTCTCCAGCAATAGATTCCTCTCTCTTCTCCACTATTCTTTCCCTTTCTATATCGAATCCTTCCCTCTCTACTAGGTCTTCCCCAAACATTCTGTTTTTCTAGCTTACCAACCACCATAGTTTGACCTCCCCATGCTCTTTGGGTACCACCCTACTTATCCCCTTCCCTTAGAGCTTGACTCCTTGATAGTGATTGCTATCTCCCAATTCTGTTCTCTCCATTCTCAAAACTATTCCAATCCAATTTTTGCACATGCCTCCTGCCCCAGCTTTGTCAAAATTGCTCTTATAAAGTCACCGGTGGCCTTCATATTGCTACATTCAGGGATCAGTTCTCAATCTGCACCTTACTAGAAACACATTTACTCACTAGGCTTCCGAGACAACACACTCGCCTGGTTTTCCTCCTGTTTAAATAGTTGTGCCTTCTCTGTCTACTTTTCTGGGTACTCCTCGCCTTCCCAACCTCTTAATGTTGTAGAACTTTGTATATTCACCATTTTGATGATTTCATCCAGTCTTATAACTTGAAATGCCACCTATATATTGACAACTTCAAAATTTATATCCTCAGTCCAGCCTTCTTCCTAAACTTCAGTTGCTTCATTAGTCTCTCCATAAGCTTGTCTACTAAGCATCTCAATTTAATATGCACAAAATTAAATTTAATCTTCTCCCTCCAACCTACCATTCCAGCAGCTTTCCACTTTTCATAAATTTCATAAATTCTTTGCTAAAGAAAAATGCACAAAACAACTTGCAGTCATCCTTGCTTCCTCTCTTTCTCTCACGTCCCATATTCAACCCACCAGCAAACCTTTGGCCATATCTCCAAATTATATCAAAAAACTGACTAATTTTTACCACCCCTGCTGCTTCTACCTTGACCCAAGCCATTCTTCTTACTTGCCTGGATTATTATAAAAACTTACTAATTATTCTCCTGCTTCCACTTTTACCCTCCTTTAGTTAATTCTAGGCACAATAGCCAGAGTGAGATTGTTAAAATATGCCAAATCTTTTTTCATTCTGCTCAAAAATACTCCAATTGCTTTCTGTCTTGCTAAAAGTAGAAGACAGTGGTCTCACATTAGCTGAAAATGAGCTGTATGATCAGGTTGTCTAGTTAATCTTTTGAATCTTATCTCATATGAACCTGACTGCTATTCCATTGTACAGATATACTACAGTTTACTCATCTTTATTTTACTTAACACCTGTTTATTTGACACCTGTTGAATATTTGGTTCATTACAAGTTTTTAACTATTGTGATTGAATGAAGCTACTAAGAACATTTATGTCCAAGCACTCGTGTGCATATATATATGAGCTAGTAAACACACATACACTGTATTTCCTTGCTCTGTCAGCTGAAAGGGCCAGAAGCAATGCCACCTGAATCTAGTACCCATATTTTGGTTTATAAGATTATCCCCCATAAACAAAACTGGGGATCCTTAGAGGAAATGGCTGCTTCTAGGACTAGGGCAGGAAACATAATATACACATAAGCCTGGAGCATCTTATGATGTCTGAAAGTAAAGAAGTGCTCAAACAAAAACAGAAAACTGCAGTGATGGAGGCACATCAAAGGGACACACAGAAGCCAACCGAAAGAGCTCCCCAGTGGCCAAAGCTGGAACAATTCGAGAAACAAAGTACATGGAGTAGTATTAGATTGTAATTCAAAAGTATAACATAAATATTCATGAGTCCATATGGATATAAATAAATTGAATAATTGAAGAAGAAATAGAGAAATAAACAAGGAAAGAAAGACAATAGACAAATTTGTACAAAAGTATTCCAAATAATTTATGTAGGTACTACACTCTCGAGGAGATGGGGTGTAACCCTGTACTCCTTACATGTGGACTGTCCATAATGACTTTTTCCCAAAGAGTGTGGTGATGGAAAGGGGAAAGAAATGAGTAACTTACTAGAAAGGAAACCTGAATACCACTACTTCAGTCAGGTAATCAAGCTCAACACCAACAAAGGGACAAGTCACATTGATAGTATGTTCCCTTGATATCATGTGATGAGAATGGTGTTTTACCTCTGTGGTCTTCCTCCCGCAAGCCTGTATCCCCCAATCTAAGCATGAGACAAACATCGGACACATGTCAATTGAGGGACCTTCTGCAAAATACTGACTACCATTCCTCAAAACTGCCAAGGCCATCGAAAACAAAGTCTTAAGGACTGTCACAACCAAGAGGAGCCTAAAAAGACACAAAAACCACATGCAACATGGCATCTTGGATGTGATCCTGGAACTGAAATAGGACATAGGGGGAAAAATTAAGAAAATCTGAGTAAAATATCAAAGTATGAACTTCAGCTAATACTAGTTAATTAATATTTGTCTATTAACTATAACAAATGTCTGATACTAATGTGAAATGCTATTAATAGGGGAAGTTGGGTGTAGAGTATATATATGGGAACTCTGTACATTATTGCAATATTTTTATAAATGTAAAACTGAAAATTGTTTTCTTAAAACAAAATTCCCTCCCAAAATATTAATAGTGGTAAAGAGGGATACTGCATAATAACAAAAGGGTCAAACCATCAAAAAAGATAATCATGAGCTTTTGTGATCGTGTACATAACCTTGACACGCACATAACAAAATCCGACCCAATTGCAAGGAAGCATCAACATAATTGGAATCCAGGCGGGAGACTGTCAGGCGCCTCAAGCAGGAATGGAGCGATCAGGCAGATGAAGAGATCTGAGTGCTGGCTCAGAGCTGTCTGGAAATGCACTCATTGAAATGAAATGGCACTCTTTCTCCCTTTCCTTTCAGCAGGAGGAATGCACCTGAACTCACCTTCCCTAGGAAATAATGGCTTACTCATGGCCACCAATGGGCAGGCCAATAAGGTTCCCAGGTGCCAGGTGCTAACATTGCCAACAACCCTAGAGAGAGCTTGCCAAACAGCCTGGCCTCTAGTATTCTGTTTAATTCTCCACAGAAAAGCTGCTTTCATGCTCCCCACCCAACAAAAGGGGAAGCCACAACCAGAAGGGATCCCCCCCACTGGAGAGGAGACCCTCACTTCGGGTCAGCTGCAGCTTGTCCTGCAGGCCTCCCTGTGGGTGATGCAAGGGTGGAGGTGGTGATGGTAGCCCCAGGTTTTCCCCCTTTACTTAACCTTGGCCTCTTAAGTCTTTCCAGTGAAATCTATTCTTGAACCTATGTCTTCTAGCTATACTGTGGAATTCATCCCACACCCAGATGGGGGACCCACCTGAAATGACAGTTAGAAACCCAGAAAAGATTCAAAAATCAAACAGAGAAAAGGCATTTTATATAAATACACACACACACACACACACACACACACACACACACACACACGCGCGCACACGTACATATATATGTATATATAGAAAATGAAAAGGCAGTATATATATATATATAATGAAAAAGAAACGATAATTGCAGATACTGTTAGTAAATTGATACCAAGAAATATTAAAGATTAGATGAAATGGATTTTCTTTGGAAATACAAAAATTTCTCAAATTGACTCCATGATGGATAAATAGACCTGAGTAAGTAAACAGTCATTTAAAAAATTCAATCAGTGCTTAAAATCTTCCCCCACACCCAGCCACCCACAAGACACCAGGCCCAGATGGTTTTGTAAATTATTTTTTCTAACCTTCAAAGAGCAAATAAATAACCCATCATTTATTAAACTGTTTCAGAGATAAGGAAAAGATAAACATCCACCCAACTAATTTTATGAGCTAATTTATAAGGCTAGTACTATGTCAAAACTAGACAAGAATAGAAAAGTAAATTATACACAAATTCCATTTATATTCATAGATGCAAAAGTCCTAAATACAATGCTTAACTTTTCGCCTTCTCATGTCTTACCCAGGAAGTCTACTCTGGATGAAGCTCCTGCTAGCTGTGCGGGAGATTAGTAAGGTCTGGTCCTTGGATCTAGTGTTGGGAAGAAGGAAAGTGTGACAACATCTTGGGTCTTTAGCGCTAAATTTCCTTGCTATGTTAACTCATTTGACTCCTTCCAAGGCCTGTTCTCATCATAAAGGACTCCTATATTAACATTATGGGACGTTTTCCTGAGCCATATGAACAAATGACATCACCAGCTTGTATTTTTGCTGTTATTTATGAAAGCAAGAGTTTCCATTTACCATGCTGAATTCAAAGTATTGTCCCAGGACTTCATCAAGACACAGTATGTGGTCTACAGAGGCAAAGACAAGTTTAGGAGCCTCTAAGATTCACAAGGCCTAGGCTAAGCATCATTATAGAGTTTGAATTGCCATACGACTTCCAGAGAGATGCTTTTTTGTTTTTAATGAAGATAGTTTTTTTGCCTTAGGAGGGCAGCTGAATAATCAAGAGTGAAATTCAGCTGAGATAGGTGGATTATTCAGTAGCAACTGCAGAAGTCTACATAGGGTAGAGTAGAAATTCACATAGAAAGAGGTCCCCAGCCCCTGGGCCACATGGCAGAAGGTGAGCAGTGGGCAAGTGAGCAAACCTTCATCTGTATTTACAGCCCCTCCACATCACTCATGGGCTCCGCTTCCTGTCAGATCAGCAGCAGCATTAGATTCTTATAGGAGCATGAATCCTATTGTGAACTGCACATGTGAGGGATCTGGTTGCGGGCTCCTTTTGAGAATCTAATGCTTGATGATCTGTCACTGTCTCCATCACCCCCAGATGGGACTATCTAGTTACAGGAAAACAAGTTCAGGGCTCCCACTGATTCTACATGATGGTGAGTTGTATAATTATTTCATTATATATTGCAATGTAATAATAATAGAAATAAAGTACACAATAAATGTAATGTGCTTGAATCATCCCCAGATCAACCCCTCACCCAATCCCCCCCCACTTGTGGAAAAAATTGTCTTCCATGAAAACGGTCCCTGGTGCCAAAAAGGTTGGGGAGTGCTGACACAGAAGATAAGCTCAGATTATAAAACCCAGAAAATCTGTCATTCAAATATAAATATGTTGAGTATGTTACATACATATTCTATTAGGCTAAACATACTTAAAGAAGTCCTCTTAGGCTAACTAGAACTGCTGTTGCCTAGTTCCTAAAGAAGATGATCATTGGTGGCAATAAATATCTGGGAATAAAAGGACGGAGTGCCTGGAACATGCCCTTGGTGGCCTTTTAGATCAGAGGACTGTGTGCAAACTTGCGTTCTGTCTCCCTGTTGTATCCTGGGGTTACAATATTGCTAAGCAAATTGAAACCATACAGCTGGATCTTAAACTGTGAAACTACAATACTCTTGGGAGCTTATCATCAGCTTGCAAGCTGTTGAACAAGACCCTGATAAACTTATTACCACTGGGGACAGGATATAGACTTGTCTACACTAGAATCCTAACCTTCACCCTAATCCACTTAGCCCCAGCCCAGCTGCAGATATAATTGCTGATAATGCTTCCTTTTCTATCTTTGTTGATTTTTACTCACTATTTACTTTGGCAAAGCATACCAAGACCTCAGCAGCTTGGAGCTAGCAGAGAGATGAAAATGTCTGCACCAAATGCAGTAAAAGCTGTGGAGTATCACCCCAACTTCAGAGGTTGGCACAGAAAAGAGAAGTCACATGGTCAGGCACATTTTTTCCAAAAAACATAAACTACATTAAAGTAAGGATTTTGTTTTGCTCATTTCTGCATCTCAAGTCTAGTCTGTACCTGGCATACTGGGCATTGGCTAAATATTATACATGCGTGTTACACAAACTAAGGATCTAATTTTGGTAGCAAGCAGGACTGGTGTGCAGTTAGATGAGTGTGTAGTACGCAAAGTTAGGAGTCAGATCACTCGCAGGATCCCATCCAGCCAGCCTCTTCATCAGTAGCAGGACACAAACCACTAAAAATTCCCCTCGGCCAAAAACAAAGTTGAATTGCTAAGTAAAAAAACTACACTTAGACTTCACACTATAAAATTATGTTACATTTTATTTATGAATTTTTTTTAATCTCACAAATTAAAAAAAAATGTGATTGATGTCAGACATGCCACACATTTCACTATCGTAAAACAACAAAAACAATGAGGTGATGTCTAGGACAGGGTTCCTTCATCTCAGCACTGTTGACCTTGGGGCCTGTCGGGGGCTACCCCATGCATCTTAGGGTGTTGGTCAGCATCATCCTTGGCCTCTACCCACTAGAGGTCAACAGCACCCCCTATCCCCCAACAGTTGTGACAACCAAAAATGTCTTCAAACTTGGTCAAATATCCCTCTGGAGTACGGGGAATGGGGGATTTGCCTCCTTTAGAGAAACACTGGTCCTCAGTTTTGAAAACAAAAAGGATACAGCCACTAAATCATCGTTCATATGGGAAGGCCACTGCCATGTTCGGATATCAAATCGTGTAAGATACACAAGTCTTAAAGGGGAACAATGACTTAAAAATATATTGCAGCCACCTGAATCATGAATCAAAATCAAGTATAGAGACAAAGAGAAGGGGGCTGTGAGTAATAAACCAATCCACAATGACTTTCATTTTCACTGTAATGAGTCTAAACATGAATTAATTTTCATTTGTCTCACAAAGGATTCAGAATTCAAAATAACATTGTCAACCTGGAGATTCATTTATTTCTTCAATTCTGGAAAATTCTCTGTTAATGTCTCCTCAAATAGTATCTCTTTACCACCACTTCTTTTTTCTGGGCACAGAGACTCAATTTCTCTGCCTTACTTGCTTTTGGAAGCTGCCGTGAGATTGAGTTCTAGCCAGTGGAATAAAATCTTCCCAGATATAATCCTGTCTTCTCTTTCTACAAGCTGGAAGCAAAATACATCAAGATTCTAAAGGCTAGCAAAACCACAAGATGAAGAGTGTTGCTGTACCTCAGCCATTCTGTGGAAGACACACTAGCTCTTGCATCAGGCTGTTAGAGGGAATAAATTTCTACCGCATTCGGCCAATACACTTTGAGATATATTTGCTATATTAAATAGCAGTTAGTATCACCTTAAATCAAGATAAGCCAAGGAACACATAAAATAGGTGATCCAATGCTGGGGAAGAGCAATGCAGATGAATTGCAAAGGGAGGTCTCAGAACTACAAGTGGGAAGAGGTCAAGAGAGCAAAGTTAGTCCACATTAGAAATGAAGGCAGAAGCCGGGCGTGGTGGCTCATGCGTGTAATCTCAGAACTTTGGGAGGCTGAGGCGGTTGGATCACCTGAGTTCAGGAGTTCGAGACCAGCCTGACCAACATGGAGAAACACCATCTGTACTAAAAATACAAAATTAGCCAGGTGTAGTGGTACATCCCTGTAATCCCAGCTACTGGGGGAATTGAGGCAGGAGAATTGCTTGAACCTGGGAGACGGAGGTTGCAGTGAGCCGAGATTGCGCCGTTGCACTCCAGTCTGGGCAAGAAGAGTGAAACTCTGCCAAAGAAAGAAAGAAGAGACAGAGAGAGGGAGAAAGGGAGGGGGGAGAGAAAGGGAGGGAGGGAGGGAGGGAAGGAAGGAAGGAAGGGAGGGAGGGAGCGAGGACAGAGGGCTCCAGAAGGGATGTCATCAGAAGGCAAAGAAAGGTGGGGGATGGGTGGGAACTGGTGAGATTGTGTGAAAAATTGGATCAAGTAGTATTTTGCATTGTTAATGGAGGATATACAAACATCAAGAACTTCTAACAAAGCCGAGAGAAAATAATTCAAGGAAATCTGCTTTGGGAAATAACAAATTGACACAGAAATGTGAACGAAATACCCTACTTGACTCATCAAGGAGCAGTATTTACATTTTCACAATATTGCATACACCAAGTCTTGATCTAAACAGAAATGTGCTAGCATTCTGCTGTGAGGTATCTGTGCCTGTGTGTGTGTGAGATGGAATAAGAATATGAAATCCTTGGCTTCCATCATAAGAAGTCACCAGATCATTTTGATGACAGAAAACTGAAACATCAAGAAATAGTAATTTAAGTGTCTATTTAGATTAATCAAACTAAATAGCAAGAGAAAAGGGATATACAGTGGTTGCCTCTAGGAAGTAGATATCTAGGGCGGGAAGAAAGGCTTAGGAGGCTGCTCTTTTTCATTATAAACATTTGCTACTACTCAGCTTTCAAAATTTGTGCATGTATTCCTTTGATAAAAATGAATACATACTTTTTTGAAAAATAAGAATAGAATCCCACTTCCATCAGGTATTTCTGATGCAGGGCAGGCAAGCCCCAAAGTGGAGCTTAGTTCACTGGGTTCCTGACTTGGCCCAGGAAAGAATTCAAGGGCAAGCCAGAGGCAGAGAAAACAGCCTCATTGAAGTGTTACAGCGTGGCCACTGCTTCTGCAGAGCAGGGCTACCCCGACTTAGGCACACAGTAGCAGCTTAGGGCAGTTTTGCAGTCATATTTATGCTGATTTTTAATTGCATGCAGACTAAAGGGTACTTTACGCAGAAATGTCTAGGAAGGGGGTAATAACTTTTGGGTTGTTGGGTCATTGCCATACAAAGGGGCTGTAATGCCCCAGTGTTGCATGACAACGACAAATTGACATGGCACACTGATGGGCGTGTCTCATTGCGAGCTGCATTGCCCTGGCCCTCTTTTAGCTAGTCCTGAATCTGGTCTGGTGTCCAAGACAAGCCTCTAGAGTCAAGTCCCGCCTCCTACATTATTTTCAATCTTCAGCCTAGATGCAGCATACTTTTTAAATGGTTTATAGGAAAGAGTTAACTTTAACTTAATTGCAGGAGATAAAAAAAAATCATGCTCTGACATTGCCTTTTGTGGAGTCAATTGATTCTTTGGGTTCCCCCTTCAAAAAAATATTGCCAAGAGAATAAAAAAGGACTAGTGCTGAATATTGGCTAGAATCATTTACAATGTGATTGAAATCTAATGAGCATGCATTTTAGTCACTGAAATGATGCTTCAGAGTTACAATAAAGAACAGTTAGATGGATCTGTGATGTGATAATGAAATGCTACTTCAGCCTGTCTTATAAGGTGTGAAAAACCTCTTTCTATCAAAACCTCACCAATGGGCACATTTTAGCTGTTGCCATATCTGCATCTGTAGTGACAAACAAATAATTTACACACACTTTGTCCCTCATAAGAAGAGAGTAAAGAAAACATGAATGGAGGGTCATGAGCATGTCAACCATATACCTACCCTCTATATCCAAAAGAAACCCAAGCTCAAATAGCCCATTCCACTGTCAGATCATGGGTTTGAATTTATGTCCAAATTATCAGCTCAGGAAATGTGCCTGTGATGAGGTTTGACGGTGGAAGGAGAGGGAAAAAAAGATCAGAATTAGTGGAACTTCCCTGTCTCTCTTCAGCCAACCATGCCCTGCTTGAATTCTCTTCTCTAGCATTCCTTTTTCCCCACCCTTATCTGTCTATCACTTTCCTCCTCTCTTAGAGCCTCCCTCTCATCTCCCAATGCCCTTGTAAGGGAGTTCTGAGAAGACTGAAGATCATTCTGGATCCCTTTCTTCCTTTATCCAGGCCCCCCTCTAGCTCCTGGAAGGGAATTTTGTTACCTTTATGCAAAGGTGAATGTCTTTATTGATTTTTGGAAAATTCAAATATTCAAATCAATTCCAGGCCATGCTTGGTGAATGCTTGATGCTGCTTTTGGAATTGAATTGTGCAGGCACCCAAGCTAAGCAAAGTCAATGGAGTGAATGCAGAAAGCTGTCAGCCCTCCAAGGTGTTGACAGTGCACTGTACATGGGACACCTGAAAGTCAAGCAGAAAATAATGCCATTCCATCCCAGCCTGAGCCGAGCACATGCTGGGAGTGAGAAAGCAGTCACCTTGCTAGACAGCTGCTGTCCCATTGGAAGAGAATATTCATCCTCGCTGAAATCCAAGAGGCTATGTTAATCTAGAGACTGGAGAGCTTGCCTTCTGCTCTGAGGTCTCCTCCTACTACTACTTCTTTTGTTTTATTTTTAGACACAAGGTCTCTCTCTGTCTCCCAGGCTGGAATACAGTGACACAATTATAGCTCACTGCAGCCTCGAACTCCTGGGCTCAAGCAATCCTCCCATGTCAGCCTCTTGAGTAGCTTGGACTACAGGTGTGTGCCACCTTGCCTGCCTGATTTATTTTTATTTATTTTGTAGAGACGATGTCTCGCTATACCCAGGCTGGTCTTGAACTCCTGACCACAAGCAATCCTCCTGCTGCAGCCTCCCAAAGTGTTCTCTTTTTTCTTATGAGAGTGAGCTAGTAAGGGGTAGGAAATCTGTCTTGTGTCAGCATCTGTCTTCCCACCCCTATCCCTGGGAGAGTGAGGGCAACAGCATTTCTAGGTTCATGCAGGGAAATTACGTGAAATTCTAAGGGGTGGAGGGATGAAGAAATGCTTGAAACGAAAATGTTTCAAAAGGAAAAGTTAAAATAGTTGACAAGGGGAGGACAACCCCCAAACAAGGAGGACTTTCTTATGAATTTATTAATTTTACCTTCCGGCCACCTTTCTTCCTTGTTTAGGGGAAGCATGGTGGAGTGGAGAAGAACATCGAGTTCTGAAGGTGGGCTAGCTGAATTGGAATCTTGTCTGCCAGTACTAAAGTGCAACTTTAGGCAAGTTAGTTAATCTTGGGGTTTCACGTGCTTCATCTCTACCATGGAGCCATAGCAACTACATTGTTGAGAGGATGAAAGGAGCAATTCTATTGCATTAGTCTGTTTTTACACTGCTATAAATAACCGCCTGAGGCTGGGTAATTTATCGGGAAAGGAGGGTTGACTCACAGTTCTTCATGGCTGGGGGAGGCCTCAGGAAACTTACAATCATGGCTGAAGAAGAAGGAGAAGCATGTACCTTCTTCACAAGATGGCAGGGGCGGGGGAAGTGTCACACTTTTAAAACATCAGATCTCATGGGAACTCACTCACTATCAAAAGAACAGCATGGGGGAAACTTCCCCAGTGATCCAGTCACCTCCCACCATGCCCTCCCTCGACATGTGGGGATTACAATTTGAGACGAGATTTGGGTGGGACCCAGAGCCAAACCATATCACCTACACGTGCTTAAAACAATACCAGGTATCTTGTAGGGAATCAAGTATGAGCTTTTGGCCGAGTGTGGTGGCTTATGCCTGTAATCCCAGCACTTTGGGAGGCCAAGACGGGTGGATCACAAGGACAGGAGATCAAGACCATCCTGGCTAACATGGTGAAACCCCGTCTCTACTAAAATACAAAAAATAAGCCAGGTGTGTTGGCAGTCACCTGTAGTGCTAGCTACTTTAGAGGCTGAGGCAGGAGAATGGCTTGAACCTGGGAGGTGGATCTTGCAGTGAGCTGAGATTGCACCACTGCACTTCAGCCTGGCAACAGAGTGAGACTCCATCTCAAAAAAAAAAAAGTATGAGTTTTGTAGCTGTTATTTTTATATTGAGGAGACGTAGGCCATGTCACTGGGATGGAACTGAAATTCCCCCTCCCCAGGGGCATGCACATACACAACACAAGAGTGGCCCATTAGAGCACCAATTCATTAGTCTATGATAATTAGTTTGTAGGATCTACAGAAATGTAAGAAACATTGGGAATATGTTTCTTAACGTATTATGGGAATATAAAATGATACAGCAACACTGGAAAACAATTTGACAATTTCTTTAAATACATGCAAATACCATATAACTAAGCAGTTGTACTTTTCCATTTTCTCCCAAAAAATAAAAAAGCTTATACACAAATGTTTATAACAGTTTTATTCTTAATAACCAAGAACTGGAAACAAGCAAGATGTCCCTTAGTGGGTGAACAGTTAAACAAGCCATGGCACACCCATAGGGACTACCACTTAGCAATAGAAGGAGCTACTGTAGACACACACAACAAATTGGATGAATCTCCCAGGAATTACTCAGAGTGCAAAAACCAATTTAAAAAAATTGCATGCTATGTGATTCTATTTACATGCATTGTTGAAATGACAAGTTATAGAATTGGAGAACAGATTGCTCAGGATTAAAGAGAACATGGGGGCAGGAAGGAAATGAGTATGGCCATAAAAGCACAGCTTGAGGGATTCTTTGAGCTGATGGAAATATTCTGTGCAATGTCAATGTTGTAAGATTATTACTATTAGGGAAATTGGGTAAAGGGTACTCAAGAACTCTCTGTATTATTTCTTTTAACTACATATGACTCTACAATTATCTCAAAATAAGTTTTGTTAAAAACAAACAAACCAACAAAAACTCTACCAGATAAATTTAATGTGTAGCCAAGACAGAGCATCTGACCCATTCCCTCCCTATCTGTATGCTTTTTTGTGTTTAATCCCTTCGTTTTGCTTAAATTCTGTAACCTATCATTTGAATCTTTCTACCAGCACTTTGAACTTCCTTGCCTTCTGTATTCTCATATTTAAAGAGAGCTTCTTATAAGCAGCATTTAGATAGTTTTTAAAATCCAGTCTGACAATCTTTAATTCTCATTTATCTCTCATGAAAGTACTGTGTCAGTTAAATTTAAGGTAATTAATATTTGCAGTAAAGTCTATCATCTTATTTTGTTCTCATTTTTTCTTTGTTTCCTTGTTTTTCATTTCTTTCTTATTTTTTGATTAATTATTTTTATTCTTTTTCTCCATTCACTCATTAATTATATATTATTTTAATCTGTACCCTAGAAGTTATGACATACATCACTGACTTAGTAATTTGTAATATAAATTCATGCATTTATCACCTCTCTAAAGGATCACAAAACTCTATTTACCACCACCTAAACTCTTTGTGCTATTGATAATGTGTTTTTATTCTGCATGTATTTAAACCCCACAAGACATTGGTGTCAGTGTCTTATACAGTAAATATTCATGTATCTATACTTACATATTTTATTGCTCTTTATATCGTCATAAATTTCCATGCTGCCTACCTGGAAAGCATGAAGACAACCTTTAGTTTTTCTTTCCATGTATAGCTATTAGTGACAAATGCTCTTAGTTTTTGTTCATCTGGAATGTCTTCTATATTTTTTTTCTTCATTTTGAAAAGCATTTTGGCTGGATATAATTCTGCACAGTCAGTGACTTCTTTCAATGCTTAAAATATTGCTCCATGGTGTCCTGCCTTGAGTTGCTGGTGTTGAGTGCTGCACTTTAAGGTTTTAGATCATTTTTTCTCTATCTCCTGTTAAGGTTTTCTCTGTCTTTGGACTTTAACAATTTACTGCTTGGGGGCTAGGTCTGGATTTCCTCTGTCACACCTCTTTGGGTTTGTTGCACTCATCGAATCTGTGACTTCAGTCTGTCATCAGTTTGGGGAACATCTCAGCTAATTCGTCTTCAGATATTGTTTCCGCCCTGTGTTCTCTCTCTCCGTCTGGTATAACAATCACACAAGCACTTTCTCCAGGTCCCCTGTGTCTCTTACACCCTTTTTCTATTTTATAACCTTTGGACTTTCTCAGAGTTTCAATCTGTATTTTTCTATTGACCATTCATCTCTTCTCTTTTCAGTGAAGTCGAATCTGCTTTTAAACCCATGATTGAATTTCTAATTTTAGTTATAGTATTTTTAAGTTCTAGATTCTTTTATAGGTTCAAGGTCTGTGGTAACATTTTCCATCATGTCATCTTTTCCTTTAATATATTAATGATGATTATTTTAAAATCTACATCTGTTCATCCCAATAGCTAGATTACCTATGGACCTTTTCTTACATATTGCCTTTTCTCTCCTTTTTCTAATATATTGTTCTGTGTCTTGGCGTGCCAGGTTAATTTTTTGTTTTGAGTGCTGGTCATTATGTATGAAAAACTGGGCTGGGTGTGGTGGATCACACCTATAATCCCAGCACTTTAGGGGGCCGAGGCAGGTGGATCACAAGGTCAGGAGATTGAGACCATCCTGGCCAACATGGTGAAATCCCATCTCTAAATACAAAAAGTTAGCTGGTCATGGTGGCGTGCACCTGAAGTCTCAGCTATTCAAGAGGCTGAGGCAGGAGAATCGCTTCATCCCAGGAGGTGGAGGTTGCAATAAGCCAAGATTGCACCACTGCACTCCAACCTGAGTGACAGAGCTCATTCAGAAAAAAAAAATAAAAATTGTATCAAGACTTGTTAGCTGATAAAGTTACAGGCATGACTGAAAGCGAGGAGTGACAGAATCTTGGCTCAATTGTCCGTGCCACAGTCACATGTTACCTAGGATCAGGCTCCTAAGTCTACAGCAAAAAAAACAAAACAAAAACAAAAAAAAACATGTAGGCTGATAGATTGTAGAAAAATATTCTTGAAGAGCCCTTAAGTAGGTAAAAAGGAGAGTAAGCATAACCAGGTAGGAGACTGATTTTCCAGCTCTTCATAGATCCAAAAAAGTCTGTTTTTCTACCAAAATTAGAACCTCAGTTGACCACTAAAGTACTTGGTTTCTATTTAAAGGTTATATTATCTTTCAGTTAGTTAGTTATGGAGAAGGGGTCTCACTCTGTCGCTCAGGCTGGAGTGCAGTGACAAGATCATGGCTCACCGCAGTCTCGACCTCCCTCCCCCCACCGGGCTCTGGTGATCCTCCCACCTTAGCCTCACAAGTATCTGAGACTACAGGCATATGCCACCATGCCCTCCTAACTTTTTATAGTTTTTGTAGAGATAGGGTTTTGTCTTGTCGCCCAGGCTGGTCTTAAACTCTTGGGCTCAAGTTATCTTCCCCACCACAGCCCCCAAAGTGCTGGAATTACAGGTATGAGCCACCACACCTGGCTTTAGAGGTAATATCATATTTTAGAATGTACATCTAAATGCTAAAATCACATTCATGCTACAGGAGACTAATAGGAACTGAGACCCTTTAGGGAAGAGCAGATTACGTCTCTTGTTGCACATTTGGCAAGGGAGGTGTGGTGGGCATCAGTTCACGGAGGAGCATGACAATGAAAATTACCAGTGCTGGTTTCCCTCCGCAGTATACAATTAAATTGCCATGAGTTAAGTGTCTAATATTATGTGCTTTTTACTGCAACAGCTTATGGGTGAAGGGAGTAAAAGACTCAAAGTTAAGAGCTACAAGTTATGGAATACTAGTTAAATTAGCCAGGACACTGAAATTCCTAGCTGTGCCACTGTTTCTCAAGTGACAAGAAAAGAACTTGGAGTTTAACATAAAAATCCTATAAAAGATAAAAGAGAAATCGCATATTGTGTGCCTCTATTAGTATGAGGTATCACACTTATATTCTTTTGACAATTGAAATGTTTTTATGGATGCAGAGATATAACATCTAAGAGGGGACCCCAGCCCATTCACAGGGACCTGCTCTTTTTCTGTTAGACCGTCCAGCTCACTGCCCACATTTCCCACATGCTGGAAAGCTGTTAAATGCCTTGCGTTGTGGGATCCTGGTTGTTCTCTGTTGTGTTTTTTCTTCCACCTGGGCTTAAGTAAGCAAAGTAATAAGTTGAAATAATAATGGAAGCATGACTTGCTGGCTGAGATTTTATATGTATATATATATACACACACACATATATATGTGTGTATGATGGATGTCCATTTTTATATATATATGGTGGTTACTTTTTTGCATCAGTGTGACTGGGAGAGAGAGAGAGTTCTCTTCTCTGGAAAACCCTGACACACACGCACACACACACACATTTATATACACACATACACATACATACCATGATACCAGTGGTATTTTTATGAAAAAGTCTTTGCTAGAGGAAAAACTAACTCATCACCCTTCTTACACATTGGGCAAGGGTAGGTGTAATTAAATTGAAAATATGCTCTTGATTGATTTCTAAGCTGCTATGTTAATGGAGCAGTGATTCCAAACATTGATCCACAGTCTTACAGTCAACAGGGCAATAAAGCAAGGACACAAGCAACCAGTAAGAGGCCCTCCTGCAAGGGATAATAACAGCTTCTTGCTGCGTAGATGGAGATGAAACTAGACATAGAGTTGTGAGAAGTCCTTGCCTGAAGCTGATTGGGCAGCTCACACAGCATGTGCATAAATGGTGGTAATTAAGCTTCACTGGATGACAACCGAGCTGTCACTTCCCACATGCTCTATGCTGGCCTGCCTGGACAGAGGATTCATGCCTTGCCTGGCTTTATCTAAATTAAGCTCCTTTGTAGGAAAAGATATCTGAAAGTAGCAACAATAACCAGAAGCAGTTACATTTTTTTTTTATGGGAAACATTGGTACAAATAACAAAACAAGAAATGCATATCCAGTGACTAATCTCTTGTGGGAACATTTCCATGGATGGACTTCCCACATTCTTACTTTCTTTGAAATGGAGATGTCAGCATCTTTGCCTGGACTCTGTTCCTGCGGGATTATAGTTGCTGGATTTATTTTGACATCATCATTTCACAGTAAGAAGTGTCTAAAGAAAGACTTTGAAGACTTCATGAGAAAATTACAAACCCATCAGGGGTCTCAGGTGGCCTGTAACAGGGGGCGTAAAACTTGGGATGCAGATAAAGGTGTTAAGGAACAAGTCCTCTCATTCTTTCCTTTTTATTTTTTAGTTAGTTCATTGTGTTGACCAGAGGTCACTAACTTATGATCTGATTGCACTCATGCAAACTGTGATTGAGTTACACGCAAGGAAATTGTAAATGGTTTTCTATTTCACCCACCTGCCTATCTCTTCTCCTCCCTTTTAAACACATTTAATAGACTTTTGACTTTCAAATAAGCTCTAGTTTTTAAAATTCTACTCTAACACTTCCCATGTAAAGTGCAACCATAACTGGGAGAGAACAAATCCATGCCAGGATGTGGTTGGGTCCTGAGTGATGAGCTCAGCTCTTGAAAGCCAGCTGTGCCTCACACAGGATCTAGATTCCTCGGGGCGGTTACAAGTCATAGAACAGCTCACGGGCTGCAGTAGCTCTTAAACCTATAATGCCTCAGGTCTGCTGTGCCCACATTAGGGCTAAGAACAGATATAAAAGCTACACTCTGTGCTTTCCAATACACATTAAAGGGAGAAGAGAGGCATCTGATGTGGTTTGGCTGTGTCCCCACCCATATCTCATCTTGAGTTGTAGTTACCATAATTAACACGTGTTTGGGAGGGACTGAGTGGGAGGTAATTGAATCACAGGAGCAGTTTCCCCATATTGTTCTCCTGGTAGTGAATAAATCTCACCAGATATGATGGTTTTGTAAGGGGAAACCCCTTTCACTTGGTTCTCATTCTCTCCTCTCTGCCGCCATGTAAGACATGCCTTCCACCTTCTGCCATGATTGTGAGACCTCTCGAGCCACATGGAACTGTGAGTCCATTAAACTTCTTTTTCTTTATAAATTACCCAGTCTTGGGTATGTCTTTATCAGCAGTGTGAAAATAGACTAATACAGCATCCTTGCTATATCGTGCAGGATGGTAAATACTGGCTAGAGATTGACGCAGGGTGCTGCGGATCCTCTCCCAGCAATGGGAAGGTAGGCAGTGGGCAGAGATTGAGGAAGGTGCTCAAGATGCCCCTAGACCATGCCTGAGAGATCTTGTCTTTCTATTTTTCTGTTTCTTCCAATTCTACCATTTCTTCTTACTCCCACTTCTTTATTTTCTCCTCCATTCATTTTTACTCATTCTCTTTTACTTTCTCTTTTCTCTTCTCATAGCTTTTCCTCTCCTCCCCTACTCAGACCTCAGTTTTACTACCTGCCCCCACTACTCAAATGGGCAATGCTTAGGAATCTTGAATTTCTTGTTATTTCCTCTAAATACCATGTTTTCTTCAAGTCTCTGGACTTTGGCACATACATAGCCAAGCACATAATATGTTCCAAAAATGCTAGGAGATAATCATAATGTAATACTTCCCAGTGAAACATCAATCTCATCCATTTCAAGCCTGAGGTTTAGTAAGAAATAAAATACGGCAAGGAGACAAAAAAAAGTTCACTTAAATCTGAGCTATTCTCTGATGAGTAACATAAACAAAATATTTTAGTAGAAAAGTCTCACTCCAAATATTAGTTATATTTTTAAAAAGGAAAAGGCAAAATGACTATTGTGGATGTACAAGAATTCAGTAAGTATCAAAACCATTGGTTTGAAACTAACGTAAATCATCTACCTTTAGCCTGTCCTTTGATAGTGCTCATGCTATTGGCATTCTGTGGGGGAGAATGTATTGTTCAGACTGCCTTTCTATCATCAAAATTAAAAACTTTTATACTTCAAAGGTTACCATCAAGAAAAAACACACACAAAGAGAGAAAATTTTTATAAACTATATATCTGATAAGGGACTTGTAGCTAGAATGTATAAAGGTGTCTTACTATTTAATAACAAAAAGGCAAGTAACCCAAATTTAGAAATGGACAAAGGACCTAAACAGATGTTTCTTTAAAGAATATACACAAACGGACAATTTTCACATGAAAAGGCATTCAACATCATGAGCCATCTGGGAAATGCAAATCAAAACCACAATGAGATATCACTTTACATCCACCAGGATGGCCATAGTAAAAGAAACACAATAACAAGTGTCACTGAGAATATGGAGAAATCGGAACCCTGGTGGACTGCTGGTGGGCATGTAAAACAGTGAAGCTGCTTTAGAAAACAGCCTGAAAGTTCCTCAAAATGTTAAACGTAGAGTTACCATATGACCTAGCAATTTTCCTCCCAGGACTATACCCAAGAAAAAGGAAACCATGTGTCTACATAAAAACTACACGTGCATGTTTATGACATACATGCCATTCAAGAGAGTCAAAAAATGGAAACTATCCCAACGTCCATTAACTGAAAATTGGATAAAAATCATATGTGGTATATCCATGCAATTGAATACTATTCTACAATAAAAAGAAATACAATTCTGATGTATGCTGTAACATGGATGAACTTTGAAAACATTACACTAAGTGAAAGAAGCCAGTCACAAAAAGACCACCTACTGGATGACTCCACTTACATGAAATGTACAAAAGAGAAATCTATAGAAAAATGCAGTAGATTTGTGGTTGCCTAGAGCTGGGGGTAAGGGGAGAAATGGGGCGTAATAATGGTGATTCTTCATGAGATACTGAAAACCTAAAATTGATCGATTGGCCGCACAACTAAAAACCATTGAATTGCACACTTTAAGAGTGTGAATTGTATGGTATGTTGATTATATCTCAAGCTTTAAAAAAAAAAAAAGACTTTCTGAGACATTATAGAATTGATTGCACAACCACCCACCCCAGCTCTAAATGCCAGTGGCACTTCTTCCATCATTGTGACAAACCACTAAAACATCACAGAAATTTCCAAATTCACCCTGATGGAGAGACGTATTTCCCCCTATTGAGAATCACTGGAAAAGAATAATGCTGAGGCTGGGTGCGGTGGCTCATGCCTGTAATCCCAGCACTTTGGGAGGCCGAAGTGGGTGGATCACCTGAGGACAGAAGTTTGAGACCAATCTGGCCAACATGGTGAAACCCCATTTCTACTAAAAATACAAAAATTAGCCAGGTGTGGTGGCATGCACCTGTAGTCCCAGCTACTGGGGAGGCTGCAGCAGGAGAGTCACTTGAACCTGGGAGGTGGAGGTTGTGGTGAGCGGAGATTGTGCCACTCCACTCCAGCCTGGGAGACAGAGCGAGACTCCATCTCAAAGAAAAAAAAGAAAAAGAAAAAGAAATTTAAAAAAAATAATGCTGAATGAGGTGATGAACGAGCACACTGGGGATTCCCAAAGCTCTTACAGTCAGGTACTCAGGCAGCAACGGGAACCAAAAGTCTTCTCCACTGTTTTTTCTCTAAAGTACAGGAAAGTCTACAATCAGGAAAAATTAAATGAACATTCCTTTAAACCGTCCTACATGTTTCTTCAAAAATGCATTGTGACATTTTCAAAATTAATTTTCTTTCAAAATGTATTCTTCCAATGTACTGGCATTGTGACATTGGGAACAATCTCACATTAATGTTTCTGAGGCCACTTCGTTTCCAAAAATGTCAAAAACATTTTAATCTCTGAAATGGGGGTGTTTTCAAACCCGTAATCTAGATAGGAAATGATTTTTGATAGAGTGTCTATGACACGGTGCTTCCATGGGTCTTCAATAAAGAGCACTCTAATTGAGAGAAAATATATTGACAACCATACAGCCAGAGGGGAGGAGTGAAGGATTAGAAGGAATGATCTCAGCTCACCATCATCAATGCTTATGTAACAAAAATAGGTCAAACGTAGGATAAGAAAATCAGACCAATGAATTATTTGATGACCTAGTGAGTGAGAGCCAGAAACTACCTGAGTATGACTGTGCTATTATTATACTGGCCTGTTGGAATGACAGCCAGCTCATAGGACATAATATATTAATCACAGCCCTCTAATCTCAGTACATGCTGATTACTATCCTCTGTTAGGCTTTGGAGATACATTTTTTTATCACACACACACACACACACGCACACGCACACACACATGTTTTGTTTGAAAGAGAGAAACCCATTCTTTCCAAAATTGAATGCTATGAGTCGGGTGGGATGAAGGGTGGAGTTAAAGCTATCCCTACATGTAAGCCAGTGGCTAATGCTTATCCTAAATGACGGAAGACCTGAGCAACACATGATGTGTAGATATGTGTGTTGGCAGAACATTTGTCACCCGTGGGCTGTGACATGAGGAGGGCAAAGGCCAGTGATGGGATTCCAATTTGGGAAGACATTCAAACATCACCCCCGTGTATGAAGAGTCAGGCCTAGGAGATTCTGAACATGCACCCAAAGCAGGAGTGACTTGAGAAGACAGATAAGAAACAGGAGATTGGGGTAGTTGTGGTTAAGAGTCTAGACTCAGAAGCTAGACTGGTTGACTCTGAATTTTAGCTCTGCCAGTTGCTCATTGTGTAAAGTGGGAGAAGCCACTTAATCTGTCTGTGCCTCACTTTTTCCATCTGTAAAATGGGGATGGCCACTTAACCTGTCTGCTCCTTACTTTTTCTGTCTGTAAAATGGGGATGGTAGATAGTGTCTACTCACCCAAAGCACGTCAAAGGGTGTCACGTGCACAGAAAGCCCTGGAGCCTTGTTATCCCACCAGGTTAATCTGCTACCAGCTGCTCTCTATATATACACCAACACATTGCCCACTAGATGCCCATGCTGGGGCTGCTAGGAGTGATGGCTTTTCCTTCCTCATAGGAAAACACACCAGGACTAGGGCTATTGGAGGAAGGCATAAAAGTGATTTCTTGTGCTTATTTGTTCTCCTGAGGGCATTCCCCATTGTAGCTGGGAAATGGTCTCATGAATGCCCAAGCCAGAAGGGATTTTAGTGATGTGAGCCCAATTCACCCATTTGCAGATGAGACAATGTGCTTGGAGAGGTGGTATGAGTTGCTCACAGTCATTCAGTTATTACAGGAGAAGTGAGCATAGACCCTAACCACTCACTTTAATACTTTTTCTATTACACCATGATCTGGGTCTAGATCTGAATGATTCAGCCTTCCACACATAGGCACACTGGCACCAAGCTAGGGGGCTGCGTGTGTGTTGCTCATAGGATCTGTCAAAAGCCTGGGCAGTTCATCCCTTGAGCTCCCTCTTCATCAGCCCAGGATCTCCAGGAATGACCCAGCTGTCACTTGGGGACCTGAAGGACCCAGAGGGACTGCACAGAGCCTCTTGCCCAAGATGTGAGTTTGGAGACACAAGTGCCTCTCTGGACACAGGGTAAGCCCAGAAAACACCATCATGAATGTTCTCGGGAAAGCTTTAGCAACTGCAAGCAGGGGAGATGATGCAAGTCAAAGGAGAAACCACCCGAAAGGGGGGCAGTTTAAACTTAAACCAGCACAGTCTGCAGAGAGCTCCCACCCTACACCAAGAGTGCCTCAGTCCTTCCCAGCAAGGAGTCTACCTTCGTATGATCTATGGCAGGGCAGGAATAACTGCTTTTTTTCCAGCCCTCTGAAGATATATTATGCTTCCCTTTGGGGGCTATCATGTGACAGGACAAACTGAAAATATTTGTTTTGCAAACTTCACCCCAATGAGGGAGACTACGGAAAAGCATGTCAGCAAGTGCCGTGGGTATTGTGCTTTGGAAGCTTAAGTGGCCTCTGGATTTCAAAGGAGTAGATTTCATGAACCCTTGACAGATCGTGAAGCCAAGACAGGGGTTCAAGTCTAAATTCGGAACTTGCCATCTGACTTTTGAAAGGCACTTGCATAGCAACAAAGGTTACCCTTTGTTAAATTTGTTTAAACAATTAGAGACAGTAATTAAACTTTTCAAACCAGTTTCACATATCTAATTTAGAACTAATTCCAGCTCTTCATGAGAAGAAACCATCTTCAGCCTGCAAATATATTTCATTTCAGGTACTTTGGTTCAGGGGCCCATAAGGGAATTAACCAAAACCCTGGTTATATAAAGATCAAAGGATTGAGCCCCAGCTAAACTCCTGCACAGTTGTGGCAAGTTTTGATTTACCTGGTGCTTCTAAACAGATGCTTCTGAATTCAAGACCATGTCCCTTGAACCAAGGGACAGTTCTAAAAAGTCATGAACTATTTCAAAGTCTTTGAACTGGCATTTATTGACACATGGTTACCCACACAGGGGACATTACAGGCAAAGAAACCCTCTATTCTTAGTTAGAGTTTTGGGGCAAAACCCAAGGATCAGTCCCAACCCATGGTGAACTGGTCCCATCCAGTATCCATAACCTAGATCAGTGGCTCAAAAACTTTTTGGTCTCAGGACCTCTCTACATTCTTAAAATTGATTCACAGGCCCTAAAAGCTTTTGTTTATGTGAGCTGTATTTGTCAATATTTACCACACTAGAAATTAAAAGTGAGAAAATTTTAAAATATTTAGTGATTCATTTACAAATAACAAACATAAACCGTCACATATATAAACATACATAACACATTTTTATCAAATATGAGAACAGATTGTAAAACAATAATAGTGAGAACAATGGCATTGTTTTACATTTTTGCAAATCTTTCTAATGCCTGGCTGGAAAATGACTAGAATCTCATATTTGCTTCTGCATTCAATCTGTTGCGATATGCTGTTTTAGTTAAGCTATATGAAAAAAATCAAATATTTAATTGGAAAAGAAAGAAGTTTGTATGTATCTCTTAGATAATTCTGGATATAATTAATGCTACACAAAAGTTCATCAAATAGTAATTTAAGGCAAAGAAAGATATAAATTTGTGTCAATTAACTTTTTGTTCATTAATGTGGCTTAAAATACATGGTCTATCTTGCATTTTGCATAGATCTTTTACTCATTCTTTATTTCAGAACATCACACAGTAGTTGTTTGGAAAATATTGATTCACTAAGTTATGCATGTCTTCCAAATGTTGACACATTTTCATATTACAGTAACAAAAAATCACATTTGTTTTTATCGCTTCTGATCTCATCAGAAATGCCTTTAAAGTTCGGCAGCTGTCAAGCTAACAGTGATGGATGTAAAGTTTTCAAAATTCTATTTTTCTAATGTCTAATATTCTCTTGATAGTTTGAATTTCATCACTGGCAACAAATCCAGTCAGTGCATATGTCAACACGTTGGACAAGATAAAAAATTCCTTGGTATATACTGAAAATAGTTATTATTTAACAGATTATTCTGAGAGGGTTTGGGGAAGTCCCCACACCAAAAAGGTTTTGTGGGCTACAGTTTGAAAAGCACTGGTCTATATGAAAGGCTGGTCTAAGGGCTGCCACATGCCCCTCCACCTGTATCTCACCTTGGTTACCAACATGGCTTAAATGGAGGAAATGAAATGTTTTCCTATTTCCCTAGCCATATGAAACAAATCCCAAAACTAGAAATAGCAATCTAAATGGGCAACGAGATTCTAAGAACCAAGAAAGCAAGCCATATAGAAGAAAGAACACTTAACCACTTGATCCCTCTCCTGGAAAGTCCATAATAAGCACGTGTTCCCAGACAGTTGACTGGTACCACCAAATCTTTCCTGCAGGAGAATAATGGACAGAGAAACCTTGAGCACCTCCCTCCCAGAAGCTATGGTGTGAAAATTTCATTCCCTGCACTTCTTTTTCTAAGAAAGAAAAAGAAGAACAAAAAAAAAAAAACACAAAACAAAATGCATTTATTCTTAATATAAGGAGCGAGATCCAACGTGCTAGTACTTTTCAGGAAGTAATCAGCAAAATTCCAAATAAACTCTGCACCTAAGTGAGACTATTTCTAATCTTTTCCCTTTGTCCTAAGACCAGTATCTCAAGACGGGTTTCAAATGACTCTTTGACTTCCCCAGAAGTTGTTTTAATACTTTATTTTCTAAAGTATCTTTTGGTTTTAAAATTGTATTAGGCATATTTTCAAACATACATAGAAGTATTGAAATGATTAATTGGGGAGTGGGGCATTAGGCTAAGACAGCTCCAGCACCTTGAGTTCCTATATAAGCACACGAAAACCCAACTCAATGTAAACACTGAAAGGAAACTTGAGCTTAACTAATGAGAAACTGCCAACTCACCTCTAACTAGATAGAGACTTTACCAATCAGGAACCTCCAGCTAACCTCTGATTAGGGATTTTCCGCTTTAGGCAATCAAATATTTCCTTTATCTTGCTTCTAGGAACAGCCTATAAAAGTTCCCCCTTCATACCCCTACAGTGGAACACTGAACAACTTGGGGTCTGGTGGTGCGTGATTCATGAATCACTGAATGACTAAATAACCTCACTGAGATTTTAATATGCCTAAATTTCTCTTTTAACAGAAGCTAAGAAAATAAAGAACCTCCATATATTCTTTGCCTAGATCAACAATTATTAAAATTTTGTCTTCATTTGCTTCAGTTGTTTCTTTTTTGCTTTCTTTTTCTTCTCCAGTGAAGTATTTTAAAGCAAATTGCAGACGTCAGGTCATTTCACTGTACATAATTCAAAAGACATTTCTAAAAACATTACTTATGTAACCATGATGCCATTATCACATGTAATAAAGTTAACATTATTCCTTTGTTTCATATAATACCCAGTTCGTAAAAAATGTTCCCAGTTGTTTCAAAAATGTTATTTACATTTGATTGATTCTAACTGGAATCCAAACAAGGTCCATTACCTTTGGTTGTTATGTCTAAAGTCTCTTTGAATCTAGAGTTTTTCTTTCTTAGTTTTTTCTATGTCAGTCATTGACATGTTGCAGAAACTGTTAACTGCATATAAAATGCTCCATACTCTGTGTTTGTCTCCTTGTGGTGTTTGCTTGTTTCTCCATCTTCTTTGTGTTTCCTGTAAATGGTAGTTAACCCTGCAAGTTGTATTAGATTTAGGTTCAATTATTTTTTTTGTAGGAATCCTTCATCAGTAGTGCTGTGAGCTTCATATCACATCACACCAGGAGGTATAAAATCTCTAGACATCCCATTGTTAGTGATGCATGACGGATCGATGAATTCAGAAGGTGGCAGTCTGATCTCTCCTCCCCCATTATAAAGCTTCTCATCAACCTTTCACCTAGTGCTTCATCTATTGGTGATCATTAACTGTTGCAAAATGGTGATTCTTCATTTCACAACTGCTTTCACAGCTTGAGCTGGAGCTCTTCTATAATAATGGACTCTTTCATCACCTACGGCTTCGTGATAACTCTGAAATATAGGTCACAGGAAAAGATAAAATATATTTTTTATTCTTTACTTTTAGTTCCTGGCTTTTGAGATCAGTTGCTTTTGCTTTAGTCCTTCTGGTGGTGTTCAATGAGCTTTGTTTTTTAGCATCATTTTGAACTCCTTTCTTTTTATATGGTAAATATGTTTCAAACAGTTGCACTCATTATTCTTTTTAATATTCAAATATCTCATCTTTGGCCAATGAGAGGCCCTTCTTTTTGGCCTCCTTGTTTTCTGAACATGGTTTATGCATCTTTTATAGCTTACTTTTATCCTCAGTGGAACATTCCAGGGTCATAATATATATTTCCTTCCTCACAACCGAATTCAATTATTCTCCAGGTTCTTGCTGTTCTTCAATATATTTCAGCTCACGTCTCAGTCAATGGAACGTACCCATTGATTATGGGCTGTCATTTCTTTTTAGCCTTTTCAATGGACAAATCTAGAAAATATGGAATTTTGAAATAAAAATGTTAAAGGTTCATACTAATATTTCCTACTCAGGTATTATAGCACTTGATTTATGTTATCTAATTTTTCACTTATACCTCCAGTTTTACACTGAAATTATGGCTTTCAAACATTCTTAACATAATTATTTATTTGTAGTATCTTATGCAGATTCAAAATCAGAATTCCAGTGTTACCCCTAATAAACTACAGAATGGGACTTAGTATAATTTTGCTTCTTTATGTTTTCTTACTATATATTTCACTAAAAATGCAGTCAAAATACTGTTGAAAATACTAAAACTGAAATAATTCTTTTCTATCTGTGATTTATTTAAAAACTAGTTATTATTGTGCACTTTAGTTTGTTTTTTATTTTTACATATAGGTTCTAAGTACATAATACATTAATAGGTTTTTGATGCCAAAATTCTATAATCAAACATATATTCAGAGACGTTTCATCTCCAAATCTACCCCACGCATTTTCCCATTTCACCTAAAACTGGATAGTTTTCCACTTTATGAATGTGCCATCCTTCATGAAGTACATAATGCTACATTTTTTTCTGGTGTCACAATTGTTGTAGTGTACAAGCTTGAATATTACTTGTTTGATAGCTTTTCCCATAATGTCTTTGGGATAGAGTCTTAGAACTGGAATTTCAGGGTCAAATGGTCAGTGACTATAGTACTTTATTATATACTGCCAAATTCATCTCTGCAAACGTTACGCCATTCTGACTTCCCGTCAGCAATGTGTTAGACTGCCCATTTCCTGCAGCTTGCCAATGAACAAAGCTGAGCATTTTTTGGGCATATGTTAAATACCATGTTCGTTTCCTCTTCTGTGAACTGTCTGTTGACATTTTCATTTTCCAGAAGCACTTTTAAAAGATTATAATTATCATTTCACTTAAATTAACCCCCAAATCATGTTATACCCTTGACTATGTAATCCACCTACAATCTATTTCCATTATCAAGTTTTGTCACTATGTTGCCCAATAATGGCAAAAAGATAGGTTTTTACGAAGTGCACCACCACTGCCAAAAACTGCTGTCAGGAGTATAAGATGTCCACCATCAAATTTCATCCTCATCGCAGCTCTGTAAGGAAGTATTACTGTTACCACCACAACAATTTGAGAAAATTAAATTTTAGAAATATTACATAACACATCTAAGATTACACAGTTAACGACAGAGCCGACACTCGAACCCATGTCTGCTTCACACCAAATTTTATGCTCTTTATACTAGGCATTGCCTCATGTTGTCTGCCATGTTATTGTTTTAAACTTCATCTGGTAGCTCCTAACCTTCTTAATTTTTTAAATCTTATTTCCCCAACTAAATTATAAGCTCTATGAGATGACATTTTAAATATACAGTTGTTTAGCTCTATCAAGTTCAAACTCTCTGTAGAGTACAACCATATACTTCTCTGTAAATGAATATTAATATTGGGGTTTTTTGAGACAGCGTCTTGCTCTGTCACCTGGGCTGTAGTGCAATGGTGTGATCATAACTCACTGCAGCCTTCAACTTCTGCTGTCAAGTGATCCTCCCACGTTAGCCTCCCCTAGCAGCTGGGACTACAGGTGTACACAATGATGCCCAGCTAATTTTTTTAACTTTTTGTAGAGACAGGGTCTCACTCTGTTGCCCAGGTTGGTCTCAAACTCTTGGGCTCAAGCAATCCTTCTGCCTCAGCCTCCCAACATGCTGGGATTACAGGCATGAGCCCCTGTGCCTGGCAATGTTTTTTCTATTAAGCCTATATTATATATGTTGTGTGTGTGTGTGTGTGTGTGTGTGTGTGGCAACAACAGGTATGCATATGTGCGTGTGTGTATAACAGTTGTATGATATTATATATGCACACACACATATACATATTCCTTCCTGTCTGCATAACTAGGGAATGGTGCATGTATAGAATGATGAGTAAACCAGATAGTTTTGGAAAAGTAATAATTGCAGCAAGGCTATACAAGGGCTGCCTGATCAGCATTCATCCAGTATAACGAGTGAGTTTTAAAATGTGAGATTAGGCAAATTCTCCAAGAGTAGAAATGGCCATTCAAACTAGACCACAAAGTCAGATAGGTCTGACTTTGAAACTTCTGGAAACCTACTAATTTTGGGAATGCATAATAATGCATTTGATAAATTGAGCCAATACATCCTGATTCTAATTTGATATGTTAGAGTAAGTGGTGGGGGGAATATCTTTGAGAACAGAGGCATCAGAGGAGTGAACGGGAAAGAGAAGAAAAGGAGTGTATTGTGTATATCACCAAGTCTGGGCCACGCTGGAAAAGGTCACAGGCACCATCAAGATACAAGGGCCCAGAGTGGCACAAAAGTGAAAGTCATTTCTGATCTAACAACAACTATAATCATAAGATATACAGATATATATACACAATATCATCTAAATATAAAATCCCTATTCATATGCTTATTTATATTATTAGGAGAGAAGTGAGAATATAACTGAACTTAATTCCTTGTTTTGAAGGGGTGTGGTGCCGAAAAGATACCATTTTACTCATCTCTACCAATTAACAAAACATTGGGGGAAATTAAAAGTAAACAGCTAAATTCTATCAAAAATAAAATCATGGCTTTTTGTTTGTTTTGTTTTGTTTTTGAGATGGAGTCTTGCTCTTGTGTTTTTGCTTTTTTGTTTTGTTTTGAGATGGAGTCTCACTCTTGTTGCCTACGCTGGAGTGCTGTGGCACAATCTTGGCTCACTGCAACCTCTGCCCACTGGGTTCAAGCGATTCTCCTGCCTCAGCCTCCTGAGTAACTGGGATTACAGGCCTCTGCCACCATGCCTGGCTAATTTTTGTACTTTTAGTAGAGATGGGGTTTCACCATGTTGGCCAGGCTGATCTCGAACTCCTGACCTCAGGTGATCTGCCTGCCTCGGCCTATCATGTTCTTAAGAGATAAATTTAAAACATAATGACATAAAATATTTAATGGTTATGGACTGTATAAATGTCATTTGTGCAAGATAAGCTAAAAAAAAATACCACGAAGGTTATATTATTAATATCGTAGTTGAGTTTAATGCAAACGATATGAAATAAGCCAAGAAGGCCACTTTAAACTGGTAAAAGGTATAATTCACAATGAACACGTGTCATGAATGTTATGTGCTGGATCTCTCATCTCCCGCTGTTCTTTCTCTAGCTGCCTCTGCTCTAAGCACACTGGTTTGCTGGTTTGCTTCTTGTGAACACACCGCAAGCGCTTCTGCCTCAGGGCCTTTGCCCTTGCTGTTCCTTTAGCATGGGTTGCTCTAGCCTCAGAGAACTGCAGGCTGACTCCTTCACCTCCTCAGATCCTTTGTTCAGCTATGGTCTGATAGTGACGTCTTCACTGACCACCCTATTTAAAGTTGCGGCTCCCTTCTCCTGACAACAACCCATCCTCCTTCCCTGTTTTATTATTCTTTATAATCCTTATCTCCACCTAGCATACAAGTTGTTTTACCTATTTATATTTTTTATTGTCTGTCTAACTCCAGTGGAATGAAAAGGGCCCAGGGATTATTATCTATTTTATGACTAGACTAAGAACTAGTAGAGTTCCTAGCGCATAATGGGTACTCAATAAAGAGTCTTGCCGGGTGCGGTGGCTCACACCAGTAATCCCAGCACTTTGGGAGGCCGAGACAGGCGGATCACAAGGTCAGGAGATTGAGACCACCCTGGCTAACACAGCGAAATCCAGTCTCTACTAAAAATACAAAAAATTAGCCGGGCATGGTGCCACGAGCCTGTAGTCCCAGCTACTCGGGAGGCTGAGGCAGGAGAATTGCTCGAACCCAGAAGGCAGATGTTGCAGTGAGCCGAGATCACGCCACTGTATTCCAGCTCGGGTGACAGAGAGAGACTCTGTCTCAAAGAAAAACAAAATAAGAGTCTTGAATGGTGGAATGAATAAGTTATATTGTATTAGAAATAGAAAGAAAATTTTACAGAGAACAGTAGTAAGAAGGAATTTAAAATAGCAAAAAAAAAAAAAAAAAAAATAGAAACTTAAAAAGATTACAGAGCCTAAGTAACACAATTAAGGTTGACTCAAGAGCTTTACTATGTATCAAACTTTAAATCATACATGTGTATTATTAAGCAAACATAGAACATTTACATTAACTTGTCATATATTAGGCCACAAAATAATTTCAATATGTTTTTCAAGGAGAGTTTGTACAGGATGTGTTTGTAAAATTATTGTAATAAAAATAGAAATTAATAACCAATGGATAAGTAGAAATAACCTCTCACAAATAATTACTGGATCAAAGAGTACATCAAAACTGCAGTTGCCAATTATTTACAAAATAAAGCCATGAGAACAGGACATATCAAAATGGAGGAATTTCCAACAAAGATGTAAGAAAATTGAATGCCTTGACATTTTTCATTCCTAAACCAATAAGAATGAAAATAAAAGCACTAAACATTCAATTCAGAAAGTTAGAAAGTGAAACCCAAAACAAACTTCAATAAAGTGGGATGACACTGATAAATTTTAGTTTTTTAGTATTTAAATAAATATTTTTAAGATTATTAGATTAATGAGTTGAAATAAATACATTTATAAATTTGTACAAGTGTTAGTTCTTTGAAAAAGAAAATAACATGGAAAAATTTCTGGCTAGTCTACTCAAGAGAAAAAGTAAAGCAAAAAATTCACAGTTGTATAATGTAGGAAAGGGAAAGTGGATATATCTATATAGAAAAATTAAACATTACAATAAAATCCAGTACTCAGTGCTTGCTGGGAACACTGTGGGCCCCTCGGCGGTGACAGAACAACCCCAGGTTTCTGGAAGAATTGGCAAAACCCGACCTATCTGAAATAACAAGAAGAAATTGTTGATTTTTAACCTTTACATTCTCTTAGAATTTGGTTTCCCCGAAATGAGTTACTTGTTTTGTGATGCTTGTTACTTACTATATCGATTATATTTGAGAAAATGAAGAACGTGAAAAGCTGAAGCTGTAACTTGTAACTTTGACTCTGCTGAGATGTAACTTGTAACTTTGGCTCCGCTAAGCTGTTCTAGTATAAACAGGAACTCTGTGAAAGGGACTAACCACACAGCTTGACTGCCAGAGAGAGATGACAGCGCGTAATAGGCTTCTTGTTGCAGAGAGCCTGTAAGCAGATGTGTAATGGCGAGGCTTATTACCCAGATTCCCTTCCCAGGAAAGGCATATTGATTAGGGGCCTGGAAAGGGGATGTGACCCTTATGGAGAGCCTGTAAATGGACGCATGAGGGGCGTCTGTCTCTGTGGTTGAGATAAGGCTGTAAAAGTCCTTCTTCTCCCACTGCTTCTCCAGGCCTGCATAGAGGCCCCTCCTCTTGCAGTTTTTGTGGTCAGGCTGGTTGTCCTGTGTCAGATCCTGTTCCCCCTGCAGTTGTGAGCCTAATATGTTCTTGCTGATAATGATAAGTTTATGTTTAACCTCTATTCTTGCTAAGGTGTATGATTTCTATGCTGACACACAGAAAGTTATCTTTACATTGTTCTGCTTGTATAATACCACGTTGTGACTTTTGTGCACCAGTTTTTGCAAATGTATTTTTTTTGTATAAGCATCACTGAAACTTTGTGTAACCTCACTCCCCCACCCCATTTAAAGAGCATAATAAAAACCTGAAGTTTTCAGGGGAATGTCAGACATTCACAAAGCAGCATTATGTGGTGTCTCCCCCTGGGCCCAGCTTTAAGGAAAACTGTTTCCTCGTCTCTCTTTCTTTTTCACCAACCACTCTATCACTTTGAGAGATCTTAAACCCACATTGATATATTGGGAGCTGGTCTCTCCAAAAATGCTTTCATTTGTTAACTTTTACTGAAGGCTTTCTGCAGCACCAATTCCTAACCTAAAATTCTAAATGTGTCCCTGTGTGCCTGATGCAGGCACACAGATCCCAGAATGAGAGGGAGGGTGGAACCCAGGAGAAAGCCTGGAGCTTTGTATCAGCAGACACTTGTCTTCTCACTTGGTTTTCAATAGCCCAGTGACACTGCAGGTGGGATTAAATATACAAGGGATTTATTGAGGGAGAACACCTGTGAAAGGCTGAGGGCAAGGTGTTGAAGGAGTCCAGGAAAGTCATCACATGGAGGGGCTAAGTTGACTCCTGTGGAGAAGAAAGAAAGGGAAGGAAGGAAAGAAGGAAGGAGGAAGGAAGTGAAGGGAGGGAGGGAGGGAGGGGGAAAGGAAGGAAGGAAGAAAAAAGGAAGGGGAAAGAGGGAGGAAGGGTAAAGGGAGAAAGGAAGGAAACTGGAGCAGAATGAGCCTTAAACTATAATGCAGCTATAAGATAGTCGGGGGCAAGGCTGATGGGAATCCTCAAGGGAAGGAGAGCACCCACCAGAGGAGTCCCAGGCATCTCAGAACCTGGACTGCTTTAGAATCCCTGCTTGCTCTGTCATGGCCGGGAGCACCTGCAGCAAGCCTGGCCTCAGCTTGGATGCTAGTGGATTCAGAACACAGCAGTTGAGGGTCAAAAAGGAGACTTAAATAATTGTTGAAAAGAGCCACTATATTCCTACAAGAAAATATTTAATGAGTCAAAATTTCAGTCCTCCTCAGTTTGCATTACCCAATTCCAATAAAATATGCAATACAATTTGGAAACCACCTGGAAAATTGTTTCTGAAGTTTATCTTTTCTTCTGGATTGATAACTTCATGCTTGGCCATGATAAATTTGAGCCAAAATTAAAATATTTTAGAAGAGTTATTCTATTTGATTTTAAAGCATAAAAGTATATTTATTAAAATAATAGTGGAACAGGTATGAAGATATAGATTAGTGCAACAGAAAAGAAAATCACAGAACTATAATATATGCACAAGGATATATTATGTGTTAAAGAAGTTCAGAACATTCAGAGTGTTCTGCCTGCTTCTGGATGAGCGAGGAAACTCGTGATTTGGTTCTTAGATCTCCCTAGCAGCATGTCCCCCAAACGCCAGTCTCCACTCCCACCTCAGAAGAAGAAACCAAGACCACCTCCTGCTCTGGGACCGGAGGAGACATCAGCCTCTGCAGCTTCCCAAAGCAGAGAGAAAAGAACAGCAAGGAGCAATTGAACACATTGATGAAGTACAAAATGAAATAGACAGACTTAATGCACAAGCCATTGAGGAGATTTTGAAAGTAGAACAGAAATATAACAAACTCCGCCAACCATTTTTTCAGAAGATGTCAGAATCAATCACCAAAATCCCAAATTTTGGAGAGAAACATTTGTCAACCATCCTCAAGTGTCTGCACTACTTGGGGAGGAGGACCAGAGTTGAAGTGATAGAAATTGAAGATATTAAATCAAGTTAGAGAATAGATTTTAATTCTGATGAAAATCCTTACTTTGAAAATAAAGTTCTCTCCAAAGAAATTCATCTGAATGACAGTGGTGATCCATCTTCAAAACTCCCCGAAATCAAATGGAAATCTGGAAAGGATCTGACAAAACATTCAAGTCAAATGCAGAATAAAGCCAGCAGGAAGAGGGAGGGAGCTTGAAGAACCAGGGAGCTTCTTTATCTGGTTTACTGACCATTGTGATGCAGGTGCTGATGAGTTAGGAGAGGTCATCAAAGATGATAGTTGGCCAGACTCATTACAGTACTACTTGGTTCCCATATGGATGATGAAGAAGGAGGAGAAGAAGATGATGAGGAGGAGGAGGAGGAGGAAGGATTAGAAGATATTGATGAAGAAGGGGATGAGGATGAAGGTGAAGAAGATGAAGATGATGAAAGGGAGGAAGGAGAGGAGGATGAAGGAGAAGATGACTAATAGAACACTGATGGATTCCAATCTTCCTTTTTTAAAATTTTCTCCAGCCCCTGGGAGCAAGTTGCAACCTTTTTGTTTTTTTACCCCCCTCTGGTGCTCAGTTTCCCCTGTTCTTGAGGTCTGTTCGCTACACCATGGTTCTTAACTTATTTTGGGGGGAAATATCTTGAGCAGAATACAATGGGAAAAGGGTCTTTACCCCTTTCTGTTCAAAATTCATTTTTATCCTTTCCTGTCTGAACAAAAACTGTATGGAATCAAGAGCACTGAGTTCTGTGGGAAAAAATAAGTAACGCATACAATTCTAGATTATTTTCTCCTTTCTCTGTATATTGGGCTCAGAGAGTACACTGTGTCTCTGTGTGAATACGGACAGTTAGCATTTACCAACATGTATCTTTCTGCTTTCTTGTGTTAAAAAAAAAAGAAAAGAAAAAAAGAACTTTAAAAAATGGGGTTATAGAAGATCAGCAAAGGCTGGGTTTGAGATGTTTGCGTGGGTTAGGTGGCCATTTGACAACATGGCTTCTCCTTTGGCATGTTTCATTGTGATATTCGACAGACATCCTTGCAGTGTAAGATGACACTTTTAAAATAAATTCTCTCCTAATGATGACTTGAGCCCTACTACTCAACGGGAGAATCAGCAGAACCTGGAGAATCTTACTTGGAATTGCCATTCTCGATTGTAATTTTGTTCCTGTTTATTTTTGAATTTTCTTTTTGTTTCACTGGAAAGGAATGATGATGCTCAGTTTTAAATGTTAAAAATGTACAGGTTGCTTTGTTACAACAAAACTAAATGTGTACACACACAAGCACAAAGTTCAGAACATTAAATGTGGAAAAAAGATGGATTATGCAAAACTAGTGTCAAATAACTGGTTTATAATAATTTAAATTAGAATCTTACCTCAATCCATACATCTAAATGGTTTCTAGATGGAGTAGTTAAACATAGGGAAGGAAATAAAATGCAAGAGTATCAGAAGAAACAACAGATCAGCATTTATATAACTGTGTGGTCAGGGAAAACTTTCTAAACAAAAGCAGAGGCCTTAAAGGAAAAATACTAGATTTAACTAAATAAAATTTTAAAATATCAGTATATCAGAAAACAACAAAACAAAAATAAATAAATATGACTGATTGGGAGAAGTATGTCCCAAACTAGTTTGAAAGTTAAATAGCCTCCTGATGTGAAGAGCAAGTGTAAATTAATAAGAAAAAGGTAAACATTCCAACAGAACAAATAAGTGAGGGATGTTAGCAGATAATTCACAAAGTAAGAAATACAGAACCAAAAAATTATATTTAATGTGTTTAAACTTACTAATAAATGCTTTCATAAATGCCTAAACGGCCATGTATCTCTGTGAATAAATTTATGTGTTGAAGAAATGGCCCTGGTTCCCAGTCTAGGTATTTCATGGGGTAAATTCTGTCAACCTTTGTATGTCTTTTTAAAAATATTTCTCAGCCAGGTGCGGTGGCTCATGCCTGTAATCTCAACATTTTGGGAGGCCAAGGCAGGTGGATCAGTTGAGGTCAGGAGTTTGAGACCAGCCTGGCCAACATAGGGAAACCTCCGTCTCTACTAACAGTACAAGAATTATCTAGGCATTGTGGTGCATGCCACTAGTCCTAGTTATTGAGGAGGTTGAGGCAGGAGGACCGCATGAACCCAGGAGGCAGAAGTTGCAGTGAGCCAAGATCATGCCACTACACTCCACTCCAGCCTGGGCAATAGAGAGAGACTCTGTCTCAAAAAAAAAAAAAAAAAAATTCTCTTACCATTGTACTCGGGGTATGCAGAACCCAAGTAGCACTGAGTTTGGGATTGTGTCACTGTTTTGAAGCACAATGGAGGGATAAGCTACGTATAAAGAGAACAGCCTTTTCTTCCCCAGGGACCAAAGAAACCAGAAGGTCCCCAGTCTTGGACTGGAAAGTAAAAGCGAACTTGAACACGTAACAGATGGACACATGGTTCATTCAATTGCCATTCCCCCGCAAGTGCAGCAACATGGGCTGGGCAACATGTTACTAAACGCGATCTGGTTCCCATAACCCATCTAATTAGGAAATGAAATTAAAATAGGCTTAAAATTCACGAAGAAATGTTAAGGTAACTCGCAACTGAATACTATCAATCTGCATACATGAAACTTCTTTATAATCTTTATCCTCAAATTCCTTCAAACTGCAGTAAATTTGTTTGTGAACTTGAGACAGCTAACTGAAAAAGATCTCAGATATATTTCTGCCTGATTTATAATGGGGATTATTAGTATAAAAGCCAAAATATATGTCTATAAGATAGTGTATTGTAAAACTAAGAATTAATGACTTTGAAAAAAAATGTATCGTTATGCAGCCCTCCCCTCCAGTCAAATGATCTATTGGAATAGTTGAATGTGTGGATCATTGATTCTTATTTAGGCTGCTAATTAAAGTCATTAAGCTGATCTACTAGGTTTGAAAAGGAATAATGAGTTGACTACCAATGAAATCTAGGACAAATATTAATTTGTAACTAAAATATCCTCAGTAGAAGTTGATTGTCCACCTTTGGGTTAAATAACTTGGAGACTTAATCAAAAGGAATCTGTGAATTTAGCATCAACTGGAGAGCTTAAAAAATATGGGTAGATACGCACCGAAGAAAAGTCAGCCCATGTTATAGGAGAAAGACAAGATGGTAGCTGAGCCAATGGATCTTAGGGAATTGGACAAGAGAAGTGAACTCAGAAAAACAGGTGACTGCAAACCTTAATCACCTAACAAAAAATGACCATTGAGTATGAACAACGAGGTAAAATTGTGAAAGTTTCTATTTTACAATGAAGTAAGCCTCCACCTATGCCACTAGGAACACTGCCAGCCAAAACACCTTTGCTAGATTTATATAGTTTGTGAGCCTAAAATACCAATGCTTATGTGTGCTGGAAATAAAAGAACATAAAGCAGAGAAGGATAAGTAAGAGAATTTGTCAGCTCCAGATTCACAAGTGGAGCTTGAAAAGAGTACAAATTTAAAAGTGAAGGTGTTTAAATCCCACTTAGATGTTGGTGTCTTTCCTTGTTATTTTCTCCTCACCCTGCACCCTAGAATTCCATTGTTTTTTTTGTTGCAGCAACATTGGGAAAAAGGCAAACAATGGGAAAAGTAGGTAAATGGAGAAGTAATATTTATTGAGTGCCTGGCTGCATATCAGGCACTTTGCTGTTTTATTACATACATTATTACACCTGATTCTCAAAGTAGCCCATTCGGTGAGTTTTATCATCCCCATATCAGAAATGAGAAAATGAAGACTCAGACGTATCTTCTCTCATCTCGTACAAATTGTAAGTCGTAGGAAAACATTTTTGAGCCTAGATCTGTTTAAATCCAAAATCAAACAGAGGCTTCCATATTTGAAGATGCTCCTCAATGGAAATAGCATCATGTTACCCAGAGGAAAGGAGTCCGATGCCTTCCGTTTAGTGCCCTGTCACAGGCTTTGACAAGGAGCATCCCCCTCGGATGCCACGCTGTTGTTGTTCTTTGTCCACAGGAGGAGGTTCAGACATAAGTGATATTTCCCCAAAAAGATGCAGGAGACATGGTGACATGCACACAGTAAGCCTTTAGTGAGGATGACTCCCTGGGGAGACAAGGCATATATGAGCAAATACTCAGTGTTCTTGTATTTTCGTGGGATTTTTATGGGTTACATTTTATCATTAATCGTAGATTGATTATTCTTAGGAAGAAATGTGTTTTTCTGATAAATGGCTAGCAACATATTGATCTTAAAACATCTGGGAAAATGTGATGAAACAGAAAATTAATGGAGAGTAGAGAAGTGAAAGTGTTTCAGTCTTTTGAGACTATGGTAATAACCCCGTGCTGTGGTATGAATGACTTATTACTAATGTTGTTAGTCATGTCTTGGATGCTGAATTCATTTGTCCACTAAAATCTATCATTAAAGGTCATTTATAGGAATAATTGCAATCAGTGGTATTCACAAATAGATAATTCAATTGGAAAATATTTCTTAGATGCCCCAAAACAACAATTAATATTTATTGAGCCTCCATTATGCAGTAAACTTTTGCTAGGTTAGTGCCAAATTAAAATAACTCGGCCGGGCATGGTGGCTCATGGCCGGGCACTGTGGCTCACGCCTATAATCCCAGCAGTTAGGGAGGCCAAGGCAGGCAGACCACCTGAGAGCAGGCATTCAAGACCAGCCTGGCCAACATGGCAAAACCTCGTCTCTACTAAAAATATAAAAATTACCTGGGCATGGTGGCAGGGACCTGTAATCTCAGCTACTCGGGAGGCTGGGGCAGGAGAATTGCTTGAACACAGGAGGTGGAGGTTGCAGTGAGCCGAGATCACACCACTCCACTCCAGCCTGGGTGACAGAGCGAGATTCTGTCTCAAAAAAGAGAAAGAAAAAGAAAAGAACTCAACACCTTTTTGGGGAGACCACATGAACATATTAAATTACAACTGAATCATACTTAATGTAATATTTATTAACCTTAGTAAAAGAAGAAAATGAAGATAGATTCCCTATCTGTTAGCGACTATTCCATTAGAAGGGTTCAATTGTCCCATGAATTTTGGAAATGACAGGACTTCTAGTATATTTTAATATGCTGTTGTACATGGTGAATCTCCAAGAGCATTAACAGGCAATCTTTCCCACACTTGTTGGACCAGTGGAATCTTTCTTCGTGGATCATTTTTATGAAAACCACATTGAGAAATGCTGGTGATGGAAATAAAACATATACAGAAAATGGCAAAAATCCACAGTGGAATAAGATAAGCATGTTAAAAGAAGTACTTTCTGTCACTCTCAACACTCCAGTTACAGCTCATAAATCACAGAAGAGCATACAAAGAATAGCGACCGCTGCAGTTTGCACAATCTTGGCAGATTTTCATGACCTTGCTATGCCAGCCTTTATTATCAAAGGATATAATCTGATAGCTCACAGGCATTGGCTCTTCCAAAGCCATAAACATCCCAACACCCTCTCATCACCATAGCAACCCTATCCCAATTACCAGTGGTAACAGCCTGTCCTGTGAAACTATACATTTTTGCAGCACTATTGCTTGAGCTCCCAGAAAGAAAACAGCCAGAGCACCACCTGGTGGGCATAACTCTCTCCTGCAAGCTCCCAGACCTCTCTAAGGGGCAATGCCAGGCACTCAGAATACCAAGGCTTCCTTGCTGCACAAATCCTCCCCATTCTCAGAAACAGCATGGCTATACAGAATTTGCACAGAAATAAACGTCCATCCTTATCTCAAAGGAAAACAATTCCCAAGCCTAGTGGCAAATTCTCAATACATAATAGAAAGCCAAGATGGAAAAGTAGGAAGGAGAAAGTAGAAATAGAAGCATAAATTTGGTCTTTAGGAAATGGATTTGAGGGGAGAGGAGAAGGAGAGCATCAGGATAAATAGCTAATGCATTTGGGGCTTCATACCTAGGTGACGGGTTAATAGGTGCAGCAAGTCACCATGACACACACGTTTATCTTTGTAACAAATCTGCACATCCTGTACATGCATCCAAGAACTTAAGATAAAATTGAATTAAATTTAAAAAACAGAAATGCATTTGATCTGGAAAATAAATATCGGTCCACTGAGAGCGTCTTTAATGAGATCTACTTTATCTACTTTAGTACTTAATGAATAGTGAGTAAATAAAGTAGATAAATATACCCTTAAAAATGAATGTTTCGCTCCATGCCGTAAGGGATAAAATTGATCAATATAAACATATAAATGGTTTAAGATAGCCAATTATGAAACAGCAGTCTAGTGAAAACCTTGAAGCCAAAGCACTCTGAGCCCTCCTGGTTATGTGAACCCATAAAGTCCCTCTAATATTTAAATTCATTTGATTTGTTAGATAAGTTTCTATCATCCATACCAAAAGAATACTTATTAATACATCATACATTCTGTTTATGTCTTGTTCATTTTAAAAGTTTTCATTTGTATTTTTTCCTCTGCATTCTGGGAGAATTTTTCACCTTGACTTGAATACTTTATTCATGGTGAGTTTATTTATTTACTTACTTATAAAAATATAAATCTATATATAACCAACTCTAATGCATGTCTTAATTCTGGTACACATTTTATTTTCCTGAAATACTTCCCAACAGCATAGGGATCTCCTTATATTTTTTTCTTTCTCTTCTCAGCCCATTTTACATAAATTTATTTTGTAATCTTTTATCATTAATTTGGTCCATGGCTTCTGGAATTTTATTCAGACAAAGCAGATGCTATTTTAAATATATTTCTCCTTTCTATGCTAATAAATATTTCTCAAAGCAACACCAACCATTCCTAAGCAACTGAGTACTATGAAAGCCTTGCTTTGTGCTTTTGTCTCTTGTCAGTCTCACATCGCATTTTCCCTGTTGACATGTCCCTCAACAAGGGCAATTCTACATGACCCTGGCATCAATGAGTCTCTTTGGGCCCATTTTGTGTCTCTCTAGTGTCTGTGCAGTTCTTATCACAGAACATAAGCTAAAGGACTGGCTGGTAATCATCTATCTTCCCATTCAGTGACACAGCGGCTGAGGTGACTGAAAAGAAAAATCCCTGGGGGAGCCCCAGGAGGCAAAATCTACCCCTGTGCAGTCTCTTCTGCGTATTTTACTGAAGTTTTCCCTATCACGTCTTGTCTTTGGTTTGACCTCACTTCAAGGTTCCCAGGCGGCTGTGCCTGGCTTTTTTCCTGGCTTTGATTCTGGAATCACTGTTCTCCTAGAGCAGTGGAAGGAGATCCCCTAGGGCCGCTCTCGCTTTCCGCCTGAAAGAGCCCTTCAGAACCCCGACCTCCAGCTCCTCCCACCACTTTCAGATAAGGTTGCTCCTCACTGGCAGGAAGAATTTCAAGGAGCATGTGTTTCCTTGTGTTTCTGAACCTACCATCACCTTTCTCTCCTGACTCTTCAAGTTAGGGTGTGTGGTATGCAGAACCCTAAAGATGCCCCCGCAAGATTCCCATGCCATGGGAATGCAGTTCTTCAACCAACAGCAGTCTAGCTGCTGCTGTGAAGACATTTTGCAGGCATCATTGAACTCCCAAGTCAGTTGACTTGCAGCTATCAGAGATAGCCCATGTCCTTAGAGCAGCCCCGCAGAGATTATCCAGGTGGAGCAGATTTAAGGTCATGAGCCTTTTAAAACAGAAGGGAGAATCAATCAGAGGATTTGAAGCATAAGGATTAGATGGGTCCTTGCTGGCTTGGAAATGCAGAGCACACATGAGCAGGAATGTTAGTGACCTCCAGCTGCATAGAGCAGGTCCCAGCTGCAGCCTGTAAGGAACTGAGGACCTCAGACCTACACCCAGGAGGAACTGGCATCTGCCAACCGGAATGAGGTTGGAACTGGACTGTTCCCATAACCTCCAGATAGGGGTCTAGCCAGCCAACCCCTTGGTTTCAATGTCATGAGACCCTGAGAGACCCAGCAGAGCCTATGCCAGAATCCTTACCCACAGAACCACAAGCTGATAAATGGGTAGAGCTTTAAGCTGCTGAGTTACAGCAGCAAAAGAAAATGAATACAGGATATATTCATGGGGTTCTTATAGAATCCCCTCTTCTCTTTTGAGTTGAGGTTGTGCAACTTTTCTTGGGAAGGGGAGCTTCAAGTCAACCCTCAGTGCCTGCCTTCAATCTGGTCCTATCAGCACAAGATATAGCAAAAATGCATTGAGATAGTAGTTCCATGTTACAGAAGAGTAAAGCTCAGAGATTTTAATTTGCACAGTATCACACAGTTGCACATTTTTAGAGCTAAGATTTAGTGCATGTCCAAAATCCATCTTTTTTCAACAATACTAAGTTTTGGTGATAGGGTTTTGCCCATGTCAGAAATGTCAAATACACGACAAGTGTCTCACCACTTCCTTCTCCTCCTGTACTCATGTCAGATGGCCCCCATTGATCACAGAGCTCTTTTGCACTGAGTCCAGATAAGCTCTCAGAATTCTTCCCCGAACTTCAATCACTGGAGCTTCCCAAAGCCTCTGGTTAGCTCCAGTGATTGAAGTCGGCATAAGAAATAAAAATATTTTGCCATCTCCAAACCAATCCACGTCAGATAAAAATACACCACCTATTTTTTTCTACCCATCTCCTCCTTTCCTTCCCTAATTCGCTAAACACCTCTTTGATCTTCTCTTTAACCACTTACCCAAACCTTTGACCTGGAATGCCACAAATCTTAAAGACCTCCTTTCCAGTGATTACTGCCCTTTGGACACATAGCAAAGTCCTTTGTCGGTTTAAGCTCCGCTTCCACCATTCATTGTAATCAGCACAGAATGACAAGGGGTGAGCAGACGTGTTAGAACAGATGTGACACATCAGACCCCCATTGCAGCCTGGCCTTTTTGGAGGAAGCCTTTCCTACCCTCCCAGACTAGGTGAGGTGTCCCAGGTGCACATCCTCCTAGCGCCACGTCCTTCCCTACAGAGAACGTATCACTTTTATTCCAGCCTAATTTTGCAGGTATTTTGTCTGTCTTCCCTCCAGTCTCTTTGCTCCATGAACAAAGGCCACAACTATATTTACTCGGCGTTGGCTCTCAGCACCTAGCACAATGTCCAGAACAGGCACTCAAAATATTGTTTGGTTGCCCTGTATTCTGAGATACTCTCCCCACCCCCCCATGCAATTTTTCCCTAGTAAGCTCCTGGCATTTAGTGATACCATTTGCTTAAGCACAGAAGGATCTAGGTTTTGCTGGACATCTTTGGCTTTTCATCAGTACGTCACCAGGCAGACACCTGAATTATTAGAGGTTACGTGCCAGCAGTTATGGGAGGGGGGAGCAGTGGAAGAGCAAGTTGCAGAGGCTGCTCCTGAGTGCTCTGTTGAAGAGAGGAGGATGTTGGAGCCTACAGTTACCAGACACCGAGCTCCTTCCATCCTTTTGATCCACCATGTCCAATGTATTTCCTCATGGTTTAAGTTGCCTACTTTGCTCTTTGCAGATGCAGGCTGGGCAATCTGAAATCACTTTTGAATTAAGAGATCTGAACTGAAATGTTGCCCTTGCCTCTGTGTGAACTGTATGATCTTAGAAGAGTCACACTCTCTCTCTAGGCATAAATGTGCTCGTCTGCCAAATGAAGGGTATGGACTAATGGTCTCTAAGGGATTGTCCAGCCCAAAGGTCTGTGATCAAATGAAGCAAACCTTAAGTCAGTAGATTTTTCAAGAACACAACAGGGTATTATGCCACTATCGTTTTGACTGGAGAATGATGAACATTCTGGGTTTGCCATTTAATCAGCAATATCTAGAATAATAACTGCTTCAGAATTGCCAGTTAGCAGGGGGATTGGTTCAGTCAGTCTGGTCTTGAGTATGAGATCTGGAAGCTTTCTGGGTGGGGGAGATATTATATTGGCTTCCTACCCAATAGCTGTTCCATGCCTCTTCCTTACCGACAGTCCAACCCCCTACTTCCTTCTCAATACAGAGACTAAAAGTGCCAATATTCCTTCTACCAGGAGAATTCTTCCCCCAAACAAGGCCCCAGAGCCTACAGTTAGCTCCAGTGATTGAAGCTGGCATAAGAAATGAGGGGTATCTTGCCATCTCCAGCCTAATCCATGTCAGATAAAAATCCACCACCTATTTTTCTCTACTCATCTCCTCCCTCTCTTCCCCAGCCCTCTAAACACATCTTTGGTCTTCTCTTTAGCCACCTACCAAACCTTTGACCTGGAATGCCGTAAATCTAAGGTACCTTCTCTCCAGGGACTACAGCCCTTTGGAGACATTGCAAAATCTTTTGCTGGTTTAAGCTTTGCCTCTGCCATGTGTTGTAGTCAGCACAGAATGCCAAGGGGTGAGCAGCAGTGTTAGAATAGATGAGACACATCAGCCCACCACTGCAGCCTGGCCTTTTTGGAGGAAGTCTTCCCTACCCTCCACCAGCCTGGCAACATGAACATAGAACATGACCACATGAGGCCAAAAGATGTGAAAACAAGTCTATAGATCTGGGTTTCCTTCCCAAAGAATAAGAGGTGGGCAGGAGAGACTTGATCCTGCTTGTGGATGCAGTTGTGTGAGGGTATAATTCTCGAAGGAACAACAGCAGCCACTTTATGATCATGAGGTAACCAACCCAAATGGAAGCCAACGTGCTAAAGAAGGCAGAACAGAATTTTTTTTTAATGCAGATTTTTAATGATCTTATTAAGCTCTTCACACCAAGTTTAGAACTACCTTCCTCAGAATGAGAAAAACAAATCACCTGTGAATTTTATATCTGAGATGCTTGTAGCCCACCTTTCTAGCTTAGGGTACATTCACTCCAGCTAGTTTACCTCTTGCTATCAAAATACATAGGGCCTTGGTTGGTTGTCTGGATTTCCTCTCAGTGTTGTGCAGAACAACAAAATCTGGGGGTCTATTAAAGTAAATATGCTTTAAAATTAGTGGTTGCACAGTGTTCTTACTTAACACACCCATTCAGGAAACATATAATTATGAGTATGGACTTTGACCACATTGCCTAAACTTAAAACTGGCAGCCACCACTTACTACTTCTGGGATCAAAGGAAATTTACTAAACACTCTACCTTAGTTTCCTTATCTGTAAAGTGAGGCTATTACCGGTGTTTACCTGAAGAGCTGTTCGGAGGCTTTCATGAGTTAACCTGTAATGTGCTTAGGACAGTGCCTAGAGCTGCCATACCCTTCATTTGAAAGAAAACATTTCTCTCAAAATTCCCTGAGTCCCTGGGGCAGAGTAGCTGCTCCTTAAAACTAGCAATTACAGCCAGCCCTCCGCATCCGCAGATTCTGTTTCCATGAATTCAACGGTGGATCAAAAATATATACTTTAAAAAGGATGATTGCATCTGTATGGAACACGTACAGACTTTTCTCTTGTCATTATTCCCTAAACAACAGTCTCACAACTACTTACATAGCATTTACATGGTATTAGGTATCCTAAGTAATCTAGAAATGATTTAAAGTATATTGGAGAATGTGCATAGCTTTTTTGTTTTTTTGTTTTTTGAGAAGGAGTCTCTGTTCCCCAGGCTGGAATGCAGCGGCAAGATCTTAGCTCACTGCAACCTCTGCCTCCTGGGTTCAGGTGATTCTCCTGCCTCACCCTTCCAAGTAGCTGGGATTACAGATGCATGCCACCAGACCTGGCTCATTTTTGTATTTTTAATAGAGATGGGGTTTCACCATGTTGGCCAGGCTGGTCTTGAACTCCTGACCTAAAGTAATCTGTTTGCCTCGGCCTCCCAAAGTGCTGGGATTATAGGCGTGAGCCACTGCACCCAGCCTTGCACAATTTACATGCAAATACTATGCTGTTTTCTATCAGGGACTTGAGCACCCTTGGGTTTTGGTATCCTCAGGGATGCTGGAACCAATCCCCCATGGATACTGAGGGATGCCTGTTCTTCATACTTTTGGCTATAACTTCTGTGAATTACTTAAAATTCCCTGAGTCCTGGGTTGCTCATCTATAAAATGAGAACTATCATACTGCACTCATATTTCTTGTGAGAGTTCATGCTGATACCCAATACTGTGCCTTAATACAGTAAATAACTCAGTATAAAAATGCTACTCCATCCTCACTGAAGTCAGAAATTTTTTGTTAACATATCAACAGGGTAAAATATTTTGGAGAAATGTCATGAGCAAAAGAGTCCTGGTGCTGCTAAATGAATTATGGAATGATTTGTTTCTATTGTGTTACATTTTAACGCAATGGAATCTGTGATTCAAAGAAATTTGTGGGCAAAGCAAGTATCCTCTAATTTGTCTTTTCTGCAAACGGGCATTTTCATATATCAGATTTGCCTGAAGAAATAATTGCTTATACTGGATATATGCTTGTAACCAGGGAGCAAGAAATATTTCTCTCAAGCATCCAGTTGCAGCATTCGTAGAATTCAGAGTTTGGGGCTCCCTCCCAACTAGACTGCATGTATGCTTCTTGTTTCTAGATGGGGACCTGAGTTTTAATTTTGTATTTTCCCTTCAATGAACAGGGAAATAGGTAGATTTTATTGAGCCCACTGTATGGCAATGACACCAGAGCTTGGCAGTTTTGTGCAGCTAAAAAAGCAACGTTAGAATCTGATGAGCATTTAATGAATGGCCACCCTGTATACTTCTGCACACCCCTGAGCAAGTTACCTCCAGTTTTCTCACTGGTAATAAAGTGGAAATATGTCTACCTCCTTTTATTTTTAGGAGGATTAACACAAATTGTATATTTGAAATACCTGTTCCACACATGGCCACAGGGAGGAGAACATCACACACCAGGGCCTGTCGCAGGGTGGGAAGCAAGGGGAGAGAGAGCATTAGGACAAATACCTAATGTATGCAGGGCTTAAAACCTAGATGATGGGTTGACAGGCGCAGCAAACCACCATGGCGCATGTATACCTATGTAACAAACCTGCACATTCTGCACATGTATCCCAGAACTTAAAGTAAAATTACATACATACATACATCATATATGTGTTTTACATTATGTATTATATAAAATTAGTAGACAAAATTAATTTTTTTCTATTAGTTTTAAACTGGGGTAAATGACATTTTGAACTGTGTTCTATGCAATTTTTAAATTTGAAAAAAAAAATTTTAGATAAAAGGGTAGACCATTAATTTAAAATCCTACTTCAGTATCTATTTTGTATTTCATAACATTAACTTTTGAAGGGAGGAAGGAAGAGAGGGAGGGAAGGAAGGAAGGAAGAAAGGGAAGGAAGGAAGGAGGAAAGAAAGGAAAGAAAGTAACCTAGAAAATACTTTGAAACAAAAATTTTAGAAAATCCTTAGAAAATATCTTAGAAAAATACTTAAAATCTTAGAAAATACTTTTAAACAAATTATTTTATCTCATACCCACATACAACTCTATAAAGTATGGAAATTAAAATAGCCTAGCTTTCTTTGTTATGAAACCCGCAGGATATTTTTACAGCCAGAGCCTATTGAACTCAAACAAACTGAAATGTTTGTTATATTAAGCTACAATGTAAAAGCCAAACAGCTAGTCAGGACAGACTCCCAGTTTCTGGTTCAGCATATAAAGAACTGAAAGTTGTTGCCTATGTTCATAACAACAACAACAAAAACACTGAACAAACTGAAAATCAGCAACTCTTCATAGATCCATCAGAGAATTGAGGTCATGGGGCAAACCACTGCACCCAGAATTAAAGAAACAGACTGATATGGAGAATCACAAGTTAACAGAGCAGAAACCTCTGTAGGAATCACTACTGGAGCAGTAAAATCTAAACTGTAGCTGAAAGGTTGCTGGGGGCTCAGCAAAGAACAAGTCTTAGGGTTTAAAACTCCAGGGGGAGGCCAGTCTTAGTGGAGCCCCTGTGTTTTGTGAACTTTTCCTCCAGGTTCTCTACTGGCTTCTCATAGTGAAGGTCAGAGAAAAATCCCTTCTTGCTTCCAGCAGGGGAAAGGAAAAATAGCAATTTTGAAGTCTGCCCAGATAATTCTGTTCTTCATAACAAGTCCTGCTCTCAAACTATTTTACCAGATCCTAACTGACTGGGGTTTTACTAAAGCCTAACCAATCTGAGGAAAGGAAAATACCAAAGTCCAGACCCCTCTAGCCTTATTGTCTCACCTAAGGAGGAGAGGACTGAGAAGCACTTGTGTAGGTCACAGCCCAGGGCATAGGCTCACTAAATGACTGAATTCTAACCATAAAACTACAAGCACTTCCCTTCCCTCCATACTTCACCACTACATCAGTGGAGCTTCTGTTTAATAACAGGGGAATACAACTGGAAGAAATGCATATCTCAGACCTTATTTAAGAAGGAGTCTCTAGGGAAACCTAAAGACAGCAGGGGGAGAGAAAACAACAGCACGAAAAGAATTTAGCCTCTGACACCTACAACTATAACAAATAGTGAACATCATATAACTCCTAAACAGTAAAGTCTCACATTAAAAGTTTGTTTACCACAGTTTGTTTTACCCATCTAAATCATATCGAGCAAGGTATACTACAATCATGGCAAAGTATCATGACAAAGTATACTACATTTCAAAAAACACATTCTGAAGACGGAGCAAGCATCATAACCATATTCAAATGTGGCAGATATATTGGAATTGTTAGAACAGGAATTTAAAACAACTATGGATAATATATTTAGTGTTCTAATGGAGAAGGTGGGAAAGATACAAGAAAAGATGGGCAATGTAATCAGAGAAATTGAAAAATCTAACAAATAATCATAAGGAAATGCTAGAGATTAAAAAATGCTGTAACAGAAATTAAGAATGCCTTTCATGTGCTTATAAATTGACTAATCACTGCAAAGGGAAAAACATCAGTGAGTTTGAAGAAAGTTCAATAGAAACTTCTAAAACTGAATGCAAAGATTAAAAACTATACATTAAAAACACAGAATATCCAAGAACTGTGAGACAATTGCAAAAGGCATAAATATAAGTGAAGAAACGATAGTCTTTTCACAAAAGGTGCTGAAACAATTGGATATCTATATACAAAAAATGAACATAATCTATACTCAGATGACATACAAAAAATTAACTCAAAATGGACCTTCGACCTTAATTTAAACCTAAAACTATAAAATGTCTAGAAGACAACATTGGAGAAAAATATTCGTGACCTCCAATTAGGTGAAAATGTCTTAGCTATAACACTAAAAGCACCATCTATGAGAGAAAAAAAAAGCTGATTAGACTTCATTGAGATTAAAAACTTCAGAATAAACCATTAAGGAAATGGAAAAACAAGCCACAGACTGAGAGAAAATCTACGCAAAAAATGTGCTAATTGACTTGTATCCAGAATATACTGAGAATGCTAAAAATTCAATAATAAGAAAACAATTCACTGTTAAAATGGGCACAAGATGTAAACAGAGACTTCACCAAAGAAGATATGCAATTGAGAAGTGAGCACATGGAAAGATCCTCATCATTATTCATGATTAGGAGAATGCAAATTAAAAGCAACAATAAGATACCGTTACCATACCTTATTAGGATGGCTAAAATTGAAAGGACTAACCATACCAAGTGCCAGTGAGGATGTGGATGAACTGGCGCTTACCATTTACATTACCATTACATTGCTAATGGTAATGTAAAATGTTATAACAACTTTGGAAAACAGTTGAACACTTTCTTAAGAAGTGAAACATATGCCTAACCATATGGCTTAGCTATTCCATTCCTGGGTATACAACGAAGAGTTAAGGAAGCATATGTCCACACAAAGACTTGTCCATGAATGCTCATAGCAGCTTATTTTTATTTCCCAAAACTGGAACCAACCCAAATATTCATTAACCAGTAAACAAATAAACTTTGGTAAATCAATTTAATTAAATATTACTTAGTAATAAATAGACAAATAAATACAGTAAAATAAAGCAATGAACTATTGACATATGAAACAACGTGTGTGAAACAAAATAATTATGCTTAATGAAAGACGCCAGACCAAATAAGGAGTACATACTATATGATTCCTATTAAGTCTAGAAAATTGAAGCTAACCTCTGGTTATGGAAAGGAGATCAGTGCTTGCCTGGGGATGGGGAGGAGGAGATTGATGGGAAGAAAGGAGTATAAAGGGCCACAGGAAACTTTGGGAAATGATGGATATAAATTTATACATGTACATACATGTCAAAACTTATCAAATTATACACTTTAGATATGTGCAGTTTTATTATATGCCAATTATACTCAATAAATCTGTTATTGAAAATATAAAATCATCTAAACACTCCTAATTAAAAGATAGAGATAATCAGATTGGGTAAAAAATGTCAGACTCAGCTATGTACTACCTATAAGAAAGCCAGTCCAGCTTTATTTAGATTTGCACTATCGTGGTATGTCTTTTTCACCCTTTTATTTTAAACCTTTTTGTGTCTTTATATTTAAAGTGTGTTTCTTGTAGGCAGTATACAAAGTAAAAAGACAAATTAACTGAAGTTTAAAAACAAAAAAAAAAAGGGAAAACGTCAATCTGCAGATCCAGGAAGCTCAGAGAACCCAAAGCTGATAAATAATTCCTCTCACCAAAAACTCCCCACACACTTTGACACATCTGCCAAAAACCAAACTTAAAGGGAAAATTTTGAAAGCAGCCAGAGAAGAAAGGCACACTGCATACAAAGAAACAGAGTAAGACTAACAGCATATTAGAAAATATGTAATGAGGAGACAACGGAGAGAGATTTTTAAAGTACTACAATACTTCCTTCTTTAGATCCAGGCTAAGTAAAGAAAAAAGAGGCCGGAAATAAATTATGAGGTTTAGCTAAGTAATTCCAGGTGGGAAGAAGCATAGGAATATAAAAAAGCTCATAATAATATCTAACTAACACTAACATCTTAAGTGTTTTTACTGTGTTTCTTGTACGATAATAAAGCATTACAGAGAGCATCAGTACATTTTCACGCCTCTATGAAGTATTAGTATCTCCATTTTACAGAAAAGATGCAGGCACTAAAATTGTTTGTCCTTTTGACAATCAGAGAAGCTGCATGTGCAGGTATTTCAAAGATTAAGTCCATGACATAGCAGGTTGGAAGGCAAGGACACAGTAGAAATCCAGTGTCAAGAGTCACTGGGATCTGAAAGAGCAGCATCAGGAGAAAGACGATGGTTAGCAACGTGTGAGCAAACGGATGACTGCCAGGAGTTAGCATAGGAGAGATCACGAATAAGAGGATTGGGAAGAGAGCTAGGTTAGAAGGAGGTCATTTACTGAAGAGGTAGAGGCCTTGAGTAGTTCTACTGCACTTCCGTTTACCTTCTATGCAGCTGAAAAAATAATCTTTCCCAGGGGCATTATGTAGGCTTTCCGAGGACCTGTCATTCATCAATGAGCATTTATTCAGCACCCAATAAGTACCGGATGCTATAAAAAGAATAAACCACAATATTGCTCTCAAGTAATTTAATTAGAGGCAAATAAATTACGAGATTAAAGACAACACAAAGTAGGAGAATTCTAAATTCCAAGGGAAGGGCAGACTTTAAATCTACAAAAGCTTGACAGTGGAGATGAGATTTGAGGTGTTCTATGAAAGAAAAGCAGGGAATCTACAGGTAGATGAAAGAGGAGCATACTCCAAGCACAAGGAGAGACGAAAATTTTGAGATATGTAATTCATGAGAGACATATTGTAAGCAGATTATGCTGTAGGAAAAAAAGCTTTGCAAAAAGGAATATTGAAAGCTAGGATTGGTGAGATAAATGCAGGAATGTGTGAACTCTTGAATCCAGACTGTAGGGCAATACAAGATGTTCCATTTTCCAGTCGTTTTCTATTCCAATCAATTTCTATATTCTCTAGAGTCCCATAACCTGACAACCAACCTTGATACTCATAGTACTGTATTTCTACCTCTGAGTACCTAACAATTCCCTGAAATAACCAAGGAGAAAGAAGGTAAGAAAATCACATTACTATCAGTGTTCACATTACCATGAATGTGGTTTATTTCTTGAATTTTAGAAATTAAAAAAGATTAATACCCTGTTTTATTTGAGATATTCAAGACTTCTGAAACTAACTAAAAATAGCCTGATAGCAAGGTGTTCCTGTGTTCTTAAAGATTTCCATATGGGTAAGGGTCTTTTACTCCTGACCTTTCACTGAAGCATGTGGTTTATATGTGAAGAGATGTGGTGACTTTTAAAGGAGCTTAGCTTCTGTATCATTGAGGGCAGGGCATTTCAAGTGGCTTCAGAAGACTCTCTTCTTTATAGATTCAAGGAATCCAAATAAAATTACCAAGAAGAGACGTATGAAAGCTCTACTTTCTTCCCATGAGAAACTTAACCTGCAACAACTCATATACCTAATCTTAAAGTTCGTAGAAGCATCTCCTTTGGGTATTCGAAGCTCATCTTAGTTCACCTCATTGAGTGTGCACAGCATGCACAGGTTCTCTCAGTCTGTGGGAGCCACAGCCAGAAAGTTCTTGGTGTTTTGGAAAGATCTTGGATTCTAGAGTCAAGCTGATTAGAATTTAAATCCTAGTTCTGCCACTTAGAAAAATCTGATGAGTATACTCAGTCTCTGAGATCTTCAGCAGCTCTTTATAGTGGGTGCAATAATGCCAGCCTCCTAGGGTTGCATGATGATTAAACTGAATGAGGTAATATAGGCTACATGCCAGCCACATAATCGGCACATAGTGGGAACTTTACGTTTGTTTTCTTCTCCTGCTTCCAGTATGAAACACAATATTAAGATTGTAAAATTTTCCTTTGGTATTTGTAAAGAATAAATCTCAAATTAAAATAATTCCACTCAAATAATACCACTAGAAATTCAACCAAAAAGACATTAAATACATGTTGCCATTAACCCACAGAGAAGTCACATAACAGACCAAGGGAGAAAGTGTGAAGGTATCATTACAAATAAGTTTAGAGACAGTTTTCTCCTTCCCTAAGGCAAAAATGTTCCACAGCCCTCATTAAACTTTTCAAAATTCATTTTTATTTTCCCTTTATTCCTTTGAAATCTTATCTGATGTTAGTCTTCAGGCTTTCTTCTCTCCCTTATCTGCCATCTGGAGCTGCTATTACACATGCACACACGTTCTCTGTGGCTCTCTGTCGTTCTGTCTCTGTTTCTTTCTGTTTCCGTCTCTCTCTCGCTTCCACTTGCATCCTACCCATAAAATACTTTGAGTCCTCTGAGGGGAAAAAACTGGTAATTATAATGTATTTCTATAAAGATGCCCTTCACGACTCTGCTGGCAACAAACTGTGAAGTTCTGACTATAAAAATGTGTGATCATTTCAATGACAGGCTGTGAACAGATTTCTTGTCTTTGCAAATCATTTGCAAATCATTTTAATTACCTGTAGATTAAGTCCAGATTTCTCAGTCTGACATTCAGTGTCCTTCCCAATGGTCCATTCATTCCAGCCTCCTCTGCTACCAACCCCATTGTGTATGGTGTTCTGGCCACTCTGTGTAATGTACTGTTCTCTGAACACAACAGCCTTCCAGGGAACGTTGCATGGAAATTGTGTATACCATTGCCTTTACCCATGCATAAGCCCCTTGAGATGTCTTCTCCCACACCTTTCTCTGCCTGATGATAGCATAAAAATGCTAAGGATTGGCCAGGCACGGTGGCTGATGCCTTAATCCCAGCACTTTGTGATGCCAAGGTGGGTGAATCACGAGGTCAGGAGATTGAGACCATCCTGGCCAACATGGTGAAACTGCGTCTCTACTAAAATACAAAAATTAGCTGGATGTGGTGGTGTGCACCTCTAGTCCCCTACTCGGGAGGCTGAGGCAGGAGAATTGCTTGAACTCGGGAAGTGGAAGTTGAAGTGAGCAAAGATCATGCCATTGCACATCAGCCTGGGCAACAGAGCAAGACTCCGTCTCAAAAAAAAAAAAAAAAAAAAACTGAAGATTCAGCTTGAATGTCACTCTCACACAGGCAAGACTAATCATTCCCTCTTTTGTGCCTTCTGAAAACAGCAAGTAATGGAGGCTATCACCCATTGTCTTGGTTGGTGAAATATGAGTCTTCACCAGTAGGACACAGGCACATTGCTCAGAGATATTGCAGGTTTAGTCCCCAGTGACCACAATAAAGGAAATGTCACAATAAAGTGAGTCACATGAATGTTTTGGTTTCCCAGTGCATATAAAAGTTATGTTTGCACTACACTGAGTCTAGTAAGTGTGCAGTAGCATTATGTCTAAAGAATATCTTAACTGAAAAACACTTTATTGCTAAAAATGCTAGTGATCATCTGTGTCTTCGGTGAGTTGGAATCTTTTTACGGGTAAAGGATCTTGCCTCAATATGATGGCTGCTGACTGATCGGAGTGGTGGTTGCTGAAGGCTGGAGCAGTTAAGAAATCACTGTGTCAGTTTCTTAAGACAAAAATGAAGTTTGACACATTGATTGGCTCTTCCGTGAAAGATTTCTCTGTAGCATGTGATGCACTTTTATGGCATTTTACCCACAGGAAAATGTTTGACTTCTTTCAAAATTGGAGTCAATTCTCTCAAACCGTGGTGCTGCTTTATCAACTAAGTTTACGGAACATCCTAAATCCTTTGCCGTCATTTCAGCAATGTTCACAGCACCTTCACCAGGAGTACCTTCCATCTCAAGAAACCACTTTCTTTGCTCATTCATAAGAAGCAACTACTCATTAGCTCACGTTTTATCATGAGATTGCAGCAATTCAGTCACATCTTCAGGCTCCACTTCCAATTCTAATTCTCTAGCTATTTCTGCCACATCTGCATTTCCTTCATCCACTGAAGTCTTGAACCTCTAAAGTTGTTCTTGAGGGCTGAAAGCAGCTTCATTCAAACTCCTGTTAATGTTAATATCTTGACCTCCTTAGGGAGTCTCTCTGAACTTATTCTGGTTCAAGAGGCTGCCTAATTGCCAAGAAAAATAAAATGAAATTTAAAAAATATATATTTTGACGACCTCCCATGAATAACAAATATTCTTCATGGCATCTAGAATGGTGGATCCTTCTATGGTGAATACTAACAATAAGGCTGTTTCATTTCTTATCATTTTTCTGTTCACTGGAGTAGTACTTTTCATTTCATTCAAGAAGTTTTTATTTGTGTTTACAACTTGGCTAACTGGCAAAAGACACCCAGCTTTTGGCCTGTCTCAGCTTTCAACATGCCTTCTTCAGCAAGCTTAATTATTTCTAGCTTTTGATTTAAAGTGAGAGGCATGCAATTCTTTCTTCCCCTCGAACACTTAGAAGCCATTATAGGATTATTTATTGGCCTAATTTCAAATTCTTCTGTCTCAGGGAATAGGGAGTCCAAGGAGAGGGACACAGACAGGGGAAAGGCCAGTCGGTGGAGCAGTCAGAACACATAATGTTTATCCATAAGTTCACCATCTCATATGAGTGCAGTTTGTGGCGCTCGTAAACAATTACGTTAGTGACATTAAAAAATCGCTGATCACAGATTACCGTAATAGATATAATAATAATGAAAATGTTTGCAATATTGAGAAAATTACCAAAATGTGACACAGAGACACAAAGTGAGCACATGCTATTGGAACAAAATGGTGTCAACAGACTTGCTCGACACGGAGTTGCCACAAACCTTCAATCTGTAAAAAAATGCGGTATCTGGGAAGCACAGGAAAACCAGCCATGCCATATAAGCTTCAGGATAGTAGAGTCTTTTTTTTTCCCCGTATCCATCATCCCAGAGCTTTTGATGCATTATTACAATCTCAGGACATGGGACAGGCAAGAATTTTATGTGATTTTTGCCAATGAGAAAAAAAAAAATTATACCCAATAGTATTAGAGCAATTGTAACTGACGGAAAAGAAATTCTCGAAAAAGTTTCTTTCTCTGTTGTAAAAGCTGAGGTTGCAAGTCAGAAGTCAATTTGGATTCCTTGGGGTTAGAGATCCAGGCTTCCTCTGCCTTGTGTCTCCGCGCATGTGTCTCCTCCCGTCTTCACCTCTGGGTCCATGACTCCATCACATCAACATTCAATCCAGCAGATGAGAGGGAAAAGAAAATGTCGCATTAAAAACTCTTCCTGAAAGTTGTATATACCATTTCCACTTCCAGCTCAGAAATCGGTAAAATGACAATACCTCGCAGTAGCGGAGGCTGGGAAGTGTGGAGTCTTTATAATCTTTACAGTTTCATTATGCAAATTAAACACAGGCTCGTGAACCAGACTTCCTGCAACCTCCATGACTTGCAATCATTTGAAGTTATGCTTAGGGCAAGTTAAGGTGCAATACATTTAGCATTCATTAGTTACTTCATCTTCAAACATATACTTTCATATGTATTTATAGCTGGGACATAAATTTAACTGGATCATGTGTAAGGATATTATTGCAGTCACTGCTTCTGAGATTGCATGTGTCTACTTTTAGCAGATTGTTCTCCCAGCTTTGGTTGTTAAACATAGAGCTCCATTACTCCCCTGATGGTGTTAATGAAAAACAACTTATGATGGAGTTATATAACTTAATTGTAATCAAGAACTCGACCTAGTTATATTACCTAAGGAAATCACATCTTAGATTCACTGTGCCCTCAACTGAATACTTTCCTCCAGCACTTTCCCCTCCTCCCATATTCTCATCCTGAGGGTAGCATCATCTTCTGCCTCGAAGGTCAAGTCAGAAGCCTGGAAATCTCTCCATTCAATCACCAAATTCTGTTGTTTCTTCCTGTTCCAGTCCTTCCGGTTGCTCCATCATTATCAGAGTGTTTGTTCAGGTCCTTCCCTACCTGGTCTGCTGCACCTCCCCCTGCCTAGGCTTCCTGCTTCTGGTCACAGCCCCTCCTCGCTGCTGTCAGCTACAGCTACATATAACCAGCTACAGATGTGCTGCTCCCCTGCTTTCAATCCTCCCTAACACTCACAGGATCACACCTGTGATAGCTGAGTGTCAACTTTATTGGACTGAGGGGTGCAAAGTATTGATCCTGGGTGTGTCTGTGAGGGTGTTGGCAAAGGAGATGAACATTTGAGTCAGTGGAATGGGAAAGGCAGACCCACCCTCAATCTGAGTGGGCACCATCTAATCAGCTGCCAGTGCGGCCAGAATAAAAGCAGGCAGAGGAACATGGAAGGACTAAGCTGACATAGTCTTCCAGCCTGCACCTTTCTCCCATGCTGGATGCTTCCTGTCTTACTTGCCACATCAGCACTTCCCAAACTTTCCCATCAAGGTGAATTTAATGGTAAAAAATACTGAAAGCAGGTCCTTAGGGTATAGAGTATAGATGAAGCTAGCCATCTATAAGCAAGGGAATTCCTAGAAGCCTTTGTTTTGTTTTTAATCTATGTGCATTTTTACAATCACTATGGAAAATAATATGACAATTCCTCAAAAAATTAAAAATGGGATTACTATATGATCCAGCAATCCCACTTCTGGGTATACACTCTGTAAGGAAAGAGTAGTAGAAAAATAGGATGGGAGGATTTTCCAGAAAATTCCAGGAGTCCTATGGATATCTTTAAGGTCTATGCCTTAATGATATTAAAAGGAGAGCAAGAGAGAAATCACCCTGTGAAACATTTTTTTGCTTTAGCACTTCCACTTATGTTATATTTCTTCTTAAGTTTTGAATATTTAGCATTCTTAATATGGCATAGTCTTGAGTCTCCAGATTTGTGAGTTGGTATAGTTAAAATGCTTGTGGGCATTTGCTTGCAACTAAGATAAATCAAATGACTGACAGTGGAATACATTCTATCTGTATAGAAAGCAGGAAGATGAATGCCCTTTACCTACCTTCTGCAGGCTGCCTGGTGACCCCAATATTGGATTTGTACATTTCAGGGATAATGTATTGTGTAGCTGTAAGCTCTTGACCCATAATTCTTTGCTATGGCTGTAAAGGACATTGTCCCTCAGATTTTTAACAGACTCTTAGAGCTAAAACAAGACCAGAAACCAGAATACCCAGGAACTACTTGATCAGGCATCAGCATGGTTTCAGCTTGGAGCAAGCCCCCCATCAGCAAGACACTTTTATGTTTGGAAGTAGAATAAGACTTTGATTTAAGAAGGGATGATTTCCTGTAGCTGAACAGTGTGCATGTGTGTGTGCACTCAAGTGTGTGTGTGTGGATGCATTTGTACACGTGTTTGGTAGATTTCTAATTCTCTATCACTCCCAGGGGATAGTATTCTCAGAGTCGAGCTGAGGCTTTATTTCTTGCTTATTAATACACATGCTACTCAAAAGTTTCTCAGCTTCTCAGAATTCTGATTAAAAAATTATAGTCAAAGGAAAATTTTCAGATTTCAGACTCTCCAGTGAGAAAAAATAAGCTTGACATTCTGATTTGATTTTGGCTTAGAGTGCTTCTTTTCAAGGGAATTTTGTTTTCCAGGATCAACACAGCTATTAATTAAAGCATATTATATCTGCCCATCTTCTTTTCTCCAAATTAGTGCTATATTGTACTAAAAGAAATGAAAGGTGAGGAATTAAAATTTGGAAAGGAAGAAATGATAATACTATTTATGGATGACCTTACTGAAAATCCAAAAGAATTCAATAAGTAGATTTCATTTTTCTATGTGAACTTGCTTTTTTGAAAGTTTTTGTAGTTTGTGTCTTTCCAAGGAATTGGTCTATTTCATCTATTATGTATTAGCATCAGTTCATCATAATATTCCCTTATTGTCCTTTTCATTATGTCTGTGGTCACATTTCCTCTTTCATTTCTTATACTGGTAATTTGTGTCTTCACTGTTGTTAACATAATCAGCCTACCAGAATTCTCTCAATTTTATTAATCTTCTCAATGAAACAGTTTTTGTTTTCATTAATTTTTTTCTGTTGTCTGTTTTTAATTTCATAGATTTCTACTCTTTATGGTTTTCTTCCTTCTACTTCGGGTTTAACATGTTGCTCCTTTTCCTTCTTTTTTCAGACAGAGTTTCACTCTGTCACCACCCAGGCTGGAGTGCAGTGGTGTGATCTCAGTTCATTACAACCTCCACCTCCCAGATTCAACCAGTTGAATAACCACATCTGGCTAATTTTTGTTTTTTTAATAGAGATGGGGTTTCACCAAATTGGTCAGGCTGGTCTCGAACTCCTGACCTCAGGGTAATCCACCTGCCTCGGCCTCCCAATGTGCTGGGAATACAGACATGAGCTACTGCGCCCAGCCTTGCTGTTCCTTTTCTAAACTCTTAAGGTGGAAACTCAGATTATTGATTTAAAATCTTCCTTTTCTTCTGTTTTGCCATTTAAAGATCTAAATTACCCTCTTAGAAGTTCTTTAACTGCATCCTATAAATTCTGATATATTTTATTTTTGTTTCCATTTAGTTTAGGATTTTTTTTTTTTTTTTTGAGACAGTGTCTTGCTCTGTTGCCCAGGCTAGAGAGTAGTGGTACAATCTCAGCTCACTGTAACCTCCACCTCCCGGGTTCAAGTGATTCTCCTGCCTCAGCCTCCTGAGTAGCTGGGATTACGGATGTGCGCCACTACACCATCTAATTTTTGTATTTTTAGTAGAGACGGGGTTTCACCATGTTGGTCAGTCTGGTCTTGAACTTCTGATCTCGTGATCTGCCTGCCTCAGTCCCTCAAAGTGCTGGTATTACAGGCATGAGCCACCACGCCCGACCTAGTTTAGAATATTTCTAATTTTCCTTGTGACATATGCTTTCACCCTTGAGTTATTTAGAGTGTGTTGCTTAATTCCAAATACCTGGCATTTTCCAGGTATCTTTCTGTTACAAATTCTAGTTAAATTCCATCATGGTATAAGAACTCAATATGTGTGATTTCCACCTTCTTGAGTTTTTTATACTTATTTTATAGACCTGAATGTGATCTATCCTGACAAATGTTCCATGTGCACTTAAAAAAGATTGCATATTCTGCTGTTGTTGAGTGTGGTGTTCTTGTGGGTCAACTTGGTCAATTATTTCTCCTTTCAGTTCTATCAGGTTTTGCCTCATGTACAGTATATGGAAACTCTGTTATTAGATGCACATACTCTTAGAATTGTCATGATATCTTAATGAATCAATTCCTTTATCACTATAAATTGTCCCTTGTTATCTCTGGTAATAGTCCATGTTCTGAACTCTACTTTGTCTTATATGGATATTACCATTACAACTTTTTTTTATTACTGCTTGCATAATGTATCTTTATTCATCGTTTTACTTTTAACCAGTCTTTGTATTTTTATGTAATGGGTAACTCTGGTCCAGGAGATAACTGAGTCTTGCTTTTTTAACCAGTGTGACAGTCTATGCCTTTTTCATTGGAGTGTTTAGACAACTTAAACTTAGTGTAATTATCAATATTGTTAGATTTAAATATATCATCTTGTAATTTTATGTTTGTTCCAGTTGTTCTTTGTTTCATTTTACTTCACTGTTTCTCCTGCCTTGTTTTGATTTGGGTAAATTTTTTTAGTATTCCACTTTATCTTGTCTTGGCTTATCAGCTATAACTTTTGGCTTTTGTTTTCATCTTCCTTCCTAATGTTGTTGTTTTCACTGTTGCCTCTCTTATCTTGCCCTTTCTTGTCCCCATTTCCTCATCCTGCTGCATCATCAGGGAAATCCAAGGGCCCTTTCATATACATTCTTCCTGGATGATGAGTTCACTCACTCCTGTGGCTACAGCCACTGCCCTGATGCCCATTCTGGGGTCCACCCTTGCATCTGCAGCCCTGCCTCTTCTTCTGTGCCTATTCAAAGTCTGCTCATCCTCCAAGGCCCAGCTAAGGTTCTGCCTACTCCACTAAGGCTTCTCCAGGGATTTCAGCCGACAGTGACCTGTTCCTCCTCTCGCCCTTGGAGACACTGCCTCAGGCTTAGTTCTTAATTGTACAGGACTCATTAAACTGTGGTCATTATGGGCCTCCAGAAACCTGTGGTTAGATTTAGTCATTCCACCATGTATATCTGTGTCAAAACATCATGTCATACACGATACATATGTATAACTTAATCTGCCAATGTTAATAAATAAATAAATAATATCTTTAACAACCAATTGGAATGGATACCAGCCATAGTGAAACTGCCTTTGCAAAGATCATGGCAGTGAGAGACACTAACTCCATTTTGCTTCTAACTCCACAAGCTAACAGCCCTGGGTATAGACCAACCTAACTATGGGAAGTATTTAGTTTATAGTTTAACTTTTAAAGCAAGAATGATAATAGTTCCTTCCTGAAACTAACCCCCTCCTCGTTCAGGACCAAAAATGCCGTTGCAAAACTATTGAAGGGCCACAAAATTAAAATCATGACAGGAGCCTGAACTCTGCATAGTGAAATGACAGCCAGCCATTTTTCCCTGGCTTGCTTACTGCTCAGAATTCATGAAGGTGGAAGTCACAGGATTCGTGACTCCCCACACTTGCTCCTATAGTTAACATCACTAAGTCTTAGGTTTTTCCATGTAAAACCTAAGACTGGTCTTGAAAAATGTTTTCCAGACTTTTGCATTCGGGCAGACCAACTACCACCACCCAGACCTGAACCTGAGACTCATACCAAAGAGCTGACTCAACAGGGCCTGTGACCCCCACCCAGAAACTGACTCAGTGGGTACAGACAGTTCCAACACTCCTATGATTCACCCCCCATCCAGTCTGCAACATCCATTCCCTAGCCCCTGCCCACTGAATTATCCTTAAAAAAAAAAAAAAAACCCTAGCCTCCAAGTTCTTGGGGAGGTGAATTTGAGAAATACCCCCCATCCTCCTTCTGGGCTGCCTTGTGATAATTAAATCCTTTCTCTGCTGCAACATGCCTGCTGTCTCAGTGTATTGACTTTATATATGCAGCAGGCAAGAAGAACCCACTGTGCTATGGCAACCATGAAGTGAGGGTTTGGGGGCCCTGTGGCACCGAGCTTGAATCCTGTAGTCTTTCTGGATTGTGGGGGAGGCACAGAGACTCCCAGGGGGAGGGGCTGCGCAGCTGGAATGGGAAGGTCACCAGCCAAGCAGAAAGAACATTGGATGAATCAGGACCGACAATAGCTGTACACCATAAATTTGCCCACCCTGACATATGCCAACTTGACATAAATTCTTCCAATGACCAAAAATAATAGAAAATGAGGTTAAAACTTATTAAATCTTAAAGAAAAAAACCTGGGGAATGACTTGCTAAAATGTAGGGTCCAGGGTAACACTCTTAAAGGATACCATAACTCTGGGTGATTATTTCCATTTCCAAACATCAAAGCAAAGAAATCTACACTTTAACAAACTCTCAGAGGGATTCTGGCATAAATTGAAATTTTAAGAGCCATAGCTTTGGTAGTTTCATGTGTATCTCCGCTGATTTGTAAACTCTTTCAATGCAAGAATTGCTTTTCAATGCTTGAAAGCTAGTCCCATGCTGAGCACATAATTAGAGTTTTCAGTTTTTAGTGTAAGGAGCTGGGATTATTCGGGTTCTGGGGCAGCCTTGGAGGTGGATTTTAGTCTCCTGCATAATCTTCATCAGCCATCTCCATTCTGTCTTACATTCAGCGCTGCAGTAAATTGCTCACAAATGGAGCTTCCAGATAAGTTCCCCAACCTCTCTTTCGACAGAAATGCTGCTCCTGATCCCATCCTATATGGTCATTCTGGAGTAGTCACTGCCTGGACATGAAGATTAATAAATCTGGTTTCTGTTTTCAAGGGACATCAAATATAAGCAATGAAAGTGATACGTACATAAACAATTGCACCATAATCTAAGCATATAAGAAATATAGAAACATTGACAGAGTCGGGAAACTTTGTATCTGGGCTGAGTTAAAAAGAATGAGTAGTAATTAATTCAACCAGGCAGCGAAGAGCAAGCCAAGCAAGGGAACTGTTAGTGCAAAGGATGGGAGCGTCAGTGTGGTTTCTCAGAGAATGAATGATCAAGGGCAGGAGATGGATGAGAGAGTGCTAGGAACAAGGCTTCCTCCTGGCCCTGGGTATTCCAGTGGGGAAATGGAGATGCCATGGGGTAAATTTGTGAAAATAGACTCTTGAGGCCATCCATGCTCTTGTCTCTGTTTGTTGGGAAAAAGCTGATTCTTGATGGAGAGGCCACAGCCTCTCTTACCACAGCAGCTTCTAAAGCCTCCGCGGCTGCAGCCTGGATGTCCTGGCTCTGTCTCCATGTTGATACTAAGGCAGTAACCTTCAAAGGGTTTTGACTGCCACCCTTCCATGAGAAATGCATTTTATGTTGCGCCCAACACATACAAACACAAAATATAAAACTGAAACACCATTTCCATGAAATAATGCTTCCGTTATCACCTATCATGCATTCTGCTGTTTTGTTTTTCTATGCTAGTCCGTTTTAAAAAGAAAAGAGAGAAAGGTTGGGTGGGATCCACTAAGTTGATCTCAAGATCCAATGAGTCACCACTCACAGCTTGAAAAACCCTATTCTGGGACTCACATCCTCGTTTGGAGGTGTCGAGAAGCAGCACACTGCAATGGCTAAGAATATGCACTCTGGGAGCACATCGCCCAGTTCAAATCCTTGTTCTCCCACTTACTATCTGTGTGATCTTGCCAAGTTACTTACCCTTTCTAGACCTCAGTTCTTTTGTCTGCGAAATGGGATGATAAGAGTACCTACATCCTACAGGTGGTGTGAAGATAAGTGAGACGATATAGATGTAAAAGTCCAGAAAAGTGCAGAGCATCTAGTAAGTGCTGCCTCAGCTGGCTGCCATCACCATCATCATCATCATCATCATCTTTGATCCCTCCTGTTATCTTATTTTAAAATAAAACTAAATTACAGTACCACTGGTGAGAAGAAAAAAAGGCTAGACCAAAGGGTTTATTTGCAAAGCTATACAAAACTACACAGTGTACAGGGCAGAGTGGGAAGAGACCCTGGGACCTGGTTAACACAGGCAGCCCCTATGCTCATATTTGTAGGGGAAGAGAGGAGGGGGAGCTTCTTTTCCAGCAATAGTTCAATGTCCTGGAGACCAAGACTGCTGGGTGTGGCTGCCTCCTTTGCCTTCTACTAGCAAACACCTGATTTCCTTGCTCACATTTTCTAACCTACCTAGAATCTCAAACACCCAAAGCATGCATAACTTCTGTGGTTTGAATGTTGCTGTCTCCCCCCCACATTCATAGGTTGAACCCTAATCCTGACACTATAGAATTAAGAGATAGGGCCTTAAAAGGTGAGGTCATGAGGATTCCACCCTCACAAATGGGATTTGTGCCTTAAAGAATAGGCCTGAGGAAGCCCTTTTGCCCTTCCCTTCTGCCATGTGAGGACACAGCAAAAAGGCATCATCTTTGAAGGAGAGGGAAAACCCTCACTAGACACTGAATATGCTGGTGCCTTGATATTGGACTTCCCAGACTCCAAAACTGTGAGCAATCAATGTCTGTTATCAATTACCTAGTCTAAGGTATTTTGTTATAGTACTCTGAACGGTTGTGACTGAGACAACTTCCTTCTTACAATGCATCTTGGGGACCGTATTAGGATGTCAGTTTATTGAAAGAAAGATTGAGTTTCACTTCTCATCAATTTAGTGCATGCTCTCCCATAAAGATTAGCCCACAGAGGGGATTTTAAAGAACAGAAGAGAAAATCTTTTAATTATGCCAAAGGCTGGCAGGATTCAACCCACCTCACCCAGACCCCGATGCTTGAATGGCAAAATTAAGAAAGCAAAAGGGCATCTGCCATCAGATGGATGAAAGCCAGATTTTCAGAACTTTTTAAATGACCCAAAGGACACATTCAGGAAATAAAGAACTGGACACTTGGAGTCAAGGTTTCATTGGTCATGATGATCAAAAAATGATGGTTCACACACACACACAGACCTCATCCCACCTGCTGCAGGGCGGAAGTGACACCTCTAGTCCTCACACCCCCTCTGGCTGGGCCCTACGGAGGGCCCTGCAGCCGCCGCCCCACCCAGGACTCTGTCCTTCACCCTGAAGTTCTACTGCTCTGGTTTCCATCTCCCTCAACACAGTGCCTGGAGGCTCCATGTCCAGGTAGAGATGTGAAAATCAGATCTGCGCCGGGCAGGGTTGCAGCGTCCTTGAGTTCTTCTACATCTTCCTTTCCCGGACTCTCTCCTCTCCCCCTCTCCCACCCCATCACTGTTACCCAGAAACAAATAGGATGGCTTCACTGGTCAATTCTTAACATGTACAAACACCAAAAGCAGAGGAAACGCCCCTTGGCCACCCCCCCTCCCCCCAAACCCCAGTGCTGGGAGTGCAGCCGGCGGGCGAGGCTGCTTGGAACGTTGAGCTGCTGGAGCTGTCCGGCTGACCTGGCAACTTCTTTGGCCTCTGGGCTTTACCTGGAGGCCTCTTCCTTCAGCTCCTTGTTTTTCCGCACCTCCTCGGCGTGCTTGTCCTGGGAAGGAAGGGAGGGGAAAAGGGCAGGTCACACAAGGCTGCCGGGGACAAAAGGGAGGCCAAAGTGCAAGAGAACCAAAAGCAAAGAGTGGCCACCACGGGCAGTGAAGAGCTGTGTCTGCAAAAACATCCTGAGGGGGGCAGAAGGTGGCAGGTGAGGCTGGCAGGAGGAAGGGGACGAGCCTACTGGTGTGGCCCTGGGGAGCTCAAGGGCTTGTGGGTCCCACCTGTGGCAGGGGTCCACCTTACAGTGACCCTGGGCCTCCCTCCTAGCCTCCCCATCCCTCACCTGGCCGTTCTGTGGTTTGGCTTAAATTGTATGGCTTGACTTCATATAAGGAACTGCTGGGGGGGTAGTTTGTGCCAGAGGAGCAGGCAGAACAGACAGGCCTCACTGCAAGCATCTCCTACAAATCACATGCACCTGCCTGCTGCTTCTAGTTCTCATCCATCTCCTTTGCTAGAATTGCCTTAACCCTGCTGGCGAAAGATGAGGACTCTTTGATTTTACTTTGTTATTATTTAAACAAAAATAGAGATGGGGTCTTGCTATGTTGCCCAGGCTGGTCTCTAACCCTTGACTTCAAATGATCCTCCCACCTCTGTCTCCCAAAGTGCTGGGGTTACAGGTGTGAGCCACTGTGGCCAGGTGTGGACTCTTAAAATACAAATCAACAGAAGAATTTTGAAAATGTTGCCCAACTCCAAAAAGTGGACTTTCTTACACCTATCGTAGAGAACCTTCTTTTATTTGACAGGGGAGTGCAGCCAGAAGATGGTATCTGCCTTCCAAGGCCCATCTGCAGAAATATCTTGGCTGGCTCACTTCTCCAGCTAGGCCTCAGTTCTCTGATCTTTAAAGGAAAGGGCATAGACAGGAGGCTCTAACACCCCTCAGGTTCTGTGATGTTTAGCGTTCACCTGGTCACTGTGCATATTGCTCGGTTCTCTATTAGATGGTGACTTTCTTAGGGCAGTGACCACATCTTTCTCTTCTTGCTATTTCCCAGTTTCTGCTATGGTGCCTTACACATGGCAAGCACTTAACAAATGTTGTCCCTCCCAGAGCCTGGCACTGTCACATCCAGATGACAGAATCAGTCCAGAGTAGACCCACTGAGGCAGCCCAGGTTTTCAGGATAAATTATAAACTGCAAATCTGTTCCTGCTAGACACTCTAGAACTTTCCATGGTCTAGGAGTGAGGAGTGGTGTGCACAGTCCAAAACTTCAGTACATATCAGCATGACCTAGGAAGCACCACCCCTAGACAGCCAGGGTTGGTGTTCTGGGGAAGGATCCAAGTATGTGTATTTTTGAATTTTATACCAAGCGAGTCTGGTACATAGGGTCCGTGACCCACACAAACACTGGCACAGCAGGCATTGTAGAAGGTGTCCATGGCCTGGTGCACAGGTGGACAGGGCAGAAAACAAATACCCAACTCTCACTCAACCTCCTGCCTCTACCGGTGGATAAGGAGAGTAGGGACCAAGGTCCCAGAAGGATGCCGCCCCCTCAAATGTCTGCTCTGACGTCACACCTCTTTGAGTCTACCCCACCTCCACAGCTATCGCTCTATGACATGGACCTTTCCAATCTCTCTGCCTCTGAATCTGCCGCCATTCTTGGGTGAGTGTATGGGGCAGAGCCCTAGGTTCTGCACTCCCTTTCCTTGGCCTCCAAAGTCTCTCTTGATGACAAAAGGCTGGCAGGACAATCACAGGCTGGTCTCCTTGAACCACTTGGACTTGGAGCCAAAGAGCTGGGTGCTAGTCCTAACACCACTGCTTGTTGGTTTCATGACCCTGGGCAAGTCATCTGACCTTTGTGGACGTGTTTTTCTTATCTGCAAAATAAGCATAACACCTGTCCAGCTTGCTTCAGGAACTTGTGAGGATAGTGGCCTGATGAAAGTGTTTTGCAGAGTCTCTCAAGTGCTGTATCCTGGGTGGAGCCTCAGTGATTTCTTTTGGGTCTGGCTCAGGGCCATGCCCCCTCTTAGCCCAACCCCAGGTTTTTGTTAAGAGTTTGCTCCAAGTCATCCCTTCGTAACTGGGGAAGCCTGAGGGCTGACCCAGATCACCTCCCCTCCCATGTGACGCTTGGTGGAGGCCCTGCCGAGCCTTGCAGGCTGGTGCATCAGAGCACAGGGTCTGCCACATGCCGGCAGCTCCAGGGCCTACGCAACATTCAGGCCCCTTGTGAAGAAACCAGATCTTTCTAGGACCTGTTGCCAAGGGCCTGAGACTCTAGGTAGATGGGCAGGAAGGCGCGGGGGACCACGCTGCTCACCATGGGACGAGGCCACCGATCGGGTCCCGGGAGTCACCGCGCAGCAGGCGGTTCCTGGAAATAAAACACAGAGCTGGAGCTCTCCCAGGAGCTGCAGGAGAAACTGGAGCGGCCTTGAGACTCAGGAAATGAGGCCAGCATGTTCTCACAGAACGGGCCAGTATTCTGCTGACACACAGAACCAACCCCAGCCTCATGGTTCTCCTATTTAGGTGACACTGTTTCATTTATTGACAAAAGGCAACATATTGGAAAGACCTGTGACTCACTGGGTCTGTGTCAAGAGGTTTAGAGAGAATCATGTTCCCTGCTCGATGGGAAACTCAGCTCATCATACCCGTGACTTAGAGCCAAGAGCTCAAGAAAGCATCTCTCCTTCCATCAAATCAGTCCATTCAGTGATGAAGCTAGGAATGTACAACTGCTTGTCTATCTCTACTCCTTTGAATCAGACAGGCTTCTTCTAGAAAATGAGATATATACTCTCCCTAAGACAATGAAGAATTTTAATTGTGTAGCTGGGCAGAAAATCCCCCAAGGAAACCCTGATTCTGGTTCGTTTCTTGCCTCTGACTCCCTGGATCATCCCTTCGGAACTCTCTAAGGATCCTGCCTAAGAGAAAGATCCCGATTCCTGCCTGAGGCTGCTTCCTCCCTGAGATGATCAGTAGGTCCCTGCATAATTGCTGCGGAAGGAAAACAGTGTGACCCAGGAGGCTCCTCTCTAGCCAGGGACCACTAACCTTCTCTTGCAGCCGTTCCAACATGGCGGCGAGGTGGGCCTCCCGGTTCTCCTTGTTAGATTCCATCTTCTGGGCCAGTTTTTCCTTAGCCATCTTGATGAAGTTGTTGTTTTCCTCAATGGCTTTTTGGATCACCTCTCTCTCATGTTCCCGTTTCTCTGCTAGGTGCTTCAGGAGCTCCGCTTCCTGGTACTGGGGAAGCATAAAGGCAGAAGGTGGCCCTTCCCAGTGAGTGCGCCGGGGTTAATTTAACCGTCGTGGCTGCAAAGCTGCACACCCAGAACCTCACCTCCCTGGGCCTGGTCCCCAGCCCATTAGCAGGAAGCAAAGACACTTCCTAAATTCTTCCACGACTTTCAGAGCCTTCCACATTCTTTGATTTTTTTTTTACCAGCCTTTTCCTAAATACCTTCAGGGCCCTTTTGCTCATTGCCATCATTCATGCATCCATTCATTCATTTACAAACACTAAATGATCTTATACTATGTACTAGGCACTGGTCTAACAGCTTGGGGACAAAAAAAGTCTCATGGAGATGAACACACATAAATCACTAAAACCCAGACTAGCGTGGACATATCCCCTAAGGTATAGACAGGATGCACTGAAGGAATTCAGGATAGGAGATTATTTTCTGCTTGAAAGATGAAAAAAAATTTCACTTAGAAGACAGCATCAGAATCAAGCCACGAGAATCCATAGGAGGCACAGAAGGCATCCGGGCCTGGAGATGCCCCACACCACAATCTTCTCTCCCTCCTCCAAGGAAGGAGCTCTTTCCTTAATTTCCTAGCCTTTCCCTAAATCCTTAGCATTTGTTGAAGTCTTATTTTTGCCACCGTGCATTATAAGGCCACCTCTTGGAGGAACATAGTGCAGTGTCCTATCCCCTTAACCAAACAGTGAGCTCCTAGAGGCTGGGGTGTTTGGCTCTTTGTTTCCCTCAACGGTGCCTCATTCTCCACTGCACACTCGGGAGATGCTCCCTACATTTTGCAGATTAGTGATGAGCTTACTCCAGCTCAGGTCCACCACCTGTCTTCTCCACCACCCTCCCCCTTTATGCTGAGAGGGAGGAAGAAGGAAAGGACCACATTTACCTTCCTTCGCTCCTCAGCTGCTTCTAGTTTCTTCTGGATCTCTTCCAGGGATGGGTCTCGCCGCCTGGGCAGGGAGGCATTGAACTCGGGCACCCCATCAAAGGAGGGTGGTTTCAGGATGACTTCGAAGGACTGGCCTGAGGTGCATTTGTTCAGCTCAATGACTTCCATGTCGGAAATGACGCACCAGTTCAGGTCCACCGTGTCTGCTACAGAGGGCAGAGAAGGGGCTGCTCACGTCCTGAAGAATGCATGGGTACCCAGCAAGCACTCAGCGCATGCACACGGCAGTGGGAGAGCTGGGTCCCCGAGCAAGCTGGAGACTGGGGTGCAGCTCAGTCCTGCACCCGGGCACCTAAGGGCGATGGGCTCTGACGGGCTGAAGGAGTTTGTAGCCACAGTGAGGCTTCAGCCCCCAAGAGTAGGGGCCCCAGGCAATGTGATTTCCTATGACGCTGGCTGCTTTTGCCTTTGCTTCCCCCACCGGCCTCCTTTGACTGCTGAGCTGCTCGATTTGTCATCTGTGGTGACAGGCAGGGGTGCATTTCGGCCCCCGCCCACCCCCGGCCACTGCCATCTGATGCTCGGCTCGGCCTGCGGACCCCCTCCGCTGCCTCCCTCCTACCCTGCGCTCTTCTTTCTCTCCAGTCAGCACTGTCTTTCCGCTGGCTTTCATCCTTCCTCCTACACTGTCTCCCACACCAGCCTAGACAGAAAAAACAACCTCAGGTCATCCAACCACGCCTGGTTCTTGGTGCCAGACCAAACACATCCCTGCTTCTAACCAGGACATTAGGAAGTGACCTGGTCCCCCGAGCACCCATGGTGAGGACATGGCCACCCAGTGCTCCCTACTGATGTCTTGGGGCTGTCCCAGCTACAAGTCCCACACAGCACAGCTGTCACAGAGCCTCCTCTTCCTACCTCTGGACTCTCCCAGAGCATTCTCTACCCTTCCCAGAGGAGACCTGTTGACCTGGAAACTGACTCACACCATCTCATCTTCTCCTCTGGTTATGTTCCCCATGGGCAGAGTCTCTGTCTGGCTCCCCTTGCATCCCCCCAAGCCTCGATTTGTTGGACGCATGCACAGAGGTGACACTAAGATCAAGTGAACTCTGGGGGAAATCTGATGCAGACCCTCATGGGCTCTCCTAGTGCCCAGGCTGTACCGCTGCAGCTCAGACCCTCAGGCTCAGCCGCTGGAATTTCATCGGCTCTGGGAAGGAAACTGTGTCTTGGGAAGAGAGTTGCATTGAACTGGGGTTGGGGTGCAGGACCCATGAGAACAGGACACAGTGCCCCCCTTCCCTGCCCCTCACTTTCCTGGCTGAGCCTTCACTGACCTTCATATTTGTAAGATGACTTATTCAGGGGATCAGCCAGGAAGCAGGAGCAGAACAAGGACACCAACGGGAGCTCCTTCATCTTCTCTTTGTAGGCTGTGGAAACACCAGGCAGGTGAAGATGGCACCTTTCCCAGCCTCAGAAGCCAGTGTCCCCGTGGGTCTGGGGCTCTGAGCAGCCCAGGGTTCCACAAAGGCACTCAAACCACGCAGACCCACGCCGAGGCTGGGCATCCGGGCCCTTTGCCCTGAGCCGCGTTGTTGAGGATGCCTAGGTGGGATTCGAACCCACTCCTGTCTCCTATGGAAACCTGAGCCTTCCAGAGCACCAGATCCTTCTCCCCCAGTATGTGTCCTCCCCTTCCAGACCATAAAGCAAATGTCCTCATGGAAAGCTTCCAAGCACCAGTGCTTCAACTCTCTCTCTCCCCCAACATCTGCCCTAGTACATTCTGATTCTTTTGCTCCAGGATACAGGAAAGCCATACTCCATTCTGCTCCCAATACTCGGCAGCGCTGACCTGCAAGGTTAAGGAGCTGGATGGGAGGGGTCCATCCTCACCACCATCCCTCTGTTCTGCCCCTCATAAGGTCAGGCTGTGAGCCTTCTCTGACCTTTCCAACACAGTGTGCAGAGCCAGGGGGTCGTTGGTGTCCCGTAAAGCCGGAGCATATCCCTGCCACCCTGTCTGTATGTGTTTGGGATGTCAGGGGTCACAACTACCCTGGCTCCCGACAGTCCCTCCTCCCACCATCTTGGAGCCTGTGTGTCTGGTTGCTCAGGCTGCAGCCCTTAGCTGACCCCAAGCCCAGCGCTGGTGCTCCCCCATCCTCATTTCCTTGTAAAATTTTTTGTTGAGATGAGGGTCTCAATATGTTGTCCAGGATAAACTCAAACTCCTGGGCTCAAGCGATCCTCGTGCCTCAGCCTCCTGATATCGAGGACTATAGGCATATGCCACTGCACCTGGTTTCCTTTTATAAATTTGAAAATACATGTAACTGCAAAAATAATATATAGTCATTATAAAAACTTTTAAAAAAATCACATATACAGATGAGCAAAAGGAAGAAAATCTCAGCTGTGACGCACCCCCCACCACTTGCTCAACTTGTTGCCTGTGATGACAGGCAGTGGTGTGCCTCCTGTCACTGCCTGCCCCCACCCCGTGTGCTTCCTGCCCGAGGCGTGCTTCCCTGCTTCTGCGAGAACATGTTGGGTGGGGACGGGGGGAATAGCCTATGCCCCATCACACATGGTTTCTGTACCTACCAGCAAGGGTCATGTTTCTGGGATCTGGTGGCTGAATCTAGCTGAAAGTCACAGAGTAGGCCTGTTACCAGCTCAGGACACTGTCACCAGCCTGAGAAACGGAAAGGACAGGATTTTACCATCAATGGGTTAGACAGTTTATTCTCATAAGGAAGGTCTTTATACACTGGGGAGGGGATCTCGGGGGATATCTCATTTACTCTTCCTCCAGGTCCTCCCCCACCAACTCTCCCTGAGGGTCCCCCACCCAGACCTCCCTCTCACATCACGCTAATCAAGCTCAGATTCCATGCACTCATGATACTTCCTAACTGGCTTTCCATTTTCAAGCTCCCCAGTGCGTGCAAACATGGGTTTCCCAAAACCATATAGGTCAAGGGGTGCTCATCTGTCTCCCTCCATAGCTAGGAACCTGGCTCAATTCAAAGGTTAGGGTGAGAGACAAATCCTCTGGCAGAATCAGCTGGGAGGAGTTCATAAAATAACTGTGTGTCCTGAACTTCTCCCCTCACATGCCCCAGAACTCTTTGGGCCACTTCTGATATGGGATTAGAGGGAATTGGGCATAGGATGTTAACAGGCCTTTTCAGATGCCTCTCACCTTCCCTTTCCCAAGATGAGTGACCTAAGCTGTGCTTGGCCCTAGTTAAGACAATCTGGGACACAGGAAAGAAAAGCATTAAGAAATCATATCTCATCACAGGGCCAGCACACCGCCAGAAATCAGCATGCGGAATTGCTGTGGGCAACAGAGATGGGGCTCCACACCCCCAGCATGAGCCAGGGAGTCCAGGAGGGGTCCCTGGTGTTGGTAGCACCTGAGCGGTGCCTTGAAGGATGAGTTAGAATCAGGCAGGAGCTGGCAGGAGGGTATTCTGCTAGGGAGCATCACGGGCAAGGGTCGGGATGAGAACACTGCTCAGTGTCCGTGGAATCAGATTGAGCTGGTTGACGCTAGATCAGAAAGTGGGAAGAGAGGACAAAACAGGAGAAGCAAGAAAGGAGCAGATCTGGGTGGAGGTGATGAGAGCCCATGAAGGCTACTACCCAGACAGTGAGGAGTATCAGCAGTGAGTGCCAGTCATCGAGACCATCTGATCCTTGGCCACCCTCTATGGTCACTGTGCCAGGAGAAGGTGGCAAAAGCCAGCAGACTCACTGCCCATATCCTCGCCAGCCAAAGAGACTCTGAGACCCACTTCAAGCCCCTTGCCTTTCTGTGCTGGCTGGTGACTGGCAGGAGGAGCTAATGGGAACAGTCAACTCAGTTCTGGCTTTCGGGCTAGTCCACTGTGGGTCAAATACAAGCATCACCTCTCTTACTAGCTCTGCTATTCTCTTTCTCTATCTTAATCCTGCACTGAGCTGTGCAAATTAAATGAGAAAAGCCCATGGGTAGCATCCAGCAGACGGGAAGCACTGAATAAACGTTAGTCTCCTTTGCCCTGTCTTTTGCATCAGGGCAGCTACCAGTGCCACACACCTGCTTCAGAGCTGTTACCTCTGGCCCCACAAGTAAGGACTGTTGCTTCCATGTACAGATGGGGAAACTGAGGCTCGGAGGGTTTCTGTGCCTGCTCAGGGTGATGCTGCTAGGAAGTTAGATTGCCTCTTTGAACCGAGGTCCAGCTGGACTTAAAGTGCTTTGTTCTCCTTGTTCTTGTTGTGCTTTGGAGCCAGAGGCCTCTGTCACATTGCAGCACAATGGGTCTTCTCTCTGCAGAACTAAGCTGGTCCTGATGGTACAATGAGTCCCTGAACAGAGAGGCAGGCCTGGTGCCTGCATGCGACTTCCCTGGTCATCAGACCCCATCCCACAGTCTCTGCTCATGACCAGACTGACAAGTCACTCGCAGAGTGGGTCAGCCTTGCCAGAGAGGCAGTGGTCTTGGACTTCTACCTGGGGAAAGGATCAGAAACAGAAGCCCCAATAGGTGGAGGGGAGGCAGAGAGGGGTGCCTGAGAAAGAAGGCAGACTGAGTAGGAGGAGGCAGCTGGAGTCAGGGAATGTGCCCCCAGCCTGAGCTAGAAATGATGATAGGACCCTGTGCTCATGCAGCACCTGACACCCACCACATTTTCCCAGTCAAATTTTGCATGAAGCTGGCCTAGGCTGACAAGACAGGCGTCATCAGCTTTGCTTTCAGATGAAGAACCTGGGCTTCGGGGAAGTTAAGATGCTTGCCTGAGGTCACACAGTTCTAAGGGTGCAGAGCTGGGTCTAGTCTCCAGGTCTCTCGACTTGTAAGCTCTTTCACTGTAACCAGTGGAAGAATTAGATGCTCACTAATGCTTCCTCCATGGTCCTGAGGACTCACAGAAAGCCAGCAAGGCCTGGGGATATGAGTTAACTTTAAAATATGTAGTAAGCGCTTTCTACATGGAAGGAAATGGGCTAGGAGTTTCAGGAACACAGAGAAGGTCAGAAAGCCAGAGAAGGAAGACCAGGGCAGGAAACAGGAGATGTTGTAGAGGTGGGCAGAGGTAGGCATGGGCATGGTCAAGGGAGTTGCACCGGAAACCTCTTAGTGTTAGAGGATGGGTCCTGCGTGTTAAAAATGTGCTTACCGAGTAGCTGCTACGTGACAAACTCAATTTCATTTTCATCATAGTCTCGTAAGGTGGGAATTACTATCCCCATTTTATAGAGAATGAAATTGAGGCTCAGAGAAGCTACGTGCCTTTTCAAGGCCATTCAGTATAGTAGGTTAAATAACGTCCCTTACATACATGCATACATACATCCTCATCCTAACCCCTAACTCCTACAACCTGTGAATGTGAGCTTATGTGGGGGGGAAAGGGGCTTTTGCAGATGTAATAAAGGATCTCAAGAAGAGATCCTTCCTCTTTGCCTGGGAAAGCCTTAAACCCAATGGAAAGTGTCCTGATAAGAGAGACACAGAGAAAAGAGAAGGCCATGTGCAGATGGAGGCAGAGATGGGAGTAAGTTAACCACAAGCCAAGGAATGTCTGGGGCTGCCAGAAGCTGCAAGAGGCAAGGACAGATCGTCCCCTGGAGTCTTCAGTAGAGTTCAGTCCACTGACAGCTCTGTTTTGAACTTCCAGCCTCCTAGTTAACGGTAACGTGATACAGCAGCCCCTGGGAAACTAATGTCCTCAGGAAGTGACAGAGCCAGGGCTGAAACCCCCGGTTCTTTCACCTCAGGTACTAGTACTCATACATGAGCTGATTTGTTCTTCAAGATGATCTATGTGGTCGGGCGTGGTGGCTCATGCCTGTAATCCCAGCACTTTGGGAGGCTGAGGTGGGCGGATCACTTTGAGGTCGGGAGTTCGAGACCAGCGTGGCCAACATGGTGAAACCCCATCTTGACTAAAAGTATAAAAATTAGCCATGCATGGTGGCATGTGCCTGTAGTCTCAGCTACTAGGGAAGCTGAGGCAGGAGAATCGCTTGAGCCTGGAAGGTGAGGGTTGCAGTGAGCCAAGATCGCGCCACTGAACTACAGCCTGGGTGAAAAAGCAACAATTCGTCTCAAAAAAGAAAGAAAGAAAGAAAGAAAGAAAGATGATCTATATATGTGTGCCTGTGGGTCCAGGGGACCCTGTAAATCCTCATGCCGACAGTCACATCATTTCTTTTGCACTCAAGATCTAAAAGGTATTGCTGCCCAGGGAACATTCTGAGAAAACACACAGAAGATAAGAAGGTGGGAAGGAGAAGGCAGGAAGACTCTCAGAGGGCACAGTGATGCAAGGAGTCTTTGCCACTGGGTGGTGCCAGCCATGGCAGGAAACCCAACTTTGTCCCTAATAACCTGCAGCATCTGTGCCCAGTGGGGCCGGTTGCATGTACCTGCCCAGCACCTGGCCTGGTTTTGTGATTCGAGGTTGTCTTGTGGGATTTGTTAAATGGCCGTGGTCATGTTATTATTGCCACAGCAAAATACAGCCTGCAATGGAGCAAGGGCCACCAAACCTCCCATGGGAGGACTGTCAAAGGAGGCTGGTAAGGGTGTTATGCCCCAGGTCAGAGCACACAGAGTGCCAGGGATTCAGGCGGGCATGATGAAGATGAAGACACAATAGAGGCCATAGGAGGCATGAGGCCAGGAGTGCAAGTCCTCAAAGGGAGATTCTATCCAAGATGTCAGCCAGCAGAGCAACGTAAGGCAAAACCCAGTGCAGAGGCCAACCTCCATCCCCACCCCTCAGAGGCCCCTTATGTGTTTTCTGTTAGGTGAAAGCCAACCCTAGCCCTTCAATTGCCCCTAAGGAAGACCAGGAAATTCACTGCACCCAGCAGCAGCAAAGATCAAAGGAGCCCCCCATGACTGCCAATGATTGGCAGTCATTCAGCCAATATCCAGAACCACAGCTAGAGCTCAGGACGGCAGCCTCCAGCTCCTGCCTGGTGGTCACCCTCAAGCACTTCTGATGTACACAAACTGGTTGGTCAAGAGGCAAGGCCTCCCTGGGCAGCTAAGCCCTTGTACTGGCTGGGATTGATCCAGCGGAGCAGGTAGAGAGAGGACTCAAGCTTCGGATGGCAAAGGTTCTAGTGTGGCCGCACCCCAGGTTGTAATGGGGTTACTATGCAGTTGAGGTTCTGCAGTGCTTGTCACCTTGCAATGACTTTGAACCTGACTGTGCGCCGGTAATGTGGACTGGGTTTACTCAGGAACCCAGGAGGCTCATTGGGTTGCAGGTAGGGTGCACTGGGACGGAACGCTAGAAGAGGAACTGGAAGATCACAGAGACCTCCAGACCAGTGAAGGACTTTGTGCTTTATCTCCTACCCAGGAGGAAGCCACTGACTTCTTTTGAATGAGGGGAGAAGGGAACATTGATGCTGATAATAGTAGCAATTAATAACAACTACCATTCTTGGGCAGGAAAAGCACAGCTGTTATCTCATTTTTTCTATGGGGTTATCTGAGAATGAAGACATTGAATCTTAGCAGTTAAGTAAACTATACCGTCGCACATGTAGGCAGGGGCAGAGCTGGGACTTGAGTCCTCATGTGTTTCATTCAAGAGCCTGTCTCTGTCTTTAGTTCTGCTGCCAGTGTAAAAAGATTCATCTGGTAGCATTCGCTTGGGGAAAAATTAGGAGGGGGAAAGGCTGGGAGCCAAGTAGCAGTCTGGGGTACAAAGTGTGAGGGACCTGTTGGATTGAGTTGCACTCTAAAGTTTTCACATGTCACCCAGCACTATTTTTCCATTTACAAACTGATCCATACATTTCCCCCAGCACCAGCATCTAAGAGTCGGTACAGAAAAGCAAGCAACCAGAGCTTGTTGATGGCTTGAACCCTCAGCATAATTGTTAAGAAATAAATTAGTGGTGATAACCCCACCAAGCAGAGAGCTAGCCATAAGGAAACTCGAAATGAGTAAGTCTGGGTTGGAGGCAGATGTGGCTGTTGACTGAGGAGGGATTTCATGGTGGGACAGTGGGGGAGAAAAGGATGTTTAAAGCGAAGAGATCAGAGCCCTCAATTTCACCCAGAACATTTGAATGTCAGAGATGGAGAGAACAGGTTCTCAACTCAGCACAGTCTCACTCCCAGGAAATACATGGGACTTTTCAACAGTCCTGAGACTGGGGATGTTACAGGCATTTAATGGGCAGGACCTGGGGGAGTCTGAATGTCTCGCATTGTACACATCAGTTCCACACAATAAACAACTGTCCCTTCCAAAATGCCAATGGCCTCCTTCCTGGGCACTAAAGATTCTGAGGTTACGCAGAGAGTTACTGGCAGAGATAGGATGGATTCCAGTGTCATTGCGTTTCTCCCTTATATTTGTTCCTTCTCTGTCCCCAAACCCCATCCAGGATGAGAGGAGACAGCCCACATGGTCACCAGAGCAGCTTTGAATGAGAAGACAGATACGCCAAAGGGAGGCCCCAGCAGGGCACTTTCATGCAACCCACACTCCCAGGCTTTCTGTAATGTAGCTGATGTCCAGGGGGCAGACAGAAGAGCACCAAGCTCTCAGACATCACATGGCCACCTACTGGGTGCATGCCTGACCTCTTAGTGCCTGTAACTGCCAATACGACAGCGTGAGCAAGGATTTTATTTGTCACTGTAAGAAATGCCCCGAGAATGCTTGCAGGATGTGTCAAATTCCATGTGGATTATTTTTGAGGGATATGCAGGTAATGCATGTCCCAGTGGCTTGAATAGAATTGTCCCTGGAAAGGGTTTCAGAAGACAAATCTAGGAACTCTGGCCAAGAATCAGGAAGAATATTCATGGGTGTGGGAGCAATGAATTCTGATTAAGGTCCTCTAACCGCAAGCAGTACAGGAAGGTGGTTCTTTAAGTCTGTGCCCTATTACCAATCTTCTTAAAAATCCAGTTGAGGTTATGTATTTACCCAAAATTAGCTGCATAAGCTATGTAAATACCACATTTATTTGCGTTGGGATGGAATTATGTCAGCTCAGAACAGTGGCACTGGTTATTTCACGCTGATCAAAAGGCTCTGATTGGCAGCCATGTGTCTTCTTTGGGTTTTAAATCAAAAGGAGATAAATTATTTTTTCATGAATGTGGTTTTCATTCTTCCTACAGTATTTATTGAGTATTTAATTCTGTGCCACGCCCTCTGCTAGATCCTAAAATAACCACAGGAGTTTTTGTTGGTGGGAAATGAAACAGGCCCCTGGATGGGTATCTAGAGCCACTGCAGCCTTTGGGCGCTCTGCAGATGCTCTGCGGGCCTCACAATGGTCTTCTGCAATACTGTGGACCATGCCATAAATGGAGAAGCAGTGGGGAATTAGAGGGTGGACCAAGAATGAACCAGTGAGACATATGGAGGGAAACTGGGCAACACAGAACAGTGTGTGACTCACTGGCTCTGGGGGAAAATGGCATTGTTTAATCACCCCTCAGGCTCTTGCTTCCAAGAACATCAAGAGGAAGAGATGATGGGGACCTGGACAAGGGCAGCTCCCAGAGGGTGTGCAGCAGGCTTAGGCTTCTAGGAAATAAGCACCTATGATAAAAGCAGAACTCTGAAGGTCTGAGTCCGAGGAGTCCTCTTAGCACTAACAGCTATGTTGAGAGGCAAGTCAGAGAAGGAAAATTAAGCTGGAAAGTGACAGCCCCAAATAATCCACAATGATGGGATTTTCTGGGTTATTTTTATTTCCAATTTAATATATGCAGAAGAGGCCAGGCATGGTGGCTCATGCCTATAATCCCAGCACTTTGGGAAGCTAAGGCAGGCAGATCACAAGACCAGCCTGGCCGACATAGTGAAACCCCATCTCTATTAAAAATACAAAAATTATCTGGGCATGGTATTGGGTGCCTATAGTCCCAGCCAGCTACCCAGGAGGCTGGGCAGGAGAATGGCTTGAACCTGGGGGGCGGAGGTTGCAGTGAGCCAAGATCATGCCACTGCACTTCAGCCTGGCTGACAGAGTGAGACTTTGTCTCTCTCTCTCTCTCTCTCTCTCTATATATATAGATATATAGATATATGTGTGTGTGTGTGTGTATGTGTGTGTATGTATATATATATATATATGCAGAATAATCAGCATGACAGAAGTCAAGCTAAGGGGCATGGATTTCCATTCAGGGTTGCTGGAGAGCATGTGAGTCATGTGACCCAGGTGCCATATGAGGTCCTGGGGTCAAAAGCACATAAAATCATCAACACATAAGGCAAGTCCTTTTCATCTTACTCCCAATAACAACAATGTGAATTGAATAGTGTATAGTGCTTTACGATTACATCTATAGGCAGATGTGCATTTTATACATAATGCTTTAATTACAGACATATTCACATTATATTTTAGAAATTCTATATGACAGAAAAAAGAAAAATCCCTGCAGTCTTCCTACTTTATGCTCTTGGCATTTTCTTCTAGGCTTTTTCCCCTCTGTATATCATTTTTACATAATTGTAATCAGGGAATCTACATTAAAAACATATTTTTTAAAGATAGAGATGGGGTCTCACTGTGTTGCTCAGGCTGGTCTCAAGCTCCTGCACTCAAGTGATCCTCTGGCCTCAGTCTCCCAAAGTGCTAGGATTATAGGCGTGAGCCACCCCTCCCAGCCAGGGCAAACTCATTTTATCACTTCATTCCCCACACCAAATCCTATACCCACTTAACAGATCATCAATTTAGGTAAGTGACTTAATTTGCCAAAAATCGTGCAAGTAGAAAGTGACAAAGATGGGATTTGAATCGAAATCTCCTTATATTGAAGCCCATGCAATTTCTGATAAAGCTCCATGTTATGTCCTCATATCCAAGGCCACCCTAGATATAAGTGCAATGGGTGATTGCTGACGGCATGTGATTGAAAGGTCAGGCAAATACCCTATATTAGCCTCCCTTCTATGGGTGCATTCCATGCTTAAAAGTCTCACCATTATGTCTATCCTTCAGCTCAGGCATTGCCTCAGGGAGTCTCTGTTAAAATGCACCAAGCTTCTGGCCCCCATTCAACTACACTGAAAGAAATTCCTTACCTTTTGCAATACCGCTCTTGTTTTCTTTACACTTTCATTCTCCAGTGCTTTGTAAATGTTGCGTATTACTTTTAATTTTAGCTTTATGTTAAATCTGTTATGTTTATATTTCGCTACCTTAAGAATAAAAGAGTATCGAATGATTTTGTGTGAGATGAGAGGTCTAGCAACAAACCTCTCTCTACAAACCAGGGAAGGTTTTGTCAAGAATTACCTGGGTTTTCATTTCTGGATTGTCGTTACTGGGCTCTTTCTTACATTATTCATTCAACAAATATGTATTGAGGATCCCACAATGTACACTATGCAAGGCGCTAGGGATACAGTGACGTTCTTACAAACATATACCCTAGCCTCAAGATATTTGGCATTTGCATTTAGATTTATAAGTATGCCAACTATAACTAGATAGTGACTCTAAATTCTGGTGTTTTCTTTGTTCACGACCATCATTGATACCGCATGATTTTTGGATTTGATTTCTTTAATTTGATTTTTTTTTTATTAGCTAGAGTACTTCTTGGAGTCATTGTTTTTCAGAAAAGCTCATGGTATGTTTTTTGTTGTTGTTGGTTTTGTTTTTTGTTTTTGTTTTGAGATGGAGTCTCCCTCTGTCACCCAGGCTGGAGTCCAGTGGTGCAAATCTCGGCTCACTGCAACCTCTGCCTCCCGGATTCAAGTAATTATCCTGCCTCAGCCTCCTGAGGAGCTGGGATTACAGGCATGTGCCACCAGGCCCAGATAATTTTTGTATTTGCAGTAGAGTTGGTATTTCACCATGTTGGCCAGGCTGATCTTGAACTCCTGACTTCAAGTGATCTGCCCGCCTCGGCCTCCCAAAGTGTTGGGATTACAGGCGTGAGCCACCATGCGCCATAGTATGTTTCTTAAGTCCTTCCTTAGGCATCTGGTTTATGGTAGATGCAGATGCTAGACAGCCCTGTCCAGGATCAATAGTTGAATTGTGTTTGTGTTGTGGGCGGACAGAGCCTGCCTGAAAGGTGCTATCCCCTCTCCAGTGCTTTTCACATACTCAGTGTGAACTTTTCTCCCTCTGGTCTGGCTGTCTAAGCACAGACTCCCACATGGTCCACTGACACTCTACACTCTGCCCATCCTCCCCAACTGGGTCTTTCATCGTAGATCCACGCTCAGCTCCTTTCTAGATTCACATTCTCCAGTTGGTTATCCAAACCCTTGAGTTGCCTAAAGCCCATCATGAAGCAAGCCAACCAGCCCCAGGTTCCCACCCTTTCTGATCTGTTCTGTTCTCCTGCCTCCCCACCGCCCGCCTCTGACAGCAGGACCCTAAGGGAGTAGACAAGCAGCTCTCAGTTTTAACTGATAGAAAAGGCCAGTGAACTTTAGGCTTCAGTGGGGGAGGGGATAGGTGTGCCTCTGTGTGTGTAGGGAATGGAGTGGGAGCACTCCTATGTGTGTGTAGGGGATGGGGTGGGAGCACTCCTATGTGTGTGTAGGGGATGGGGTGGAAGTGTTCAGATGTGGGGCTTCATGTGTGTGCGTGCATATGTAGGTAGGAAGGGGGCGGGTGTATGTGTATTCATGTGTCTTCCTAGAGGGACTAGAGATGTAAAACTCTGAAAAGAAAAATGAAACAATGTTTTAAATGGCAGGGAAGAATTTTTAGTATCCATCCCTCCCTAAAGAAAAACAGAAAAAGCAACCTTTTCCAGGCTGTCACATCTCTAAGTATAGCAAATGCTAATTTAATACACAAACCAAATTACACATGATGCATTATTTCTCAAGCTTAAAAAAAAAAAAAAATTTGGGCCGGGTGCGGTGGCTCGTGCCGGCACTTTGAAAGGCCGAGGCCAGCAGATCACCTGAGGTCAGGAGTTCAAGACCAGCCTGGCCAATATGGTGAAACCCTTTCTCCACTAAAAATGGCAAAAATTAGCCAGGCACAGTGGCAGACACCTGTAATCCCAGCTACTTAGGAGGCTTAGGCAGGAGAATCACTCAAACCTGGGAGGTGAAGGTTGCAGTGAGCCAAGATCACACCACTACACTCTAGCCTGGGCAACAAGAGCAAAACTCCATTTCAAAAAACAAAACAAAAGCAAACAAAACCGGTTTGGTTCCCTAAGTGACATTATAAAAATTACACTTTACATGTTGTATAATCCCCCAAAATTTCTATTCCTCCCCCCAACAAAAGCAGTTTCATTTCTCCCCATCTGTGTCTTCAGAATCTCTGGGAATTGTGTGTTTCCAAATGAGAATCTCCAGGTAAGTAGGAAATAATATAAAGATATCAAAGGGAGCAGAGGAGACAATCTTAGGGGTTCTTGAAAAATTAAGCCTTTCTTTAATTATGATCTTAATAATTAAATATGTTATTATTTAAAAGCAAGAACACAAAGGATCTGAGTTTTTCCATTCCTTCTATATAGTTGGTTTAATGTAGACACTAGTCTCCTTCCTTTATCTCTCTCTTATCTTTTTAATTTATTTGCCCCTTGTTCCTTTTTCCTGTTCAACTACCTTATTCCCTGAACCTCAGCTTGTCAATCTTCGTTGCTCTATTTTAAAAGTTATCAATCAGCCCACATCCTCCTACAGGAAAAATGGGGTTAAAATGGCCTAGTCCAATGAAGAAGACAGCCACTTGGCCCTTGGGTTTCTTGTATAGAACCAAAGTGAAATCTAGCTATTAAGCACCCATCCAAGCAAAAATGCAAGACACTTCCACTGCCCCTCCACCTCTATTCAACAACCTGACCAGTATGGACAATATTAGACCAAACTTCTCCATCTTTGATAGGTACTTTAGAATGAAGTAACTCACTAAAGAAGGACAGCTTCCCATAAAAAGCAATATTTGGATTTGATCGCAACTTAAAGGAACTTATTTTTTTCCCTGGGAATAGGGACACACAGTGTGCAACATGGATGAACCTTGAGGAAGGTGAAATAAGCCAATCACAAAAGACAAGTACTGTATGATTCCATTATCTGAGGTACCTAAAGTAGTTAAATTTATAGAGACAGAATGTAGAATGGGGTTTTCCAGGGGCTGGGGTGAGGAAGAACGGGGGAGTTAGTGTTTAATGGGTACAGAGTTTCAGTTTTGCAAGATGAAAAGAGTTCTGAAGATTGGATACGCAACAATGTGAATCTTAATACCACTGATGTGTACACTTAAAAACAGTTAGAATGGCCAATTTTATGTTATGTGTACTTACCACAGTTAAAAATATTTTTTAAAAGTTTGAGTATCTATTAGTTTTCCATAGGCTTGTAGTCTTAGAATTAGGAGAGGTAATTGGAGGTCACTTGGTCTAATGTTTCTCAAACATTTTTGAGTGAAACTCACAAAAAGTGCTACATTTTATATCATGATCCGGTATGTATATGTCATGATATGGACAGATACAGACATATATGTTTATGAATTCAGACATATATGTACATTTCTACACACAAATATACACATAACTGATACGTAACTAAAGACAGCATAGGAAGCATTATTTGTCCCACTATATGAGATGTGCTCTCATTTTTTCCTACTCTATCTTATTTCATTTTATTAAATAAATTAACAAAATTAACAAAATACCATTTACAATCCATAAATTGATTTCACTACTAATGGGTCTCAGCCTGCAGTTAAAACACTAACCTAGACCAATCCCTAACATAATGTAAAAATCTCCTCCAAGGCCTCCCTGCTGGGTGGCCATCTAACTTCTGTTCTGCTTGAATGCCTTCAGTGATGGGGAACTCACTCCCTACAGGGCAGCGTGCTCTATGGTAGACTCATCTAGCATTTGCAGATCCTGCTTACTCCAGAGCTTTTCCAGGAGTGGCCTGGGTGGAGCTGGGAATACCAGGAGGGCTGGGACAAGCTGACAGGTGCTCCGTGGTTTCCAAGAAGGGTGAAAACACAGCTCATAGCAATGAGCTGTGTTTTCACCAGCTCATTGGAATGAGCCAGAGACCGGGGCAGCATTGCTGGGAGACTCTGGCTTCCTTCTATGGAGCTTCCTTTTCCCCTCTGCCTTCTCACCGCTCCAGCACTATGATTATATCCTCATCTGAAGGATGATCTCATTCTCCTAGCACCCGCCTGTGGGAGAGGTTTCCTCCCGCTAGGAGGCGGGGGGGCTCAGCCTCAGGTTGAGACAGATTCCCCCATAGTGCCTCTCAACCTCCCACCCACCCCTCGAGCCTTAGCAGGCCACCTCTGGCCATCCCCACCTTGTATTCTCTTGGTCTTGATACAGGGGGTATACCTTCCTGGGGTATTCAGACAAGGGTGCCTGAACATTCCTGACCTCTTCCTCCCACCCCCATACACACACACACACACACACACACACACACACACACACACACAGAGCATTCTGAAGACTAGCCCATGTTCAGGACAAGACTCCACCACACCTGACTGTGTCTTCCTGGGAGAAATAAAACAAAGGCAGCACCACCACGTGGGGACAGCTTGCCACTGGACAGCAAAACCCTGGGTCCCAGGATAAGAAATGAATGATGCCTAAACTCCTGGCAAGGATGGTGGGCTGACTGAGGAGCGGGGCTGGCCAGGGCCCCAGTCACGGACCAGGGCGTGGCAGTTCTGGGTGTCTGCAGTTTTCAGCTTTGAAGCCAGCCACCTCTGGCCAGGTAGGATCAGGCTGACCTCAGGGTGGGGCGGGGCCAGGAGGAGGTGATGATCTCATTGCATCCTTAGAACCAAGAGAAGAAAGTAACCCATGCATAAATAGAGGCAAAGGATAAGATGTGTGATAAAAATGGGAATGGGAGACAAGAAAAGCTATGTCTGAGGAAGAAAAGGTAAAAACACAGGAGAGCATCCCACTTGAAAGGGATCTTCAGGTCACAGCCAGCTGCAGGGGCAGCCAGACACCACACAAAACCTTTCTCCCTAAGCAACAAAACACTTTTATGCAGAAACAACTCACGATGGTATCTGACAATTCCCACTCATCCTGCCTCTCCTGAGCTCTGGAATAAAAATGACACCCGGAGCCCACCCTCACCCCTTGGCCGAGTGCCATTCTTTTTGCCTCACCCTATTTACCCCAAGATCTCACAAAGTTTAATTGATTGAGTAAAACCAAAGGCAACACAATAGGTGTTAGACCCCCTCGCTTCTCCCCACTGTGGCTGCTGTCTTGCTTTTTCTTTTGCCTGAAAAGCCTCGAATTAGTTGCATTTTATTTTTACTTACGTGCAGTCCAGTTAGAAGCGAGCTGCTCTCTTCCTCACTCCCTCAATTAGTGGTATCCTGGGCTTCTCTCAACATCAGCACCACTGCTCGCTCTCGCCATGACATCACCTCCAAGCTCTGTGATTGGCCAGCAGTGGGTTGCTTGGCAATTGGACAGTCTCCTCTGGTGGAGCAGGGATTGCCTGAGTGAGTAACTCTTAGCAGGCCAGGGAGTGGAAGATGATGTCAGACAAAGAGCCTGCTTTCTCTGCGCCTGTGGAGCCGGAGAACCAGAGGGTGAGGGTGGAGAGGAAGAAAGGAAGAGGGAGTGGTACAGGAAAGGTTGGGGGTAACGCACAGCTTGTGAGCTGGGGGATAATGAATGATTTCCAGAATCTTTAGGTCTTTTAAATCTAGGGGTGAGAGAATACGGAATCCAGAGAAGAAATAAAAAAGAACAGATGAACCCTAAAAATAGCTTCCTGGAGGGCTTGGTGCCTGTTTCCAGCCCTGTCAGAAGGGCTGGTGGGTTTGAACGATGACTCAGAAGGCGTGGGGTTCGGGGGGCTGCAAAAACCCCAGGCTTGGGAGCTGATAAGAGCCCTGCACTGGAGTCTCTGGAGAGTAAGGCTTCCCTCTGGCCCCTTTTGCAAAGGTATCAGCCACATCTGTGCTGTGGCGTTGACCAACACTAGTGGGTCCTCACTGCCCCTCCCATCCAGCCCACCTGGGCCTTCCAGAGGGAGCCACAGGTAGGAAGATGGAGGGGTCATTACAGTGGTGATTCCTAAATATGGTGGATTTTTAAAAATTTCAATAGGTTTTTGGGAAGCAGGTGGTGTTTGGTTACGTGAATAAGTTCGTTAGTGGTGATTTCTGAGATGCTGGTGCACCCATCACCTGAGCAGTGTACACTGTCCCCAGTGTGTAGTCTTTTATCCCTCACTCTCCTCCCACTCTTTCCCCCCAAGTCCCCAAAGTCCACTGTATCATTCTTATGCCTTTGTACCCTCATAGCTTAGCTCCCACTTATAAATGAGAACATACGATGTTTGGTTTTCCATTCCTGAGTTGCTTCACTTAGAAAAATGGTCTGCAATTCCATCCAGGTAGCTGCAAATGCCAGTATTTCGTTCCTTTTTTTTTTGAGACGGGGTATTGCTCTGTTGCCCAGACGGGAGTGCAGTGGTGCTATCTCAGCTCACTGCGACCTCTGCCTCTCGGGTTCAAGCAATTATCCTGCCTCAACCTCCTGAGTAGCTGGGAATATAGGCACGTGCCACCACACTCAGCTAATTTTTTGTATTTTTAGTAGAGATGGGGTTTCACCATGTTAGCCAGGATGGTCTCCATCTTCTGACCTCATGATCTACCTGCCTCGGTCTCCCAAAGTGCTGGGATTATAGGCATGAGCCACCAAGCCCAGCCTATTTCATTCCTTTTTATGGCTGAATAGTATTCCATGGTATATATATTCTACATTTTCTTTATCTACTTGTTAATTGCTGGGCATTTAGGCTGGTTCCATGTTTTTGCAACTGTAAATCATGCTGCTATAAACATGCATGTACAAGTATCTTTTTCAAATAATAACTTCTTTTCCTCTGGGTGGATACCCAGGAGTGGGATTGTTGGACCAAACGGTAGACCTACTTTTAGTTTTTTAAGGAATTTCCACGCGGTTTTCCATAGTAGTTATACTAGTTTACATTCCCATATGGTGGAATCCTGAGAGGAGGTGATGTGTCAGTGACAGTGGCTTCTGTACTTCCCTCAGGGAATGGGGGACCCACTAACATAACCTTCACAGGCTGTTGCCCTCAGCCAGTGAGCTGGAGAGGGCAGATGAGGCAGGAGAGGAACCAGGCAGCTGTGGAGCGAGACCCCCTCCTCCAGAACACCTCTCCAGATTAAAGCCCCCTAAGACGTGTCCACCATCCTCACATTTCATCACTCAGCCTTGCCTCATTTGTTCTTCTTGGAGGGGGAGGGGTAATTTTATGTGGCCGAATATGTGCAACATAACACTCACCATTTTAACTTTTTTTTTTTTTTGAGAGGGAGTTTCACTCTTGTCACCCAGGCTGCAGTGCAATGGTGCAATCTCAGCTCACTGCAACTGCCACCTCCCAGGTTCAAGCAATTCTCCTACCTCAGCCTCCTGAGTAGCTGGGATTACATGCACCTGCCACCATGCCTGACTAATTTTTGTAATTATAGCAGAGGTGAGGTTTCACCATGTTGGCCAGGCTGGTCTTGAACTCTTGACTTCAGGTTATCCGCCTGCCCCAGCCTCCCAAAGTGCTGGGATTACAGGAGTGAGCCACTGTGCCTGGCCCTCACAGTGAGGTGCAGCCCGCTGGCCTTATGTGCACACACACTGTTATGTAGCCATCACCGCTTTCCATCTCCAGAACGTTTGCATCTTCCCCAATATTCATATGTAACCAGTGAGTAATAACTCCCCTTTCCAGCTAACCCCAATCTACTTTCTGTCCCTGTGAATTTGCCTATTTTAGGCACCTCGTATCAGTGAAATCAAATAGTATTCTCCTTTTGTGTCTGGCTTCATTCACTTGGCATAATGTCTTCAAGGAGCAGCCATGTTGTATCGTGTGAGAATTCCAACACTGCTCCTCACCATTTTTTTTAACAAAGTCTTGCTTTGTCACTGAGGCTGGAGTGCAGTGACGTGATCATGGCTCACTGCAACCTCTGCCTCCCCAGTAGCTAGATTATAGGCATGAGCCTGTAGGCTCATGTGATCAGGGTCAAGTGATCCTCCCACCTCAGCGCCCCCAGCAGCTAGACTACGGACATGCGCCACCACACCCAACTAATTTTTTGTAGAATTGGTTTTCACCATGTTGTCCAGGCTGGTCTCAAACTCCTTGGCTCAAGTGATCCAACTGCCTCAGCCTCCCAAAGTGCTGGGATTCCAGGCATGAACCAACACACCTGGCACCTCTCCTTTTTTAGGAGGGTTTGTTCACCCTCTACCACCATGCCCCTATTGACTAAGAACACGAATAATGACAAAAGTTGCCTTGAATTCAGTCCATGCTTTGAAGTTATTATTTTTAAACTACAATAGCATCAACAAGCATCTGAAAATCATAGTTAATGCATGGGTGTTGCGTGTTCACCCTGAAGACTCTGCTGGAGAGTAAGTAAATTCTCAAGTCCTGGTACGAGCCCCTCACCTGCACCCCACTGCTAGGACCTGCAGGCTGGCTTCTCACCACAGCACCTCGTTGGGATCCCCAGGAGACTCCATGTAGACACGTATCTCCAAGCCCCCACTTCACATCAGGAGGGGGAGGGCCCCAGTTAGGCTGCCAGGCCCTGGCCAAGGGGTAACCAGAATGAGGAATGACCCTGACAGCCTTTGAGGTTTTCAAAGCACACCTGTTCTGAATCTATGGCGTAATCCCCTCAGCAGGCCCGCAAGGACGGCAGGGACAAACACCGTACTGTTTGACATTCAGTGAGTGTCACCGAACAACACACTCATCATTCATGCCACATGCCACTAACCCAGGACCCTCAGCCACCAAGCTGAGCCATTTCAGAGGGAATCAGGACAACTAAGAATATCAGAAAGTCATTCGCTCAATATGTGGGGACAGTAGAGGCCACACTGTATACCAGGCTGGAATTTGGAGTCCAAGCAAACCTCAAATGCATGGCTGTCCTGGCTGTGAAGGGGGCCTCTCTCTCCTCCCCCAGTATCTTCCCTCCCAACCCTGAGAAGTCTGGAACTCCACAAATCAGCTGGCTCTGGAAAGTGAGGGATGGGGAGAGGAGGCAGTGGGTTGCCATGGTGATGGCAGCCAATCAGAGATCCTCTGCTGCTAGGGGAGGGGCAAGTTCAGTCGGAGTTCCCCCTCACCGACTGTGAAAGAGGGTGGGGCTGGAGCAGAGGGTGGGGGAGAAAGAGAAAGGACATCACTGCCTGACAGCAGAGACCAACGTAGGGGAGAAGGGTCACAGGGAGGGCTGCTTTATTTCTAGAATTACCTAGTTTCCATTTGAGTACTAGGCTGTGATAAACACACACACACACACAGTACATCTCACAAGTGCCCTGTGAGAAAGGGATTACCCACCCTATTTATAAAAGAAACAGACTCCGCCAGGCGTAGTGGCTCACGCCTATAATCCCAGCACTTTGGGAGGCCAAGGCAGACGGATCATGAGGTCAGGAGTTCGAGACCACCCTGGCCAACATGGAGAAACCCATGCTCTGCTAAAAATACAAAATAGCCAGGTATGGTGGTGCATGCCTGTAATCTCAGCTACTTGGGAGGCTGAGGCAGGAGAATCACTTGAACCCAGGAGACGGAGGTTTCGGTGAGCCAAGATCACAGCACTCCAGCCTGGGCAACAAGAGTAAAACTTTGCCTCAAAAAAAAAAAAAAAAGAGAAAGAAACAGACTCTGATAGGAAACGTAACTTCAAATAGCCTACCTGTTATGTAGCAAGGCCTAGATTTGAACTCTGGGGGCGGGAGTGCCGGAGATATTGGCAAGAGAGTCAGTAAGGTAAGCAGGATGGAGCCCACGGCCCCAAAGACCTCCCTGGGGCTTCCCTGAGATGGCTTAAAGCAATATATTGATGAAACAAGAGACACAGTGATGGTAAGAAAATGTATGAAGCATCAAGTCCATAGGACAAAGGGTAAGGAGAGACCAAAATCAGAAAAGAAATCAGCAAGGTCAAAACTAGGAGGCTCAGAAGGATGGGATGGCGATGAGGGAGCAGGTGGAGGAAAGGCGAGGTGGGCGCTGTGTTCCTCACATTGCAATATTCAAAGCCCCTGTGAGCCTTGCTGAGAAAGGTGGCCTGGCCCTGGCCCTGCCAAGCCAACTTTGGGTCAGACTCGTTGTTTGAGATCAGTCTACCAAATGCTGGACTTGAGTCAAAGGGGCATGGGACCCACACACACAGATCAGCAACATCACCTCTGGAGACATCACCTCTCTCATCTCAAGTTGCACTACAGCAACAATACTGGGCTGGGGTGTGTGCGGCCACTCCCTGAATCCCCACTCACTGCCTGGCTGCACCATGGGGACTCGATTCTTATATCTTGCCGAGGAATCCCAGGGCAGCCCCTGTTCAGTGACTTGACTCACCATACAATAACTCACACTCACAGCCTCTCAGGCACAAAGGAGGGGGCCCCTGATCTTCTCGGAGGTAGTTCTACCATAGGACCAGCTGGGAATTCACCCTGGGGACCCTCAGGGAGCCTGAGATCTCTTCCCAACCCTCAGAAAAAGTGGACCTACTCTCACATGGGAATTCAGAATATCTAATCCATACACGCGTATCTTTTCCACTCACACAGATGTGGTTTGTAAAAACTATAGAATGGCTGGGTGCGGTGTCTCATGCCTGTAATCCCAGCACTTTGGGAGGGCAAGATGGGCAGATCACGAGGTCAGGAGATTGAGACCATCCTGGATAACATGGTGAAACCCTCTCTCTACTAAAAGTACAAAAATTAGCCAGGTGTGCTGGCACGTGCCTGTAACCTCAGCTACTTGGGAGACTGAGGAAGGAGAATTGCTTGAACCTCGGGGTGAAGGTTGCAGTGAGCCGAGATGACACCACTGTACTTCCAGCCTTGGAAAGAGAGCAAGACTCCGTCTCAAAAAACAAATAACAAAACAGAACAAAAAACCGGTAGGGTGTGGTAGTTCACACCTGTGATCCCAGCACTTTAGGAGGCCTAGGCAGGTGGATCATTTGATCCCAGGAGTTCAAGACCAGACTGGGCAACATAGTGAGACCCCGTCTCTATCCATCAAAAAAAATAAAATAGAACAGTGACAATACCAAATGCTGGTGAGGATGCACAGAAACTAAATAGCTCATGCATTGCTGGTAGCAACAGAAAATGGTAAAATTATTTTGGAAAGTTGCTTGGCAGTTTCTTAACTAAACATATACTTGCCAGATCACCAAGCAACTGCACTCCTGGACATGATTCCAAGAGAAATGGAAAGATATTCACACAAAAATCTGTACGTAAATATCATCACTGTTTTATTCATAATAACCCAAACTGGAAACAATCAACAAGTCCCTCAATAGGGTGAACGGATAAACAAACTGTGGTTCATCCATACCCTGGAATACTAATTCGGTAATAAAAAGACATGAACTATTGCTAACACAGCAGCTGAGTGGACCTCAAGGGAATCATGCTGAGAAAAAGCCAGTTTCAAAAGGTCACAAAGTGTATGATTCCATTGATAGAATAATCACAAAAGGACAAGATTATAGAGATGGAGAACAGACTGGTAGCTGCCAGGAGCTAGGGGTGGTGGAATGAAGGAAGGGTGACTAAATGGCGCAGCAAAAATAACATGTTTGTGGGATGGAGCAGTTGTGCATCTGGATTGTGGTGGTAGGTACACCAGTCTACACATGGGATAAAATGACATAAAACTATAGGCGCACATTGTACCCATTCCCTGGTTTGATGCTGTACTACAGTTAAGTAACGTATAACCACGTGAGGAACTGATGCATGGCACGTGGGACCTCTCCGTACTATCTTTGCAACTTCTTCTGAATCTGTAATTACTTCAAAATAAACAGTTACCAGAAAAGAAAAGGGAGAGAAAGGGGGAGTTGGGAATACTTTATGGAACCCAAAACAGAGGGTTCCTCCCAAAAAAGAAGAGTTAGGAAAGCAATCACGAATCAGTTCTTCCTCTCTCTCCCTCATTTGTTCTCTCTCTTCCTCTCTCTCCCTCTTCTCTCTTTCTCTCTCCCTCTTTCTCTATTCCTCCCTTTCTTTCTCTCTCTCTCTCTGCTTTTCTTTCTCTCCCTCTTTCTCTCTCCTTCTCTCTCCCCCTCTCTTTCTCTCTCTCCTCCTTTCTCTCTCACTCTCTCTCTTCCTCTTTCTTTCTCTGTGTCTCTCTTCTCTGTCTCTGCAAAGCTGTATCATTCATCTTTGCAGACCAACTTCTGTGCTGCTCATGCGTGTGGCTGCCTCTCAGCCATGAAGGATGCCAGTGCTTTTTGGTGGTGCTAGCATGTGTGCTCTGTGTGTGGCTGGTTTGTGTCGATCTAAAGACCCTGTTCTCCAGGCTTGAGGGTATTTTTGGCAGCACAGCATCTATAAAACCTTAACTGGCGGCCCGTCGATTTAATTTAGGGAGACTCTGTTTGCTGAAAGCTGTTTCTAGACAGCTTGCAAAGCTGAGCAGCTGAGCTGGGCCCTGCCTGTGGGGCTGCAGTTTCTTAGAAGGAAGCCCGAGGGCTGGGCCCAGGTTCTCTGCTTAATGGATTTCGCTTTAGGGTGCAAAGGGCAGTGTTCATTTTAGTTGGTGCATACAGAGAAACGCATTAGCTCTCTCTTAGATTTAATTCAAAACTCTCAGGAAAACAAAATCCACTAACCCTGCCTGAGCCTGGAGTTCATGCCTCTTCCCATGGCAGTGGGGTCACACAGTACGGATGTAACCCCCTCCAGGAATATGGTCACCTCCTCCTTTCCACACAGAGATGATGTCCTGATCCCAGGCAATGCCCCTTTCTCCTCCAGATCAGTCCCAGATGGATGGGTCTATAAAGCAAATGACAAAAACCTACCACCATTAGCCCACCTGATATAAAACACTGGGAGAAAGGCTGGCCAGTAGCCATAAAGCTTTCCCACTTAAACACAAAGAAGGAAGGGCCCTCAAGACAGCAGCCCCTGGGCAGGCTACTGGTGTTGAAACCACCTTTCCAAAAATTATATCAGTGAGAAAATTATGGCAGTGGGAGAGATCTGATCTAGCCAAACCCCATCTTGCCTTTGGCCCTGAAGTGGCTCTTGTTTCCAGGCTTAGGACAAGCTAACTTTAGGAGAGATTTAATTTATAGTTTAAATAATAATCAATAAATAGGCTGGGTGCGGTGGCTCACGCCTATAATCCTAGCACTTTGGGAGGCCGAGACTGGCAGATTGCCTGAGCTCAGGAGTTCTAGACCAGCCTAGGCAACATGGTGAAACCCCTTCTCTACTAAAGTACAAAAACTAACAAAAAACAGCCAGGTGTGGTGGTGGGCACCTGTAATCCCAGCTACTGAGGAGCCTGAGGCACGAGAATTGTGCATTGGGCAGGAAGGTCAGGCTGTTGCAGTATAAAGTATGAACTGCCTCCCACAGGACACGTGATATAGCTTGTGGCCGGCCCCTGCATGGTGACTCCAGCCGTCACCTGAGTGAGTTCCTTGGTGAGCCAGCAGAGCACTTTAGGCTCTGTCCACAGGGACAGTGCCGTTGTCCAGGGTCCTCCGGGCCCACCTCGGAAGGACCCTGAGAAGAAACTGGTTGTGGTCATGTGATGCCTTCTGAAGGCAGCTGGCAGCCTCCGGGCTGGGCCTGCAGCTTGCCTGAGGGATAAAGACACCCTGTGTTTGATTGGTTTGTGTCGATCTAAAGACCTCGTTCTCCAGGCTTGAGGTTTTTTTTGGCAGCACAGCACCTATAAAATCTTAACTGGCAGCCCGTCGATTTAATTTAGGGAGACTGTTTGCTGAAAGCTGTTTTTAGACAGCTTGCAAAGCTGAGCAGCCAAGCTGGGCCCTGCCTGTGGGGCTGCAGTTTCTTAGAAGAAAGCCCGAGGGCTGGGTTCTCCGCTTAATGGATTTTGCCTTAGGGTGTGAAGGGCAGTTGAGAAAGTACACTTTCACCTTGTTAGCTTGTAGATTATCTCAAACCTGGTCCCAAAGGGTACTTCACAGTGGGAGGCACCCCCCACCTTTTTCAGCAAGAGGGTGCAGAAGAATGGACTGGAAGAAGTTTGGAAGAATCAGGGTTTCCCAGCTCCCCCTGGCCTTTCCTGAATGTCCTTATTCCAACTGCCAGAGCCTCACTGTTTCATAATTGGTGCACCAAATTTAGTTCTGGATGTAGGTTGCTACAGAGTGTAACTGCTGCAGCTCTGTGACTCCTGTGATTAACTTCGAGAATTGATTCCAAGTGGTCTCAGATCCTATACTATGAGCAGAAAGGACTTCAGGAGCAGGGTTGCATAACTGACCTCGTTTGCCTGTTTTTCCTCATCCACTTTAAGCCTGACAGCCTCAGACTTGACCCATGCTCTTTACTGAAATCCCAGAGAGTCACCAGCACGGCCTGATATCCTTCAACATGGCTTTACAATCCCCTTAAGCCTCAGTCTCAGTAGAAAAACTGTCCAAGTTCCAAAAACTTGCATACTGATTTCACCAGCTGTTTCCGTCTGTACTTCACTGACAGGCAGCCAGCTTCCCCAGCCCAGAATGATGGGATCCTATTGTCTCCACGCCCTGAGACGGGTCAGTTATGTGGTTATGGGTGTTTCATTTCCTAGTGCCAGGTTGCATCTTATTCAGAGTTCATTTGGCTGCAAATTAACAGGCATCTACTCCAAATTACCATAAGCAAAAACAGGAAATTAATTCATGTTTAGAAAGATATCACAAAGAAACCAACGCAAAAAGAACAGCTGGCTGGAACCAGGAATCAACAGCAGCAGCAGCACCTGGGAAGTCTCTCTCTCTTTCTCTCTTTTCTCTTTCTCTCTCTCTCTCTCTCTCTCTCTGCCTCCCTCTTTCTCCCTCTCTTTTTCTGTTAGATATAGTGAATTATATCTAGTTTCTCTTCAAAGAATCAGTATGTTATTACGTTCAGCTCTCTTATTCTTTAATTCTCTATTTTAAAGTTGTGCTTCCTTGTAGTTTCAGTAAACAACCTTTCCCACCAGTTTTAATCAGTAGTTCATATCTGTTTCCCCCATCCCCTACACCGTCCTGACTCATCCGGGTCACCTGCTCTTGTCACCTACTTTGATCCCTGCTTACCTGTTCTGACCTGCTCATAATCATCCTTCCCGCCAAACTACCCATGCTGCCACTCCCGCTCGTACCCCTGCTCCCTTTAAAATAGCCAATTTGAATTAGACTAGACTGTGTGGTCTAACCCTAGCCAATAGGAGAACGACACAGCAGTAGGGGCGACCCTCCATTAGGCATAAGTGCCCCTTCCCCTCCCTGTCCAGGTGTGTGCTCACCATTGTTCCAAATGTGAGCCACACCCTTCCATAGAAGTAAATTGCCTTGCTGAGGAAATTTATATTTGAGTGCTACTTCTTTTGTGGTATCGAAAATTCTACTTATAACATCTCTTTCTCCCACCCCCCACCTTATTCTGCATCTGCATCTCCCATCTCCATGACAGACCCCCTCTCTGCTTCCACGCAGTGGCCATCCCATGTTTCCTGGGATGACAGAGAAACAGACCTGCCCTCGCTCCATCCTGATTTCAGAATGTCCAGGCAAGAGAATCCGTCTGGCTCACTTTAGGTCAGGTGTGTGAGTCTTTGCCAAGGATTTTGACCAGGGGGGTGGACTGCATTGTGCAAATCTGCATGGGGTAGGGGTCCTGTTCTGGGGGAATGGTAATGGAGAGCCCAGCAACCACCCCACATGTGTGCTCCATCAGGGTCAGCAACTAGCAAGCAAACAGTAATACTGTGCTCACTACAAAAATGTCTGAACATAAGTTCCTTGCCAGTCGTGGAACACTTTAATTGGGTTTTAGGCAAGCTGGGGGATGGGAAAATGATTTATGAGCATCCTGACCTCTAGCACTAGAGCTGCCTCTCCCCACTGCAGAATCCCCAGGGGCTAAACACCCCTGGAGATGTCACAGCAGGGTGTGAACAAATGAGTCTTTTAATACGGATTGTCAAAAGGGCTAGCGACTGGGGAGGGGAGGGGAGAGGCCACCTCTTTCCGAGCTGTCCAGTTCTGTCTGCTGCATGCTTTTGTGTGCCAAAGGTGCTGGAACCAGGGAGTTGGAATCAGCCCGGGGGTCACCCTGCCCTGGAGTCACATTCCCACCCTGCTGCACTCAGAAGCACAGAGAGATTGATTGATAAGGAAGGGGCCGACTGGCCCACCTTCCCCAGCCCCCTGGAATTTAGATTTAAGGACAGTAGGGACTTGGAAAATCAGAAAGTAGGTTTTAAAAAGGGGTGGAATAGAAGAAAATGCATACAGTCCCTCTGCAGCTGCTAATAAAATGCCGCGGCGACTCTTACACCTTTTCCTTTGTAGTTTAGGGTCAGACTTATTCTGCTCAATGGGTTCAAAACTAGTTTCAGATATAATACACCAAATGCAAGCACAGCAATTTTTTTTTTTTTTTTTTTTTTTTTTTTTTTTTTTTGAGACAGGGTCTCTTGCTCTGTTGCCCAGGCTGGAGTGCAGTGCCAGGATCACACTCATTGCAGCCTCAACCTCCTGGGCTCAAGCAAGCCCCCTACCTCAGTCTCCCAAGTAGCTGGGACCACAGGTGCACAGCATCATCCCCATCTAATTTTTGTATTTTTTTTAAGAAACAGCATCCCGCTTAGTTGCCTAGGCTAGTCTTCAACTCCTGGGTTCTTCAATTCCTGGGTTAAAGCAATCCTCCTGCCTTGGCCTCCCAAAATGTTGGGACTACAGGGGTGAGCCACCATGCTTGGCCTTCCTGACTCTTTCTGTTTGACTCAGATAATAGAATATCCTCTTTTCTAAGACAGCTTCAGTTCAGTGATCAACACGTCCCACGGAGACTTCCAACTTTGATGTTACCAATCTGGCCCCCGTCTAGCCTGGGCATGTTTGGGGCTGGGGCCAGCTCCTTTCTGCCCCCTCCTGCCCCATTTGCCAGAGTGGGGATACAGGGGATAGGGAGGATAGTGAGGGAAAGAAAGGTTGTCCAAGGCTGTGATAGTCATGATGACGACCTTGGCGTTCTCTGGGCCTTCCAGGTGTTTAGAGCTTACTTTTCCCCTTGTAGTACTTTGGAGAGTTCTTCAAAGAGCCTCCCTCCACCTGCCACCCATTTCTTATTTTTATTTACGTAAAAAAATTTTTTTTAGAGACAAGGTCTTGCACTGTCACCCAGGCTACAGTGCAGTGGTGTGATCATCGCTCACTGCAGCCTCGAACTCCTGGGCTCAAGTGATCCTCCCACCTCAACCTTCCAAAGTGCTGGGATTACACACAAGCCACATCTGGTCCTCAGGGCACTGTCACATACCCTTTGTTCTGACAAAGCTTGCAGACTGTCCCTGAGGCAGCAGCCTCCCTTTCCTCTGCCATCAGAGCAGTCAGCCAAGCATGAATGCTCCCTGTTGAATTGCTCAATCAATGGTCGGATGGTGGCCCACTGTGGGATAGCAAGCATTCCCAGTAGTTCATTCATGTTGGAGGAAGAGAAAGACATGTCTTTCATTCTCCACGGTTGTGGAAGCTTGAGCTTGGGGTGGAAAGGAATTGGAATGGTGGGATTGGGAAGAAGGGTGGGATCAGAGCATGCCAACAATACCCATCAAAGAAATCCACCGTCCCTGGGCACACTGGCTCACATCTGTAATCCCAGTACATTGGGAGGCCATCGTCGGGGAATCACAAGGTCAGGAGTTCGAGACCAGCCTGGCCAACATGGCGAAACTCCATCTCTACTAAAAATACAAAAATTAGCTGGGTGTGGTGGCACTTGCCTGTAATCCCAGCTACTTGGGAGGCTGAGGTTAGGAGAATCACTTGAACCCAGTAGGTGGAGGTTGCAGTGAGCCAAGATCGCACCACTACACTCCAGCCTAGGAGACAGAGTGAGATTCCATTTCCAAAAAACAAAAGAAAGAAAAAGAAAGAAATCTGCCCCATAACCTCAGCTCTGCCTTTGGTTTTCCAATTTCTTATAGGCTGCAGGAGAGAAGTCCACTGAGGTTTGCAAAACAGGCTGTGGGCCCTCCTTGCATATCCTGCTTTGGGGTCCCACTCTTCACTTTAGACTGTGGGAGTAGTGGGTGCTGTTTTCTTGGGATCTTAGCCTGAAACAATAAAAACAGCTGCTAGACACTGATTCGTGCACAGGCCAAGTCTTCTGCTAAGTTCTTGACATAGATTTTCCACAATAAACTGATCTGGTGGGAATGACTATTACCAGTTTACAGATGACAAAGCCGAGCCTTGGGGAGAGTAACTAACTTAGCCAAGGTCACATGGCTATATGGTGGGGGCAAATGATGAACTAGAGTTTTCTGACTGCAAGATTCTATGGTGCACTGGATACAGGAGTAAATACTTTACGTCGGTTGATATTATGAAAGTAAAATCCATGGTTGTGTGCCAGCCTTCAAGGAGTGTACAGTCTAGATAAGGCAGATGCTACCCCATGCTCCTTCTCCTCTGCTCATCCTGCCTTCCTCCTCACAGGAAGCCTCTGCCTTTCCCACCCCACCTCTCTGCTCCTCTCAGTTCTTGAGCTAAATGTTGTCCCTGCATTTGCACAATATATTTTACTCCCATTAGACTATGAGCTTCTCAAGTTCGAGGACCATGCCCTGTTATCCTCTTATCCTCTGCATGTATCTCAGTGCCTGGCAGAGGCTCAAACACAGTGAAATTTGGGAAGTCCCTAGCTCTTCAAAAGTCCAGAGAAAAGAAAGAAGGAAGACAGTGCATTGTCTCTGCTTGCTGCGTTTTTTCCCTCGGACTGGGTGGAGCATTTCAACAGAAACCCATGTGCAGTGCAGGTATCGGGGGATTAATCCAGCAGGGTTCTGAGCCCAGAATGTATGAAACATCCCAGGAAGAAGGAAACAAGAAGAGTACTCTCGGGGACAAAATTGTCGATGCCAGCCCGGCCAACATGGCAAAATCCCACCTCTACTAAAAATACAAAAATTAGCTGGGTGTGGTGGCAAGTACCTGTAATCCCAGCACCTTGGGAGGCCGAGGCAGGGAGAATCACTTGAACCCGAGAGGTGGAGGTTGCAGTGAGCCGACATCGCGCCACTGCCTGGGCAACAGAGCAAGACTCTGTCTCCAAAAAAAAAAAAAAAAAAAAACCACAAAAGCTGTAGATAGCCATTCCACGGTAACATAGAAGCAAACTGACTTTCTGCGCAATGCGTTTCCAGTTTTGAACACCTATCCTCCAGATGAGCTGTTAGAACCCAGACCACTGTAACTGAAGATCCACCTTCATGGACTCTGAGGGAGGTTATACAGGATTCTGTAGAGGAGCCTACAGTGCTGAGGATCTATTTCATTTTGGGTCTCTGTTGCTACAGATATTATGAAAATGGACCAGAATCAGAAAAAGAGATTGTCAAATTTCTTCCCTGTCACAGTCCATTGACTTTGTTGCTGTGGGTTTATAACTTACTAACGTTGTTATGATGTCTCAGAAAGAGGAGGGAGACCTAAGTCCAGTCCAGCATCTTGAACAGAAGGGCCTAACATTTATTTTCATCTTTGACACAGGAGTTTTCTTTCTAGGAATTTATCCTAATTGAATAGGAGTCCTAAAATAGAATGTATATCCAAGTGTGGAAGTGTGTCCATTGCAGTATTGCTTATAATACTGACCTGGGAATTTTTTTCTTTTTGAGACAGAGTCTTGCTTTGTTACCCTGGCTGGAGTGCAGTATCACAGTCTCAACTCACTGCAACCTCCACTTCCCAGGTTCATGTGATTCTCCTGCCTCAACCTCCCGAGGAACTGGGATTACAAGTATGCGCCACCACAGCCAGCTAATTTTTATATTTTTAGTAGAGAAGGGATTTCACCATCTTGGCCAGGTTGATCTCAAAATCCTGACCTCAAGTGATTCACCTGTGTCAGCCTCCCAAAGTGCTGGGATTACAGGTGTGAGTCACCATGCCCAGCCTTGTCCTGGGAATTTTAAAAGTGAATTATGATATATTCAGCACAAGTCATTGGAGCCAGTAAAACTGATGACATAGAGTTCCATAAAGGAAAGTGGTACACTTATGGAATGTCTATTTAGCTGAAAAGTTTTGCAGCCACTAAATTCTATACAATTGGAGATATTTAATACCAAAGAAAACTTTTCACAGTAAGTCAATAAAAAGGGCTACAAAAATGTAGTGTGATCTAATTTCTGTACAAATCTCATACTTTTGAATTTAAAGATATAAAAAGAAACTGCATAAAAATGTTTAATAGTATTAACTCTGGAGGGTGGAATTCTGGATGATTTTTTGTATATATTTCTGAATGAACATGCATTACTTTATGCATAAATATATGGTATATTATATATGGTATACCTATGGTATATAGTATATATTTTATATATAAGTATGTATATTTGTAAGTATGTACATTTAACTGTACTTTTATAGTTAAATGTATTTATATAAATTATATATAAATTTTTATATTTTATATATGTAAACATAATATTTATATAAATTATATATAAATGTTTAGATGGTAAATATGTAAATATATATTTGTATATACACCATATATAGTATATCTTTACATATATTTAAGGTGTATATATATGCATATATGTGCACATATACACACGTATGTATGTGTGTATATATACCTACATCTACAAAACCTGCCCCTCTCTGCCCTTACTCAGTTTATTTCCATTTCCACCTTCTTACTCCTCTGTCAAAGCATAGCTAAAGAGTTGAGGGAGGTTGTTTTTTTGCCCCTATGGCTTAGGAAGAGTTAATTAACTCCTAATTAACTCATTACAGTGGGAGGAGCAACTGAGTTCAGATTGGATAACAGTGACATCATGCCAGTAGCGGGAGCCAATAGCAGCTCCCCTGCCGACGAACTTTCTTAAGCCCCGGCTGCCTTAATGAGCCTCCTATACCGCTGAGTAGCGGTAGTTACCGCTCTAAACCGGGCCTACTCAGCCCCGCGAGCGCCCGCCCTGCAGCCCCGGACCTCCTGGGCCGTGCCTGGGCTGCGCCAAGCGAGGGCCCCTTCTCACTCTAGTTCCTCCCCCCAGCCTCCCTCTTCCACGGTGTCACCAGTTTCTCTCCGGGTGCCTTCACCCCTCGTTTCTCAGCAGGGGACTGCGTCCTGCTAATGAGTCTAGGCGGCGGCTTTCCTTTGTCCCCATATTTTGCTCTTCCTCTCTGTGGGGGACCCAACCCAGGGGTTACGCCCCTTCTCGCTGATGTTCAGGCTTCCTCATAGCCTCGCAGCCCTTAAAAGAAAACCCAGAACTTAAAGTATAATAATAAAAAAGAAAGAAAGAAAGAAAACCCTGTGTCAAGGGCACCAAGAAGCACCTACTAAGCTAAATCTAATGGACGGGCTGTTTCCCATACTGCGACCTTTTTTCTCACTGTAAATGTCACTCTTCTCATTCTAGAAAACAGAGGAGGAGGAGTTGGGGGCGGGTAGGGGTCAACAAACGTGTAAAGAGCATCCAAAGATATCCATGACTAACAATATCTAAAATAAGTTAGATTTTCAAATTTGGCATCGCACTGACTTTAGTTTTAGGTTTGGCTTTAGTCAGGTAAGCATTTCCTCATGTCTTCAAATACTCTTGTTTTTAATTTTAAGAGGCTTCGTAGCATTCCAGCATATGGAAAAACGTATTGAACTCCTCCCCTACCGTTGGATAGATTGTGTTCAACTATCTTCTATTTTAAATAATTCCATGAGAAACAATGATGGATCTTTGTACATATTTTCTTGTCCCAATATTTGAATATTTCCTTAAGATAAATCTTAGTGAAATTATCATTTTGTTTTCTTCCTAAAAATATTTTGCTTAACATTTTTCTTGTTATTCCAAATTAAATAAAAATCACTTTGTCTAATTTCAAAACCAGACCTCTAGGTATTTGGAGTTATGACCGCTTATTCTAATCAGTTTTTTAGATTTCAGTAAAGTTTTATAATTGTTTTAAACTTTAATTCAAGGTAGTTTTATATTTCAGTTGCTATTATGAATGGAGTCTTATTTCCAGTATGTTTTCTTTATGGATATTGCTAATATCAAGAGTGTTCATATTTATAAATTAATGTCATTTGAATTTACTTCACCAAGTCTATTATTATTCTGTCAGTTCTCTTGAGTTTCTAGGTAATCATTACACCACCAAACTTTCAGTGTATATCAAAAGAACTTGCCATACATACTTGATGGCTTTTTTTTTTTTCCAGGAAAAAAGTATCTCTTTATACCTCCTTTGCCCTTTTCCTGCCTGAAATTATCACCATCCGGTTTTCTTTCTGCTTGGATCTGTTTTATTAGAAACCAGACTCCTTGGTACTGTGATTCAGTTGATCATTTAGTTTGAGATATTTTTTATCAGCAGCTGATTATAGGGTTTTTTTTAATTTGACAATCTTAGTTTTAATAATATTTAGATAATTTGCATCTGCTGGCATAGCAATGGTGTCATTTTCCTTTATTCTCTTTATTTCATTTGTTGTCATTCTTCCTCCATAGATTATGTTTTATCCTTCTCTATGTTTTCATGTTTTGGAAGGAATGTATGCAATTTTTAAAGTCTCCTAGTGTTTTAGTGTCCCTGAAAGCACGCTTTCAACATATACTTTTCTCAATATCAGAAATACAGAATAAAACAGTATTTTTAAAAAGAATTCTGGGCCGGAGGCAGTGGCTCACACCTGTAATCCCGACTTTGAGAGGCTGAGGCAGGTGGATCACAAGGTCAAGAGTTCAAGATCAGCCTGGACAAGACCGTGAAACCTCATCTCTACTAAAAATACAAACAAATTAGCCAGGCACACTGGCAGGCGCCTGTAATCCCAGCTATTTAGGAGGCCGAGGCACAGAATTTGCTTGAACCTGGGAGGCAGAGGTTGTGGTGAGCCAAGATCGCACCACTACACTCCAGCCTGGTGACAGAGCTGTTAAGTGTGCTCTGAATGAAGAGACCACCTAAACAGGCTTTGTATAAGCAACAAGGCTGTTTATTCACTCGGGTGTGAGTGGGCTGAGTTTGAAAAGACAGTCAGTTGAGGGTGGTGGGAAAGGAGGTGGTTTTATAGGTTAGGGTAGGTAATGGAAAGTTACAATTTAGAGCAGTTTTTTGCAAGTGGGGGGTCGGGGGGGGCACTGTCACAGTGTCCAGTGTCACAAGGTTGACCTATCAGTTGAGGCAGGAACAGTGGTAGAATGTCATAAGGTCAGTTAATCAGGCCACAGGGTCCAGTGTCACAAAGTTGACTTATCAGTCGAGGTAGGAACAATGGTGGCATGTCACAAGGTTGGTTAATCAGGCACTACAGGAGCTAGCTATTCTTCTCCTTTTTCAGGTTTTCTGTTACCTTAGACTTTCTGGATCCAGGTGGCCATCTGGAGGTATATGTGTGGGTCCCGGGGGTCACCATGGCTTGACTATGGTGTAGTCCATGATGCAGTCAGTTCAAAGAACCTTGCAAGAGCAAAACTCCACTCTGTCCCCCAAAATAATAATAATAATAATTCTGTTCTTTTCCATCCCTTTTCCTCCATATGGGAATTTAAGAAACTTTATTTCCCTTGCCTCAAATTTTCTGGGTTTGGTTACTATAATCTGGAGTTGTATAAGATCACTGTTATTAAATTCTATTTAACATTATATATCTCCAAGAACAACTTTTGACATTTGCAACATAACACATATTCAATCAAATTATTCCAAGTGGGGTTCATTGATGGCACATTTTCTGAATCCTTGCATTTTGAAAATGTCATTTATCTTATCTTTGCACAACTTGTCTGGATATAAAATTCCGGATGATTCATAATCTTGCTCAAAATTCTGTACATATTTCCCATTATTTGTCTTTTGGCGAACCAGACTGATTTTTATTCGTTGGTTATTGCTAGGTTTTCGTTGTGTTGTTTTGCTTTGTAGTCCTGGATGTTAGTGGAATTTGTTTCCTATAATTCAAAGTATTTGCCATGAATGTGTTTGGATGTGACAAAAACTTCCCAATCTTCAATTCTATCAGTCATTTCAGTTTTAATTTGTTCTTATTTTTTTCCTATAATTTTTGTTAGACTTTAATCCTCCCCCTCCCTGTCTCTTCCCCTTTGTCCTCCCCCCTCCCCTCCTTTCTTTTTCCCCCTCTCCCTCTCTTCTGGCAATGTTTCTTAAATTTGTCGTCCACATTGACTACTCCATTTTTCTCAGTGTTGGTTACAGCTCTGTTCTGGACAGTCTCTTCCATGAGCTTCAAATCTGCTGTGACTTTCTCAGTTTCCTTGCAGTTTTGCTCTGTCTCACTCACTCCCTTCTCATATTCAGCCTTCTCTCCTCTTCCTCCCTCTGCTCCTGCTTAAAGAGATGACTCCTTATTAAGAATGCCAAAACTTCCTACCAGGTGCTGTAGATGGTCTTTTAAGGAGATATTTTCTTCCACAGAATCTTCAGGATAATTCCTCCCCTTTGTTCTGTGGTATTTTGTCATGCCCCCATGTTGTTTTTATTTTATTTATTTATATTAGAGACAGATTCTCACTCTGTCGCCCAGGCTAGAGTCCAGTGATGTACTTACAGTTCACTGCAGCTTCGAACTCCTGGGCTCAAGAGATCCTCCCACCTCAGCCTCTCGTGTAGCTGGGACTACAGACACACACCACCATGCCCAGCTAATTTTTAAAAAAAAATTTCTGGAGAGACGGGGGCTCACTTGTTGCCCAGGCTGGTCTGAAATGCCTGGGCTGAAGTGATCCTCCCTCCTTGGCCTCCCAAGGTGTTGGGGATTACAGGCATGAGCCTGCGCCCAGCCTATTGTTTTTAATTAATAGACTGAACACCAAAGGAGGTAAAATCTAAATCCTAGATTCCTTCAGCTCCACATAAGGCCCACACAGGAGATGAAATGGATACAACGTAGAGCGTTTGGGGTGACTCGCCTCCCAGCACCCTCCCAGTGTCTCTCAGCATCAAAGTGGGGTGGCTCTGCTGTCTGGAGGTTAAATCTTCTATGCCTACACCTCTCCTGAAACTATGAAAATGAGGACTGACAAAAACACAGAACGATAAACTACAAACCCACATACACACTGGAAAAGGCGCTTCCTATCCCTGCCGCACTATTCTGTAGGAATTCCACCTCCCAGAATCCACCACGTTGCCACCAGTTCCCCCTCCTGTCTGGCCAGTTGCTTCCTGGAGCTTGCAGTTGCTAGGATGGGTACTGTAGGATGAAGGATAGAAGAAAACAATATTCCTGGTCACTTCAAAAAGCAGCTGGAGAACAGTAGAGAGTTAGGACATATCAGGAAACTCTCTTAATTAAAATAATGCCCTGATGCTCAGGAGAATGCCTAGATCTCACAAACTCAATTTTTGTTTCTGTGAACCCTGAAAATCTGAGACAGGTCTGTTAATTAAAAAAGTTTACTTTGCCACCAAGGTTGAGGATGTGTGCCCATGACACAGCCTCAAGAGGTCCTACGACGTGTGCCCAAGGTGGTCGGGGCACGGCTTGGTTTCTTACATTTTAGGGAGACATGAGTCATCAATCAATATATGTAAAATGTACACAGGTTCCGTCTGGAAAGGTGGGACAACTCAAGCAGGGAGGGGGCTTCGAGGTCACTGGTAGATGAGAGACAAACGATTGCATCCTTCTGAGTTTCTGATTAGCCTCTCCAAAAAGGTAATCGGATACGCATTTATCTCAGTGAGCAGGGTGATTTTGAATAGAATGGGAGGCAGGTTGGCCCTAAGCAGTTCCCAGCTTAACTTTATTCCCTTTAGCTTGATTTATTTCCCTTACATATTTCCCAAATTCACTTTTTCCTGGGGCATTGATTGAAGTGTTTAGGCATTCACTCAACAAATGTCAGTCTCAGTAAGCTCCCCTGTCACATGGTGCAGATGCCCCTGGAGCCGGAGAGTGGGAGTCCGCCCTTAATTCCTACCGCTGAGACCAGGCTCTCAGAGAGCAAAAGAGCATGCTGCAAGGAGTAGGCTGGGAGCACAAAACACAACACCCAGACCACCTCTTTGACCCCAAAGGTCCAACCTCAGTGGTGTCTGATCCTCAGTGTGTAGACAGGGGAGAGGGAGGAAGGGACAAAGCAGCCTTCGATGTGTCTGCGTGGCTGCTGGAACTCAGGTTCCACAGGCTTCAGACTCAGGGGAAATCCTCCCCAGTTTCACTTTTTGTTAGTTGTCGGTGTTTTCGTCTTTGCTTCTGTCTTCCTCGGTACTAGGGAAAGCCACACTGGGGGCTGCAGGCTGTATGCCACCCTAAACTGGAGTCGGTGCATTACTTTCCAGCCCCATTTTATCGGAATTCAGAGTCTTCTGGCACCAGTGTTCAATGTATTTATATTGGCGTCTGTCAGGCTGCCTTCCTCTGGTTCCACTTCTACCTCTATTCACTCCACATAAGTCTGTTTTTTTTTGAGACGGAGTCTCACTCTGTCACCCAGGCTGGAGTGCAGTGGCATGATCACAGCTCGCTGCAACCTCTGCCTCCCGGGTTCAAGGGATTCTTCTGCCTCAGCCTCTTGAGTCGCTGGGATTACAGGTGCGCACCACCATGCCTGGCTAATTTTTTTTTGTATTTTTAGTAGAGATGGGGTTTCACCATATTGGCCAGACTGGTCTCTAACTCCTGACCTTGTGATACAACCACTTCAGCCTCCAAAGTGCTGGTATTACAGGCATGAACCACCACACCCAGCCCCTCATAAGTCTTTAACCTGAATCCTCAGCCCCCCCTCTTAAAATGTGCCAGTGCCCCATGACTCCATATCTCCCATGCCGATCCTGGACTCCAGAGCTCTCTAATGGCCTTCCCTGTGCTCCCCCCACCGTGTCCCTAAACACAGCACTGACCTCATCATGCCCCAGTGACCAGCACCAGTCATTCAGGCCAGAAACCCAGGAGCCTCCTTTCTTTACCCGGTCCGGTCTATCCACGGTCTGCCTGGTAACCCTACCTCAACAAGTATTTCAAATTGCCCACTTCTCCCCCACACCCCCTGCCTTACCCCCTTACCCCCGATCTTAGTTCAGGCCCTCATAAACTGAACTGCCTGAATTAGACCACATTTACTACTGCAAACCGAGATGTTTTGAGATCTGGGGACAGTACCACCAGGAGACTAGGGTCTGAGGTTCAGCTTTGTCACTGATTAGTCCTGTGACACTGAACAAGCCCCCTGACTTCGTTTTTCAGCCTATCTCACATGGTGTTCCAGTAGTAGGGATTAAAATAGAGCCTACATGAGATGCCTTGTAAGTAAACAAGGGACGTTTTGCACGCCCATAGCCAACTTAAGAGGGGGTGGAAAGTAAAGAGCACCAGTATGTGTTGAGTCATAAGTATATGCCATGCCCTGGTTGGGAGCGCTGTTCACACACCACCTCCCTCCATCCTCAGGGCTCCATACTGCTGCCTATCCAGAGAACCCCTGTTCTTTATGTTCCTCCTGGGTCCACACTGTTTCCAGACTGTCTGTTCTCTGAACTATGTTATGTAAATCTCAGCTAGCCCAGTATCCATAGAAACCAGAATCTCCCATCTTCCTCAGCCTGTTCCCTGGCAGAAGAATCCCACCCAGATGACACCCACATATAAGGACAAACAGCGCCCCCAGAGGAGGGGAGCTTCCCCTTCCCCTGGGCCATGAGACCTCAGTACTTGATTAGTATTTCCTGAAGACATGTGTCCGGTCCTCCAGTCAGGCCATGGGGGAAGGAGTGAGTGGCACAGGCCAGTGTAAGAAGCTGCATTTTCTTTTTGAAATCTGGAAGGGAGATGCTGCAAGCCCAACATCTCACATCGCTAACAATCATCTTTGTCCAGCCCAAATGGCTCCACTGCTCCTGGAAGTTCAGGTCACCTTCACAGTGGACATGAGTCAGTACAGACCCAGGTTCTGGAACACTGGCCAGCAGCACCCTTAGTCAGCAGTCCCTACTGTGCACAAGACATAGGCTTTTGCTAGTGACATAAATGATGAATCACAGGATGCTAGAATTGGAAATGCCCAAGTTTCACAGTACCAAAAAGCAGTTCAATGGCTAGATTAGTCTTGTACCTATTTAAATAGCAGAGCCAGGTAAGACAACAGTAAACTCTCAACTGTGCTAGACCCTCTTTTAAGTGTTTCACACATTTGCTCATTTAATCTCATATCCACCTTACGAGGCAGGAACTCTTACTATCTTCATTTTCCTCACGATGAAACGAAGGCACAGAGGTGAAGTAGTCCCCCAAGGTCACACAGTGGCTGAGTCAGAGATTAGGCCCAGATTGTCCAATCCCATATTTCAGCCTCTTAACCACTAGAAACCTTTCCAAGAATTGAGATTTTAAAAATGTATACTGAGGCCGGACAAGGTGGCTCACGCCTGTAATCCCAACACTTTGGGAAGCCAAGGTGGGTGGATCACCTGAGGTCAGGGATTTGAGACCATCCAGGCGAAACCCCGTCTGTACTAAAAACATAAAAATTAGCCAAGCATGGTGGCACACGCCTGTAATCCCAGCTACTCAGGAGGCTGCGGCAGGAGAATTGCTTGAACCCAGGAGGTGGAGGTTGCAGTGAGCCAAGACTGCACCACTGCACTTCAGCCTGGGCAATAGAGTAAGACTCTGTCTCAAAAAAAAAAAAAAGTGTATATTGAGGTCTCAGGTTTAAGGTTTCAGCTTTGCTGTTTCTCTTTATTTAAAACCTTAAGGTGAAATATTTAAACACAAACAGAAAGTGAAATCTGTAAACTGAACGGACTGCATGAAAACACCAGTACAAACCTCCTCCTCAAGGAGAGAAAAGGATTTTAATAACATCTTTTGGGTTTTCACCTCTTGGTTGGGTTGCTTAGGGATGAGCTAGAGTTGTCTGCACTAAATTATAATGTATTGGGGTGAACAGAATATACCCATCAACAGAATATGTGCTATGCATAAAACATCTCTGGGAAGATTGAAAAAAACTAGTAATATATATTGCCTACCGGGGCAGTTGCTGAGTGTTTGGGCAGAAGAAGGAAACAGACTATTCTAGAACATTTTGTACCTTTGGAATTTACAGCCATGAAAATGGATTATTTAATCAAACAACACAAATTACAGACAGGCTCTTGCTTGTCTTGTTGTGAGTATATTGCATGCCTGTACTTATTACTTTGAATTCTATTTTTCTTAGTTCTTACAACATAACCATTTTCTCATACTACTGAGTTTTTCATGAACATGAGTTATTGATTGATTGATTGATTGAGATGGAGTCTCGCTCTTGTTGCCCAGGCTGGAGTGCAATGGTGCGATTTTGGCTCACTGCAACCTCCACCTCCCAAGTTCAAGCAATTCTCCTGCCTCAGTCTCCCAAGTAGCTGGGATTACAGTCACATGCCACCACACCCGGCTAATGTTTTTGTATTTTAGTAGAGACAGGGTTTCACTGTGTTTCCCAGTCTGGTCTCAAACTCCTGAGCTCAGGAAATCCACCTGCTTTGGCCTCCCAAAGTGCTAGGATTACAGGCGTGAGCCACCGCGCCCAGCCATAAACGTGAGTTTTATGCAAACATTCTTGTTAAAAATCCGAGAAATCAGAGCACTCCCAACATGGGTAACTTCTGTTTCTCAATTTCTCACTTTTCTTTGGGATTTGTCATTACTGGGAATCACAATTTCAACATTCAGAATATCCCATCTCTGAAAAATTAGCCAACAAGTGTTAATCCTATCCTATGTTTAGGACACAATACTTGGCATTTTTACCATCATTTTCCTCATCAAATCCCCATAAGAGCCTAAGGTAGATATTGTCGTCTTCATTCTACATGACTGAGCAGAGGGTCGAAAGGTTCAGGCAGCCCAGAAGTCACAGGGCTTACATCTGGATCTGGGAACCTGGACTGTGGGCTTCGTGCCACTTTCTCCTTACCAAAATGCCACCAGTTGGTCACTTTCAAGGGTAGCGGCTTTTCTGCCCTACAGTGCACGTCTCTAACCATATATGCAAACAATCATTTATTTATTTATTTTGAGACGGAGTTTCACTCTTGTTGCCCAGGCTGGAGTGCAGTGGCACAATCTTGGCTCATCGAAACCTCAGCCTTCTGGGTTCAAGTGATTATCCTGCCTTAGCCTCCTGTGTAGCTGGGATTATAGGCATGCGCCATCATGCCTGGCTAATTGTATCTTTTTAATAGAGATGGGGTTTCTCCATGTTGGTCAGGCTTGAACTCCTGACCTCAGGTGATCCACCCACCTTGGCCTCCCAAAGTGCTGGGATTATCATTTATTATGGTCCCGCAGCATCTACAGATTTGGGACCTGAAAGAGGAAGATGGCACGCTTCCTGCACTCCCAAGTCTCCAAGCAGAAAAGACACTGAGGTGCTCTTCTGGCAGAACGGACAGCATGCAGTGGCAGCCCAGGGAGCCCCGAGCAGGTCTGGGAAGGCACCGTGGAGCTGAGAAGGGGGACTGAGGGACAATGAAGGGAGGGCAGCAGGTACTGCAGGCAGGAGGAACAATGGGCCCCCGAGCCCAGCAAGGCTGGGCAGGGACTATGTAAACAGTGGTGACCATGGTGGCAGGAGCCAGCTGGGGAGGGCTCTTGAATGTCTCTCTGAGGAGCTGGGAAAACTCCTGCCACTGCATCACTCACGAGGATCACAATAGACTTCCACTATTGTGATATTGAGCAATAAAATTTTGTTGAGAGAAATTTCATGCCCCACAAGCAAGTGGAAGCAAAACAGGACATGGCTCTTGTGCACCTCATTCTGACCAACTGATACGTGGTGGCTGACGTGGATGTGACTGGGAGCCTGGAGGTCGCTGAGGCTCTAGCGTGTTCTGAGACTCTGGTTTAGGAGGTGCTCATGCTGCTCAGAACTTCAGGAGGTGGGGAGGGGCCCTATTCCTACAGACGAGGAAATAAGCTCAGGCAGGCAGTGTCTCCAGGAGATACCATGTAAGCGGCAGAGCCAATATGACCAGGAGAGCCAGAATAACTGAGGTCAGAACATTCCAGTGATGATGGGACCCGGTCGAGGGCAGGCCTGTTTCAAGGGTAACAGGAGCCTGGTCCGGCTGGAGCTGTGTGACAGCACTGAGGATACACTGGGTATAAAGGAAGAGTCTGGTGACAACACACCCTGAGAGCTGCTGAGGAGAAAGGCACTGGAGTGGGTTGGAAGTGGGATCCCTCTGGGCGACGGGAACATGGGCAATGGTGCATGTGGGACGATGCAAAAGTGGGAGAAACTGGAGAATGGGGGGGCTTCCCAGGGCGCTGCTGCCTTGAGTCTGGACACAGTCATGAGGAGGGAAATGACGGGGGTGAGTGGAAGGCAAGGGCAGGAGAGGGCTTCAGGGGGAGAAATCATGAACTCTTGGACTAGAGCTTCCGGCCGACATAGCAACTGCCCCGTCCCTGAGCCGAAATCCAGAACTTAACAATATATGCACCTAAGGGCAGTATCAAAAGTGAGATTTCCAGGATACATACACAACAAAAGAAAAAATAAATAAAAACTGGACATCATCAAAATTTAAAGTTTTAGTATTTCAAAGGATATCATCAAGGAAATGAAACAGCTCACAGAGGAAATTTTATAATCATATACCTGATAAAGGGACTTGTGCTCGGCTATAAAAGGATTCTTACAACTCAATAATAAAAAGGCAAATAACCTGATTAAAAAACGAGCAAGTGATTTAAACATTGTTGTCTTAAGATATACAAATGGCCAAGAAGCGCATGAAAAGATGGTCGCATCATTCGCCCTCAGGGAAATACAACCCAAAATCACAGTGAGGTAACACATCACCCCTGCTAGGAGGGCTAAGTTAAAAGATGGATAATAAAAAGCATTGAAGGATGTGGAGTAATCAGAACCCTCATACACTGTTGGATATCAAATTGTGTCGCCACATGGGAAAACAGCTTGGGAGTCCCTGAAGGGTTACAGAGTTTCCACATGATCCAGCAAATCTGTTCCGAGTCATATACCAAAGAGAAATGAAAACATACATTCATGCAAAAACTCGTACATAAATGTTTCTAGCAGCATTATGTGTAATAGTCAAGAAGTAGAAACAACCCAAATGGCCGCCAATCGATGCATGATAAATAAAATGCAGTACTGTCATCCCATACAATGGAATATTAGCCGACAAAAAAATTAAGTTGAACACATGCTACAACATGGCTGAATGTTGCTTTTAACACTGAAAAGGAAATGGCAAAAGAAAAATTAGCTCAAATATCATTTTTGGTTTTTGTTTTTTTCAAGAGGCCTAGCCTGCTCAAATTATCCTGTCTAAAAACAAAAACTCTTCCAATATGTAAGGTGAAAATAAAAATACATTTTTAAAAGTTTAATATAACGAATGAAATAATTTCAGGTCAAGTTTATTATATCAAAATTATATTGATGGGTGGGATAAATACTTTATAGAGAAAGTCACACTCTCGGATGCTTTGGCTCCCAGAGGGCTTGGGGCTTTTCTGAGGCTGAGCATCCTCCAACCACGTGCATGCACTGATTTTCCAACATCATCACCACGCCCAACCCAGCCCCTTCTCACACTGGCATCTCCTACCTGGGCCCTCCTTGTAGCCCTAAGTTTTATGTAACCAGTGTACACAACACATTGATAACCAATTGACAGGTGTGAGTCATGATTTTTTTAAATGTCAGTTTTTGTGAACTGGAATGGGCAGGAGGTGGGATGTGGAGTCCTTGGTCAGGAATGTGACCCCAATTTTAACACTGCTCTTAGGAAAAAAAAAAATTCTTTTATGATGCCACTTCCTGGGACATGGCGAGTTGACAATTAAAAACTCTCTTCAGAGATGTGGGAGAAAAAACAAGCCCAGGAAAAAGTCGGCAGGCACGGCGGAGGAAGAAATGTGGGATGCAATTGCAAGCCGCAGAGTGAGCATGAGCTGGCTGAAGTCAGCAGAGACAAGAGGGCGGCAGGCACGGCGGAGGAAGAAATTCGGGATGAAATCACAAGTGGCAGAGTGAGCATGAGCTGGCTGAAGCCAGCAGAGACGAGAAGGCAGCAAGGCCCAGCCTCCTCTTCCCCTCTCCCGCAGCGTCTAGGGCCACGTCCACGGCGCCACCCCTCTCCTTTCTTCCCAACTGAAAAGGGTGCCCTCGTTCTTTCCTTTTTGCAAATGCTGATGAGAATTAACCAGAGAAACTTCCTCCACAGCAACTACAGCAAGATGTCCTCATCCAGTCCTATCTCATTTCCAGGTGGGGAAACTGGGGCCCGGCAAGGGAACAGGCCAAACCACGATTTTAAAAACTTTGCGTTGAAGGTGCTCTGGAAGCCTGCGTTCAGAAGACACCGTGCAAGTATAAATAGATCAGTCAGAGCTGATCTGATGGAGACAGGGGATTCAGCCACACAGAGGCCTGCGTTAACTTTGTTTCCTGTACTCCTGATGCTCTGGCATCTGGGCCTCGCTGACCTGGACAGACTGCTCCTCCCAGGCTAGCCAATCCCCCAGTCCCTAGAGACAGCAAGCATCAGCTGAGAGCAGCCTTTCCTATGGAAACCATCGAATCCGGAGCAATAGCACCAGCTGCCTCCTTCTCCTGGCTCTCCCGGGCTGTCACACCCCACATCAACATTCCTGTCCTGATTATCCTGGGGCCAGGTATCAGAAAAAAAATGCAGCCCCTATGCCGAGAGCCATTGAGTTACTCAAGCCAGCTAGCCCTAAACCTGTCTTCCCTGCTTACCCTGCCTTGCCCATTGCTTCCTGAGAAAACCACATTGAAGTCTCTTGCACACACATTCCGCTCCCTCCTTCCACCTTCTGACACACCCTGGGGCTTTCCTATGTGGCCCCTCCTCCCAGAACCATGAGTAACAAACTCTCCTTTCCAGGGCAGTCCTCTCCTCAGCCACTGGCTTTACCACACCTGGATGAGATGGTTTAAAACTGACCCATTCTAGAAGTAAACATTATTCCCAGAAGTCCTGGAATGAGGATTCAGAAAATTCACACTGTGGAGGTGCCACGACTCAGGAGAGCCTGGCCAGCGAGGTGCCACCCAGTGGGTCCTGACCGTGGACAGAGAAGGGACCAAACACGGAGAGAGGCGTGGCCTAGAGTCACGGAAAAGGACAAGACAGGACAAAAGGAAGAGCCTGGCAAGGAGACAGGACACAGTGGTGCCCAGGCAGTGTGGCATTAGGAAGGGGGCAGAAAGAAAACAGTGCGGTGGCACAAGACCTGGGCAGCCGCCAGCAGGCTCGGGCCAGCTCAGCCATCCAGTTCTTCCTTGATGCTGATGTGCAGAGGGCAGATGCGCAAAGGCTTAGGGGGACCGGCTCCCCGCGCACCCCCCAGGTAGAAGTAGGGTCGCACCTCACCAAAGCGGGCGTGGAAGGTGTACAGGTGGCAGTGGCGCTCCGCATCGTAGAAAGACAGCTCACCTTCCTCACACTCCAGCTCCACACGCAGGCGGCGTGGGATGGCCAGGACCAGGGGGCGCCGTGGCTGGGTCCGAGGTCACGCAGTGGTCCCCCTCCACGCCCTGCGTGCGGCACACATACCAGAAGCCCGAGCGTGTGTCGTGGTAGCAGCTGTGCGAGTGACCCTCGGCGCCTGAATCTTGGCGCACACGCACCACCCCCACCCGCCAGCTCTGCAGCCCCCCCCCCAGGGCCACCTCCCAGGCGTGTGAGCCCCGCGAGAAGACGCGGGCACCCAGCAGGCAGGGCGCCGAGGAGAAACGCTCCGGGTTCTCCACCTGCACGCGGTAGCCATGGTTGGTGACGCTGGTAAGGTCCTCGGACACGGAGAGCCAGCCGGCTGCGGTGTTGGGGTCAAAGGTAAAGGGCACTGCAAGCAGAGGCGGAAATGGGGAATCAGCAACCCTGAGGCCTGTTAGCCCACACGTGGACGTCTCCAGCCTCACAAACCAACCACTCTATCCCACCTGGCCCCAGTCTATGCAGGGAGCTGCCCAGGGCTGAAGCGGTGGCAGGGGTTGGGCTGTGTGCCCAGAAGATATGTGGCAGTCCCAACCCCTGGTACCTCAGGGTGTGACCTCATTTAAGAATGGGCGGTTGTAGATGTATTAGTAAAGATGAAAAGCGGAGGAGAGTCCCCAATCCAATATGAGCCATGTCCTTATAAAAAGAGGAGAGACAGGCCGGGCACAGTGGGCGACCAACTAATACATCTCCTGTGAAGGAGTGAAGATTCTCCTCTACGGGTTTCAGAGGGCGCCTGGCCCTGCCAACATCTGGATTTTGGATTTCTAGCCTCCAGAACTGTAAGAGAGTCAATTTCTGTCATTTTAAGCCACCCAGTTTGTGGTCCTTCATTATGGCAGCCACAGGAAGTCATACAGGCAGAGACTTGTAACAGTCATACAACCCAGGGATGTTAGGACAGCATGTACCATTCCCCAGGTCAATGACATTCCTCCCTGTAAAACCGGGACACAGCGGCTCGTGTGGCTCTAGTCACCTTGGGAGAGGTGATCCTGGATGGAGGAGGTCTTTTATCATACAAAATACAGTTCTGAATAGACAAGGAAGCCAGCTTCCCTCTCTGAGGAGCAGACTAAGTGTCAGGGTCCTGAGAGGAAGGCATTCTGCCGGGAGGGTTGGAGGTGTTGGGCAGAGTGGAGAAGACCAGGGCACGGGAACCTGCCTGCCAGGGACTGGTAGAGGGATCAGCTGAGAGAGGAGGGGAGCTCTGAGGAGGTGGGAGGTGGGCCCTGCAGAGACCAGCCCTGGTGGCTCTTTGCTAACATGAGGGATTCCATCCTGCTTGGGACACCTGCCCACACCCCCGCTCACCAGATTCCACAGATCCAAGCATCTTCTTCCAGACTCGGTACTGCAGGGAGCCCAGGTACTTGCAGACATCGATAAGCATGCCGGGCTGGACTGGCTCGGGCTCCATGGTGCAGAAGAGTCTGGAAAAGCACAATGGGGTATGGTGGGCAGAGCCAGCACCATGCATCCCAGGCCGAACTGGGCTCACTGGAAACCAGCAAGAGGACTTGTTCCCTTTCCTCAGCCAAGTTTCCTGGCCACCTTCCCCAAGACAAGACTGGACTGGGCCATGATGGGAGATGGGCCAAGGCGAACAGGCCGCTACCTCCTTCAGATTTCAGGCCAAGGGCTCACCTGCCCCAACTAGAAGAACTCGAAACAGGACATCTCCAACATGGCTGCCATCCTTGCAGGCAGAAATCACACTTACACATCCCTCTCATGGGATGTCTGAGTTGGAAGGGACACTAGGGATGCTCTAGTCTAACAGTTCCCAGGTGTCCTCCGGCCCTTGCTTGCACCCCGCCAGAGGGACGTGGGCACAGGGAACTCATGCCCACCAAAAGCACTCTCTTCCATCTTTAGAAAGCTCTGACTCAGACACAGTTCCTCCTCATTCATCCCTATGAACCCAACAACCATCAACACAAACCATTGTGACCTAAGGCTCTCAGAGTGAGGGGGCTGACCTGACACTGGCTGTACCCCCTGAGAAATTTGAGCCACGTGCAGGATGGTGCTCTCCTTCCTGCATGGCAGGTGGGGACCCTCCCACACTCAGAACAACACTGCCCCAAAGCCAACTGGAATTGGATGCTGTGAGAGGCTTCTTTCCACCTGTCCATTGCCCACCACGCCCTCTAAAAGCAGGGCACAGTAGCTCATGTGGGCTGATGCACCCAGCTGGCTGTTCCCTGTCTGGCCCGGGGCCGCTGGAGTTTGCACCCCTTGTGTTTCTGCCCGCTGTTTCCCCTCCCCTCCAACAGCTTTGGCAACTTACCCCGGCGTTCGGCCCTTATGTTTCTGAAAAAGAAAAAAACACAGAGACACAGATGTAGAGGAAATGTATACGTTTTTGACCTCAAAAAGAGTCATGCATTCCATAGATCATAAGTCTTAATATTGTCAAGATGTTAACAGTAACATCCCTGCTATGATTTGAACATATTATCCAAAAGTTCGCTGAATCTCCAGTGCAACAGTGTTGGGAGGTAGGGCCTAAAAAGAGGAGACTGGGTCATGAGGGCAGAGCCCTCACCAATGGATGAATGTTATTACTGTGAAGCAGTTTCGTTATCATGAGACTCGGCTGCTATGAAGCAATGAGCAACTACTCTGTCTTGCACACTCACTTCCTCCTTCTGCCATGAGACGACCCACACCAAATGCCAGAGCCGCCAAGCTCCTGGATTTCCTGGCCTCACCCAGAACAATGAGCTGAATAAACTTGGATTGTTTACAGTTTACCCAGTCTGTGAGGTTCTGTCATAGCAACAGAAAACATACGACGACACTCCGTAAGTTCATCTACTGATTCAGTGTGATCCTTTCTCCTGGCTGGCTTCTTTGCAGAAACTAAAAAACTGATCCTAAAATTCACATGGAATTTCGAGGGAACCAGAACAGCTAAAACAATCTTGAAATAAAAGAACAACATCGGAAGACTCATAATCCCCATTTCAAGAGTTAATACGAATCAACAGTAATCAAGATAGTATGGTACTAATATCAGCACAGGCATTGAGATCAATGGAATAGAAATGAAAGTCCAGAAATAAACCCCCATATTTACCATCAATCAGTTATTTACAAGAGTGCCAAGATAATTTAATGGAGGAATAAACAATCTTTCCAACAAATAGTACTGGGACAACTACATGTTGACATGCAAAAAAAAAAAAAAAAAAAAAAAAGTTGGACCAACCCTTACTACACTATATACAAAAAATAACTCAAAATGCATCAAGGACCTATATGTAGAGCTAAAACTGACAAAGGACTTGTGTCTAGAATATATAAAGAACTCTTACAACTCAGCAATAAAAAGACAACCCAAGTTAAAAATGGGCAAAGAATCTGAATAGACATTTGCCCCAGGAAGATCTACTAATGATCCAAAAGCCCATGGAAGATGTTCCAAGTCATTAGCCGTCAGGGAAATGACGACACACAATACACAGTGAGATACCACTTCACACCCACAGGGATGGTTATAGTTTTTTCTTTTCTTTTTCTTTTTTGAGATGGAGTCTCACTCTGTTGCCCAGGATGGAGTGCAGTGGCACGATCTCAGCTCACTGCAACTTCCGCCTCCCAGGTTCAAGTGATTCTCCTGCCTCAACCTCCCGAGTAGCTGGGATTACAGGCACAAGCCACCATGCTCGGCTAATTTTTTTGTATTTTTAGTAGAGATGGGGTTTCACCGTGGTAGCCAGGATGGTCTCGATCTCCTGACCTCATGATCCACCCGCCTCGGCCTCCCAAAGTGCTGGGATTACAGGCATGAGTCACCATGCCTTGCCCGGTTATAATTTTTTTAAAATAAATTTTTGCAAAGATGTGGAGAAACTGGAATCCTCATACACTCCTGATGAGAATATAAAATGATACAGTTTCTCTGGACAGTGGCCTGGCAGTTCTTCCAACAGTTAAACCTAGAGTTACCATAAGATCCAGGAAATCTACTCCCAGATGTATTTCCAAGAAAAATAAAAACATGTCCATATAAAAATTGCTACCTGAATGATTATAGCCTTATTATTCATAATAGCCAAAACAGAAACAACCCAAATGACCACTGTCTTAGTTCATTTTGTGTTGCTGTAACAAAATACCACAGACTGGGTAATTTATAAACAATAGTTTGTTTGACCCCTGGTTCTGAAGCTGGGAAGTCCAACAGCATGGCACCAGCATCTGATGACAGCCTTCATGCTGTGTCATCCCATGGGAAAAAGAGGAAGGGCAAGAGACCACACATAAGACCAAAAGCAAGAGAGCAAGGAGGGCCCAAACTCACTTCATGACAAGCCCACTCTCTCCATAACTAACCCACTCTGCCAGTAACAACATCAACCCATTCATGAGGGCTCTCATGGCCCAATCACCTCTTTTTAGGCTCCACCTCCCAACACTATTGTACTGGGGATTAAGTTTACAACACATACATTTTGAGGAACATATTCAAACCTCCAAACCACAACAACCACCAACTGATCAATAAATAATAAAATGCAATATAGCCATGTGCAACATAACAATGTTTCAGTCAACAGGGAACCGCATATATGACTGTGGTCCCATGAGAGTATAATACTATATTTGTACTCTACCTTTTCTATGTTTAGATATGCAAATACTTCACAGTCGGTTCCCGTTGCCTACAGTATCGGTACAGCAACATGCTGTACGGGTTTGTAGCCTAGGAGCAAGAGGCTATTCCATATAACCTAGGTGTGTAGTAGGCTACACCATGCAGGTTTATGTAGACACACTCTATGACATTTGCATAATGAAAAAATTGCCTAACAAGACATTTCTCAGAACATACCCCCATCATTAAGCAATGCATAACTGTATGTCTATGCAATGGAATATTATTCAGCCATAAAAAGGAATGAAGTACTGATAGATGCTACATACAACATGAATGAAGTTTCAAAACATGCTGAGTGAAAGAAGGCAGTCATGAAAGTTTACATATTATATAATTCCATGCATTTGAAATGTCTAGAATAGGTAAATCTATACAAATAGTATGTAGCTTAGTGGTTGCCAGGGGCTGGGGAGGAGGAACTGTGGAGTGACAGCTAAAGCAGGGCTGCTATTGGAGGCATGGAATGTTCTAAAATTGTTGTGATGGTTGTACAACTCAGTATATACTAAAAATCACTGAGTGGTATGTTTTAAATGAGTCAATTATTTAGCATGTAAATTATATCACAATAAACTTAGTAAAAAATAAAAAAAGAGACACAAACCAAATCATTCCTGAAAGCACTCTGGGTACCGGGCAAGACAACACTCCCAATTCCCTAAACAGAATCCACGAGAAACACATCTTTTAGATCCCACAAAATGATTTTTCTTATTTTTTTTCTTCATTTTTCTTTTCAGAGACAGCTCTGAACACACAATTATTTTATAATCTAGGACATTTTTGAGACAGGAGACTTCATGGTTCAAGGCCTTAAGTGAGGTGCAGAACTTCTAAAGGTCCCACCCAGGAGATGACACCTGCCCACCACCACCCACTCCACTCTACAGCGACCCCCCTTCCAGAGCAGTCAGCTGTTTTCTAGGTACAGGAGACACCTCGCCACCCTGGCCAGTTTACAGACCAGCTTTCAAGCCCAGAAATTTCCCTGTAGGAAATTTGTAAGGACCAATGGCTCATGGGGAGGAAATCAATCAATAAAAAGGAAAAAAAACGAACAACACTTTTTTTAAAGAGACAATGGAATCATCCTTAAGAAGACAGCATGCCAAGGCATCATATTTAAATAAAAAAATTTAAATAATTGAATAATTTTAAAAGAATTCATTTTATTAAAAGGTAGAAACAGAAAAAAAAAAGAGAGTAAAAGAGAGGGCAAGAAAAAGGAAGAAGAAGAGGCAGGAGCTGGGCACAGTGGTACGCCAGTAGTCCAACCACCCAGGAGGCCAAGGTGGGAGCGTGACTTGAGGCCAGGAATTCAAGACCAGCTTGGGCAACACAGTCAGACCTCCCCTCACTTCCACCTGACTCTTAAAAAATGAAAAAAAAATCAGCCAGGCATGGTGGCTCATGCCTGTAGTCCCAGCTACTCAGGAGGCTAAGGAGGGAGGATCACTCGAGACCAAGAGTCTGAGGTTACATTGAGCTATAATCACCCACTGTACTCCAACCTGGGTGACAGAACAAGACCTTGTCTTAAAAAAAGAAGAAAGAGGAAGAAATAAGAGGCTTTCAAGGAACTCTGCCCTGATAAGTCTTTTGAGCTTCATGACATGAGCACAGCAGGTCACTTGTGAGCTCCTCCAGGCCAGTACCCAGGAAGCCCCAGGAACATGAGGTTGGCAAGGGCTGGTGGGCTGTGACTCCCAGCTGGTCCCAGAACATCTGGCCCTGTCACTGAATCCAGACGGTGAGCTCCTTACCATGAGAAAAGTAACATCATCCTCCTTCATCTCCATCTGCAGCCGCTCGATCTCATGTGCCAGCGCCTCTGTCTCCTCTGTGAGCTGCTTCATCTTCTCCTCGGCTAGAAGCTGCTTCTGCCTTGTCTCCTCGGTCATGGCATCCAGAATGCCCTGCTCCTCCACTCTCAAGAACTCACGAAGCTTATCAAACTCCTGCCGGATCCGGCCTTCCAGCCATGCAGCCTCCACCTACAGCAGAGAGCAGAGGGAGGCAGGGGTCAGATGTGGAGGGAACCTCCACAGCCCAGCAACTTTCTCATTTTTACAAAGGAATTTTATGTTCAAAGGAATCATGTATAGAACCCCTATACATAAAATACCAACATAACAGTTTATTAGCACACAGTTCTAAGTTCAGATTTCAAATGGCAAAGTCCAACAACCTAATAGTAGGATGTTTTGACAGGATTTTTAAAAATAAAATCACTGCTTCTAGATGTCAACTGTAGTACTATCATCTCATCTACATACAATGTTCAGTTCCTTCTTTAGGTTGCACCATAACCAGGGAAGTCCTAAATCATAGAAATAAATGGCTACAAATAGCAATGATTTTTTTTTAAAGTATTTGCCTTCCAATTTTAGGACTTAAAACTTGTCTGATCCAGAGGCTTTACCAAAAGAGCAGTAGGAAGTATTTATTTTAAAAAATCATCAAAATAACCATACATACTCTAAATCTTAACCACAAAAAGTTTGTTAAAAAAGAAAGATAAAACCATAAACGTACTTAAAGAAAAAGCAAATAAATATTTCTCTGCTTAGAATAAGAAAGGCATTCCTTAGCAAAGTATGAAATTGAGAAGCCTCGAAGAAAGAATGAGATAACTGAATAAACAGAAAAATAAGAGGTGTGTATAGCAAGAGACTATTCATAGAGCTGAAGACAAAAATTCAATTCCATGACAACTGTTAGAAAAACAATTCAAAATGTGTGCTGTGGCAATAGCAGATTAGTAATCTCATCTTTGGACTGAAAGTTAAATATAGATGCTCCTCAACTTAATATGGGGTTACATCCCAATAAACCCATCATAAGTTGAAAAACTGTTAAATCAAAAAAGCAATGAATACACCTAACCTATTAAAAAATCATAGCTTAGCCTAGCCTACCTTAACGTGCCCAGGACACTTACATTAGCCTCCAGTTGGGCAGAATCATCCGACACAAAGCCTATGTTATAATAAAGCACTGCGTGTCTCATGTCATTTATTGAATACTGGACTAAAGGGGAAAAACAGAATGGTTGTATGTGCACTCAAAGTGCAGTTTCTACTGAATGCGTATTGCTTTTGTACCACGGTAAAACCAAAACTCATAAGCCAGGGATTGTTGGTATGTTTACAGCTCTGAAAACGCGATGACAAAAGGATTCACTGAGAAAGTGAAAATGGCCCCCCAAAAGTGAAAATGATCCACTGAAAAAGAAATGACAAACTAGGAAATAGATTTGCAACATTTATGAGAAATTGATATTATTCTTAATGTACAGAGCACTCTTACAAATCCACTAAAAGATAAATATTCCAAGGGAAAAAAGGAATGTGAATTAGCATTCACAGAAGAAACATAAATGACTATTATACTTGTGAAAAGATGTACAGACTTACCAATAATCAAAGAAATGCAAATGAGGAACAAACAGCATGGTTAATCTATCAGGCTGAAAAGACTGATAATGTCTGCGTGGGACAGAGTAGAATTCAGGTTAATTCTCTTTTTTAAAAAATTTAAGTTCCAGGATACATGTGCAGGATGTGCAGGTTTGTTACACAGGTAAATGTGCACCATGGTGGTTTGCTGCACAGATCAACCCATCACCTAGGTATTAAGTCCCACATGCATTAGCTATTTATCCTGATTCTCTCCCTCTCCCCGATAATTCTTACCACACAGAAAGATCGAGAACAGAGTGTGGCAGAAAAAACCAGCAGGTGCAAGGTCAACTCCTGCCCACTCACCATGGCAATGACAGCCTCACTGTAAAGGAATAAGAACCAGAACTTTCACTTTTCCGTCATTCTGATTAACTGAATTTAACAGGAAAAGCATTAATCAGGCTGGAATCTTAGGGGCTTCCCATGTGACCTCTTACCCTCAGCAAAAAGCTTGGGACTCCTACACTCCCTGGGATGGGCAGGCAGTGCTGCCACTTGGACAGACAGATGCTCCCTAGATCTCCCAAGCCAGTCCTGTACAAGGTAAGCCAGTCACATGGCTTTAGCCACAAAGGGAAACCAAGTAAGCCAACAATGATAAAGGTACAGGACTCCATGATGACTACTGGAAAACGACTCAACAAACTCCAGCAATGGCAGGTTCGTAATCTCTATTTGGAGTTGGAATTTCAACATGTATTTGTGGCTCTGACATATGATGACAAAATAATCCACTGAAAAAGTGAAAACTCTCTCCCACCAGTTTGTGGGTCTCTTAGACACCAGAAATGTTAATGACTTCTCTCCACTGGGCACTTGCATGCATTATCTTATTGGAATGTTTTTTTAAAAAATCCTAGCAAGAGGGAATTGCCCTCTTTTCACAGAGGAGGGGATTAGCTTGGAGGGGGCTGAGGGATTTGGTGGGAGAACTCGGCTTAGATTTGGAAATGGGTCTGCTTTGCGGTTACTGCCCTGGTGCCCAGAGTGTCCCATAATCCTTTCTTCCACTTTGTTCCACCAGCTCTGTGGCTCAGGGTAAACTCCAGGCCCAGATATTGATAAGGCTCTTTCCTGGGCCTAAACCTCACCCATGGACATATGATGGAAGGGACTACAGGCTCCTGAGGACAACGTCCAGCAACCTGGACCAGGCATGGCTCAGCTGTGGCTAGGATGAGTCTAACAGAGTGGTAAATACTAGAGGCAGCCACCTCAGAAAGCGAAAGACCAGACCCAAGATTAACAGTCAGAAACAGGGTTGCCAATCCACACAGGACCCGGAAGAAGAAAGGGTGCCAGGTAGGACAACCAGAGCGAGGACAGAGGGAGCCCATTCATTCATTTGATTAACAGTTATTGGTCACTACCCACTTTACTCATTCAATCAACAAACATTTTTATTGGTCACCTATTGTATGCCAAGAACTCCTCTAGATAATTGGCAATAGTGTGCCCTGTTTTCATTATATTCTGATGGGAGGGGATAAAAAGCAAATAGAAAACAAAAGGTAATTACAGGTAATGGAGTGTCATCAAGAAAATAAATCAAGAAGTATGTCATCGAGTAAAAGAGGAGGGTGATCAGGAAAAGCTCTTGAAGGGGACATCTGAGCTGAGATTTTAATGGCAAAGATGCTGGGTGTGCATTCTAGGGAGAAGACTTAGTTTGCTTAAGGGACAGAAAGAAGGTGAGGCAGAGAAGCAAATGAGGTTGAGGACAGGCAGGGTCAGGCGATGGCCTTGGAGACCATGTTAAGGAATCTGGGTGGTACTGAGGGTGACCAGAAGCCACTGGCAGTTTTAAGCAGAGAAGGAGCAGGGCTGGTGTCTTTTTCTAAATGATTGCCCAGTCTGTGGAAAGCAGAATGTACAAGAATGGAGGCACGAGGTCCAGGCAGGAGGCCCAGTGAGAGAGGACGGTGACCTGGACCAGGAGGTGGGGAGTTCGACAGAAATAACATGTTTTGGAGATGGGGGAATAGGACTGATGATGGAGTGGATGTGGGAACTGAGAGAGAACAAGAAATTAACGAATCCCAGGTCATCACTCAACGCCCAGGTGGCGGTGGTACGATGCACATGCCATAGCACAGATGGTGTTGGTGGCTTTTTAAGTCACTCCTATGGCTGCTGGCATGACCACGCCTGGGTCTTAGAGAGGCCAAGGCAGAGGAGCCACGGTGAGTGTCCAGGATGTGGGTACACAGGACCATCAGAGGTAAGGCAGACCACCTCTACCTGGCAGCTTGTGCAAACCAAGGCCAGGGCGGACACATCTTCACTCCTTCCCGGCTGCCCTGAGTGTCCCCCAGTCTCCCCACTCAGCCCCATCGTTCACTTACCTGATTGTGCTTGGCGATGGCCTCGTAGGAGCGCCGCATGGCCCAGAAGGCCTTGGCCTTCTCCCGCAGCGCGTGCTCCATGTTCCTGCACTTGGCCTGATGTGGGAATGAGAAGGAGGCAGGAAGGCAGGTTAGGGCTGGAGGCTGGGCAGGGAGGGCAGACACATCACATTTCCAACTGGAACTCCACTTCCACACAAGTGTAACTCAGCTGCATTTGCCAAACCCCACCCACACCATGCGCTGTGGTCACAGACAAATGTTAAGTACACTCCTGATCCTGAATCAGACGTATGTCTGTGAGATAAAGGGCCCTCAGACATCCTCTAGCCCAGCCTGGTACAGACTGGGAGATGGGGCTGAGGAGAAGCGACCTGCTCTCTCTCATGTTGCTCACCACACAGGTTAGAAGAGTGTCCCAGGCGAGCCTAAAGCTGGTCCATGCTGGCTCTGAATCCCTGAGCTGTGTGGACAACTGCAGACAGTGTGGTCACAGGTTCCCTTTGCAATTTCCTAAACCGGATGGGTCTGCAATCGCTAATGTGCAGTGACTGACAATGGGGATAAAGCCAGTCACTTCCCATAGGGTTCAGTTACCTCCCATGAGGCCTTAACCTCAACATGCCCCTCCCTCCATACCCCTCCCACACCCTGATATTCTATCACTGCCTGGATGGAGTGGAATACTTTAATCAGCAGGCACAAATATTTTTCATTTAGTAGTTTTCATTTCTTAAACTTTAATTATTGTTTCTGCTGTTCTTAGACTCCTTGGAGAACCGCTACAGCGTTTTAGGTTGGATTCCTGCCTCTTGTATCTGACTGAGGTCTATAATTTTCTCTCCCTCTTTATCCTTAAGATCTACATTCTCAGAAAGCTTTTCAAGTTTTTTCTTAAGAAAAAAATAATAATTTGAGGCCGGGCACGGTGGCTCACACCTGTAATCCCAGCACTTTGAGAGGCCGAGGCAGGCGGATCACCTGGAATGTGGCTTAAGAGGTATCGAGAGTACCTTCAGGTTAGATCCAGCCAGAGGGACTCTAAGATGTTGACCCCAGAGTGGGAGAGAGAACTGGAGCTGGGACCAGGGAGAGGCTGCTGGCAAAGAATGGCCATCATGCCAGTCCTGCAAGATGGCTAAGACAAGGGTCTGGACAAGGCAGCTCAGCACAGAGCCTCAGAGCTCTGGACTGGGAGGCAGGAAACCTGTGTTCTTATCCTAGTACTTTATTTATCTATGTAAGAGACAGGGTCCCACTCTGTTGCCCAGGCTGGAGTGCAGTGCCCCAGTCATAGCTCACTGCAGCCTCGAATGCCTGGCCTCAAGCAATCCTCCCATCTCAGCCCTGAGTGTCCCCCAATCTTCCCACTCTCCTCGAGTGGCTGAAACTACAGGTGTGTGCCACCATGCTGGCTAATTTTTTTTTTTTTTTTTTTTTTGCTTTGGTGCAGGATCTTGAACTCCTGACCTCAAGCAATCCTCTTGCTTCAGCCTCTCCAAGCACTGGGATTACTGGTATGAGACACAGTGGCCTTGATCCACTTCTCATTACTGAGATATAACCACTTCCTCACCAGTCCCCTGTGGGACTGTGTCTGGGGATGTTTTTGTTAATAGCAACCTAAAACAATACTAAGACAATACTACTCCAAGTCACAGCATAAACGGTGCTGACACACGCTTTCAGTTCCTACAACTTCAGCACCAGCATTTGTATTTCTCTCTTTTTTTTTTTTTTTTTGAGATGGAGTTTTGCTCTGTCACCCATGTTGGAGGGCAGTGGCACGACCCGGCTCACTGCAACCTCTGCCTCTTGGGTTCAGGCAATTCTCCTGCCTCAGCCTCCCAAGTACCTGGGATTACAGGCACATGCCACCATGCCTGATTAATTTTTGTATTTTTAGTAGAGACAGGGTTTCACCATGCTGGCCAGGCTGGTCTTGAACTCCTGACCTCGTGATCTGCCCGCCTCGGTCTCCCAAAGTGCTGGGATTACAGGCGTGAGCCACCACGCCCACCCAGCATTCGTATTTTCTTTACAGCTTACTTGATATCAAGTCATACGACTTTCATTGTCTTGTCCTGGTAAGAAGAGAAATACACATAGCAGGTAAAGAATGTGCCAGACCCAAATGAAAGCCAATCCCATCACAAGAAAGCTCTAGAGCTCTTCAGAGAAATTTGGGTGGATTAAGTAATCACTTGGAACAGAGTAATGGGAGAATCAGAAGTATCTTGGCCAGGAGTAGAGATTTCATTCCAGCAAAATAATACTTTAGAATTAATATTCTGAGTGGAATGTTATTAATTAAGTTTTGTATCCAATCTGTTCACTTCTTTTGGTTTTATTGCTTATACGTGGTGTGAGCAAGTGCTATTTATACCAGTTTTGCATCTGTATGCATGTAAATATTAAATAATTTAACTCTCACTGCTGGATTATTTTTTCCTTTAACAAGAATGCATACTTGTTCAAGTTTGAGAAACGCTGTGCTAGGATTTCTGAAGGTCCTTTTAAGCACTGTTCCTTGCTAGAGCTCTGGTGTAAGCAAGATGCCAGGATCCCAAATCTCATCAGGCCTTCCATCGTGTGCCACTGCACTTACGACAGAATCCCAGCTCCTGAACACGGCCCTCAGTGTCCTGTGAGATCTGTCCTGCACTCCCTCGTCCCCACGAGAACGTCTCTCCATCACTGCACACCCCCACACTGTACCCCCCTCACTGCTGGCCAGCCCTCAATCAGCTCATCTCAGCGAAATCACTTCCTTGGAGACTCCTCCCCGTGCCCCACCAAACAAGAGTAGCCTCCCCTAAAAATCTCCCCACCACATCCTGTACGGTCCTTCACAGGAACATCGAGCTGAAACTATGTTAACTATTAATGAGGTGATACAACTATGCCCACAAAGGCAAGGTCTAGGACTGTCCTGTCCTGGACACACCGTACTGGCACACAGGAGGCACTCAACCAGTACCTTCTGCCAGCCCTGACAGTGGTCAACAGCCACACAAACCCCTAACACACAGTCAGCTGCCCACACACATCTGGGATGAAAGAAGCCTCTCTCTTAAAGTCCAGGACTGGAGTGCAGACTGAACAAGGCTCCAGGTGACCTTTAGAACTACTTGCTCTGTGGCTTTGGACAAGTTTCTTACCCGCTCTACGATTCTAGCGTTGTCTATAAAATGGGGGATAATAGTACCTACCTGTAGCAAGCTGAATAATTATTCTCCCCCAAAAGATGTCCCCATTCTAATCCCCAGAACCTGTGACTATGTTACTTTGTATGGCAAAGGGACTGTGTGGATTAAATTAAAGATCTTGCCATGGGTAGGTTATCCTGGATTACCTGGGTGGGCCCAGTGTCAACACAGGGTCCTCATGAGAGGGAGGTGGAGGTAGTAGAACTGGTCAAAGAAGGCAAAGTGACAACAGACGCAGAATGGAATGGTGCATCTGAGAGCCAGAGGCAGGAGCCTCTGAGAGCTGGAGCAGGCAAGGGAATAAATTCTCCCTTGGAGCCTCCAAAAGGAATGTTGCCTTACAGACACCTCGATTTTAGGACTTCTGACCTCCAGAGCTGTAAGAGAACAAATCTGTGCTATTTTAAATCACCACATTTGTGGCCATGTATTACAGCAGTAACAGGAAACTAAGACAGGAACTGATGATAAGTTTTTGTAAGCATTAAATTTGTTGATGTGTGAACACTTGAAAGCATCTCGCACACATTGAGCACTGAAAGTGTTAGCTGGAACGACTCTGATTTTTGCTGTTTCTCACATAGTTGCCAAAGTAATCTTTGTCTAAGGCATACACCTCATCACAGACTCCCCTGTTCAGAATCTTTCAGGGCTCCCCACAGCACACAATGGAAAACTCCCTCTGCGAGGCACACAGCTTCTCACCTAGCCCCTTCGCACCTAGTGGTGGGGGAACCTTCCCATACTGCTCCACCACAACCACCTGCCTCGAACCACACAGAACTACATCTTGTCTATTGACTGTCTACACCCCCTGCTCAAATGAGAATTCCACGAAGCTAGGAAGAGGCCATGGCACACAACAGCCGTCAATACCCATTTATCCAGTATATGAGTGATTTGCACCCTGCATCAGGCTGACCAGCTCTCATTCTCAGATCCTTTTGGGACTAGACTACTGAGCCCCTCTGACATCACCCTGGGTGTCCACTGATCTGACACCACTATTCTTCTGCTAAAACCCCCAGCTGCTGTTCATAGCAAGGAGGAGCCACAGGCCTCCTGGATCCTCCTGCACTTCCATCCTCATTCCAACTACCCTGAAATTCCCTCAGGGCCTGGAAAGTCAGGCTTTCCCACTTCTGGACCCTTCCAAATGCTGCTGCCTCTACCTGAAATACCCTTTCACCTGGCTAACACCTCCCCTACCCTCGGGTCTCTGCTGGAAGCTCCCTGAGGCTGGAAACTCTCTTTCTTATCTCCTGCAGTATCCCTGGCATCTGCTGGTGTGTGGCTCTCTGCTCTTGTATCCTGGCTTGACCCCAACCTGGGGGCTCTGCCTGGGTGTCTCAGCCTTGACTCCTGCCCATCTCCTGATTGGCACCTCAGCCCACCCTATAGGGATGAGTCATGACTTGAACCATGATGCCTCCTTTTCCTGGGCCCCGGCCCTCAGCCTGGCCGGCACTTACTCCAGCTATCCCAAATCAGGATCTGCCATTTCTGCCAGTGGAAAAAGAAAAAGCTTTGACACAGACCCATGTTAAGCAAAAAAGGTGACAGAAGTAATAGGGTTACTCATTCAGACGTGTACTCTTCACTTAAACTTTGTTAAATGTGTATGGAGCGGTAACAGACTTCTGTATTTAACAAAAAGTATTGTAAAAAAAAAAGGAAGGCAGGGCCGGGCGCAGTGGCTCAGACCTGTAATCCCAGCACTTTGGGAAGCCAAGGTGGGTGGATCATCTGAGGTCAGGAGTTTGAGACCAGCCTGACCAACATGATGAAAACCCGTCTCTACTAAAATACAAAAACATTAACCAGGCGTAGTGGCGGGTGCCTGTAATCCTAACTACTTGGGAGTCTAAGGTAGGAGAATCGCTTGAACCTGGGAGATGGAGGTTGCAGGGAGCTGAGATTTTGCCATTGCACTCCAGCCTGGGTGACAGAGTGAGACTCCATCTCAAAAAACAAAAAAAGAAGAAAAAGGAGGCAGGGCCACAGAGGAGCCCAGAAACCAGGCGCTGGGGGACTCCAGCAGCTCCTCCTTTCCAGTCCATGCAGCTTCGGACCAGCTACCCAGTGTTCATGCATTAGCAGGTGATGAAATAAATTCAATGTTTCACATTCTGGGTAAAAGTAAAGTAACAGAGGCTGGGCGGAGTGGCTCATGCCTGTAATCCCGGCAGTTTGGGAGGCAGAGGGCGGGCCGATCACTTGAGGCCAGGAGTTCTAGACCAGCCTGGCCAACATGGTGACACCCCATCTTTACTAGAAATTTTACAAACAAAATTAGCTGGGCGTGCTGGTACATGCCTGTAATCTCAGCTATTCCGGGCGTGCTGATACATGCCTGTAATCCCAGCTACTCCGGGCGTGCTGGTACATGCCTGTAATCTCAGCTATTCCAGGCGTGCTGGTACATGCCTGTAATCTCAGCTACTCCGGGCGTGCTGGTACATGCCTGTAATCTCAGCTACTCCGGGCATGCTGGTACATTCCTGTAATCTCAGCTACTCGGGAGGCTGAGGCACCAGAATCGCTTGAACCCAGGGGGAAGAAGTTGTAGTGAACTGAGATCACACCACCGAACTCCAGCCTGGATGACAGAGGTCTCAAAAAAAAAAAAAAAAGGTAAAGTAACAGAAAATGCCAGAGTACAATGGAGATGTTCAGAAAAATTTTGTTTCAACTGACACATATGTTCTGGGTCACAAGAGAAAATGCATTGCTTCCTATGGGCTAAGAACAAACGTTTTGGAAAATGCTGAGTTAGGCTAACCCCTATCTTCTGTTCATTTTTCCTTCCTATACCAAAGAATTGCCCATGTTAGTTTTGCCCTGTAAGTTGTTCCTGGGTTTATTTATAGCCACTAGAACACTAAGCATGGAGATGCTGGGTGATAAACCAGAATAAGCCAGCCAGCCAGGGCCAGAGGCCTCTCCCCACAGATAATACAAACCGTGGGGTCAGTTTGGCAAGTAGGTGACTGGTTCGGGGAAAATCTTAAGGCTCCGCATCCCTGGCCAGGTCTGGGGCTCCTCCTCCACTTCTAAACTGAGGGTGCCAAGCTTAAGGCCTCGTAGGCTGCACCCAAATCCCCTGTTACTTAAAGGGACCTGGACCACACCCGGTTGGCACAAGGGGTGCATGGCCTAGGCCCTTCAGAAGTGGGTGGCGCTCTCTTGGGAACATCCCGTAACCCCAGCTCTCACTTTCTGTTTGCATTCTCTCTTCTCCCACCATGGGCCCCTGGGCCCACCTTGATAAAGAAGCCAGCCCCTCCCCTGTAGGGAACCTGGGTCGGAGAGATGGGGTCCTGCATGCTAGAGCGAGACACAGTCACACTGGGCTCTGACAGGCAGGAGGGGCGGGAGCCGTAGAGCCAAGGGGTTCAAGGTTCCATTCCCAGCTCGACCGCCTCGTCCACACCGCCGCTCTTACCCGAAAGTCGTGGGCAGTGTCCTTCACTGGCTGCAGGCGGTGCCCCTGGTGCCGGGGGTCGGCCTGGCAGGAGCAGCACAGCAGCTCCTTGTCCTCGAGGCAGAAGAGGCTGAACTGGCCACGGTGCAGGCGGCAGACGCGCTGGAAGCGGTAGCCAGTCCAGCGCGCGCCCTCGGCCTCCTCCTGCAGCAGCTTCTCCACCAGGTTGTTGAGGGTGTGGTTGGTGCGCAGATCGGCGGGCGAGGCGCGGTCCTTGCACACCGGGCAGGTGGGCGACACCTGCACCTCCCAGCACCGGCTCACGCACCCGCGGCAGAAGTTGTGGCCGCAGCGCAGAGTCACGGCATCGCGGAAGGGGTCGTAGCAGACAGCGCAGAGCAACTCCTCCTTGAAGGAGCGGGAAGGCCCAGGGGACACGTCGGGGCTCGGCTCCATGGCACGAGCCACCGGCACCAGTGCCCAGAACTTTTGCTCCGGTGCCTCCCCACCCGACTGGCTGCCCGCGCCCGCCGCCCCAGTTGTAAGTATTGCCCAGCCCCTCCCCCTAGAACGCTGAGAGACAGCCGTGCTGGCCAATCGTGCGGGGGTGGTACTCGGAGGCGCCCCACCCACTTCCGTTATGCCTGGGAAATCGTGGGCGAGCAGGGCAGGCCTTGTGCCCGCAGTCCCCGCCTGCTCAGGTCCGGGCGGTCCGTGGTCTGGGTAGCACGGAAGGGTCTCCTGGGCGGCCCGATAGGGCTTCCGTGTCATTGGAAACCTACTTCCGGCTGGAAATGGGAAAAGGAGCTCCTTCCTTAACCAATCTCAGGGAACCTCAGGCCCGCGGGTAGGAGAAACCAGAGATCCCAACTTTCTGCTTCCGATGTAGTGGCTGGGTCTCAAAGCACTGTGAGTGCAGTCACCACTTAGGGTTTGCAGCACCTTTTTGAAGACCTGTGCCACTCTTGCATTAGTCGTTTACTTACTTTGGCCAGTCTTCTTCCAGCCCCCTGCGGTAGGGAGAAACAGAGGTGAGGCGGCAGAAGAGCTCTGAGAAAACCTGATTCTTGTCCTATGGTTGAAAAAGTGAACAAGTCATCGTCTTTCCAAGTCTGTTTATTCATGGATAAAATGGCTGTAATATCTCTGTCTCCATGAAATGTGAAGATTAAATTGAAATAAATGTGGAAAGTGCTCATGACAAGCACTGTTTTAATGGGCAAGTCCCCATTAAAACAGTGACATTGAGGACTCTTGCAAAGTTTAGCTGAGGTAACTAGAGTCCATGCTCAATTCTTGCCTGGTATAGCAGGCCTGGATGGCTCCTCCAAATCCTCATTTCTGCTTTGGTTTGATGACTTTACAGCCTTCAGATGCAGACTACTTTTCATATGATGCACTTTCATTCCTGTTCTGTTAGGAGACAATTCACTTGTGTCATGTTCCTGCATGTCTTGAGAGAGCAGAGGCTCTAACTGCCTTTTTCCGACTATCTTTTCAAGGATGTTTCTGCATTGAATAGCCCTGTAAGGCAGAATTCTTGTCTCTCCAAGCAAAGATATGGCAGACTTACTTCCAATTATAAGAGATTTGAGTTTCCTAAACTTGGGGTCCCTCTCCTATAATGCAACCTGCTGTGGCCTTTGTCACATAGTCTTGCAAGAATTAGGGCTTAGAAACTGACTCAATGACGATACTGTGACTAATATTGCTGTTAGTATTGTCCTTTGTCTCGGACCCAGGAGTCTCATATCTTTTGCCGGTATTCATGAAATTTGGGCATGCTAGTTAGTATTGAAACTCAGAAAACAATACCCCAAAATGATGGCCTCAGAAGCAGAAGTTTTCCTCAGACCTCCTGCCCTCCTATCTCTCAGTCCCTCAAGGATAGCCATAGAAACTAGAATTCCTTTTGCCCAAGGCAAGTCATAGAAACCAGAACCCCTTTTTCCTAAAGCCAGTCTTGAAACCTTAGAATATTACTCTTTCTCTCTGCCTTTCTGTGGAAAAACTGGCCATAAAGAAATTATCTGACCTACCTGAAATGTTCTTTGAGCTGGCTGCACCATAGGCCATACCCTAAGTTGAGCCATGGCAACCCCCGTGACCCCCACGTATACCTCTAGATGCCCTCCCAAAGCCAGAAGGTCCAAAGGAAGAAGAATAGCTAGCTCCTGCAGTGCCTGATTAATCGACCTTGTGACATTCCACCATTGTTCTGGCTTAACTTATAAACCAACTTTGTGACACTGGACCTTGTACCTGTGACACCCCTCCCCCCGGCAACACTCCCCCACCTGGCTTGCAAGAGCCGTCCTGAACTGTAACTTCTTTAACTTTCCACTGCCTACCCCAAACCTATAAAACCAACTCCTATCCCACTGCCCTCCACTGACTCTATTTTCAGACTCAGCCCACCCACATCTGGGTGAGTCAACAGCCATGTTGCTCACACAAAGCCTGTTTAGGGGGTCTTTTCATTCACAGTGCATGTAACATTTGGTGCCAAAAGCCAGGACAGGGGTACTCCTTTGGGTGACTCACCCCCTGTCCCCACTCTCCCTCTGTGAAAAGAGCCACCTGCAACCTCAGTGCATCAGACCAGCCCAACAATCCTCTTGCCACCTTCAGATCGGGTAAGCAGCCTCTCCCTCTTTCTGTTCCTTTAGAGAAAAGGAGACAAGTCTCTCCCCTCTCTCTCTCTTTTCCTTTAACTATTTCTCCTAAGTAGATACAAAGGAGACACTCTTTATCCATGTAGAGACAGAGACACAAGTCTCTCTCTCTTGCTCAAAAACTCCAACGTCAGTCATGGACTCAGGAAGACAGTCTTCCCTTGGTGTCTGGTCAATAGTGGGGGACACCTGCCTTGATCACTCACTCACATTACAGCCCATTCAGTCAGGGACACCTACTAACCCTGGTAGCTGCTCACTCCTGCTCATGTCTACTATACTCCTTTCCTTAATACTTACCTTCTTCACCAGGGGCAATATTCTGCCCTCTATTCCTCTGTCTTCACCTGTAGCCTGCCTCCTAAAAAACCTAAAACCTCTCTTACTATCACCCAGTCTGAAACCTAAACGTCTCATATATTTCTGTAACACAGCCTGGCCTCAATGCAAATTAAACAATGGTTCCAAATGGACAGAAAACAGGCACTTTTAACTTGTCTATCCTGTGAGACCTAGACAATTTTTGTTGAGAAATGGGCAAGTGGTCTGAAGTCTCATACATCCAGGCATTTTTTTTATATACTTCAATCCCTCACCAATCTCTGCTCTCAATACAACCCGTACCAAATTTTCCTTCTCTCCCCCTCCATCTGCCCCTGCTGCCTCCGCCAGTGACTCAGAATCTTCCTTGTCCATCGACCCTTCCGACCTTTTCTCCTCCCCCGTCTGTCTGAACCAGACCCCAATCCAAGCCCTAAACCCCTCCCAGATCCTCCCTCCTCTTTCTCTGCCCACAACCCACCTCCTTATGCCCCTCCTGTCACCTCCCACCTCATACCTGGTCCGGCTTACAGTTTGGTCCCACAGCTACCTCCTCCACCCCTGCCCAACAATTCCCCCTTTGAGAGGTGGCTGAAGCCAAAGGCATAGTTAGGGTGCATGTGCCTTTTTATCCAGCCTTTCCCAAATCAGCCAATGATTAGGCTCCTTTTAATCAAAATAAATAAAAGTTTCAATATCTAACCCAGTCGTATACTTTAACTCTCGCCCCTGAAAAATGCTTAACATGTATTTTATCACCCAATCAGCCCCTAACATTACAAAAAAGCTACAGAAATTAAAATCTGGCCCTCAAATCACACAACAGGAATTAATGAACTTCACCTTCAAAGTGTTCAGTAACAGGGGAAGAAGCTGCCCCGTGGCAGCACGTCTCAGAACTACAGATGCTTGCCTCCACCGTAAGACGAACCTCAGCCACACCACCAGCTCACAAGGACTTCAAAGTGCCCAGACTGCAGCGTCCAGCTGCCCCTCCTGGACCTTGCTTCAGGTATCAGAAACAGGCCACTGGGTCAAGGAATGCCCACAGCCTGGGATTTGTCCTAAGCCCTGCCCCATCTGTGTGGGGCCCCCACTGGAAATCAGACTGTCCTACTCATGTTGCTGCTCCTTGGCTTGGCAGGTGAAAACTGACTCTTCCTGAACATCTTGGAGGCCTCCTGGACCATCACGGACGCCGAGCTTCAGGTAACTCTAATGGTGAAGGGTAAGTCCATCCCCTTCTTAATCAACATGGGGCTACCCACTCCATACTGCCTTCTTTTCAATGACCTGTCTGCTTGGCTTCCATAACTGTAGTGGGAATTAACTGCAAGGCTTCCAGGCCTCTCAAAACTCCCCAAGCCTGGTGTCAGTTAGGCCAGCACTCCCTTCCACATTCTTTCCTAATCATCCCCACTTGTCCAGTTCCCCTGTTAGGCTGAGATACCCTAACAAAATTTTCTGCCTCCTTAACTGTTCCTGAGCTACAGCCATACCTCATTGCCACCCTCTTCCCCCAAACCCGTACCTCCCTCAATAGCTCCCCTTATGTCCCCCCTACCTTAACCCTAGGGTGTGGGACACCACCTCCCCATCCATTACTCACCCCTTGCCATCCCATTAAAACCTGACCATCCTTACCCCGCCCAGCACCAGTACCCCATCCCACAACAGGCTTTAAAAAGCATAAAGCCTGTTATCACCCATCTATTACAACATGGCCTTTTAATTCCTACAAACTCTCCTTACAATTCCCCTATCCTACCTGTCCAAAAAGGAGACAAATCCTACAGACTAGTCCAAGACTTCTGCCTCATCCGTCAGCTTGTACTTCCCATCCACCCGGTTGTACCAAACCCCTATACCCTCCTATCTTCCATACCCCCTTCCACAACTCACTATTCTGTTCTTAACCTCAAAAATGCTTTTTTCTAAAGCCCAAATTTCCTCCTCATTTGTTACATATCTCAATATAATGCTTTGCCAACATACACGTACTCTCCCTGCCAACCGTATCCAGTTAATTTCCCAAACCCCAACCCCATCTACTAAACAACAGCTCCTCTCTTTCCTAGGCGTTGTAGGATAATTTCGCCTCTGAATAGCAGATTTGCCCTCCTAACCAAACACTTTATAAACTTACAAAAAGAAACTCAGCTAACCCCATAGACCCCAAATCCTTCCCCCATCTTTCTTTCGTTCACTAAAGGCAGCCTTAGAAACAGCCCTTCCACCAGTGCTCCTCAACTCCTCCCAACCCTTCTCGCTTCACATGGCAGAAATAAAAGGCTGCACAGTCAGGGTTCTTACACAAGAGCCAGGCCCATGACCAGTCACCTTCTTGTCTAAACAACTTGACCTCACAGTCCTAGGCTGGCCGTCATGTTTAGGGGCCACAGCTGCTGTGGCTATAATACTTCTAGAATCCCTTAAAATTACAGGCTATGCTCCACTTTCTATAGCTCTCACAACCTCCAAAGTTTAGTTTCCTCTTTACACCTCACACACTTACTTTCAACCCCTCGCCTTCTCCAGCTTTATGCACTCTTTATTAAAACCCCCACAGCAACCATTGCTCTTGGACCTAACTTCAACCCAGCCTCTCACTTAATACCCAACACAAACCCTGAACCCCATGACCATATCTCGCTAATCCATATAGCATCCTCTCCATTTCCCCATATTTCTCTTTTTCCTATTCTAGACCCAGACTACCCATGGTTTATTAATGGCAGTTCTTCAAAGCCCAGTCGGCTGGCCAAAGCTGGTTATGCCTTTGTATCTCACTCATCTATTATTGAGGCTGCCACACTCCCCCACCTCCACCACTTCTCAGCAAGCTACTCTAATTGCCTTACCCTGTGTTCTCACTTTTGCCAAAGGACTACATGTTAATATCTATACTGACTCTAAATACGCCTTCAATATCCTACACCACCATACTGCCATATGGGCAGAAAAAGGTTTTCTCACCACACAGGAGTCCTCTATTATCAATGCCCCCTTAATAAAGGCCCTCCTTAAGGCCACTCTCCTTCCAGCCAAGGCTGGAGTTATTCATTACAGAGGACACCAAAAACCGTCACATTCTATTGCCCAAGGAAATGCCTTAGGTGACAAAACAGCCAAAGAAGCAGCGGACACCCTAGTATCTCCCCCCACAAAGCCAGTATTTTTCCTTCTCTATCTCCCCCAACATATTTTTCCTCCAAAAATTCACTTTACCAGTCACTTCCTACACAAGGCAAATGGTTCTTACACCACAGAAAGTTCCTCCTCCCTGCCTCACAAGCTCACTCTATCCTCTCATCCTTTCATAACCATTTCCACGCAGGATACAAGCCCCTGGCTCGTCTTTTAGAACCCCTTATTTCTCTTCCATCATGGAAGTCCATCCTCAAAACAATCACGTCTGAATGTTCTGTCTGTCACTTTCCTACTCCTCAGGGCTTTCTCAGACCCCTCCTTTTCCTACACATCAGGCCCGAGGATTTTCCCCTACACGAGACTGGCAAATAAACTTCAAGTTTTGCCTGGGTTGGCGTTTACCCTGTCACTCACTCCATCCTTGGCTGCCCTCCCCTTGTTCAACAGACTCTCCGCCAAACCCCTCTACCTGTATGCTCATACCTAGCTTTGTTAATAAAAGTGAATGTTTACTTATAGATACCAAACGCTTTCTCATACACCATGAAAACAAAACCTCTCCTTCCACGCGGTTATCCTACCAACCCCTATTACAACCTTTAACAGCCGAGGCCCTTGCTAGTTCCTTTGGTGCCTGGGTATAAGATCCCAGCCCCGCTAAAACACTCTCTCACCTTTCAGTCTACACTTCCAGTTCTGCCTTAGCCAAGGACTTTCTTACCCTGTGGCTCTTCCACCTACATCGGCTTTCCTACCAACTGGGCGGGCACCTGTACCTTAATATTCCTTATCTAAAAATCCAGTTTGCCAACGGAAATGAACCCCTCCCCTGTTCCCCTTGTAACCTTCACATGGCAAAAAAGAGTCATTCCATTAATCCCCTTACTTGTAGGACTGGGGGTATCCACTGCCGCAATAGGAACAGGTATAGCAGGTCTTCCTACCCCTATTACCACATTCCGCAGTCTCTCTAATGATTTCTCTGCCAGCATTACAGATGTAACTCAAACACTGTCTGTCCTTCAAGCCCAAGTTAATTCTCTGGCTACAGTTGTCCTGCAAAATCGTTGAGGCCTTGATCTACCAATTGCTGAAAAAGGGGGGACTCTGCCTATTCCTAAGTGAAGAATGCCGCTTTTATCTAAACCAATCTGGCCTTGTATATAATGCCATCAAAAGACTTGAAGACAGGGCCCAAAAGCTCACTAATCAGGCAAACAATTATTCTGAACCTAGCTGGCCACTCTGTAACTGGGTGTCATGGCTCCTTCTATTAGCAGGCCCCCTTGTACCCTTTTCTCCTTCCCTTATTCAGACCCTGCCTCTCTCAACTAATCTCTCAATCAATTCCTACAAAACCATGTCCAGGCTAAAACAAATCAGTGAATTCGGCAAATGCTTCTCCTAACAAACCCACAGTATCAACCTTTGCCTCAAAACCTCTCAGCGATCCAAATTCTTCCCCATTTTTAGGCTTCCACACTGCCCCCAATCCCGCTCAAAGAAGCCCTGAGAAATGCCACCCGTCACCCCTTTGTACCGCCCCCAAAATATTAACTGCCCCCCCGACTTTTCTAGTTTTTACTTTTTCCTTTATATTATTAATACAAAAAGACAGGAATGCAAGGTTTTTTGAACTGACTGCACTATAGGTCATACCTAAGTCAAGCCATGGGGACCCACATGACCCACACATACTTTGTGACACTGGACCTTGGACCTTGTGACACCCCCCCCCCCCCCCCGCTAACCCCACCCCCCCCAGGCCGGCTTGCAGGAACCACCCTGAACTGTAACTTCTGGAACTTTCCACTGCCTACCCCAAACCTGTAAGACCAACTCCCATCCCACTGCCCTCCGCTTACTCTCTTTTCAGACTCAGCCCACCTGCACCCCGGGTGAATAAACAGCCATGCTGCTCACACAAAGCCTGTTTAGTGGGTCTCTTCAATTCAGAGTGCATGTAACACTACCTTGTTTGATTGTAGGCCATAAGAGCCCAATTCCAGAGAGGGTCCTGCCCCATACCTGTTAGGAGTAGGTGTCTGAGTTACGACCAGTGAATCTGTATCGGTCTGCAGCAACATCAATTCTTGCCTCCTCAGAAGAAAGAATTAGACTAAGGGGCATGATATGGTTTGTCTGTGTCCCCATCCCCAAATCTCATCTTGAATTGTAATCCCTATAATTCCCACGTGCCGAGGGAGAGACCAGGTGGAGGTAATTGAGTCACAGTGGTGGTTCCCCCCCAAGCTGTTCTCTTGATAGTGAGTGAGTTCTCACGAGATCTGATGGTCTTGTAAGTGTTTGGTAATCCCGCCCATGTTCATGCTCTTTCCCCGCTGCCTTGCGAGGAAGGTGCCTCGCCTCCCCTTCAACTTCCACCATGATTGTGAGTTTCCTGAGGCCTCCCCAGCCATGCAGAACTGTGAGTCAGTTAAACCTCTTTCCTTTATAAATTACCCAGTCAGTCTAAGGCAGTTATTTACAGCAATGTGAAAATGGACTAATACAGGGCATAAGACAGAAAAAGAAATGGAGTCGAGTTTCAGAGCAAGAGTGGAAGTTTATTAAAACGTTTTAGGGCAGGAAAAGAAAGGAAAGTACACTTGGAAGATACCCAAGTGGGTAACTTGAGGGACAAGTGTGGCATTTAACCTGGGGGGACTTGATATGCTGGCCCACTTCTAAGGTCATGCTGCCCTCTCCCTTCATTCTTCCCTCAGGGTGAGCTGCCCGAATTCGTGGTGCTTTCCTTATGCTTGGGAGGTGAGCATGCACCGTGTGCTTAGGAATTTGTACACATTCCCATTTGAGGTTTTCTTCCTGTTTCTAGAGGAATGTGCCTGGAAGGTCATACTCCACCATTTTGTGTCTTAAAGCTCACTCACCCGATTTCTGAAATTTTAGTAGAAGCTGATTACCAATCTCAAGTGTTTTCATCTGTTTGGGAAATTCCCTGTCCCTGGCATCTGCTTTAATATCAATTACTTCAATTAACACTTTAGTGTGACAGCTGTGGAGCATCAGGGAATTGTCTCTCTGGCCCAGCTGCCAAATTATCTGTTTTAGAAAGGCAGTGTGATAACTGCAAGAGCATCACTTGGCATTCTTGGTTGAGGGGGGGTTGTAGAGAGTAGAGTCCTTTTCTGCCCTGCTCATGCCTAACTACCGATAACATATCCAGAAGGAAGAAATGCATGTTCACAGAGGCCAAGAGAAATCTAGACAGGCAGGGCTAGATTCCCCACTCAGTTTATGAGCATTAGCTCATACCCTTTAGTCCAATCATATTTCTACACAGCTACCCATACTTTATTGAACCTAAGCATGAAAACGAGCCACTTCCCCTCATTTAGTTTTTTTTGAGATGGGGTCTCACTCATGCCCATGCTGGAGCGCAGTGGCATGATCTAGGCTCACTGCAACTTCCGCCTCCCCGGGTTCAAGCGATTCTGAAGGTCTTCATTCTGAAGGCTCCCATGTCACCTAAAACTAGGATCGGTCCAGGTGTGGCGGATCAGGCCAGGTGCCGGTGATGGCTCAGGCCTGTGATTCCAGCACTTTCGGAGGTCAAAGCAGGCGGATCGCTTGAGCTCACAAGTTCAAAAACAGCCTGGGAAACATAGCAAAACCCCATCTCTGCAAAAAATACGAGTCAGGTGTGGTGGTGTGCGCTTGTAGTCTGAGGCAGGAAAACAGGGTCTGCAGGCAGGGAATGTAGGGCGCGCAGGGCAACATAGTCTAGCTTATGTGCAAGGCATTTGAGGTCAGGGTATGGAAAAATACTGGCACTACGTATGTTATTTGTGCATAGGAATGAAGCTCCTTCACCCAGAAAACAGGACAGGGAGTGGAGTGTGTGATGTGATAAGGAATGCTGAAAACAGCCTCCTGAGAATGCAGTTTGAGTGTGTACAAGGTCACAGGTGTCTCAGCAACCCACCTCAAATGACCATCTAGTGCATGTTTGTAGTTAATATAAGCCCTTTAGATAAATTCTTGGTGGACAGATGCTAGGGCGGACTCTCTCAGAAGAGTTACCCTCTAGGCCCTCTCAGCTGGATTGTCTGAATACTTCATTCTCGGAGTTCACTGCAAGCTATAATCTCTGCAGGTAACATTAGGCCAATTCACACTTCAGCTGCAGGGCATAGGCCAAGTAAATGACTTTGTAACTTTACTTCATCCTCTCCATTTACATATGGCGTACCCCAAGTAACCAGTGGAACCCTCTAGAGGATATTTAAACTGGCAAAGATTCTGTAACGCAGCCTTTGGTCCCCTATGCTCAGGCCGGCTCCCACACTGTAGAGTGTACTTTCATTTTCAACATTTTCAATAAACCCTTCATGCCTTCCCTGCTTAGTTTGTGTGTTTTTTTCCAATTCTTTGTTGAAGATGCCAAGAATCTGGATGCCCTCCACTGTTAACAGCCTCAACTACTGGGGAGGCTGAGGCGGGAGAATCACTTGAACCCAGGAAGTGTAGGTGGCAGTAAGTCGAGATTGCACCGCTGCACTCCAGCCTGGGTGACAGAGGCAGATCTTATCTCAAAAAAAAAAAAAAAACTATTATCAAATAAATTTCTATGCCTTTCCTCTTTTTTTTTCTTTTTTTGAGATGGAGTCTTGCTCTGTTGCCCAGGCTGGAGTGCAGAGGCTGATCTCGGCTCCTGCAACCTTCTCTCAGTTCAAGCAATTCTCCTACCTCAGCCTCCAGAGTAGCTGGGTCTACAGGCACATGCCACCACACCTGGCTAATTTTGTATTTTTAATACAGACAGGGTTTCACCATGTTGGCCAGGCTGGTCTCAAACTCCTGACCTCAGGTGATCCACCTGCCTTGGCCTCCCAAAGTGCTGGGATTACAGATGTGGGCCACTGTGCCTGGCCGCCTTTCCTCTTTTTATTTTTATTTTTATTTTTTTTGAGACGGGGTTTCACCATGTTGGTCAGGCTGGTCTTGAACTCCCGACCTCAGGTGATCCACCCGCCTTGGCCTCCAAAGTGCTTGGATTAGAGGCGTGAGCCACCATGCCCAGACTTTTCCTCTTTTTAATCTGCTGCTTGTCAGTTATTTGCAGTGAAACTTCAAAGGGCGTTTTCCCTTGGCCCACACATTAGCTTGCAAGTTGGGTAAAATCTCAGACTTTGAAAGTTCTTAACCGGTTCCTTCCAAACATTTCCTCAGAATAGTCCTTTCCTCACAATGCCAAGGGATGACTACCACTAATTCTAATTGCCTTCAGTGTTTCTTAAATGTAGTTGATGGTTATCCTGCAATTACCTGGGGAGGAGTTTTCTAAAAGCAGTTTCCTGGGCCCACTTTAATCTACTCACCTCTCTTGAGGAGAGCGAGGCCCGGGAATCTTCATTTTCACATGCACACTAGGTGATTCTCAGCTGCAAGAAAGTTTGAGAGTAGTAATGCTAGATCTGTTCACCTAACAAGTTGTTGGGTCTCCAGCTCTGGTTAGTGGTTCAAAAATTAACCTTAGGGGAAATATCCCAAAAGGCCACAAGATGGGGCTAATAACGCTACATTCACGGTAGCCGTCTCCCCACTCCCCTCCACCAACCACCACCACACCCAGAGAATCTTACCTCTTGTCATTCTCTTTCATTGTGTTCTTTATGCGTCCCAGTTGCTCGTGAATCCATATGTATTGCTGTCTATGTGTTTCATTATGTTATTACCTGATTTTCCTTATTTTGTTGGTTTTTTCCCTAATATTCTGAATGGGGCCACAAATCAAAAACAAGAGTAGAAATTAATGTGTGTATCTCTTAAACTATAATACAAAGGTTAACATTAAACCAATAAGGCTCTTCAATCTTTCTGAAAATCCAGAAAGGACTCGGTTCTATTCCAAGCTCCACCACTACACAGGGGCATGACCTGGGGCATAGTATTTCACTTTTCTAACTTCGTCTTCCTCCACTATGAAAGAAAAGATGGAACTAACTGCTCCAAGTTCTTACCAACTCAGATGCTCTGAAATGGTTTTATTCTTTGCATATCGGAGAAAAGGGTGACTAAGACTTAGAGACCAGGAAAGATAAATCTGGGTGACTAGAAGCAATGTGCCACCAATTTATATTTCTCCTTTCAGTAGAAAGGACCTTATTCAGAGGTCCTTATTGATGTTCAGGTCCTATGAATGCTAGCTAATCTTCTGCAAAAGCTTTCTCAAAAGTTCTCATAATCTCTGATTTTCTGCAACTTATATCCCAGATACCCTGCCAAGCACTGCCTCCAAACCCCTTGCCATTAGCATGTAAATTTATGTAAGGAAAAACTTTTTAAATATTTAAGGAAATAAATTCCCAGGTGCAGAGAGTAAAGGATGAAATTGTCTTTTTTTTTTTTTTTTTTGAAACAGTGAACTAGAAACTGGCTACTACAAATAAAGACAGAGATTGTTAGCTTACAGAAAAAGGCAAGGCCCAACTATATGCTGCAAGGAACTTAGTTTAAATTTAAGCATACAGATCGAACTGAAAGGATGGAAAAAGATACACCACACTAATGCTAATGAAAAGAAAGCTGGTGTGACGATGTTAATGTCAGACAAAGCACATTTCAGATAAAAAATATTACAGGGATAAGGACAACAGTTGCTAAATAAAGTCAGCTGCAGGGCTGGCAGTAGCATCTTCAGAAACAGGCAGCCTAACACTGCAGACATAATAGACCTTGTTCATCAGAGCTACCAAGTACATCTTGAGGAAATCACTGTAGTCTGATGCTTGGGGTGGAACACCATAATGGTCTGGACCTTTCCTGAGGCCTAAACTACAGAAACAAGGAGGGTGGGAACTCTCAACTGACCTGAATAATGCAGGGAGAACTTCTGGGAGAAACAGTGTTTAATGCAAGTAACTAGGGTAACACTGAGGCTAGTAAACTGCTTGCCTGTGAGTCACATTTGGCTGCAAACATCTTTTATTTGACCTATACTTTTTTGCTCTGTATCATTTATGATCTTTTAAGCTACGTATAGATAAAATGCAACATGAAATGATTCAAGCAGTAAGGGGGGATGGATTATCTCACATATCAGGAAATCTGGAGGCCAAAGGCCTCCACTGTTGGTTAAGTCAGTGGCCCCAGGTTCTTCTTCTCCCTCTGGTCAGCCTGTGGCTTCCTTTTGGTTGGAAAATGACTGCAGCAACTCCAGCATCTCGTCCTGATAGGAACCAGTGTCCAGAAATGAAATAAGGCCATTTCTCCCTTGTTTGACTAATTTTTAGAGCTAAGAAGCTTTTCCTAAAACCTTCCAGGATACTCCCTTCACATCTTCTTGGCCAGAAGTGGGTCACATGTCCACCTCTAAATTAATCACTGGCAAGGGGAATAAGACCGTCATGACTGACTTGAACTAATCAGAATTTAACTGACTCATGTGATTGACGGAGATTCCCTGAGATACATTAGGGGCTCTGCTATTTATTATAAAAGAGGGAACATTTTCCATTAGGTAGGCAATGACCTAGATGATATCATGTCTTCCAATCCATGAACACAGGATGTCTTCTCTATTTACTTATGCCTTCTATTATTTCTTTCAGCGATGTTTTGTAGTTTTCAGCATGTAAGACGTTGCTTCCTTGGTTAAGCTTACTTCCAAGTATTTTATTCTTTCTGGTGTCATTGTAAATGGAATTGTTTTTCTTCCTTTGCAGATAGTTCACTGTCTCCCTTTGTTTTTTGAAAAAGGATCTGGCTTCATTAAGTCGACTTTTCTGCATGGCAATAAACTTTTGAGCTGAATAGCAGCTGCTCCCTGTAGGAGGGACATTTGTTCTCCCACTTGCCACAGTTCCTATCCAGCCAGCTTCCCTCACCTTCCCTGCTTGGCCCCTGTAGGCATTTGGGCTTTTGACCCCTTGTTTAGATCATCCACGTGAAGTTACATAATGCAGCAATTCGTTACAAAGACACTGGAGTGGTACAGGAATAGACAGCCAATTTGGCAACTGGATACAACACAGTCAAAGCCGATTTTCCATGTTTCTGAAATTTACATTGAAGCACTCAATTATTAGAAACATTTTGGATGGGAATATTTCAGAAATATATTTTGTGCTTTTTTTCTCTAAAGCATGCAGAATATAATATAAATCATACCTCATGATATACCAAAATAGACAATAATACTCTACTGTGCTGGCTAATAAAGTAATGGGAGTTAATGAAGTATGCAGGGTGGTTTGTCTCTGGCCTGTAAATGGCCACAGATGCCTGTGTTTTGAGGGCTCTTGCTCATGCTAGACATTTTTTTCCTGTCTAAAAGTTCTTCTTGCTCCTAACAATGCATTTGCCTGCAGCAATCTGCTTTCATTTCCTAGTTGATGCTTGCTTCCCACACACTGAGGGCTAGGACCAGATCACCATGATTATTAGAATTATGAAATTCGTCACTGGCAAGCAAGGTTTGGGTGGTCACTCAATGCTTCCGAGCTTATCCATGGGATGTCCGGACCAGATGAGCCCACGCACAGGTAGGGGTTAGGAGTCCAGAGCCGAGAAGACCAAAGTCATAGAGCTGACTCAGAGTTGGCCTGGCATTGGGGCAGTCTCCTTTACCAGGCAGCCACTCTTTCTAGGAGCACCCTGCAGGCCTGCCCTGCAGTGGCCTGGGTAGTTACGGAAGTCGTGAGGCGTGCCCAACAGTTGGGGAAACCATGTGTCCTTTGTGGCACTGAGGCTTTCTCTGCATGTTTTTGTTTGTTTTTTGTTTTTGGAAACAGTGTCTTGCTCTATTGCCCAGGCTGGAGTGCAGTGGCATGATCTTGACTCACTGCATCTTCTGCCTCCAGGGTTCAAGCAATTCTTTTGCCTCAGCCACGTGAGTAGCTGGGATTACAGGCATGCACCATCACACCTGGGTAATTTTTGTATTTTTAGAAGACACGGGGTTTCACCATGTTGGCCAGGCTGGTCTCAAACTCCTGACCTCAAGTGATCCAGCCACCTCAGACTGCCAAAGTGTTGGGATTACAGGCGTGAGCCATCACGCCTGGCCTGGCATGTTGCTCTTTAATGGAAAAATTAGAAACACTCTTCTGTGTTTTCTGTCCTTCCCTCCCCCTTTGGGACCCAAATCAATTTTTCAGTGGTTTAACTGTGTCTTTATTCTTCTCGAAGAGATTCACATTGGATTATTTCCAGGAGCCCTTTTTCTCTGTGGAAAGATCTTATTTTGTTCATTTATTTTAACCTTTTCATTATGTGCATTTTCAAATGCAATCAATATTTTAGAGAGAACAGTATAATTAACCCGCACATACCCATCATTCAGCTTGCATTATTAACAACTTTGCTATTTTTGTTTCTTCTCTCCCTTCCACAGATTTTTTTTTTTTTTTTTGGATGGGAGAGGTGAAATATGTTAAAGCAATTATATTTTTTAAGAACCCATTTTTAAAATTTACAACAGGACATAATAGCCATTAATGGCTAGTTATTAGCTATAGTAATAGCAAGAAAATATACATGTATTATTTCTAGTTTTTCTAACTCCCATAAGGTAAATCAATCCCATTTTATAGATGAGGAAATTGAACTTCTGCTTTAACTTGTGTCTAAAAGAAAATAAGCTAAATGGTGATGTATTAGCTAGGATGCTCCTAAGAAAATAAAAACTGCTTATTTCTCTGTACTTTTATGCACCACTTTGCTGCATCAGTCATGTCTGATGCTGGGTGCATGGGAGTTCCTCCCCCCCAACAACTGATGCGCCAGTTACCACCAGGTGGTGAGACAGCCAGGTGGGAAGGGTCCCCAGAGAAGCTCCAGCCGGCCTGTGCACTGGGAGGAGTGTGCACTGGGGTGGAGCCACAGAAGTTCCTACTGTTTGCAGTGGGGAGGAGTCTGGCCCCTCCTCTTCCTGGGTGGTACCTGGGATTCAGACTGCAAAGTGGGAGGTGCATAAGGACTCTGGCTTTGCGAAGGGTCTCTGTCTCCATTTTTTGTTTTAACTTTTCAAGAAATAAAACCCTGCCTTACCTTCAAATTGTCTGTGAGCCTAATTTTTCATGGCCATCAGACAAGGACCCTGTCTTTACCAAAACTAAGGAAAAGTCTCGAAGCATTGGGTGTCCCATGGTTCAACTCAATTCAGACACTATCTACCTGGAGATAGCATCAGATCCCACAGGTTAAGGGCTCAGTCCCACAGACTACCCACCTCTCACCCGCCCTCCCCTCGGCTTCAGATGCCAGTCCCAAGTCCCAGGTTGTTGCCTGTGCTTCTGACTGGCTATACATCAGGGTTTCCATGAACCCCTCCTAAGGTTTGATTAATCTGCTAGAATAGCTCACAAAGCTCAGAGAAACACTTGTCTTTGTTTTGTCCATTTATTTAAAAGGACATGGCAAAGGATACAGATGAGCAGCCGAAGAGAAGAGATGTACAGGATGAGGTTTGTGGGAAGGGGCGTGGAGCTTCATGCCTTCCCTTCGAGTGCCACCCTACGGGAACCTCTGCAAGCTCAGCTCTGCACCCTGCTCTTTTGGATTTTTAGGGAGGCTTCTGTATGTAGGCATGACTGATGATAGTACTGGCCATGGGTGATCAACTCAACTTCCAGCCCCTTTCCTTCCCCAAGTTTGGGGGGAAGGGCTGAAAGTTCAGCCTTCTCGTCATGCCTCAGTCTTTCTGATGACCAGCCCTCATCCTGAAGCGATCTAAGGGTCCAGCCAACAGACATTTCATTGGCATACAAAAGGCACTTTTTTTTTTTTTTTTTTTTTTTTGAGACAGGGTCTTAGTTTGTTGCCCAGGCTAGAATGATCCACTGGTGCAGTTATCTCCTGGGCTCAAGCAACCCTCTTGCCTCAGCCTCCCAAGTAGCTAAAACTACAGGTGTACACCACCATGCCCAGCCAATTTTTGTATTTTTTTTTTTTTTTTTTGTACAGATGAGGTCTTGCCATGTTGGCCAGGCTGATGTCAAACTCCTGGCATCGAGCAGTCCTGCTGCCTCAGCCTCCCATGGTGTTTGGATTACAGGCATGAGCCACCATGCCTGGCCTCACAAAACACTCTTAACACCCCAGAAATTCCAAAAGTTTTAGAAGTTGTTTGCAGGGTCGGATACCAAATATACGTCTCTTATTATATCATCATGTCACAGATGCAGTTCAGGCTACAGTAACAGAAAGGCCAAAATGAAGTAGTCCAAACAAATTTCTTTCTCATGTAAAATTTCAACTGGGTTCAGACTGTGTCCAGGGTAAGCTTGGTGGCTGGAAGGCATTAGTTACCCAGATTCTCGGCATCATAGACTAGGATGGCTGCCCTGCGTTTCATTGTCAGGTGGAGGCGGAAAAGACAGAGCGGAAAATATTGGAAGAGGTACTCATTCCCTTGAAGGGCATGATTCTGAAGTTGCGCGCGTGACCTCTACTCTTCAAACATGGTGGAGAACTTAATCACAGTGTTGCACCTGCAAGAGAGAACTGGGAAATCTAGTTTTTATTTTGGGCAGCCTGTGACCATCTGAAAGTCAGGGATTCCATTATTAAAGGAAGAAAAGAGAAAGTTCTTTTTAAGTCGAGGGCATGGTTTTGAGTTCCATTCAAGCCATACCAGCCATACCCTCAACTTATTTTGGCCTGAACTGTGGCCCACTTGGTAAACATAGTGATGCCTGGTTAAACATAGATATCCCTTGGTGATGAAGCACATTTTTTTAGTACCTGTACACATAAGATTTTTCTTTGTCCTTTGTTTTGTTTTTTGTTTTCATTTTTTGAAATAGGATCTCTGTCGCCCAGGCTGGAGTACAGTGGCACAATCACAGCTCACTGCAACTTCCACCTCCTCGGTTCAAGCGATTCTCCTGCTTCAGTCCTACCAAATAGCTGAGACCACAGGCATGCACCACCCCATCCAGCTGATTTTTGTATTTGCCCATTTTTTTTGTTAGAACACTTACAACCATACTATTTTTTTAACAACATTTATTCTGCACAATAGTAAATTTACATGATGTAATTTAAATTCCATCATTTACAATGGAGAAATGCCAATTATATAATATCGTAGCCCTGCCAATGATGGGTTTTGATTTAGTTCTGCTCTTTACCACCTGGGAGGCTATGAAGAATTTATTTACCTTCTCTAAGCTTTCTTCTCCTTTCTGCAAAACAGGAATAGGACTAGATACTTCATAGATGGTTGTGAAGAGAAGCTGGATGACAGATGAAAGTTCTTGGCACAGAGTGAACACTTGATAACTTATATGGCAGATATGTATGTGCTATCTCCCCATGAAGCTCACATTGTTTAATTGCCATTATTTCTAAAAATAGCCATAGAATTTTTTGTAGCATTTGTACACCTATCACTTAATTCAGACTTCACAATACCCTGGGAAATAGGTAGAGCAGATAATACTTATTTTTCTACTTTTTTAGATTAGGAAATACAAGCTCAGAAAGATAGATTCACATGTCCAAAGTCACAACCTCTTCCTTCTGGATTGGATCCCTCCTATGAGCATTGAAACCTGCCCCACTGGCTATCATCTAAAACAAATGATGAAACAGTCCTCTTCAACCCACAACCCCTTCCCTCCAACGCCCCAGTCTCAATCCCCCTTGGCAGCCAAGCTCTCCAGGACTCATCAGCACGTGCTGCCTCCATGTCTTCACTTCCAGTTTATTCATCAGCCCACCCCACTTGACCTTTGGGTCTTCATTCATGCGCTCCTGTTAAGAGCTTGACTTGAAATCCTCTGCTCTCTCTGACTCTTGCCTTAGACAATCTTGTCCATTCTTGTGGTTTCAAATGCCATCCCAAAAGTTAATCACCAGCTCAACCACCTTAGCGATCTCCAGTTCCAACTACTCCTAGGGTGGCGATGTGGGACTCTTCACAAGAGTTCAAACATTAGAAAAGAGAACCTGGACTGGGGGAGGGGCAATAGGACAGGAAAGAAAACGAGAAATGGGAAAAATGCTTGCTGGGACTCCCAGGACTTAGAGATTTTGCATGGCTGTGGGGTAAGGAGAGAGGGAGAGTCAAAGCTGACTCCTGTCTTGTTGGCATTCACAGGAGGGCTGGAACGGGCTTTGTTTGAAGAGCAAGATAAGCCAGGGTTACAGACCTGAGTTTGGGGTAAGAGTGGAACATCTAAATGGAAAAGTCCATCAACTAGAAAGGACATTTGCTCAAAGGCCTTTTTTCTCAGTTTTCTCCTTCCGCTGATCCAGATGCACATCCTCCCAAAACCCCCCACAATTAGGGCACTTGGTCAGCTTGAGACACAGGCAGAAATAGGCAGAAGGGAAATATTTTTCTTTTCCAACTGGGGTAGATCGTTATTGCAAGCTATGCCATATGGATAGCATCGCCATGAATAGCATCTTTTAAAGATTTCTGTAGACTTTGAGGGCTCCTGAAGGTATTTCTGATAGGGTTTTTAAAAGGCAGTAACAGGCAGAGGTGTGACCTGAGTTGCTTGTGCATGACACTGGACTGAACCTAAGGAGACCTGACGACAGAGTTGACCACCCCAGAGAGTTTCTCAATGTCTTTTTTCATTCAAAAACCTATGATTTTATGATTCTATGAGGTAGATTTTGGAGATTTTTTAAAAGGTGCTGAAGAATTCAGTAACCTCTGAAAACTCACCTTCCCGGAATTGGTCCCAGCAAGATAAGATTGTAGTTCATTCATGTGGCCACACAGGGGCAGCACACACAAACTCACCTTGTCTTAAACAGGCCCTGATTGGCTTTGCTTTTAGTTACCACTGTCACCCCCTAGCACAGACTCTCAGCAACTCACCCCAGCTATCTAATTTTCATGCCACTCGGGCTTCATCATTTCATTCCCAAGCATAAGAATATGGAGGGGGACACCGACTGCTGGATGCCCTCTGACCATGTCCGTGCCATGTAGTCAGTTACCCATCTCCTCATCCCCACACCTTCCCTGCTAACTTCAGTTTATCCCTGTCTGACTTGTCTCTCCCATCCCTGGCCATGATCTCCCACTTGGCCACCTCCTGACCGCTGTGGAGTCACCAAGATTACCTCCAAGATGCTGAGTGCTGGGAACGTGACAAATCTGCAGTAGTATGAACGGGAAGGGGTCGAGGATGGTGGAGGGGCTCCAGCTGTCAAGGCTGGAAGTGCCAATCAATGGTTTGTAAGCTCTATGCTGGGCAGGTGGGCCCCAGCTGTAGACAGTCTGATCTTCAGGGGACCCAAAGTGGCATCCAGCCAGTAGCTATGGGTAGTCCACCAATAATACTTTGAGAAACATTGACTTTCTAGATTAGTTAATTAAGTCTCCAGTTTCTTCTCAGAAATGAGAAGATGTCAAATGCAATCTTGGAAACTGAGTGCTTCCTTGGCATGACTCCAGGGGGTGCCATTCTCAGGAATTACGTTGTGAATATTATCCTCTAGAATTGTGCAACAGGGCAGCCCTGGGAATCAGGTTCCAGTCCTCCACATGACACAGAATAAAGAAGCTTGGGACAGGGGCTCTGGAGAGGGCCTTGTAGGATGTGGGTGATGCTGGGTACACCCCAGCTTTGTGACCTTATGCCAGGTCCAACCTCCTCCTACTACTCAAGCAAGCCCGGGGTCTTTCTAGGGATAGGGAGGAAGTGTTGCTAAGTGCCCTTGAGTGCCTGCCCCCATCTCACTGCCCAGCTGGCCTGAGGAAGAGGGGACCAGCTTCTGGGCAGCCATGTGGAGTGATGTGGAGACAGGGACCCTGGAAGGGGCTGTCCAGCATCTCTATTCTTGTGCTGTCCTCAACCCTGCTTGGGTCACAGGTCAGGGACCTGGTCTTCGGTGTTCAAGGACCTGAGCCAGTTACCCCTGGTGGTGGTTGAATTTTTTTTTTTTTTTTTTTTGAGTCTCACTCTGTCGCCAGATTGGAGTACAGTGGCAGGATCTCGACTTACTGCAATCTCTGCCTCCTGGGTTCAAGCAATTATCCTGCCTCAGCCCCCTGAGTAGCTGGGACTACAGGTGCACGCCATCATGCCCAGCTAATTTTTGTAATTCTAGTAGAGACAGAGTTTCACCATATTGGCCAGGATGGTCTCGATCTCTTGACCTCATGATCTACCTGCCTCAGCCTTCCAAAGTGCTGGGATTACAGGCGTGAGCCACTGCGCCTGGCCTGATTTTCATGCCTGCAAAGGGACTGGGGCCACTTCAGGAGGTGGAGAGATTAGGACACAGGTCCTCAAAGTACCATGCAGGTAACATTTTCCACTGCGGGGCTTCCGGGGGAGAACCAGCCTGAGAAGTTGGTTTCCCACCCGCCCCCTTCATACACACCTATTGGCCTCCAAAAGGCTGCCGGTGGAGTGGGTGGAGGATGGAGGGGTGTTAGGAACTGGGGAATCAGCTGCTTACGAGGGGCACATAAATCCGAGGATACCATTTGCGGCCGTTGGGGAGGGCAGAGATTGCCCCCCAGGTTGGCCCGGCGCTCAGGGAATTGGAGGCAGCGTCTATTTCAGAGTTTATGGTAAAAGGCTGGAGCCGGCACACACAGACAACATACCCCACCCTTTAAGGAAGTGGGGAGGAGAGCAGCAGGGGTGTGGTTAACAACTCAGAGGAGGAGGGGGAAACTCTAATCTGTCAGCCCTTTTACTCAGCCACAGCCTCCGGAGCTGGAGCCGCGGCACACCTACCTGCCCGGCCGAACTCACCTGTAGTTGCCGCAGCCCCGGCTCACCTGGTAGGGCCGAGGAGCAGTCACCGCCAGAGTCCGTGCCTCCCTGGGTGAGTCCCTCCTGTGAGCCGGGGCTGTCCCCGGCAGAAGTTGTTGGCTTGACGGGTGGCAGGGGTTGGGGACGGCAATTCCGGGATCCCGGGCACCTGAGCTGGGAGTTCCTGGAGAAATAGCCACAGACCCAGGAAATGGGAGCCGCGGGTGCTGTGCACACGCCCGGAGCTCGCCAGCCTTCTGCGGAGAGAGGGGTTCTATTTTTGGAGTAAATTTGACACTATAGGATGTTTTTCCCTCTTTGTCCTCTCAACATATTCAGACAGGGGGGGCTGGGGGCGACGGTGTGAGGGTACAGCCAGGGTGCCGCCTCTAAAGATCAGGGTAGGGGCCACGGGGTTGGGGGGGGGGGTTCAGATCCTGCCTCAGACCTCTGCCTGCTCTTGCCCCACTCCCTGCTCCCTCCCAGGCCTTTCTGCAGCCTCTGGGGTGCTAGTCTCACCCCCAGCCCACCCCCCACTCACCTGCAGCCACTCCTTGCCCCCTGAGAGGGCATCTTTTGAATCAAGCCCTGACTGGAGGAAAGCAGGGGTGTTCTGGGGGTCAGGGGGAGCTCGTGTGTGTGTGTGTGTGTGTGTGTACGCGCACGCGCGCGTGTGAAGTTCACACTGGCCACACTGGTTCCTTGAGAAGCCGCCTACTGAGTGCTGCTCAAGGGTTAAGTTCCGAGCTGCCTCTGCCTGCTGTCAGGCTGCGCGTGGGCACTGCTTTGGGTGGGTGAGCGTGGAGCGGCATATGGGTGATGTTCTGCAAGCCCTGCCACCTGCCCTAAGCCTCGACCACAAGACAACAGTGTTTCCCCCACACCCCAAACTGGGAGCAAAATCCAAGTCGCCTAGTTGAAGGGGCCAGTGGGAGGACAAAAGCAGAAAGTTGTGTCCAGAGGTGGCTTTAGCCAGGTGGGACTTGGAATCTGGGCTGTGGCTGGACCCGGGCCCACTGGGGCAGTGTGCGTGGCGTGACCCGGTAGTGGGTGCAGGGAGGTCCTTCCATGTGGGGTATTCTCTGCTCACCCTGAGTGCTGCTGCTGACCTGGGGCCCCGTCTTTCACAACCACTCTGGGGGAGGAGGAGGAAGACACTGATAAAAAAGTGACTAAAGGCAGAAGGAAGGAAGGAAGTAGTCACGTTGGAGAGCCCCAGCTTTGGCGGGACAGTCTGCAGTTCCCACGTGCGTCCAGGTGCAGGTGCAAGGTGTGGAGGCAGGGTGAGTGTGGCATGGCCTCTGCTCCCCCAGGGCAGTGTAGGGTAGGGGGTGGTCGAGGGAGGGCTACCAGGGGGGAATGTGCAGGGTGCTACCCAACCCTATGTTAGAGGGCTGTTGGGGGGAGCCAATCAGCAATAGCCAGGAGGGCTTCCTGGCAGAAGCGACTCCAAGTTGAGAACTGAAGGATCAGTAGGAATTAGCCAGGCAAGAGAAGAGGGGAAAGAACAGCAGGTGCAGAGATCAGAGGCTAAAGCAGCAGGAGGCTGGAAGCAGCGAGAGGCATCCAAGAAAATGAAAGTAGCTGGATTTGTTGGGAGCCTAGAGCGTGCAGGGGTGAGGGAAGCTGCAGGGGTGAGTGGAGACAGCTCTAGGCGGCTTTGGAAGGCCTGCGCAGCTGCCATGGCAACTTCTGTGGGAGCAACACTTAGGACCTGGAGCCAGGCAGGAGGCTTCCTAACAGGAAGGGGTTGCCAGATCTAGCCAATAAAAGCACGGAACACTCAGATTTGAATTTCAGGTAAGCACCAATTTTTTTTTTTCAATACAAGTATGTCCCATGAACTAGGTGGAACATACTTATACTCAAACATTAGTCACTATTTCTCTGAAATTCACAGTTAACTGGGTGTCCTGTATTTATCTGGAAACCCTGCTCTAGGAGAAGCTGAGGTTGGCACAATGCTGGGAAGAAATGCTGGAAACGGCCCAGGCACTCTGAGAATAGTCTCAGGTTTATCTCGTAGCCATTCCTCCTGGATTTTATTTTTGAGCTCATTCACTAATTGACCCTGCTATTTAAAAAAAAAGAAAAGAAAAATCAATTTCTTAGTTAGGAACTGATCATCTATACAGGTGAAGGAGTATGATACCTCAGAAAGAAACAGCATTAAATCCAGACAGATCTGGGTTCAAATCAGTGTAGACTGGTGAGCTGCGCTGTCCCTCAGAGTTCTCTTTTCTCAAATGAGAGCAGGAGTATGTGAGGAAGTGGTTGGGAGGATCCCTGATAATGTGTGTAAATTGCCTAGTGAATGCTAAAGGAAAAGCAGTACGTATTTTGCAACGCCTTCATGGGGTGAGCGAAACAACGGCCACAGAGTGCTTGGGTTCATTTACTTCCATAAGTGAGCACTTGGAGGTCTCAGGGGAGTTACATGGTGGGGTTCCTGCTTCCAGTGAGAACACGTGGGGGTTAGCCCCCAGACGGCGGCGGGGTGGGGCATGCAGAGTCTGCATTATGTTTTTAGCTTTGCTATTCCCTTCCCATATGACCTGCTTCAAGGGGTGGGGATATCTAACGCTCTACTGGAAGGATGGTGGATGGGCACAGAGCGAGAGTGACTCAAAGCAGATTAACTGAAGGGAAATGTGAATGAATTAAAGGAGAGAAGCCACATAAAATATTCAGTGCAGACAAATGCGCCATGAAATCTGGCTGTTGTGATTCCCAGTTTTAGGATGAGTTCCTTATTAGAAAAGTAGTGCTAAGAGACAGAGGAAGTCAGGGTGCCTTGTGAACCGGATTGTGACTTCAATGGGAGCATTTGTGAGAACAAATTAGGGTCTTCCTAAAAGAGAACCTAGAGGAAGTTAAGAATTGGTTAAGAGAAAGAGGAAATGGAAAGTGTGTTTCCCTTGTGGGAACTGCTAGGGTAAAAATGGTCCTTTCCAGTGGCTAAGTCTCCCCATCTCACTGTGATAGACGTTTTGTCCCGAGGCCCTTGGATTGTTTGCCAAGTGGTGTTGAGAGAGACCCTGTGGCATGAGATGGATAGAAGTGTTCCACTGATGAAACGTTCCAATGAGCCTGCACTTGGACATATGTCTTGCATATTTGCATGATCAAAGTTATGATAAGTCCTGCATAAAAGACACGTGTCATTCCCTGAGTATGGCTATAGAGCCCATGCAGGTTCTCAGGGAAACAGCATTCCACACTGAGTGAACCTCGACGTGAGTGCTGTTTATGGACCAAGCAGGTCTTTCATTGCCCCTCTCATAACTCTAGCCAGGATGGACCTCATTCATTCTAGACTAGGCAGTGTCCAACTTAGAGAAGATCTTCAAGGAAGGAGCCTGTGTGTGCAACCTTTCTAGCATCATGCTAGGGACACAAACTCCCTCCTGTATCAGCCTGGATCTTCCCATTGTGGCTCTGGCAGTGTTTCACTGTGCAGAGGACCCTGGAGAAAGTCCAAGTCCCTTGGCACTTAGCTCTCCATAGGTACAATAGCTCTGTGTGCCCCAAATCCTGCTAGGACAAAGGAAACTGATGGTGAGGACTGGTAGGGGAAGGAGGCTACTCTGGGGCTACCCTGCCTGGTAGACCACTCAGTCCGTAGTTTCCCCTGCCTGGGACCCACATGCCTCAGGACCATGTGACCCTGGCCTCTTAGGTAAATGGGGCTCCCAGGTAGATGGCCACATGGGGGTGGAGTAGAGGCGCATAGCTGCGACGTGCTTGGGGGATGAAAGTGTGGTGATGAAGGTAAGTTTTGCTGGCTTGAGGATGAAGAGTTTCTTGTAAAGTTTGGGTCAGTTCCAGAGTCAAGGAGAAAGAGCAGGGATAGTGGTGACTCTGCAACGCTGATAAGCCTTGTCTGTCCAAGCAGTCAGGTGGTCAACAGCTCAGGCTGAGAGTCAGTCTGCCTGGGTTCCAGACCAGGTTTGGGACCCCCTGAGTGACCTTAGGTAGGTCATTTGGCCCTAGCTTCCTATCTGCAAGATGGAGACAATAACAGGGTTTTGGGTAAGGGTGGCGTGAGATAGTATATATTAGAGAGAGATTTAAGGTATTCACAGCCACTAAAGCCTGAGCACAGATCAAACAGAATGGACACCACCATTACCCTGAGCAGGGTCAGAGAGGCCCCCTTCCATGCCAGGCTTACCCGTCAGTGTATCTTGGGAAGTCTGGGGGTGGAGGAAACAGGCCTTTGCGGGGCTGTGGCATGGACGTTTCCAACGGGGGATGGACTATTTCGATATTTCAACATCCCAGATGATCTTGTACACCCGCTTAATAATAGCATTGAAGTACAATAAAACATTCAGTCTCGTAACAGGCACATGATACGCATCCGGTAAGTGTGAGCTCTCCAGCGTTTTTACACATACGGCGATATCTGAGCTGGCGGGGCAGCACCGTTTATTCCAAAGTTTATCAGCCCTCTTCTTCAAGGCATCAGGCAGCTTCCCCCGAGCACTGTCGCACAAGCAGGCATCACATATTCAGTGATGTTTCTTTCTGCCTAGCCTCGCTCTCAGTTCACTGTTTTGGGAACAGCCAGGCATAATTAACTCTTTAGACAGCAAAGAGACTGTCTACGACTGCCCATCGGGCACTGAAGTCCAGATGGTCATTTAAAGTGTTCAGCGAGCTGACAGGCAGGAGAAAATGGTGGCTTCACTTTCTGGGCCTCTTAACACTGTGTACAAAGCTCTGAGCTGTGCGAGGGGGCGGCAGAGGGGGAGGGGGACAGCTTTTTGAGTCACTCTGCTGTTTCTCAAGGTATAATTATTACTCATGGTGACAGTTGATTAAGAGAGCAGACTTGAGGCTGCGTGATCGGATGCACTTTTCACCTAGATGCAACGGGCAGGTTGGTGTGAATGTGGAGTTTAATTTTCAGGAGACCCTCCAGATGGGCTACGGGGGCGCTGCAGGGGTGCACACTGCTCTGAGTTTCGTGGTCGTCGTCGTGGGCTCTGACCTTTTCCCAGCAGTAAGGTGGTTGCTGCTCTTATAAGGCAGCCGGTCACTGTGACTAGGAGTAAGATCCGCGGCGGCCAGTACCTGCAAGAGGCCAGCCTGCCCCTTTCCTAGCTTGGCTGTGTTCACTAACATCTTCCCTTCTCCAGTTCTCTCTCTTCCCTTTTATGTTTTCTGACATCCACCCACACAGAATCTGGCAAGATCACTCACTAGAGACAGGGAGCTCAAAGAATCCACCTTGCCTGGGGTTTAGAACCCAGTACTGGGTTTAATTCCCATCTCCTGTATTGGCTTCCTTTAAATTGGGCCATTTCTCCCACTAATTGTAGGGGCAGTACCGTCTTTTCATGTCCTTTCTTTCTTGAGTCCGTCCCACCAGTGCACATGGGGGTGATTGATGGGAGGGGGGTCTACTGGGAATTCTGACCTTAGTTGGCGCTTTGCTATTCTGGGGGATTCCCATCTCACCTGGGACAGAATGGCCCCTACGGTGATCCCTGCCACATGGAGCATCATCTTTTTCTGGTTTCTCTTTCTTTCTTTTTCTTTCTTTCCTTCCTTCTTTCTTTCCTTCTTTCCTTCCTTCTTCCCTTCCTTCTTTCCTTCCTTTATATTTTGGAGATGAAGTCTCACTCGGCACAGGGGCATGAGCCGAGACTATAGGCGTATGCCACCATAGCTGGCTTTCTTTTACAAACTCCACCACCCAGATTCAAGAGATTTTCCTGCCTCAGTCTCCCGAGTAGCTGGGATTACAGATGTCCACCACCACACCTGGCTATTTTTTTTTTTTTTTTTAGTAGAGACAGGGTATCACCATATTGGCCAGGTTGGTCTCGAACTCGTGACCTCAGGTGATCCACTCCCCCTCAGCCTCACAAATTGCTAGGATTACAGATGTGAGCCACCACACCCGGCCCATTTTCTGGTTTCTAAATTAACGTGTACTATGTCCATCCCATAGCTCTGGGAACCTCAAGTTCTTTTCTGTGTTCTCAAGCAGTATTTGGAGTCAAAACCCAACCCCTCTCACCCAGCTCAGGTGTACAGTGTCCCCGCCCCAGGTCCCAGGCAGGTTCCGAGAGATCTGATGCTGCTGCGCTCGCACCTCCGCAGAGGCTCTCGGCGGCATCCACTCACATCCCCTCCGCTGTTTCGGCAGGTGTTTGGTGCCGGCAGACACCAGTGCTGAGGCAGCTGCAAGTGTGTCTCCACAAGCTTCAGTCCCACCCCTCAGCTCCTCACAGGCAGAAGCTCAGGCAGCTTTTCAGCCTGGGCAAGAGGAAAGAGAGGCAAAGGGCAGGAGGCCTGGGCTTTGGTGTAGATTCTCTCACCTGTTAACTGGGGGACATTGACTAAGTCTCTTTCCTCTTCAAGCCTCCTTTTTCTCATTTGAAAATGAAGAATTGGTAGCATCTCCCTGATAAGGTCATGGAGTGAAATACCTGACTGTGTGAAAATCCCCCATAATACATCACAGGCATAGTCCCAGGAAAAGTGACGAGTTTGGGATCAGAACGATGTGGGTTTGAGTCTTGACTGTGTCACGCTCTGCCTGTCTGACATTGCCAAGTGACAGAACCCCTCTGAGCCCTACTTTGCTTATTTGTAATTCGTTCCAGGTACTTGTTGAATGTTTCTCCCCCCATCACCCCCTTACTCTCAGGGTATAGTCTTCGTTCTACCCCCTCCCTTTTTTTTTTTTTTTTTTTTGAGATGGAGTCTCTCTCTGTTGCCCAGGCTGGATTGCAGTGGTACAGTCTTGGCTCACTGCAACCTCTGCCTCCCAGGTTCAAGTGATTTTCCTGCCTCAGCCTCCCAAGTAACTGGAATTACAGGTGCGTGCCACCACGCCTGGCTAATTTTTATATTTTTAGTAGAGACGGGGTTTCAGCATGTTGGCCAGGCTGGTCTCGAACTCCTGACCTCATGATCTACGTGCCTCGGCCTCCCAAAGTGCTGGGATTACAGGCATGAGCCACCACACTTGGCTAAATTTTTTATTTTATATTGAGACAGAATCTTGCTCTGTTGCTCAGGCTGGAGTACAGTGGTGCAAACACACCTCACTGCGACCTTGACCTCTCAGGCTCAAACAATCCTCCAGCCTCAGCCTCCTGAGTAGTTGGGACCACAGGCACATACCACCACACCTGGCTAATTTTTAAAATTTTTTTAGAGGTCTTGCTATGTTGCCCAGGCTGGTGTTGAACTCCTGAGCTCGAGCAATTCGGCTTTGGCCTCCCCGAGCGTTGGGATTCCAGGCATGAGCCACCCCTTCTTCCCCAAAATTTGAGGAACTATACCTGTTCTCATGAATTTTATAGTCTGGTAGGGGAGGCAATACATGAAGATAAAGAACTGTAAGGTACTTATTTAACTGTAAGTTATTTCGAGGTAAATAATAATTCCTTCAGGCTCTGGACTCTGGGAATGCTTCCTGGAGGAGGTGGCATTTGGCAAAGCTCTGAAAGGATAGGCAGGATACACTGTGAGAACTTGAGTTGGTGGCTGTAGTCAAAGAAGAGTATAAGTAACAGCAGAGCGATGGAGAGGCGTGGTTTGAGTGACTCATTTTGGGTGGAGCCAAGAGTGGCAAAAGACAATCAAAGATGGAGGCGGGAGACGCAGATAAGGCTTGGAGAGGGAGGCCAAAGTGTTTGGAAGTTATTCTGGAAGTCCCAGGCAGCCGTGGGGCTTTATTCTGAAGGCAGCAGGGAGCTGTCGACCATGCTGACTTGGGTGGAGGGGCCAGGGTCAGATTCAGGTGTGTAGAGTGCATGGGAGTGAAGAGAGCTTGAACTTGCAGCGGGGCAGATAGGAGACTCTTGTAATAGTTCAGGCCTCACACATCTGAATAAATTGTATAACTCAGATGTTCGGGGTCCTGTGGAGCATCCAAGTAGAAGCCATCCAAGTAGAACCTACTTCTTCCTTGTTCTTGATTCTCAGCCTGGCTTCTTCCCCTGGGGCTCCCCTCTGCTAGGTGTGTGTGAAATGCCAGTCTCTCTGAACTCTGTCTGGCAGCCCTTGAAGCATCAAGTCAGGAATATGCGCTTAGATCCACAGGCCCCTTCTCCATCATGTCTCCAGTGACCACGAAGATGCAGTGACTCCCAGGACCCCCACTCCCTCCCTCCCTCTTGCCCTCACTTCTAAGACTCTGTAAGATATTTCCACTTGAGGATCTTGTCCTCTTAAATGCTGTATCTCAGAAACTAAACACCTCCTTTTCTCACGCCAACCCATCTCTTCCTCCTGGCTTCTCTCCTCTTCTCTTCATGGGGTTGTTCCTCTCCTACACACTCAGGTCAGAAACCTCCCCTTTTTCCGCGCCTCCACTCTTCTCTGCTCATATCTTGCCCATCACTCAATCCTGCAGATTCCTTCTTCATGCCTCTCATTCCTTCCTTCCTGTTTCTGCGGCCCCTACCCCAACCCTAATCATATTACCTAATATTGCTTCAGATTTTTACCCAAGAGCCTCATCCTATCTCTGGTTCCCTTGGAAGCTCCCCAATGCCTCCAGACAAATCCAGCCCCCTTAAATTTACCATTTAGTGCCCCTCCCCCATTATCCAACCTTAATTTGTCCTTCTAACTGAACTTTCCCCATAATTCCAAATGAAGCCCTTCACCCCAGCCAGGCTGGTGTGCTCCCCCAGTCTCTGACAAGCCTCTGCTCAAATCTTAAGTCCTGTGTCCCGTTTGGAATGCCAGCCCCATGCCCTTCACCCAGCCTACTTTCTCCTGTAAGACTTAGTTGGTGACCCACCCATTTGGAGAACGTCTGAGCTCCCCACAACAGCCTTTGGGTTGCTTTGCATCCCGGGGTCTCCCAGAATCTCTTCCTCAACCTGATGCTACACTCCTCCAGGGCAGGGAGATGCCTTTTATTTTGTTCTTTGTTGCACCCTCAAATTCAAAGGATAGAAAATTACATTTCCCCGGGCCTGTGGAAGGGGTCCCTCCCTCCCTGCACACTCACGAATGGCTCACAGGGAGTGAGCCAGACAGCTCTTCCGCATTCCCTGCAGCGGGTGTCGCAACAGCCAGTTGCAACTAGAATAGGGGGACACATCCCAATCCTCTTGAATTCTTGCCCTGTGGGTGGGATGCCCTTCTTGTCTGTCCTGAAGGTGGAGGTTTCCTACAGCCCAGAGAGAGAGGGAGTCAGCAATGTCGGGCAGGGACTCCATCATTTCTTTACTAAACCACTCCTAACACTCTCTAATCCCTGTGGGTTTTGCCTTTCCCTTTTCTGTCTTCCTCCTGCTGTTGAGTACAACTGTGCCAGGCTGAATGAGAGGAGAAAGACAGGGAGGAGAAAAGAAGTTAGGCAGCCTTGGCAGAGGGTGCAGTGCTCTGCGAATACGGGAGAGATTTACAAGGCAGAGACTGACAGTTTTTAGTAACTTGGACTTTGACCTCCAGTTACACAGACATAGCACCTGCCATGGCTGCTGGACTCTGAGCTTTCTAGCCCTGGGAAGTTCAAGATGTGTAAACACTTGGTCAACAATCAGCTGATTTATCTGTACTGTCACCAGTGCAGCCTCTGAGCCCTCTCCCCCTCTTTACTTGACCCTGTTTAGAAAAATACTTGGTTCACCCAACGCCGAACACGCAGCCCCAGCCTGTGTTCATGCTCTGGAGCACCCTGGAGGAGGGCACAGGAGCTGCCCTGGGCTAGTCACCGCCTCCTCCGTATCCTACCACATGCTCTGGGGTGAGTCCCCTGGGTAAGTCTGTTGAAGCCTCCTGTTTTTGATTTGTATCTGCACTCAGGAGGTGTGGGGAGTTGTTAGCAACTGGCAAGCTTTCTTCAAAGCAGATCTTGGGCAAAAGCCCAGTGTAAACCAGGCAAAAGTATTTCCATCCAGGGTTGAAGTGAGAAGGCGAGGTAACTACTAGGCCCTTGAGTCCCCTCCAGAGTGGCCCCTGAGACCCTTCATCGATCTCCTGGGGTCCAGGTCGCCTGGAATTCTTTCCGTGTCTCAGGCTTGTGAGGTACTCATTGTGTACGTGTCATGGGAGCTGGAGAATAGCTGTAGGAGCAAATGCATTTGGAAAAGAATAATCTGAAAGTGGAAGTCCAGCCTGGGGCATGGCAAGAGTGTGTGTGTGTGTGTGTGTGTGTGTGTGTGTGTGTGTGTGTGTGGGTGGGAGGGGCTATAGACTTGAACCCCTTGAAAGAAGAGGTTTCATTCTCACCATGGAGCAAATGCATATGTTTATTAAAGAAAGTTCACTGCTATCTTTCATAAGCTCATTGGGCACCTGTGACCCCAAAAGATTAAAAACATCTCTTACAAGATATTATCATCCGTTCTACAAACGTTTCATAAAAATGACCTTAAACTTGAGCTCCTTTTTAATTCAGACAAAGTAGGATATAAGCCCTGTTGAAGGACAGAACCATGTGTGTATGGATAGTCACTGTTATATCCCAAGGACGCAGCCTGGTGCCTGACACACAGCTGGCACTGGGTATGTACAATGTGTGCCTGACATAAGGCAGCTCTGTCTCCCAATAAGGAGGGTTGCTAAAAAAAAAAAAAAAAAAAAAAAGCTAATTTTCATGTGTAAACTTTGTAGGATAATGTCGAATAGATTATTTTAGCAATACATTTTCAATCACATGCTAATAACGTAATACATTAACTTAAAAATACTGCTTTCCCTAACTCTCCCAGTTCAGGAAACATTGTAACTGTTCTCTCCCGTCTCTGACATCAGTGTCCTTCTTGTCACCAGAACCCTTTTTGCATCAGCTCTCCATGTTCTGCACGCATCATCGTACCTACGGTCTAAAGAGAGTTGACTGTTTCATATTGACCCAAAAGGAGTTTATTTACTTACTTATTTATTATTTTTGAGACAGAGTCTCACTCTGTCACCCAGGATGGAGTGCAGTGGCATGATCTCGGCTCACTGCAACCTCTGCCTCAGCCTCACCAGCCAGCTCATTTTTCTTTTTATTCTTTTATTTTTTTGAGACAGAATCTTGCTTTTGTCGCCTGGGCTAGAGTACAATGGTGCAATGGGCTCTTGCAACCTCCGCCTCCCAGATTTCAGCAATTCTCCTGCCTCAGCCTCCTGAGTAGCTGAGATTACAGGTGCCTGCCACCAAGCCTTACTAATTTTTGTACTTTTAGTAGAGACGGGGTTTCACCATGTTGGCCAGGCTGGTCTCAAGCTCGTGACCTCAGGTGATCCACCCGCCTCAGCCTCCCAAAGTGCTGGGATTACAGGCGTGAGCCACCACAGCGGGCCCAGCTTATTTTTTTTAATAATTGCTACTTGATTATTTATTGATGAGTAATATTTTTTGAGATACAATTCACATACCATAAAATTCCCCTTTTAAAAATGTGCAATTCAGTGGTTTTTTAGTACATTCACAGAGTTGTACAACCATCACCGCTATCTTTTTATTTTATTTTATTTTTTTAAGACAGAGTCTTGTTCTGTTGCCTAGGCTGGAGTGCAATGGCATGATCTCAGCTCACTGCCATCTCTGCCTTCTGGGTTCAAGCTATTCTCCCACCTCAGCATCCCGAGTAGCTGGGATTACAGACACCTGCCATCATGCCTGTATAGTTTTTGTATTTTTAGTAGAGACTGGGTTTCACCATGTTGGCCAGGCTGGTCTCAAACTCCTGGCATCAAGTGATCTGCCTGCCTTGGCCTCCCAAAGTGCTGAGATTACAGGCGTGAGCCACTGCGCCTGGCCCCGCCATCACTGCTATCTAATTGCAAAACATTCTCGTCACTCCAAAAGAAACCCCCGTACCGTCAGCAGTCATGCCCTGTTCTCCACTCCCCCGTCCCCTGGCAAGACTAATCTTTCTATTTTTATGAATCTGCTTTTTCTGGCCATTCCATATAAATGGAATCATACAACATCGTGGCCTTTCATGACTGGCTGCTTGCACTTAGCACAATGTTTTGAAACTTCATCCATGTTGTAACATCTATTAGTACTTCGTTTCATTTTGATGGACATTTATTGATGAGTAAAATTTTGTTGTATGGATATGCCATATTTTGTTGATCTCTTCATTAGTTGATAAACATTTGGATTGTTTCCACTTTTTGACCACTGTAAATAATGCTGCTGTAAACGTTCATATACAAGGTTTTTGTGGACATATGTTTTCATCTCTCTGAACTAGACTTAAGAGTGGAGTTTCTGGGTCCTGTGATAGCTCTGTTTAAAATTTTGAGGAACTGCTGGATGGGTTTTTCACAGCAGCCTCCGCCTCATTTTTTACTCTTGTCAGCAGTACTTTTTGGTTCCAATACCTCCACATTCTTGCCAACACTTGTTGTTGTCTGTAATTTTGATGTTAGCCATCCCAGTGGGGGATAAGGTGGTATCTTACAGTGGTTTTTGGTTGCATTTCCCTGATAATTAATGATGGTGAGCATCTTTTCATGTTCTTCTTGGCCATTTGTATGTCTTCTTGGGAAAAATGTCTGTTCAAATCCTTTATAAAGGATTTATTATTTTATGTCAACAATATAACCACTTAGTATGCTGCTTTTTAGAAAATGATCTCTTAAAGGTTTGTTTACAACATTTAGCACATGAAATCTTAAGGTTATGCCCTCAAGAAAAATTGCTGAGGGAGCCAAGCTATGAGGATGCACAGGCATAAGAATTGTAGAATTATACAGTGGACTTTGGGGAATCGAGGGAAAGGGTGGGAGGGGGTGAGGGATAAAAGACTGCAAATTGGATACAGTGTATGCTGTTCCAGTGGCATGGGTGCACCAAAATCTCAGAAATCACCACGAAAGAACTTATTCATGTAACCATACACCACCTGTTTCCCAAAAACCTATGGAAAGAAAGAAATAACAATTTTTAAAGAAAAATTGCTGAATTTATGTTATAGTATGGTAGCTGCTTTTCATAAAAACCAATCCTTTTTTTTTTTGGAGACAGAGTCTTGCTCTGTCACCCAGGCTGGAATGTGCAGTGGCACCATCTTTGCTCACTGCAACCTCCACCTCCCAGGTTCAAGCAGTTCTGCCTCAGCCTCTTGAGTAGCTGGGATTACAGGTGCATGCCACCACGTCCAGCTAATTTTTGTATTTTTAGTAGAGATGGGATTTTATGATGTTGGTCAGGCTGGTCTCAAACTCCTGACCTTGTGATACGCCCGCCTTGGCTTCCCAAAGTGCTGGGACCACAGGCATGAGCCACCATGCCTGGCCAAAAACCTATTCTTTTAAGTGACCTTTGTAAGCATCCCTAACTAGCCTTGATTGGAGTGCTAATACTTTTTCTCAAATGGTATATTGTTGTTCAAAATAAGATAACTGAGAAAGCAACCCATAATATGAAAGATTCTGTAAGGACTTGCATATGAACTTTCCCTTTTCTGACAGATAATTTGGGAAGGTAGAGAGTTTTACCTTCTATTCAAGCAAATGTGCTATTTAAAAGTAAGTGGATGGATGGATGGACAATTAGACTCACGAATGAATGAACAAAAGAAATGCAAGCAAGTAAACCTATCAAGCAACCATACCAATCTTTCGCTATTTAGGATTTTCTAATCCCCACTTAGAAAATCAGCATTGGTCTTTACATTTCATGGAACCATATACAAAATTGTTTAAAAAACAAGTTTGCAGTTACAGATTGGAAACAAGACACTGTATTTTCTGTCACCTGGAATATCTTTATCATCCTTCTTTAAATTGGAAGAAACTAAGGCTGTGCAGGGTCCTGGAGGCAGTTGAGAAGCTCAGACATCAAGCGATGTGATTGCAGGTCTTGGTCCGGGGTTGTAATTCGCCAGAGTGGGACCTTTAGGCATGTGATTGGATAACAAGGATTTTCCTGGGTTCCCCCACCCAGCTCTCCATTGCTCTTTCCATCAGCACAAAGGCTCTGGGTTGCTGGTGTTCTGTGGGGGCAGCTCTGGAGGCCTCTCCTTCTATCTTCTCTGGGGTGGGACAGTCTGATCCATCTCAGAGGCCACACTCACCACGATTCACCACCAACTTCACAGAGACACAGCCCCCTCCCCATCCTTTCCCTCTGGTCCTTTCTTAAGAAAATGTGTGAGCTGACAAATGGTACTCTGGAGTTTGGGGCAAGAGAAAGAAAAGAGGAAGAGTATCAGGAAAGAAGATAAGAAAGGAAGCTGTGGCGTGACGTAGGCACACAGACATGGGCAACAGCTTGAGAGATGACCTTTAAAGGCCCAGACCCTGGAAAGGGAAGAAGTTGGGGCAATGCTGGTCTTTGTAAAGACCGGCAGGGTGGTGACGTAGCAGGCAGGCTTTGGTGTAGTTGACTCTGGAGTGTGTGTGGTTGGAGTTGGGGGTGAGGGGTCCAGAGACAGTACACAGCTGTGTGGATGTACATGGCCTGGACTCCTTCCTTACTAATGATGGTTGGCAGGTTCAGAATTAAGAGTTTAGGTCAGCATCTATCAGAGAAGCATCCAAATACCTTCCATAGAATTTTAGTCCATTCCTGGACAGGATCCCACTGTTTCCAGTGACAGCAACAGCGAGTCCTTTATTCTGTGCCTGTTGATCACGATGGAGTCTCACCTGTCCTAGCAGGTGGCTGTTTTCCTTTTGGCTTTAAACATCTGCAAGGAGCGAGTCTGTGTGCTTCCTTGAAGCCGTGTTTCCTTTTCTTGAGAGTGGAGAATTGGTGGCTTTGACATCGTGAATCTAAAGCCCAGCTCCACATCACTTAGCACCTGCTGTGGGCGAGGTACCATGCAAGGCCCTAGTGGTTTCAGAGGTAAACAAGGGGTACTATTCTCAAGATGAAACACTAATGCAGGCAGCCACAGTGAGACCAGATGTGCTGCATGACAGTGGAGCAGATGCCATGGAGGCAGGAAGGCCAGAGCTACCAACTTTACCAAGGGGAGGCCCCAAGGGCTTCATAGTGAGGTGGTGCTGGGGAAGGTTTTAAAGAGTAAGCAGGAGTGTGCCAGGTAGAAAAAGGGTGGTGAGGTGAGGTGCTTTCCAGGTTGAGAGCACAGCATATGCAAAGATAAGCAGGCTCTGAAGAAATGGGGCCTGTTTGGGATACTGGGAACATCTCAGGGTGGCTGGATCTAGCAGGAGCATGGTGGAAAGAAGGCAGGAATGCTATAGAGACCCTTGATCCTGGGGCCTTGGTGTTGGACATCTCTAGTGACAGGATAGATAAGATGGACAGCTGCAGGAATTCTTAAGCAAGGAAGAGAGTCAGATTTTTGTTTAAAGAGGACTTTGGCCCCAGGCCACAGGAGCTCTTGAACCAAGCACAGAGAAGCCTTGGCTGGGCATGGGCAGACAGGCATTTCTAGGAAGTGGCCAGGGCTGCAGGCAGGGCTGAGCTGGTGCAGCAAGTGGGAGGTGCCAGCCCTCCAGGGGCATGGCCCAGGCTGCCGACTGCTGCTCGGGCTTTGAAGCTGCCCACACTGGCCGCTGGCCAGCAGGGCTGGTGGAAGAAGAACCCACTTCCTGCCTCTTGCTGCTGTTTGCATATGTGCAGTGGGGAGGGGAGACAGAACAGATAGGGCTTGGCCAGGTGGGCAAGAACCAGCCAGCTGTCAGTGAGAGGTGCAGAGAGAGACGGACGAAGGGGATACCTACCTGGAGAGCAAGGGGGTGGCGGGTGGCCTGGTGGCTATTTTTGCCCCAACAGTGGGGCTCAGCTATTCCATCAGGATGGGATGATGGCGCACAGAGGATGTTCAGGACCAGAAAGCACTGTGGTGGAGGGAAGGGCATCCTCACGCTCCACCTCCCCCAGTGCCCCTCCTCCCAGCGCTCTTGGCTGTACCATCCGTTTATGCCTGGCACATGTTTTCTTGAGATAAAATTATTTTTCACAAGTACATGCCTTGCTAAATGGGATGAAGGAAAGGCAGGCCCTGTCTCATGCCCCTTTGTCTCCCAATCATAATCTGGGAAATGTCAGGATATGGAGCTCACACTCTGGAAATGTTAAGATGTGGAGAAGTTGCAGGGAAAAAATCCGAGGAAAAAGTGCTTGTTTTGGGAATGGTCTCTGATACCTATGGAAATGAGGGGGGCATCAGAGAAATTCGGATGAGAATAAGACACGCAAAATCTCATCCACTGCCAAAAAAGCTGAGTGAGTAGAGGGCTTCCTGCCCCAGCATGTGGCCACTTCAGTGGAGATTGTTCCGAGGAGAGGAATGCGTCATGACCAAGGTGGGCAGTCCTTGAACTTACAGCACAGCGTGGAGTCAGTTGCATGAGAATCGCCTGCAAAGCTGTGGGTTTTGGTGTGTGTGTGTGTATTTGATGGGGTTTTGCTCTGTTGCCCAGGCTCCAGCACAGTGCTGCAGTTATACCTCAATGCAGCGTCTACCTCCCAGGCTCAAGCAATCCCTTCCACCTCAGCCTCCCTAGTAGCTGGGACTACAGGCACCTGCCATCACACTCAGCTAATTTTTAAATATTTTTTGTAGAGATGGAGTCTTACTCTGTTGCCCAGGTTGGTCTTAAACTCTTGGGGTCAAGTGATCCTCCTGTCTTAGCCTCCCAAAGTGCTGGGATTACATGGGTATGATCCACCCCTCCTGGCTGCAGGGCTTTTAAACTGGGCTCCACCTCCACAATTTCTGCTGCAGCGCACCTGGGGAGAGCAAGAATTGTACTTCCCACAGGGTTGCAAGTGCTGGGGACCCCACTTTGAGAACCACTGCAGTGGAGGGCTCTCACAGGGACGTACCCTCAAGCACCTTTGCAATTCTGTTCCTTAGGGGTGTGTTTCAGAATCCTCTGCCCCACAGGTGAGATAGTGAGTCACTCCTGTGCCTTTCTGCTAAGATCCAGGCAGTCATTTCTTCTTCTCTTTGGGTTTTGCCTTACTGTCTTCTTTTTTTTCTCTTGAGAAAGGCAGGGTCTCACTCTGTGGCCCAGGCTGGAGTGCAACTTTGTGATTATAGCTCACTGCAGTCTCGACCTCTCAGGCTCAAGAAATCCTCCCACTTCAGCCTCCCAAGAAGCCACTGAGCCTAGCCTGCTTTGTTCTTCATGCTTCAAAAATAGTTTTGGTGCCTACCCTGGTTGAAAGAGCGACTATGTTTCCTTTCATCTGCCCACGGCGCCCTGGCGACTTGGTTGGCTTCCCCCAGCATTTTGTCTTTGTTCCCGGTGTTCTGGAAGGCAAGACTGCCTCTCCCAGGCTTCCTAAATTCCCACCTCTCAGGTTCCTTGAACCCTCCCCCCATGCCACCTCTGCGTGCCCTTCTCCCAGCGCCCCAGGTTCATCCTGCCCGCGTTCCTCTGATCCCACAGTCTTCTTCCTGACTCTGTTAGGACTTTGCTTCTGCCTGATTTTATCATTCATTGGATGTGTGCCTTCTCCACTCAGACTAGAGTCCTGAGGATGGAGTCCTGGCACCTGTGCCCCCCCTCAGTGGGTCACGTGGAAGATGTGTTCCATCCATGTCTTCTGAATTGCAGTGAGAAGGGCCTGAAAAACCAAAGTAAACCGGGACCTTTGCAGGTCCTTGGTTCACATTAGCCCAGCAAGGTCCTGCCTGTTTACATGGCCCGTTGCTGGCCACCAGCTCTCGAAACGTACCAAGCAAGGCCTGGGTGATGGGAAAGAGGAGGTGTTTGTGAAGCCACCCCCTGAGCTGATGTGGCCGAGTGCCAGGGTCTGATGTGCTCATCAGCCTCAAAAATAATTTGATTACTAATCAGCATTGCTTGGGAACTACCACCCCCAGAGCTGTATGAAGAATGTTCTTCTCAGGCAAAAAATGTGCGGGCTTTGACATCCAAGTCAGCCTCGGGAATTTCATTTTATGATCCTTCTTTTTTGTTTTTTTATTTTTATTTTTATTTATTTATTTTTGCTCGTTCTTGTACATCTTCCAGATCCACCACCTTCTGGATCTCTCAGTTGACATACAGACAAGCCCTCCCGCTGCCCCTTCCATGCTCAAGTCATTTCCAAACATGGTTCCTCTCCCCTCAAGCCTGCCTCAATTTCTTGCTCTTTTACATTGTTGTGAAAGTCACAAATGACTTTGAAATGAAGCCACTGGTGTTTCCCATGCACATGGTGTCCCCTGACCTGGGGACCCCACATAGTCCCCAAAGCCCTGGAGTGTTCCAGATACCTGCCTAGGAATGACTGCCCTTTACTGCTTGTTTGCATCTAATGACACATAACCCTAGAGGGGACGCCCAGCTTGCTTCAGCCAGTCTCAGCTCAGTGCCACAGAGGTTCTCTCGACAACGCCATTCAACCTTTACCTTACTCATTTACTGTTACCATGGCTCCTGCCTTCTGGCCTTTCTACTTTAAAAAAAAAAATTTTTTTTTTCATCAGAGTGCTGTAACTAAAGGAAAATGTACTAAGATTGGAGAAAAGACTCCTAGACTCAGTTTCTGCCCATACCTATTTCACTCTTCAGGAAAATGGCACACACCTCAGCCCATACATTTGTGTGCTTCTGCCACCTCTGTCTGTCATGTCTTGTTTGGCCACGTCACGCCAGGACATATAACTCAGCCTCTTCACCAATGACCCCAAGAAGTCTCAGACCATACAGAACACTTATGATTTTTCTGGAGGAAAAGGAAGGGAGGAAGAAGAGTATTAGGGAGACAGGCTGGGTGTGGTGGTTCACGCCTGTAATCCTAGCACTTTGCAAGGCCAAGGCAGGTGGATCACTTGAGGCCAGGAGTTTGAGGCCAGCCTGGCCAGCATGGCAAAACCTCATCTCTACTAAAAATCCAAAAATTAGCCAACCATGGTGGTGGGCACCTGTAATCCCAGCTACTCAGGAGGCTGAGGCAGGAAAATCACTTGAACTCAGCTGGAGGTTGCAGTGAGTCGAGATGGCACCACTGCACTCCAGCCTGGGAGACAGTGGGACTGTCTCAAAAAAAAGTGTTAGGGAGAGGGTCAGATCATAGGGCATTCCCATTCCACTACTTCTTTGGCCTCCGCCTTGCTTTTATTTCTCCCTCCTTTACCAGAGCAATGAACAAATTGTACCACCCCAGCCTCCTGGGGCCTCATCTTCTAACTGCAGTGATTTAGCAGGGGGATGTTTCTAAACAAGTAAGTTTCTTCCTAGGACTTCTGCCACCATTTCCTCTTCATCTTTTATACATGTTTAAACAGATGCCACATCCTTGGGGTGGAGCTGCCTGTGTTGACATCTGGGCCACAGCGAGGACTTGTCTGTCCCTGGGGAATGGCAGGGCTTCTCTGAGTGAGGGGCTTCGTGGCCTGGAGAACAGGGCTCTGTTAGAGAAGTCCCCTGATTCCCCTGCAAAGGCAAGCTGAGCTGGGAGTGCGGTGTGGATGATTCTGTTTGTGAATTCTGGGAAGTGCTTGCCTTCCCTAACCTGCAGATGGGACATTTTGATGATAGGACTCAGTAACCTTTTGTTTATAACTTCTATGCTGACTTTCTAATCAAAGGACATGAGAGGTAGGCAGCTTCTATGACATATGGGTGATTTCAGGTATGAAAAACAAAACCCATGACATGAATGGGAAGGCGAGTCAGGTAAAAATGTGTATACATGGCCTGGATCCAGCAGCTGCCATGGAGGAGACCAGGACCTCATGATCCTGGAGGCCATAGTGAGGGCTCCGGGCCATGGTGAAGAACTTAGAAGAGCAGGAGATGCTCACACCACTGGCTACAAAGTGACTGAGCCTGTCTCAGACACCGGACCAAAGGTGTCCAAACTCCTTGGTACAAAATGGGTTCATGTCTGACCCCTCTGCCAGAAGAACTGTTTCTCCTACCCAAATGTTCCTCATTGCCTCTTGCTTGTAATTTTGAAGTTAAGGAGAACCTGATTCAACTACAAGTCTGGTTGCTCAAGAGCGTGGCCTGTGTTACAAGGTAGTTTGCCCTCTGAGCTACTGTTTTTCCATTTGCAGTTGGGGGAAGAGCTCATAAAAGAGGTTATATGAATCCATGTTTTCACTGTTTCCTTAAAAGTATTTTCTTTGTGGGGTGCTGTGGCTCATGCCTGTAATCCTAGCACTTAGGAGGCTGAGGTGGATGGATCGCTTGAACCAGGAGTTCTAGACTACCCTAGGCAACAAGAGGAGACGCCGTCTCCATGAAAAAGCACAAAATACAAAAATTAGCCTGCTGTGGTGGCACACATCTGTAGTCCCAGCTTCTCAGTAGGCTGAGGGGGGGAGGATATCTTGAGCCCAGAGGTTGAGGCTGCCATGAGCCGTGATTGTGCCACTGCACTCCAGCCTGGGCAACAGAACCAGACCCTCTCTCAAAAACTGTTGATTTCTGATCTTCATACTGCTGTGAGTGATGGAGAAAGTGATGGGAAGTCTCCTTTAATCACAGAAAAATGAAGCAGCACAAAGGACCAGAAGTATCCCCATTGAACAAAGAATTATTCGGGGGGATAATTTGGGTAGATCACTAAAAGTCAGCCAGCCCAAACTCCTCCTCATGGAGAAAGGTCATCTTTTCCTTGAGCACCTGTTGGGAACGTTTCATCTCAACACCTCATTCCAATTATTGGTTAACTCATGACTGGAAGGTTGTTTGTTTCACTGAGCCAAACTCTGAAACTCACACCTGTTTGGTGCTGAACTGCTCTTGGCAATAGCCCATAATGATGACCGTTTTGTAATCTGACAGCCCTCAAAGATGGGAGCCACCTACCCCATTATTCCCTGGTGTAGGCTTAACATCAAGAGTTACTTCTCTTCTTTGCATGAGATAGGTTTTCAGATGTCCTGCCTTTCTGGCTCTCCACTTCTGGATCAATGACTCTGTTGCTGTCTTAAAAAGTGGTGGCTGGGCCAGACACAGTGGCTCATGCATATAATCCCAGCACTTTGGGAGGCCAAAGCAGGTGGATCACTTGAGGTCAGGGATTTGAAACCAGCCTGGCCAACATGGTAAAACCCTATCTCTACTAAAAGTAAAATTAGCCAAGCATGGTGGCATGCACCTGTAATCCCAGCTACTTGGGAGTCTGAGGCAGGAGAATCGCTTGAATCTGGGAGACAGGTTACAGTAAGCTGAGATCCACCTGCCTCGGCCTCCCAAAATGCTAGGATTACAGGCATGAGCCGCTGTACCTGATGATTCTTGTGTTAGTTTGCTTAACCGTCATCAGAAAGTACTGCAGACTGGGCAACTTCAACAACAGACATTTATTTTCTCCCGGTTCTGGAGGCTGGAAGTCCAACATCAAGGTGTCAGCAGGGCTGGTTTCTTTTGCGGCATCTCTCTTTGACTTTCAAATGCTGCCTGTTGCCTGTGTCCTCACATGATCATTCCTCCGTGTGTGTCCATGTCCTGATCTCTTCTTAGAAAGACAGCAGCCATACTGGATTAGGGCCCACCCTGATGGTCTCATTTTATCATAATCACCACTTTAAAGATCCCTCTCTAACTACAGTCCCATTGTGAAGTACTGGGGTTAGGACCTCAACATAGGAATTTTGTGGGACACAATTGAGCCAGAACATTCTACCTTACCATCATCTAGCCAAGGTGACTTTGCCTAGTCTCTCCAATCACTGCATCTTCACTTCTCATGCATTTGGTCCCACTGCCTCTTGCTTTGTTCCCCTGCTTCTCTTTGAAAGCCGCTTTTCCAAGAAGCTCTCATGCCAAGCGGGTGTCTGGTCTGTTTAAACACCCACAGAGATGGGGAGCTCCTTCTCTCTGAAGCAGCCCATTCTGCGGCTTCAACAGCATCACACCCTAGCAGTGTGGACCTGGAGAGGCCTCATGTTTCACACACTCAAGGTGCCTTTCCTTTCAATTCAGATAAAACTATCTCTAGATAAATAAAACGACCTCCAGATAAAATGAGAACTGAGTAGCATATGGGAAAAAAACAGAAATATCCCCGAAGTTGAAAACCAGTGAAACTGGAAGCGTAAAGTCTGTCTACTCTGAGATACTCTTCTTGGGGAGCAGCTTTGAGCCAAATCTGGCCCTTTTCCTATGTTGCAAATACTCAAATGTTTCTTTGCTTATTTCCAGCCATGAAGCAGTACTGTGATCTCTGCCTTGTTTCCTCTGCATATCAGGACTCTCTTAAATTTCACTTTCCAAGACCCCTCGGTCAAAGTAAAATCAACAGAACCCCCTTTTCTTCCCACTCCACTTTCCAGCTCTTCCCAGCGTGCACACCCTCCAGCATGCACACCTCCTGGAACTCCAGCCTTGTGCATCATCTTGATGTGGTCGCCTAGTAACGATATGCTTAGCAACCGGTAAGGGAAGTGTGATCGCACCTCCCAGGACTGTATGTGAAGCACTGCAGACAATACAAACAGTTCCCTGCTTCTCTCTGCAGCTAGAGGAAGGTAATTGTCAGAGATGGCCAGCATTATGCTCCAGAGAGAGTGGCTCATCATCCGGGGGCCCAAATTGGTTGTTGCTTGGCTTCTACTTGGCATTGGGCAATATCTTTGTGGGGGCGGCTGGGTAGGTGGTTCTTGAAGGGCCGGATCTCTTTGCTTGCACTTGTTCTCAGGATGCCAGTGATGCAGGCTGGGCAGCTTGCAGAATCCTCTCTGCTCCCCACGCAGCCCTGCCCTGTACCAAGCCATATCCCCCTACCTCCCAAGCCATTCCTCACTGCCTGTTCCATTTGGAGGCTGTTCTTCCATGCCCTGGCACTGCGCAGGCCTCCACCTTGCAGCTGACCTGTCCTCCCAGTGCTCATGCCTCTGTCTTTCCAACACCCAATCAGGCATGTTCCTCCCTCATCCCTGTCTCTCACATTCCTGCGCGTGCCAGCCTCAGGCCACTGGGTCTGACGTCAAATAGGGGACGCAGGCCCGCCTCCTGCTCTCTGTTGGTGTCCCGATTAGAAATTGGATCGTTGTGGCTTAACTGAAGGTTCCAGGGTGTCATGTTTCATCAAGAAAACAACAGAGAAGGCCAGAAAGTCTAGAGTCTAAAAGTGTGTTTCCAATCCCTGATCCTCCCTTACCCTTTTTTTGGTCTTAACTGTGTGACTTAGGTTAAGTTTCATTAACCTCTTTACGTCTTACTTTTCTAAGGGGGTTGGAATATTTGCCTCACAGGGCTAGGATGACAATTACATAAAGTACAAATAGAACCCAGTGATAAATTGCATGGCATACAGTTAGAGAACTCATTAAATATCCTCTTCCTACTTTTGCATCTTTGCCTCTTTGTTCTTTCTTTGAAACCTCAAGCTAAGCTAAAGCCAGTTTTGGAGGTGGATTTTCAGAAGACAGCACAGTGCATTGGCAGGAATGCGAGGCAGGGGGTGAAGACCTCAGCTCCGATCCTGGGCCCCACACCCAACAGCCCCGAGGTTCCTTTCGTTCCCCTGTAAAATGGAGTGAAGAGCATCTGGCAAGTCTCATGCAAAGAGTTGCTCCAAAGCTCAGAGGAGAGAATAAGTGTCAGTATCCTGTACACATTTCAAGATGTCTTACAAATGTTAGAAGAATTTTCTCGGACAAACCTGGTCCCATTTTTGCACCTGTAAAATGAGATTCCAAAATATCTAAAACCCCCTTAAATCCTAACATTGTGGCAAACTGAAAGGTGACGGTTGCTTGCCCATCAGGGGCCACCGTAGACGGGACAGACTACTTCTTCACAGGCAGTCTTTGCCCTGAAGTTGTCAGGATAGATTGCAGCAATACTTCCACTCTCTGTTGCCTGGGGCCCCTTGACCAACGTGGCTCATTATCATCCAGTCAAGGCCTCAGCCCAGTAACATTCTACAGGCTTGCCATTCTAGCTTGGAAATGTATATAGCTCTATTCTTTCAATAAAGAAAACAAATGAGTCAGAGCATACTCGAAGCATGATAGAGGTACGGGGGAAGCAATCGCTGGTGTAGGTGTTTGAAGTTGATGTCATGGATACTTCCATAGTGGTTGTGTGTTTAGCAGCAGCCTAAAAGAGAGTAGAATTTGCAAATGGAGGATACATGAAGCAAGAGATTTACAAATGCATAGCATAAGTCACAGTGAGTCAAATAACAGAGGGACAAATAGAATTTGAATGTCATTGAAACCTTGAAGGTTGGGAGTCTGGCAAAGCATGAGCAAACATTACAGAGACTTGTGCATTCTCTTCTGAGAGACTTTCCCCAGGCATTTATAGGGTCTCCAAATAACAGAGCATCTCAGCAGACAAGATGGGGGATTCAGAGCTCTCAAAGCTCTTGATTTGCCTGGAAGATCTATTTCAGTGCCCTTTGGGCAGAGGGGGTGCAACCCCCCTCAGGGACCTTCCCTGTTACACATTCTCCAGTCACATGACTTTAGGGCAAAGATCAGCAGAGCTTCCTGTTAATAAGTGGGGAACTCCTGCTTCATAATAAACTTGCAAGAGGTTGGACATAACACAAGTGTCAACTGTTAACCACAGTTATAACTAACTTTTTTAAAATACAGGTTAACTACAGTTATAACTAACCACAATTAGTTATAACCACCGTTGTAACTAACTTTTTAAAAATATAAGTATCTGGGGCCGGGCATGGTGGCTCATGCCTGTAATCCCACCACTTTGGGAGTCAGAGGCAGGCAAATCACCTGAGGTCAGGAGTTCGAGATGAGTCTGGCCAACATAGCAAAACGCTGTCTCTACTGAAAATACACAAATTAGGCATTGGGAAGCCTAAGTTTTCAGCCACTTAGGAAGCTGAGGCAGCAGAATTGTTTGAACCTGGGAAGTGGAGGTTGTAGTGAGCTCAGATCGCATCACTGCACTTCAGCCTGGGCGAAGTGCAGTGGTGAAATATATATATATATATATGTGTGTGTGTGTGTGTGTGTGTGTGTGTGTGTGTGTATATATATATACACACACACACATATTTATATTTGGAGCATTCACCACGGTGCACACCTGTAGTCTTTAGTCTCAGTTACTCATGAGGCTAAGATGGGAGGATCATTTGAGCCCAGGAGTTCCAGGCTGCAATGAGCTACGCTTATACCATTGCACTCCAGCCTGGGTGACAGAGCAAGACTCTGTCTCTAAAAATGAAATATATATATTTCACAAGGAGTAGTGGGAGTTAATCTATGTTATTCCTGGACCCATAGAATAGAAAGTCATGGACTCAAAGAATATTGAGCCAATAGGAACCGTAACAATCACCTGGTCCAACCCTTTTATTCACAAGTGAGAAAATGGTCCCTAAGATGTTAGAAGTGATTAATTTGGGATTGTCGAAATGTTTTATTTACCTTTAAAATAAAAACACAAAAATAAGAACACATAAAAGTCACTTACCGAAGGTTCCACAGCATTGCAGAAAAAGAGTTTGTCTAGACCCTGAATTTGTTGCCTTCCAGTAGATTCCATCTGAGGCTAGAACTGAGTTTCCAAAAATATCCTTTATCCCCTACCCCCCAAAAAAGTGTACTAATGCCTCCAACTAGTCTTTGCAATTTAAACTTTCCATTTTCAACATTTTATAATATGCAGGATAATTTCATCAACATTATCTTTTGAATAAATCATAGACTTATTCTTTGAGGAAATGTTACACCTAAAATGTCAGCAGTCAGCCGATCTCTCAAAACATATCTGGTTATGTAGGGTTAAAACCGCCGGTTGAAGGGCATTGTGAAAATGGAACCTTTGTTTGATTTTCGTAACCCACTTCCCACGTAGCCCATCCACTAGAGGGAAAGAGAAACTGCTAATGGGATGGTAAAAGCAGTTTGAATGCCATCCTCCGCACAAGCTCCTGTCTACAGCTTTTGTTCCCATGGTCTCTTCAATAAATATGACTCAGTCTGCTGTTTGGGCTTCACTTCCTCTGGGCAGGGAGCTGACAGCAGCGGCTCTGCTGTGCCCATCATGGGTGACTCAGGGGCTCCACTGAGGGTTGGGGCTGCCTGTCCTCTCCCCAGCTGACCAGCACCCTTCTGCTGTTCCAAGCACTGCTGTCCCTGACTCTTCCAGCTTTCAAAGTGCTCACCAATTCCTAAGGCTGGTGACTCCCCCGTCACCCCATTAGTTTTTCTAAAGCAGCACTGTGCACGTATCTTGGTAAGCTGCCAAAGTGCTTTTTTCAGCCACCTACTCACCTATAGAATTCGTAGTCTCCAGTGTAGGCTGACGCATGGAAGGCCAAGGAAAGGCCAACATGTGTTCCTACAAAAAACAAAAGCAAAAGACAGGAAGAGCCTCCCAACCATCTCAACCCCTTCTAAATGCTTGTTGGAGCAAGACCATGATCTACTTAATGTCTTCAGGGGGGAGCGGGGGATGGTCATCGGAGTCAACCCACACTTGTAAACTTCTTTGTGCTGTAGAATCAGTCAAGAAAGGAGCTTTCACTTACTTGGGTGCATATTATTTTATATGGATTGGCTGTGTCCCCACCCAAATCTCATCTTGACTTCTCACATGTGAGAGGGACCTGGTGGGAGGTAATTGAATCATGGGGGTAGGTCTTTCCCATGCTGTTATCATGATAGTGTGTAAGTCTCATGAGATCTGATGGTTTTGAGAAACGGGAGTCTCTTTGCACAAGCTCTCGTTGCCTGCTGTCATCCATGTAGGGCGTGACTTGCTCCTCCTTGCTTTCCACCATAATTGTAAGGTTTCCCCAGCCACGTGGAACTGAAAGTTCAGTTAACACCTTTCTTTTGTAAATTCCCCAGTCTCAGCTATGTCTTTGTCAGCAACGTGAAAATGGACTAATACACTAATAATAATTACTACTAACAATAGTAATGTATTAGTCCATTTTCATGGGGATAGATTCTAGAACAAGACCATAGCATTTTACATAACAAGAACAGATACGAAGGATTGAATAAGAAGTCTGGGGCTCTCCTTCCCCTATGCCAGCCCAGGCTACAGTCACCTAAAGGATACAGAGAAGTGAAGAGCCACATTTTCACGGGACTGCTCGTCTAGTCTTGGGATTAAAGGGGATTCATTGCAAAAATATTTAGTTAGCAATCCAAAAATATTTATTTAGCATCCACCACAGAAGAGGCCCGGAAGATTTATTGTATAAGTTTGCCATGAGCTACATATCAGTTGGGCTGTTAATGTTGGGGGCTGTGTTTTTCTCCAATACTCAAGTCAAGGGCAGTAGGGGGGTGCATAGGGAGATACCACCACAGGCTAGTCACCCTCAGCTTTGGAGATGGCACTCCTTGTTCAAGAAAGTGCTGGTTTTTGCTAGGACATCTCGGATGCAGGGTGTATTGCTTACCTATCTGCTGTAGAGTTTTCTCCTTTCTGTCCTTTCTTCATATGGGATAGGAAGGGTCCAGCTTGGCCTAACTGTGCCCTCACGTGTTACTCATACTCACCTGTGAGTATGAGTAAACACAGCTCCTAACTCATTCACTCATGTGTGTGTTCTCTCTCTTTCTCTCTCTCTCTCTCTCTCCTCACACACACACACACACACACACACACACACACACACACACACACACACATACTCTGATAATGTGGTCATCACAGCACAGCCCTGTATCCACCTGGTAATGGCAGACCAAGGCCAGACCAAGACAGCATGTGAACAGATGTGGCAACTAGGGTAGGGCTGTTCCCAGGCATGGGAGGCTGCTCAGGAGCCCTGATTTCCACTGCTCAGCTGCATGAAGGTGAATAGTCTGGAGTGTCAACTCCATAAACCTATCAGTCACTTAGACCTGACTATGGTATTTTGTAAGATGTTTCCTAAGAGCAGGGGAAAAAGAGCTTCAGCAGAAATAGGCCTGCTATTGAAGATGAAGTAGGGAAAGGCAGGTGTCACACCCCTGTTTATTGTCCTAGCACTCTTAGTTGCAGATGATAGAAACCCAAAAGAGAGGATTCACCTTGGCTCACATACCCAAATTAAGGGAAGATCCAGGAAGCAGCTGAACTCAGGTGTGATGGAAACCAGGACCTCATCCAGAACCTTAGAGGTCTCTGGGTCTGCCCCCTTGCCTCTGCTTCTCTCTCACACACACATCTCTGGCTGTCACTACATGTTGGCTTAATGCTTTCAGAACGATTTGTGCCCAAAGCAAGGAATTGGTGGCTAATGGTGTCCGAGCTGCCAGCCACAACTCCATCACCCAGAGAAAAGTCCTTTTCCCCAAGCTAAAGTTTAAAAAATGTCAAAGAAGGACTCTGATTAGTTTGGCTAAGATTATGTGTCCATTTCTGGACTAACTCCCACAGCCAAAAGGGTGGGGTATTTTGTTTGCTTCCTCTTGATTAATGTGCTCCATCCAGTGGTCCAGGCCAGGACGGGGAGGAAGAGGAGATGGTGCTCTCTGATGAGCCCTCTCCACTAGCAGCAGAAGGCTGGCCTGGGAGGAGGAATAGTCCCACAAAGAAAGCCAGCGAAATTCTCCCAACCAGGGAAAGGAGGCGTTGCAGACAGATGAAACAGTTGAGGTCCCCAGCAGTATATGTGCAAGCTCCTTCGGTAACAGTTTGTGATTTGTGGCCAGGAGGTATGTTGACTGTTGGGAGGACTGTTAAACTTGGAAAACAGAGGAAAATAGTGATATCGAAAGTGCTTGAAAATTGGCAGCGTGTAATTATGTTATTGCTGGGAACAAAATAAAACTTTGCAGAAAGAACAGGTAGCTTTGAGACTGTGAAGTGTACGTCAATAAATCCTTTGCATACCGCTGGGCTGTTTGACAACTGTTACTCTACAAAGGTAACTGAGCTTGCCTGCCTTGTCTCGTTGACCTGCTTGTAGGATCTCACCAACCAATTCATGCGTTTGCTCTTTGTTCTGTCTTTCCTGGGCTTGAACCCAATGTCGGTATTAGGGACGGACTTCCCATGGAATCGTCTCTGAATTTAAAGGATATTTTTATTATATTGCTAATATTAGGGATGGTCTACCCATGAAATCATCTCTGAATTTAAAGGATGATATTATTATTATACTGCTTATATCTAGAGCTGAGAAACCACCTTGCTCTTCAGTCTTGAGGGACTGATGTTCTTAGAGTAAACGACTCTTTCTGTTTCTGTCGCTTAACTCTCCAGACTATACTTGGTTCTCATTCAAAAGGCGCATTAGCTCTAATACTCTGCTGCAGACTGTCTAATAACAGCCTCCCAAAGATGTCCACATCCTAATTCCAGAACTTGCACGTGTGCCACCTTACGTGGCAAAGAGACTTTGCAGATGCAATTAAGTTAAGGATCGTGAGATGGGGAGATTATCTTGGAGTATCTGATTGGATCTAAAGTTATCACAAGGGTCCTTAATAAGAGAGAGAGGCAGGAAGATCAGAGCAAGAGAAGGCTGTGTAACAACAGAAGCAGAAGTCAGAAAGAGAAAAGAGAGAGACTGGAAGGCACTATGCTGTTGGTTTTGAAGATTGAGGAAGGAACCACGAGCCAAAGACTGTGTGGTAGCCTGTAGGAGCTGGAAAAGACAAGAAGGAGGATTCTCCCCTAGCACCCCAGAAAGAAGTCAGCTCTGCTATCACCTTGGTTTTAGGACTTGAGACCACCAGAATGGTAAGATAAATCAGTGTTGTTTTAATCCTCTAAATTGGTGGTAATTTGTTACGGCAGAGTACAGCTACCTTTCTGGAAAGAAACTTGGCAGCGTGTACTAGGAAATATAAGAATGTATTCCTTCTGATTGAGTAATTCTAGCTCTAGGCTTCTCTCCTAGTGAAATAATCAGATCTGTAGAAATACAATTAAAAAGAAGTTTGTTCCACTATTTTCTAGAACAGTAACACTTTGGAACCATCTGAGAGCCCTACTGGTGAGCCTATCTACTTATTTATTTATTTATTTTTTGAGATGGAGTCTCACTCTGTCTTCCACACTGGAGTCTACTGGCTCGACCTTGGCTCACTGCAACATCCGCCTCCTGGGTTCAAGCGATTCTCCTGCCTCGGCCCCCTGTAATCCCCGACTACTATAATCCCAAGTAGCTAGGATTACAGGCGCACGCCACCATCCCTGGCTAATTTTTGTACTTTTTATAGAGAAGGGGTTTTGCCATGTTGGCCAGGCTGGTCTTGAACTCCTGACCTCAGTTGATCCACCCGGCTTGGCCTCCCAAAGTGCTGGGATTACAGGCGTGAGCCACCATGCCCAGCCACAGTGGTCATATCTATATTATAATTACAACATTGTTAAGTAAGAAAACATGGCCCCCTTAGTGATGACAGGCCCTCTCTATGTGGCTTCTAGCAATGTGTTGTGACTGCAGGTGGGAGTGGCCTATATTATAGGAAACGACTGGACTCTGACGACAGCTTTGCTGTTGATCTACTGATTCAACAAACGCTCACTGACTCTGCTCGGCCCCGGGCCAGAGCTAAGGGCAAAGAGTAAAGGACGTCTGTGGGATTGTAAGGAAGCTGCAAGGATCTGGCCAGGGAGATGGTTATCAACACAAGGACTTCGGAAAAGTTGGTGCTTTGCTTCAAACTTGAAAGATTGATAAGAATGAACCACAGCTGAAAAGCCAATTAATTCATGGAGTGCAGTACAGATCCTCAAGGCTCACCAGGAGTTCTGAAGGATCTGCATCCTGAAGCAGGACTAGCCCTCTCGTCAAAGAGCTGCAGTCAGTAGCGTAAAAATGGAACCAACGCCAATGTCCTTCAGTGGGAGACTGGTATAGTCATACCATGACATACTACTTGGCAATGAAAATGAACAAACTATTGATACGGGCAACAGCCTGGATGGATCTCAAGGGTATTATGCTGAATGAAAAAAAATATCTCAAAAAGTCAGATACTGTATGATTCCATTGATATCACATTCTTTAAAAGATAAAACTGCAGAGATGGAGAACAAAGTAGAGGTTGCGAAGATGGGTGGGGGCTGCAAGTTCCTCTAAAAGGAGTAACCCAAGGAAGCCTTTTCATGGTGATGAAACAGTTCTGTATCTTGATTGTGGTGATGGTCACCTGAGTGTGTTCATGGGATGAAATTGCATAGAACTGCCGGTAGCTCACGCTTGTAATCCCAGCACTTTGGGAGACGAAGGCGGGTAGATCATGAGTTCAAGAGATCGAGACCATCCTGGCCAACATGGGGAAACCCCATCTCTACTGAAAATACAAAACTCAGCTGGGCATTGTGGCACACGCCTGTAGTTCCAGCTACTAGGAAGGCTGAGGCAAGAGGTCGCAGTGAGCCAAGATTGCGCCACTGCACTCCAGCCTGGTGACAGAGTGAGACTCTGTCTCAAAAGAAAAAAAAAATGTATAGAACTACAACACACACACACACACACGCACACACACATGAATGAATCCATGTTTTAAAAAAAAAAAGTGAAAATGGGATCAGGTCTGTAGTTCATTAACAGTATTATGTCAATGTCAGTTTCCTGCTTTTGATATTAATATGATTCTACAAGGTGTCCCCATTAGGGGAAGATGAGTCAAGGGTACTCAGGACTCTGTGTGCTATTTGTGCAACTTCCTCTATCATTATTTCAAAATAAAAAGTACAAAAAAATGACAAATTGAAATTCCTCTGACGCTTCTTCTGTCCCCAAGAATTTTCTCACCACTTGAATCGTTCCAGAGCCACTTCAGTTGGTGTTTACATGTTGATCTCTCATGGCCCTCACATTTCCAGGGATCTTCTCATGATGTTATAGGCTAGGGAGGTAACCAGCAACTGACAGCAGAGAATGGGAAATTCATTTCCTTGCAAATCTCCAGTGCACGGGGGCCACCCCATGCCTGCCTTGTCCCTTAACCACTATGAGGAGCATCATGTTCCACCCACCAGCTTTTAAGGAAATTGGTTCTGTTGTTGTGAGACCAGGCTTTCTTCTCTCTCCTTTGTCACCTCTGAATGAGGAAGGGGAAATGGGTCAGGCTGGAGAGGGGGAGCCTTTTTTGAAGAGGAGATCTGGGTAAGATAAAGATATAGAAAGCCAAGAGTAAACGAGATAACAGAGTAGGTGCTGTGGTATGGTAGGAAATGCACATGCTTGGAATTACATCTGTATTCATTCATTCATTCATTCATTCATCTGATATTTATCAAGTGCCTAATCGGCACCTGGCATGGTTTTACACACTAGGGTTATAAAGTGAAAATATGGTTCCTGGCCTCCTGGAGATTATATCAGATGGCTTGAATTCAAACTATTGCTCCTCAGTCGTGTGATCTCTGAAAAGTTACTTAATATCTTTGAAACTCTGTTTCTACTCTGTAAATTGGGGTTACTAGTAGTAATTGGAATTACTAGTAACCAATCCCAACCTCATTGGATTTCTGTGAGGTTACATAAGAAGGTTTACTTAGTTTGTAGCACAATGTCTTAAATGTAGTAGATGTTCCCTCTTTCCCATTAGTTCTCTTCGTCCTCACTCTCTGCTCCCCTCCTCGGTAGATTATTTAGAACCATCTAAATTCCCCCAGGGCAGCACAGGGCCGTGCACATAGCTCTGCATTGTAGGTTCAGCTGAGTTGAGCCATCCTCAGTTGAGTTGACTGCTGCACAGTTTTGTAGCACTCAGGTCAGATGAAACCATGAAGAAGAAAAGCAATTCTCTTGGCATTTCTGTCCGTTTTTGCTTTCTATTTGTAATTCTCCGTGTTTTGCTGCATGTAAGCTTAGGATTGTCATTTTCTTGGCAAATTTTTCCTTTTTAACATCATGATTCCTCATAATCATATTTTTTATGTTTTTCTTCAAATCTTGTTTGCTATTTTATATATCAATGTCAACTTTAGTAGCTGGTTTATATTTTCCTGTCTCTTTAACTTTTGATATATTAATGCTTTTAGATTTGCTTCTTGTAAACTACAAATAGCTGGATTTTTAAAAAATTATGTCTAAGAGTCTTTGTCTTTTAACAGGTAATTTAAGCTTCTTTATTTACTAAGACTTCTAATATATTTAGTGTATGTATACTACATTATTTTGTTTTCCATGGTTCATCTTTGCCTTTTCTCACCTCTTGCCTTTCACTGTATTGATCATGTGTTTATTATTTTCTCCTCTTACAGCCTATTGATTTAGGAGTTAAATATTAGATTTCTATTATTTTAATGGTTTTTCTTATTTTTTAACACATACTTGGATTAAAAGACTAACATTAATCAATATCATTCTCCTCCTCACCAAATGGGAAGAATTTTATGTCACTTTGACTCTACTCTTTCTACTCTCATGTCCCAAACTATTGTCCACTGGTATTACAGTGCTACCTTCTTTTCAACATCTGTCCTCACCATTTGAGCCAGTAAGATTATTATCTTGGACTTTGTACACCTTCTTTTTTATTTAGATATTGCAAATATATATATTTTTGAAACGGAGTCTTGCTCTGTCACGCAGACTGGATTGCAGTGGCGAGATCTCAGCTCACTGCAGCCTCCACCTCCCAGGTTCAAGTGATTCTCTTGCCACAGCCTCCCAAGTAGCTGGGACTACAGGCGCACACCACAATGCCCGGTTAACTTTTTGTGTTTTTAGTAGAGAAGGGCTTTCACCACGTTGGCCAGGCTTGTCTCAAACTCCTGATCTCAAGTGATCTACCTGCCTCAGCCTCCCAAAGTGCTGGGATTACAGACATGAACCACTGCACCCCGCCTCGCAAATATACTTGTTATTGTCCTAAGTTACTCCATTTACTTCAGTTCTTGATTTTCTAATCTATAATGTGCATCTGCTGCCACTTTCTCAAGGTGGATTGTTTGGTTGTATGGATCGTCACTGTGAATTGCATTGGGAAGAACAGGGTATTTATGTGCTTTTGCTTGTGGAAATGTCTTCTAAAGTTCTGCTTTTTCCTCTGCCTGAATCATTTGTCACCATCTCTGGATTTGTTATTATTTTAATTACTTGGATTAGAATTCCCACTGCATGTAAGTAGAATGACACAGGTTTTGGGTTTTACTTTCTCTTTTTTCTCCTCCTCTCTCCCTTTCTTTCTTTCCTGGGAACCAGACAGAGGTCAAGTTTCTTCATGTCCAGGGCTGGTGAACAGCATTTCTAGTGCCCTGACCCACCTGGTAGTCAGGACGGTATTTGCTGTGTTAATTCCTGCCTCACAAGGGAACCTGAAGTCATCACCCTTCATGGACGTTAAACCCCGGCACCGGCTCCTGGGCTAACATCCTCTGATACCCTGGTGGTCTCCACAGCTTCAGTGCCCACACAATGCATTGGATTTTTCTGGGTATTTCTGACACCTGAGATTTTCCTCTTTAGCACTCGATGTGATTAAGATGTTTTGTTATGGTTTATTCAACATGCCATACATTTGCAGGGGGAAAGGGTCCAGCCGACGTTAGGTCCATCTATTACAGTGACTAAAAAATTATGCATCCCCATGTTCTCACATTGGTAAAAGCTCACTTGCATTTATTCAGCCAGCAAATGTCACTGGGTCAACTAGATTCAAGGGCTAGGGTGATGCATAAAGAGACACAGTCCTCCCTGACCTTCCAGAACCTAACATCCAGAATGGGAGATGGGCTGTAATCAGGCAGCCCAAGGAATCCATGGAAGGGTGCGAGGCTGGCAAGGAGGATGCTGGCTGAGGAGGAGGAAGTCCATGATGATGGGAGGCAGCTGATGCTCAGAGAAGGCCTGGCCCAGGCAGGGATCAGGGGAGGGGAGGAGGAAGGGAGCTGTCACAGAGGCCAGAGGACAGTCCAAGAGCATTCAGTCGTGGTTGTCCCAGGTCCCTCCCTCCTTCCAGCCCCCTTCCTCTGCCATGGGAGCCAGTGTGACCTGTGAGCTAGCTTGCTTCTGATCCAGTGGCAGAACCCCATGGCAATGCAATCCTAAAGGGGTGGAGATGGGTGACGGCACGATTTCCCTGGGCACGATGCCTCAAAACACTGTGAACTACCAAATGACACGAATATTTTGTGAATTTTCAAAAAAGGATGTGAAAGACTTCTGTGCGGTACATTGCACCTGGGACCTTTTCACTAGCAAGACGGGGAGAAAAAGCCAAAACTACATTTCTCTTTCCCTCTGGGTCTAGATGTGGGGATTTCTTCTCCTTCCAGATGACAGACAGCAAGGACCCCCAGTTGTTTGCTAAATAAAACATATTGGTCTTTCAAATGGTCAGCGGAGTAATATAGGGAAGGGTGGGTAGGATTTGTGCCTTCTGTTGGTATAAAGTTAGGGGGTACAAGTGAGTGTGGTTTTGTTACATGGATAACATGGATACACTGCATAGTGGTAAAGTCTGGGCCTGTAGTGCAACCACTACCCAAATACTGTATGTTGTACCCATTAAGTAATTTCTTATCGCTCACCCACTTCCCACCCTCCTGAGTCACCAGTGTGTATTCCACACTCTGTGTCCATACCTACACATCGTTAAGCTCTGGATTCAGCTTTTCTTTTTTGAGATGGAGTCGCGTTCTGTCACCAGGCTGGAGTGCAGTGGCAAGATCTCAGCTCATTGCAACCTGTGCCTCCCAGGTTCAAGCAATTCTCCTGCCTCACCCTCCTGAGAAGCTGGGACTACAGGCATGTGCCACCACACCCAGCTAATTGTTGTATTTTTTTTTTTTTATTGCATTTTAGGTTTGGGGGTACATGTAGAAGAACATGGAAGATTGTTGCATAGGTACACACATGGCAGTGTGATTTGCTGCCTTCCTCCCCCATCACCTATATCTGGCATTTCTCCCCATGCTATCCCCTCCCGAACTCCCCACCCCCCCACTATCCCTCCCCTTTTTCCCCCCGACAGACCCCAGTGTGTGATACTCCCCTCCCTGTGTCCATGTGTTCCCATTGTTCAACACCCGCCTATGAGTGAGAACATGTGGTGTTTGATTTTCTGTTCTTGTGTCGGTTTGCTGAGAATGATGGTTTCCAGGTTCATCCATGTCCCTACAAAGGACACGAACTCATCATTTTTGATGGCTGCATAATATTCCATGGTGTATATGTGCCACATTTGGGTTCCACCTTGTTGGCCAGGATGATCTTGATCTTTTGACCTGTGATCCACCCACCTTGGCCTCCGGAAGTGCTGGGATTACAGGCATGAGCCACCATGCCCAGTTGGAGTTAGCTTTTTATTTCTTTTTTGTTTTCTTTTTGTTTAATACAGGATCTTGCTCTGTTGCCCAGGCTGGAGTACAGTGGTGCAATCATAGCTCACTGCAGCCTCAAATTCCTGGGCTCAGGTGATCCTCCCATCTTAGCCTCCTGAGTAGGTGGGACCACAGGTATACACCAGCATGCCTGGCTTATTTTTTATTTTACTTTTTGTACAGATGGAGTCTCACTTTTTTGCCCAGCTGGTCTTGAACTCCTGGCCTCAAGCGATGCTCCCACTTTAGCCTCCCAAAGTGCTGGATTGCAGGCATGAGCCACCGCGTTTGGCCCGGTTTTGGCTCTTTAAAGGAGAGAGCAAATGGCTCCAGCTCTCCCTCTGACTTCAGGGAGGGACCTTAGGTTGGGGGCTCATGGGCTCTAGGCACCTTCTCTGTAAAATTAGGTCATACTAAGGGAGCTGGAGGACCCTTCTATCTCTGGTATCCAACGTGGTCTCCCCAGGGTTGGCAGGTGCGGCTGAGGGCCACTGCTTGCTTTTCTTGTGTTCTTAATGAAGTACGGTCCTGGGGACCTCTGCATGTGGATGAACTGGGCTGTGGAGTCTATCAGCACCCCCTGCTCCCCCTCCATACCCACACACTACTCTTCACTGATAACCCCACTGATGCAGGCAGCCTCCTTCAGGAATTTTTCTCATATTCATCATTGCAGTCAGCCCTGCCCCATGTGCCAAGCAAGCGCGCTCTGCGTGTTCAAAGGTGACGCGCCAAATGAGCGTGCCCTGTCTAATGTTTACTAACCAACCTGACTGGGTCTGCGGGTGAGAAGGGCAGGCCATGTCTCCCTTGGAACTTCCTTTTATGGACACAAATTGCTGACCTGTCTGTGCAGGCCTGTTCTAATCCAGGTCTGGCCCTGAGCCTCCTGTCATTTTGCTGACCCAGTTCCTCATCCTGGAGGCAGGGCTTGGATTGAAAAGTTAGAGCCTCAGGGCAGTGCCAGGAGCCTGCACTTTCCGGGGCCTCCCCTTCTCTCGCCCCTGGGCCGACCTGTCCTCCCCTCTCCACTTCCTGGGCATGACTCACAGGCAGGCCCTGTCCGCCTGGCAGGTATGTGTCATTTCCTTCTGCTGGTGAGACCCAGACTTTAAGTGTTGGCACCCCAACACTATGGCTCTTCTAGCCTGATGGAGAAGGGCTAGGGGTTTCTACAATCATTGACCTAGGGGCTTACTGATGGGATGACTTTCTCACCTGAGGGAGGTGTTGTGTTTTTGCTAAGAGATGACTGGGGGAAGCAGGGTTCTGTGTTCCTCTGACAGTACCCATCCTCCTTCCCAACACCTGTGGGCCTTTGGCAAAGCAACACCCCACCCCCACATTCAGTTGGCCCCACAGTGCTTTGTTTCCCCTACCAAGGCTTCCCTGGGACCCTCTGGCCTTGCTAAATACACTTTGTAGCAGTAGAGACAGGAGGGACCCAGCCTCAGGAGCCTGTCTCTGAAAGACAGGTGCAGGCAAAGAGCTGTTACCACGCAAAATGTAGAACCACTCCCACATGAAATCTAGAATTGCTCCCACCGGAAATCTAGAACCGGTCCCATGGGAAATCCACAACTGCTCCCACAGGAAATCTAGGACCGCTCCCATGCGAAATCTAGAACAGCTCCCCACATGAAATCTGGAATTGCTCCCACAGAAAATCTGGAATGGCTTCCACGGGAAATCTAGAACCGCTGGGTGGAAATGAGGTTCAGTGGGTGTGACAGTGTCGCCTCTATGGAGCATCTTCCCAAGTCTTTATGACAAAGAGGGACACCCTCATTGGAGTAGGGACGAGGGCCAGCCCACCCTGTCAGATCAGGGCACTCTGGTCTTCTGCCCAGTTCTTAGGGCCCCTCTTGAACCAGCTTTTGGGAAGCTTCAAGGGAGAGCGGGGGAAGCAGAGATGAGGTCTTGTGAGAAGTGTTTGGAGGAACTGAGGCAGGTCAGACTAGAGAAGGCCTGGAAGAGCAGAGGAGCTGTTTTCCACTAGTGAATGGTCAGGAGGTGGAAGTGAGAGGCGTTTTGTTCTGTGCATCTCCACAAGCAGGCCCAGGAAGTTAAAAGTAGATTTGGGATGAATATAAGGGAAGGCTTTCTAATCATTAGAGCTCTGAGCAGTGGGACAGGTGGCAGAAATGTTGAGGTAGTGAGTTCCTCATCACTAGAAGAATTCAAGCCAGAAGTGACCAAGAGGGAGTGCCCACATGGGCTCTCTGACTGCTCTTGCTGCTCTAAGCCTCTGTGATTCTGATTTGGCTCTAACCCTGCCCTTCTTGCAAGTCCTCCTCTTTCTCATCATGAACCTCCTCCCCTGAGCCAGGCAGGGGAGGAGTCCTGTCTGGGTAGGCTGCATGGTGACTATTAATTGGCAGAAGCCTCAGAAATGCCTGCCATGTACTGAGCTGTGACAGTCACTTGGCGTTCCTGGAACGTGTTCATGTGAGTTCTTACGGGCCGCTTCCCCACCCCCAGTCCTGTGGGCCACGATTACTCCCCGACGTGCTGTAGATGAGGAAGTGAGGAAATACCCAGGGCGCTGCAGGGCTAAGATTAGACCAGGGCCCGGCCTCCTGTCTTCACGCATGCGCACAAGCGGCTGCCCCGGTTAAAAGCCTGTGTACCAGCCGAGTCCCAGGGCCCGGGGCTGTCCACACATTCTACATATGAACACCTGGCAGGGCGTCCTCCCAACAGCGCTAAAACAGCTACATCATCATCGCCATTTTACAGAGAAAGGCCAGGGCTCAGGATAGTAGGAAATGAGTCTGCGCATGACTAGCAAGGGATAGAGCTGTGGCTTGTGCTCGGCTCTGCCCTCTGTGCCACTGACCACCACCAGAGGCTTCAGGGTGCCTTCCATGAGGTGTCCCGCAGGCAGCTCAGAGAATGCACCTGAGGGGCTTCAGCCAGGGCAGTTGGGTTCCACACTCCTGGGTGAGTGATGGCCTCCTCCATGAATTCCAGTTCCTATGCTGAATACGACTGGGAAAAAAAGTGCGTAACACACTATTTCCAGCTTTCCAGAAACCTGTAGCCCCAAAGGATAAACATAACACTTTTACAATAAGCAAGATGTGCTGAAAAGGGAAGACAGTTTGTCTTGCTGGAGAGCATGAAGAAAAGCGGAGGTTTTTCTTGATGGAGGTGAAACTTGAGGCAGACTTTACCAAGAGGAGCCTTAGACAGGCAGAGATACGGAGATGTGGGACAGGGAGACATGCCACTCAGCACTGCAGGGACTGAGCAGAATTTTGCCATGCATTCTTGAGCTACAGTTAAGCATTATTGACTTTCCCACTTTGTCTACCTGCATATGGATGATCCCAGACCCTTCCAGCCCCACCTTCTCATCCTGACTTGATGAGTGGTGTCACCAGTGTCTCGATGACTGGAGAAGATTGTAGGAAACATCGCCTCTTCTTCTGACTGGCTGTCAATTCTTGTGGATTCCACGTTGGGATATCTTCCTTCATCTACCTTTTCCTCATTGTTGCCCCATGTTGAGTAAGACACTACTTATTCTTCCCCAAATTAATACACTGGCCACTTGACTGCTGCCCCAGGGTCTCCTCCTACAAATCTGTCCTATGCATGTGGGCAGAGTCACCTCTGTAAACCTTGACACATCCGATGACATCGTCAGCAAGCCTCAGGCCTTCCTGCCATTTGCCCATATGCGTGTTAAGTTTTGCTGACAGTCTTCAACCCACCTCTTCTTGTTTACAAACCTATCCAGCCTGGAAAGTCCAACTCAGATCCTGCCTTTCCCATGAAGTAAAATTAACTTCCTTCACACGTGCTACTCCCCCAGACATAATTTCATATCCACTTCTTTTGCCATGACCATATTGTGCCGTGTGGTGTTATTTGATGGCGATATCTGCCTTCCCAACTTGGCTGTAAGTCCCTGGATCACTACTTACTCCTTCTGTACTTACTCTCTCTGCCCACTGGGTGGGTACGCAGAGGTGTTTGTTAAATTGATTGTAGTCACAAATCTGAAGTTCATCCCTAGCCAGAGGGAAGGCAGGAGACCCATGACACCTTAACCTTGGTCTCTTGCTATGGAAAAAGAAAGAGTTTAGTAAGACAGGGACCTGCCCAAGCCTTGGTTTCTTTCCTCTGCAATATGGTAAAGTCCTGTATGTTTCCTTGAGAGACAGTGTGGTGTACTGGTTAAAGAAACAGGAAACAGATCTGCCATTTCCTACCTCTGTGGCACTGAGAGAGTTCCTTTAATCTCCCGTGCCTCCGTTTGCCCATATGTAATGGTAGGAGAATGATAGTACCAACTTCTTTGAGGATTAAATGAGTTAACATTTGCACCAGCTCATTAAAAATACCCCAAAGATACTATTTTATTTTTATTTATTTATATATTTGAGACAGAGTTTCGCTCTTGTTGCCCAGGCTGGAGTGCAATGGCACAATCTCAGCTCACTGCAACCTCTGCCTCCCAGTTTCAAGTGATTCTCCTGCCTCAGCCTTCCGAGTAATTGGGATTATAGGCATATGACACCAGGTCTGGCTATTTTTTTTTTTTTTAGTAGTCCTGCTATTTTTGGGGGTGGGAGGGGATTTTTAATAGAGGCAGGGTTTTACCACATTGGTCAGGCTGATCTCAAACTCCCGACCGCAGATGATCCAGCTGCCTCAGCTTCCCACAGTGCTGGGATTACAGGTGTGAGCCACCTTTTAAGGTTATTAGTAGTAGCCTGTGCTCCCTCCTAGAAGGCAAAATCCGCATACCTTAAAGCTAGGAGGGCCTCAGGTGACCCTGATGTGAGGACTGTTCCAGCCAGCCATTGCTGGTAATTTACCTTCCTGTCAAAGGCTGTAAAACGGTTCCTTAGTTATGAAATAAAGCAATGGACTTCAGACTTAGTCCTGACAGAAGCATTTGAGACAGAAGCACTCATCATACCTGATGTTTTATTTTTCTGTTGACACCGCCCCAGAAAGACAAGGCCTCTGGCAGCCAACCCTGGCACGCCTGCCTTGCCTTTTCTTGATATCATGCTTTAAAGTAGCTTCTTTGTCAAATAGGACAAGGACCCACCTGTGCTCTTCCCACGATCGACAAGAAGTTCTGAAACTCAGAGAAGCACATCGTGGCTCTTGGGTCTTGGGGTGGCACAAGTCACTAGAAAATCTCACTTCATTGCTGATCCTAGAATTAGTTCACTGTCCCTGAGGACAGATCCACCCCAGTACCTCCCACCCCCTCCATCTCTCCATCCCCCACAGGGAGGCTGTCTACTGCTTTTAGGACGTTAGACTAATCCCCCCCTGTTCCCATCTTCTGAGGTTTTGTGCTAATCTTGTTTGTCTCCTATGTAAACAAAGCAGTCATCCAGGCAACATCCAGCTTCTAGATTTGAGTGCCCAGGGTTCTTGTGGTGCTGTGCTGGCTTTTGCCTAATTAATCTCAGGAAGTCTTTCCACCAGCCAGATCATGGTCGGCCAAAAATCCTATGGAGTCAGTTCCAGGCAGAAGCTGAGCAGGCGTCTGGGCATGGCAACAACTTCTAGCCTCTTCCTCTCGCCACCTGTCCTCTCGCTCCCAGGCAGGTATTTCCTGAGCAGCGTTCCTGTGCAGGTCAGTCTTTACTATATGCAGATTTCTTGTCACCAATCCCATTTCCCCAGAGGGAGTCAGGAAGTCTCGTTGAAAACTTGTGAGCACACACAATAGAGGCTGGGAGAGGACTGGGCTCTAAGCTTCCCACTCAAGCATATAAAGGGGTGTTTGTGGCTATGTGTGGAGAGCAGAGGGCAGTGCTGGGCTGGGGCAGGAGAAGGGTGCAGGAGGAGGGAGGAGCTGCAGCCTCAGACACAGAATTGGACTGAGAAGAGGATGCAGCGGAGGAGGCGGCAGAGTGTGGTGGCTTGGCTGGCATTGGAATGCTCAGTGTGAGGAGGCAGAAGGTGCCTGAGAGCAGGGTCTCTAGAGTTCTAGAGAAGCCTGGGCCTCTTCTATTTTTGGAGTCTCTCTGGTTTAAGAAAGAAGAATAGAGAGAAATAGCCAAATAGGGCCACAAACATGATGTCGTTTAAATGTTTACTTTTACCAATTAATAGTTTTAAACACACAGGCACGCACGCACACACACACCACACACACACTGACTAAATGAATGGACTCATTTGGAAATAATGTCAAGGGCTCTTTGTCCTGTGAGGCCTGAGCCAAGTGGCCATCCTGGCTTTGGGGGCAGCCCAGCCCTGCCTGAGAGACCCTCCAGTGGGCACAGTGACAGCTGGAGGGTATTCCAGGCTGTTGAACAAAAAGTCCTGAAAGTCCACCTGGACTGGATCCATTTGGTCCTGCTGGGGATGGTGAAGGACTCAACAGCGCAGGCGCGGGGTGTCTGGGCTTGCCCACCTGTCCATATCTAGCCAAGTGTCCATTTCAACAGGGAGGAAAGTGACAGGCCCCCGGACAATGACGTCTCCCCCTCAGTCACCCCAAATGCAGTGGACCTTGATGGGGGAAAGTCCTGTCAGGGTTTGTATCAGTTTGTTTGCATTGTTATAGCAGAATACCCAAGGCCGGGTGATGCATAAAGAAAAGAGGGTTAATTGGCTCATGGTTCTGCAGGCTGTACAGGGATGGTACCAGCATCAACCTGGCTTCTTGTGAGGCCTCAGGAAGCTTCCAATCATGGCAGAAGGGAAGAGGAGCTGATGTCTCCCATGGCAAGACAGAAGCAGGGGAGGTGCCAGTCTTCTTTTTAAACAACCAGATCTCACATGAACTCATTAAACTTATGAGGAAGGCACCATACCATTCATAAAGGATCCACCCGCATGACCCAAACACCTTCTACCAGACCCTACCTCCAACACCAGGAATCACATTTCAGCATAAAATCAGAAGGTACAAGCATTTAAACCGTATCAGGGACTCTTTGATTCCAGAAGAGCCAGGGGACAAAGCAGGCCCCAGGGAATAGGGTGCTGTGGAGTCAGGCCCAGGCTGGTGGACTTTGGGAATGGGATGGGCCTGTATGGGTCCAAACCCACGCTGCCCTTGTTAGCAGATGCCAGGTGGCCTAGGATCATCCTTTCTCTCTGCTGTGGAGTGAGTGGGTGACAGAGCTGATGCTCACATGGGCGAGGGAGGGGAACAGCTGTCTCCCCCAAATATCCTGCTTTCTCTGCTTCCCTTCCACTAACAGGGACCCTCCTTGACCAAACTTGAGGCAGCCACCTCTGAGTCCTCTTTTCCCCCACCAGCCCTGCTCCTTGGCCTGCTAAGCTCCAGAAAGTCCAGCAGGAACCACCCCCCTCACCCCCTACCCCACCACCATTGCTACCTAGCCAAGTTCCCTTGGTTTTCATCCCTTCACTGACTCCCTCACCCCGCCCACTGGCTGTGAATCCCCCAGCTGCTCCCCTTGTGGTCGGAATTGAGTTCAGTCTCCCTCCCCCTATTGGAATAGTCTTGCCGTATTGCAATAACCTGGAAACAAGGCTTCCTGCCTCATAAACTCCACTTGGTGTGATTTTTCTCATGCTTACATGTGCAAGCACATACAAGCTCTTAACACAGACACTTAGCAAACCCTGTGGTTCCATCCACTTGTCTCATTCTCTTTCCTGCTCCCAGCGACGTTGCTTGAAAAGGATATTCAGGCCCAGGGAGAAGGAAGCCATCTGTCCTACTTGGCCATGGGGCTTCTGTCAAGGAACACTGACCACTCTTGCTGGGGCCTGGAGCAATGGCAGGGCCACACTCTGCTCTGTCATGTGCCAGCCCTGGGCCCTGGAGACCCTGGAAAGAAGACTAGGGCTGCCTTGGACTGGGAAGGAGGCAGCAGGGGCGGGTGGAAGTGGAAAGAAATCCAGGAGTGTCTCCCCTTTCCGGGCCTCTCTCACTCCAGCCCTTGCAAAGGGCTGTTCTAACCTTGTTCGCTCAGCAGCAGTCTGTCATCAGAGGCGTTTCTCAGCATCTCTATTTTGGAGCTGCAGCTGGTTGCTTCTCAGAATAAACAGAGCTGTGATACTGGGTTGAAAGCAGAATGGAGTAACATCTCTTCCTTATTCCCTACCTCTTCCTCATGTTTTCTAGCCTCCACTTCCCTCTTGTTAAAGGCCTTGCCCTAAGACCTCTTCCTCCACACCCCTGCCTTATCGCTCACCTTCTGCCCTCTTGTAATCACAGGATCCCTTCACTGGCATGTAGGGGAACCTGCGATGACCAGGTCCTGTGGTGCACTTGGGGGCTCCAGGGGCTTCTATCTGCAAAGAACTCAATGCCAAGTGACACAGGAGTTCATGTATTAAGAACTTAAGACTGAGTGTGGTGACTCATGCCTGTAATTCCAGCACTTTGGAAGGCTGAGGTGGGCAGATCACCTGAGGTCAGGAGTTGAAGACCAGCCTGACCAACATGGTGAAACCCCGTCTCTACTAAAAATAAAAAATTAAACCCAGTATGGTGGTGGGCACCTGTAATCTCAGCTACTGGAGAGGCTGAGGCAGGAGAATTGCTTGAACCCAGGAGACAGAGGCTGCAGTGAGCCGAGATTACGCCACTGCACTCCAGCCTGGGTGACAGAGCGAGACTCCGTCTCAAAAAAAAAAAAAAGAACTTAAGTGGTAGCTCATGCCTGTAATCCCAGCACTTTGAGAGGCCAAGGCAGATAGATCACCTGAGGGCAGGAGTTCAAGACCAGCCTGGCCAACACGGTAAAAGTCTGGCTCTACTACAAATATAGAAAAACTAGCGAAGCATGGTGGCATGTGCCTGTAATCCTAGCTACTAGGGAGGCCGAGGCAGGAGAATAGCTTGAGCCCGGGAGGCAGAGGTTGCAAGTGAGCTGAGATGGTGCCATTGCATTCCAGCCTGAGTGACAGAGTGAGACTCCATCTCAGAAAAAAGAACTTAAGTCAGAGATGATCAGAGCTGGTCCTGCCTTCTGCTTCAATGAGGCAACTGAGGTCCCACTGAGGATGTGTTGGGTTCAGGGTCTCAGCATTCCCGGGAGTTCAGAGCCGTAGCAGTCTGACTGTGCAGTTTGTACCTGGCTGTGTCATTATCAGAACAGCTGTGTTGTATTGAAATCGCTGAAAGGGAGCTCGATGCTGTAAGAAACAGAAAGAGAAATCAGACCATTGTTGGTCTTGGACAAAGCAGATGTGCACTGCCCAGTATATTTATGGACTGAGATGGCTTCCAGGAATAACAAAGCAATCAGGGATGCTTTCTAGATACCGGAGGGTGGGAAGGTTTAATCATTAAGGAACAGATGAAAAGTCTGGTGTATGTGGCCACATTCGAGACCAAGTTATCAGTTTACTCTTTTGTAAACCAGTAGGTCTGATGGTGTGTGAAGGCCCATGCATGCCACTCCCCCTCCTCTGTGGTCTATCCAGAGCCTTTCCGAGGTGACCTTCATCCTTTCCCTCTCTTGTCTCTTAGCTGTGGTTGGTATGATTTCCCTTTTGTGAGATATGCCTAAGTCCACTCACCACTCATCCTCTATCGGCTGATCTGCTGTGTAGCTTCACCTATATGAGGCTCAAGAGCAACACAGAATGCAAGGACAGGGAGTTCCTGGAAATTGGGCGCGTTGCCTCACAACCTTCCACCAGGGCCGAGTGTGATCAGCCTCATCTTACCGTGTGGTCTCACTTCTCAGCCTGTGCATCAGATTCCCCTGTTACCTCAAAGCAACTCTATGAAACGAGGGTGATCTGACTTCAGTGGGTTTTCTCTCTTGGTTTTCTCTCATTTTTAAAGATGAAGCTGTGGTGAGACTCTCAAGTTTGTCTTTTTAATTAATTAATTAATTAATTTTTTTTGAGACAGAGTTGCCCAGGCTGGAGTGCAGTGGTACAGTCTTGGCTTACTGCAGCCTCCACCTCCCAGATTCAAACGATCCTCCACCTCAACCTCCCAAGCAGCTGGGGCTACAGGTGCTTGCCACCATGCCCGGCTAATTTTTGTATTTTAAGTAGAGACCAGGTTTTACTATGTTGGCCAGGTTGGTCTTGAACTCCTGGCCTCAAGTGATCCACCTGCCTCAGCCTCCTAAAGTGCTGGGATTACAGGTGTAAGCCACCATGCCTGGCACCAAGTTAGTCTTTCTAAGCCCTGGTGGACTGTCCAGGAGTAAAGCCATCAGCCTGTGGGTAGCTCGGGCTTGCTGAGAGTTGAGAAACCTACGTGGAGGACATTCTTGCTGGCTCAGAGAGTTGTAGTTTTGAATGCCAAGGTCAGGCGCTGGAGGTGGGCCCGGCTCTTCCATGCACACTGGATGTAGAATGTGGGTTTTGAACTCAAGGGACTTGAGTGTATGTCTCAGCTCTACCATTTCTTAGCCCTGTTACCTTGGGCTGGGTATTTATTGTCCTTAAGATTCCATTTTCTCATCTGTAATATGGGGGATATAAACAGAATATATTTTTATATTTTTATTTTGAAACAGAATCTCACTGTGTCATCCAGGGTGCAGTGTAGCGGCACAAGCTCGGCTCACTGCAACCCCCACCTTCTGAATTCAAGTAATTCTCCAGCCTCAGCCTCTGGAGTAGCTGAGATTACAGGCACACACCCCATGCCTGGCTAATTTTTCTATTTTTAGTAGAGATGTGGTTTCACCATGTTGGCCAGGCTGTTCTTGAACTCCTGACCTCAGGTGATCTGCCCACCATGGCCTTTCAAAGTGCTGAGATTACAGGTGTGAGCCACTGTGCCCAGCCAACATAATCTGTTTTAGAGAAGATTTCATTTCTTGATTTCAGGAAGAATCTATTGAGCACCTCATCTGTGCCAGGCACTGGTCCAGGCAGAGGCACATGGCTTGGGAAGGATGGATATGACACTTGACCTAGGGACCCTCATATGTTCCGCAAAGGGAATGGGATGTTGTGTGGACTGTGTAAGAAAGCATATATGCGTTGCTCAGCCCCATGCCTGATACATACAAAGTGCTTCATAAATAGTAGTTGCTATTGTTATTATATTCATCACTAGAAATACGGTATAAATGATCAGTGAGCCAGAAGAGGAGCTTTCATTTGATAAAATGTCAGCTTCTTCCTCAAAGGTGTTAACTGTCTTTTAATCAAAGAGAGTGTATTAGTCTAAGGTACCAAGAGAAACAGAACAAGTAAGATGTAGAGATGTCTATAAAGAAATTTAATAAAAGGAATTGGCACACAGGAGTATAGAGACTGGCTAGTCCCAAAATCTGCAGTCAGCAGCCTCAAGACCCAGGGAAGAGTCATTGTTCCAGTTTGATTCTGAAGGCAGGAAAGCTGGTGTCCCATTTGGAGGGCCCTCACGCAGGAGGAATTCGCTCTTATTCAGCAGGGGGTGGGGAAGGTGTCAGCCTTTTGTTCTATTTAGGCCTTCAGCTGATTGGATGAGGCCCATTCTCATTAGGGAAGTCTATCCACTTTACTCAGTCTACCAACTCAAAAGTTAATCTCATGCAAAAGCACCCTCACAGACTCTCACAGAATAATGCTCAAGCAAAATATCTGGGTACTCCGTAGCCCAGTCAAGTTGACACAGAAAATTCACCACAGGGAGCAATGGTCAGAGGACGTTATAGCTGAGACAGCCTCAGAGGAGAGTTGAGGACACCTGGGCTGTGCTGGCAACCACCCTGTCCTGGAGGGGAGGGTAACCCTAGCTGAGGTTGGGAAAGAGGATGCAAACTAGCAGTCCTGGAACTTGATCCAATCCAAGGACGTGTTTTGTTAGTTTATACTGTTTTGTAAGTCTGCACTAGTATTTAAAGATTACAGAGTTCATATGCAAAGTCTAAATTTCCAGCTTCTCTTGAAAGACTAGAAGTGGCCACATAGAGGTCAAGCATTCCTTCTCACAAGGCAAGTATCTGTTGAACCCAAGTCACAGCTGCTCCCTTAGCTCATATACCCACTGTCTTATCGACTTAGGCTTCACTAGCCATGCCTGACGGGATTCACTCATGCATGTTACCACTGCTGCTGCTTTAGGAGAATAGACACCCAGGCCCAAATGTCAGGGCCCTGGCCCTGCCCCAGTGGGGGAGCCCATGGCAGCAGCATGCTGTGTTCTCTCTCTGGGGGCACAGCAGGGAGGCGGCATGAGACTGTGTTCAAAGCATACATCAGACATCTTACTCCCTAGTCCCCACACAGACTTCTCCAGCAAGTTACTGTCTAAAGTGTTCTCCATGACCAGAGTCTTTGCATAGCTCTTTGCCTGGGGGAGAGGACTTGGGTGGTGATGGGAAAACTCTGCCCTCCAATTAGAAAGGAGCTAAACAGCTGGAGATAATTGGCCTTGGGTAAGTGGCTAGGAGAGGACCCCTTGCTCCTCCCTGCCTCTATATTGTATAAGTTTGTCCTAACACTTAAAACAGATCCGGATATGGTGGCACACGCCTGTAGTTCTAGCTGAAAGGAGAATCCCTTGAGCCCAAAAGATGGAGGTTACAATGAGCTGTGATCACACCACTGCATTCTAGCCTGGTGACACAGCAAGACTCTGTCTCTAAAATAATTTGAATAAAAAGATTTTACATTAAAACTCTCATGAAAAACCAGCAGTGGTCATATGCAGGTCTGGCATTTTTTAAGGGGAGGGTGTCCTCTCTTCTCCTTCTGGTTTGAAGTAAGAGACGCCCTGAGAGAAGAGCCTTGGGATGGAATCTTCTAGAGCCACAGAATAGTGAAAAATGTACCTCTTAAACAAGAGGTATTTAGGTGGGAGAAGAAAAGCCTCAAGGGAACCCAGAGCTGCTGCTTATAGAAAGCTGAGGAGACATGGCAATAAGGAGGGATTGAACCAACCCTGCATGTCCCCAGAGGACAGAAGTCCAAGCAGGGACCAACAGCAGTGAGAGGGCAGGCTTGTGGTGAGTATAAGGCAGGCTTTTCCACCAAGGAGAGGTCCTTGGAAGTGGAAACACCCATGCATAGGTGGTAACTTGCCAGGCTGAGGGGCAGCAGGGGCTGCACATGGGAGCTTCTAAGCCTTTTCATGTGCAGTGCACATAGACAATAGAAGTATTTGCAGGGGACACAAAAAGTAGACACGGGAATTTCAAACCCCAAAGGGGACTGCATTTAAGCCTAAAGGTTCAAATTATGGCCGGCCTGTTTTGAGGATACTTGAGATTTGTTTTATTCTGGTATGGTAAGACATGCAGATAAAGAGATGACTGTCGTGAAGGAAGAAGTTTACGTTCACAGACCCCTTGCAACAGGAGTCCCAGCACACCATGCAGGGCGCCATAGGGCAGCACCAGGGTGGGTCAGGAGGCAGAGGGAGTGAGAAAAAATGTGAGCAGGAGCGTTTATTGTGATTTCCCTGGGAAGGAACATGAAATAGTGTAGCAGGTTTAGGATTGGCTCATGTGAATAATTTCAGCAGACTCTGGGCTCTCACATAGGTGCTGTCCCCAGTTACCTGGTACCTACCCTGGGGTGATGAGGATGGATGGATAGTGGCCTCCAGTGTGAGTGTGGTCTCTGAATGGGTTGGTTTGCATATATGAAAGGCAGCTGTCAGAAACTGGCCCTGGGAGGAGCAGTCCCTCCAGGGTCAGTGGGGCCCCATGTCAAAGCATCAAATATAGAAACCAGAAAACATGGTTTTTACAAAGCCTGGCCCACATGCCCTCGAGGGCTGAGAGAATCAATTTGCACAGGTGCACCAGACAAGAAACACTGTACTACATGATGTCCACGATTCCTTTCAGCCCTGAGATGCTATAAATCTAATAGCATAGTGAGCTGGAAATGACCTGAGAGTCCAGCCTTCCCTCTTGAACAGAGGGGACCTGAGTCCAAAGAGCTGAACCAATTTGATTAGTCTCATGGGGTATTATAAAGTGGGGGACTGGAACTCAATGCTTTCCCACCATCCTGTAAGGCTGGAAGGGGCTGGTAGAAGTGGCTCGTCATCTTCATCCATGAGATCTCACAATCACAAGGAGGACATGGGCTCAGGAGTGCCCAGGCTGCATCATAGGGAGTTTCTGGGCCAGAAGGAAGATGTGGGCAGTAGCACAGTCCCTGCCAGACCAACGAGGCCCTCCCAAGTCCCCTTACCCTGACCTGGACACATAGGGAACTCAGAGCCTAAGGTCTTAGAGCCAGGATGCAGCCTAGATGAGGAGACCTCAACCTGGTCTCAGCTTTGCCCTGAACGAAGTGTCTGACTTGGGCAGTTGAGTTTGCCTCTCTGGCATCAGCCTTCTGACAGTCATACAGTCATTTCCAAAGCATGGCATTATCATTTCTATTCAAATAAAGATCCCTTTGCCCTACCCACTAGTTCTGACCTGTAGGTCCAGGGCAGACCACCTGTGTTTCTAATGATGTCCCTTGAGGAGCATCCAGGTCCTAGAATCCACCAGACCCTTCCAGTGTTAAATCCTACAATGCTCTGATCCACTGCCTTCCAGTCATAAGCTACCAGGCAGTGAAGGGCTGGGAACAACACCCCAGGTTTTCTGCCTCCTGGGGCCATGTTCTTTCCCTGTCTCCTATGCCTCTCCCACAGCAGGCACCTCTCTCCTACCCAGTTATGCATGGGTGTACCCAGCTGTATAGAAGCATGCCATGTCCACGCATGTCTGGTTTAGTATTCTGCCCGTATGACCTATTTGTTCCCAGAAGGGCCATGGGCTGCACTGGTGAGCAGGATAGCCTGTGCTCTGGAGCCTTCATTCCCCTCACCAGGTGCACGGCCATGCAGTTAGACACTTGACACATGACGCCAATGTTGACAACCAAGAATAGAACCCAAGAGTGGGAGGTTAGTCTGCTCAGCCATGCTGTGGGGCGAAGAGGTTTGTGGTTGCCACCTCAACTTGAGGCTGAGCAGAGAGCAGAGCTCGGAGTGGAACAAGCATCAGACAGGAGCCCCTGGTGTGGGCTGCAAAGCCATGGGAGAGAGTCCAGAGGTGCAGTCACCGTCAAAGCCCATTCAGGTCTAAAGTCCTTAGAACCCAAGACCTAGACTGAGAGAGCAGGGAGCTGCAGAGTGGGTTCAGGCCGGGTCAATTTGGGCAGGACCAATAGGCTTGGCTGCCCCCACTCCAACCAGAGCCATTGGCCTTCCTGAAAGGGAGCAGTCTTTGGGGACTTCTAGTGACCATCACTCGTATCAGCAGATCTTGTCCAAACTGATTCCTATGGGCTTCTTGAGATTGGGACTAAAATGTGTCTGAGCAGCAGGTGGGCCTGGACTGGAATAATCTCAAACCTCGCCAAGCCTCATATTTCTTTTTGTCAGAGATAGGTGGACCAGAGCAACTCCATCTTAAATAGGTGCTAGGTAAAATGAGGCTGAGACCTACTGGGCTGCATTCCCAGATGGTTAAGGCATTCTAAATTACAGGGTGAGATAGGAGGTCAGCACAAGATACAGGTCATAAAGAATTTGGTGATAAAATGGGTTGCAGTAAAGAAGCTGGCCAAAACCCACCAAAACCAAGATGGCAACAAGAGTGACCTCTGGCCGTCCTCACTGCTACACTCCCACCAGTGCCATGACAGTTTACAAATGCCATGGCAATGTCAGGAAATTATCCTATATGGTCTTAAAAGGGGGAGGCATGAATAATCCATGCCTTGTTTAGCATGTCATCAAGAAATAACCATAAAAATGGGCAAACAGCAGCTCTCAGGACTGCTCTGTTTATGGAATAGCCATTCTCTCATTCCTTTACTTTCTTAATAAATTTACTTTCACTTTATGGACTCACCCTGAATTCTTTCTTGCATGAGATCCAAGGATACTCTTTTGGGGTCTGGACTGGAACCCCTTTCCTGTAACATTTTCAGTCCTGTGTTTAGAACCACAGACTTGCTGTGCAAAGTGGGAGTGAAGAGGATGCAACTCCTGTCTCACAGCTCCCAGAGGCAGAGCTGGCCCCTGCAGGTAGAAGGTGTAGAAAAACTCCTTTGACATGCCCTAGGAAAAACCTCTCTGGCACTGAAAATTGTCCAGAGATGGAATAGATAGGTAACTTTTGCCAAAAGGGGCCCTGTCATTGAAATATGCAGATGCTTGAAGGAACTAGAGGGAACTCGGGTGATCTGTGATCACGGCCAACCCTCAGCGTTGGGGAGGTATAGTTTACCACGTACATTACAGATATTATTTTCATTTATCTTCACAACAGTTCTGGGAAAGATAGTGCTAACATGCGCAACTTTTATGGATGAGCACACTGAGATTCAGGGAGGCAACAGGAGTTGTTCAGATGATCTGACTGGGCCAAGACAGAGCTCCAAAAATGTGCTTGTTCCATGCCAGTGTGACAAGAACTTTGCACACCTGGCATCCTTCTTTGGCTGCCGTGGGGAGGTCGGAGATCTAGTCCTGATTCTGTCTCTCTAGCTGAGTGTGGACTTAACTCTTTCTGAGCCAGGTGTCTCCTTCCTGTAAAGAGGCCAGGACCACCTCCAGAGGGAGGAAAGAAGACAAAGAGGTAATGTTCTACGAGCTCTCTGTCACGTGTACTGCGAGTGTCACGGGAGCTGGGTGTGGTGGCAGGCATCTGTAATCCCAGCTACTCGGGAGGCTGAGGCAGAATTGCTTGAACCTGGAAGGTGGGGATTGCAGTGAGCCAAGATAGAGCAAGACTCCATCTCAAAAAAAAAGAAGAGGAGATAGTCTTGTGTGTGGCCCAGGCTGGTCTCAATGTAATGCCATTACATTAAAGTGGAGACTGCATTTCTAAACAGATAGGCACATTAGCTCTGGCTGGAAGGAAACTCTCCTAAGAGTGTGGTTCACAGGTAAAGATCAGGAGGTGTTGGGTGCAGGTGGAGAAGGTTCTGGAAAATGTGAACCTCCTCCTCCGTTGAACACTATTCCTGATGTCTCCTGCATAGTCAGTCCTTAAGGTATTACTCCGATGCTGGCACCCACCAGGGTATTTACTTTGGGGAGAGGAACATCCCTTACTTCAGTTCCCTCACTTGTAAAAACAAGGGAAGTAAAAATAAATTCTCTGACATTTCCTTTATCTCTGGTTCCTGCCATTGGTGAGTTTACAATCTTAGTATCTCAGTATCTCCTATCTTTTCCTTGCTTTCCTGCTTTCCTCTCCTTCACCTTTTCTCCCTCCCGCTGTCTCATATCTCCCTCAACAGCCAAGGTCTCTCCTTAAAGCTAACGAGCTTAGATCCCAGAATTACAGGCCAAGAAGACAGTCCTGGAAGCATCAATTCTAGTCCAGGGGCTTTAGCCCAGACTTCAGGGAATCCAGGGCTATGGTGAGGTATTCAGGGGGTTCTGCAAATACGGAAATATTTATAGCCAAACAGTGAAGAAATGAACCACTTCAGGAGCTGAACGATCACTTACAACAGTATGAAATATTCATGTGCAAGACTTTGTTGGAAGAACATTCCTCTCACCGATTCCCCTCACTTTTTAGATGAGAAAAGCTGAGGTCAGATAGGTAAGGTGATGTATTCAAGTTACCTGAGTGTCGCTCTGGGGTTTAAGTTGCATGTGACTCAGAGTATAAAATCTTACAGCTTGTGCATGTGTGTGTGTGTATACTCACAAGACAATCAGAAAATACCGTTAACAGAAGCAGAAAAGTAGAACTTGGTTCCTCTGGGGCTCCTGAAAACTGGGGTATAGACATAACCTGTGTATTCCCCTCCCACCCCACTTCATCTTGCTCCCTGTCCCCAGTAGAGCTCGGGGGGAGAGCAGCACACAGTCCCCTCCTTGCTGGCTGTCTCCTTCCTGCTGCCTCCTGTCTGCGGTGAGGCTGTGGAGAAGTGGGTTGCTGTTCTTTTTTCTGACTTCCTGTGTGCTTCAGAAACCTCAATGAACAAAGAGCTAAAGGAAGAAAGGGCCCCGGAACCGTTATGCCAAACATAGACTCACATCCGACATGGGGGAGCTGGATGCCTGATTTGTATAGAGATGAAACCCAGGATTCAGGATTCCGACTGCCCTGTTCCTAACCTGGCTGCATGGGGAATGGCAGTTCTTGGGGGCTGGAAGTAGGTCATGGGCTTCTCATTCTTTTCAGGCTTGAGTCTAATATATTTAAAGAGGCAGCCAAAGTGAGTCTTTAGAAGTATTTATCATTGAAATCAAGACAACGTTAAAGGAAACATTTAATTTCCTCTCTACAACCACTGTTTTTGTTTGTTTTTGGAGACAGGGTCTCATTCTGTCGCCCAGGCTGGAGTGCAATGGCATAGTCATAGCTCACTGAGCTTTGAACTCCTGGACCACCTCACCCCCCTGGGTAGCTGGCACTACAGGTGCATGCCACCATGCCGGGTTCTTTTTTAAATTTTTGGTAGAGATAGGAGTGTTGTCTGGGTGCAGTGGCTCATGCCTGTAATCCCAAAGTATTGACTTAGGGAGGCCGAGTCAGGTGGATCATCTGAGGTCAGGAGTTCAAGACCCAGCCTGACTAACGTGGTGAAACCCCGACTCTAGTAATAAATACAAAACTTAGCTGGGTGTGGTGGCAGGCATCTGTAATCCCAGCTACTCGGGAGGCTGAGGCAGAATTGCTTGAACCTGGAAGGTGGGGATTGCAGTGAGCCAAGATAGAGCAAGACTCCATCTCAAAAAAAAGAAGAGGAGATAGTCTTGTGTGTGGCCCAGGCTGGTCTCAAACTCCTGGGCTCAAGTGATCCACCCGCCTCGGCCTCCCAAAACGCTAGGATTACAGGCGTGAGCCACCACACCCAGCCCACTGCAACTATTTTAATTTCTCTGTTTTTCCTCCATGTACAACTCAGCTGTAACCATAGGAGCACATTTTCATAGAAAATTTGCATATAATCTTTGGAGTTTTTATATTCCCTTAATTTAGCATGCCTAAGTAGTCTCCTTATTACTTACCTTTTACCATACACACAAATTAATTTATGAGTGAGGCTCTGCATCCAGGTGAGAACAGCATTGCAGGGAAAATCTGCACCTTTTTTTTTTTTTTTTTTTTTTTGAGATGGAGTCTCAAAAAACAAAACAAAAAAACTGGAGTGCAATGGCGCCGTCTCGGCTCACTGCAGCCTTTGCCTCCTGGGCTCAAGCGACTCTCCCACCTCAGCCCCCCCCAAGTAGCTGGGATTACAGGCACATGTCACCACATCTGGCTAATTTTTTTTGTATTTTAGTAGAGACGGGGTTTCACCATGTTGCCCAGAGTGGTTTCAAGCTCCTGACCTCAGGCAATCTGCCCACCTTGGCCTCCCAAAGTGCTGGGATTACGGGGGTGAACCACCAGGACCGGCCCCTGTGCTTTTTTGATGCTGTGTTTGTTTTTGTTGATGTTTGGACCGTATATTGCTGAGCTTTCTGTTCATAAGCTCCTGTTCTCGGAGCCTTGGAGCTCACATCGTGATCCGCGGTAGATTCTCAGGGTCAGGTGTTTCTCTGCCTAACCCTGGCTTCCTGGTGCTGTGTTCATGTCTGATTTTGGGTCCCTGAGACGTTTTTCTCCTACCGCTCTTCTAAAGGATATAACAGTCATTTTGTGACCTTGCTCAGGAAACATTCAGCTGGGTTTTCCCTTTGTATTTTATTCTATGTGTTTAACCAGGGAGGAAAACTGCTACAGTGTGAGTTGAGCTGGGGAGACTTGCCAGAGAGGAGCTGCACCCGGCAGGAGGAGGGGGTGTTCTCGCTACTGTATTCAGGGTTTGGAGGCCTCCTGGCTGGAGTTTTAAAGGCCAGAGTTCCCCCAAATTTTCTGAACTCTGAATGATTAAAACCACCGATTTTTCTCTTTCTACCCAAGCACCCATTTCCCAATAAGGGGCTTGGGTAATGACCAGAAACTAGAACTGAAACCACAACTCTGCTCTGAAATAAGAGACTCAGAGACACCCAGGAGGGCCTGCCTTTGAAACGCATCACTCCCTGAGATCCATCACAGCAGCGAATGTTTGCCGAGCTCTGCCCTGGAAGGGAGGTCTGCAGCCTGGAAACTGGGAGACCTGGGACCCAGCAGAGAGACCTTACCAGGTAGTCAGTCTCTCTGGATTCAGTTCTCACAGTGAGTTGAGAATGCTTCAGCCTCACCGGGTGGTTACCAGAATCACCTGAGATGTTAGGAGGGTGGGGAATGGGGAGATGTTGGTCAAAGAGAACACAGTTTTATTTATGAATAATAAATAAGTCCCAGAGATCTTATGCACAGCATGATGACTGTCCCTAAGCATACTGTATTACATACTTCAGAATGGCTAAGACAGTCGATTTTTTTACATTTTATAATTTTTTAAATTGACATATAATTGTACATATTTATGGGGTACAGAGTGATATTTGAATATATGTGTACTCTGTGTAATAAATCGGAGTAATCACTGTATTCATCATGGAAAGCATTTATCATTTCTTTTTTTGCTAGGGATATTCAAAATCCTCTCTTCTACCTATTTAAAAATATACAATAAGTTATTGCCTCTAGTCACCCTATATGGCTATGGAACATTAGCACTTATTCCTCCTATCTAGCTTTAATTCTGTATCCATTAACCAACCTCACTCCATCCCCCTTCCACCCTGCCCTTCAGCCTCTAATAACCACAATTCTCTCTACTTCTGTGAGCTCAACTTTTTTAGCTCCCATTTATGGGTGAGAAAATACAGTATTTCTCTTTCTGTGCCAGACCTAATTCACCGAACCTAATGTCCTCCAGGTTCATCCGTGTTGCTGTGAATGACAAGATTCCATTCTTTTTCATGGCTAAATAGTACTCCATATGTTGATGGGCACTGGGGTTGGTTGATTTCCTCTTTTGGCAATTGTGAGTAGTGCTGCAGTCAAATATGGACATGCAGATATCTCTTCAACATAACGATTTCGTTTCCTTTGGAAAAATCCCCAGTAGTGGCATTGCTAGATTATATGGTAGTTCTGTTTGTAGTTTTTTGAGGAATCTCCACACGGTTCTCCACAACAGTTATACTAATTTACATTCCCGCCAACAGTGTATAGGAGTTCTCTTTCTCAACATCCTCACCAGCATTTGTTATTTTTTGTCTTTTTGATAATAGCCATTCTAACTGGGTGAGATGCTATCTCATTGTAGTTTTGATCTGTATTTCCCTTATGATTAGTGATGTTGAACATATTTTCATATACCTGTTGGCCATTTATATGTCTTCTTTGTTTTTTTAAGAGTAGAGTTTCACTCTGTCACCCAGGCTGGCGTGCAGTGGCGCAATCTCTGCTTACTGCAGCCTCTGCCTCCCCGGTTCAAGTGATTCTCCTGCCTCAGCCTTCCAAGTAGCTGAAATTATAGGTGTGCACCACCACGCCCTGCTAACTTTTGTATTTTTAGTAGCAGGGGCTTTCCTAGTATTAGCCAGGCTGGTCTCAAACTCCTGACCTCAAGTGATTCATCCACCTTGGCCTTCCAAAGTGCTGGGATTATAGGTGTGAGGCACTGTGCCTGGCTGTATGTCATCTTTTGAGAAATATCATTTCAGATCCTTTGCTCATTTTTTAAAAACATTATTATTTTCTTTTACCATTGAGTTTTTTGTGTTCCTCATGTAGTCGGATAAACAGTTAGCACAAATTTTCTCCTCTTCTACAGGTTGCCGCATGACTCTGTCAATTGCTTCCTTTGCTGTGCAGAAGCTTTTAGCTTGATAAAATTCCATTTGTCATCGGGAGGTCAAGGCAGGAGGATTGCTGGAGGTCAAGGCAGGAGGATTGCTTGAGGCCAGGAGTTCAAGATAAGGCTGGGTAACATAGTGAGATGCTGTCTCTATTTTTTTTTAAATCTCATTTGTCTATTTTTGCTCTTGTTCCCTGTGTTTTTGACATCTTACCTGCAAAATCTTTGCCCAGACCTATGTCGTGAAGGATTTACCCTGTTTTCTTGTAGTAGTTTTATAGTTCTGAATTTCACATTTTAGTCTTTGAGTTGATTTTGTTTATAGTGACAGATAGGATCTAGTTTCATTCTTCTGCTTATGGTTATTCAGGTTTTTCAGCACCATTTATTGAAAATGCTGTCTTCTTCCCAATGTATGTTCTTGGCATCTTTGTTGAAAATCAGCTAGCTATAAATATGTGGATTTATTTCTGGGTTCTCTATTCTGTTACATTTGTCTGTGTGTCTGTTTTTATATTAGTACCATGCTATTTTGGTTACTTTAGCTTTGTAGTATCTTTGAAGTCAGGTAGTGTGACGATTTCAACTTTGCTCTTTTTGCTCAGAATTTCTTTGGCTATTTGGGGTCTTTTGTGACTCTGCATGAACTTGAAGATTATCTTTTATATTTCTGTGAACACTGTCATTGGTCTTTTGATGGGGGTCGCATGGAATCTGTAGAGCACTTTGGGTAGTATGGTAGTATTCATTTTAACAATATCAATTCTTCCAATCCATGAACATGGAACATTGTTCCATTTTGTATGTGTGTCCTCTTCTATTTCTTTCATTCATTCATTCATTCGTTTTTTCCGAGACAGAGTCTTGTTCTGTCACCCATGCTGGAGTGCCATGGTGCAGTCTCAGCTCACTGCAACCTCTGCCTTCTGTGTTTAAGCAATTCTCCTGCCTCAGCCTCCTGAGGAGCTAGGATTACAGGCACATGGCACCACACCTGGATACTTTTTGTATTTTTAGTAGATATGGAGTTTCACCATGTTAGCCAGGCTGGTCTCGAAATGGCTTGTCTTAAAGTCCTGACCTCATGATCTGCCCACCTTGGCTCCCAAAGTGCTGGGATTATAGGCGAGAACCACCACGCCTGGCCTCTTCTGTTTCTTTCATCCGTTTTCAATACTTTTCATCAAAAAGATCTTTCTTGGTTAAAATATATCCTCTCATTAAATTTATGCCTAGGTATTTTATTGATTTTTGTAGCAATTGTAAATGAGATTGTTGTGTTTTGTTTGAGATAGGGTCTCACTCTGTTGCCCAGGCTGGAGTGCATTGGCACCATCATAGCTCACTGCAGCCTTGACCTCCTGGGCTCAACTGATCCTCCCACCTCAGCCTCCTGAGTAGCTGGGACCAGGTGGGCATCACCACACCTGGCTGATTTTTAAATGTTTTGTAGAAACAGCATCTCCCTATTTGTCCAGGCTGGTCTCAAACTCCTGGACTCAAGCAGTCCTCCTGCCTTAGCCTCCTGAAATGTTGGGATGACAGGCATGAGCCACTGTGCCGAGCCAAGATTACCTTTTCTATTTCTTTTTTAGCTAGTTGGTTATAGGTATACAGAAACACTACTGGTTTTTATATGTTGATTTTATATCTTGTAACTTGACTGAATTTGTTTATCAACTCTAAACAATTCTTGGTGGAGTCTTTCGGTGTTTCTTTACATAAAATCAAGTCATCTGCAAAGAGGAACACTTTGACTTCTTCTTTTCCAACTTGAATGCCTTTCCTTTCTTTCTCTTGCCTAATTGCATTGATTAGGACTTTCTAGAGAGTAGATGGTAAGTGTTTCCTTACACACATAAGAAAAGGTAACTGTGTGGAGATGAATATGCTGATTAGCTTGACTGTAATAATCAACTTGCTATACATACACACATCATACTATACAGCTCAAATGTGTACAATTTTAAAAATATTTCTATAAAGAATCACCTTGGCCGGGCACAGCGGCTCATGTCTGTAATTCAAGCACTTTGGGAGGCCGAGGTCAGAGGATCACGATGTTAGTTCAAAACCAGCCTGACCAATATGGTGAAACCCCGTCTCTACTAAAAATACAAAAATTAACCAGGCATGGTGGCACACATCTGTAACCCCAGCTACTCGGGAGGCTACGGCAGGAGAATCGCTTGAACCCAGGAGGCGAAGGTTGCAGTGAGCCAAGATCGCACCACTGCACTGCAGGCACTCCAATCTGGGTGACAGAGTAAGACTCCATCTTAAAAAAAAAAAAAGAATCACCTGGGATGTGACTGAGAAATACAGATGGCTAGGCCCCATCCCCCAAGGTCCCTGTGTACTAGGTCAGGTTAAGGCTTAGCGATATTTACACTATATATTGAAGCAATGTCAACATGTGTGTAGACAGGGTGAAGGACCCAAGAGACCAAGTGCTGTATGAGGTTGTTTCCATTCTAACAGCAACTTTTCACCATTAGAATCCAGAGCCCCAGAGGACCTTACTCTGAGGGTATCTGTGAAATGAGGCGTCCTTCTCGGGTAGGTCTGTACTCTGAATTACAGCCAGAATCTTCATCACTGCAGGGTGTAGTGGTAAAGAGCCCACTCCAGCAGCCCCTTCTGATTCCACTCAAATCACTTTTCTGCTCTCTACTTGCTGTGTGGTCTTTGGGAAGTCACTTTGCTCAGCCTCAGTGACCTCATCCTTGAGATGGGGGATAAAGGTACCTACCTTTTGGGTATTTTTAAGGTGGAATGGACTCATCGTGCATGGAAAGTGCTAGCCCAGGGTCGGGTTAGGGAAGCACTTTGTGTTACCTGCTGCTGTTTCTCAGAAATGAGCCCTTTGGTAGCCATGAAGAGGTGTACGAAGAGGACGTGTGCTCAAGGTCTCGGGGCTGGAGAGGAAATCAAGGTCATGGTATGGCAAAGACCTCAAGGCACTGCCAGACACTGTGGGCTCTTGGAGAACTGTTTAGAGTTAGGGATAACTTTCTGTAATCCTAGGCCTCTCTTGTCACATTTCATTGAGATACCTGTCTATTCTATTTAACCCAAGCCTGATTCTCGATAGGATCCAGAAATCTAGGTGAATTTCAGGGGCTTATTTGCTTCCTCATCTAGCTTGGTGGTAAGAAGATCAGCCTGTCTCTGTGGGACACGTGGAGAGTACAGAAAATAAGACAGTATCATGACCGGGCGCAGTGGCGGGCGCCTGTAATCCCAGCACTTTGAGAGAGGCTGAGGTGGGCTCACCGCTTGAGGCCAGAAGTTCAAGACCAGCCTGGTCAACATTATGAAACTCTGTCTCTACTAAAAAGACAAAAATTAGCTGGGTGTGGTGGCACCCGCCTGTAATCACAGCTACTCAGGAGGCTGAGGCATGAGAATCACTTGAACCCAGGAGGCGGAGGTTGCAGTGAGCTGAGATCATGTCACTGCACTCCAGTCTCGGAAACAAAGTGAGATTTCATCTAAAAAAAAAGAAAACATATCAGAGGAGGAGCTAGAGATTTATGCATAGGAGAGAGGTCCAGTTTTTATCTTCATGCAATAGACTTTACATATTTAAAAAATATATTTAACCAAAATATTATAACCGATGTAACTTAAGATCTTTAACTGCGTGCAGTTCTAAATGCGGACTGTGTTTTTATGCAGTTCTAATCAGTATGTAAATTTCATTCTCTGTCGCTTAACATTTTTATATAAATCTTTGCATGCACTACTCATATTTTTGTCATAGTTTATCATTATTGCTAGCGCTCAAATTTTTCCCTGAGCATTTTGTTTTGATTCTTATTATTTCACTACTATAAATGGTACAGCTAGGAACATCTTTGTGCAAATGCTTCACACCCCTCGCCTTGGATAGATGCGGTATGTTTCCCAGCCTTGGGTAGCCATATCAACACATGTGAGTTACTTTGTATTTAACTTCCTTGCTTCAGAAAGCCAGTTCTGAGTAATTGGCAATTTCGCTACTCCATTTCAAATCCATGAACAAAAGATTTTTTTTTCCCCTAGGTAACTTGGCTTGCTTAATAAGTTTATGGTGGTTCTTTAAAGTTGTTTTTATTAGCATTTTCAACTGCTGAGGGCTTTTCCATCTATTTTTAATTTTCTCAAGACTTCACACACAGGTGGCATCCTGTTTTCTTGAAGGGGCATCAAAATTGCTGTTTTATTCAATTTGCATTAAAATGAAAGTTGAATACACCTACAGATGGGGGACCTCGTCATGTTTAATGGTTTTAAGATCTGTTTACACAAAGCAGATATTTGTTGTATACTAAGTTTGCATGCAGAGTGGCAGACCGGGGGGGTTTGGCAGGTGGAGAAGCTTGTTCAAGAGGATGGTTTTGTTGTTTTTAAGATGGTGAGAGATGGAGGGGCCTACATCTGTACAGTTAGACCTGGGTTTATACTTTCCAGTTAAAAAAAAAAAAGTACTTGAGTTTTTTTTAATCATCAACTTTTTTTCTGTTTATTAAATGTATCATGAAATATACCTTAATCAAGTCCTGCATATCCATGACTATATACATATTAACATGTCAAAAGTCTGCATTCCTTTCCATGCATTGTGAGGAATTTGCGTTTGAGCAGAATTCTGGGGCTCTGGGGCTACATCAGAAAAGCAGGTTCATCTGGGCCGTACTCTTTGGCACAGAAATAAGCTCGATGTGCGGAGACCAAGCTCGAGTGGAGGGAAGGTGGGAGGGAGCTCACTGCTGGGATGTAGGCTGTGGACTGTTTTTGTTGCGGTACAGTGGGAAATCTGAGCTCTGGTCTTATCTCTGCTGCTGAAGAAAGGGGACCCCAGGCAAGCTGCTCAGTAAGTCGCTTTCCTCATCCTCAAAATGGGAGAGCAGCCTGCCTTGGGAGACAGCAGTGAGGTAGCCAGGGTGCATACACTATGAAGGGAGAGTCAGCATGTGATGAACAAATGTAAACACTATGGGCTGGGCACGGTGGCTCATACCTGTAATCCTAGCACTTTGGGAGGCCGAGGCGGGTGGGTCACTTGCAGTCAGGAGTTCAAGACCAGCCTGACCAGCATGGAGAAACCCCATCTCTACTAAAAATACAAAATTAGCCAGGTGTGGTGGCGCATGCCTGTAATCCCAGCTACTCAGGAGGCTGAGGCAGGAGAATCACTTGAACCCGGGAGGTGGAGGTTGTGGTGAGCCGAGATAGTGCCATTGCACTTCAGCCTAGCAACAAAAGCGACACTCCATCTCGAAGAAAAAAAAAACCACTATGAAGGGAGATTCAGCATGTGATAAACAAATGTGAAGCTCCTCTTCCCTCCTTCTCTCTGGCTGTACATTTTTTCTTAACGATGACTTGAATGGAGTCAGATCCATCTTTCACTGGGCAGTCCTACAATGGTTCAAAACCAGCAATCCAACCTACATTCCCACGACTCACTCTGTTTTAGGTTTTAGGGGTCTGCACCATATGACAGGGTCCCCAGACTCCAGGGTTTTGTTGAATGTCCTTGCCCTAGAAGATGGCCTCTCAAACTCCAGACCCTCAGTGTGCACTGCGGGATTGTGTGTGCAGAGCCCAGAGGGAAATCACCATCCTTTTTAAGGAGTTCTCTGGTAACCCCAACACTACATTACCTTTTTTTGGCAGCCACCTCATAGTGACTCACAGTGAATTTACAGTTAGCCTAAATCCTATTTTTTAATCCATCCCGCTGCTAAACCACATCTTTCTCATCCTAGACTGTGGAAGACTTTTTTTTTTTAATCTACATGAAGAATGGCTCATTTATTCCACTTCACAAGTTGTATTTTGTTAAACTTGGCATGACTTACCAGCCTGTGAAGATTTCAAGAATTTTTTTTGATCCTCCGTTAAAGCCATAATCTCTCTCAATCCTATGCTCAACTTGATGCTTCTTGTTTGATAACCACAAGCTCCTTCATACCCAATTAAAAGGTGTGAACAGGAGCAATTGAAACAACTGTCTGCCATCCAGGTTAATGCAGACATTTGATTAGCAGTCTTTAGAAGAAACCATTTGACCAGCGAGGAATTCACCTGCTATCATCTGACCTCCTTATTAACCTCTCAAGACAATGGGGGAAGAACTCAGTCAGACACATTAAAACATTGATTCTTCATGGTACCAAATTGCCCTGCTCAGCAACCAACTTTGTAACTTACTCAGGAGAGGGACATGAGATTTGCAGCAGTTGGAGGTTGGGAGGGAAGGAAAAAGCTGAGATCATGACTTGAAGAGGAGAAGTTGCAGGAGAACTTAGTTTGGGGTTAAAGATGACAAAGAGTGTGGTTTTGAAAATAACTTTCAGAGGACTGGAGAGTAAGAGGAACTCTTTGGAGGAAGGTTCTAGTATACCTTAAGCAAGTCCTAACTATCCATGACTGTATACATACTACATGGTAAGCTTCTATGCCTCCATGGACCTTGTACATTGTTGTCTTGAAGGGCTGGGTGGTGCCACCCCTATAGGGACCAAGTGGGACATCAAGGGTCAGAGGTGGCTTGAGGCCCTGAGATCTGCCCTTTTTGCTCAGAGTCTGTCACTGTTCAGATAGTGGTGTGCTGGAACCAACTCTCACAAGCCAGTGGCGTCCGTTTCTCCCCCAACTCCCCCTTTCAGTACCATCATGCTGGTGACTTGAAATCGGCCATAATGGAAGTGTTTACACCAGAGAAATTGTCAAGTGCTACAAATCAAGGCATCCTTCTCTCGGATTGCTGGTGTCCAAACACACACCAGGTGCTTATTCTTGCTGCCCCTGCGGCCTCTCAGTGCATGCCTGTGCTGTCTCCTTGTGCCAGATTTATATTTTTAAAATGAAAATCTGCTTTTCCATGGATGATGTTCAAAAGTTCCTTAGCAGATTGCCACCTTCTGGTCCCATTTCCCAACCACCCCTTGCCCACCCTCTTCACCAGCCCTGCAGGCAGCATGTTACGGGGTTTCCTGATCTTTTGGGGTCACTTTTTCCTGAGATCCTGAGGCCCACTAAGCAAGTTCTCTTCCATTTTCCTCTGGCCCCATGCTTAGAGTTCTCTTAGAGACCTTAGCAGGCTGTGGCTGTTTTGGGGTGTTTTGTTCTGTTTTATCTTTTTTCTTTTTACTGGATTATGTTCTAATAGATGGGGACCTTCTCCCCTCTTCTGTTTATCTTCATAGTTTCAGGTCTGCTGTAGCTCCTGAAACATAGGAAGGCAGAGAGAAGAGAGAAGGAAGGAAAGAAGAAAGGAGGGAGAAGGGAAGGAAAGAAGGAAGGAGGACAGCCAAAAGTCATTTATGACCTGGCAAGTAAGGAGCAAGATGAGTATGATTTTTGAAGAACTGAAGAAAGAGTGGAGCCCAAGTCAAATAGGAGATAAGAAAAATATGGCTAGTTGCAGGGATTCAAGACCCCCCCCCCCCCCCAACCCCCGCAAGTCAGCTGGCCTCTGGGCTGGCAGGAGCTGGCAGCAGAGGGACTCCCGGTTGGTAATGGGTGCGGGGGTGGGGGAGCTGAAAACGTGGTAGAGTCTCAACAAATGCCTTTTGAATTATAGCTGGCAATAATCACAACCTTTCTGGTTCCCTCCTTTGCAAGGTAATGGGGAGAAAGGCTTGGGGAGGAGGGGAAGGGATTTAGCAAATGCTGGACTGGAGGGCCGTGGAGCAGGCAGAATGCTGGCCCTGCAGGAACCGAGGGGTGAGGGGGTGAGGGCTGGGGAGGGGGTGCTGTGAGGAGCCAGCAGGGCCCAGCCTTGCCCAGAAACCTAGGATCAGCTCCCTGAGACTGCAAGGTCGTTGCCAATTAGCTAAGTGAATGCACTCAGCAGGCCTTTGGGATAGGAAAGGGCTGCATTCTCCATCTTGTTGATGTGGAAACAGCAAGGGGAAGTGACTCAAAGGCAGAGTGGAAATAAAGTGTGTGTCTCGTGACATTCTGACTTCTGCTAGATCCAAAGGACTGCACTTGACTGTCTCCTGGGAGGCCTCCTTCCACGGGCAGGCGCCTGTGGTGCTCTTGGGACAGGCAATGGGACTGTGCAAGAGCAGAGGAGAGGGAGGGGTGATCTGTGGAGGTGGGAGGTGCATGGTGGAATTCGGGGCTTGCTGGAATGTCAGTTTAGATTTTTTTTAAAAGTAAGGCTTAAAGGTCAGTCATGATGGCTCATACCTGTAATCCCAGCACTTTGGGAAGTTGAGGAGGAAGAATCACTTGAGGCCATGAGTTCAGGACCAGCCTGGGCAACATAGAGAGACCCTATCACTATAAAAAAAAAATAAAAAATTTAACCAGGCATGGTGGCATGTACCTGTAGTCCCAGCTACTTGGGAGGCTGAGGCAGGAGGATCACCTAAGCCCAGGAGTTGGAGGCTGTAGTGAGTTCTGATCACATCCCTGTACTCTAGGCTAAACAATATAGAAAGACCCTATCTCTAAAAAAATAATAATAATTAAATTTAAGTTTAAAAATTAAAAAGTGGGTCTTAGTATTATGTTTCCAATTCTTTCCTCTGCCCTGGACACTTAAAAAATGAAAGTGCCAAGGAGTTCACAAAAGTAACAGAAGTAACCTCTGATCCTCCAGAAAATTCTATAGGAGAAGTAAAATAGTGGCCTCATGCCCCAACGGAAGAAACTGAGGCCTACAGAGATTATCTTCTCCAGATCACACAGTGGGTTCCTGGCAGAGATTTCAGGCGACCATGTTGCCACACTCCAGAGTCCCTTGTGAGTAATGGCCCAGTTGTATGGCTTGGCAGCCCCAAAGACAGCGGTTTAAACCCAGGTTTGAATGAGTCAGATGTATGCACCTTCTCCCTGACATCATACGGCCTTTCTGACTAATGGTCCCCTTTCCACACACTCTCAAATCAGGAACAGAACTTTTTTTTTTTTTTTTTTTGAGGCAGAGTTCTGCTCTTTTTTCCCCAGACTGGAGTGCAATGTCGCCATCTCGGCTCACTGCAACCTCCGCCTTCCGAGTTCAAGTGATTCTCCTGTCTCAGCCTTCCGAGTAGCTGGGATTACAGGCACGTGCCACGACGCTTGGCTAATTTTTGTAATTTTAGTAGAGACGGGGTTTCACCATGTCGGCCAGGCTGGTCTTGAACTCCTGACTTCAAGTGATCTGCCCACCTTGGCCTCCCAAGGTGGTAGAATTAAAGTTGTGAGCCACTGTGCCTGGGCAGGAATAGAACTTTCAGTCCTCAAGACCATACATTTTATGTTTGGGATGCCCAGCATCCCCTCTGGTGTCTACCTCTCCAAGAAGCTAAGCTGTTTATTAAATACAAAATGTGTAACATTACCCTACAGTGTCTTCAAGGGCAAGAGTTAAGTTTTCCTGTGATACTTGTTTCTGTAACTTTAGCATCTCCCCTGTGCCAGGAGCATAGTACTAGGTACAGTTACAACCTGGTGTATCTGGAAGCGAGTTAAATGCTGCTTCATTTCCCCCTCCTGCAGGCAGGTCGATGTCTTGCCATTCAGGAAGAACGTAATTTATTTTCTTCCTGAAAATCTTAAGAACTCAGAGATTGTCCAGCCTCTTGTAGTACCCTTTGCAGATTTTGGCCCAGAAGTTCTTATAGCCAATCAGAACTTTTCCTGTTTAAATGAGCCCATTTCCTTGTGTTTGTTATTCTTTGACTTTGACTTTGGCAGATTTGGGGGCCAGGAGGCAAACCAAAGCCCAGGATGGCTTGGAGCCAGGGTTTTCACTAGTGCCACAAAATGTAGTCTCCTCTGACTCTGCTCCGAAGGTCTGGGGCAGACCAGGAGGCAGGGAGAACTGAATGAATGCCAGGGCTTGGAGAGCCAGGAAGAAGGTCTGGAGAAGGGGCAGGGTTTTTTGGCTCATGAGTTGAGCATCAAAGGATTTTGTGATCATTAAAGGCCAGAGATAGACTGTTGACGAGTAATTCAAATAATCAGACAAAATTTGGAGGCATGAGCAGGTTCTGCCCTCAAGAACAGGAGCTGGAGTCAGCAGATCTCATCTCTTCCTAACTCAGCGTTCAGTGATGTGCATTGGTACCTGAAGGTCAGTCATGGTGGGAATTTTTACACCACAGAAATTGGCAAGTGTTGCAAAGTAGAATTTTTTTTTCCTCTGGAGCACAGGCAGAAGGAGCAAGATACAGGGAATATAGGTAATCAGACAAGATTTTGGAAAAAAGACAAGTGAAAATAGTCATGACGATCGAGCCTTTCACTGGTGTCCCACTTGATCAGATACAATGAACTAACTCACATTTTCTCACTTCATCCTCACCACCCTTCTATAAGGAAAACAGGGTAGGCAGCATTACCCTACTTTATAGGGGAGGAAATGAGGCCGGGAGAGGTTAAGTTACTTGCACAAGATTTTAAAGCCAGTCAGAAAATAAGCTGGGACCAAGACACAGGCAAGAGGAGTTCGAGGGAAGATGGCATGGAGTTGAGATCTGTGTTCTCCCGAGATCCTGTGCCCCCTGGGCCCTCCCATTTCAGTGCAATCCTCTCTTCCACCCGCCTGCCGCCAGCTCTGCACCTCTGTGTCTGAAGATGTTCTCAGCCCTCCCTTGTGCAGAACTGGCTAGATGTGCTGGAACAATGACTCTAAGAATGGTGTATAAATACCCCAGATCCCTGCTTCTCTGGGTTGGGTATATTCTATCCTGGCTCCTAGAGTTCCCAGCATGGGTTAAACTGTGGTTTCCCAAGCAATAACTCACTTGATCACTCTTTTGACCATTTTCTCCTCCCTGTCATCATTTCTCTGATGTTTCCTGGGGTTACCTTTCAAATGACTTCCCCTGGATTCCTATGTAGTGAAGATGTATTCCAGGAGCCTGGAAGATTCCTCCAGGGGATCTGGAATACATATTCACCACATAGGAGAGTATTGGCACACAGGACATGTCCAGCAGATATTTGTTGGAAAATGGTATGGATGCCTCTAGAATAGACAGATATTTCTAGGATATATATATCTTTTAGATAAGAATATATATATCTTAAAGCAGATGCATATTCTTCTCTCCGTAGGTCTCATGCCACATTTTGCTACCCCTGTGGACTCTGAGCTTGGTGCTGCCTATTGCCCGCCTGCCCCTGACCTGAAGGACATGCCCGGCTCCGTCTCTCATCCTTGCCTCTCTTTTGCATCTTCATAATACACATTCACTTTTTAAAAAGGGAACAGCTCTTTGAAGCTAACGGCTATCTAAATCTTTCCCAGCATCTAGCACAGTGTGAATAAATAAATACAGGCTCTCATTCCACTTTTCAGATATGTGTCTCCATCTTGGTATTTTCACATTGCCAACCCCATCATTTTGCCCCCAACTAAATGATGGGCCAAAAGGAATCCCCCCCCATCCCCTAAAATCACAGTCTCTTCTTAGAAAGGGGATATTTTTTCTTTAAGAAGCGATTTCAGGATGAGAGCTAAGCTCGTTCTAGAACAGAGGTTTCCAACCCAGGCCAAATGTTGGAAAAATCCTGGGAAACAAATATGTCAGTGCTCAACCCAGACCAGTTTGACGGCAGTCTCTGAGGACAGCGCTTGGTTTAGGGTTTCTGAAAGTTTCCCACTGATTATATGGAGCCAACGCTGATGCCAGCCATCTAGAGCTAGAACTTCCACTTCTTCCTTTGAGCGTTCCCTGCTTTAGATCAGTAGGAGATAAACTCTACTGAGTTGTACTGGATCTAGAGGCCAGGACCAATGTTGCTGAGATTCCAGGTGAACTACACATTCCTAGGATTCTCATCGTCTACATCTGTGTCAACCCAGGCTGCAACTGGGCTGGGTCTTCTAGGGGCCCTCCCTCCCACGTGCAGAATGCCCTTCCCCGAGGGGCTGCGGGCAGAGCACTGTTCCTCTTGAACCCTTCTGCGTGTGATGAGTGATGTTCTACATGCTGAGTTCCCGTGGGACAGAGACCTCCCACCCTGAAAGTTCTTGCTGGCAGCTGAGGGTGGAGGCGGATGGCATCGGTTGACAGCCTGGCCCTCCACCTGGGCCCTTTCCTGACTTCTCCATTCCCGTTCCCCTCGGGCCCCGCCCCCATTCTTCCGTTCTGTTTCTTCTCGGCTCTTCCCCCCCCGTCCCTGTTCCTCTCCTGCTATTTTCTCCTGTCTCGCTCTTTGCGTTTCTGCTCAGCTGTACCTTGGAACCAAGCTGCGACCGCCTCCTCTCACAGCTGCCTTTGCTAAGTGTGGGCCCCTTGCCTGGGCACCAGTATGGAGGGAGGAATGGGTCAGAGAGGGGCTTCCAGGAGACAGAGCTCATAGGCATGAAAGCTCTACGGCTGATTTTCATACCTGGTTGCTTCTGAAACTCGCCCTTTCCTGCTGTAGCTTTCCCAGCTGAGAGAACCATGTGCCTTGCAGGGGAGCTTTTGGGAGTGGGAGAATATAAAGCATTTGTGTCGGTGTTGGAGCTGATGGGTGCTGTTCCTGGGGTACAAGGTGTGTGGGCCTGTGTGGGGCTCTTTCAGGGCTGACCCTCTGCTGTCTCTGCAGGACTGCGATGTGCCGGTCTTAGCTGCTGTCTGAGAGGATGTCTGGGGTGTCCGAGCCCCTGAGTCGAGTAAAGTTGGGCACATTACGCCGGCCCGAAGGCCCCGCAGAGCCCATGGTGGTGGTACCAGTAGATGTGGAAAAGGAAGACGTGCGTATCCTCAAGGTCTGCTTCTATAGCAACAGCTTCAATCCCGGGAAGAATTTCAAACTGGTCAAATGCACTGTCCAGACGGAGATCCGGGTAAGTGTGAAGGCATCTGCTCTGTCCATCTGTCTGTCCCTCTGTCTTCTTCCTGGGCAGCTGAGCAGCTCTCCTGCAGCCTCGTGGCTCTCCCATATCCGCCCCTGGATGGAAGAGGTGAGGTGGCATCAGAGAGATGTGCCCAGCCTGCATCACAAGGTCTTCTCTCCAGAGGTCTGCATACTACTTCTCGAGGAACCTGGGAAAGACATGTTGTGGTCTTTGTTTGAACCCCAGATATATATATATTTTTTTGGCCTCTGATTCAATTCATTTCAACTTACCAAGTATTTATGAGACTTAAAGCTCTGTTAAGGACTTAAAAGCTCCTATCCTCAAAGAGTTTACACTCTGGTGAAATAGGAATCAGACATACACAAGTGGTTGCATGCAAAATAGCACAAAACTGGTCTAAGACTTGTGTGCTGAGCACGTGGAGGAAGGTGTTCGCGGGCGCTTAGAGGTTGATAATGAAGTAGAGACGCTTTGGGCCAGGTGAAGGGTTGATAAGCCCTACCTGGCAACACATCCCTTTGCTCACTCCTGCCCAGGATTACAACATCTGTTTTGCAGGTCCAGGTACCCACCTTCATCAGGGCACCTGGACCTCAGGACACTAGTTCGCCTTAACCAAATGTATGTGAAATGCTCATCATAAGCAGAGTTCCACCATGCTGAACTAATCTCAGTCACCTACATGTACTGAACAATTACGGTGTGGAGCCTGGGCCAATCCCTCTTCACAAATTATTCCATGAAATATTCCTGGCATCCCTATGAGTAGATACACTGAGGACATACCTTGCCTCTGCCCACGGCACCCCTTTCTGATAATGGGAAGGAAAGCCAGATTGGTTCTGAGAAGGTTGCTTAGTGGGTAATTTGAACAAAGGAAGCAGGAGACTTTCGGGAAAGCTAATCAGGTCTGAGGACATGGGATGAGCTATCTCCAGCTCATGGGCAACCCTTCCCATGTCCTGAAAGCCAGTGTCCCCAGACTCCTTGAATGTCTCCTTTGGTTAGTGCTGCTGTGCCCTGACCTCGTCGTCCTGGCTGCCTTCTGTCTGCTATAGTTCTTGCTGTGCTTCCACAACCAGAGCACAGTGTAGTTGATTAGGTCATTGTCAGGGCCAGTTATCAACATTGATTATGCTTTGATTGGCTCTCTCTGTTTCCTGTAACTGATTTGATTAGGGCCTTGTTTGCTCATCTTATGATTTCTGACATAGAGACACAACTGTGTCCTGGGAGTAAGCCCTGGTCATCTTCCTCCAGGAGGACGTTTTTCTATATCTTTATCCACTTCATGAGACTTCCTTTGGGTATATCATTGCAAAGAGCTGATGTCATCCACTGTGAATTTTACTAGTTTAATTTTCAGAAGTTAACCTGATTTCCAAGTTTAGGGAAGAGCACCTCATTGTTCTTTTGTGCTGAAAAACAGAGAGCAGCTGGTTGGTTCAGATTAGGACATGCTCCATGGAGTCAGCAGTGAAAAGGGTCCTGAAAAGAGGTAGGATTTAAAGCAGTGACACTGGGGACAGGAGGAGGCTTTCCAAGAGGAGGGAACAGCATGAAGAAAGACAGGGAAGCCTCTGAACAGTAAGTAGTTCAGTTTTACTGGAGTATGGATTATATTTAGAAAAATATCTAAAGCCAAGATCAAAAAGGAAAGTTGACAGCAGAGAATGAAGGGCCTACAGTATCAGGCAGAGAAATTTGGAACTGGGCAGGCACTGGGGGACAACACATATTTTTAAGCAGGGGCAAGATGTTCCTGTAGTTGTATGTTACCCTGCTGGGTGTTTAAGGGGTAAAATTACACCACAGGCCTATGGAGAAGGCAATGAGACCCAGGCTTAAGAAGAATGGCTTGACGCAGTATCTGGGGTTAGGGGGAGCAGAGGTGGAGAAGAGAAGAAGTGACTGACTTCTAGGAATATGTCCAAGCCTTCTGATTTTTCCTGCTTGCAATGTCCCTGCAGGCAAAATGTCACCTGTTTATTGCAAACAGCTGTAGCCTTAAAGCCACCTAGATTTCTTGCCAAGTCCGGCTCCATCCTTAATGGTTGTGTGGCCTGGGACCTGATGCTTAACTGATCTGGGGTTCCATCTCCTCACCCAGGGATCATCATGCTGTAGGGATTGGAGGTGATGCATGAGAAGCACAAAGCACATAGCAGCACCCACAACTGGAGGCTGTTGATTGTGTGGGTGTTAGGTGATTACCCAGCTCAGGAATCTCCAAGGATCTCTAACTGCCCAGAGCATAAAGTGCGAATTGTCATCTTTTGGTGTCTACCCAGGTATCTGTCTTATTTTCAAATGAAGAAGTAAGATGATCAGATTTGCGTTTTAAAGCAGCAACATGGTGTTCTGCAAGATGTTAAGAAGTATGCCCTCGGGAAGGGAATGTGTGGTCAGAAAGATTGGGAAATTCTTGGTTAAACAATTCTGAACAGATCCTTTTGCAGCAAGACTTCTCAGAACCTTAAATAGGCTGGTCAGTCACTGAGAGGGGCCACAGAGATGATATTTTCTTAGATAAACAATTTCTTATTTGCCTACAGAAACCCTTGTTTTAAAAGCTATACCACTAGATCTCTGGACAATCATTTAGGGAGTTTTTTCCCTAAACTCTGACAGCAGAGAAAAAAGGATTGGAGGGAAAAAAAGACCAGTGAATGGGAGATGGGTTAGGAGGCTGTGGTTGTGCCACAAGAGGGAAATAATGAGGACCTGGACTGACGGAGTGACGATGGGAGTAGAAAGAAATCAACAGAATTGAGTCCATCAAGGAGTCAGAGTCAATAGAATTTGATGGTTAGATATATGGAGGGGAAAGAAAAGAAGGAGAGAAAAATGACTCAAGCTTTTGCTGGGCGACTAAATGGGTGTTGGTACCATTCATTGAGATCCAAACAGAGAAAAGGAGGGTGTTCTGAGATTTCATCTTTACATGCCTTGTGTTTAAAGAGTTTATGAAACACCCCCATGGAGGAACATGGGTCTGGAGCTCAGCAGGGAGAAAGAATCTAGAGACAAGATTTGGGTGTCATTATGCAATGGATGCCATGCAAATGGGTAGAATCACCCACAGGGAATGAGTAGAATAGAAGAAAAGAGATCCAGGTAGGAAACCTGGGGAAATTGACTTCCAAAAGGCTGATACAGAGAGAGAAGCAAATGAAGGGAAAAACAAGAGTCAGTCAAAAAAAGGAGCAAGAGAACTAGGAGAAGAGAGTCTGAGGAGCTCAAGGCAGAGGGGGCTTTAAGGAAAGTACTGGCTGGCTGTGTTAGGTGCTCAGAAAGGACAGTGAATAAGGTTAGAAATAAGTGCATGGCTTTAGCAGCAAGTGCCATGAATAATCTTTGTTTAGACAATTTTTGTGGCAAGATGGGGCAGAATACTTAAGAGAGGTTTTGACCAAGAAGGAAAAGAAAGAAGGGAAGGCTAAAGGAACAGTGTTCAATGTGGAGGGAACAGCATATGTCAAGGTCCTGAAGTGGGAAGGAAGGCACATAGCAGGTTTGAGACTAAGGATTGTTGAAGTTGGGTTATTTAAACCAGGTTAACCATTTTGGTTTTTATTCCATCTCCTGTGGGAAGCCACTGATATAATTTAAACCTATGAATGACATGAGATCATGCTTTTTAAAGATCACTTGGGTTACATAATGGAAAATGCATTGGAGGAAGGCAGGAGTGGATGTGGGGAAATGTGAGGTGGCTATTACCGTGAATCAAATGAGAGATGACAGTAGCTTAAATTAAGATTATAGCCGGGGAGAGAGTGATGGTGATTGATGCTGGTGATGGTAGTGATGATGATGGTGGTAGTGGTGATGGCAGCTAGCACTTTGGAAAGCAATAATATGCATTATCTTATTAACTTCTCAAAAGAACCCAATAAAGCACAAACTGTTATTATTTCCACTTCATATATTAGGAAACTAAGCAGAAGATTTAAGCAAATTGCAAGTAAGGGGTGAAGCTTACTTTTAAACCTAGGCAATGTACTTCCAAAACCTGCACTCTTAACCACTGTGATCAATGGAGAGAAGTGATTATAATCCATAGAATTGAGGACATGGAAATGAAAGGCTTTTGTAATGACAGGAGATTCAGGAAAAAGGAAGAGGGAGGTTTGAAGAATGACAGCCTTGGTCTAGGTGGTCAGGGTCTCATTGCCTAAGATGAAAACACTGGAGAAGAAATCCACTGGGCAGTGGGGAGTTCACAAGCCCAGTTTTGGACCTCTGGAGTACAATTGAGACACATTAAGATCTTGACATGGAAATGCTGAGTAGATCCTTGGATACATAATTCTGGAGGAGGAAACCAGTTTGGTCATAGACATTTGAGTGAGGTCAGTCCAACCATCTGGTGGTTGAAGCCATGGCTGTGAATGAGATCATTTGGAGAGGGTTCTGAATTACTCCATCATCCGCCCCACAAATGTTTATTGGGTCCTCCCATGTGCCTGGCACCATGCTGGCGTGGCCTAGGGTGTTAGTGTATCCCAAAACACAGATGCTCCCTGCTTTCACAGAGCTTCCTGGTCAAGAGTGAGATTGACATGAACTCACACTAATGAATGAAACTTCGCAATCTGAGGCACATGCTCCTACAGGAAAACACAGGTCTTGTGAGAACAGGTCACGATCATTATCTTGGTGGCTACAACCTCAGTTAAGCCCCTGTCATCTCTCATTTGATTCACTGTAATAGCCACATAACATCTCCCCCACATATTCTTGCCTTTCTCCAATGCACTTTCTATTAAGTATCCGAAGTTATCTTTAAAAAGCACAATCTCATGTCACTCATAGGTTGTGGGAGTGGAGCTGGGTTTACATGCAGAGGAACAGCTTTGCTGTAGAGTGCCTGTGTGGGGATGCAGGGCCCAGGGTGTCCGAGTGGGTGTCCAAGCCCACCTTCCTTGCCTGGGACCCTCCTGGAGCAGCCCCTCCTCTCTGCTTCCTCACTTGTTTTTGCACTCTCCTTTCCTAGCTTGGCGTTGTCCTTTGATGGATTTTTCTACTTCCATCTTTGTATCTTCCTTTCCCCATTTCCCAGTACTCAGAATTCTGCCAGCTCTTTCAGATTTGCCAAGCACATGTCCTTTCTCAAGAACACTCCTGATCTCCCAACACCCCCACATAGCAGTGTCTGATCAAATAGAAGCAGTCGCAAATCACCCTGGTACAGCCCACATGGCAATACATTTCCAAAACATAGTCATTCCATGCCTATCTGCTGATTGCATGTTTTGGTCTTTATTCTCTACTTTTTTTCTCCATAGATGTAGTAGCTTTGTGGTCATTTCTCTATGTTGTAAAAAGCTATGTGAATAAGCACTGGCCCGTGTGCCTAGGACCTAAAAGAAATTAGGCAGGTGTTGCAGAGAACAATGAGAAAGCGATTTTGCTCTTCTGGATTTTCTATTTCCTTTTTGTCTGATATTTATAGGAGATTGTGTTTGTTTAGGAGCTCTCAATCTCTGGAGCAAGCAGAGGCTCATATCATTATATTTTTCTCTAACGTGCTAATTTGCTTGTCTGGGAAAAGGGTAAGATGACACTCTGAAAACAACTGGCGGAGCGGTACACAGACGTGCCCACACAGGGCAGCTCTCACTGACTCGCTGCTGCTCCTCCTCCTCCTCTTTCTTCTTTCTTTCTTCTTCTTTCTTTCTTCCTTTTCCTCTCCTCCTCCTCCTCTTTCTCCTCCTCTTTCTCTGTGTCTCTGCCATGTAAGAACACAAGGAGAAGGTGTCACTCTGTAAATGAGGAAGCCCTCACCAAGAACCAAGTCTGCTGTACTTTGATCTTGGACTCCCAGCTCCAGAGCTATTCAGAAATAAATGCCTGTTGTTTAAGGCGCCCAGTCTGGGTGATTGGTTAGAGCAGCTCAAGATGACTGGAACATCTTTCTTTCTCTCTTTCTTTCTCTCTCTGTCTCTTCCTTCTTTCCTTCCTTTTTCTCTCCTCCTCCTCTTTCTCCTTCTTCTTTGCCACCACCTCCTCCTCCTCCTCCTCCTCGATCCCCTCTTCCCACTCTCCCTCTCCTCCCTTTACCTCTTTTTTCTCTTCTTCAGGCCAGGGTGGCAATTCCCTGTGCCTGAAAGAGCAGTCTCTGGCCCACAAACCATTGGCTCAGATTCTCTCTGTATCTGAAACAATCCCTGTTATCCTCCTTCAGACGCTGCTAGAGTAGGGCCCAAAGTCGCAGTGCAAGAGGAAGGGAGGAGGAGGTTACCTGTCCTGGTAAGTTGCCATTTCTGAAAGAAAGGTCACCCTAAAGAGAATAAATGGAACCACACAAAGCTAGCCTCCCATGCATGAAAATGGTCCCTAAATAAGAAGAAAGGGTTCAAACAGGAAAACCACAACCCAGTGCCGAGATGATACTTAGAAAGGTATATTCACAAGGACCTCCTCCTTCTGCGCCCCCCCCCCCCCCGCTACCCCCCACACCATTTCCTGTGTGTGCTCTGCAGTCTGGCCCACCTCCACACAGACACCTACAGAGGCCAGCACAAGGCAGACACGCGGGTCCTGGGTCTCTGTGGATCTATGCGCTCACTCTTCATCGCATCCACAAATTGGTAGTCAGGTTCCGGGGCTTTTGTTTCTATTTTTAATCTAGTGGTTGCCTTGCTGAATGTCCTTGTTAGAGACTTTTATCACCTCAAAATAAATGCTTTCATGGTGTTAAGTTATGCTCACTTTTATTATTTTGTTATTCAATCGCTTTTTTTAGAATGGTCCCTTACATGTGTTGCGAAATCAGGATGTATATAACCAGTGAATCGGGTTTCTGTGGCTGCCATGGCGAATTATCACCAGCGTGGTGGCTTACAACAGCAATGATTCTTTCACAATTCCGGAGGCTGGTAGTCCCAAAGGAAGGTGCCAGCAGGGACTCAGTTCCCCTGAAGGCTCTAGGGGACGACCCCTCCTTGCCTCTCCCAGCTTCTGGTGGCTCTAGGCATTCATGGCTTGTGGCTACCTCACTCCAGCCTCGGCCTCTGTCTTCACATGGCCTTCTCCTCTCTCTGTGTCTCTCTTCTGTATCTTTTACAAGGATGCTTATTATTGGATTTGGGCCCACTCAGATAGTCCGGAGTGATCTCATCTTGAGATCCTTAATTACATTTGCAAATATCTCACCTTTTCTTCCCCCAAATGAGGTCACATTCACAGATTCTGGGGTTAGGACATAGACATATCTTGGGGGGGCCACCGCTGAACCCACTGTGACCATCAGTTCAGATCACAGTATCTGTCGCTGGTACCCCCCATTCAGGCACACACAGACCAGTGTACCCAGATGTACAGCAGTGAGTGGTCCCTTTGTCCATTTACAAGCTTTAATTATGTCGTTTTGGGGTATGTGCAGAAGGAAATAGAGGCTCACCGAATATGTGCGTCAGCGCTTCTCCCCCAGGAGCTGTTCCACACCTCCTGGAAGTCAGCAGTGGGAAATGTGTGGGGCCCTTTAGAGCGGGCACGTTGTCATGATTCTCACTATGATTGGGGCTGAGGCTGGGCATTCAGTGGGTAGGCGATTGCCGTAGGTGAACAGTCCCAAACAACAAAGATTCTTCCTGCGCCAAGTGCCAGTGGTACCCTGTTGAGATTCAGTGTTGTGAATTAAGAAGCATTACCGTACCATGAGTGCTCTGAACTCCGCCCCCACATGAAAATAGAACTTTACCCGTCTTCCCCTCCTGCTCTGAGGCAGACACTGCATGTCACATATTTTAGTAGGGGGTTTGGGGGAGAAGAAATCTTTGAAAGCCACCTGGTACTCTCCCAAGTGATCTTTATTGTTGTTCATCCCTCCTCAGTCTCAGCGTGGCATCAAGAGCCCTTCCTACGGTTTATGAGAAAATCAGAATTCTTCACAGAACAGTCTCATTTTTAACAGAACGTTTTTATTTTTCAGAGACACTTATATTCTGCTCAATTCGATTAAAGAAAAGGCCTTTTGTGACCTTTTCAGCCTTTATTCTACTTTCTCAGAGCTCTACTTCCCGTCTTCACACACAGCAAAAGGCACAAGGGAAGAGCCCACTAGCAAGCTCTTGCCCTGGGAACACAAAACCCTGCGTGATTCTCTTGCTCCAAGCAGAAGGAAGTCGTTTGTCTTTGCTTTGTTCACCCCAGGCCGCTGGCGTGGCCAGATCAGCCATGACCTGATCATCCTACGGGGCTCCTTGATTGCACTTCACCTGCCTGTTGCTGGCGCTGGCTGCAGCAAACAAAAGGCCTCAGATTTGTTTTTCCAGGGACTGCTTCCTTCAACCGCCTGTATCTTGCTATACGGCTCAGCCATTGGTAGACTTTAGAGCCACTACTGGACAGTTGCTCCCGAGGGTGTCTCTCCCCTAGGTGCCAGTTCCCATCCAGTCAGGGGAGTCAGAGGCACCTTTGGCCCAAGGACTCCTGGACTCGATTTCCAGCTCGCATCTTCATGTATTAATTTTAGACTTCTTGGGTTAATGAACTCCTCAGGTTAACTTGACCCTTGAGTCCCGTTTATCCTTCCGCCTTTGCCCATCACAATGCTAGCTACCGTTCTTTGAGCACCTGCTCTGCACCTACCATTGTGCTAAGCTCTTTACATGTCTGTAACCCACATAAAGCCAGCCAGGTGCTCTGACCTTGAAGCCAGTCTCAGTACAGTGTCACATTCCAACATATATTAGTCTATCATCTAAAAATAACTGGAAATCCATTTAAATCTTTACTGTAGTCTCTTTGGGGGAGAGAACTGTTAGCCCAGAAAACAATACCCCGAAATGAAGGCCTGAGCAGTGGCATCAGAAGCAAAAGTTTTTCTCTGACTTTCTCTTGCCCCTCGTCCCTCAGTTCCGCTCTCCCCTGAGGCGCCATAGAAACTAGGATTGTCTTCCCCAAGGTGGGTCATAGAAACCAGAACCTCTTTTTCCCCCACAGAAAGCCAGCCATAAAACCTAAAAATATTCCGTGTAAAAACAGGCCATAAAGAAATTATCTGACCTACATTGTTTGACTATAGGTCATAAGGCCTTGATTCCAGAGAGGGCCTGCCCTGCACCCCAGCAGGAAGGAACACTGCTCAGAAAGGCCAAGAAAAATCTAGACAGACAGGCCTGTCTGGGTTTCCCCCACTCAGCCTGTTAGCATTAGATCAGACCCCTCCCCTCCGATCTTATTTCTGCATGGCTGTCCATCATTTGCTAAACCTAAGCATAAAAACGGACAATTTCCCCTCTATTATGGGGTCTTCATTATGAAGGTACCTGTGTGTGTATATTAAATAAATTTGTATGCCTTTTCCCCTATTAATCAGTCTGCCTCATTTCAGTGATTTTTCAGTGAACCTTTAGGAAGCCAAAGCCTTAGCCCCCACAGGAGATATTATTGGGGGGACCACTGTCCAGATAGGTAGTAAAATTTATTAAAATTATCATGACCATAGACCAATTAAAACAACTGTCTGTGTCTATCTAACCCAAGGTCAGACATGGAGAGTTGTTTTAGCTGTAATTGGTCAATGTCTATATTAGTCATTGATGAGTCTAAATTTTTGGAAGACAACTCTTAGGGCTGCTCTTACAAAGCACCACAAGCAGAGTGGTAGGAAACAACAGAAAGGGAGCGTCTCACAGTTCTGGAGGCTAGAAATTCAAGATGAAGGTGTCAGCAGGGCCGGGCTCCCTCTGAAGCCCGTAGGGGAGCCTGTCCTTGCCTCTCCCTGGCTGGTGACTTGCCAGTGGCCTTTGGCACTCCTTGGCCTGCATCTATGTCACTCAAGTCTTGCATCTTCTCCTTGTGTGGATGTCTGTCTCTGTGTTTACACTCCCCCATCCCACTGTTTTTTGAGGTGGAGTCTTGTTCTTGTCACCCAGGCTGGAGTGCAGTGGCACAATCTCAGCTCACTGCAACCTCTGCCTCCCAGGTTCAAGTGATTCTCCTTCCTCAGCCTCCCAAGTAGCTGGGATTACAGGTGCCTACCACCAGGCCTGGCTAATTTTTGTATTTTTAGTAGAGACGGGGTTTCTCCATGTTGGCCAGGCTGGTCTCAAACTCCTGCCCTCGTGATCCACCTGCCTCAGCCTCCCAAAGTGCTGGGATTACAGACGTGAGCCACAGAACCCAGCCTAACACTACTCACCTTTTTATAAGGACACCAGTCATTTTAGATTACAGCCCACCCAAATGACCTCATTTTAACTCGATTAGTCTGTAAAGACTACAAACTCCCACACTAAGGCACTAGAAGTTAAGACTTCAACATATCCTTTTTCAGGAGCCACAATTCAACCCATAATGGTGTCTTACTAGATAGATGTTTAAGTTTTTTTGGAATCCAGGGGGAAGAAACAAAAACCTTATCACAGGGAGTCGGGGGAAGGCTTCCCAGAGGCCCTCATAGTGCTCGCTGGGCTTTAAAGGATAAAGGGAGCTCACCAGGAGGAGAGGACAAGGGGGAGAGGGGAACGAGGGGTCTCCCAGGCAGGAAGAATTGAATGTGTTCAGGCACAGAGGAAAGCAAGAGCATGCCGTGTTGGGGAAAGAAAGAGCAGCTTTGGAGACCAGGCATGGAGCACATTATGGGTACGGGGGAGACGAGACTGGAAAGAGCATGTGAGAAAAAAATCCCAAAGGGCGTTTTAAACCTTGTGTTCATTAGTTTGGGTCTTATCTGATCGTACAGAAAATGAGGAACCAACGAGGGTTTTTCCACCAAAGTCACCTGCCTTGATTTTGTTCTCAACGTCAGAGTGACACGGTTTTAAATAAAATTTAAGCAAGCCTGGATTTTATTTTTGAGATGGGTTTTGCTCTTGTGACCCAAGCTGAAGTGCAATGGCTTGATCTCAGTTCACTGCAACCTCTGCCTCCCGGGTTCAAGTGATTCTCCTGCCTCAGCCTCCCAAGTAGCTGGGATTACAGGCACGAACCACCATGCCAGACTACTTTTTGTATTTTTAGTAGAGATGGGATTTCACCATGTTGGACAGGCTAGTCTCGAACTCCTGAGCTGAGGTGATTTGCCTGCCTCAGCTTCCCAAAGTGTGAGTAACCACGCCTGGCCTAAGACTTTTTTGAACAACAGGTTAAGTTTATTTATTAAAATGTTAGATGTAGTCATCTTACTAAAATGAGAACATTTTGTAAAGAGTAAGGAGGGTGAGTTGAATTAAGCCTGGGAAGCAGTTTGCAAGCCACTGCTTCAGTTGGGTTCCTGGGAAGTAGACCTGACTGGGAGGCTTGCATGGAGGAAGCATGTTGACAGGAGCTCTCATGGCATACAGCTAGTGGGAGAGAAGAAAGCAGGACGGGGCAGAGAGAGAAGTTGGGCTGGGATACAGCCACAGCGAAGTCCTCAGCCCATTCCACGTGGAGCCCTGGAGCCCAGAAGAGCTATTCCAAATCAGGATAAAAGATCACAGGTATTATGACCTTGTGTTGACTAGTCCCTGGATATGGATGGCCCCCAGGAAGGGTGTAACCTTAGGCAAGGGCCGCTCTTTGAGAGCAATCCTGTTGAAGGACAGTGGGGGACTCAGCTGTCATGTTGTTTCCAAAACCCAGCCACTAACATCAAACATGTTTAATAAGCTTATTAAGAAAAAAAACAAAAAGACTAGGTGTTTTATTAGAAATAGGTGAGCCTGAGAAACAGACAATAGAGATTACTGAAGAAGTTATAAAATGGATGAATTCTGACAGAAGGAAAGTGAAGTAAGTGAGTAATTCCTTCAATGACCTTTTTCTCTTTAAAAGTAGATTATCCAGGACACAGAAACAAGCCATCTAGTCCCGTTCCTTCTTTGTTTCTGACCTACAGGGGAAAAGGCCAGAGAATAGGGAGAGAGGCAAAGGTAGTTTGGAGTCTTTACACTATTTGATAAAGCAACTAAATCAGTGTTAGCCAAGCAGGAAGAAAAGCTATAGAAATTTCAATGTTTGCAAGAAAGCATTCAAAGACTCTTAATAATCAGGCTGCAAGCTGTGGGCACTCTGAGAGCCTGGAAGCCCTCCTATGGGAAGAAGCAAAGGTCTTCCTGTAGCAAAAAAAAAAAAGAGTCCTGGGCTTACCTAAAGTACAAACTAAAAGGAAACCTGCTCTTGAGAGCTAATCTGTGATGAATGAGATCTGCAAGTTTGTGCCATTTTGCCTGAGAGAAACTTCCAGTGTGGAAGAGGGTTCCAGGGGCAAAAATCTGCAGCCTTAGTAACTGAAAGTACCAGAGGATACAATCTGGGATTGCCAGAGCAGCAAGAAGGTGAGCAGAAAATCATGGAGACAGTAAGCCCCAAAATAAAACATTAATTTTTAGAAATAATTTATAGAAGCAAATTTTTTAAATTATAAATTAATTAGGAGTAAATTTAACAAAAGACTGGCACAATCTATATGTTGAAAATGATGAAACATTACTAAGAGAAACTGAAAAAGACCTAAATAAATAGAGAGATACACCATGTTCATGGATTAGAGGAATCAATGCTGTTAAGATGCCAGTTCTGGCCAGGTGCAGTGGCTCATGTCTGTAATCCCAACACTTTGTGAAGCCAAGGTGGGAAGATCACTTGAGGGCCAAGAGTTCAAGACCAGCCTAGTTAACATAGCATGACCCAAACTCTATAAAAAATTAAACACTAAAAAAAAATGCCAGTTCTCTCCTCTTAAGCGATAGATTTAACACAGCCCCATTCATAATGCAGCAGATTTTTTAAAAAGAAAGTGGCCAGCTGATTCTAAAATTTATGTGGACGTTTAAAGACCTAGTCCAATAATCTGGGGGATGGGGAACAATAGAAGGCTTAACCCTATTTGGCTTCAAGATCTTATGTAAAGCTATAGTAATGCAGGCAGTGTGGTTGATATTGGTATAGTATAGACAAAGATCAATAGAAACGAAATGAGAGTTCAGAAATAGACCTAAACCTAGATGGCCAAATGATTTTTGACAGAAGTAATTCATTTGGGAAAGAATAGTCGACAACGAATGCTGAACAGCCATAGATCTATGTTTTTGAAAATGAATACCATATACAAAAATTAATTCATGATAGATCACAAAACTAAAAGTTAAAACTATGAAGCTTATAAAAGAAAACATAGAATATTTTCATGACCTGGAGGCAGGCAAAGATTTCTTAGGATACAGAAAGCACTAATCAGGAAAGAAAATTTTGACAAGTTAGACTGTATCGAAAGACATTAATTGGGCAATGCAGAATAGGCACACTACAGACCTGGAGAAAATATTCATAAAATACAGCATATAAAATGCTTTTATCTAGGATGTATAAGAGTCTCCTACAATCCTCCTACAAATGAAAACACAACAGAAAAAAATGGGAAAAAGATTCAAACAACCAATTTACAAAGGAAGGTATATGAATGGCCTATAAACACATGAAAACATGTTCAGTATCAGTCATCAGAGAGATGCAAATTAAAAGCACAATGAGACACTACACACCCACTGAGATGGCTAATATTAAAAAGAATGACACCACCAAATGTCAGTGAAGATGTGGTGTAACGGAAGTGTCATGTCACAAGAGAAATATAAAATGGAATAATCCTGACAGTTATAGTCAGATATGCATCTATCTTTGATCCACTAATTCCTCTTCTAGGCATTTATCCACAGGAAATGACAACGTATAGTCACAGAAACACTTGTACATTAAGGTTCATAGTAGTTTAATTCACTATAGCTGAAAAGTAGAACTAGTCCATGTATCCAGAAGCAAAGGACTGAATCAACATATTGTGATTCCTTTGCAAAGTAGAACATTACTGATCAATAAATAGGAATTAATTACTGATATGTGCAACAACATGATGGCTCTGATACGTCATGCTGAGTAAAGAAACAGACACAAAACAGTGTATACTAAATGATTCCATTTATATGAAGTTCTAGAACAGGCAAAACCAGTTGAAAGTGGTGGGGGTAAGGTAAGTGCCTGGAGAGGTGGGAGGGAGTGAACCATGAGGGTGGACTAAGACGGGATATGGGGGAGTTTCTGGGGATCTGGAAACTTCTATACCTTAATTGGTATGTGGGTTACACAGTTGTATTCATGTGTCAAAATTGTATAGCTACAACTTATGCATTTTAATGTATATAAATTTTACATTAGAAGAACTGTAAAGTCACAGTTGGGGAGTGGGTGGTGATATCGACGAAGCAAGAAGGCAGAAGGTTGGTGATTTGTTGAGGCTGGGTGATGTACACATGGTTTATTATACTCTTCTGTTTATTTTGTGTATGTTTGAGATTTTTGTTAATAAACAGCATAGGGGTCCTAGCCCTGAGGAAATTAGATATTAGCCAAGTAGGTTTCAGCTGGAGCAGGAGAGGACTTTAAGTTTAAAAGCACCAGAGGTGGGGGCTCCAGGAAGGACTTGGGAGTAACGTGGGGGGCTCTGGGTAATATGACAGGATGACAGTGGACAGAGCAGGGCAGAAGGTCAGGGACAGGAGAAATGGGTAGAGAGGATGACAAAATGGTTGCCTTCACAGGCTTGAACTCCTCCCCCACCCAGATGTACCTCTCCCTGTAGGAGTGCCACTGGTCCCAGTCTTCTTCCCCATCCAAGGCCTCAATTCTGATTCCTGTACTAGTTAGTTACAACTGCTCACAAGTACATTCCATGCCTCAGTTTCCCCATCTAGTTCACAGAGCAGTCATCACCTTCTGTGACGGGCATTTTCTTTCCTAATAGGGAAGGGATTTTTCAGGTTGAGGGTCTTCTAGCTTCACAACTCCCTGAGTCCAGAAGGGCTAGCAAGAGGCAGCTGGCCCAAGACACATGGGTGCCCCACAAGGCAAATAACTGGGCATTCCTTCAAACCAGGATTTTCTAAGTATTAGCGTGATATTTTCCTAGTGGAGAGAGAAAGAAATTGATTTCCTTTCAGAAAAATAGTATGCCTTCTTCTTTTCATTCCAGTTAAAAAACTGATTACAGTTGATTTACTAAATTAGAAACTGTCTTGGGAGGCATGTTAAAAAAAATGTAAAATCTAAATAATCAATTCCCCCCCTGCCCTTTTTGGTCTGACAGCAACCTGTTATGCATTATTCAGTCTTTAGGCTGATTTAGGCTTGGTGGCATGCACATTGCAGACATACCCAACAGAGATAGGTCAGTGCCTTCAGGTTTTTAAATTTATATCCCAGAGTACTCTCTGCTCTTCAGGAGTGAGCTCAATTCACCAACTCTGTGGAATTACATGAGAAACCTGAGTTAACATGGCACCAAAGTCTGGGTGTGGTGGCTCAAGCCTGTAATCCCAGCATTTTGGGAGGCCAAGGCAGGCGGATCAGTGGAGGTCAGGTGTTCGAGATTAGCCAACATGATAAAACTCCATCTCTATTAAAAATACAAAAATTATTCAAGCGTGGTGGTATGTGCCTGTAGTACCAGCTACTCAAGCGGCCAAGATGGGAGACTGGCTTGAACCTGGGAGGCGGAGGTTGCAGTGAGCTGAGATAGCACCACTGCACTCCAGCCTGGGTGACAGAGCGAGACGCCATCTCAAGAAAAAAAAAATGGCACCAAAGTGATTTCAGAACTAGGCAAGACCTTACAGATGGACTTCCAAGCAGCAGCCTGGTGGGCCCACCTGTTATCCATCTCTGACTCTAGGCCGGGAAGCTATGGCATCAGGCTGGGAGGCAGGCAGTCTATTAACCTCTGGTTAACAAGAAGCTGGGAACAACAGGGCACCTGGTTTCTTGCCAGCACTCATTTCTTGTGACCCTGCTTGTGTGGGGATTGTGGCACTTAATCCTTCCAAGTGAATCTTGTCTTTATCCTGTCCAGCCCCACCACTCCGTGAATCAGCTTGTCCTAGCAGAAATCCTCAGTTTAGTGGCGCAGGATTCCAAATCCCGGTTTAATTTCGTGGCTTTTGTGACCTGTATTAGTGTCTCCATCAGCCACACAGAGATGGTAACACCTGCTTCCCTGTGTTGTGGAGTCAATGAAATCATGTCTGCAAAGGCCTTAGCAGTGCCTGGTGCAGGAGTTCAGCGATGCTGGCTAAATTGCAGACCACCCAGAAGGTGCTGTTCACATGGTGGATGTTGAATAATTATTGATTGGTTAGGTTATAATGTGGTGCAGAAGCAAATTTTCAGTGTTCTTTGCCTCTCTGCATTTTCTCCTCCCTTCTGCTCTCTCACTTCCTCCATCTCTGTCTCGTTTCACCCATTTGTTCACGTATCAGTTACAGCCCATTGTGTACAAATCTTTCCCTAAGTGCTAGAGAATCAGAGACAAATCGAACATAAAGACAGAATCCTACCCTAGAGAATCACACTTTTCAGGTCCATGTGAGAACTGTGGGAGCCCAGAGGATGGCACCCCTGAGTCATGCCCTTCTCTTCTCTGCAGGAGATCATCACCTCCATCCTGCTGAGTGGGCGGATTGGGCCTAACATCCAGCTGGCTGAGTGCTATGGGCTGAGGCTGAAGCACATGAAGTCAGATGAGATCCACTGGCTGCACCCGCAGATGACGGTGGGTGAGGTGCAGGACAAGTATGAGTGCCTGCACGTGGAAGCCGAGTGGAGGTAGGAATGGAATCCTGGGCTCTGAAAGGGGGGAGGAGAGGAATTAAGGGTGGGGAGGCCCTGGGAGTTCCTCCCTCAGAGCACTCCCCTGACTCAGAATCTTCCAGAAATCTGAGTGGCGTTCTAGGCTTAGTCTTCCTCCAGCATCGAATGCATGTATTTTCTAAGACCTAATGTGGGCTCATAGACTATCCCCATCCCAGAGCAGACACCTAAAAGTAACCCTAAATGGCGTGCTGACAGTGCTAGAGGAAAAGAGAAACAGAAGAGTGGGGAGGATGGAAAGCGCAGGTCCAGGGCTGACCTGAGAACCTATGGGAGGTTCTCAGCTGCCACAAGCGAGAAAGGTGGAAAGTCAGGGCCAGCTCTGACATCACCTGCCAGCCACCTCCCTGTTGATGGTCCCTTGCCCAACCACAGAGGAGGGAAAGAGAAAAGCCCTGAATGGGTGGCCACGAGACCCATGGGCAGCCCTTCCCTTTGCAATGGGATTACTTCTGCCCTTGGGGTCCCACTCTTTAGGCTCCAGCTTCCCTGTGTCAACCAGAGCCTGACTGTCCTGTTGCAGGTATGACCTTCAAATCCGCTACTTGCCGGAAGACTTCATGGAGAGCCTGAAGGAGGACAGGACCACGCTGCTCTATTTTTACCAACAGGTAAAAAGTACTTTATCTTCCTGTCCCGAGGCTCCCATTGCACCTTAAATGCCAAGCATGAACCATCCTCTCCTAGGGAAATGGAAAGATAAAAGCCCAGATTCCGGAGGGCCCAAGCTAGGAAACTTCTCTTGAAGAAGGTTCTTGGTCTGTGGTCAGTGGCTCCAACCCCACTTGTCTCTCAGTATTTAATGACTGGGTAAACTGCCTGGTGTGCTCCCTGCTCCTCTTGGACTTTCCTGGTTGCCCAGGAGACCTGGTTAGTGAAGCAGCAGGAGCAGGTCCAGAATGAAGCCTGCAGTGCTTACTACACAGCTCTGCAGACTGTCGTCCACTAACCCAGCTCTGCCATTCACTAACCTGAGAGCCCCAGGGGACCTCATTTACCTGCATGAAGCTGTTTCCTTCATAATAATACCTTCTTTATAGGGTTGTTGTAGAGACCAGATGGTATCATTGGCTGGTAAACTGGCTCTCCAAAGAAAACTTCCTGACACGTAGCACTTGCCTATTTATTTATTTCAATAGGTTTTTGGGGGGGACAGGTGGTGGTGGTTACATGAGTAGTTTCATTAGCGGTGATTTCTGAGATGTTGGTGCACTCATCACCCAAGTAATGTACACTGTATCCAATATGTACTCTTTTATCCCTCATGCCTCTCTCACCCTTCCCCCTGAGTCCCCAAAGTCGGTTGTGTCATTCTATGCCTTTGCATTGTCATGGTTAGCTCCCCCTTATGGGTGAGAACATACAAAGTTGGTTTTCCATTTGGAGTTACTTCAGTTACAATACTGGTCTCCAACTCCATCCAGGTGGCTGCAAATGCCCTTATTTAATTCCTTTTTTTGGGACTTGCCAATTTCTATGGTGTAAATACTCCCCCAGAGTGGCCTATTTCAAGCTACCAATAGGACATCTACTTGCTCACAAAACTTCTGAAAACTTAACAACCAGCTCTCAGCAGCTGTTCTGAGCATCTCTGACTTTGGGACAGAATGTGTGTGGAGTGCCAAGCCCAGTACCAGCTGCAGAGCAAAGCGCAGCATCAGCAGGAGCGGTCATTGTCGTCTTCTGTCTGGTCTTATGTCCCTCCTGGTTTGCTAGAGACTGAGCTAGACTTTCTTGACCTGTGGATGACATTTATCACGGTTTGCCAACAGGGCTTTGGATGAATTACTGACTCCTTGCAAAATCAGTTTCCTGCTGTCCAAAATGGGGGATGAGGGGAATCTGAACTTCCTGCCTATGGAGCAGGGAGAGAATGCCTGTAAAAGCACCTCAAAAACCTCACAGCCCTGGCCTGTGGAGGCACAAGCACCCCTTCCCGCATGCTTTCCATCCCTGCTCCAAGTTTGTTTGTGGTGGGGTGGGTAGCTGTTGCTTAGGGAGGCAGAATCAGGGACTTCATCTTCTGGGACCTCTGCTCAGGGAAACGGTGTGGGGGAGGGTGAGGGTGCAAGTCTGATGCTTGGCCTTTCTCCCCCACCAGCTCCGGAATGACTACATGCAACGCTACGCCAGCAAGGTCAGCGAGGGCATGGCCTTGCAGCTGGGCTGCCTGGAGCTCAGGTATGTGGCCTCAAGGCCTCTGCTGGAAGGGTGCTGTGCTGGGCTTCGGGCGGAGATCTGGGCTGGCCCAGCCTTTCCCCATGTCTATCATGGGAAACACTAATGAGTATGTGAGAGTCAGAAGGGGAAAGGTGGTGACCAGCAGCAGGTGAGGCTCTGAGGGGCTGGGTGTCTGGTCCTTAGGATGGCAGGGGTGGGAGGGCCAGCCCCTCCCTAGATGCGCTCTCCTGGCTTCCTTTGCTGCCACTGCTCTTGCCTGCGGGCTGCTGACTTTTTCCAGCTGTCAATCACCTCTGCTGCTGTTCGAGCCATTCAGCAGATGTTTCTTGAGCACTAGACTAGGATCTGGGGGACATTTGAATCTAGAGATGTCCATCTGTGTTGCCCATTGCTGTATCCCCCACTTCCAGTAGGCACTTGATCAATATGTGTGGAATCAGTACATCACCCAGAGAGACCCTCACACTTCCATGTTGGGGAGGTGACAGATGTGTATACAATTAATCATAATACGAGGTGGAATGCAGATGGCACTGATCTCCACGTAGGAGTCATTCATCCTGTCCGAGGGCATCAGCAAGAGGGTATCTGAACTGCTCCTGGAAGGAGGAGAAAGGTTTCCATCAGCAGAGAACAGGGGTCAGGGGAGATACACTCTAGGCCCACGGGTCAGCGGAAGGAAAAGCATAGACTGGAGAATTGTGAGCTTGGAGCGGTAAGTTGGGGCTGATGTTGGGAGACACCATTGGTCCAATGGCAGTCCATTGGTATCATTAGAATGACATAATTAGAATGACAGTCTAAAAAATTAGGCCTTCTTCTTGGCTGCCATGGGGTCATTGCCGTTTGGGACTGAGGAGGGTGATGTGGCTAACCTGTGCTCTAGCCCTGTCATGACCAGTGCAATGCCATTGGGTTTCACCATGCCCTGCCATTCTACCCTCTCCTCTGCTTCTCTCTACCCCTTCTCTGTCTTAGAGCAGTGGTTTCAACATCTGCTTACAAATCATAATCACCTGGGAGCTTAATAAACTAGAAGTGTCCTGCCCCTACCCTTGGGAGATTTGATCTGGCAGACCTGAGTGGAACCTTATCCTAGGCATTTTTGACCTCCCCCCGCCCCAGGTGACTTACTTGAATACCATTAGTCATATGGGTTGAGGGGGAGGACTTTCAGGATGACTGCCAGGGAAATCGTTAGCCAAGGATTACTTCCTGTTTTCCGGAACTGCATTTCCGGAGCCTTATCTGTGACCTCGTGGTTAATAGAGAGTAGAACTCTGCTGCCACTTCTACAGAGTCGGGGGCACTGGGGAATTCTGGCCCCATCATGAATCTCAGAGAGAATGTTGAGGGGTACCCCAGTGGGGGCAGTGGGATGGGAAGGGGAGGGTTCCACTTTGATTTCATCATCTGAGGCTGTTAGCATTACTGACAGAGTAGGTCAAGAGCAGCTTTGAGGGCTTCATATTTGGTGACTTTGTCTCAACGAGCAAGGGAGCATTCGAGTCTTCTGTACAGAGGAGGCCTGCAGTCCCTGCAGCTGCTTAGAAGGCATCCCAGCTCGCTGCCATTAGTAGTAATCTTGGTAGCTCAGTGCTGGCAGACCAGGGGCAGTCTGTGAAGTATATTTTATTATCTGTGCCTTTTATGCCTTCTCAGACCGCTTGGCTCCTATGAGCTGCATTACATCCCATACAGTTTCATCTTCCTCTCTAAAGTTAGGGAAGTTGAAAATGCTTATCTTTACCTTTTTATTTATGGATCTCATACCCAGGATGCTAGTATCACTTTGACACACCCATCACTTGTCACCTGTCAAGCAGTCATCACTTAGTTGTAAAACAGCACCACAAAGACCCATTAACATTCTATTTTGTTTTCTTTTATCCTCCAATCACCCCCAAACTATTACTGCTGGTGGCCTAAGTGCCAGGCACTGCACTAATGCATTGGAGAACAGGGCAAGGTATCCAACGTGACTCCTGTAGGTAGTATTGCCATGAGTGTGACTGCAGATAGCTGCTATCTAACCAGCGCAGGATGATTCTAAAAGCCACACTTGTTTTGTGCAAGAGACATATTGTTTCACATCTCCTGAGTGTGAGGAACAGAGCCAGAAAAATGTTCCTATTCTTACTAGTTGACCATTGAAGTGCAGGGTATATGATACTACGGAGAGGATATGGAGAACACCTACTTTATGAACCTAGTAGATCTGCAGGTCTAATAATTTTTAAAGCTGAATGCAATTATTTGTTATGATGAGCTATTTTAAAGTCAGGTTACAACTATTTCTCACCAAGAGAGACTTAGACACATTTTGGAAAATCAGAGCATAGGGCAGAATTTTCTAGGGCTGTGGCTCTGGCCTGAAAATGTCCCAGAGTGTGGGGGCTACCTACAAATCACGAGCAATAATCCCATGTACTATTAAAATCATTGATTATGTCACCTGCCTATAGATATATGGCATCTCCAGAAAAAAATTCTGTATTATTTCCTATCTTAAAAAAGAGGTATGATGTATGTCTCAGACATGAGATATGTGAAATTAATCTTCAGTGGAGTCCTGAGTTTCCTCTGTTACTCTGGGCAAGCCAATTAATCTCTCTCTGCCTGGATTCCTTCATTTGTAAAATAGGAATGATAATAGTAACATTTTGTTACTATATAACATTTGTTATGCTATATAATACATAACAATATGTTATGTTACTATATAGCATATGTGTTACTGTATAACATATATGCTACTGTATAATATGTATGTTATGTTACTATACAATAGTAACATAACCTTGCAGGGTTGTTAAAAAGAATAAATTAGTTAATGTATTTAAAGTACTTAGAACAATGGCAGGGACCAAAATATTCAATAATTATTTATTATATTTTACTTACTTTTTTCTTTATGCTTCTTTTGTTTATTTTGAATAGACTTTATTTTTTAGAGAAGTTTTAGGTTCACAGCAAAATTGAGCAGAAGGTACAGAGTTCCTATGCACCCCCTTCCCCAGACATGCACAGCCTCCCCCACTACCTACATTCCCCACCAACGTGGCACGTTTGTTACAATTGATAAACTTACATTGACACATCATTATTACCTAAAACCTGTAATTTACATTAGGGTTCACTCTTGGTGTTGTATGTCTATGAGTTTGGCTAAATGTATAATTACTTATATCCACCATTATAGTATTGCACAGAGTAGTTTCAGTGCCCTAAAAATTCTGCATACTTTACCTATCCATCCCTCCTTCCCTCTAACCCTGGGAACCATTGATCTTTTTATTGTTGCCATAGTTCTGCCTTTTCCAGAATATCATATAGTTGGAACGATACCTAGTTAATTTTATTCATTTATTGGAGATGCTTTGTAAATATCAAATGTTTTCTCTAAATAGTACCTCTAAATGAAAGTCTGAAATTCATGCCCCTATGCTAGAAATCAGAATCTGCCCATTTTGAGGAACCAAATAACTTCTCCCCCTTGACCTGAGACACCTAGGACCATTGCCCACCCCCAGCAGAGCATGGATGTGTGCACGCACACACACACACACACACACACAAAACAGAGTGAATGTGTAACCCCCAGATCAGTTAAGTAGTAACTGATAAAAGTAGTAGAGAAAGAACACACAGCTTGCTTTTCTTCAAAATGCATCTTGGCTTGTAGTTAATTTCTGTTGATGTTTAGAAGAAAAAAGTAACCAACTAGATTCAGTTGTTTAGTTGATTTAGTTGTTTCCTTATTTTCTGCTGCCCTTACCTGGGTATCAGGCATAGGCCCGTATCTGGTTATAGACACCACTGCGGTCCACCTGGTGTTAGCTACTCAAAATTGCAGGCTTGGGCTGGGGAGACCAGCCAGGCACTAGAGGGTGCTCCAGGTAGGCGCAGCCTTGCTCAGTGACTGCGGTTGGGGCACATTTGGGAGACGTGGGTGCCCCTGGAGAGCAGCTGAGATGATTGGGAAGCTAACTTGCTGGGGAGAGCAGTGTCTCCGTTGAGTGTTGGTTACTAGTTCTCCCAGACGTTCCCAAGATGTTCAGTTGCTCCAAATGTTAGAAACACACAGATTGTGGCACATCTGAGTGATTGGACACTTTTGTTCATGGTAACCGTGTAAATGATCTTCGATGCCTGAGAGAAGGGCCATCCGGGACACAGGGAGTGGGTTAAGCAAGCTGGGTCCAGGAGATTGGGATGGTCTCGATGTGCTGGCTGAGCTTCCTTTGTCCTAACAAAACATTTTTCCATTCACTACCTCCTTGATCATGCTAAAATGCTGTTATTTTTTTTGCGCTTTAATTGCTCAGTGTTAATTTCAAAATTTGTTTACCTTTTCATTTAGCTAACCCTGTTTCTAAAAATTTTATATTTAAGTATCCCAGTCTTCCAAATTCTTTCTTCACAAGTCTCCAAGTTCATTTATTCACTCAGCAACAGATTGTGAGGCTGGAGTGGCTTTAGGAGACCACTCTCCTTTGTGGCTGGGAAGCAGATCTCACCTCATGGGTGGGCAGTACATCCCCCCCTGCCTGGCACACTCTTCTCACTTCCCTTTTCAGCCTAGTAAACTCTTCTATCTTCTGGCAGCTTTAGAAAATGTACTGAGCCTGTGTTACCTGCTTGTCCTCTGCATACGTAGGAAACCTCAGCGTGAGCCTATGAGGTGTCAGTTGCAAGCAGTGTGACCATCTGCTCTCCTCACCAAGCCAGGCTAAGGATCTCTTCATCTCGAAGCCTTTTCTGTACTATCCTGACCCCGTCCAGCCTCCTTTGCAAAACCACATTCCATCCAGCTCTGGGAGGCAATGACATGTCCCCATGCACCAGATTGTGAAATTCTATTAAATCCTTAGAGTCAGAATCGGTGCTGCCTTTGCCTGGCATGTAAGGACTCAATACATAGTTGAATGAATGGATAACTCTGAAAGAACTGAAATCCTCTTCCTCAGTGGATGTTTGCCAACATTTATTCTGTTAGAATTCGATAGTTGTGTACAGCAAGCCAATGTGTTCAGTTACCTAGGAGTATATTTTATGGCTCCCTCAACTCGGGCACTGCAGATGACCAAGCTGCCTATAGTCAACCTGAGGTTTCTTATGAATGTGGAGGTTGAGCAGGTAACACTGGCTTGAAACGTTTTGTAAAGCCGCTGTGGTCAGTCGTATGGAACTTTGGGATCTTAACTGCAGACATTCTTCAGGTGGGAGGAGGAAGAGGAAGCGGAACTTCCATCCAGGGGAGAATCCTGGGTAGACTTCTCATGTCCTATACCTCAGTGGCCCCCAACCTGTTTGGCACCAGGGACCAGTTTCATGGAAGACAATTTTTCCTTGGAGTGGGGGATGGTTTCAGGATGATTCAAGAGCATTACATTTATTGTGTACTTTATTTCTATTATTATCACATTGTAATATATAATAAAATAAATGTACAACTCACCATAATGTGGAATCAGTGGGAGCCCTTAGCTTGTTTTCCTGCAACTAAATGGTCCATCTGGATGTGATAGGAGACAGTGACAGGTCATCAGGCATTAGATTCTCATAAGGAATGTGAAACCTAGATCCCTCACATACACGGTTCACAATAGGGTTCACACTCCCATGAGAATCTAACGCCGCCACTGATCTGACAGGAGATGGAGCTCAGGCAATATAGCAAGTGATGGGGGGACAGCTGTAAATACAGGTGAAACTTCAGTCACTCACCCACTGCTCACATCCTGCCATGCAGCCTGCTTCCTGACAGGCCACAGACCAGTACTGGTCCATGGTCCGGGAGTTGAGGACCTTTGCTATACCTGAATGTCATCCCTATCTCCCAGTCTTCAGGTTCCCAATTCTGCACATCTGCCCTTAGTCAGCAACCACATCCCATCTCAGGCACCATTGCTTACCTTGCTCTGTCAGACACCCAGTAGAGAAAAGTAAGGGGTAGGGAAGAGCCCGTCTTCTTAGTTTTCTAAGTTCTCTTCTTGGATCAAATTCCCAGGGTTTTCTAGCCTCACTACTAGTGACATTTGGGGCTGGATATTTTTTTGTTAGCAGCGGGTGGGGGTGGGCTTCCTGTGCATTGAAGGATGTTTAGCAGTATCCCTGGTCTCTACCCACTTGATGCTGGTAGCACCACCAACCCCCTACTCCAATTAGGATGCAGTAACCAAAACTATCTCCAGTCGTGGCGCATTGTTTCAGGCTGGGGCACAGAGTGTAAAATTGAGACCATATTTGTTAAGAGGTAATTACTTATTTTGTTTGGCAATGTATTCAAAGACACCATTTATTTAAAATGGTTAAGGATATAGCATTTTATGTTTTACATTTTTATGGGTATTTCCTCTATGAATTCATGCCTTGAGGGTCTTCCTTTTTATTTTTTTGAGATGGAGTTTCACTCATCACCGAGGCTGGGGTGCAATGGTGCGATTTTGGCTCACTGCAACCTCTGCCTCCTGGGTTCAAGCAATTCTCCTACCTCAACCTTCCCAGTACCTGGGATTACAGGCACCTGTCACCATGCCCGGCTAATTTTTTATAATTTTAGTAGAGATGGAGTTTCAGCATATTGGCCAGGCTGGTCTCGAACTCCTGACCTCAGGTGATCTGCCCACCTTGACCTCTCAAAGTGCTGCGATTACAGGCATGAGCCACTGCGCCCAGCCTTGAGGGTCTTCTTGATCCCATAACTTGGAAATATTTTTCTAGATTTTTTTTTCTGTTTTGAAAGCAGTTTTTTTTTTAACTTACCTCTGTCTTTTAATGCATAAGAATAAATATTCTAGACAGAGTATGTGGAAAGGGTCTAACCTTCCTATTTTCTAAACACAATGAACTGTCTGAAAGTCATTGCTTTTGAATCCTAAGTTACTTCCCTCACTCTGCTAATAGTATTAGTTGCACAAAACTTTTCCCAAATATTTATAAGGATCCCTGAATTAAAGGAATACTGAATGACTGTAATACATGATCAGGAGAAGGATAATGTCTGCAGCAGTCAATGAAATTACTAGACACAGTGACACAGACAGGGAAGGGAGGCTGGCACCTGTGAGGACATTAGCTATTTGATCTCAGCTTAAGCCACAATTGCATAAAAATATTTATCAAAGCACACATTTTTAGGGGAAATGAGACTTAAATAATATGAGTAAAATATTAATATATTTTAATACATTATTAACTATGGTTAATAATGGTACAACTATAAATAATTTTATTTTCTTCTGTTCTGTAAGTGCTAAAGTTTTTATATGTACAGTAATACATTTAACAAGTATCTAAATGAACACACACACATATAGTATCTAAGAGATAGCAAATAAGTGAAAAGGAAATCACAAGAGCCCCCCAGGACCTGCAGGTGGAGGTCGGCGTTCCTAGGTTGATCATTCAAGCGCTGGCTACCTTGGGTCTTTGTTCTTAGAGACCACAGATGGAGTCACCATCTTCCTCCTCAGCCTAGTCAGCCTAGTATCTGCCCATTCCTAGAGTGGGTTTCCTAGGATTCAAGGCTGGAGTCTTTTCTAGGAATGAAATTTGTAGGGTTTGCTTTTCCTCGTAGGTCAAAATACCAAATTTTATGACTGTCCTAACTTTCTTTCTCCTGTGGACCCCCACATATGGCAGGGAAAAGGGGCTTCTAGTGGCATGAGGTGCCCCGGGTCTGACTGCCTAATTCTCCAGCCTTCAGCCCCCTCTCCACCCGCTCTTTCTACAGGCGGTTCTTCAAGGATATGCCCCACAATGCACTTGACAAGAAGTCCAACTTCGAGCTCCTAGAGTAAGTTCTGGGATCACCCGCCTCCCCCTCCCTTCCTGTCTCTCCTTGCGTTCTTTTCCTCCTCACCCTCTCCTCTACCCCTCCCCAGACCAGAGCCACACAGGGCCCATCTCTAGGTCCCAAAGCCTTTTTACCTCTTCCTGATTGGCCTACAGTCCTGGGGTGGGGGTGAGGGGGGAGTCATATGCTGCCTTTTTCTTCCTTCTTGCAGAAAGGAGGTGGGGCTGGACTTGTTTTTCCCAAAGCAGATGCAGGAGAACTTAAAGGTGAGAAAACCAATAGGTGAGGACCTCTTTGTGCTGATTCCCAAGACTAGAGTGGAAGGGTGAGGCTTCAGATACTCACAGAAGCCAGGGCATCTGCGCAGCCTTGGGCATTTGAACACAGGACCACTAAATGCACCCAGGGGTCCTCTCTGGGTGAGAATCCAACTGTGACATGCCTGGGCTCCCCACTCTGCATCGGGGCCTTATCAGCTCTGTGGCCTGAGCGCTGGGAAGCTGCTACCCCCTGCCCCGTCCACCTCACTCATAGGGTTATGGGGAGTCTCTCTTGAGACAATGGGTGTGTGTTTTAGGTCATAGATCACAGCTGCTCTTGGGGCAAAAGCCTTGGGGACCATTTTCGAGCAGTGGGCAGTCTCTAGGTGAGACCCTAAGGGAAAGAGTGAGAACTGGGAGAAGCGGGACTCCCTCACACTGCCCATTCCCTCCCCCAGCCCAAACAGTTCCGGAAGATGATCCAGCAGACCTTCCAGCAGTATGCCTCACTCCGGGAGGAGGAGTGCGTCATGAAGTTCTTTAACACCCTCGCGGGCTTCGCCAACATTGACCAGGAGACCTACCGCTGTGAACTCATTGTAATGGCGGGCTCTCTTGATCCTCTCCCTGACCTGGATTCCAGGCCTCTCAGGAAAGGGGGCCAGGAGGGGGGCAGGGAGAGGCTGCAATGGCTGCAGATTCTCAGGAAGCAGGACCTCACTAACCTGCGAACATAGAAGTCACGGGCATCACCTTGCCTGAAGTAGGAGCTGAAATGTTGGCCTCCAGCTCTGGGGGGCAGGCAGGACAGGAAAGATGTCTGGAGGGGAAAATCAGTATGGCCAGGGTTTGAGGGAAGGAGCTGGAGACCAGGGAGACAGTGGCCTGTGTCTAGCTTAGGGAGCTTTTCTTCAAGTTTCTAAAGAATGGGGAGGGCAGCTCTGGGACAACAGTCCACTCTCCTTTATTCCAGCAAGGATGGAACATTACTGTGGACCTGGTCATTGGCCCTAAAGGCATCCGCCAGCTGACCAGCCAGGATGCAAAGGTAGAGAGACCGTGGGCAGCCCCACCCAGCTCCAGGCGTGGAGATCTTCCCCTCTCTGCTGCCTCCCTACTGTCTGCCCCTTTGCGTCTTCTTGCCCCCATTGCTGAGAGCAGAGTCCTCCTAAGGCCACGCCCTGGCGTGAGCAGCAGTGGAGAGCATTTAGAGACGGCAGCGTGGGGCAGATGGCTCTTTACGTCCCCGTGACTATCATCTGCACAGAGGTGGCAGGAGTGGGAGAAAAGGCCGCCATGATTACTCTCTGAGCTCAGCAGTGTTGCTCTTTCAGTGACAGTATGAGACATGATACCCTTGGAAGTCAGGGGACCTGGGTCCAATTATGGCTCTACCACCAGCTTGACACATGACCTTGAGCAAGTCTTGGCTTTCTCTAGACCTAATTTTCTCCTTGGCATGGGAGGGGCTTGGTCTAGATGAAGCTTGTGGTCCCAGGACGGCTTTGAATACAGCCCAACACCAATTTGTAAACTTTCTTAAAACATGATGAGATTTTTTTGTGCAATTTTTTAAAGCTCATCAGCTATTGTTAGTGTTAGTGTATTTTATGTGTGGCCCAAGACAGTTCTTCTTCCAGCGTGGCCCAGGGAAGCCAAAAGATTGGACCCCTGAACTAGAAGATCCTTCTAGGCTTAATAGTCTTTGATTCTCTCTTCATCTCCCAGAGAAACTCCCAGTTCTTCCTCACCCCAGCTCCCCCATACTGACCAATCTGCACAGCCCAATCCTAGTAGTGGGGTGGTCTGAAGCTCCCCTTCTTTTCCCACAGCCCACCTGCCTGGCCGAGTTCAAGCAGATTAAGTCCATCAGGTGCCTCCCGCTGGAAGACGGCCAGGCAGTGCTGCAGCTGGGCATTGAAGGTGCCCCCCCAGGTGAGTGTCTCTGGGCACCTGGCAGCTCTGCAGGGGTTCTCACAGCAGGTTGGGAACTCTTGATCAGGCCAAAAGTCCATGGCACGTGGGAGGGCAGGAGCTTCCTGGCTGTGGGAGTCATGTTAAGAAAACTGCACCAAGTTCTTGGACAAAGGTACCAGGATGGTGATCAATAATAAGAAAACTTGGCAAACAACTTTTGTAATGTCAAGAAAGAAACTGGGAAGGTTTTCCAGTGGTGGAATGTTCAACGTGACCAGAAATCGGGTATAAATCATAGGCCTAAGTTTTACCAAGAGAACAATGATGGGGAAATCAAAAACATGGTTTGGTTTGGTTTGGTTTGGTTTGGTTTGGTTTGGTTTGGTTTGGTTTGGTTTTTGGCAGTTAAACAGGCTACAGGACATTCATCTCTCTCCTTTCGCACATCTGTGTCCCTGCCCCATTGCCTCCCCTTTCCTTTTCTTTTGTTTTCTTTTTCTTTTCTTTTTTTCTTTCTTTCTTTCTTTTTTTTTGAGACAAAGTCTCACTCTGTCACCCAGGCTGGAGTGCAGTGACGCAGTCTTGGCTCACTGTAACCTCCGCCTCCTGAGTTCAAGCGATTCTCCTGCCTCAGCGTCCTGAGTAGCTGGGATTACAGGCGCCTGCCACAAGGCCCAACTAATTTTTGTACTTTTGGTAGAGACAGGGCTTCGCCATGTTGGCCAGGCTGGTCTCAAATTCCTGACCTCAAATGATCCGCCTACCTCAGCCTCCCAATGTGCTGAGTTTAGTGGCGTGAGCCACTGTGCCCAGCCCCTCTTCTATTTTCTCAGTTTCTGCTTCTATTTATTGAGCATCTACCAGGCATCATGCTATGTACTCAGAGGCTAAAATGAGTGAGGCCGGGGACTGGCCTTTGGAGAACGTGGACAAACAGGTGAAAGGGGTGATAGAGTCAGCCTGGACTCCAGGGCAGGGCCCCAGGGGGAGAGGTCTAGACAGCATTGGCATCCAGGCAAGGGTTGTACCAAGGTCCTGCTGTCTCTTCTCAAGCCCTGGGGTGGTCTCTAGCCAGGGCTCTGGGGTCTCACCCTTGGCCGGTCTCTGCTCTGCAGGCCTTGTCCATCAAAACCTCATCCCTGGCAGAGGCTGAGAACATGGCTGACCTCATAGATGGCTACTGTCGGCTGCAGGGGGAGCACCAAGGCTCTCTCATCGTCCATCCTAGGAAAGGTGGGTTTCATTTAAACGTAAAGTGACTGGACCATGGATGGCAGCACAGCCGAGTCCCCAGAGGTAGAGGGGCAGAAGCTAAGCCACTGACAGATAAGTGAATGAGGAGGCTTCCCTGACAGCCTGCAGGAAGCTTCCAGTGGGCCCGTCTTGGGCTGTAAGCCCTGGCCAGTCCACTACCTGCAGCCCTGCTAGTCAAGGTCCACATAGAGGCAGCTTCTAGAGGAGAGGCATGTTAGCCCCAGCAGGCTCGAAGCCATTGCTAGAACAAGGCTGGTCCCGCCTGTGCGTGTCTCCATCTTGGGGTCAGATTCAGGAATTAGGGGTCCCAGCTGGAGCACGTGAAATCTGGCCCAAAGCAGCCTCCAAAGAGGATTTCAGTTCTGGCCCAAGGCCTCCCCAGCTCCCAGGCTAGGAGAGAATGGAATTAGGGGGTTGGGTGGGAGGAGAGTCCCTTGTAGGAATACTGAGGAGGTCAGACACCCACCCATGCCCCTGTGTCCCCAGTTCCAACCTCCTCCATCCTCCTCTCTTCCTAGATGGCGAGAAGCGGAACAGCCTGCCCCAGATCCCCATGCTGTGAGTACTGTGGGGTGCAGAAGACAGGGCCCTGGGCTCAGCCAGTGCTGCAGAGAGGAAAAAGACCAAACTGGGAGTCCCCACCTCCATAGTTCCTGGCTTTCGGGCCCAGGGAAACCCTGAAAAAGGATGATCTTTTCCTCCCAGTAAATACCTGCAGGAATATTCCTATGCCTTCATGCCACCCGGTGTTATCCTGGGGGGGTCACTGCTGTCCCCCAGCTCCAGTCCCAGGCAGCCTGGGCTGTGCTCCCAGGTCCTTGCTGATCTGAACAGACTGCTTCTCCACAGGGGGGTGGGAAGAGAGGGCGGGCTGAGGCTGCCCAGGAGAGCATTGCAGGGCTCTGAGCTCACCTGGCTTCTGCCTTCTCACCTCCTACAGAAATCTGGAAGCCCGCCGGTCCCACCTCTCAGAGAGCTGCAGCATAGGTGAGCCGCCCGCTGTGTCCTCGGCCTGCTCCAGTTGCCTCCCATCTGCTTGCTCCCCCACTGCTTGCTCTCCTGATATTGTCAAGGGCATCCTCCCAGTTACGGAAAAACAACTCTCCCCGATAGCTTCTCAATGATGGCTTTAAAAGATCATGAATTGTAATAGCTCCTGTGTATTGAGTAGTTAGTACGTGGCACCGTGTTTATCTTAGGCAGCTTGGGCTGCCATAACCAAATAGCATAGACTGGGTGGATTAAAACCAGAAGACTTGATTGCTGACAGGTCTAGAGCCTGGAAGTCCAAGATCAAGGTGCTGGCAGAGTCTGCATCCAATGAGTGCTTTCGTCCTCATTTGCAGATAGCTGTCCTTTGACTGTGGGCTCCTGTGATGGAGAGAGAGCACTGGACTCTCTTCCTCTGCTAATAAGGGCGCAGACCCCATCATGGGGGCTCCACCCTTTTGACCGTACCACCTCCCAAAGGCCCCACCTCCTAATTCCACCCATCACCTTGGGAGTTAGGGCTTCAACAAAGGAATCTGGGAGGTACACAAACATCCAGTCCCTAATGGTATTAAACATGCAACAGGTATTATTTGATTCGATCTTTACAGCATCCCCCAGGATGCATTTCACAGAAAGGGAAACTGAAATTGAGGGAGATGAACCAACTTGCCCTAAATAATGCAAGTCAGGCAGCAGAGAGCAGGGGCTTAAGCCGAGGTGCCCTGGTCTCTGTGGCCACTCTGAAATCTGGGACGGGGAGATAGGACATGCCTGGCTTTTCCTCCTGCCCCCTTGGATTCCGCTGGCCTCCAGCAGGGAGTCCCACACCTGATTCCTGGCAGTGCTCACTGAGAGCATCTTGTCTATGGCTTGACCTCTTTCTGCCATTCCAGAGTCAGACATCTATGCAGAGATTCCCGATGAAACCCTGCGAAGGACCGGAGGTAGGTTCTTGACCCCCCTCCCCGACAGCGATTGCAGTCAGGGCCCTGTGACATCACCACAGGGAATGTTCTTTTCCTCCTTTATCCTCCCTTCGTGTGAGGCTTAGATGGTGGCAAACCTGAGATGCCTTGGATTTGAAAGCTGAGATGCTTTTTTTTTTTCTCCCTATACTGATTGATCTTTTTTGTGCCCATGGACCTGTGCAGGGATTCTAATAACTCAGACCTCGGACCCAGCCTTCAGAGGGAGCAGGGTGATGGCTCCTTCCTGGGTCTGAGACGATGGAACATTCTAGACCCCTGTTTCCCCAGCCCAGCCCCCCGGATCTTGGCTGAGGTGGTGTTGGTCTGGCAACATCTGGCTTTACAGCCTGCAGATACTCGGGTTACCCGGCGGATGCCACTGGTGTCTGTGCTCTGCGACTGTTTTCTTCATCTGTGCAGGTCAACAGTATGGCATTGTCCGTGAAGATGTCGTCCTGAATCGTATTCTTGGGGAAGGCTTTTTTGGGGAGGTCTATGAAGGTGTCTACACGAATCATGTGAGTTCCAGGCTCTTCCCTGACACTCCTCTTCCACGTGTCTGTAGGGTGAGCCAGAGCTTGAATCTGAGCAGGTTGGAGTTGGTGCAGCCTTCGTCCACTTGGAGCCCTTAGGGCCCCTTGTCCACAGGGTGTGGCGGTATTTATTAAGTACTCAGAGAATAATGGAGACAAGAGTCATTTCCAAGGAGGGTAGCAAAATACCAGGGTTGGAGATACAGGCAGAACCTGGAGAAGGGTCACCGATTCTTGGTAGGAGAATACAAAGCAGGCAGCGGGATAAAGAGAGTTCTGAGAAAAGGCGAGGCAGGATCTAGAGTTACTGTCAAGGCCACTGACGGGGCAGGGCAAGGCTGACAGCTGTGGTCACGCTGCTGGCAGGCCCAGGGGAAAGGCCAAGCCCAAAGAAAGAGGCAGCAAGCATGTAAAATCTAATGATAATGAGAGACAGAAAGGCCCAGCCCCCACACATGATAATGACCTGCACGTGGCCCTTGCTTTGGGCAGGTCACACAGCCCCCTCAATCTCAGTGCCCTCAGCTGGATGGCCAGGGGCTTGAGTCATTTGACCACTAAAGCCCTTTTCACTTCTAACAGACCCTGATTCAAGAAGGGGAGCGGGGGAAGGAGAGGAGAGGAAAAGAGAAGAAGAGACACATGGGAGAAAGGGGCCTGAGCTGGCAGGGATGTCTGTAGGAGGCCATGGAGACGCCGGCAGGGAACACTGCTGAACGCTGGGCTGGACCAAGGGGTTCTAAACACACTGTTGTTGCAGAAAGGGGAGAATATCAACGTAGCCGTCAAGACCTGCAAGAAAGACTGCACTCTGGACAACAAGGAGAAGTTTATGAGTGAGGCAGGTAGGGACCCCTGGGACCAGCCAGGCCTCCAAGATGGGAGGGGCTTGGGCCCAGGAAGGGAGTGGGGAACAGTGCAGGGACCCACATTGGAGGAGGGTTCCCATTCCCCCCAGCTGGAAGAACAGAGGCTTTTGCTGAATTAGACCTTTGAGCCACTCCGCCTGTCCCTCTTGCCTGCCCCCTCTCCCCTGCCACCCCCCCACCCACCACTGCAGTGATCATGAAGAACCTGGACCACCCACACATCGTGAAGCTGATCGGCATCATTGAAGAGGAGCCCACCTGGATCATCATGGAATTGTATCCCTATGGGGAGGTGAGCTGGAGGTGGCAGAAGAGGGACCCTGTGGTGACAACTGGCCGCAGTGGGGTGGGGGTGGGGGGCACTCAGAGCACAGCCCCCTCCTCCCAGCTTCCTGTCTTCTGTATTCAGTTGAAGCAAGCCAGAGGCTCTATTTGTCAAGGAAATTGCTGGAACATTTTGCCGGATTTGAGTTTGCTTCTCGTCGCCTCCAGGGAAGGGTCGTGGGCTGCCGGCACCCAGCCCCCTGGCTCCATGCTGGCAACAAGCAGGGGTCTTGATGGCACCTCCCCCTTCCCACAGCTGGGCCACTACCTGGAGCGGAACAAGAACTCCCTGAAGGTGCTCACCCTTGTGCTGTACTCGCTGCAGATATGCAAAGCCCTGGCCTACCTGGAGAGCATCAACTGTGTGCACAGGTAGGGTGGAGGGGTGCCTGGCAGCATGGAAGCCAGGCCTTCACCAGATCCTCAGGGCATCCAGGTAGAAGCAGGGGTTGGATGTGACAGAGCAGTGTTGGGATTCCAGCATTGGCCCTGCCTGTCCCGGCAACTTCGAGCACTTGAGCAACTTCTCTGACCCTGTGTCCTCATCTGTAAAGTTGCAGGCACTGTATGTACCTCATGGGCTTGTTAGGAGTAACTCTGAAGTCCGAGGTGTCTGTCTAGAGCTCAAGACCTTCCAGCACCTCCCCTGTGAGTGCCAGGAAGTCACCCCCAACCTTGCTCAGAGCTCACTCACCTCCAGCTCACCGGCTTGGTGGCACGTGGTCCAGGAAGAAGGGACTGGGCTGGAGCTGGGCCAAGAAGATCCCAGAGTCCTGGCCTGGACACCACCCTCGTCCCCTGGGCTGCTGAGTCCAAACCTCCCTGTAGCTGTGGAGTTGGCCCCTGCCCTACCTGGTTTTGTACTCATTCCTTGCCATGAGAACCTGACCCCCAGGGGAGTCAGTGGTTGGCCATTACTCACCGTTGACGTTGGCTATATGGCCTTGTGTCTGATTCTGTACAAAGCTACATCAGGGGATAAAACCCTGCATACATTCATTCATCCATCCATTCACTTATTCATCCATCCATCCATCCGTCCAGCAAATATGGAACACATCTCAGTGCCAGGCACTGACCTAGGCTCTGGGACAAAGTTGTGATGAAGAAACAAAATTCCTTTTCCTTGTGAAACTTAACCTTCTAGCATGAGGGTCACACTGGAGGCATCAGTTGTCGGGACAAAGGTGGTGGGATGAGAGATTTGTTTATTTTGTTTGTTCATTTGAAGTTGCCATGCTTTTAAGTCATCATCTCAACTATAAAAACAAATGCTAGGGAGTGGAGCCTGCCTATGAGAAGCAAGCAGGAAAACTAGTTTGGGGTTGGGAGTGATGTCAAGAACACAGGGTAAACTGAGTCAGCAGAGTGTCTCCTGGGAGGAGCGAGCGCTCAGCCCTGGAGTAGCCTACCTGGGCGACACCCTTTTCCATCAGTGACCTGCTGGGCAAGTTCCTTCAGCTCCCCTGGGCCCGTTCTCCTCCCCTACACCTGGAGGTCTGAGGATCTCTGTGTTATGACTCGGGGTATGTGAAGCCCTCGTGCGATCCTGGTACCCTCAGTTCCCCATCAGAGTTAGCTGTGCTGCTGCCGCTGCCACTCCTGTTATACCAAAGGCCTAACCAGTCCTATGGAAATTCAGATGAGAGAGAATAACTGTGTCCTGGGAAGTGGCTGGAGTTTATCCTTGAAGAATCAGCAGGTGACAGCCTCCCTGGCAGCAGGGACAGTGTAGGCAACAGCACAGAAGTGGAAGGTAGCAGATCTCAGAGACCTGAGCCAGGCTTCGAGCTGGAGATGTGTGAGAAGGGGTGATGGAGACAGAGCCCAGCAGCGAGAGGGAAGGAGATGGCCGTGCACCTGTGCGTGTTGGGGTGCAGAGGGGCCAGCTGGGCTCCCCACCTGAGCCGTGCTGCAGCAAGACCACTCGGTGGGGGAAGTGACCCGCAGGAGCTGCCCGATTCTGCTCTGGAGGCCGAGTTCCAGGGCCGCACTGTTTGTCTCTCTGTCCATCTGTCTGTCTCTCCGAAGTGTCCCTGCCCCCATGGGGGTGGGCAGGGCCTCACCCTGGTCTTGGCGCCCTTCTTCCAGGGACATTGCTGTCCGAAACATCCTGGTGGCCTCCCCTGAGTGTGTGAAGCTAGGGGACTTCGGCCTTTCCCGGTACATTGAGGATGAAGACTATTACAAAGGTGAAGGGGACTTCCTGGCCTCTGCTTTGGCCTTGGAGGGGTTGCTGAAGCCAAATATTCCAGAAAAAGGAAATCTACAGTTGGGCAGCCCAGGCTAAGGGTCTCCAGAAAGTAGGATGTATTTCTGGATAATTCTGATCTTCTTCCCTAAAAATCAACCTCTTTGCCCACCCAAAGCCTCTGTGACTCGCCTCCCCATCAAATGGATGTCCCCAGAGTCCATTAACTTCCGACGCTTCACTACAGCCAGTGACGTCTGGATGTTTGGTGAGTGCTGATTTGGGAGGACATGAAAAGGGTTCAGATTCTCATCTCCGAACCAGGCTAAAGGGGTGGGTGCAGGGAGCAGGGTCTGACCCCCACCCCTCATTCCCAGGGTTCTATTTTGCTGTGGCCAGTGAGAAGTCTCAGAGATGGGGAGGCCGGGGGGGGGTGGGGTGGGGGGGTGATCCAGGCTAAGGGCTGGACTGGACTGTGCAGGCTCATCTTCCTGGAAGAGGCTCTTGTGGCATGTGTGTTCCACCTACCAGCCCCAGAAACTTAGACGAAACTCTGTGACTTGTTCTGAGAGAGGTGCAGGGAGTGGAGAGCGCAAAGGCAGGTGTAGACACATAGCCCCTTCCAGAATACCTCCTGAAGACCATCTCACTTCATTCTCCCACAGCCAACCCCGTAGCATATTATTGTTACTCTCATTTTCTAGTTAAGAAAACTGAGGCTCAGATGCGTCAGGAGCCTGCCCGCAGCCACACAGGCACCAAGCGTTGGTGCGAGGCTTCCAACTTCAGTTTTACTAGGGAGTGGCTCCCCTAGTAGAGGCTCCCCGTCTAGAGAACGCACTTGTGGTCCCAATGACATGCCATGACTGCCACCTCTTGATCCTGCAGCACCCTGACAGGGGTCTAGGGAGCAAGGCCCCAGGTCACTAACTGCAGATATAGGTCACTGGTCCCTCGGGCGGGCCACGATGGTGGGCAGGACCCCAGGGTGCTGGATGGAGAGGTAGGACTATAAGAGCTGCCCCTGGCTGAGGCTGAGCAGTAATGGCAATGGTGCTCTCCTGGGGTGGGAGGGACTGGTCTCCCACCAGGCCGGGGCCTGACGCTCTCTTCCACCCCAGCCGTGTGCATGTGGGAGATCCTGAGCTTTGGGAAGCAGCCCTTCTTCTGGCTGGAGAACAAGGACGTCATCGGAGTGCTGGAGAAAGGGGACCGGCTGCCCAAGCCCGACCTCTGTCCACCGATCCTTTATACCCTCATGACCCGCTGCTGGGATTACGACCCAGCGACCGGCCCCCGCTTCACCGAGCTGGTGTGCAGCCTCAGGTGAGCATGGAGTGTGGGCTGGGGGCTGGCCCCTGCCCCTGGCTGTACCAGGGAGCAAGACCAGCAGCACACAGAGGTTTGCCTGCATCTCCCTAACAAGATGGGCCAGGGTCAAGGACAGGAGGCTGAAGCCAGGTTCACTGTCAGATATGAGCTCAGAGATAAGGCGCCCCTGGGGAAGCCTGGCTCATCTGGGCATCTGTCAACACGGAGCATAGAGCCTTGTTTCTAGGATGTGCTCAGAAAATGTTTTCTAGGTCAGAATCAAAAGCCTGAACCAGACTCTCGTTAAAGTGCGTGTGCTCTGTATGGTGTTGGGGCATGCCGCCAGCTTCCTCTCGCCTCTCCTTTTGACTTTGATCTTTCCTCCCAGATGGCAAGGAAGGGAGTGATGTTTGACCTGTTATCAAGAGTGTGACCCAGGGGCCACCTCTCCCTTCTGAATGGGGGATAAGGGACCTGAGGGCCCGTCAGTGCCCAAGAGCCATCATTGCCTAGGACTGGGGAGGTTGCTGGGGAAGAAGGTCGTGTGTTTCAGCGGTTCAGGGTCCTCCACTTTCTTGGTGGCCAGCCTGCCATTAGCCCTCCTGTGGGAGATCTGACTTCTTTTGGCTTCCTCTGTGACGGGAGTCAGCCCTTTCTATAAAGGGCCAAATAGTAAATATTTAGGGCTTTGCTGTTTACGCAAAAAAGTCTCTGCCAAAACTGCTAACTGTCCTAGCTTAGACAGGAGGCAAAACAGCCGTAGACAATACTTCGATGAATGGGTGTAGCTGGGCTCCAGTGAAATGCCATTTGTGAACGCTGAAATTTGAATTTCACATAATTTTATTGTGTTGTAATTGTTTTTCTTCTTTTAATTTTTTTAGTCGTTAAAACAATGCAAAAACCGTTCTTCCTTGGGAGCCATGTAAAAACAGAGGAAAGGCCAGATTTGCCCCGTGGGCTCTTGTTTGCTGAACGCTGCTTTAGGGAGTGTTGAACTTGACTTGAAATATTGTGATTTTAAACACTGTAGTCAACATGTTGCCTTGTTTGATTTTAGGACAAGAAAACATCCCCTGAAAACTGCCTGGTGGGGAGGTACCTCGGGGAATGCCGGCAATGCCCAGGCCAGGAGCACTCAGGGTGACCTGGCATGTTTTACACGGGGCAGGGCCTTCAACATCATCTGCAAACCTCTGGCTTAAAAGGCCTCCCTGTTCCTGCCTATCCCTTCAGTGAGCCTCCCAGTTAATTCTAGACTCCTCTATTGGTCCCTCATATAAAAGACTTAAGCCAATGGGCTGCAGGATAAAAGTATTTGAAAGATAGAATCTAGGAGGGTGAAAGCTCGCAGGGGTTGGGGCTGGGAGTCCTCATTCACTCTGAGGCCTTGAGAGCCACAGGGAGCTGTGCAGGCGCCTCTCCTGGGCTGAGAGGTGTTCCCATCAGAAGCACCGGCCAGGCCCCCCAACCACAAGTGGAGGTGGGAGCAGGTTTCCAGTGTGATCTGAAAACCCCTGAAAGGCTCAGAAGATCCCAGGTTCCTCCCCCAGGCCACCACTGACACTTCCTCCTTAGAGTTCAGAAGGGCTTTGGTCAGTGTTTCCTAATTGTTCTGGGGAGGAAAGGCCCTTCCAAGGTCAAACTTTGAGTGTCTCTGTGTAACAATACTTATATTTTTAAAATCTTCTGCTGAACAAAATGTAGTGGGCTATATAATGCACTTTTATTATACAGAATAAAATGCATGCACATTTGAAAATATAGTACCAAATATCTCATAGTATCACCTATTCAGTAGTATATAATACTTGGTACCCATATGAATGTGTGACTTCATAGACAGTAATAGTTCCAGAGTCCTCTGGGGTGTGTGCTCCCAGGTTAGGACCACTGGATTGGGTAAGAAAGGTGAGAGGCATGCACAGGGCTAGCCTGCGAGTGAACCCACACCCTTGTCAGCACACAGCAGGGATGCATTGGGAGATGTTTCATGAGATATAGGAGATGCGGATTCTAGGCCAGGGCCATGAAGTAGGCTGGGACTTTGGAAATCTACATAGGGGTTTGGTGCCAATCACAAGCCCAGGAGGGCACAAGGCCTGGGAGTGGGGCTGCAGCCAGGCTCCTGCTGTGTGTTTGGGCTGGGACTGGTTCTCCAAGGATGCTTTTCCACCTTGGATCCATTCCTGTGATCCTCCACCTCAGTGTGGCCTCAGGTCCCAAATCCAAGCCTGTCTCAGGGGGCTCTCTGAGGGCCACTCTGCAGAGGGGGATGGAAATGGAAATAGGACCTAGCAGCCTTGCCCAGGCCTCTCTGGGCTTCCACACAGTACAGAGAGGAGCCCTAAGGAGCATCTGGCTTTGACCTTGTTTCTCTCTCTATCTGACTGACTCCCTGCAGTGACATTTATCAGATGGAGAAGGACATTGCAATGGAGCAAGAGAGGAATGCTCGCTACCGAACCCCCAAAATCTTGGAGCCCACAGCCTTCCAGGAACCCCCACCCAAGGTAAGCCAAGCCATAGCTTCGTAGGTCCTGTGAGTCAAAGCAGACCAAGGTCCCTGTCTGATCCATGCCCCTCTTACTGCGCAGGCAGGATACCCCCTGCAGCCCTCTCTCAGTCCTTCACCCAGAGTCCACCAACACTGTCAGTGTGTTACATCAGTGCCCTGGCAGGTGGACTTTGAGGCAGCAGCCACCTTGTGGGAGAGTTGGGTCAGGAGTCATCCCTCAAAAGTGTCCCCTGAGAGGCTGGGCTTCTATTCTAGGAGTTTCTTAGGAACAAATGAGATCCCCCTGAGGACGCATAAATGTGGAATGTTCTGGATCTTTTAGGTCCAGTACCCCGCATCTGTGCCCCACATGGCCACCCATTGCCATTAGGTGGGTGGGTTTGAGAGGCCATGTCTATCTTAGTCAACTGGAGTTGCTGCAACAAGAGACCACAGACTGGGTGGCTTAAACAATAGATGTTTATCTCTCACAGTTCTGGAGGCTGGGAAGTCCAAGATCAAGGTGCTGGTGTCTGGTGAGGGCTCTCTGTCTGGCTTGCAGACATCCACATTGTCACTATGTTTTCACCTGGCAGACACAGAGTAGTCCTTCTCTTCTTATAAGGGCACTAATCCCATCATAGGCTCCATTTTCATAACCTTATTTAACCCTAATTACCTCCCAAAGCCTGCACCTCCTAAATACCATCACATTGGGAGTTCAGGCTTCAATGTGCAAATTGAAAGCGGGGGACAAATATTCAGCCCATAACAATGCCTGATTCTGTCTAAGGCCTTTTCTCATTTGTCCTTCTTGCCTGGCATGTCCCACCCTTCCCCTCGGGCCTGGCTCAGTGTTCATCTCCTCCATGCAGCTTCCGTGAGTGCCCAAGCCCCTGGTGAGCTCCCACCTCTGCATGTCTGTGGCTCTGGAGCTCTGACTTGCTGGGTACTCCCATGTATAGGGAGGCCACACGTGCACCGATCATTAACCCTCCAATTAGCTGTAGCCCCAGGAGGGCGCAAGGCGGCCTCTTTGTACCTTCCACCACTCAGCAGGTAATTGGTGCTCAATAAATGGATGTAGGCCAGATGCAGTGGCTCATACCTGTAATCCCAGCACTTTAGGAGGCTGAGGCTGGTGGATCACCTGAGGTCAGGAGATCAAGACCAGCCTGGCCAAGATGGTGAAACCCCATCTCTACTAAAAATACAAAAATTAGCTGTGTGTGGTGGTGGGTGCCTGTAATCCCAGCTACTTGGGAGACTGGGGCAGAGAATTGCTTGAACCTGGGAGACGAAGGTTGCAGTAAGCCAAGATCGCGCTGCTGCACTCCAGCCTGGGCGACAGAGCGAGACTCCCTCTCAAAAAAAAAGTGGATGCAAAATGAGTTTCTTGACAGCTTTGTTCCTCAACTTTCCTTCCTTTCGAATGAGCCTGAGGTGTCTTCAACCTGATCTTCCCCTTGGTGAGTTGTGTTCACTCAAGGAGAGGGACAGAGACTGACCCGTCTGTGTTCTCTCTCTAGCCCAGCCGGCCTAAATACAGACCCCCCTCCACAAACCAACCTCCTGGCTCCGAAGCTACAGTTCCAGGTAAAGATAGAACGAGACAGTGGGACGTATGGGTCTACCTCTCATCCAGGTCCTTCCTGAAACTCCATTCCCGTGCCTTAGAGGAGCAGCAGTCACCCATTTGGGTGATGGAGATGGCCTAGATTGCCTCTTCTTTGGTACCCAGAACAGAATGTAGACTCAGATCATAGGAACTAAAATGCAGTTCTCCCAGGCTGTGCTCAGCTAAGACCTGCCTTAAGCCTCTGTCTACAGTGTCTGCTGCTCTGTGTGCCTGCCTGCTGCTCTCTCGCCCATCCAAGGCCTCCCTGACCTCCTTCCCAGAAGTAATCCCAGGGAACGTTCCCCCAGCAAATGGAGTAACTCCATGGGGCTCCCCAAAGAGGCCCCATCCAGACCGTGGGTGGCCACTGAAGAGACAGCAGGGTTTTATCTGTGCTTTGTCCCAGCTCCATTATCCTCAACCATGACTCTTGCCCAGGCTGTGGGTTGCTAAGAGTCCTTGTCTCTTGCCCAGTTCTGTGTGTCTCTTGCCTCTAGGAGAAAGGGAGTCTAGTCTCCTCCTGTGTCTTCTCTTGCATCTCCCAGTTCAGAGTCACTGCTCAAAAATTGAGCCCCTCAGCCACTCGAAATAATGTCCATTTATTTGGTGCCCTTTATAGAAAGGTGGCATCCCATGGTCCTATATTTGTTCTCAAGGAAATGCCTGAGTGCCAAAACAAGACCATCCAAGGACTAATAGATAAATCCTCTCCATGTGAAGAGAAAGCCTGATTCAGAAGGTGAAAGCATTGTCCTTAAAGAAATAGGCCGGGCGCCGTGGCTCACACCTGTAATCCCAACATTTTGGGAGGCCAAGGCAGGTGGATCATGAGATCAGGAGTTCAAGACCAGCCTGGCCAATATGGTAAAACCGTGTCTCTGCTAAAAATATAAAAATTAGCTGGGTTTGGTGGTGCGTGCCTATAGTCCCAGTTGCTTGGGAGGCTGAGGCAGGAGAATTGCTTGAACTCGGGAGGCAGAGGTTGCAGTGAGCCAGGATCATGCCACTGCACTCCAGCCTGGGCGACAGAGCAAGTCTCCGTCTCAAAAAAAAAAAAGAGGGAGAGAAAGAAATATACCCTTATGTGATATTTAAAACAGGGGATTAGGTGTGGTGGCACACACCTGTAGTCCCAGCTACTAAGGAGGGTGAGATGGGAGGACTGATTGAGCTCAGGAATTTGAGACCAGCCTGGGCAATATACTGAGACCCCCATCTCTAAAAACAAAGAGTAATAAAATAAAATTGTGATAACATTATTTTTTAATTTAAGAAAAAATTTCAAGGCAGGCACGGTGGCATGCATCTATAGTCCCAGTTACATGAGAGGCTGAGGTAGGAGGATTGCTTGAGGCCAAGAGTTTAAGGCTACCATGAGCTATGATCATACCACTGCAACCCAGCCTGGGCAATAGAGCAAGAACCTATCTCAGTTTTTAAAAAATAATTCATACATATTTCTCTAAATCTCTGGGTTTACCACATCAGTCAGTTTGTAATGCAACTGAAACATAACTGTTTTCTAAAGAGTCCTGAGGGAGGAGCCCTGGTCTCAGTGGGTCAGTAACCAGCGTGGACCCCACTGTGTTCAGAGCGTCGTGGTGGGGGATGTTGGATGAATGAGAGGCCGCTCTGCTCCACCATCTCTCTCGGAGCAATGGAAGGCCCATGTTGTCCTTTATTAACTCCTGGAGAGCAAGCCCCATCCCCCATGGTGCCCGTGCTTGGTTTCTTTGTGCTCATGTTTGTAGCAGCTAATTGTCCACCTTCTTGCTTTGTCCAGTGCCTTGTGCTTCTTTGCTTTTCCTGAATAGGTCCCCGAGGGTCTGTGTGCCAGCTCTCCTACGCTCACCAGCCCTATGGAGTATCCGTCTCCCGTTAACTCACTGCACACCCCACCTCTCCACCGGCACAATGTCTTCAAACGCCACAGCATGCGGGTAAGAGGGCTCTGCATGCTGGTCCCTGCCCAGACTGAAGAGGCTGCTGGAGGGAGGTGGCCGGGGACACTGGGAACCACACATCCTCAGCTCAAGAGGGCCTTCGGTGCTCCCATGCACCAGTCAGGCCACCAAGGGGGTACTCTGTGACTTCCTTCCCTTTGCAAACACATCAGAGGCTGGGGGCCAAGCCAGGCCCTGCTCTGGAGGGCACTAGGTGGACCTAACCTGCCCTTGACCATGCTGGTGCTATAGCTAGAGAGGTACAAATCTCTCCCCTCTCCTGAGCCGCAGGGGTACGGGGATCTGCGGCAGCATGAAGGCTCCTAGGCAGAGTGTGGCACAGCTTAGTGGTGCTGGAGTGTAAAGGATCCTTCCTACCTGACGGCTTTTGGTGCAAAATCTCTAAGAAAGGATTTCCTCATGGCTGCTTCCCCTTCTGCTTCTGTTCAGGCTGCTGCTGGGTGAAGAGTTTAGGGCTAGCAGGAATACAGGCTCATTAACTGGCTAGAGCAGGGGCCTAAGCCACCTCCCCTCATCAGCTGTTTGTCACTGGGCATTGTTAACTGTGGGTGAAGCCCCGAGTGCTTCATGGCTGGCTTCTCGATTGTCAGCTCTTATGTGAAAAAGACGCTTTTGCTCATAACCAGATGCCCACTGGTCACCAACCACCTTCTTCCATACAAATGGTCCCTAGTGGTCAGTTGCCATGAACTTGATCTATTTTATTAAGCCAACTAAAATGGACTAAAACCCTTATTTTAGCTCTAACTCTGCATACGTGCATAGTATTTCAGGCTCACTGAACGTAACAAGATTTTTTTGAAAAGAATTAGATGTTTATCATGATATATTTGGAAGATGTAGGCAAGTATGTTGATATTACTTTCATGCCATTTTTCTTATGTTAGTAGAATTTTGAAATGAGCATGATAACTTAGAATTCCAGGCAGTAAGATGAAGATTTATTGTGAAATAAAATTTCCTCTGACCTACCTCATTTTTCTCTTTTATATTAATTTAGCCAATTTCTGTCTTTGCACAGGCTTAACAATAAGAAAACTACATTTTTAAGCATGTGCCATAATTTAGTCTGTGCTCAGTTCCCCACCCTCCTGTCTTTGACTGTCTGTTCATGATTGATTGTTTCAGTGAGTTTTGCTTTAAATTGTGTTATTCTAGAAAGATGCCGTTTTGCACATTTGAGGGGTAACTTGCCTTTGTCCGATTCCTGCCTCTCCACAAGGACCTTGTTCAGTTCCATAAAGAGATTGTGCAGTAGGAAAAAAGACCTTTTGTGTCAGGGCTTTGAAGTAATTGCCATAAGGAAAATCTGCCTAAAAGAACATAATGAGCATGTCTTTAAATAAACAAACCCCAAAAGGTTAAAAATATAAGCTCCATTTTATGACACAGATCAGAAACACTGAGAAAGTCTTTTTCAGGTAGAATGCTGAGAAGGTATAATAGGCTCTTCACAAAGCATTTGGAAGCATTTAACAGAAATTCAGAGGTGGTTTTCCCAGAAAGACCGTTTTTCTACTGAGTGGCTCTATAGCTTGACTCATCAGGGAGTCTGTGGGATGCCATACCAGCATTGGGATGGCAGCAATCTCTCTCTTGAAGACCTCACAATTGAGCTTTAAAAATAATATAATTCAAGGCTGGACGTGTGGCTCGCGCCTGTATTCCCAGCATTTTGGGAGGCCGAGGCAGGTGGATCACTTGATGTGAGGAGTTTGAGATCAGCCTGGCCATCATGGTGAAACCCAGTCTCTACTAAAATACAAAAAATAGCCAGGCACGGTGGCATGCACCTGTAATCCCAGTTACTTGGAAGGCTAAGGCAGGAGAATGCTTGAACCTGGGAGGCAGAGGTTGTAGTGAGCCAAGATCGTGCCACTGTACTCCAGCCTGGGCAACAGAGCAAAACTCTGTCTCAAAAAATAAAATAAAAATAATACAATTCAATAAACACTACGAGTTGCTCTGATCACTCGACACTGTCCTCGGTGCTGAAGTGGGGAGGCTCTGCCTTCAGAGCTTACAGTTGACCGTAAGGAGCAGACTGGGTACACACTTGCCTGTAATGCAAGCCAGAAGGTCATGGATACCACACAGTGGGAGTCCAGAGAAGGGGATAACCCTTTCCAGCTTCTGTTTAAAAGCTGGGCCTTGAAAAATGGGAAAGGTGTGGACAGGAGGAAACTGAGATTCAGGGAATGGAAGAGGCAGAGGCTTTGGTAGAAGCCAAGACTGAGTGTTGGGAAACCACAGGACAAGTGCAAGAACTGTTAGGCTAGAACAGGAAGAGAACTTGTGGAGGTGGAAATAAGGCCAACAGCTGGGTCATAGCCAAATTATGGAAGGTGCTACAACTTACGAGAGTTACTTTAAAACACCACGAGTACCCGATTCCTTTTAAGCATAGAATATAATTAGCAGTGTAAGTGTCCATTACCTAATAATATTGGAGGTGCATTTCAGCAATACCAACCCCAAATAGATTCCATTTTTTAAGTGCTCATTTTCTCCTTGAGTTTTATTATAAAATTGGAAGGCTTCAGAATAAGTCTCCTAATCTGAGTTTGTTAAAATACATGGTACGATCAGGCCTGGGGCATGCTAGGTGTTTTAGTGATGGGATCTTCTCTCAACACTTACAAACTTAAAAATACTTATAAATACTTGTAGAATTTTCTTGACTCTAGTAACTCATCCACTGGTCCTTACCATACTCTTCCTCAACCCAAAAGTTTTTCTCACATCCAGAAATCCCTAACTATATTTAGAACTTTTGACACTTAGTTCTTGTTTGTCACTATTTGTCAACAGCCTGGGGCAACCATGACATTATGTCTTCAGGTGTTGACATTTAACTGGGGATTTTCATACCCTTAAAATGTCCTGATTTTGAAGTATCATCTTCTGATAAATAAAACCTATTTTATTTTTATCAGTCCCATGATTATAAAATACTCTTACATGCTAGACTTTGTTTTCCTAAAATAAGGTCTAGCTCAGTGGTTCTCAGCTAAGTTATTTTCCCTCTGAGAGGACATTTGACCATGTCTGGAGGCATTTTCGTTACCACTGGGGATGCGCTATAGGCATGTATTATGGGGAAGCATACTGCCACGTATGGTAAATCGCCCTGGAAATAAAGACTTACCTGGCTCCAAATGTCAGTAGTCCTGGGGTTGAGGAGCCCTGGTCTAACTACTGTCTACTTAACCCCAAGAGAATAAGAGCATCGTATATTTTAATACCACTGTCCTCTCAGCAACCAGCCCTGCCACATAGTGCTTTTAATAAACAATTGTTGAACAGATTCATGAATAAAGACTATTTCAGCAAGAAACCTAATTTGTGGGGAAACATATGATTGGAAATTGAGGTCAGTAATTGAAGCTCACTGTGCACTAAGAAAAACATCCCAATATAACCATTTTTAAACCATATTGTAATATTTAAGTGTGTTTTGTAGGGCTTAGTGAGGAAATTCTTTTAAGTGGCTTGGTAGGGATTACTGATTGCTAAAAGTAGATAGAGATCATTGTTAGCATCTTCTGCAAGTGACTTGTATGCAAATGGCCCCTTCAAAGGCAAGGAACTGAGGGACTTGCTCATTTAGATGTCACAGAAGGATCCTGCCCCAACAAAGGCAACTCCTGGGCTTTGTGCAGTCAAGAGGATGCCAATAATACTCCTCTTCCCTCTGTCCAGGAGGCCAGGGTTACCATGTGCAGTAGAAGAGCAAAATAGTTTAGAGGCACTGAGCAGATAATTATACAAATAAACTGTGGGGGAAGATTGAAGGAAAATAGGAGGACATGCAATGCTTTCTGTTTAGGAACTAGCAGCTAAAACTATGAATGGGTCCAAAGCCCTAGAGGTAAGTTACAGCAAGAGTTGGTTTATTACATCTAGGAAGAGGAAGCATTTATCGCATCTCTATAGAGCTATATTTCTTTGAATTTTGTTCTTCTTTTTATCTGTTCATGCATTTCTTCGAATCATTGGTTAAATAACCAAGCTATGATTGCATTTATCTTATCTCTACAGAGCTGTATTTCATGAAATTTTCTTCTTTATCTCTTAGCTCATGCATTCCTCCTAACGTTTTGTTAAATTACCCAAGCTATTATCTTAATAAGAGGATGTCTTAATACAAAGGCATGATTGGTGCGTGCATGCTGCTGCCCCGTCTTTCAGGCTCTGCTCATTCATGGACACGGGTGGGACTGCACACCATGAGGCTGGAGGCAGCACCACTGTCTCTTGAAGCTTCCAGACCTGCTGCCTTGGTGCTTAGGTGGAGATAGATCGAAAGGGCATGATGCTATCCAACGAAGCAAAGCCATCCCCTTGGAAACCCTTCTGATGCTTTTAGTAGATTTTAAAATAGATTTTAATTGACTTTAATAGGTTTTCTTTTTAAAATCTGTTAAATGACAACAACTGTCACAAGCACCGAGATGATAATAGCAGGGCAGTCACTTGATAAAATACCGTGAGTAGATAGTGTGATCATTCGAATACAGTGCATGCTGAGCAATGGGTTCTCGGGTTTGGGATCACATTGCAACACAGGCACATGCTCGGGCTGATACCCAGTAACTGTCTGCACATATGGCTGGGAGTTTAAGAACAAACTTACGAGAAAAATGCAGCTGCTCGGGGCAAGGCTCGTGGCTGCCATGAGGTTCTTCAGAGGACTGTCCCTCCCTGAGTCTGAGAGCAGCGCTCATTGCACCCTCTCCCTTCTCTCTGCCATCCTCCCAGGAGGAGGACTTCATCCGACCCAGCAGCCGAGAAGAGGCGCAACAGCTATGGGAGGCTGAGAAGATCAAGATGCGGCAAATCCTGGACAAGCAGCAGAAGCAGATGGTGGAGGACTACCAGTGGCTCAGGCAGGAGGAGAAGTCCCTGGTGAGCACCCGGGAAGGATGTCCATGCCCTGCGCCCATCTGTGTCCTCTTCCACCTCCCCGGGTGGCTGGGGCAAGGCTCCCCCTGCATTCTTGGTGCTTTCAGCTCCAGAATTCTAAGTCCTTCGCTCTCGTTTCTTCCTCTGCAGGACCCCATGGTTTATATGAATGATAAGTCCCCATTGGTGAGTTGCCAGGAGAGGCCTCTTCCTTTGTGCCAAGGCCTGGGAAGGCCTCATCCACCATAAGACCCCTGCTTGCTCCCGCCCCCGTGCCAAGGCCTGGGAAGGCCCCATCCACCATAAGACCCCTGCTTGCTCCCGCCCCTGTGCCAAGGCTTGGGAAGGCCTCATCCACCATAGGACCCCTGCTTGCTCCTGCCCCCTGTGCCAAGGCCTGGGAACGCCTCATCCACCATAAGACCCCTGCTTGCTCCCGCCCCCGTGCCAAGGCCTGGGAAGGCCTCATCCACCATAGGACCCCTGCTTGCTCCCCGCCCCCCATGCCAAGACCTGGGAAGGCCTCATCCACCATAGGACCCCTGCTTGCTCCCGCCCCCATGCCAAGGCCTGGGAAGGCCTCATCCACCATAAGACCCCTGCTTGCTCCCGCCCCCGTGCCCAGGCTTGGGAAGGCTACATCCACCATAAGACCCCTGCTTGCTCCCCGCCCCCGTGCCAAGGCCTGGGAAGGCCTCATCCACCATAGGACCCCTGCTTGCTCCTGCCCCCGTGCCAAGGCCTGGGAAGGCCTCATCCACCATAGGACCCCTGCTTGCTCCCCCACCCCTGGGCCTGCCCAGCTCCTCCTTTGTGGCTTTCCGTGTTGGGCGGGTGTCTTTTCCTTTTCTGCCAACCTCTACATGGCCCTTTTCCTCAACTCTGCTGTAATGGAGCCCTTAGCACTGGCTGGGGCCCTCCACAGGGTCCCTCAGCCTCCCAGAAAGGTCACGTTGGGTTAGGAGCTGCTCCTAGAAGCACCCCTGACCCCATGACTGTAATAATCTCTAAACACACAGCGAAGGGCTAGGGAATGGGTAACAGGGGGAGGGGGTTGTCTCCAGAGCTGCATGAGTGACATCGATGTTCTTTCCTCATTCCTCCAGACTCCAGAGAAGGAAGTCGGCTACAGTGAGTGTTCCTGCCCTTCTTTGGGGGGGTTTCCACTTGGCACCTTGTGCAGAGCCACCGCCCTTGCCCACCACCCCAGGGCAGGGAGCAGCAGAGTCTGTCTGCGTTCCCTGCATCATGAGCCGTGATTTAATTCAGAGCCTGTGGGGGTGGGCCAACTGCCCCTCTGATCCCTCCACCCCATCCCCTCTCCCTGCCTGGCGCCCTGCCTCCTTTCTCTCAGCAACCACATCTTCAGGCCCCTCCTCAGGTCATCCCCCCTCCTGCATTTGTTCGGAGTAGTTGGGAATTCTATCTTCCTTTCGATTTCCTGCTCTGTCGGAGGCTCCTGTGGGGGAAGTTAGACAGTGCTACCTGCCTCTCAGCTCAGACTCATCTTCTGTAGGCCTGAGGACAGAGAAGAAAAGTGGGAGGGGCAGCTGAGCTCACAGGCTCTCTCTGGAATCCCCTGTTGAAGGCAGGGAGGGAACAGCCAGCAGTGAGCCTGGGGCCTGGAGGGGCAGTGCTGAGGAGGAGGAGGATGACAGCAGTCACAGAGAACTGGACACAAGTCAGACACAACCTGGGACCATTTATTATCCTCTGGGGCACAGGGTGGTTAAGTAACTTGTCCAAAATCACACAGCTAATAATTAGCAATGCTCACATTTGAACCCAAACCTTCTGACTTGAGGATCTCTTCTGAGCTTACCCTCTTATCTTACAAAAATTCAGGCCATGGGAGGGTGAGCTGCCTGGGGTGGTGACAGAGCTCTCTGGTAGCAGAGATGAGAATAGAAGTCCAGGTGTGATGGTTCACACCTGTAATCCCAGCACTTTGGAAGGTCAGGAGTTCGAGACCAGCCTGGCCAACATGGTGAAACCCCCGTCTCTACTAAAAATAAAAAAATTAGCTGGTTGTAGTGGCAGGCATCTATAATCCCAGCTACTCAGGAGGCTGAGACAGGAGAATCTCTTGAACCTGGGAGGTGGAGGTTGCAATGAGCTGAGATCGCACCACTGCACTCCAGCCCAGAGTGAGACTCTGTCTCAAAAAAAAAAAAAAAGACAACAGTGCTGTCCCTGACTATTGCAAAACCAGGGAGACTGCCCACTTCCTGGAATTAGGGTTAATTTCCCTGAAGTCTCCTGGTGGTAAAGGGGGAGGGGCCCATTTGATGTCAGCAGGTACAAAGGGAAGGGTTGGAGTGCTGAGAACTGCCCCCCACTCACTGTTCTTTTCATTGCAGTGGAGTTCACGGGGCCCCCGCAGAAGCCCCCAAGGCTGGGCGCACAGGTACGTGTTGACTCTGCTGAAACTGATGACAACTGAGAGAGAGTTGAACAAGGCTGAAGAGCACGGAGTATGAAAGCTTCAGTCTCAGACAGAATCCAGTTCAGAGTCCTCATTACACAGATGAGCCCCAGAGATGGGGGTGCCTTGCCTCAGACCACACAGCTAATTCATGAAAAAGCAAGAGGAAGAACCCTCCCCACCTCCATACCCCTCCCAGAGCTCCCTGGTCCAGCCCCAGGGAAAGGGGTGTGGCTCCCTCCCTCTTCTGAGCCTCCCCCTTGGTTTCCAGCACCCATTGTCTTTACAGCTGTCTGGGATGGTGCTGGCTTGCTTTCCTCTGGAACAGTGATTCTCAACCTTGGCTGTCCATTAAAATCGCCCTAGGAGCTTTGAAACTCTCTGTACAGGCCAGATGCAGTGGCTCACACCTGTAATCCCAGCACTCTGGGAGGCCATGGCAGGAGGATCGCTTGAGCCCAGGAATTCAAGATCAGCCTGGACAATATCACAAGAACCTGTGTTTACTAAAAATTAAAAATAAAGTAGCTAGACTTGATGGCATGCCTGATACTCAGGAGACTGAGACAGGAGGATTGCTTGGCCCAGGAGGTCAAGGCAGCATAAGCTATGACCGTGCCATTGCACTCCAGCCTGGGCAACAGAGTGAGACCCTGTCTCTTGAAAAAGCCTGCCTCACCCCATGTCCCAGTGGTGGTTCTATTGGTCTGTTGCGAGACCACCACTAGTATTTTGTTAAGGCTCCCTGGCTGGAAACTGCCCCCGATGTGGACAGGGTTGATCTACCCAGGTCAGGGCACTATCATTCTAGAGAACAGTCCTTTCAAATCGAGCTGGTGGTGGAGTTGGCCCCAGTAGTGCCTCCCCCAGGACAGAATCGTGCTATGCCCTGGCCCTCCCCTACTTACCAGCCACCTGCTTCTCCTTAGTCCATCCAGCCCACAGCTAACCTGGACCGGACCGACGACCTGGTGTACCTCAATGTCATGGCGCTGGTGCGGGCTGTGCTGGACCTCAAGAATGAGCTCTGTCAGCTGCCCCCCCGAGGGCTATGTGGTGGTGGTGAAGGTGAGAGCAGAGCCATGTTGGGGAGGTGGAGGCAGCTCAACTCCACCCTGGAAGGAAGGAGGACTGTGCTTCCTTTTGGCTGTCTGGGAAGATCCTCCTAGAGCAAGCTGGGCTGGGGAATTGAGTCCCAGGCCACTCGGGGGCAAGCATCACCTCAGGAGAGCTCTCTCCAATAGCCAGGAGTGGTGGCCATCCTGCCCCTTTCTCTCCCCCAGAACGTGGGGCTGACCCTGCGGAAGCTGATCGGGAGTGTGGACGATCTCCTGCCCTCCTTGCCGTCATCTTCACGGACAGAGGTGAGCATCCCATCCCAGATGGCGCCATAGGCTGTTGCTTTGCTCCTGCACTCCCACCTGTCCCTACTTATGCTTCCATCAGAGGCTCATGAGGGCTGCCTGGACAAACTTCATGTCTGTCCACTGAGTCACTAGCCAGTGGATTCTATGCAGCTCATCCCATCAGCTACCACCAGAGGGCTCAGAGGGCACCCAGGAACCGGCCAGGTGCTAGGGAGAATTTTCTAATTCAGGTCTCAGATAATGGCAGTGAATTCTTACTGAGGTTATGGAAAAGGGACACACCTTCTTTTCCCCCCCCCCTCCTATTACTCTTATTCTGGTCACTGTGTGTTTGAAGATTAATGTGGATGTGTCATAGAAATAGTATTTAAGGTTTCTTTAATTATTTAATCTGATTAATGAAAAACAATCACTGAAAATCAAAACAAGAGTCTTGGTGCTCCACCTTGAGATTGTGGCTGCAGTGGGGGAGAGTCAGGGCCCCCAAATATGTCCACATCCTAAACCCTGGCACTGGGAAACATGTCACCTTCCATGGCAAAAGGGACTTTGCAGATATGATAAAGTTAAGGACCTTGAGATGGGGAGATTGTGCTCCGTTATTGGAGTGGGTCCCGTGTTGTCACAGGGATCCCGGGATAGGGGTCCTGGTCTTACAGGGATCTGTATGACAACACTGGCAGGTGTGGCGGCTCACGTCTATCATGCCAACACTTTGGGAGGCCAAGGCAGTTGAATTGCTTGAGCTCAGGAGTTTGAGACCAGCCTGGTCAACGTGGCAAAACCATACAAAAATTAGCTGGGCATGGTAGTTTGTGCCTATAGTTCTAGCTGCTGAGGAGGCTGAGGTGGGAGGATTGACTGAGCCTGGGAGGTAGAGCTGTGGGGAGCTGTGGTCACACCACTGCACTTGGCAACAGAAAGAGACCCTATCTCAAAATAATAAATAAATAAGTAGGAGGTAGTGTGTGACAAGAGACACAAGGTCGGAGTGACAGATGTGACAGCTGGAAGGAGGCCTGAGGCCAAGGAAGGTGGCAGCCTCTCAGAGCTGGAGAAGGCAAAGAACAGGTTCTCCCCTGGAGCCTCCAGGGAGAAACCAGCCCGTGGCCGCCTTGATTTCAGCCCAGTGGGGACCATTTGAGACTTCTGCCCTTCAGAACTTTAAGACAATAAATCTGTCTTGTTTTACGCCACTACACTTCTGGTAATTTGTTACCAAAACCATAGGCACATGATACAGTGCTACAGATGTTTGTTGGTTGTCCATCTGGAGCCCTTTGGTCTCCTGCCTCCCAGTGGCCAGCCCTATGGCACAGATGACGACCACATCGCCGCTACCCTCACTGTCCGTGGCTGCCCAAGGCTGGAGAAGGCAGGAGAGTTTGGACCATTTCCTGGCCTCTCTCTTGGGGACAGTGACAACACATACAGGAGCCCTACGCAGAGCTGCCTTGTTTCATGTGAGAGCTCCTTACCCTTGGGATGCCAATTCATTCATTGATTCATCCATCTACTTCATTTGTAAATACCTCTTGAGTACCAGCTATGAACAGGCACACCTCACCTTATTGTACTTTGCTTTAATTACACTTCCCAGATACCTCATTTTTTACAAATTGAACATTTGTGGTAACCTTACATTGAGAAAGCCTATTGGTGCCATTTTTCCAATAGGACCTGCTCCCTTTGTGTCTCTGTCACATTTTGGTAATTCTCACAATATTCCAAACTTTTTCATATTTCTGTTTTGGTGATTGGTGATCAATGATCAGCAGTGTTAGTATTGTTTTGTGTTAATACTAACTCACTGTTAGTATTTTTTGAGGGGCCATAAACTGTGCCCACATGAGACTTAGCATGAATGTTGTGTGCGTTCTGACTGCCCCTACAACCAGCCATTCCCCCATCCTCTCCTTGGGCCTCCCTTTTCCCTGGCCCACAACAATATTGAAATTAGGCCAGTTAATAACCCTACAGTGGTCTCTGAGTGTTTAAGTAAAAGGAAGAGTTGCCCGCCTCTCACTTTAAATCAAAAGCTAGAAATAATTAAGCTGAGTGAGGAAGGCATGTTGAAAACCAAGATAGGCCAACTGTCAGCCTCTTCTGCCAGTGAGCCACATTGTGAATGCAAAGAAAAAGTTCTTTAAGGAAATGAAGAGTTACTCCAGTGAACACATGAATGATAACGTGAAGCAGCCTTACTGCTGATACGGAGAAAGTTTGAGTGCCCTGGGTAGAAGATCAAGCCAGCCACAATATTCCTTTATGCCAAAGCCTAATCCAGAGCAAGGCCTTCAGTTCTATGAAGCCTGAGAGGTTCAGGAAGCTGCAGAAGAAAAGCTGGAAGCTAGCAGAGGCTGGTTCATAAGGTTTAAGGAGGGAAGCCACCTCTGATAATGAAAGGGCAAGGTGAAGCAGCAACTGCTGATGGAGAAGCTGCAGCAGGTTCTCCAGAAGACCTGGCTCAGATCACTGATGAAGGTGGCTCCACTAAGCCACAGATTTTCAATGTAGATGAACGGCTTTCTGTTGGAAGCAGATGCCGTCTAGGACTTTCATAGCTAGAGGAGATGTCCATGCCTGGCTTCAAAACTTCAAACGACAGACTGACTCTTTTCCTAGGGGCTAAAGCAACTGGTTGAAGCCATGCCTATTGGGCATTCTGACAACCTTAGGGCTCCTAAGAATTAAGCTAAATCTCCCGGGTGCAGTGGCTCACGCCTGTAATCCCAGCACTTTGGGAGCTAAGGTGGGCAGATCACCCGAGGTCGGGAGTTCAAGAGCAGTCTGACCAACATGGAGAAACCCCATCTCTACTAAAAATACAAAATTAGCTAGATGTAGTGGGGCATGCCTGTAATCCCAGCTATTAGGAAGGCTGAGGCATGAGAATTGCTTTAACCTGGGAGGCGGAGGTTGTGGTGAGCCGAGATCACTCCATTGCACTCCAGCCTGGGCAGCAAGAGCAAAACTCCATCTCAAAAAAAAAAAAAAAGGCAAAATCTACTCTGCCTGTGCTCTATAAATGTAACAATGAAGCCCGGATGACCGCACATCTCTTTACAGCATGTTTCACTGAATATCATAAGCCCACTGTTGAGGTCTACTCAGAAAAAAAAAATTTTCAAAATACTACTAACTGACAGTGCGTCTACTCACTCAAGATGTCAGACAGATATAGAAGGAGATGAATGTTTTCACTACATCTATTTTGCAGCCCGTGGATCAAGGAGTAATTTCTACTTTCAATTTCTATTATTTAAGAAATACATTTCTTGCTGGGCGCATGAGCCTGTAATCCTAGCACTTTGGGAGGCCAAGGTGGGTGGATCACCTGAGGTCAGGAGTTCAAGACCAGCCTGGCCAACATGGTGAAACCCCATCTTTAAAAATAAATAAATAAATATATATATATATATATATATATATATATATATATATATATATAAAAGAAATACATTTCTAAGGCTATAGCTGCCATAGATAGTGATTTCTTTTATGGATCTGGGCAAAGTCCATTGAAAACATTTTGGAAGGGATTTACCATTCTAGATAATATTAGGAACATTTGTGATTCATGGGAAGAGGTCAGAATATCATTAACCGTTTGGAAGAAGTTGATTCCAATCCTCGTGGATGATTTTGAGGGGTTCAAGACTTAAGTGGCTGGGCAGGCATGGTGGCTCACACCTGTAATCTCAGCACTTTGGGAGCCCCAGGTGGGAGAATCATCTGAGGTTAGGAGTTTGAGACCAGCCTGGCCAACATGATGAAACCCCATCTCTACTAAAAATACAAAACTTAGCCAGGCGTAGTATCGGGTGCCTGTAATCCCAGCTACTTGGGAGGCTGAGGCAGGAGAATCGTTTGAACCCGGGAGGTGGAGGTTGCAGTGAGCTGAGATCATGCCACTGCACTCCAGCCTGGGTGACAAGAGCAAAACTCTGTCTCAAAAAAAAAAAAAACAGTGGTATGATCAGATTCGCGTTTTAGAAAAGCGTGAGGGGCTGTTGTCATGAAGGGAGGGTCAGGCTAGGCTTACACAGGCTGGGCCGGGGGTGGGATGTCTGTGGTGTCAGTCCTTGTACACTTGGCTCCACCCTGCATGGGCGTTGCACTCAGCGCACTCCTAGATCTGATTCGCTTCCAGGGGACTTCCGACTGCCTTGGCCAGCATGCAGGTGGGTACCTCTGTGCCTTCCCCATCCTCCAGGCATAGACTTTGCAGCCCCCTCAGCCTCTCCTGTGTGATCTTCCTACAGATCGAGGGCACCCAGAAACTGCTCAACAAAGACCTGGCAGAGCTCATCAACAAGATGCGGCTGGCACAGCAGAACGCCGTGACCTCCCTGAGTGAGGAGTGCAAGAGGCAGATGCTGACAGCCTCACACACCCTGGCCGTGGATGCCAAGAACCTGCTCGATGCCGTCGACCAGGCCAAGGTTCTGGCCAATCTGGCCCACCCCCCTGCAGAGTGACGGATGGTGGGAGCCATCTGCCTGCGTCTTCCGCTCCTGCCTGCCATGTACCTCCCCCTGCCTTGCTGTTGGTCATGTGGGTCTTCCAGGGGGAAGACCAAGGGGAGTCACTTTCCCTTGCCACTTTGCACGACCCCCTCTCCCTACCCCCTACCCCAGGCTGTACTGCTCAGGCTGCAGCTGGACAGAGGGGACTCTGGGCTATGGACACAGGGTGAGGGTGACAAAGATGCCCTCGGAGGGGGCACTGCTGCTGCCTGGCCACTCCTTCCTACCCCACCCAGTCTATGCAGGGGGTTCTTGGGAGCGGGAGGGTCATGTGGTGCCCCTAGCTTTATGTATGGACATGGCAGGTCAATTTGGGAACCAAGCTATTCCTTTCCCTTCCTCTCGGCCCTCAGATGTCACCTGATGCACAGAGAAGCTGGGGAAGAGCTTTGTTTTGGGGGTCAGGCAGCCAGTGAGATGAGGGATGGGCCTGATGTTCTTGTACAGTGTATATTGGAATTTATTTAATGTGAGTTTGGTCTGGACTGACAGCATGTGCCCTCCTGAGAGAGTACCTGGGACATAGTCCAGGAACAAGCTAATTGGGAGTTCGGGCACAGGACGCTGTGTTGTCAAACCAAGCATCAGGGGGGAAGGAGCAGAGATGGCGCCAGGACAGGACCTTGGGCCAAATCCACTCTCTTCCTGCCCCTTTCTCTTTATCCCTTTACTCTCCCTTTCCTCTCCCTTTCTTTCCCTTCTCCCTCTTTTCTTACTCCTCTTTTTCTCCCTCCCACCCCTGTTATCATCTGCACCCTTCTTTTCTCGCGTGTTTGCATAAACGTTCTTTAACTTCTTTCTATTTGACTTGTGGTTGAATTAAAATTGTCCCATTTGCTTTGCGGTTGGTTTTGTTTGTTTGACCTGCCCATTAGGGGAGAATGGGGACTGTGAGCCAAGCTCTGAAAGAAACTGATGGTGTTCATGCTGGTTGGAGATCAAAGCTGTCCAGCGCTGGGCATCGGCCGAGGAGGGGGGCAAAAGGTGATACCCGGCAGTGGGTCAGGGGTGTGCTCTGGCCCCTTTGCCCTTGCAGAGGCAGTAGGGGGCAACTTTCCAGGGACCCAGGACAGTACCCTCTATGGCTAGATGAGGAACGCCATGTAATTTCTCCCCCCAAACCACCCGGGGTGCTGGAGGTCCTTGGGTGACACTGGCAATATTGAGGTGTGGCTGGCAAGGAGGGTGCCACACAGCTGAGTGAGCGGTAGATGCAGCTTTATTTACTCTCTTTATCACATGCAAGATGGACGGAAGATGTGGATAACAGGAGCAAACATCACTGTCCCAGGACAACGGGTCTGGGAGCCTGGACCTGAGAGCTCTGAGGCCTCTGAAGAACAAGTGGGAGGAGAAGGGGAGGCTGGGGGCTGCGTGCACAGAAGTAGACAGGAGCCAGAGACCAGATGAGCCATGAGCAGGGAGTTGTGGGAGAGAAGCGAGGTGTGGTGGGGCCTGGGCCAGGGTGTTACAGGCAGGCAGGTGTTCCCTGGGAGTGTCAGGGAGAGACACTTTGGGGTTTGGAGGAGGGGACCCCTAGGACCAGAAAAACTGGAAGCTCCTCTGCTCGGCTTCCTGCCTAGAGCCTCCACGCCGTCCCGAGAACCCAGTGGCCATATCTGTTAGCTGCCAAGGTCCCACTCTCCGGTCTGGACAGAGCTGGGGGAGAGGTCTAGTGCCCAATCCCAGGAGCAACCATTCGGCCTGGGCTCCCGGGGCGCAGACTCGGGCTTTGGGGTGGTGCTTTCCAAGGTAAACAGGCTGCTCTGAAGGGTTCAGGGCGGGTCAACACACCTCGGGGCTCTGGGAGAGATGGGGCAGGCTGGGAAGGGACGGGACCACAGCTTTTGCCATCTACACAGCAGGCTTGGGGCCCAAACAAGCCAGCTTGCTCTCCCAAACCACACAGAGCAAATGCCTTGAGCGCAGTACTCACCCTGCGCTGTGCTAGGTGCTGGAGGTGGGAAAAGTAACAGGCAGAGGCCCTGCCCTTGAGAAGTTTAGAATCAAAGGAGCTAAAGGCAAAGATCTTCAGCTCCCAAGTGAGGCCTCCTCCCGATGGAGCCAGGCACAGGGAACAGGGTTCCTGGGGAGTGGGGGACAGGAGGAGGGGTGGAGAGAGGGAGGACAGGCCAAACAAGATGAGTCTGAGTTGGATCAGGAGCGGCTCAGGATGGTCTTTCTTGTTTGCCCGCTGCACGTGTAGCGACATATGGAGCCCCCGCAGGCCGTGGCTTTCAACTGTGCCAGACCTCCTGGGGGCTGGCTGGTGCACAGCCACTTTGCAGCAAGGAAAGGAGGGGGAGTGACGTCAAGGAGAAGCCTGGGGACTCCAAGGTGCTTCCAGGTGGATGGAATAGCCCAGTCACCTGTATCCAACCATCCGTCCCTCCCCTGTAGGGAGAATCCACCCCACGCGCAGGCCCTGCCTCCCGCTTCCTCCCCTTCCGGAAGAGCCCGTATCACTCCCCCTGCTGGACTGTCCAGCTCAGAACCCTGCAGACTTGGACAGACTCCGAACTTCATTCCCAGCCTGGCTTAGAGACCCCACCTGGCTCTCCAAGCTCCCACTTCACCTGGCTGTTCTGGCACTTCGGGCTCATTCCCATATCCAAACATCGTTGAGAGCCCTTCCACCCCAAGGAAGCCTCCCCCTCTGCCCCACGGCCCCTCCTTTGAGGTCTGCCTTCCCTTCCTCATCACCCTGGCCCCAGCGTCCCCCGGGTTGACTATTCTGTCAGTTAGGGTCTGCACCGCTCTTCCAGGAGAATCTGACTCTGCCCCCACTTGGTCACCACCATCTTGTGACCTTCTGCAGAGCTTCCCTAGCTCCTCAGCATCCAAAACAGGGCTTTTCGTCCAGCAGGCTCTCAGCCCTGGTACGATCCTGTTACGCTGGATGGAAGCCCGCGATGCCGGGGCCAGGGTCAGGACTCCACGGAGAGGCTCCTGCTGACCCCAAAGGGGACACTAGAGGCAACTGCAGCAGAGAGGGTGAAAAGATGGTCAGCGGGGGTGCCCTGGGAGCCAACTCAAGGGAGGTGCGGTCAGATCATTCCAGCTAGGAACGGAGGCAGGAAGAGGCCAATGGTCCCCAGGAAACAGATGATGATAAACAGCCAGAGGAAGATCCTGTCGATGACCATGGCGACGTACTTCCAGTCCTCCTTCACCTATGAGGAAGACAGCGCACAGTGACAGGGGCCAGGCCTGGAAAGCGGACGCAGCCCCCCAATGCACAGCCCCTGCACGGACGGACAATGGGGACAGCAGCAACTGCCCCCACAGAGACCCAGGGGAGCAAAGGTCAGCGCAGGGAGCCGGGTGACTGGAGGGGAGGGGACGATGGGCGATTTCAAGTCTCCAGCAAGCTCCCCTGGTGATTCCCCCTCGCATCGAAGCCCCTCCCACATGCCCAAACCTGTCAATAGTATGCTCCCTGGCTATAGGTAAAGAAGGCTAGAGGGACGCAAAGGGTGGCAGGACCACCCTGGGGTATGGGCCCTCCTAGGAGCCTGCAGTGGCATCAATGCAACACCAGACTTAGCTGCCCACAGGTTGCCGCCTCACCCACCTGCTGGAGCTGGGGGAGAGGGAAACAGCGAAGGTAGCTGGGACCCCAGGCAGGCTGGGGGTGGGGCAGGGGCTTTGTAGAACTTGGGCTCACAGCCTAGGCGAGGAAGCCTGGATTTCCCACTGCTCCTGGATTACATCGTGATTAATTTTCTGATCTATTCATCAAGGCCACCCAGTAATAATCTCCCTGCCTCTCATCCTTCCCCAGGCTGATAAGAATTTTGTGCTAGAGCTGGGGCCTGCTCACATAGCAATGGCAGACGGGGGTTGGGGCAGGGGACAGGGGGCAGGGGAGGGGCCAGTGCCATGGCAGGGGCCAGGGGGCGGAGCCCACCTGGTGCAACCAAGAATCTGCAGGATTTGTGGCTGAAGAGTGAAGTTTGCAAAATGAACAAGGAGGCGGAGGAAGAGACCATCCAAGACAAGACAAAGGCTGCTGCTGCACAGCCAACTTTCAGGGTCTCTCCTGAAACGTTCCCCCCACCTCCCGCCACCTCCAAGGCAACGGTGGGAGCTGGAGGCCTGAGGGAGTCACTGGGTTCAGCATCTGGGGTCCTCCCTCTCCGGCTCTCAGGCTCCCTGTTAGGCTGAGCTGCTCATGCCTGACCCCATAGTGTGTAACCTGCCACCTGCCAATAAGTGTCCTCAGAGTGGCCAGCTACACGTGCTCTCTCTCCATTTATTCCGTGTTTCTAAGGACCATGACCAGGGGAAGCGTGTCCTCATGGGAGGGACCTGAGCTGCCCGAGCTCACACTCTGGGGTGAGGTGGTTCCCCTGCTAAGCTGATGGGGCCACCCAGGCTGGCCCCTCTCCCAATCCCAACACACCGAGGAGTCGGCGTCCTCGGACCTCAGGTGGTCGGCAATGTAGTGCACACCTTCCAGTGCCTTCTGCATGTGGGGTGACAGCAGCAGCTCCCCCCTCCTGCAGCAGAGCCTCAGCCTTGGGACCTGAGGCCCCGGAGTGCAGGTGGCCGTGGCTGCAGAGGGTGCCCACGGAAGGGGCCACATGACCTGCACACGCCCATCTGTCCTCCTCCTCCACCACCTCCTGCTCCTCGGCATCCACGTTGGTCTCCAGCCAGTGATAAGAGGGACTGAGCTTCAGGCCTGGGGCGTGGCAGAGCTCCAAGGGTGGTGGGGGGCCGGTTCATCAGAAGCCACCGGGGCACACAGCCCAGAAGGGCCCCCCTCACCCAGCGGGGCATGGTGTGGGTGCTGGGGGGAGCGGTGGTGCACGTTCAGCACGAAGACAGTGATGACGATGGACAGGGTGACGAAGATCATGGTGAACAGCAGGTACTCGCCGATGAGCGGGATGACCAGCGAGGTGGACGGGATGATCTCGGTGATGAGCAGCAGGAAGACGGTGAGCGACAGCAGCACAGAGATGCACAGCGTGATCTTCTCGCCGCAGTCGGAGGGCAGGTACAAGACCAGCACGGTGAGGCAGGAGATGAGCAGGCAGGGGATGATGAGGTTGATGGTGTAGAAGAGCGGCAGCCGCCGGATGACGAAGGCGTAGGTGACGTCGGGGTAGATCTCGGCGCAGCAGTCATACTTCTTGCTGTTGTAGGTGCCCGTGGCATTGACGATGGCCCACTCGCCACTCTCCCAGTAGTCTTTCAGGTCCACTGTCTGCTCCATCTGCTCCAGGTCGATCTTGGCCTTGTCGTAGGTCCAGGAGCCGAACTTCATCTTGCAGTTCTGCTGGTCGAAGGGGGAAGAAGGTGACGTCGATGCTGCAGGAGCTCTTGTAGATGGCCGGGGGCACCCAGTGCACAGTGCCCGTGGAGAAGAGGTGGGCCTTGGTCATGTGGGTCACTGCAAACTCCCCATCTGCACTGGGGGAGAGGAGAAGAGCTGGGGGGGGACCTCTGCACACCCACCTGCCTGAGCCAGGCTGCTCAGAGAGCCAACAGCAGGGACCCCCCAAGAACCGAGTCAGACCCGGCCACGATGGTGGGATTTATTTATGCAAGTGTGTAAGTCTTCCTGGGCACACACAGGTATAGCCACTGAGCTGTCTTGTCAATTACTACCTTCTTAATTACAAAAGGAGGAATTGTCAGGAATAGAGGGAAGGACCAAGAATTCTAAAAACAACCACTAATAACATTTTGATGTTTATATATATAATGTAAAATGATTATATATAATCTATCAATACATGACAATCAAATATATAGCTTTGTGATCTGGGGTATATGTCGTTTGATTGCCTATTTTTATTCATGTAATATTTTACTTTGCAGTAAGGAAAGAGTTGAATAGACACAAGGCAAGCCACGCCATGTGGAAGACAGAGTTAGCCCTCAAAGCATCTCTTCCAAATTTCATAGGTTAGAGGTTTTTCAAAGGCAGTTTTGGGGAAGGGGTGGGTGTGGCTATGTGCTTGCTGCTGACTGGTTGGGGTGGAGATGACATTACAGGGGGGTCAAAGCTGTCCTCCTACGCACTGAAGGTTTAATATTTTAGAGTGATATCTGTGTGTCTGTTTTTCTTCCCTAGTAGATGACGAGTCGGCCCCTCAGGAGGGGGGATCCATTTCCACCTGGGTTGATCCTTGCTCAGAAGAGACCTAACATCTTTGCAGGTGAAGGTGCTCCCTTGAGTGTATCCATTTAACACGCATTTTTGAGCCAGCCTCATCCACTAGGGCGTGTACCAGAACTGTGCAGAAGAGGAATATGAGATAAGGTCCCTGCCCTTAAGGAGTCATGAGGAAATGAGACATCTCCAGGAACCACTGCAACATCAGGGACGCCATTGGCAACACTAGGAGGGTGGTCTGGGTGTTCCCTGGACCCTTTGGGGGAAAAACTCCCTTCTGGAAAGTGAGCAGGGTCATGGAGAAGCCTGCGGAAGCTAGGATTTGGCTGAGAAATGGGCGGAGAGCCTTCTGGTAGAGGGTCCCACAGGGACCAGGTGGGGAAGTGCAAAACTCACAGGGCGTGCTGGGGCTAAGAGTAGAGGGTGAGCCGGGTATCGTGGGACCAGGCATTCGAGAACCCGCAAGGGGTCTGGGGACACTGGAATAATGGTGACCTGTCAGGCAGCACTTCCTGGAAGCCACAGTCCCTGATTCTGCCAGGAGGTGGCTCGGTGGGCTCCTGCTTTAGTCTTAACCATCCTCCATCCCCCGTCCAATTCCCATAGTCAATCCTAAACTCCAAGAAATCAGAAGAGTGTTTGGAAACACAGGGCTTTTTTACCCCATGGAGTAGTTCCATGGTAGAGTTACAGGCAGGCTGGAAATAGGAACTTTGAAAGAGAGTAACAAATACATTGTTTAAAAAAAAAAAAAAGTTAAAAAAAATTTTCTTCTGAGACAGTCCCACTCTGTCAGCAGGCTGCAGTTCAGTGGCGCCATCTCTGTTCACTGCAACCTCCACCTCCTGGGTTCAAGTGATTCTCCTGCCTCACCCTCCCGAGTACCTGGGACTAGAGGCGCGAGCCACCATGCCCTGCTAATTTTTGTATTTTTAGTAGAGACGGGGTTTCACCATGTTGGCCAGGATGGTCTTGATGTCTTGACCTCGTGATCTGCCCACCTCAGCCTCCCAAGATGCTGAGATTACAGGCGTGAGCCACAGCGCCCGGCCAAAAATTTTTTTAAGCATTTTGTTTATCACACGCAATGACCGCTAGATGGCAACATGTACTCATTTTTGGGGGAAGGAACGTTGCAAACTCTTTGAGGCCTTCCAGTTAACCTTGAGTGGGGTATCTGGGTGGAGGGAACCCTTCTCTAAATGTCAGCAAGACTTTGGCTTAGAATTTTGTTCCCCGCCAAAATTTCTTGCAATAATCAAGTAACACTGGCTAAAGTCTTATTGTTAATCCTCAAACTCGAAGCCATGTTTGATGTAGGACTTTGCTCCTGACCTCTGCCACATGTACAGGAAGCAGAAACTAGAAGGATCCTGGGTGCCAGCTATGGGCACAGAGCTATCATGGGGTGGGGGAGTTCGTGAGTCCTGCAGCAGCCGCAAACACTAGGTACCTGCAGTGTGAGAGCTGCCCACATGAGAACCCGTGATGAACATGTGTTCAACTAAATGGCTTCAGTGAAAGGGCTTACTTCTGACCAGAACTGGACAATGTAAAAAACCATCTGACCCATGTGAAGACGCAAAATCCAGAAATGGGTCGTCGTTTTTCCCTTTATTTCATTCTTTAAAAATAGCGTTTCCAAAGTAGGATCAAATGAATTGGGAAGTGCTGGACTAGGTGGGTGTCTTTGCTACTGAACTTCTAATACCATTTTTTTAAATGCTATTGTGCTCTGCCATTTTCCAAAAGCCTTAGGCAGGGGTGGGTGTTATGACATACAACATTATCCTAAATTATTTGACCACAGAAACCTTTTTCACACCTATTTATAACTCAAAGAAGCCATCCTCCTTACAGCCCCCACCTTAGAAAACATTTTTAGATGAACCAACATCAACCATCTTTTCATCTTAACTTCTAAGGGAAGAATTGCCTGATACTGAACACAGAAATAAAATTATAGATGTCTATTTATTCTATCAAAACTTTTTCTTTTTTTTTTTTTTTTTTTTTGAGATGAAGTCTCACTCTGTCGCCAGGCTGGAGTGCAGTGGCGTGATCTTGGCTCACTGCAACTCTGCCTCCTGGCTTCAAGCGATTCTCCTGCCTTAGCCTCCCAAGTAGCTGGGACTACAGGCACACATCGCCAAGCCCAGATAATTTTTGTATTTTTAGTAGAGACAGGGTTTCACCGTGATGGACAGGATGGTCTTGATCTCTTGACCTTGGGATCTGCCCACCTCAGCCTCCCTAAGTGCTGGGATTACAGGCGTGAGCCACCACATCCGGCCCAAAACTTTTTTATTGATTTATTTTTGTCCTCTGGAGCTCTCTTAAGATTCCTCTGCCTTCTACCAACCTCTTGTCACTGTGGTCAAAGATTACTCCTTTTTAATTTTGAAGATAACTGTAAAATAGCATGATTGGGGGAAAGAAAACCGCATAGCAAGTAAGCGCATGCCCTTTGAAGGCATTGGCCCACTGCTGCCCACCTGTCTGCACAACACTGCCGCCCTCACAACTCCAACCCCACGGGATTGTTTTTTGAGCATGCACCACATTTTTCAAAGAATACTCAGTATTGACAAATCTCTGTCCCTCTAACACAATGCCAGGTGCTGATACCTAACAGGGGGCTCAGCTGCCACTCATGTTGATGTAGAGTGAGAACAAAAGGAAATAAATGAAGGAATAAAGAGAGAGGTGGGGGAGACAAGCTCCGCAGAGCAGTCATGAGGGAGGTGAGGAAGCTGACTCCAGGGGCGCACCCCTGGCAGGGGTCCTCCCGTCCTCCCCCCAGGACCCCAGTGGCTTCCTACTTGTTGTAGAGGACAATGTCTGGGATCCAGATCATCTCGGAAGGGACCCGGAGGGATGTGATGTTGCCGAAATCTGCAGGGTTCCAGCGCAGTTTGTGGTCACTCCACTCCTGTGCGTAGGGAGGGAGTTGTGTCAACCTCGCTTCCAGGGAGCAGCCTAGGGCAAAGCTAGCGCAGCCTGGGGACGCCCAGAGCTGGGCCGAGCAGCCCCCTCAGAGCAGCCAGGGCTCCCCCATCCAGCTCGGAAGAGTGGAGGGAGCTGCGGTGCTGGGAAACGGCTCTGAGCAAGTAACCAACCTTCTCGCTTTGCCTGGACTTCGCCGTCCAGGTGCTGGGCACACGCAGTTCACCCTGGTCCTGCCTCTAGTCCTCGTGCTGCCCATCCCCAGCTGGACGACTCCAGCAGGCCACCTCACTCATCTTGAGTGAAGTCTCTGATTTTTAGTGCATCACAGTTTACGGTTTGTTCTACACTCTCTATCTAGGAAAAGCCTCCATGGGAGAGCCAAGCAGGGAATGCAGATTGGGTGAAAGCATCTCCCCATTTAGCAGATGAGCAAACCAAGGACCAGAGAAAGGAGAATCAACCTGCCAAAGGCACACAGCGAGGCAGGGGAGTTACCCGGGGACCTTCAAGCTGCACTCCCAGGTGCCCCGCAGGGGTCCCACCAGACTGGGCCCCACCCCGCCTCCACCAAGGTAGGTCCCAGGCAGTGCCCCTACCTCCATCAGGTTCCTATTCTCTCTCCGTAGTCTATCTGTCAAGTTGTCAGGTCCAACCAGTATTTTAAGGCACACACACCACACTGGGGTACAGTAATCCTCCCAGGCATGTGGCAGTAGAATGTGCTATCCCCCATTTTGCAGATGAGGAAACTGAGGCTCTGAGCGGTTACATAGCTCACCCAGTATCACTAGCCAATCAGAGGCATTGCTGATTGGCCTAACTCAACTCCAGTACTCCTTCCTTGCCCTGCCACCCCAACCCTGAAGCCCAGGCGACCAGCCTCTGGGGACACTTGTGGCAACCAGGTTCCAGGCCTGCCTCCTGGCATACACACACGGCATGACTGGGTAGCTTCCAAGTTCCTGCTTCCCTCTAGCCCTCAGCTGGCACATCCGTAAGATAAGCCAAGTGACCCCTAACAGCACCTAGGTGACGGCATCAGAGGGAGGAAAGCCTCTGACCTAAGTGGGATCCATGCTCCCTTTCCTGTATCTAACTGGGCTCCATGACTGTCTTGACCAGTAGTATACAACAAAATTAATGCTGGCCCAATTTCTTTTACTCCCTGTCTCTTGGGTCCCTCACTCTGGAATCCCTGAGCCACTAGGCAAGAAGTCCGACTCCCCTGCTGGAGAGACCTGAGGGTGCCTGAAGAGAGCGAGGGGCCCATCTGAGTCCAGCCTTCCAGAACCTTCCAGAGCCTTCCAGACATCCCTTCTAAGGGACGGATGTGTGAATTAAGCTGTCTTAGACCCTCCAGACCAGACGAACTCTCAGTCATATACCACCAAGTAATTCTAGCAGAAGAAACCACCCATACTCCTGGCCGTAAAGCCATGAGATTCAGTGAGCTGGCAGCTGCTGGGAGCCTGTCAGTTTGGGGTATTTCGGTGGCAGCACAGACATTAAGCACTCAGCATTCTCCCATAGAAGGAGCCTGGGGCTTGAAGTCAGGCACAGCTGGGTCCCCTTTTCTAGCCCAGCTACTCTCTGCTTCCTGCTCTCCTGAGCTATAAAATGGGCCGAATGAACTCCCCATGGGGCTTTGGGGAGGATTCCGAAGTAGCAGGGATGAACGGATGCCTGCTCCCAGGAAAGCGCCACTTGGCTCTTGCAGGCGACCTTCACAGGCACTAGACTCAAGTCCAGCCACAGAGCACAGGCCATGTGGGAAAAGTCGGCTTTGGGAACATCCCACGTGGCACCTGCTTGGTAAACTGTGAGTTCAGGGTCTTGCTGTTCCCTGGTCTCTCACTAGCGCAGAAGCCCTGGGGGGCTCTGGGGTCCACGGTTCCCGGTCCCTCCCACCTGGACTGGAGGAGGGGCCCTCACCTGCTTTAGCCAGACATTGGTGGTCATCATTTGGTTCTTCTCATCCTGGCCCAGAAAGAAAGAGGAGCAATTAGAAGGGTGGGCCCAGAAGACAGGGTGGAGTGGGATGGGCTGTTCAGACCCTCTGATAAGACAGATACCCCAAACCCAGCCCACCTGACACCCGCTCTGACACCCCCCACCCTTAGATTCTCCGGGGTCACACGGACACTGCTTCCAATCAACGCCCTCCTAGAAGGGGGCTCCAGAGCTGGGAGAGGGGGAGGGCATAGCAGCCCCGGGAAGAGCTGTCCCCACCGTGACCCCAAGTCACTGCTGTGCGTGAGGGCCAGGCTGGGGGAGAGGAAGGGGCCAGGGAAGCGGTGGGTGGTCTGGGATCTCTCCCCCCCCGGGTCAGGGATGGGAGGACAGGCGCACCACGTCGATGAGCTGAGCGATGGCCAGTCCGAAGCGCACGATCACCACGTCAGAGGTGTTGGGCACGGGGCGCGCCCAGCGGTTGTAGCCCCAGAAGAGGTGTTTGAAGAGCCGGTCCTCAGCCTGGGTATGGGAGCCTCCCTGCGGCAACGCCGTGGGGCTGGAAGAGGAGAGGGGGGTCTACCGGGAACCCTGGAAGGTGGGTGCTTGGCTTCCTCTCCACCTGCCACAAATCATAGCCATTTAGCCTCACTGAGCCTCAGTTTGCTCATCTTTAAAATGGAGCTGCTACTCCAGAACCTATCTCAAAACAGTGTTGAGGATGGCAGATGATGGTGTCTGTCAGAGCTGAGCACAGCATGAGCAGGCTGCGGGGTCCGAGCTCAGGAAAGATCAGCTGCTTTGCGGTGTCAGAGAAGAAAAGAGTGGGAACTAGTGCTGCCGGGTTTGCAGGGGCGGCGAGAGGAAGGGGCAGAGGCAAGGAGGTGGCGAAAGCTGAATCTAGAGACAAGATTCAGCTCCACATGGAAGAGCCCTGCAGGGGCGAGGATGGGAAAGTTGGGGAGACACCTGGTCTAGGTGGGGGCTGCAGGGAGAAGGGATTCAGCATTGCAGTGAACCTGGCCAGGGGGAAGCAGTCTACCATTCCCACCCACTTGTGCAATGAACCAGTCATGCTAACGTGGAAATTGACTGCTTTGGGAACCTCCCCGATTTTTTCTTAAACCGTGGATATTTGCTACTTCCTATCAGATAAACAAAGCGTTTTAAAATGTTTCTATGACATCGCTCGTGTCAGTTTTCACTGTGTTCAACAAACAGCGTCACCCGTTCAGGGCTCTGCTGTTTAAGCAAGCTGAGAACTACAGCTCCAAATCCCAGAAAAACATGTCAGCACCATCTGTGACAAGAACGCTGCATCCCCGAGTGCCTCCTGTATCCCGGATGCTGGTCACAAACTTTCGTTTAATCCTTACAATAGGCCTGGGGGGTCCACAACACCATTTGCGTTTTGCAGCTGAGGACAGTGAAGCTTGAAGACATTTAAGGTGACATGGACGCTAACGTCAGAGCTGTGACTGCCCCTCCACCCCCTCCCAGTGGAACCAGCCACCTGGCTGATGGCCTCTGAAGTCCCCTGCAGCTTTGATGGTTGCAATGAGTCCACCTGCAGACTCCTCCCTATAGTTTTTTGTGAGCCAGCAGGTGTGAGATGAAGTCTTACAATGACAGGTGACAGGCACTCACCTGCTGGGATCAGAAGGAGCCACCACAGGCTGAGCTTCGTGAAGGACAAAAGCGCAGGACAGGAGGGACCCATGGCTTCCCCTGAGCATCAGGAGGTCAGATCAGGGCTTTGCTGTGGTTGCACCTTGGACCGTGTCCCCAGCAGAGCTGCTGCTGGATTCTGCGAGGCTTCCTCTCACCACCAAACCTAAGCAAGCCCAAGAAAGGGCTCTTAGGGACATGCACCCTTGACATAGACATATTTCTGTTTCTCACGCTTTACACAGGCATGAAAAGTGAGCAAAAGGCCCTCAGCAGGCATCTCAGCAGTTAAGTATGCCTGGACTCTCCCTGGCTTATTGAGGAATCAGCCTCTTCCTCTTCCCCAGCATCTGCCAGCGACTCTGCCCCTAAGACCAGCCCTGACCTGCTGGACAGAGGAGGGCACAGGATAAGACCAAGGTCCCCATTGCTTTGCCTCAGTGCTCCTCTGTAAAATGTGGATAATCATACTGCAAAGAGTGGTTAATAAAAGAATCATGGTACTATTCAGTACTATTCACAAGATTCAAAGGGTGGAAACAGCCTTTTGTCCAAACAGATGTCCATCAGCTGATGAATGGATGGACAAAAGGCAGTAAGTTCTTACAACAGAACATGATTCCACCGTAACAAGGACTGAGGCGCTGCAGTATGCTACAGCATGGAGGAACCTCGAAAGCGTTGTGCAAAGTACTAGAAGCCAGTCACAAAAAGCCACACACTGAAGGTAATATTGTAAAATATCTATTTGGTCTTCGATCCTGTTTCCTGGAATACAACTCCTAAGATACTTGGAATCTCCAAAATGATGTCTTTTTGCATGACTGGTGGCTGGCAGCCCCTGCGTAGTGGCAGGATGGGGCTGGTCACAGGGAGACCAAGGCAGGATTTAAAGGGTTGGGACTTTCAGCCCCACCCCTCAAACCTCCAGGGACAGGAGAGGAGCTGCAGATTAATTTGATCACCAATGGCCACTGGATTAATCAATCATGCTGCATAATGAAGACTCCATAAAAACCCAAAAGGACAGGTTTTGAAGAGCTTCTAAATAGCAGAACATTGGAGGTTCCTGAGGGGTGATGAGCCCGGGGAGGGTGTGGGAGCTCCGTGAGCCTTCCCATGCCTTACCGCATGCATCTCATCACCTGTAACTTACACTGTCTCCTACAAGACAGTGTTTCTCTGAGTTCCGTGACCCACTCTAGCAAGTTAGTTGAACCCAGAGAGGGGATCATGAGAACCCCAATGTATAGCCAGTGCTTAGAAGCACCGGTAAAACAAGCTGGGACTTGTGATTGGCATTGAAATTGGGGGGGGGCAGTGTTGGGGACTGAGCCCTCGGCCTGTGGGATCTGAGCTGTCTCCAGGTGGATGGTGTCTGAATTGAATAAGAAGGCACCCAGCTGGCCTCTGCTGCAGAATTGCCTGCTTGCTTGCGGGTGGGAGAAATCCCCACATCTTTGGGGGGGGTCACAGAAGTCTTCCACGTTGATTGTTGTGGAGTGAGAGCAGAGAATAACAGTTTGCGGTTTTTTCTACGCATTGTATGATCCCATTGATACAGGATACACAGAATAGGTAAATCTATAGAGACAGAACATAGATTAGTGGTTGCAGGGGCGGTGGGAAGGAGGGATGGGAAGCGACTGCTTAATGATCACTGAGTTTCCCTTAGTGGGGATAAGAAAGCTCTGGAGCTAGATGATGTGATTTTGCACAGATGTGGGAATATACAACATTCAGCAAATTGCACGCTTTAAACGGGTGTATTTTATGGTATTTGAATTATATCTCAAGAAAAGCTATTATCAAAAAAATAAACAAACACCTCCTAGATTAAGAAGCAGCAGCTACCTCTCTTGACTGTGGGAACAATGATATTTGCCAAAGATGGAGAACCAAGACGCAAAGAGTTCTAGTGAGCAGAAGAACGCAGATGTCAAAGATGAGGGTAAACACAATGTTTCACATGGAATGAATGTTTCATAAATGGGAGAGTTCGGGGAAAGCAGTGTTCTTAAATGTTATTTTACATAGTATGTGATTTAAAACATATATATATATATATATATATATCACTAAAATAACATTATTGCCTTAAAAGCTTATACATTCAAATTAGCATTTTCTGAAACAGCACCCCGATGGGGAGAAGAGCGAGGCCTCGAGTTTAGGGACACATCGTGTGTGTGGCCTAGAGAGATAATAATGGCTCTCGGTACAGATAGTGGGTGCGGGGATTTCCTTTGGGAGGATGAGAATGTTCTGGAACTGGATAGTGAGGATGGCTGCACAATGATCCAATTGTACTAAACGCCACTAACAATCAATTTTATGTGTATTTAGCCACAACTTTAAAAAAAATAAGGGTAAAAGTGGCTTGAAAAATATAAAGCAAGGGCTGGGGACAGTAGCTCGTGCCTGTAATTCCAGCACTTTCAGAGGCCAAGATGGGAGGAATGTGTGAGCTCAGCAGTTCAAGACCAGCCTGGGGAACATAATGAGACCTCCGTCTCTATAAAAAATTTAAAAATTAGCTGGGCATGGTGGCATGTGCCTGTGATCTCAGCTACTGGGGAGGCTAAGATGAGAGGATGGCATGAGCCTGGGAAAGTCAAGGCTGCAGTGAGCTCTGATCATGCCACTGCACTCCAGCCTGGGCGACAGAGCAAGATCCCATCTCAAAAAGAAAATAAAAATAAAAGTAAACCACCGGGTATGATCTGTGTAAGGCCGGTCAATCCCCCTGGGATTCTGTCTTAAGATAAAGATCGAACACTTTCTGCCCTGCGGGAGGAGTCACGGGATCGAACGGGATCACTTGTGCCCATGAAAGGCCCCAGGGAACTGCAGAGAGCTGGGCAGGGAGCAGGTTGTTCTTGCGGTTGTCAAGGCCCATGACCCAGTGCCATTGTACAGTGACAGTTTGTGCCAAGGAGGAGAAGAGGAATGTGGGAAGGAATGTGAATTTTAATGTGTTGAAATTGCTGTCAAATACTGACTATAGCACAGGCACCAGTGTTTTGGGAGAAAGGGGCCCAAATTGAATAAAGCTACAATTCAAAGACTCGTTGGAAATAGAGGATTACATTTCTCTCCTGTTCCCTTGGGATAATATTGCCTGGTCCACCAGCTGCCTTGGATTCTTCCCTTTGCCCCAGCTCTTAGAGGTTCCTGGTTCCTTCCTGGCTCTGAAAATCCCCAGCTGGCAGGTGGAAAAGGCTGGTGGTTCCCGGTACATGGAGTGAGCTGCCCGAGAAAGCATCCCACAGCCCTCCCAGAATGGTGCCTCCACGGGAGAGGAGTAGGGGGTCCTGGCAGTGGGAAGCTCCTCTATAGATAGGCCTAGTCCGCTGGGCTGGAGCTGCCATGTCCACACAGCAAACCCTGCAGCTTTATATCACGTGTAAGTAAACTCACATTGCCCTGCAAATTATGCAGAATGTTTGTACAGCACCCACCCCAGCCTGGGCGTCAGCCGCTTCTGTGGCTCAGGTGAACCGCAGTGGCGGGACCCGGAATCTCTGGCCCTCAAAGGTGCAGGGGCTTGTCCCCAGGGGACTTCCCCCAAGTAGGCATTGCAAAGGAAACAGCACAGCTGATTTCCACAGAGAGCTGGCATTACCATCTTGCTCTTTTCTGTTTTAATCTCTTTTCTGCACACAAATAGATCACCTGTGTTATCTCTGGGCACAGAGATTAGAGGTGATTGTTACTCTTTTTGACAGTTTTCTGCATTTTCCAAATTTCCCATTATCAGGATGTATCGGTTACTTAATATAAAATAATTTTCAAGTGGGCAGCAGTATCTGTGTGTGTTTTACGTGCCCTCCCCCTCGCCTCACAGCAGCAGGAGCTCACCCAAACTTTGTGTAGATTTGACTCCACACTTCCATCGGAATGGAGTTCAGTTCATCAATCAGCTGTGTACAAAGTGGAAGCAACTCAGGTATCCAGCGACAGATGAATGGTTAAACAAATGTGGTCTATCCATACAATGGAATATTATTCATCCTCAAAAAGGACAGAACTCTGACCCATGCTACAACAAAGATGAACCTTGAGGACATTATGCTAAGTAAAATAAGCCAGTTACAACAAGGCAAAGACAATATGATTCCATTTATAGGAGGTTCCTACAAGAGTCAAATCCCTAGAGACAGAAAGTAGAATGGTGGCTGCCAGGAGCTAGGCGGCGGGGGAGCGGGGAGTTATTGTTCAACGGGTGCAGAGTTTCAGTTTGGGATGATGAAAAAGGTCTGCAGATAGACAGTGGTGATGTCTACACAGCAGTGTGAATCTTCTTAATGCAGTGAACTATATACACTTAATAATGGTTACAGTGGTAAATCTATTATGTATATTTTTCTACAGTAATTTTTTTTAAAGTCAGCTGTGTTCATCTGGAATCACCTTAGGGCTGAGGCCCAGGACATGGGATCACCACACTGATCTGAAAGGTCAAATGGGGCTTTCAGAGAAACGTGGAAATTCCTGTCGTGAGGTCGCTCCTTAAGGGTGACCACTGTATCTTATTCACCTCCTCCCTCCGGCCCCAAGCACAGCTCCAGCTCAGTCTGTGGGTTCCAGGTGTGCAGAGCCACCTGCAAAAAATACCCAGGGGAGGAGGAGGGCTCCAAGAGCCTGCTGAAGGAGACCAAGGCTTGTCAATTTGGGGAGCAGCATTGCGTCAAACATTTGCACTTATGGCGTGATCGTTTCTTCTTTTCTTTATCTTCCCACTAACCTCATTCATTTTGTTGTTGTTGTTTCTGCTTGGACTGTTAGAGAATGGCACTACCTCATTCTTCATCAGGGCCAACAGTGCGCCAGGCACCAGGGACAAGGGACTGAGTGAGCTTCAGTAGAGAAGAACCAAAAGGAAGGAAAATGCTAGAGTCTCATCCACGCGTCCACCCCTAATGTGGGCATGACTTTATTCATTTAGCCCCATTACTTCCAAGGCCATCCAGGGAGGCCCTTTCCAGGCTTTTTACAACTCTCCACATTGGGAAGTTCTTCCCTGAGTCTGAATGTGTGTAAGCATCTGAGAGATGCTTGAGTTGAGCTGACTTGAGTTTAGAGACCCTAGTGTTGCCACCAGAGGTTAAATTTCGTTAATACCCAGGGGCAACAGCAGAGCAGGTGAAGCTTTTTGGGTAATCACCCAAACACCTGACAATCACAAAGCTGCCTTTCTGGTTCCTTGTCCCTCATTCATCCTTTCCACCCTGGAGGATTTAAGATCCTCAAAGATTGCATGCCCTCTCCCGTTTACCTGTGGCTCACTGCAATCTAGAAGTTTCATTTGCTAGTTAAAATAAAGAAGAGTTGTGAAATGCCATTGCTTACATGTACTTTCATACAGGCTTGACGTTTTTGCTAGATATTAGGACATGAGGCAGATTCATTTCAGGGAACAAGCATTTCAGAATCCCCCTTGACGTCTAATTCCTAAAAGGTCTTCTTAAGAACACCTACATTTATGTAGTTTTCAGGTTTACAAGGCACTTTTGCAGCCTCGACCTCATTTGGGCCTCACATGACCCCGAGGAGGCTATGGGGAAGAGATATTATTATCCCTTTTATGTAAGTAAAAAAACTGATGTTCTGAGAAGTCGACCAAAGCCATATAGATAAAAAGCGATGAAGCTGAGATTCAAGCAAAGGTCTTTAGCTTCTAAACTAGAACGTGATAAATGATAATGTGGTATGAAGAAGGAGGGGCAATTTTGTATAACCAACTCAGCCAGTACCCTCCTGCATTCTGTAGACCCTAGCACTGTGTCTGTCACTGCTAAGCCACCATCAGGACTAAGGTCTATTGAGGACAAGTAAGGAGAGGGCATAGGCACCTCGCCCCAAGGCTGGCCCACCTGGATCCCAGATTCTAGGAGGTTCCTCTAGTGCAGATTCACATTCTCATCCAGCCAGCCAACATCACAGTTGCAGACTCCAAGACTATCTGTTTCACCTTTTAACCAAGCGCATTTTTTTAAAAGGATATTTTTTTTCTCCAATAGTGAGAATAGGAATCCAGGCATGCTAAAATTGCATCATCTAGAGAACCAAAAAGAGCCACCCGAGACCCTCCAGAAGAATGTGCAAATAAGACCCAGTGACTCTAGAGGATGTATTCTCAGCAAGATGCCTCAAATCTGCGTCCCCTGTGAGGAGCCCACTATATCATTTCACTTCATTTGTCACTGGAAACCAAAGGAGGAATTTTCCAGGCGATTGACAGTAATTAGAGGAAGCTTCCACCTCTGGTTAGGAAGATGTCAAAAGAAAAATAGCTGCAGACTTTGACCCTCTAAGTGGCTGGATTGGCAGATTTGTGGAAGAGGAGACAGTGGGCTGAGGTCCCTAATTGTAAAATGGGTCTGGGTGAATGGGGTGCACGGAGAAGCCTGTGTAAAAGAGATTGCATACATAAAGTGCTCAGACATCAGTGTCCCCATTGCGCTTGTGTCACTGCTCCTGTACACCAGTGCCAACCCACCCCCACCCCCACACTCACTGCAGCACCTCCAGCCCGCCTGAATCCTGGCTCCATGGAGGTCAAGGTGATTTGAGCTCACTTCCCTGTTCATGGTTCTGCTGTCTCCAGCTTCCCACACAGCAGGCCACACTCTCCTCTTTTCACTAACACTTCCTTTTCCCGAAAGCCCGCTTCCATTCCACCTGGTTCCTCCCTGCCATTCCCCAAAGGAGAGTTCTGCCATCAGCACCTCCCCAAGCGTACGGGTCTCCGCTTTTTCACAACTGACAACCCTACACCCCCAAAGAAGCCCCTCCATTAGATAAAACAGTACTGTTTCTTCGTCCAAATAAGCTCACTAGAGGTGCTTAGGGGCCAGGGAGCACATTTCTAGCTTTTATATCTGCTTTGCTTAATTGCAGAAGTTTAACCTCAAGGTTGGGTGGGATCTTGAAGGTCATCTGAACTACCACACCAGTGGAGGGAGGAATCCACTTCACAAATTCCAGCATTGGAACAAGCCCAGCTGTGAAGAACTTGAAGAACCCTGGAAGGTATTTACCTTCTAAGCCAGTAAACAGCATCGGTGTCTGTCAGCCTTTTTAAAGCACATAGTCAATTTACTGAATGAATAAATAAATAAATGAACAAAAGAATGGACAGCAGTAATAAAGACATAGGATCAGCTACAGTATAATAAAGCCACTATTCCTGAGACTGGGCTGGCCATTCTAGGCAGGAGGTGTTCATCGTCACCTGGCTGTGGACAGCCCCAACAGCGACAACCAGGAGATGAAGATATTTCTGGGAGCCGGTGACATTCAGCATTCAGACATAACCCCCTCCTGAGCACCCATAAACTGCTAATATTTCTTTGACCCCCATCCACAATCTCTCTACATGCACACCACCCCCAGCGTAAGCCTTGGGGCACCTCTCTTACCTGTGGTTACAGAAGAAGACAGATCGCTCAAAGGATGCAGAGAACCAGCCTGGCTTGGAGATTCTCGGAAGCTGACAAAAGCCGCCCCAGAAATAGAGTGGCAGGTACAGAATAGAGCTCAGTCACTTCATTTCATGGTCAAACAGAGGCTGAAGCGTGAGGGTTTAGGAGACACCCCCATCAAGAGGAGGACTTACCGTGAGAGGCAGTTGGCTTCCCGGGGACGACTGGGCAAGCTCTGCAGAGAGGTCGGTTTTTCTGGGGCTGCCCAGCTCTGGCAGCCAGAGAGGCTTCACGCAGGTGCTACTGAGGAGGGCAGCCCAGGCAGCCCAGCTCAAGCGATTCTGCAGGTGAAACCCAAGCCTGACCCCAGGAAAGAATGAGGGCTCAGCTCGCAAGCACACAGGCTCACGCTGCCCCTCTCTCTCTCTCTCTCTCACACACACACACACACACCCACTCTCTGGAGGGGAAGGAGGAGGAGCCTGTGACTCTCCAGCCCGTGTCCGGTGGGGACAGATGCAGCTCTCCCTCCCTCTGTCCAGTCACCACTGTCCAGTCACGACAATGCTCCCTTCCCTGCTGTGTGGACACGATGCTTCCTTCCCTGCTCTGTGGACCCCTGGGCTCCAGGATCACTGCCCGGGGTCCCTGAGTGCACCTGCAGGTTCTGGGTCCTGGGTCCCGGGTCTGTCCGTCAAAACATCAGTAGAGTTTTCAGCAAACTTGGAGTGAGGACAGAGCTGCCAGCCAGCCCACGGTTCTCTCCTTCCCCTCGTCCCCTGTGGGACCCTTCCCCCGACCAGCCTAGAGAACCCCAGGTCACTCATGCGGCTACCTGGTGTGGCTGCTTCCCTGTCACCCCCTCAGCCTCCTTGCAAGTGACCTTGCCTTCAATTTTCTGAAGAAGCCTCCTTTTCTCTAGCGTCAGGTCAGGACTCCTGTCTCTTTTCGTGCATGGCAAATCCTGTCCGCTGTGATCTTGACAGCACCCCCCTCTATTTACAGCCCAGGCTGTTTCAGACCCTCCCTCCCCTCCCCACTTGTTCCTTCCCCTCAGGCCCTAACTAAGCTCATTACCCATCCTAAAAACACTCTTCAGTTTCGGCCTTTCCCTCAAGCTACTTGCTAGCTCATCTCCCTTAGTTTCTTAAAAGCAAGGGCCCTGGACATGACCTGGCCACAAACTGCTGAGGCTGGATTTCTAGCTCTGCTCTTAAACAGCTGCATGAGCCTGGACAGGCCTCAGCTTCCTGTGCCTCAGTTTCCTCAGATGTAAAAGAGGATGTGAACAATGGCTCCTGATTCATAGGCTTACTAAGAAGAGTCAATTAGCACAAATAAACACAAGCACACATATGCATTGTGAGTACATGTGTGCATATGATTGCTAGCATCATCTTTTGAGAGCACTAAAAGACATAAAATACCAAAAAACCATGAACACTCATATTTCCACTACTCATAATTAACAAATGTTAATACTTTACCATATTTACACACACACACACTATATATAGTGTGTGTGTAAATATGTTAAATATTATATTATATATAATATATACACATGCACACACTATATAATAGTGTGTGTGTGTCTCTCTATATATATATAAAGTTAGATGTATACATTTTCCATCTGGAGATGGAAGGAAGGAAGGAAGGAAGGGAGAGAGGGAGGGAGGGAGGAGAATATCACAAATTGTGTCTATCAGGATTCTTGGTTGCAAGCAATAAAAATGTACTAATTACTTTAAGTGAAAAATGGTTCCATTGAGAGAGAAAGGGGGGATCACAGAAGCACCTAGGAAGGTGGAGGGGCTGCTTGAACAGCAGGGAGAAGAGGGAGGCCTCTGCCCCGTGGCCAGCGTGGTGGGCCCTGCTGCTGCAGAGCTGCATGTGAACCTGGCACCATCTCGGGTGCTGCTGTCACCGCTGTCCCAGGAAGCATCAGTCCCTGCTCCTGCCGCTGCTGCCATAGTTAATTCCTCTCCAGCCCTGCTCCTTTGTGTCACTAGCTCTGCATACAAAGGTCGGGACAGATGCATCTGATTAAAGCATGTGCTCCCAAACCAGATGACAGGAAGGCCAAGGAAGCAAGAATCTGCGGCTTGGAGCTTCTATGTGGAAAGTGGGCTCTGCCTACTTCAAGAAGGGGGACATTCCTAAATATTTGAAAGTTGTTTCAATGCTGGAAACCCAGCCTCCCCCCCCCTCCCAGAATCTAGCTCTTTGGCTCCTAACATCAGTGCACACTCGACTTGCCATCATCACATTTTGAAAAAAAATGTTTGCACCTAATTGTCCTAAAATTTGTACCCAGAATTTGTTTTAATCAGGTATGGTAAGACATGCAGACACAGAAGTGACTGTCATAATGGAAGGAGTCTGTACGCACAGATCCCTTGAATCGGAAGGGGTGGCACATCCCCGCAACGCCACATAGGGCCACAAGAAGCAGCACCAGGGAGTGGCAGGAGGCAGAGGCCACAGTGGGGGGAGACCGGCCCCCACTGTTCTCCAGAATAAGCATCTGCTATATTTGATAAAAGCCAGATTGCCGCCTTCTCAAGCATGTAAGGCATTCAGTACAGTCAACTTGCCACCAACTGAATAATTTGAACCTCTGGGCTCTGCCAGCACATCTGGAGACCAGGGTTTACCACCGCTGCTGGGAAGATGAGCACTTGAGCTGCATTGGGAACAGCACCTATAATCGGAATCACTTAAGTTTACAATGAGCCACTGACATTCTGTGAGACCCACCTACCTTAGGTAGCATTTGGTGGTCATCAAAGTTGCCACTTCTGCATCGTTACAGCCCTTGCTGGTGGCCCTAATCCTCGGGATTCCTCTAAAAACATGGTATTAGTTGCATTTACGGTTTTGTTAGGTAGGGGGCACCACACAGCTTCCACCTGCTTCCTCCTTCAGCAGATGGATGATGGACGTGTGCCATTGATATGGTTTGGATTTGTGTTGCCACCTAAATCTCATGTCAAATTGTATCCCCAGTGTTGGAGGTGGGGAGTGGTGAGAGGTGACTGGATCACGAGGGTGGATTTCTCCGTCCCTGGTCTCGTTGGTCAGCAGTTTCAAGGGCAGCAGCAGCAGCAGCAGCGTCAGGGTCCCCTGCTGGAAGGGACGGTGCAGGCCCCAAGGCCCTCAGCACCCAGCTGCAGCAGCGGTGTCTTCACAGGTCCAGTTCTGTACTATGAGTCTGGCAATGGCCTTGCTCTTATTTTCCAGGCTTAGTTCTCCAAGCTCCCAAGGGCCCTCACTGATATCCTGCCCTCAAATTCTATGCTTAAGTCAGCCAGAGAAGGCACTTCTCACTCTTCACCAACTCAAAAAACCCTTCTACTGTGCCATCTGGAACTTTCTAGAACTCACCTTCTGGAACTTGGGTTTATCATCAGCAAAGTCACCACTTCCTCAACCGCTTTTCCATTCTCTTCCCCTCTTGCTGCACCTAAAACCTGCCTCTCCCCTGAGGAACCTGCTTTCACTTCAGTCTTTTGCTTTTTTCTTTATTTTTAATTTTTATTTTTTGAGACAGGGTCTCTCTACAGCAGAGAGAAGCAGCAGTGTAAACTTTCCCTCTCAACCCCTAGTGATTAAACAGATTTTATAAAATATAGTTGGCCAATCAAGGACTAGCAGGAAGTGGGGAAGACATAGGAATGGCAGGAAACCCAAAATAAACCCTAATGAGGTCACTGTAAGTTCATTATGAATTTAGTGATTGAAATCAGGTATAATTTATAAATTTTCACTACTACATTAGCCATCTTTTATGATTCATGCTATCACCTAAAACATATTTCATAAACACTAAAATTAGAAGACATAGGGGTTAGGATTTACATTTCAAAAAGCTATCCAGTTCCCATAGCCCTGCTGGGTAAGCCCTTATCTCTCTGTACCTTAGAAGCAGAAAACACAGGAGAAGCATGACCCATGGAAAAGGGCAAAGCCCAGTGAAATGCAACTGAGACCTTTAATCTTTGCCTAAGCAATTCAGCCAGAAAGTTCTGTAACTCACAGGCATTATAAAATATTCCAGACCAGAGCAATTTACTAGTTAACCCCTCCTGAATAAATAAAATTCCATGTGATAGCTTCATAGCTTTCTCTTAACCAAAGAGGAAAGTGAAACACATATTTCTACGTTTTTAGATTTTTCTTCTCAAAAGGAACTTTAAGAAATCTAGCTCTGTAGGAGGTACGTCATTCCTCCTCACTTTACTGCTTTTATAAACATACTTATGTATTCATAAGCAATACTGTGCTAGATGCAGAATTCAGAATGCAAGCAACAGAAGTTACTGTAGCTGTTTTGTTTTGTTTTGTTTTTGATACAGAGTCTCGCTCTGTCACCCACAATGGAGTGCAGTGGTGCGATCTCGGCTCACTGCAACTTCCGCCTCCCGGGTTCAAGCGATTCTCCCACCTCAGCCTCTTGAGTAGCTGGGATTACAGGCATGCGCCACCACGCCCAGCTAATTTTTTGTATTTAGTAGAGACGGGATTTCGCCATGTTGGTCAGGCTGGTCTCGATTTCCTGACCTCAGGTGATCTATAGGGTCCAGCCCTATAGGGTCCAGTGAGTCCCTCCCTGCTGGTGTGGAGATGAGAAATTAGAAATAAAGACACAGTATACACTGAGATAGAGAAAAGAGAGTTTGGGCCCAGGGGTCCACTGCTACCCGAAAGCGTGGAGACCAGCAGTGGCCCCAAGTGCCTGGACACTCTGACTTTTATTGAGTGCAAAGCAGGAGAAAGGCAGGTAGGATGAGGTAATGGTGGTCAGTGATAGGGTCAGGTAAATCACGTGTCTTAGAGATAGGGGGCCCAAGACTTTGAAGAAGCCAAGGGGAGGAGAAAACCTAAGGCATCAGCACTTTTTTCATACTTGTCAAGAAATAGCAAGGTCACTATGATTTATGTTACTATTACTAATTCTTATCTTCCAAGGAAAGAGGAACCAGGTGCAGAAGCAGAATTTGAAAGTAGCCATGGAACGTGACCACTGAAGCACAGCACCACTTGGAGACAATTAAGTCCCCAGATGTCTGTGGGTCCCCCTGACAGCGGTCAGGCCTCCTACAAGAGCCTGGAGAAGTGGAGTTTTCTCCTCCTCAAGGAGACGTCTTGGCCATCTTGGATGTCTCCTTCCCTGGCTGGCTAAACAGCGGGCACTTTCACAGCGCTGACACTGTCGCACAGCCAAGGTGTCCTCCAGCAGCCCTTATGCGGGCGTGACAGAGGGCTTAGAGCATCTTGCCTTAGGGTCACCTCTTTTCCAATGCCACTTCAGTCCCATACTTCTTGACCCAAGGCTTATTGGTAAGATTAAAGATTAGATGATTATACGGATGTGTATATTTCTGATTACATATGAATAGCTATGTGATTATATATGATTGTATATAGGAATAACTATGTAACTATATCTCTAATTTGTTTCTATGTTTATAGGAGAACATGCTGAAGCTTCGGACCCTTGCCTTGGCTCTTGTGGGGTTTCTCCTGACAGTGATCCACCCGCCTCAGCCTCCCAAAGTGCTCGGATTACAGCCGTGAGCCACTGCGCCTGCTCTACTATAGCTAGTTTAAATAGAAAGAGAAGAAAGGGATTTAAGATGAGAGATTACAAGTCTACAAAATCTTTGAAAGGAATGGAGGAGTGAACTCCAGGCTGGGCCTTTAGGAAGGACTCCCAGAAAAACACCACCATAAAACTAGAAGCTGCTATCTCTGCCTCAATCAATGGGCCACCACTAGAAACACGAACAGATGGTTTGGCTGGGAGCCAGGGATCTGGAAGCAACTCCATGGTCTCAGGACTGAGCCACTAAGTCAACAGGGGGATGCAGTTTGTAAGACAGGGAACACACTAGGAGGAACAGGCGTGGGCAGTGGAGATAAAGCAAGAGTTACGTTTTAGTCATGATAAATTTGAGATGCCTATTAGACACTCAAGATGTTGAGTAAGAAGTTGGCAAATCTGGAGCCCAAAGGAAACCCTAAGGTGGAGATTTAATCTTTTTTCTCTTTTTTTTTTTTAAGAGATAGAGTCTTGCTCTGTCACCCAGGCTGGAGTGCACTAGCACAATCATGGCTCACTTCAGCCTCCACTTACTGAGCTAAAGCAATCTTCCCACCTCAGCCTCCTGAATAGCAGGGACTACTGGCATGTACCACCATACCTAGGTAATTTTTTTATTTTTATTTTTTATAGAGAGGAGGCCTCACTTTTTCCCCAGCCTTGTCTCAAACTCCTGGCCTCAAGCAATCCTCCCACCTCGGCCTCCCAAAGTGCTGGGATTATAGGTGTGTGCCACCACACCCAACCTGGAGATTTAAGAGGTTTCCTACCACATAGTTCAGGCTGCAATTTGCTTTCTATTTTTTAAATTCAATTCTACCTTTGACATCAACTAACTTCATCAGAAACTAGTTTACTGTATTTCCTTCTCTGCTGATCTTTCAGTCTTCAAATCCAGAGTAATCTATTGTCCACCATGAAAGGGCCCACAAAAAGTGTTCTGAAGCAACACAGTGTCATCCAAGTCCAAAACTGGACAGCTTTTTTTTTTTTTTTCAGTTCTTTCTGTAACATTCGACATTGTTGGCTACTCCGATTCTTGGGAAGGAATCTCAGAAAACACTGCTCCAGGCAGGAGCCTAGAAGAGGTTGCGAAGCTGGGAGAGAAAACAACAGCATGGCTGGCTAAGAGCAAATAGCCCAGAGGAAACCCACGGCTCTTGTCAATCTTGTTGATTGCTAGATCTGTAGACTGCTGTAGAACTCCGAGTTACAGTGAGGTATCTACAACCTCTCACAAGGTTCTTGAAGCTCCATGGTGGAGGGCATCTTGTATAATTCCACAGAGACACATTCAAGAGTGAAGTCTCCGCTGCTGGAGATCTCACTCACTCTGTTTGGTCTCCACCAAGGACAGGTTTTTAATTTATGGAGCGAAAGGACTCCACTATGCTCAAGGACTCCCAGCCAAAGTTTTAGTTTTTCTAGGAACATAAATGAGCCAACAGTGTGGAAATCGGTGATTAAAAACAAACTCACACAAGTTTAGGCATAATTATTACAAGTAGCATGTACAAAAAGGAAAATAGCCCACATTTAGTTCTTCTAAGCCTCAGTACACAACAGATTGAAATCGAAGTATTCTGGGCTGGCACACCATAGCTGGAACATCATAATTTATTCTACACATTTGCCCTGGCAAAGAAGAGCATGGCTAGAGGAATGGGCAGGATAGTGAGGGATCTGTGATCCTATGTTCTGCATCTAGAGAAGTCACTGGATATACCAACACGCGCACACGCGCGCGCGCGCACACACACACACACACACACACACACACACACACACACACACGGTCTGTGGCCTCTTTCCCAGGCCTTCCAAGTCCGGCAAGTTCGCAGGGAGCTGTCCGCCAGTCCGGGAAGGCCCGGGCCTGGATCTGCCTCTTCAAGCAGCTACTGCAGGGGCACTGGGAGGGGGCATAGGAGTCTTTGGACTTTCCTTTGAGACAGAGGAAGGCGATATCCAGAGGCGAGATTCTAGCCTGGGGTTCCTGCCTCCCTGGCCTCCCCTACCTCTCCCTTTGACACCCTTTCCGCCGCCCATCCCCTTCCCCGGACTCTTTCCAGGCCGGACTTGGTCCTGCTGGGACCCGGAAAGGGGGCGGAGCCAGGTTAAGGCGGGGCGGGGAGGAGGCGGGGCCAGGGCAGGGGCGGGGCCGGACCAAGCCGGGAGGGTCCTGCGCCCTGTCCTTCGTGCGTTTCCCGGGTTAGCTACGGGTCCCGGTGCCAGGCTGCAGCTCCGCCGCCATGGCGCTGCGCGCGGCCGTGTTCGACCTTGACGGGGTGCTGGCGCTGCCCGCGGTCGTCGGCGTCCTCGGCCGCACGGAGGAGGCCCTGGCGCTGCCCAGGTAAGGGGGCCGGGCGCCGCCGCCGTGTGTTGGGCGGCAGGAGGCAGGCCCCAGCTGCAGGGTGGCGGGGCTGGGCTTGCAGCCCTGAAATCCCAGTGCAGGTGAGAAGATCCGTTATCTTTCTGCATGCTCATGATTAAACCTTGCCAAGGACTCCGAAGTTGCTTTCTGTGTTGAACTTTTCCAAAACCGGAGGAGTTACTCGCTTTCTGCTGCGGCTGCGTCCTGTCTAATGGGATGGCGGTTAAAATGCGCACTGAGATTCAGGAGAGAAGAAAGTTCTCTCCCAAGGTGTGGGTTGCCGGTTTACTTGTTGTAATAGCAAACTGCAGCAACCGCCCAAAGCCACATCCCTGGGAAATAGTAGATGAGGTGTGCAGAGTGAGAGTTCAGAGACTTGGGGAAATGTCTGTTCTACTACATGAAAAAACCAGCCCATTAGAATGTGAAACTGTACAATGTGGTTTCAACTATGAAAAAAAGCTACATGCAGAAAAATGCCTGGAAGAAATATGCCAAAGTACCCCAAATGAGATTAGGAATAATTTAATTTAATTAATTTTTTTTCGCAGTTTTCAACTTTTAAATTACAAACATGTATTATTCCTACATTTAAGCAGGACAGAAGTATACTTATTTGTGAAGTGAAAAAAAGAAGGCCAGGCATGAAAGCCATTGTTCATATCCTCCTTTTACATATGAGGAAACTGAGGCACAGAAACAGACCAGCTGTCCAGATCGAATAGCTGTTAAAGAGCAGAGCCAGAAATCCAGCCTCAGCAGTCCATGTCCAGAGCCCTTGCTTTTAATATAGTAAGGAAGATGAGATAGCAAGTAGGCTGAGGGAAAGGCCTGTAATCTCTGTGCTTTAGGAGGCTAAGGTGGGAGGATCACTTGAGGCAGAGCGTTCAAGACCAGCCTGGGCAAAATAGCAAGACCCTGTCTCTGCAAAAATAAAAATAAAATTAGCTAAAACATTAGTGCATGCATGTAGTCCCAGCTCCTTGGGAGGTTAAGCGAGGAGGATTGCTTGAGGAGCGATCAGGACAGTGAGGGATCTGTGATCCTACATTCTGAATCTAGAAAACTCACTGGATATGCCAACACCCACATGGTCTGTGGCCTTTTTCCCAGGCATTCCAAGTTCGGCAAGTTCACAGGGAGCTGTCAGCCTTTTCCAGGAAGGCCCAGGCCTGGGTCTGCCTCTTCAAGCAGCTATAGCAGGGGCGATACCCCAGGCGTTCGAGGCTGCAGTGAGCCATGATTTTGTCACTGCTTTTCAGCCTGGGCTACAAAGCATGACCCAGTCTCAAACAAAAACAAACAAAAAAACCCCCTCAGACATCCACAGAGAGCCAAAGTTCAAGATGAAGTCAGTGCCATAGGTGTACAAAGTTCTAAGGTGGTTTAAGGAGGGAGTGGTGGGTCTGTCTGATCAGCAGAATTAGGGAAGGCCTAATGGAGGAAGATTGCTGGAAGGTTGCTAGGGGGAGATGCAGGGAGACCTTTCAGGTGTACGGGGAAGAACGTGTACAAAGGCTGGGGAGGTAGGAAGCATGGAGCGTTCACAAGAACGCTGACTATTCCAGTCTTGCCAGATGGGCAGGAGGCCAAGAGAGGGACGCAGAGAAGGTGGCTGGGCCCCTATCGCAGTGCAGTGTAAAAGTCGGGCTAGTGAGCATGTATCTACCTTGGTGGCCAATGGGGAGTCCTTGGGGGTTTTTGAGATGGGGTGGAGAGGGAGTAAAATAATTAAGAACCCTGGGCCAGGCACGGTGGCTCACATCTGTAATTCTAGCATTCTGGGAGGCAGAGGCAGGTGGATCATCTGAGGTCAGGAGTTCAAGACCAGCCTGGCCAACATAGTGAAACCCCATCTTTACTAAAAATACAAAAACTAGCCAGTGTGGTGGCACATGCCTGTAGTCCCAGCTATTCAGGAGGCTGAGGCAGGAGAATTGCTTGAACCCAGGAGGCGGAGATTGCAGTGAGCCAAGATCGCACCATTGTACTCCAGCCTGGGCAGCAGCGTGAAACTCCATCTAAAAATAATAATAATAATAATCAGAGCCCTGAATCAAGGTGGCCGATGGTTGGAGTGATATGTGAAGGAAATTGGTAAGAGTCAAGAGGGTGCGGCTCAGCAAAAGATCTGAGAGTTTGGGGCCTGGAAGTTGGGACAGTATGGAGGTTGGAACTGAAGAGAACAAGACTGTTAAGCAAGGAGCTTATAGGGGCATTGGCATGGAAGATGAAACACGAAGGCTGCAGAGCCCAGCTGAGAACAAAGGAAGCCAATGAGCCCGTGCTGGAGCTGTAGGCAAGGTGCAAGGTGCAGGTGAGGGGCCCAGGCATCTCCGGGTGCCTGCTGGAGGACAGGTGCTGGTGTTCCCAGGGCTGCCTTGAACTCCCACAGTGAGAGATTGCAGAATGAGCATGAGTTATTCCAGTGTCAGAGCAGATGGCGGTAAAGAGAGGCTCCACCTTGTTTGTGTCCATCTGGACCAGTGTCCTTAGAGGGTTAGGGGGTTAGAGGGTGGTTCTTTGGGGCAACCAAGGCTGCTGTGATCTGGAGGAGCCACAATGGTTCCCTGGGAACCCAATCTGACCTGAGGCAGTTGTGTGTGCTTAATCTCATACCTCCTCACACAGCGTCAGTGTGGAGGGACTGCCAGGTGCAGCAAGACAGATTAAAACATCAAATTTCTTTTAAAAATGTGTACTATAAAACTTGAAGCGGCTACCCTATGCAATGCTGAGTACATGGTTTTTGAGGGAGAGAAATAAGTGATCCGCAAATACAGTTAACGCAGAAATTGAAAGAGCATTTGATGAGCAGGACTTCCTGTGCTGTGTCCTGTGTCCTATTTCAGTAAATATTTATTGAACGCCTCCGGGCATAGCTGGGCAGCTCCTAGACTTCCAGCTGCTTTTTACACCTCTGAGCTTTAATGCATTCCCTGGAGCATCTCGCCTCTTTTTAAAATTTTTAAAATGGGCTTTAATCACGCAACTAATACACAAATAAATTATTGTTATAAACGATTCTTGTGACACAGAAAAATGTAGAGTCCTTATTCAGGAGTTTTCCTTTAGGGGACAGTTGATGAACTCTAGATATAATGGTAAGTTTCAAGCAAAGTTCAGTTGTGTGAAAATCACTAACAGAGATTATAGTAGTTTACAGTGTAAGATTATGATGGCAGTGGCGGGCTGTCTGGAGCAGATGCCATCACGCTGGCTGCAGCAGGGAGGTGCGGGCGGTGGCGGCAGGAATGGCTGTGGGAGCAGCAGTGGCGACAGTGGGTCCCCTGTGCCCCATGTTCCCGAGGCAGCCAACTGCACCACCCCGATCCTCACAGGACTGGGTAGGACTTGCTCCCCAGGCCCAGAACCTCTGCTGAGGCCTCAACCTCACTCCCCCACCACATCCCAGGGGCCCTGGGAGTGTTGGGTTTGTTTGTGTGGGGTTGGCTGGGGCCACTGTGCCACCTGCACCTTGCCCGCCACTGTGGGAGCTGCTGTGATGGGGCTGAGCCAAGTCACCTGCCAGTGGGGGGAGCAGCATGGTCGGGCACAGAGGGGCAGGCAGAGAGGGGCCCAGAGGTAGAGCTGGGCCCAGGGTGGTGCGATGCTCCATGGAGCCAGTGGAAGCTGGGGGCAGACAGGAGCCCTGCCCTCCCAGGCATGGCTGCAGCCATCCAAGTTGTAGCTGCGGGCATCTCTGCACTCTTAGGGTGCCTGGGAAGGCCCCCCCTTGCATCTGCAGGCTTGGAAGTGTCTCCTCCTGATCCCTGGCCACTCCCTGCTGTCAGCACCCACTCCAATCATGGAGCACAGTTGATGCTGGGCCTGGGTACTGTTGACACCTGGATGGGTGTACGCATGCTTGGGACATGCTGACATGGTAGCCCTCTGCCACCTCAACCTCCTCAGGACTTTGGGGACAAATGAGCATGGAAGGAGGCCAAGGGGGTGCAGAGGGTAACTCAAACTGACCTGCAGGCATCCCTTGGCACAAACAGCCTGGGCACTATGAACAGCAACAGGAGGCAGACAGGCTTCTGGGAAGGAGGGAGCAGTTCCCCAGTGAAGCCCCACCTGCAAGCTGGGAAGGCCTGAAGCCTGGGGCCAGAAGCTACAGATCCCACAGAACAGAGTGGGAACTTGTGGTGCCTTTTCCAGGCCTGCCTGTGGCTACCCATGGGCCAATCAGCATGCACTTCCTCCCCTCTGAGGCCTATAAAAGCCTCAAACCCAACCAGGGTTTGAGGACATGCCAGGACAACCAGCTGCAGAGAGGAGCTGCCCACCCCATGGTCTCCTCTCTGCCCACAGCTGAGGAGACCACATGATGACCAGTTGCAGAGAGGAACTACCCTTTCTGCTGAGAGCTACACACGTGTCAGGGTGACCTGCCTAACAGAGAGGAGTTACCCTCTCAGCAGCTGGTCATCCCAATGAGTGTCTGGCTCTCAGCAGAGAGGAAAGCTCTGCTGAGAGCCGGGCACTCATTGAGACAACCGGTCCAGAAGAGAGGAGTTACCTTCTCTGCTCAGAGCTGGACATTCATCGAGATGACCGGCTGCAGAGAGGAGCTACCCTCTCTCCTGAGAGCTGGATGCTCATCGGGACAACCTGCCTGCAGAGAGGAGCCACCGTCTCTGTTGAGAGCTGAACACTTGTTGAGACACCCTGGCTACGGAGAGGAGCTGCCCACTGATGGTCTTCTCTGAGCTGTTTTATTGCTCAACAAAGCTCCTCTTCATCTTGCTCACCCTCCACTTGTCTGCATACCTCATTCTTCCTGGACACAGGACAAGAATTTGGGACCCGCCAAAGGGTGGGGCTAAAAGGGCTGTCACATAAACAGGGCTGAAACACACCCCTGCCCACCACATTGTGGGCAACAAGAAGGAGAGAAGAGAGGAGAGAAGAGCTGTGGCCCTTCAGGAAGCCCAGACCTAGGAGCTCCCAGGCCAGGGTTGTGAAACCCTCATTAGGGTTCTGTGGTTCCTGGCATCTTCAAACTTGTAGGTACCACACCAAATTCCCCAGTGTCACCCATGGAAGCTGCTTATGGTATGCCTGGTCTAGCTGCAGCCTCACAGGGAGCCAGTGCCCTTGTGGGTGCCTGGAGCTGCCTACCCCTTGCAGCTGGTGTGCCTGGCTGTGCACAGTGGCCAGACCCCATGCTCAGCCACACACCCCTCACCACATCACACCTGGTCCGTCCTTAGCAGGCATGGGATCCAGGCCAGTAGTGAATGTGAGCTGAGTGCAACTTACCAGGCCAAGAGGGTGGAACAAGTCCAGCAGGCCAGAGCAAAACTCAGGCAAAGGCGCCACTGGCCACAGAGGTTTTGGCTGGCAAAGCAACACCCAAGGATCCCATAACAATTACATTTCAGGCTGGGCGCGGTGGCTCATGCCTGTAACCCCAGCATTTTGGGAGGCCGAGGTGGGTGGATCACAAGTTCAGGAGTTCGAGACCAGCCTGACCAACATGGTGAAACCCCGTTTCTACGAAAAATACAAAAATTGCTGGGCGTGGTGGCGGGCGGCTGTAGTCCCAGCTACTCAGGAGCCTGAGGCAGGAGAATTGCTTGAACCCAGGAGACGGAATTGTAGTGAGCTGAGATCACGCCACTGCACTCCAGCCTGGGCGACAGAGTGAGAGTCTGCCTCAAAAACAAATTACATTTCATATATAGTTAATATTTTCTGGGAGACTAAGGAGGTTATAAAATGTGTGCAGTATAATCTGATTTTAATTGATTGCTGGGCGTGGGGATGGGGAGTTATTGTTTAATGGGTACAGAGTTTTAGTTGGGAAGATGGAAAGATGAAAAAGTTCTGGAGATGGTTGGTGGCAATGGCTGTACAGGGGCAGACATATTAATATTCGTTGGCACTGAACTGTACACCCAATAGTGTTTCCAGTGGTCAGCTTTATGTTATGTATATTTTACCACAATATAAAAGTGATTGTTGAATTTCCAATTTCATTAAAAATGAGAATCAGTATTTTAAATTTAAATTGTATGAAAAATGCCAAATTGTATGAAAAATGTTCCGAGTTACCTGTTAGAACATCCATGCAGTTGAGAATCTAAATGCCCTCTTCACAACCATCCCTTTTTAAAATTGTGTTCTGTCTTTAGGTAGACTGGAAATCATTCTTGATTTTTTTTTTTTCAGGAAAGATGTGTTGTGGTAAACTATTAGTCTTAATATGTCTGAGACTCTTTCTCCAGCCTTCATGTATGCAAAATAAGTTGTTTGGGGATAGGATTTTGGGGCCATTGTTTCTTTTTATCTCAGTGAGTGGTGAGCATTGCTCAGCAATTTTCTGACAATTCACGGTTGCAGAATAGAAGGCTAATACCAGTCTGAGTTGTTTTTCTTTTGTGTATAATCTGTTTTTCTATTTGATTGTTACACATTTTTATCCTAGGAATTGAAACATTCCTCCAACATATGCCTGCTGTGTTTCTTTTTTTTCTTTTTCTTTTTTAAAAATTTTTCCTTCACTTATGAAACTTAGTTTGGCTGGATATGAAATTCTGGGTTGAAAGTTCTTTTCTTTAAGGATGTTGAATATTGGCCCCCACTCTCTTCTGGCTTGTAGGGTTTCTGCTGAGAGATCTGCTGTGAGTCTGATAGGCTTCCCCTTGTGGGGGAAGAAACCTGACCTTTCTCTCTAGCTGCCCTTAGTATTTTCTCCTTCATTTCTACCCTAGTGAATGTAATGATTATGTGCCTTGGGGTTGCTCTTTTTAGGAATATCTTTGTGTTGTTCTCTGTATTACCTGGAGTTGAGTATTGTCTTGCCTTGCTAGGTTGGGAAAGTTTTCCTGGATAATATCCTGAAAAATATTTTCTAACTTGGATTCATTCTCTTCATCACATTCAGGTACACCTATCAAACGTAGATTAGGTTGTTTCACATAGTCCCATATTTCTTGGAGACTTTGCTCATTCCTTTTTACCCTTTTTTCTCTAATCTTGTCTTCTCATTTTATTTCATTAAGTTGGTCTTCGACCTCTGAAATCCTTTCTTCTGCTTGATCAATTCAACTGTTAAAACTTGTGCATACTTCGTGAAGTTCTCGTATTGTGTTTTTCAGCTCTGTTAATTCACTTACATTCTTCTCTAAATTGTCCATTCTCGTTATCATTTCATCAAACCGTTTTTCAAGGTTCTTAGTTTCCTTGCATTGGGCTAGAACATGTTCTTTTAGCTCACAGAAGTTTCTCATTATCCACCTTCTGAAGCCTAATTCTGTTGATTCCTCACATTCATTCTCAATCAGGCCTTGTTCAATTGGTGATGAGGCACTGCAATCCTCTGTAGGAGGAGAGGCATTCTGATTTCAGGTGTTTTCAGCCTTTTTGCGCTGGTTTCTTCCCATCTTTGTGGATTTATCCACCTGTCGTCTGTGTAATTGCTGACTTTCAGATTAGGTCTCTGAGTGGACGTCCAGCTTGTTGGTAGTAAAGTTTTTTCTGTTTCTTAATTTTCCTTCGGCAGACGCCCCTCCCCCACAGAGCTGGACCTTCCCGGGTTCAGCTGTACTTGCTGTGAAACTCTCAATCCTCAGCAGTTCCAACTGCTGTTTTTTTGTTGTTTTTTTTTTGTTGGGGGCGGGGACCAGCCTTTCCCTGCGGTGACCCACTACACTGGCTGAAACAGCGGCGTTAAGATTCGTGGCGCTTTTCTGCCCGGGAATCTCCCGGTCTGGTTCCCCCACTTCAGTCCGCTTTCCAATGAGCTGAATGGGAGACTCTGCCTTCCCGGAGCTCCAACGCCAACCAAAAGGGCACTCAGTCCCGTATACTCCGGACTGAGAACCGCCTGCAAAACGGCCATGCCGGCCAAAAGAGTTGCGCTGGCGACCCGTGGGGCTCCTCCGCCGGGAATCTCTCGGTCCGTGGGCAATAAAAATTCGTCTGAAAATGTGGCATCCACTCACTCTCTGCACTTTCAGGGGGAGCTACAATCCTGAGCTGCTGCTAATCGGCCATCTTGGATCTCTCTCTATTTTCTTAATTTTTTCAGGTACTTGGTGAGTATTTGGTTGCTTTGTTTGTTCGTTTTTAAGGCAGGGTCTCTCTATTTTGCCCAGGCTGGTCTTAAACTCCTGGCCTCAAGTGATCCTCCCACCTCAGCCTCCCAAGTATATGGGATTACAGGTGCCATCCACCATGCCTGGCTCCCTGGTGAATGAATGTTTTTGATTATAGGACTCAAATCCCTTTCATCAGTCCAGAGAAATTTTCTCCCATTAGTCCTGTGACTGTTGTTTCTCTTACCAGTCCTGCGATTCTTATTGTTTGTTTACTGAAACAATTTGCCTTCCAAATAAGAAAGAAAAAGACTGTATCTGAGGAGTAAATTAAATTATCAGGCCCAAAGAGACATTTAAAATGTGACAGCAGTCGCTGCTGATAAAAGAAAAACTTCAGCTGACTTGAATTTAAAGTAGTTTAATTGAGCAATGATTGATTCGTGAATCCAGCAGCCCCCAGAATCACAGTAGATTCACTGAGACTTCCACGCAGCCACATGGTAGAAGAAGATTTACAGACCAAAAAAGGGAAATGATGTACAGAAATTGGAAGTGAGGTACAGAACAGCTGAGTTAGTTACAGCTCAGTATTTGCCTTACTTAAACATGGATTGAACACTCAGCAGTGTATGAATGGTTGAAGGACGGCCGCTGGGATTGACCAAGACTCAGCTATTGTTACAGGCACATACTCCTAAGTTAGGGCTTCGGTTTTCTCTATCTGTTAAGGTAGGTTGCAGTTCGTCCACAAGGACTCAAATACAGAAGTACAGAGTCCTTCTTAGGCCATATGTAGTTCGCTTTTACACAGCTTACTCTCTGCCTTCAGCTAATTACTTCTTGAAGTCACTTGCTAGGTGGGCTCTAGAGTAACTGAAGCCAAGTAGCCTTAAAATGCCACACACTGGACACCGAAAGTCACACCCTATAATTCAAGAGTTTGTCAAAATCAAAGATGTAGAGATGAATCTCTAAATTTAATGTCTTATTTGGAAAGAAAGAGTTGCAATTCGGAGCACACACACACAGACCCAGTGGTCTTTGATATGTCCCAGGAACAAAGACAAAAGTTAGAGGTTTTATGAAAAAGGAGAAATGGCATGAATTGCTCTTTGAGAAAGTTCTTCGGCACTCTAAGGGTTTGGGGAGCTGCCAGGCTCTGATTGATGAGAACAGCCATGGGCAAATTCTGTGAGAAGCTAGAAAGAAGTGGTTCCCAGTTACAGCAAACAGTTTCAGCAGGTGGGCTTGCAAAGAATGGTTACAGACTCACCAGTGCACCACAGTGTAACAGGCTCTTGTTGCCTCAGGTAGTACCCTGAGTCCTACCCCCAAGTTCTTTGTCTGACGACCAAGAAAGTTAAGGAGCGTGGACACCAAGAGTGAGGTTGGAGCGAAAGTTTAATAAGCAAAAGAAGAAAGCTGTCTGCCACAGAGAGGGGTCCTGGAAAAATGGGTTGCTGATTCACAGTTTGGATGCAGAGGCTTTTGTAAGAAACCCATATGGGGCTGGATGTCTCATTTGCACAAGGCATGCATTTCTGGTAGTTCCACCCCATCCTCCTGGTACACATGCAGACTCTGAGCTTGAGTTACTCTCTGTTGCTTTGTTTCCCTTACTGTACATGTGTCAGGGGATGGAATTTTCTGTTGCAGGCACATCTGGCCAAGTCACCTGTGGAGCCTTTCTTGTCTGTCTTAGGGAGCCTCCTGGGCTTCCCTCTCTTATTTGTGCCTGTGACTTGATTTCTCTGGCTGTTCTTTTGTTTGAAAGAATTTAATGGAGGGCTCACCATAACTGTCTGCCTGACTAGTTTCTTCCTTTCTCCTCTCTCAGAATTACATTCTTAGAGCTAAAAATGCTCAGTGCTGCAAAGTGGAACCAACACTCAGGCAAAAGTTTTCTCAGCAAAGCAGTTTACTTCTATAGAAGGGCGTCTCCTGCATGCAAGGAAGAGGCACGGGAGAGCTCGCAGAACAAAGGAGAGCAGCAATTTTTGTCTCTAATGCAGACCCTGTTTCTGTGTCCTCCCCCTGTGGGCTGGGATTGGACCACAGAATCTAGGCTAATTCTGATTGGCTACTGTTGACGTCATCAAGGGGGCAAGGGTGGGCTTTTGACGGGAAGGACAGTTACTAGGTGACAGGTAATGCTTGGGCGTGTTTGGTCACAGCAGAGATAGGTAGAGCTGATGGATAAATGGATAAGATTACTTTTTAGAAGAGAACAAAGAACTAGAGACCGAAACCCTTTGAAGAGAAACTATTTGTTCTTAACAACAGAGCAATATTTTGAACCTTGGATATTTTTCCCTTGGCTTCTCCACTCTGTTTTAATTGGGTATAGAATCAATTCAGATGATCAGCTTCCACACATGTGTAGCTGTTCCTGGACAGAACGAGGTCCAGCTGCTTGCTTGTTCCCATGGTCCAATAACAAGATGCAGACAGACTGGGAAAGAGGGAGTTTATTTCTGCAACCCATTGTGGGAGAAGGTTGGAGTCACTCACAAGACTCAAAGTTGCAAGTTATTTTCTAGTGCTTACATACATTTTCAGCTCCATGCTACATGTGGGATTGTGCCTACAAACAGGAGTGTTTCAGTCTCTATCTAATCTTTAGGGTCTAGGGTCTGAAAAGCTTTCCCTAGAGTCTTGGAAAGTTTCTTAATCTTAGTGGGCCATGATATGAGGTGTATGTGTAAGAATGCGATTATTATTCAATCAGACTGTAGGGTCAGAAAAACCCCGGCGGGGTCTTAATGGGTTTGTTTTCGCATGCCAGGCCTCGCACTCACACACTGGTTTCTCCAGTTCTTTAATGTTTAACTTACGCATTCATCAAAATTATAGTAAAGGGTTAGTGGAAACCCTGTTCTGGTTGCTAATGGAAACGTGGCCTGCCACCTACCAATCACTAACCAGTATTACTTCTGTAAACAAGAGAGAATTCCTGTCAGACGACTTTCCATCAGCCCATTCCTAGTTCCCTTTCGTTTTTAAAGTCTTGCTTGTAACAAAGGCCAAAGAGAGCATACCCACAGGGAGGTGGAAGTGTATCTTGAGCTGCAAGTCCTCAATAAAGTATGTTAATTTTGCCTTAGCTCCTTCCACTAGGTCAACAAACAGGTCTTAACTTTTGGTTCATAACTTTAATTGCTTTACCATTTTACTCTCCGTTCCAGGAAATATTCTTGTCTTTTGATTCAACACTTTCATTTTGAAAGGTTGTAAATTTACTGCAAATCACTGAATCGTTACAGCATGTGAATTTGATGCTATGCAATTGTCTTAGTCCATTTTCTGTTGCTTATAACTGGATATCTGAAAGAGGGCTCAATGTGCTGTCTCAGGCCTCTCTTCCACTTTTTATAAAGCCACTAGTCCCAATCCCATCATAATCCATTAATTCATTAACCCATTAGCCCATGGATGGATTACTCCATTCACGAAGGTGGACCCCTCATGACCCAACCACTTCTTAAAGGCCCACCTTTCAATGTTGCCACATTGGGGATTACATTTCAACATGAGCTTCACAGGAGACAAACGCTCAAGCCGTAGCAGTAATTATACCTTAAGAAAGCGGTAAAAAAAAAACAAACAACAACTGTTGGCAAAGCTATGGGGAAACGATTGCCAGCATTGAAAAGCTGAGCAAGGCCACAGATATTAGGTATATGTCTCCTTATAGTTGGTCCAGAGCCGACCACTGTTACCTGCAAGAGGGTATCTGATAAAATATATACTTGGCTATTATCAGAAATAAAGCTCCCAGGATAGGGAATTGGTAATTCCAGTTGAATTGGCAAGCCGGTTAAAATTACCAGACCTGGGTAACAGAACAAATGCATTTTCCAGTTGGATTGGCAAGCCGGTTAAAATTACCAGACCTGAGTAACAGAACAAATACATTTACACAAATAAATACATTTGTCTGTGACTCTGTATTTATTTACTGGGGCTGACATAACAGCAAACACAGACTGGGTGGTGTCAGCAGTAGAAGTGTTTCTCTCATGGTTCTGGAGGGTAGAAGACCAAGATCAAGATGTCAGCAGGGTGGGTTCCTTCTGAGGCCTCTCTCCTTGGCTCTTAACAGTGTTCTTCTCCCTGTGTCCTCACGTGGTTGACCCTCTGGGTGTGTCTGTGTCCTCATCTTATAAGGACACCAGTCCTGTTGATGGATTAGAGCCCACCTGTATGATCTTATTTAACTTAAATTACCTCTTAAAGACCCACTCTCCAAATACAGTCACATCCTGAGGTACTGGAAGTTAGAACTTCAATGTATGAATTTGGGATGGGGGTACACAGTTCAGCCTTAACACAGTGATACGGTTTGTGTTTGTGTCCCCACCCAAATCTCATGTCAAATTGTAATTCCTAATGTTGGAGGAGGGGCTTGGTGGGGAGGTTATTGGATCTTGGGGGGTGGAGATCCCCCTTGCTGTTCTCGTGATGGTGAGTTCTCATGAGATCTAGTTGTTTATAAAAGTGCGTAGTGCTTCCCCCCTTCTCTCTCTTCCTCCTGCTCCAACCATGTAAGATGTGCCTTGCTTCCCCTTCACCGTCCACCATGATTGTGAGTTCCCTGAGGCCTCCCCAGCCATGCTTCCTATACAGCACACAGAACCGCGAGCCAATTAAACCTCTTTTCTTTATAAATTACCTGATCTGAGGTACTTCTTTATAGCAGTGTGAGCATGGACTAATACAGGAAACTTTTAAAAGGTTAGAAGATGAGATTAAGATAAAATAGAAACTAGATAGGCAGAATGGAAACCAGAAAAAAAACATATTCCATTCTTGTTGAAAAAGGTGAACTCATGAAAAAGCCCTTCAGGACCATGCCTGGTGCACATGAGGACGGTGATGGCCATGTGCCCACTCTTGGTTCTGACCCTTAAATAGTAAAGTAGGAAGCACCTCCAGTTGAAGCTGCTATCAGGTGGTTTCCTCTAAGCAGCTTCTCCGTGGAGCATATTACTGCATGGTCTCATGTCCTCAGCTGGATGGCTCCTTGCGGGCAAAGATCCCAATTTGAATTGTGTTTGCATTTTCCAGTTCCTGGCAGCATGCCTTTCTAGTGGCTGATTCTCAATGAATATGAACAGCGTCTGTCTCCATGTGCTGCCATGATGAAATTCACAGAACCTTCCTGATGTGCTTTGTGTTTTACAGAGGCCTTCTGAGTGATGCTTTCCAGAAAGGCGGCCCGGAGGGTGCCACTACTCGCCTCATGAGAGGAGAGATCACGCTTTCCCAGGTGAGGGGACATCACCACACAGAGCCCTTTGGATGGACGTTTTCTGCCTGCATGCCTATCTCCCCCCACTAACTGGAAGCTCTGTGAAGGCAGGCTATGTCTTCTTCACCCATCTACCCTTTACAATGCCTAACCCCCAAGACTGACCTAAAAGGCCTGGAGACATACAAAAAGGCATTTAAGACTGGCTTGTCATCTCTTTGGCCAACCAGGGGAAACTTCCAGTTCCTCAAAGATGTATGCCAGGGGAGCTACTACAGACAGAGTGACTATTTTTGGCCAGGGCCGCTGGATCTGTTCATTCAATGGACATATAATGGATAGATGTGAAGTCAGAAATCAGGGTTTGAATCATAGTGCCCACTTACAGGCTGTGTGAGCACAGCAAGTTACTTAACTTCTCCAAGTCTCAGTTTTGCCAACTTTACAACGGAGGTGATCATGCTACCCATCTCATCAGCTGCTATGAAGCATGGAAAGTGCTTAGCACCATGCCTGGCACATAGTAATTGCTCAATAAACAGTAGTTGTTATGGTTAGTATAATCTCAATTATTTTTTAACAAAATAATCAGGATCTAACACCACTTGAATTCCCAATTAGTGTCTCTCTAAGAAGAAAGGCTATTGAGAATCTACTTATAAGCACACAGATAAAACATTTTGTATTTTTCTATTGCCTAGGCTGGAGTGCAGTGGCATGATCACGGCTCCTGCAGCCTTTACCTCCTGGGCTCTGGTGATCCTCCCATCTCAGCCTCCCAAGTAGCTGGGACAACAAGCACAAATCACCACGCCCAGCTGTTTTTTTGTATTATTATTGGCAGAAATGTGGTTTCACCATGTTACCCAGACTGGTCTTGAACTCCTGGGCTCAAACAATCCACTCACCTTGGTGTTCCAAAGTGCTAGGATTACAGACATGAGCCACCGTGCCCAGCCTATATTTTCAATGAACATACAGATTTTAGAGCAAATTTCTAGTAATTTCTATGAAAATCCTGCCTTTCATTCATACTCCTTTAGTGGCTTCTGATAGATGTGTAACTTCTAGGAAACTGGCATGGCTAGAGGGGGAGAAGCCTGGAAGTCTAATTTATATCATGCAAAAGGCTATTTACACTTGACTTATCATTAAAAAAATGTCTTATCTTGGGATTGAATATCATCTTTTAACTTTTTGTGGATGTATACTATACAGACAGAAAAGTACACACAGCATACAACTTGATGACTTTTCACATACTCAGTATACCAGTGTCACCGGCACCCAGATCAAGAAATGAAACATTCCCAGCACAGTAGGCACGCACATATCCCCCACTCTGGACACCATCCCTCCAAGAGTGTTACCACTCTGACTTCCATCCCAATAGATCGCTTTTACTTGTTTTGGACTTTACGTAAATGGAATTGTGCAGATCAGCTCTTTCGTGTCTGGCATCTTTTGCTCAATATTTATGGGTGAGACTCATAGCTGTTGCATGCAGCCATAGATCCTTTTATTCTCATTGCTGCATGGCATTCCATCATGTTCACACACCCCAATCTATCCATTCTTCTATTGATGGGGGTCTGGGTAGTTTTCAGTTTGGCACTATTACAAATAGTGCTGCGATGATGATGTGTATATACACAGTCCATTTTGCTGTTAGTGAGTGTATTAGTTTGCTAGGGCTCTGTCTTACATAGCACCTTGGGCTGCTACCTACAACAAATGAGCCATAGACTGTGTGGCTTAAACAACAAACATTTATAGCTCACAGTTCTGGAGGCTGGGAAGTCCAAGATGAAGGTACCGGCAGGTTCAGTGTTTGGTGAGGGCTCTCTTCTTGGTTTGCAGATAGCCACCTTCTTGCTGTGTCCTTACATGGTAGAAAGCAGAGAGAGAGGAAAAGAAAGCGAGTCTTGGCTGTCTTCTCCCTGTGTCTTCACATGGTCATCCGTCTGTGTGTCTGTGTCCTCATCCCTTCTTATGTAGGCCATTCATACTGGATTAGGTTTCATTGTAATGACTTTATTTTTCCTTAAGTACCTCTTTAAAGGCCTGATTTCCAAAGATAGTCACATTGTGAGGCTCAGAGGGTTAGGATTTCAACATAGGAATTTTGGGGAGGACACAGTTTAGCCCATAACAGTGGACATTTGGGTAGTTTCCAGTTTGGAGCTTGCTATGGTCCAAGTGTTTGTGTCCCCCCCCAAAAATTCCTATGTTGAAATCCTAACACCAGAAGTGATGATATTAGGAGGTGGGACCTTCAGGAAGTAATTAGGTCATGAGGGTGGACCCCTCAGGAGTGAGATTAGTGCCCTTATAAGAGAGATCTCAGAGAGCTGTTGAGTGCCTTCTACATGTGGACTTGTAAGGACAGCAAGAAGGTGCCATCTGTGAAATAGAAGGCAGGCCCTAACCAGATGCTAAATCTGCTGGAGTCTTGATCTTGGACTTCCCAGCCTTCAGCACTGTGAGAATAAATTTCTGCTGTTTATGAGCCACCCAGCCTCTGGTCTTTTGTTATAGCAGTTGAGATGGGCTAAGACGGGGCTCCTAGGAATAGCACTGCTATGACTGTGGGTGAATATAACATGCTCTACCCATTCTGCTGTTAGTGGGCAATAGCACTGCTATGACTGTGGGTGAATATCACATACTCCACGCATTCTGCTGTTAGTGGGTGGTTTCTGGTTTGGGACTCCTAGGAAGAGTACAGCTATGAACATTTTTGGCCATGTCTTTTGGAGAACACATGTTGGCATTTCCAGTGGGTATGTGTCTGGAATAGAATTGCTTGGTCACAGGGAATGCATAGGTTTGGGTTTAGTAGACCCTGCAGAGCTTTGCTGAGTGACTGTACCAATTGTCCCCTCACTTCACTTTGACAGTGGATACCACTCATGGAAGAAAACTGCTGGAAGTTCTCCGAGACCTCTGGAATCTCCCTCCCTGAGAATTTCTCTGTAAATCAAATCTTTGGCAAGGCAATTTCAGCCAGAAAGATCAACCGCCCCATGCTCCAGGCAGCTCTCACGCTCAGGAAGAAAGGTAAGGATCTAATACTGGCCATTCTCAGGCCTGACCACACAGAACCCTCAGAAGCATTAGGTCAGAATCCAACGAAGTGAGTTTTGACATCACAGATCTTTTGAGCCATGATGGAAAGCCACTCTTAAAACATGGCCCCAAAGCAAGTTTTATCCAATGCAAAAGCAGCACTGGTTAAAATAGAATAGCTGGAAAAATGGCAGAATTTTACTTAATAAAGCAATTGATGCCCATGACTGCCTTGTGAGCACCATTCTTCCCTTCAGTGGCACTTTAGTAATGACCCGAATGACAGAATCTTTTGTCACAGTGATTAAAAAACAAGGCCTTTTTAGCAACTGTGATTTTCTCAGCCTTTGTGTATCAGAGTGTCTGAGCTGTGAGTTGGCTGATGTGGGCTCAGATGATGTCATATAGTTTAAGACATGAGGTTAAGTTCATCCATAGGCGTTGACTTGGGGTGAGCACCTGACTCTTGTCATAGGCATACTTGAAACCATTCCATCCTCTTATCAGTAGATTTATCCAGTTGTGGCTGAGCCATTCCGTGTCTGTAATTCCTGCCTCCTATTACATGGGAAGAGTCTCACCATCAAGTCTCACATTCAGTGTCTTGTTTCCAGATCTGCCTGGTTCTCACCTCGCTGGTTAGGCAGATAAAGCCAGGAGATAATCCTATCTCCATGTCTGCTTCTTTAGTTTTGAAATGGGAACCCAGTCCCTGAGAGCCAAAGCAAGTATTCTGGAATTTAGTCAAGCAGAGTTTTCAATAGCATGGACTAGAAAGAATGCTGGATTTTCACTGTGTGGCTGTGAGTGGCTTGTAACTTATCTGAGTTTCTGTTTGCTGATCTGTGAATCTGGGAGGCTGGGATCACCTTGCGCACCCCAGAGGTGGTAGAGATCAAATGAGCTGATGAATGTAAAAACACTGCTCCACTGTTGTCAAGGAGGAAGGAGGGTACTGTTCCCTTCTGGGCTTCTGAAGGCCTTGAATGAACCCAGCTCATGCTCGTGTCTGTGTCAGAGATGTTTATGGGCCAAGATGATTCTTTGCCAATTCGTCGGTTGAAAGCTGAGCATAAGAGATTGATATAACTCAGCACGACCCGCTTGGCCCATCATCGGGGTTCCCTGGGGGAATCTGGAGCATCTCAGGGCAACGTTCTGCAGCTGGTCCATCTACTGGTGGCTTTTTGCTCAGGATTCACAACCGCCATCCTCACCAACACCTGGCTGGACGACCGTGCTGAGAGAGACGGCCTGGCCCGGCTGATGTGTGAGCTGAAGATGCACTTTGACTTCCTGATAGAGTCGTGTCAGGTGGGAATGGTCAAACCTGAACCTCAGATCTACAAGTTTCTACTGGATACCCTGAAGACCAGCCCCAGTGAGGTACGGAGACACTTCCCTATAGCGGAGAAGGATGTTCAGAGATATTGCAACCAGAGAAAAACTGAGGAATGAGCAGGTGGGGTATATCTCGGGCCTGGCAGGACAGCTCTGAGTCCCCTTCTCCCACACCAGGGCTTCTCTTAAAAGATTTTTACCCATTCTTTGGTCCAGAAAGTTCTCCCAGAGGTGGGCATTTGGCCCCATTGTATAGCTCTTACAGAACTTTGGTCCAAACAGGCATCATCAAAAGCTATTTTAGCCCAGCTGCCTCAGTTTACTTACAAGGAATTGGGGATCTGGGAGACTTGCAAGGCCACAAGGCTAGTCAGGTTCATCCCCACAAAAGGTGGGTGAGGACAGGCTCCCGTATTGCCACAGTCTCTCTCACCAGACACCCTGTGCCCTGAGCCTGTCGCCAGAGAGCACCTATCCTAAAGCTCTCTACCCCTTGTGTGTCCCTACTCTCATCTGCAAAAGGTGATTGGACCGAGGTTAAATTCCTTTGCCTCACATTTCCAACCCCCACCTCCCCACAAACTGATCAGAGCAAACCCTGGACTCTAGCCTTGCAGTCCTCGCCATGCTCCATCCCGGGACCTCCCTTTTCTCCTCCTGGACTTTGCTTCCACTTATCTCAGTGCCTGGAGCCAGCCTCAGAGCAGGGCTCCAAATCTAAGCCTGCACTGAAATATAGCAGTCTTCCTATCGATGGCTTCCAGGTTGGATGAGCTGCTTAGAATTTTAGTCTTCCGTTGTGCAAGATGGTAAATGCATGCACCCATGCTTTCTACTATGAATTCCAGGATTTATTTATTTATTTATTTATTTATTGTTTAATTAATTTATTTTTTCTTAGAGACAGAATCTCACTTTGTCACCCAGGCTGGAGTGCAGTGGTGCAGTCATAGCTCACTGCAGCCTCAAACTCCTGAGCTCAAGTGATCCTCTTGCCTCAGCCTTCCAGGTAGCTGGGACCACAGGTTCATGCCACCATGCATGGCTAATTTTTTACTTTTTGTTGCAACAGGTGTCTCACTATATTGTCCAGGCTAGTCTTGAACTCCTGGTATCAACCAATCTTTCCAGTCTCCTCAAGTGCTGGGATTACAGGTGTGAGCCACCAAGCCTAGCACTTTTTCTTAGTACATATACATTTTTGATTCATTAAGAATCTGGCTGGGTGTGGTGGTGCACACCTGTAACCCCAGCACTTTGGGAGGCTGAGGCGGGTGGATCACAAAGTCAAGAGATCGAGATCATCTTGGCCAACATGGTGAAACCCCTTCTCTATAAAAATGCAAAAATTAGCTGGGCGTAGTGGCACATGCCTGTAGTCCCAGCTACTTGGGAGGCTGAGGCAAGAGAATCACTTGAACCCAGGAGGCAGATGTTGCAGTGAGCTAAGATTGCGCCACTGCACTCCAGCCTGGTGACAGAGCAAGACTCCGTCTCAAAAAAAAAAAAAGTCTATTTGGGGGTAAGATGTAAGGTAAGGATCCATTTTATTCCCCCAACAGTTAACCAGTCATACCAAGACCATTAAACAGTCGTCCTTACCAATTGGACATGACACTTTTCACAGAAAGTAAATTCTTATGTGTATTTGGGTCTGTTTCATAGGTATGTCTGCTTCTCTTCTAGTGCCAAATTTCTACCTTTTGTTGTTTCCTAAATTGTTTGACTCTCTGCCCTCACTACAGTTTTTTTTCCAGACACATTTTTTTGGTCTACTTATGCCTGTTGATTTTCCCAGATGAATTTTAATTTCACCTTGATAAGTGTATATCCTCTCCTAATCCTCTTGCAATTTCAGAAGTAGCTGAAGCCAGTAGGTCTGTGTGGGGTCCTTTGTATCTGTGTTTTCATGTGTGTGTTATGTAATTAAATGCCTTCCATTTTAAGAGTAGATGGTTACAAAAGAAAAGGAGTTTTTAATCTCCTCATCATAAAGTAGCCCCTGTTTGCATTCTGGTGAGTTTCTTTCTGGGATTCACCCATGCTGTTTGGGCTCAGGTCGTTTTCTTGGATGACATCGGGGCTAATCTGAAGCCAGCCCGTGACTTGGGAATGGTCACCATCCTGGTCAAGGACACTGACACGGCCCTGAGGGAACTGGAGAAAGTGACCAGAATCCAGGTAACTTGACTTCCAAGCGAGCAAGCTTCCTGTGCTCATCTGTGGTTTCTGGACTTGAGCGGAGAAGCCGCTGTCCGTGGAGTTCATTGCTCCATGAATGACTCCTGGGTGCCACTCCGGGGTTGGGAGTCCGTCACCCACTGTGCAGTCAGCATGATGTCCCTAAGGCGCATTGGTTATTTCTCTGCAGTCAGTGGACAGGGTAATAAGAATTGATACTAGTCTTGGGTCAGGGCTGGGGAACTGGCAGCAACAGTGGGATGTTCAAGGCCATCTTGACCTCACTTTTGAGAGTTAATGGAGAACGTGTTCTCTAAGGATCAAGGCCCCTACCTGGTGTGCCCGAGCATGCCGCTGGCACTCAGGTGCAGCCCTTTAGTTCCACCCCGCTCACACCCTCTTGGCAGTCAGAGGGAAGCCTCTTAAGAAAAGCCTGTCCCTCCCAAGGTGGATGGGACAGTCGTCATGATGTCCCTGGGGCTGCCTGGGGGATTAGCCTGCTCCTCCAAGTCTGAGGCACCTTTCTTTTTTTGGGTTGACCTAAGATCGCTGACCTCACCAAGTCCACAGCCTTCTGCAGGAGTGCAGCGCCTTCATCCTGTGAGCGCAGGGGAGAGGAGGCAGGAGAGAGCTGGTACTCAGCTGAGCCTGCCACACATCCAAGGATGCACAGCCACTGCCTCAAAGAGAACTGGGTTAGTTTGCTCAGGCTGCCGTAACAAAGTACTACAGACTGTGTGGGTTCAACAACAGATATATATTCTCTCACTGTTATGGAGGCTGGAAGTCCAAGATCAAGGTGCCAGCAGGGTTGGTTTCTCCTGAGGCCTCTTTCCTTGGCTTGCAGACAGCTGCCTTCTCCCTGTGTCCTCACAGGGCTTTTCCCTGTGACTCTGCTTCCTAACCTCCTCATTTTATGAGGACACCAGTCAGATTGTGCTAGGGCCCAGCCTAATGACCTCCTTTAACCTTAGTTACTTCTGTAAAGGCCTCATCTCCAAATACAGTCACATTCTAAAGTACTGGGGGCTAAGGCCGGGTACAGTGGCTCATGCCTGTAATCCCAGCACTTTGGAGTCCAAGGTGGGCAGATCATTTGAGATCAGGAGTTCGAGATCAACCTGGCCAACATGGCTACACCCTGTCTCTACAAAAATACAAAAAATTACCCGAGCATAGTGATGGGTGCCTGTAATCCCAGCTACTCGGGAGGCTGAGTCACGAGAATAGCTTGAATCCAGGAGGTGGAGGTTGCAGTGATCCAAGATCACACCACTGCACTCCAACCTGGGCAACAAGAGCAAGACTCTGCCTCCAAAAAAAAAAAAAATAGTACTGGGGGCTAGGACTTTAACATGCGAATTTTGAGAGTGATACAGTTCAGCCCATGACAAGATTGATTTTTTTTTTGTCTTTAATGAATAAGTTAAAATATACACCCAGTTACTTCATAACCTTAAAGCATCTTGCCCACGCTTTGTTCATTTGTCCTTCCACAGACCTGCATATCCCAGGCCACACAGAAGAAAGCGCCTCAGGTTTGCAGTCAGGGAACCCGTGTGCCTGTGCCACTTGCTAGGTCTGTGCCCTCAGTGTATCTGAGCCACAGATCCCTGTCCTGTGAAACTGAGAAAGCCAATCATGGCTCATTTCTCTTTGTCTCAGGGGTAGGAGGAAGAGGAAGATAGAAGGAAAAATGAACAGCATCCCCCTTTTAGTCTGTTTTTTTTATTATTATGGAAAAATACATGTAACATAAAATTCACCATCTTCGCCAGGTGTGGTGGCTCATGCCTGTAATCCTAGCACTTTAGGAGGCCAAGGTGGTGGATCACCTGAGGTCGGGAGTTCGAGACTAGCGTGTTCAACATGGAGAAACCCCATCTCTACTAAAAATACAAATAAAATTAGCTGGGTGTGGTGGCGCATGCCTGTAATCCCAGCTACTCAGGAGGCTGATACAGGAGAATCACTTGAACCCAGGAGGCGGAGGTTGCAGTGAGCCGAGATTGTGCCATTGCACTCCAGCCTGGGCAACAGAGTGAAACTCCACCTCAAAAAAAAAATTGCCATCTGTGTGTGTGTGTGTGTGTGTGCGCGCGCGCACGTGTGTGTGTACGTACAGTTCAGTGATGTTAAGAACACACACATTGTTGTACAGCCGTCACCACCATTCCCCTCCAGAACTTTTTCATCTTCCCCACATGAAACTCCATACCCATTAAACACCAACTCTCCATTCCCACTGCCCTGGCCCCTAGCAACCCCCATCCTGCTTTTTTCTATGAATTGGACTCCTCTAGGGACCTCATGTAAATGGAATCACAATATTTGTCTTTTTGTAACTGGCTTATTTCACTTAGCATAATGTCACCAGGGTTCACCCATATTGCCCCAGGAGTCTGAATGTCCTTCCTTTTTAGGGTAGAAGACTAACTATTCCACTGTATAGACAGACCACGTTGGGTTTGTCCACTCAGCTATCCAAGGATGCCTGGGTTGCTTTCGCCTCTTGGCTATTGGGAATAGCGCTGGTATAAATGTGGGTGTGCATGTATCTCTTTGAGACTCGGTTTTCAATGCTTCTGGGAGTATACCTAGGATTGAAATTGCTAGATCATATGGAAATTCTATTTTTATTTTATTTTATTTATTATTATTTTGAGATGGAGTCTTGCTCTGTTGCCCAGGCTGGAGTGCAGTGGCATGATCTTGACTCATTGCAACCTCCGCCTCCCAGGTTCAAGAGATTTCTGGCTCATTTTCGTATTTTTAGTAGAGACGGGGTTTCCCCATGTAGGCCAGGCTGGTCTTGGTCTCCTGATCTCAAGTGATCCGCCTGCCTCGGCCTCCCAAAGTGCTAGGATTACAGTATGAGCCACCATGCCTGACCAAAATTCTATGTTTTAGTTTTTGAGGAAGTGCAGTGCTGTTTTGCACAGCAGCTATACCCTTTTATATCCCCACAGAAAAATCACCCCTTTTAAACAGGGGAGCCTGCGTCTCTTTTTCAGAGGAAGGCAGTAGGTGTCAGTCATGAACAGGCCTTGTAAATTGCACAAACATACAAGAGGATCATGAAGTAGGAACCCCTCACCTTCCCCCACTCCAAAAGCAGGGGCATCCCCTAGGAAACAGGACACATAGGAGGAGGGGCCCTGAGGGGCACTGGCTCTGTTCACAGGCCTTGGCTCCCCTGACCATGGGCTCATGGCCATCTGGGGACACCAGGCTGCCCTCCACCATCACACTGAGTCCGTCCCTGCCCCCCAGATCTTCTGCAGATGCCACAGAGGTTGAGGGACTCACCTCCTTTGTCCCCCCTCTGCAGACACCCAGGCAGAGTCTCCCGTGGTTATAAAGGAGATAGATTTCTTAGCTTATGTCCCCATTTTAGAGGTCACAAAACTGAGTCGTTGAGAAGAATGAATTTTTTCTTGGGTTATACCTTTAGGACTGAAAGAGACCAGTCCAGCAGTAGGATTCACTGCGTGTCGAGCAGCAGGGTTCACGCATAAGGCAATATTCACGTACATGTGCTCAGTAGCGGGCTCCTTGTCATTTCCTCCTCAGGGAAACTGATTCCAGTAAGGGACAGAAGCCACCATAAGGACTCCTTGTTCAGGAATCTCCTGTTTACTGAGACAGGTTGGTCTAAGCCTTCAAGGACTCCTGAGAACAGGCCTGAGAACTGCCGGCGGAAGGCTGTTAGGGGTTAGACTCTGTCCCCCAAAATTAATGCAGTGAGGTACTAACCTCTAATACCTCAAGATGTGACTGGGTCTGACAAAAGGGCATTCAAGGAGATAAGGAAGTTAAAATGAGGACACAAGACTGGTCCCTAATCTCATCTGACTAGTCTCTTTAGAAGAAGCAGAGATTAAGGACAGAAGCCAGGCGCACTCCTGTAATCCCAGCACTTTGGGAGGCCAGGGTGAGAGGATCACTTGAGGCCAGGAGTTCAAGGCCAGCCTGGACAACATAGTAAGATCCTATCTCTTAAAAAAAATAGCTGAGCATGGTGGTACACACCTAGAGTCCCAGCTACTTAGGAGGCTGAGGTGGGAGGATCACTTGAGCCAAGGAGGTCAAGGCTGCAGTGAGCTGTGATTACATCGGTGCATGCCAGCCTGGGTGACAGAGTGGAGACCCCCAAGAAAGGGAGACGAGGCAGAGATCATGACACACACAGCAAGGTACCAGGGACTTGAGGACACAAGGGAAAGATCATGTGAAGACACAAGAAGAAGACGGCCGTCTGCAAGCCAGGGAGAGAGGCCTCAGGAGAAACCAGCCCCACCAGCACCTTGACCTTGGACTTCCAGCCTCCAGAACTGTGAGGAAATAAATATCTGTTCCTGAAAGCACATAAACTGGTATTTTGTGGCAGCCAGAGCAAACTAATACAAAGGCCCAGAGAGTTTGATTTTGGCTAACTTGAAGGAGCAACCTGTCAACAGAGGGGAGCAGTGATGGAGTGACTGCTGTGTGAGCTTCTCAAGGTGTCCCACATGAGCCTGGGCGACCATTGCAGGAGCTGCCACAGAAGCAAATAATATTCACTGAAGTCCAGATTCTCAGTGGCTTAGAGCAAGGGATCTTTGCTTCTTGCTTACACGACGTTCAGTGGCCAGTGGCCAGGGACTTTGCCTCACGCAGTCATTTGGGGACTCAGGATGATGGAGGACCCACTGTCTTCTACCTGTAGTTTCGAGGTCACACTGGACACCCGGCTGGAAATGGGGAGTTGAGAAATGTAGAGAATCGTGTCAGGGTTTAATGTGCCAGGCAGGAGGCTGTGCTCTTCCCTCTGCTTCCATTGGCCAGAATTCAGTCTTGGGCTCCACTCAACTGGAAAGCCGGAGGGAGAGTGGAGTTTGGCTATGCTGGCAGGAGAGGGAGATGGGCTGGTCAGTCACCAGGAGGGCTCAGGATGGGGTGGCAGAGGTGGCCTTGGAGGCCTCTTCCGGCACCGGTACTCAGGACAGCCTCTCTTGGAAGGAGGCTGCGGCCCTCTCTCTCACTGTGCCTTTTCTGCCAACAGCTTCTCAATACCCTGGCACCTCTGCCGACCTGTTGCAATCCAAGTGATGTGAGCCACGGGTATGTGACAATAAAGGTGAGTCAGCTCTGTCTTTCAGTCAGCTGAGTGCTCTCTCACCAGGTCACCTAAAACGACCAGCAGAGACAACCAGGAGGCTAAGCTGGGAGGATCACCTGAGCCCGGGAGGCGGAGGCTGCAGTGAGCTGTGATCACACCACTGTACTCCAGCCTGGGCCATGGAGTGAGACCCTGTCTCAAAAAAAAAAGTGACCAGCAGAGACATTTGTTAAATACCGAGGGTGGTTGAACATCTGCTATTTATTTTTATTTATACATTTTTTTTGGTTGGGGAGATTGGGAAAGGATAGCATTAGGAGAAATACCTAATGCAGATGATGGGGTGATGGGTGCAGCAAACCACCATGGCATGTGTACACCTACGTAACAAACCTGCACGTTCTGCACATGTACTCCAGAACTTAAAGTATAATAATAAAAAAGAACATCCTCTATTTATAAGGAAATGGAATTTCCCACAAATCTCATGCCTTAGTAATTGATGGAAGATACAAGCCCTGTCTCAGATTCTGTAAAGCAGTGTGACTGCTGTGGGCAAACCCCCACAGAGCAGCAGGCTAGGGGGCTTGGCCAGCCTGGGGGGGCTGAAGCACGTGCACAGCTGGCCTGTGTTGAGGGAGAAGATGTTTTCATTCAACAGGTATTTTTAATTTTTTTTGGTGTGGGGGATAGGAGAGCGCTTCCTCTGTGTCAGGCACAGGCCAGATAGAAGGGGTGCGGTGATGATTAAGACAGACGTGTCCTCAAGGAGCCCACATTGGGGATAAGGAGAGGGAAAGGGTCATTCAAATGTTCTTTCTGTTTCAAAGGGTTATCATAAGACCAAGGCCACATGCAGAGGCCGCTGGCTGATGACTTGGCTGGGAGATCTAACTTGGCTTGCTGACACACGGTAGGGGGTTAGTACACCCTCATGGATTCACTTTGGGATCTTTCTTCATTTGTCACTGGCCTCATTTAAATACAAAAGGACCTAAAGCTGTGGGTCCACTCATCTGCAAAAAATGGCCAGACAGCTACTGTGCAGCCAGGTAGACCCAGCTGGAATCTTGGTGTTGCCACTTAACAGACTGCAGCCTTGGGCAAGCATCTTACCGCTGTGAGACTCCATATCCACACCTTTATAATGAAATGACGGTATCTCTCCATGCAGTTTCTGTAAGAATTAAATGAAATGTTGTATGCTGACCACGGGACATAGTGCCCGACAGCCACTGCTCCATAGATGGCGGCTGACAAACAGGAGGGCCGGAGGCCGTGGCTGTGCTGGCCTTGGAGACCTTGGGGACCCTTGCTGTTCTGGAGGAAAACCTCAGTCTAATAATATTCTGAGATGAATGGAGGGCCTTCCATGACCCCAGGGATTTTACGTTCACAGCCTCTGTGGTTTGGTTACAGCAAGGACGAAGTCCCTGCCCAGAGTGGGATCTGTGCTCAGAATGGGTTCTGCGAGGGTGGAGGCAGCCACCATTAACGTTGTAAAGTGGGCATCCAAGCACGAGTGGGTTTGCATCATCAGAAAAGGCTTTTCTGGGACTGAAAGCTACTGGTCAGCATCACTGATAGACATTCCTTCTATAACTCTGGGGTCTCCTGAAGGGGTGAATGTTTCGTCAGGGCCTTCAGGTCTCATGTCTCTGGTGGTAAAGAGGAGTGAGGGGCTTTTCACCCAGGGCTGGGGGCTGGGTTGTGACTGTGGACAGGGTTATTCTTGTAATTCCCTTAGGGTTTGCATATCCAGTTTTAAGAGATTCCTTATTTGACCTTGAAGGAGTGTGATTAGAATTGCTTTACCCCCACCCTGTCTTTCCCCCACCCCATATTTAAGAGCTGGCAGCAAACTTCTGGGGAGTCCCAGCTGCACCAGGCTCTCAGGGCGGTGGTGCATTCATTGCCACTGAATCCTAAACTGGGTTAATAATAGATCTTTTTGTGTCTGGCTTTATGGACTTTTTTTTTTAACACAGAAAAAATTAAGGATGGGAAAGGACATGTGTTTGCTGGGCTAGTGAGCTGAGTCAGTGTGAAGCTGTGAGCCTCAGTATCCACAGCTTTATAATGAGATGATAAAGCTCAAGAGTAAGCCGTTTGGAGTTTCTCTGGGGACCCCTCCCACCTGCTAGAACACAGGCGAGCTAGGATCGTTTGATCAGACGTAAGTGTGAAACATTTCTCAGTGTAAGGTAAATCGAATTTAAAGTCAACTTTTGCCAAGTGCTAAAGGACAGACTATGGAACAAAGTCTGATAAATACTCTGTGAGGGGCTCTGCAAAATGCCCACCTAATATTTTCTTGAGCAGAACAGCTTGTTAGGAATCATGAATGAAACTTCCTATGGAGCCAGGTGTGGTGGCTCATGACCGTAATCCCAGCACTTTGGGAGGCCAAAGCAGGGGGAATCACTTAATGCCAGGAGTATGACACCAGCCTGGGCAACATAGTGAGACCCCATCTCTACAAAAAATGTAAAAATTAGCTGGGTGTGGTGGCATGCACCTGTGGTCTCAGCTACTTGGGAGACTAAGGTGGGAGGATTGCTAGAGCCCAGGAGTTTGAGGCTGCAGTGAGTTATGATCATGTCCCTGCCCTCCAGCCTGGGCAACAGAGCGAGACCATGTCTCCCTCACTGCCCAAAAAAGAAGCTTCCAGTGTGGGGCACAGATTGGAGTCATCTTACAGCCAAGTGGAATTGTTCCATGTGAATTTCTGTAACGTGACTCTGATTGTTCTCCTGTATTTCCCTTAGGACACTGGTGATATGTAATTGGGGTAAGAACAGGGCACTTGATTATTTGATTCATTTGGCTGGACCCCACCATAACAGTCAGGGCTGATTAGCTGCTGTAGCAAACACCCTGTCCCTTTCCGTGGCTTCACACCCAGTGTGTTTCTCACCTACGGTGCAGTGCAGTGGGCTCTGTCCACATAGCCATTCAAGCAACCAGGCTCCTTCTCTCCGCTGTCCCTACCTTCCATAAGGCCCACGCCATTCAGAGATAGGCAAAGGGAGGGAGGCTACACACAGGAGGGTCCTGTGATCTCTGGATGCAGCACCTTTCCTCTGCTTGGAGACACTGGCCAGGGCTCAGTCACGCGGCCACACTGACTGTAGGAGGGGGAGGTGCTCTGCAAGATGCTAACATGTGCCTTGAAGAGGATGGGAACACAGACCTTGTCAAGCCCTCACGGTCTCTGCCACCCCCATGGCCCCCAAAAAGACTACAGGTGTGGCAAAGCTTGAACAGATTTCCTATTTAAGAAGTAAACAGTTCTTAATGAAACACTCGTGGTATTCAGACAGCCAGGTGGGAGGGGTCCCCAGAGAAACTCCAAACAGCCTGTGCACTGGAGTGGAGTTCTTGACCTTGACAGCAGGGAGGAGCCTGGCCCCTCGTCTTCCTTTGTGGAACCTGGGATTCCAACAGCGAGAAGGAAGTGCTCTAGTAGGGAACTCTGGCCTTGCAGAGAGTCCCTATTCCCCACTTTTTCCTTTTCACCTAATAACACCCTGCTGTTTACTCACACTTCAGATTGTCTGCAAGCCTATGTTTTCATGACCGTGGGACAAGGACCCGTCTTTAGCTGAACTAAGGAGAAGTCTTGCAACAGTATTCTGCACTGACCGTGAATATTATGCTTTGCACAATATCAGCCCCCTCTTTAATATACTGAAAACACATCAGAATAGCACCAGAAACTCTGAGAATATGGGGCCCTTGTAGAGAGGAGGGAGAAGTATGTTGTTACTTTGTTTTGTTTTCCAGCCTAATCTCTTTAGTGTTCTTAGGTTATGGTGAGAGCCACCTGTTTTTATTGAGTAGGTTGGCCAGAGCCTCTTGTCAGCCATTTGCATCTAACACTGGGGCATTTCACCGAGCAACCCGGGTCACGCGTGATCCAGCAACCGACTGAAACGCCGCTGGCATTCTGCAGATGCCACAGTGCCTGGGTCCATGGGGCCTGGTGCTTGGTCACTGCCCGCTCCTCTTTCCCTTCCACAGCCCGGGGTCTGTCTGCATTTTGTGGAGCTGGGCTCTGGCCCTGCTGTGTGCCTCTGCCATGGATTTCCCGAGAGCTGGTATTCTTGGAGGTACCAGGTGAGGAAAGCTGGAGAAGGTACACCCTGTCAGGATGAGGTTGGGGGAGTCTGTGTGGCCCGACGTGGACTGCCATGACGAAGCTGAAACCTGACAGTGGAGCATTGTCTCCAAAGTGTGACCAGGGGCTGGGCACGATGGCTCGTGCATGTAATCCCAGCACATTGGGAGGCCAAGGTGGGCGGATCATGAGATCAGGAGATCGAGGCCAACATGGTGAAACCCCATCTCTACTAAAAATACAGAAATTAGCTGTGGTGGCACGCGCCTGTAATCCCAGCTCCTTGGGAGGCTGAGGGAGGAGAATCGCTTGAAACTGGGTGGTGAAGATTGCAGTGAGCCGAGATCGTGCCACTGCAGTCCAGCCTGGGCAACAAAGTGAGACTCTATCACACACACACAAAAAAAATGTGACCAGGTTGAGGCAGAAGGTGACTCCAGACCTCAGGGCTATGCTAGGGCATGAGGTACCTTTGCAGATTAGAAATGGGCAGATTCTTCAAGACACTCCACGCTCCCTGCTGGGAGGCCTCTGTAATGGGTATGGAGATCTGCGAGAGCTTTGCCAGGAAAGATGCTCTCTTAGATGCGGCATTTCTGCCATGCACAAGCCCTACCACTGTCCACAGAGCCCTATATAAATGGGCTCATTGCAGCCCCATGGTGAAGATGCCAAGTAGTGCCACGTGGCTCTTTGGTTTGAGCCATTTACAGGAAGAAGGAGATGGAGGGAAGTAAAGAGGGCGTGTCTGCCTGGGACTGAGGAGGCCATGCTGGAGTGTGCCTGTTTGTTTTCTAGATCCCTGCTCTGGCCCAGGCGGGTTACCGGGTCCTAGCTCTGGACATGAAAGGCTATGGAGAGTCGTCTGCTCCTCACGGTGGGTGCCCTGTCTTGCAGCTGTCTTGTGTTGCTCCTGCCTTCTACCTGCCTGAGCGCTCCACGCCTCGGTGCTTTCCCTGGTCCCAGATCAGAGTAGCCTTCCCCTTAAGGGAGTCTGACCTCACCTCTCTCCCCCTCTTGCAGTGCCCTGTGTCTCTGCACTTTGGGCATCAGATGCCCCTGCCTGCCCCCCCACACTCTGAATGAATACAGCAGCCCCAAAGGCCCAAGCTCCAAGGGATCTCCCACTGGTCATAGGGGATGGCGGACATAGAATGTACCATCCATCTCCAGAACATTCTTCATCTTGCAGAACTGAAAGGCGGTATTCAGTCCTCAGTTCTTCCTCTCCCCAGCCCCTGGCAACCCCCATTCTACTTTCTGTCTCTATGAACCTGACTCCTCTAAAGACCTCTATAAATGGAATCATATAACATTTGTCCTTTTGTGTTTGGCTTCTGTCACTTAGCAAAATGTCCTGAAGTTTCTTCCATGTTGTAGATGGTGCCACAATTTCCTTCCTTTTTTTTTTTTTGAGACTAAGTGTTGCTCTGTTTCCCAGGCTGGAGTGTAATGGCATGATCTCAGCTCACTGCAACTGCTGCATCCTGGGTTCAAATGGTTCTCCTGCCTCAACCTCCCGAGTAGCTAGAATTACAGGCGCTCACCAACATGCCTGGCTAATTTTTACATTTTTAGTGGAGACAGGGTTTCACCATGTTGAACAGGCTGGTCTGGAACTCTTGACCTGAGGTGATCTACCTGCCTCAGCCTCCCAAAGTTCTGGGATTAGAGGCATGAGCAGCCCAGCCAATTTTCTTCCTCTTTAAGGAAGAAATTCTATTCAATTGCCTGGATAGACTACATTCTGCTTCGCCATTTATCCACTGATAGATGCATGGATGTTCTCCACCTTTTGGCTGCTGTGAACATGGATGTGCAAATAGCTGTCTATATCCTTGCTTTCAATTCTTTAGGGTATGTACCCAGGAGCAGAATTGCTGGGTTGTATGGTAATTCATAGGCCAGATTTTTAACCCAGTGTCTGTGGATCCCCATGGGAATCTATCCAGGACGGGCGTCCCATGGCCTGGGAACCTCTGAGACAACATGTAGATGTATGAGCATTTTCCTGGTGGGAAGAGCCTCTTGTTTTTTAATCAGTTTCAGAGGGGTCCTCAGTCCTGAACTGTTAAGAACCTTGGGTGTGGAGGCAGGAATGGGAAGCAGGCAAGCGTGATGGTCCTCCAGGTGTCAGTGATACAGCTGGCAGTGAGGTGAGCCCAGCAGGGCTGCTCACCCCTTTTTGAGCTGCTCCCCAATAATCATATCAAGCACGATTGGCTGTGGGGTTTAAAGCCAGCTGACATGGACTGGGACTGTTGGTCACTCAGGGGTCCACTCAGAGGACTCAGCATGTCGCATAGGGGGCGTCTCATGTGGTCAGTCCCTGAATATTGTGCTGTCGACTTAGCCTCTGCTGCTGCCTCCCGAATGATGCAAAAGCATGTTACACAAAGAAAAGCCTTTTGTTCAGACACCTGGGAAAGCCAGCTAAGGGCTTCTGATTTTTAAATGCAGTTATTAAAATGTTTAATTTTCATTCACATATACCGTAGTCTTCTCTGAATTCCCTAGGCATAACTTAGTAACATCATTTAACATTCAAACCAGAGCACTCTCAAAAGTGAGACACTACTAAAAACATACAAATTGGGCCGGGCACGGTGGCTCATGCCTGTAATCCAGGCACTCTGGGAGGCCGAGGCAGGCAGATCACGAGGTTAGGAGTTCGAGACCAGCCTGACCAACATGGTGAAACCCCATCTCTACTAAAAATACAAAAGTTAGTTGGGCGTGGTGGCGGGCATCTGTAATCTCAGCTACTCAGGAGGCTGAGGCAAGAGAATCGCTTGAACCTGGGAGGCAGAGGTGCAGTGAGCCAAGATCGTGCCACTGCACTCCAGCCTGGGCAACAGAGCAAGACTCGGTCTCAAAAAAACAAAAAACAAAAACAAAACATACAAACTGGAACTGCCCTGGAGACAACCTGAAACTTATGATCTTACCCTAACTATAACTTTGTCTAAGAAAAACATAATTTAGATGCTGTTATTGAAATATCATATGTAAAATGAATTCTAAAACCAAGCATAATGATTTAAAATACATACACACACATTTCAGATCGCTTATGTCTACCTTTCCCATGACTTGACAATGGATTTTAGGTTGCAAATCATTTTCCCTTAAAATGTTGAAGGTTTGTGCCACTCTTTGCTATGTTGCATTGTTACTGTTGAGAAATCTCAGCCATTCCGATTCGTGAGCCTTTCTATGTGGCTGTTGTTTTTCCCATATTTTGGGGATCTTTTCTTTATCTGAAATTATATGATGTTGTGCTCTGACCTGGGTCTTTTCTCATCCATTTTGCTGGGGAGATTTATCTTTCGGTTCTTGGAACTTTCCATGTATTATTTCTTTGATAATCTTTTCTTCTATTTTCTCTGTTTTTATTGTTCTTTTTCTTTGGCTTTCTGGAATTGCTATTGTTAAAATACTGTTACTATTAAAATTGCTATTATTGTCAAAATCATACTACCCATTGATTTGGGTGCTTATATGACCCAGAGCTATCTACAGATGCCATGCATTCCCTGTCAAAATCCCAATGACATTTTTTACAAAAATAGAGACAGCAATTCTACAATTCTTATGGACCCACAAAAGACTGCAAATAGACAAAGCAATCTTGACAAAGCAATCTTGAGAAAGAATAACGAAGCTGGAGGCATTTGAAGCATACTTTCTGATTTCAAACTATATTACAAAGCTATAGTATGACACAAACCATGTGATACAGACATAAAGACAGACATAGTTCAGTGGACAGAGAGCCCAGCCGTCAGTCCACACAGAGGTGTGGTACAAGGGTTCGTACAAGGGTACGAACAATAGTGGAGAAAGGACGTTCTCTTCAAAGAAATAGTCATGGGGGAAAAATGAAAAAGAATGAAATTGGACCTTTATCTTACACCACACACAAAAATCAGCTCAAAATGGATGGAAGACTTAGATGTAGGACCTGAAACTTTACAACTACTAGAAGAAGACATAAGCGGGAAGGCTTGATGATGGTCTTGGCAGTGAGTCCAGGGATATGACGTCTAAAACACAGGCAACAAAAGCAAAAATAAACATTGGCGTCTACCTCAGCCGAAGGGTTCAGTAAGTTTCTGTGGGGTTTTGTTGTTGTTTGGTTTTTGGTTTTCTTTGCAAAAGGGCCCTTTTGATGTGTTGATTTCTTTTAAATAACGTGAGTTAAATATATGTATTTTGTTTTTAATTGCAGAAATAGAAGAATATTGCATGGAAGTGTTATGTAAGGTAAGCAGGATCTGGGTAACCTCTGTAACATCTTCCCCACCCTGCGTTTTTTTGTTGATATAAACTCGAAGCTGGGATATCCATTCACATTTTAGGGAAGCATCATTTCATAGCCTGTGGGTATAAATTCCTACTGAAAGTTGAACAGTATTTTCAAATGATAGCCAACATGTATGAAGCATTGACTGTGTGTCAGGTCTTCCTCTAAGCAATTGACAGAAGAGAAAACGGAGTCAGGAGAAGTTAAAGGTCACACCCGAGGTCAGCAGCTGGTGGAGCCAGGCTGGAAGCCGCAGTACTGCCCTCTACTGCCTGTCCATCTAGAGCATTGAGAAAGTCACTTTATTTTGGTAAAGATGTTATTGGCCAGACCTGTGTGGACTGGTGACCAGCACGGATGGAGTTCCTGTTCTAAGACGGTTGTAAGCACCATCCTGTAAGTGCTGGCAGGGGAGGCTGAGGCCAAGGTGAGGAGAGACTGGGACCCAAACCTCCACTCAGCTCAGGAGCAAAAGCAAAGGCTGGGGGAGCCCAGGGCGGGAAGGAGCCCCCAGTTGGCTGGGAAACTAGCAACACTGCTGGCCACACTAGGATTACAAAAGCCTCCATCTCTGAGTCAGCCCTGGGAGGGCTCCTCCCCGTCGGGTGTGCCCCCAAGTTTCATGTGCTGCTTTGGCATATCGGAAGCAATCAGGGGTAAATGTTCCATTTCCACACAGGGCTGCTCCTCCTTCCTCAGTTTCCCAGTCTTTGCCTCTTGCACTCTGCTGCTCCTGATCCCACCACGTGTCTCCCCGAAGTCCTACCAAGGTCTCACCAGTGACCCTGGGAGCCCCTATCCTGCTGTTGTCCTCTAACCTGGACCTTGCTTATTTCCATCTAAATCCACTCTTGAGACAGTCACCTTGGGTCACTTAGAGAACGGCTCTCTTGAACAAAGTCCTTTTACCAAAAACAAACAGGATGGTGCTCGTATCCTCCTGTTCCACCTTTTAAAAATCATGAGTACATCCACAGCTAGGTATTTACCCAAGAAAATCGATGATGTATGTCCACAAAGAAAAACCCAGATACGAACGTTCACAGCAGCATTAGTCCTAATAGCCAAAAAGTGGAGACAACCCACATGTCCATCAGCTGACGAATGGATAAACAAAATGTGGCCCATCCCTATGGTGGGACACTGTTGAGCTGTACAGAGGAATGGCGGGCTGGTGCAAGCTTCAGCGGGAATGAACCCTCAAAAGACGATGCTCAGCAAAAGAAGCCACTTTCTGTGTTCCACCCCTGGGACAATGCATTCCCGCCTTCACCGCGTGGGTGGTTCAAATATTGTTCAACTTTCAGTAGGAATGCATTGTCCCAGGGGTGGAACGAGCCTGTCACTGCTCCCCGGCAGCAGCAGCACGTGGGCAAGCTCTACAGGGCAGCTGTCTTCCATCCCCCTTCAGGGAGGAGCCCAGGCTTGCTGTCTTACCATGGCGATGGGACAGTGAGGGATAAGTATTGGTGGACTCACTGAATAACTCACTGTGCGTGTTTGGAGTCGGCCTGGGTCCTGAGAGGACACTGGAATGGGAAGGGTGGTGTCGTTAAGGTTGTTAAGTGATGGACAGCTGCACTGCTCAACAAAGGGCCGTCACAAAGGGCCAGAGACCAGGCAGCTTCAACAATAGACATTTATTTTCTCACAGTTCTGGAGGCTGGAAGTCTAAGATCCAGGTGTCAGCAGAGTTGGTTCTCCAGAGACCTCTCCTGGGCATATAGATGCGGCCTTCTTCCTGTGTCCTCACGTGCTCATCCCTCTGTGCGTGTCTGTGTCTTCATCTCCTCTCTTCTTTTTGTTTTAATAAGAGACAGGGTCTCCCTATGTTGCCCAGGCTAGTCTCCAACTTCTGGGCTCAAGGGATTCTCCTGCCTTGGCTTCCCAAAGTGCTAGAATTACAGGTGCAAGCCACTGTGCCCAGCCTAATCTTTTTTTTTTTTTTTTTTTTTTTGAGACAGAGTCTCGCTCTGTCACCAGGCTGGAGTGCAATGGTGCGATCTCAGCTCACTGCAACCTCCGCCTTCTGGGTTCAAGCCATTCTCCTGCCTCAGCCTCCAGAATAGCTGGGATTATAGGCACCTGCCACTGTGCCCACCTAATTTTTGTATGTTTAGTAGAGATGGGATTTCACCATCTTGGCCAGGCTGGTCTCAAACTCCTGACCTCGTGATCCACCCACCTTGGCCTCCCAAAGTGCTGGGAGGTGTGAGCCACCTTGCCCTGCCTAATCTTCTCTTCTTATAGGACTCCAGACAGATTGGATTAGGGCCTACCCATATGACCTCATTTTACCTTAATCACCTGTTTAAAGGCTGTATCTTCAAAAACAGTCCCATTCTGAGGCCTTGGGGGGTTAGGATTTCGACATAGCAGTTTTGGGGAGGACGCAGTTCAGCCCATCATAACGCTGAGGCGGGCAGGGGTGGTGGCTGATTTTGTCTGTGTGTCTTCTTTCTTAGGAGATGGTAACCTTCCTGGATAAGTTGGTAAGTCATTATTTTGAACTGATAGCTTTGGAGAATTCCTTTGGGGCCTGGGTAATTAAAGCAAAGGCATCAGCCTGGAGCACATTTTAGGGGCAGTTAAGGACAGGTGGGCATGGGCAGGGAAAATCACACAAACAGATGGCAAAGAGCAAGGATTGCTTGAGAACAGGATGGAGATGAGCTTGTTTCTTTGTCTTTTAATGAAGGGCGTTTCCAGGGAATGGAAGCAGGGAAGACAGCCTTGAGTATCAGGTAGAGAAGTTTGGAAAATATCCCATAGGCTAATATCTCCCAACTCTTTAAACTTTCATCCCTCTGACACTCCTAAAACCTAATGGTTGCATTTGTCGTTGTCGGGAATGTCGAGCTCAGTGATAACAAATGAAAGGGAATCAACAGTGCTGAGCTGAGAATGTGCCTTTGCTGAGCACACTTCCACTCCCAAGACTCCGTGGTGTAACAGCCTCCCCTTCCCCAAGGGAGGTCATGGGGGGCAGAATGGAGTGAGGGGTCAGCTCAGCCAGGACAGCAGCAGTGGAGGACAGGGGGAGGGCTATGGGGCAGTGGGACTTAGGGCCTCTTAATTGGATGTGGGAGCCAGAGAGGATCTAGGCGGCTCACCTCTGGTTCGCCAGCAGGGCACTGTGCCTGACATGGCGGGGGAAGAGACCATGAGGATATCTGGGTCCCTGCCCTCTGCAGAGTCTCAGTTTCATGGGATTGGGTTTGGAACTTTTGGGTGTGATGCGGACAGGGAACAGGGCATGGCTCAGAGTGGCCACCCAGTCCTGACTCTGTACAGCCTTCTGTCTCTAGAGTGACTGTGCAGTTGCTGCCAGCGGGAACAGTGTGGAGGGAGGTGTGGGGTAGGCTCTGCCGTGTAGGTTTCACTCTGTGATGTTTGCACGACGAAACCTCCTGACACATTTCTGAGAACATGTCCCCCTCCTTAAGCGACACGTGGCTATAGCTGCTCCATAAAGAGAAGTTGACGTCATTGTCAGTGCTGGCAGCAGAGAGAGAGAGATTAAAGATGCTTTTGAACTTTTAATGTTTGTTTAAGGGAGGGGAGCTCCAAAAAAAGTAGGATTGGGGGGTAGAAGCACAATCATTTGAAAAAAGATGCACATGGAACTTGAAGAGGTAAGTTATACTTCTTTTAAGATAGAAGGAAGGAAAAAAGAAGAGGACGAAACAAAATTTGATTTGAGAGAAGGTAAAAGGAACCCGTAGCCTGTGGCCCCAGCCTTCTAAGCAGATGTAAAAGGCCGGCAATTTGTGTTGAGGGTCTTTGGCTGGTGCAGGGAGGAGAAGCGTGAAGGGCAGACATTTGGAAGCTGCTGTGGGTCAGGAGAGGAGGCCCAGGTGTCAAGGGGCTGGCTGAGGGCTGAGCCTCCCAGCGTTCCATTCCAGAAACCTCCCCACATTTGGCTCCCTTCTGTCTACTTCTCTAGGGCCTCTCTCAAGCAGTGTTCATTGGCCATGACTGGGGAGGCATGCTGGTGTGGTACATGGCTCTCTTCTACCCCGAGAGAGTGAGGTAATTGGGCCTCGGGCAATAAGGATTTTGGGGTGGCTGGGCTTGAACTCCTGTGAGAATTGTTCCTCAGATCTTTAAGCCTAGAAAACTTCTCAAAAATAAGCAGGTGATCTAGGAAGGTGATACCTTCGCTCTTTAGTGTCTGGTGACACATTAATAAGAGAGCCTAGCTGGGCATGGTGGCTCACACCTGTAATCCCAGCACTTCGGGAGGCCGAGGCAGGTGGATCACAAGGTCAGGAGTTTGAGACAAGCCTGGCCAAGATGGTGAAACCTCATCCCTACTAAAAATACAAAAATTAGCTGGGCATAGTGATGTGCACTTGTAATCCCAGCTACTGGGGGAGACTGAGGCAGGAGAATCACTTGAACCCGGGAGGTGGAGGTTGCAGTGAGCTGAGATCACACCATTGCACTCCTGCCTGGGCGACAAAATCAAAATTCCATCTCAAACACAAAACAAAACAGGATCTAATGAGCTAATGTGTTAGGAAGCAGCACCTGTTATAATTATAGCCAATGGGACAAATAATTCAGGGCCCGAGTCGCGGGTGGTAATGCAGGAGGATCATGGCTGAGTTTGAGGGCTGCAGGGGAGGCAACAGGTGTGTCTTCAGTCCTAGACTGAGAATCGGAAAGAGTGGCCTTCCATGCTGCCCTGATCGGCTATGGAACACATCACTTCACTTCTTAGGCCTCGGCTTTCTCAACAACAAAGTGGTAATGGTAACTGCTGCCTGACTCCACACCAGAAGATGCCGTGCAAATGTGCAGTGAGCCCAGCATGTCATGGTCCCCACCATTTCCTTCATGTCAGTCATTCTTAGACCAGCATTTCACGGCTTGAGTGAGAGCTATCAGATGGCAGGTTTGGGCCCAGACTCTGCAGTCTCTTCAGCGGTTTGAGCTGGTGAGCTGCAGTGAAAACCTGTGTGACTTCCCATTTCGGCCTCTGGTCTTGGGAAGTTAAAGAAACATCATCCTCAGCTGCCATCTGAATTTCTCTAATCCAGGTATTTTGTATTTGGCTAAGTTTATGAGATTGGAACTATGAGGAAACTCTGTTCTGCTTCACTCTTGGCTCAAATGATAGGATTATATCAAAAACTAAAGAATCAAATGTTTCCTAAAATATTGTTAAAGTTTTCATGCTATTGTTCTGCTCATTTCTCTAACTTTTTAAATTTTTTTAAAATTTCTTGTGGGTACATAGTCGGCATATTCTAGCTTCTCCTTCTCACTTTCTCTGTCCCCTCTCTCATTCAAAGTGGAAATAAGAGCTTGGTTCTTAAGAATTGGGTTCACCAAAACCCAATGCTGACTGCATGACATGCTGGTTAAAGGAAAGATAGCAACAAGCTGTGTTTGCCCCTTAAATTCACCCCCTTTTGTATTCCTTCCTTTTTTTTTTTTTTTTTTTTTTTTTTTTGAAACAGAGTCTTGCTCTGTCACCCAGGCTGAAGTGCAGTGGTGTGACCTTGGCTTACTGCAACCTCTGCCTCCTGGTTCAAGTGATTCTTCTGCCTCAGCCTCCCGAGTAGCTGGGACCACAGGTGTGCACCAACATGCCTGGCTGATTTTTGTACTTTTAATAGAGATGGCGCTTCACAACACAGGCCAGGCTGGTCTCGACCTCCTGGCCTCAAGTGATCCAGCTGCCTCTGCCTCCCAAAGTGCTGGGATTACAGGCGTGAGTCACCACGGCCAGTCGTCTTTTCTGTTCCTTTTGCTAGCATCCTATTCCCTCTTTGGGTGATAATGCAATGGTTTACTGGGTGGATTCCCGGCTTTTGGCCTCTCCATCTGTGTCCATGTGGTCTCTCAGGGCTGGATTAATGTTCCTGACTGCAGCTGATCTACCCTCCCCTCTTGTCAGAAGCCCTCATGGTTTTCTTGGTTCTTATAGCATCAAATTCAGACTCAGGGCCCTTCATGTCTGGGCCCCTACTGCCTTTTTGTTATTTTCCAACATGTCCCATTCCATGTTTGGCCTCTAGCCACACAGACGTCGTGCTCTACTGAACACAGCTGCAAGCTTTGTCCCTTTCTAGAATTTGCTCAGGCTACCTTGTGATGTTCCCCTCGAAGGCCTTGTTCCCCTCCCCAACTCTTCCCACTCTGAAAAGCCAAGTTCAAATACTCCCTTTCCACAAGGTCCTCCATGATGCCCAGTTCAGAATTCCTTATCTCCTTCCAACCCGCATGCTATCGTGTGCTACGGCTCATGTCATAGTTGTCTCATAAGACCGTTGTGTGTTTTTCTGTTCTAACTTATTAAATTATGATGAGCTCCTTGAGGATAGAAACGATATTTTATTCATTTTACATTTTCTCTCCCCCTGGTACATACCATAAAATTATGCTCAATCCAGAGGAGACACAGTGAATAAAAGGAGGAAAAAAATGAATGCATATTTTAAAACTAGAGAGATTTGTGCCTCCATATTCTATTCAGGGTTGCTATAGTATATGTAGTGTGTGTGTGTGTGTGTGTGTCTCCACACGCACATGCACCTATGTGTCTAAGGCAAGTTGGTGAGAAATACTGCAGTTTAATGGAAAAAAACCCACTGGGCTCGGAATCGAAAATCCTGAGTTCTGATCCCATTCTCCCATGCACTGCTAGTATATGACCTTGTGTGTAGAATGTTCCTACTCTGAGCTTCAGTTTTGAACTGCAAAGTCCTTTCTGGCCCTTGTAGACTGTCTTCTTACAGGGGCTAAGTCGTGCTGCCTCTTATTTCTGTAGGTCAGTGGCCAGTTTGAATACTCCCTTCATACCGGCAAATCCCAACGTGCACCCCATGGAGAGTATCAAAGCCAACCCGGTGTTTGATTACCAGCTCTACTTCCAAGAACCAGTAAGTGTGTCACCAGGGGCAACAGTGGCAGCATTAGTGTTGCCTTTCTCCTTCCTGTCTCCTTCTTGTTTGCTTTGTCTCTGTCCCCTTTAATTTTATGTGGCATTAGTCAGAAAGAATTTTTGCAGATGGGCTCAGGTGAAACCAGCTGCCATGCCCAGCTGGCCCTTCCTAGGCGATGGCACATTTCCCTGTGTGTTTGGGTGGTGAAGGGCTGGGGGATGTCGCACCCTGGGGGAGATGGCTTCTTCGGTGTCTCTGCAGTTGCAGAGTTTGGGGGCTCAGTGATCAGGTAGAGCCTCCCCCTCCTGGTTCTCTGGCCAAGAGGCTGGTGGAACCCCCCTCTCTCATTGGTGACAGCTGAGCTGGTGGAACATTGGTGACAGCTGAGCTGGTGGAGCCCACCCCTCTCATTGGTGACAGCTGAGCTGGTGGAACCCACCTCTTTCATTGGTGACAGCTGAGTTTGTGATGAGGCACCAGGGTCTAAGAGTCCTGCAGCAGACCCCACGTGTGCTCTGAGGAATATGAGAAGTTTCTAGGTATCAACCCACGTGCCACGAAGATGCTTTTCAAAGATACCCCCTGGACATGGCTAATACATGCATTGGGGCATCCCTGCCACCCTTAACTGGAGTTCACTGAGAGCAGCGTCAGGAGTCCATGTCACCTGACCTGGTGCCCCCCTTCGGCTGCCCTCTTCTGTGGGAGGCACCTGCAGGTGCCTCCATCCACTTGGGGGAATTATCCAGAGAAAATAAAAGATGTTTCGTGCACACTCCAGAGAGAGAGGAATGGAAGGAAGTAATTAATCAGGAACGTGAGACCATCTCCCACATCCCTCTCCCAGCCTCCACCTCTGCTCCTCTCAGGAGGTACCATTTCCGGCAAGACCACAACTATCCCCCGTTTCGATTCAATAAGAGTAAGTCTTCTCCAACAATTATTTTCATTGATGAGACAGCATCTTTGTGAGAGGAGCTTTGAGATTCAGGCAATAACTGGACTCATTCACCAAAAGCTTCCAGCAGCACTTCTAGCAATGTCAACCTGTCCCATCCCACATCCTATGGGGAGGCCAGGGCCCTGCCATGCCATGGCCTGGTGTATGGGAATGCATGGGCTTCCATTGGCCTGAATGAAATCACAGTGTCCTTCATTAGTGTGAGATAGTCTCAATCGCGAGACGGTGGGTATGGTGTATGGTGTATGGTGTAGAGGGTGGATTACTTTGCTGGGGCTGCGATAACAAAGGCCTGGCAGCTCAACAGACTGGGCAGCTTCAACAACAGAAATTCATTCTCTTACAGTTTTAGAGGCTGGAAGTTGAAGATCAGGGTATTTGTAGAGTTGGTTTCTCTTGAGGCCTCTCTCCTTGGCCTGTGGATGGTCCTCTTCTCCTTGTATCCTCATATGGTATTCAGCTCATTAAAAAAAAAATTTTTTTTGAGACAGGGTATTGCTCTGTCACACAGGCTGGAGTGCAGTGGTGTGATCATAGCTCACTGCAGCCTCGACCTCTCCAGGCCCAGAGGATCCTCCCATAGCAGCCTCCTGAGCACTGAGACTATGGGTGTATGCCACCACAACTGGCTAATTTTTTTTTTTTTAATTGAGACAAGGTTTCACTATGTCGACCAGGCTGGTTTCAAACTCCTGGGCTCAGGTGATCCGCATGCTTGGCCTCCCAAAGCTCTGGGATTACAGATGTGAGCTACTACACCTGGCCAAAAATATTTTTAATTGTGGTAAAATACATGTAACGTAAATTGACCATGTTCCCTGGTTGTAAGTGTGCAGTTCTGTGGCATTAAGCACGTGTACACTCTTGTGCAGCCATCACCACATCCACTTCCAGAACTTTTCCATCTTCCCAGCTGAAGCCCTCGACCCATTAAACACTAACTCCTCATCTCCCCTCCCAGCCCCTGGCAGCCACCATTCTGCTTTCTGTCTGCATGATTTTGACTCCTCTAGGAGCCTCATGTCAGTGGAAGCATGCGGTATTTGCGATATTTGTCCTTTTGTGACTGGTTTCTTTCACTCAGCATCATGCCTTCGAGGTTCATCTATTGTAGTAGCATGGGTCAGAACTGCCTTCCTTTTTAAGGCTGAATACTTTTCCATGGTGCGTATAGACCACATTCTCTTAATCCAGTCATCTGTCAATGGGTTGTAGCTACAACCGTTTTTGAGCACTCATGCCAGGTGGTTCTAATCTTCACAGCAACACTAAGAATCCTCTCCTATTTTCTTAGCCGAGCAAACAGAGGTTCAGAGGGCTTAACCCCAACTGGCCAAGACCAGGTACATCATTGGGTCAGGATATTGACCTAGGCTTGTTTGACTTCAAAGCCCATGCCTCCCTGTAAGCTGTGCTGGAAGAGAGCTTGTGCCTTGTTCTGTGAGCTATGGTGATTCAAACAGAGAGAGGAGGGACAAATCGGGATAGGCTCAAAGTCCTGATTGCAAAAGTGACCTCAGGAGAAAGACGCTTAGTAATTACAGCCTTTGTAAAGGCACAGTTTTTTGTTTCAAAGGTTGTTACAGTTATTGTGGAAAATCCGCACCTCTATTCTGTCGTAGCAGCTGGGTTTAAAATCTGCAGTGAGAGTTTTAGAGACGGTTTTGTTCTTAAGAACAAAGCGCCTTGGCAGGGAAATGTTACATATTCAAATTAGTGATCCGGCCATGGAAAGATACCCAGCAACCAGGTTGGGCTGTATCCAGCCACTGGGGCCACTCAATAGGCACATAGCTGGGACTGGAGGAGAAACGGGTTCCTGCCAGCCTGCCTGGTACCTATTCTCTAAGGAACGAGTAGGCAAAGGTGCTTCCCATCTCTGGCCCTCAGTTTCCTCCTCTGCAAAAGGTTGGTTTTGGGTGGTTTTCAAACAGGTAATAGCTTCAAACTTAAGCTGACTCCAGGTCAGTAAATAAAGCCAATAGCATGGAGAACAGCTCTTTGAAGCTCAGTGAGTGCTGGGGGTTCCGCCTTCCTGCCAGCTCCTAACCCACTCCCTCCCTGGCCGGGAGGAGGCATTTCTGGCATCTCCTGCTTCTCCCTAGGAGCACAGAGGCTGTCCAGACCCATGCAGCCAAAGGAAGACTCCTGTGCTGTGGGTGTACCTATCTTCCCAACTTATTTTTTTTTTTTTTATTTTTTGAGACAGAGTCTCACTGTATTGCCCAGGCTGGAGTGCAGTGGCATGATTTTGGTTCATTGCAACCTCCATCTCCTGGGTTCAAGCCCTTCTCTTCCCTCAGCCTTCCAAGTAGCTGGGATTGTAGGCACCTACCACCATGCCTGACTAATTTTTGTATTTTTAATAGAGATGGGGTTTCACCATGTTGGCCAGGCTGGTCTTGAGCTCCTGACCTCAGGTGATCAACCCTCCTTGGCTTCCCAAAGTGCTGAGATTACAGGCGTCAGCTACTGCACCCAGCCCCATCTTCCCCACTTTGGGCTCATCTCTGCTGAGCACTGGAGGGTGAGCCTTAGATAAACTCCAAGTTTAGAGTCAGCTCCCATATAGCTCTCTGAGCCCTTAGCCAACGTGTTGAGTCTTGGCCTGGGAATCTGCCAAGTGTGCTGGAAACAAACAAGGCTTGTTTTTCTTTGCTCCTCAGAGAAGAGGTGACAGCTTTTCATGTGTATAGTGAGAAAGCACGAAGACCAGGCAGCTCTGGCAGCGAAGGCTAGTGGAATCGGTTGGGTTGTTTCAGCTGAGCTGTTCCATGTTTTAATTCTGAGGATTCCCAAAGTCCTCGCCTGGACTGGAGGATACAGCCCCTTAGCCCCCGCCATACCAGAACGTGCCTAGGATATCATAGGAACCCTCCCCTCTCCCACCTTGTGACACTGGTCTTTACTTGTCCTTAAGCTGCACATGTGTATTTTTATTTCTTTGAGGAAGACCCGGTGGCAGGCACCTGTGTGTGTGTGTTTGTGTGTGTGTGTGTGTGTGTGTGTGTGTCTGGAACCACACAGCAAGTTAGAGGCAGATTTCAGTCATCAAAATGCCCTTTTGGGCTGGGCATGGTGACTCACGTCTGTAATCTCAGCAGGCGGGCTGGTCACCTAATATCAGGAATTCGAGACCAGTGTGGCCAACATGGTAAAACCCTGTCTCTACTAAAAATACAAAAGTTAGCTAGGCTTGGTGGCACATGCCTGTAATCCCAGCTGCTTGGGAGGCTGAGGCAAGAGAATCTCTTGAACCTGAGAGGCAGAGAGGTTGCAGTGAGCCGAGATGGTACCATTGCACTCCAGCCTGAGTTAAAAAAAAAAAAAAAAAATTGGAAAAAATAAAATCCCTTTTGTTTAAGTATTTAACCAGATGAGAAACTAGGGATCAGAGAGAAAATGTGAGAAAAGAAAAATTATAGGCAGAAAGCTTTACCTGGCTAAAAATCATCCACAAATGATTTTCTTTCCCCTCAAAACATTGAGTCTCTCTCTCTCTATTTTTTTTTTCCCTGTGTTGCCCAGGCTGGTCTCCAAGTCCTAGCATCAAGTAGTCCCCACCTCAGCCTCCCACATTGCTGGGATTACAGGTGTGAGCCACCATGCCAGCCTAAATGTTGGGTCTTTCTTACTCTCTAGAAACAGTAGGTACTTCAGGCCATGGGGACAGCTGGTGATTAGAGTTTATTTTTTAGGTTTTTTTAAATTATGAAGTAATTCATGCTTGCCATTTAAAAAAAGGTCCTGAGCACACACATATACATAATTTTTAATATAAATGGAATCATGCTGCTTTTTCATTTAATTCGTATTGCAGAGATTTTTGTCAGCACATACAGATTTATCTCGTTCTTTTTAATGGCTGCATGGGGTTTTGTAACTGGTGAACCAGGAATTATTTAATCCTCTGTTGATGGACATTATTTGGATTGTTTTTCACAGCTGAATAATATAGTTTAAAAGAGGAGTTTTTGTTTGTTTGTTTTGAGAAGGAGTTTTGCTCTCGTTGCCCAGGGTGGAGTGGAGTGGTGCGATTTCAGCTCACTGCAACCACTGCCTTCTGGGTTTAGCCGAATTCTCCAGCCTCAGCCTCCTGAGTAGCTGGGACTCCAGGCGCTCACTACCACACCCGGCTAATTTTTGTCATTTTAGTAGAGACGGAGTTTCACTATGTTGGCCAGGCTGGTCTCGAACTCCTGACCTTGTGATCCACCCACCTCGGCCTCCCAAAGTGCAGGGATTACAGGCGTGAACCACCCCATCCAGCCTGGCAGGGTTATTTTCATTGTCTTAAATTGGTGGTGGTACTGTATGTTGTGGTAAAAAGAACCAAATACGGAGGGGTTTGGAGTCCAGTGTTGTCATTTATAAACTGCCTGACCTTCAACGAAGCACTTCAGGCCCCCTACCTGAGCATCTGCTCTGTGACAAGGGCTGCCCAGCTCAGTGCTGTTGTGGACAGAGAGACTGGCGCCGTCAGCAAATGGCAGGTGGCCCCCAGCGCCCTAAGTCCCTGTAGAGTTCCCCAAGTCTTTGCTCTCCATCTCTCTCATCTGACCAGCCACACCACAGAGAGTGAAAGGTCAGCAGTTTGCTCTCTGCCCAGATTTCAGATGCTTCTAGCCACTGGCATTTTTGACCTCAGGGACAACCGCCCCACCGTTTCTCCTGGACTGTCTTCAGAATTCCAGGGGGAATTGGACTCGTTCTTGTCAGGGTAGAGCGAGCATGAAACAGAGCTGCTGGCCCAGCCTGCTGATCAGCGGAGGCGTCCTCTGGCGTTAATTGTTAAGGGCGGGAGGGCTGAGTGGGGGCTTCGTGGATGCTGCAATTTGGCTTCAACAGCTGTCTCCACTCTCAGCCACGAAACAATAGCCACAATTAAGTGCAGCCTCTGAGCAACTTGTTCTCTACCTTGGAAAGGACACAAGAGAAATGAAGCAGGAGAAATTCCTTCGATGGTGGAGGGGCGCTCTCTGTGAGGAGGGCTGAGCATGGGAGGCAGTGCTGTGCCCCCCCCCCCCCCACCAACATGGGGGCACCTCCCTGACAAATGAGGTGACTGAGAGCACCATGCCTACCAGCGCTGAGTGGCAAGTCTAGGCAAAACTCCAGCTTCTTCGTGGCTCCATGCCTTTCCAGGGCCCCTCTGACAGTGAGTGGAATATGCACCTGGGAAGACAACTGGGGGGGATGAGGGAAGTCCAGGGCACCTTGGATCCTGGGACCCTCCAGACCCCCACCTGTGGTTGGCACACCTGCTGCCTGCTGCTCCTGGGGGAGGGTGCCTGGCCCCGCTGAGCCCAGGGTGATTAAGACCCTGCGCCTTCCCTCCTTACCCTCTCCCCCTCAGCCCCACATCAAGATACTGCCTGGAGACATGCTTTAGTGTAAGCTGGGGGGCAGAATGGGAGAAGATCACATTTGTCCTCTGCTTTTGCACTTAGCTAAGACCTTCCAACTTTCTTTAATCTGTAGAAGGTAACACTGTATCTTTAAATCCTGCAGACCAATGACAAATTTCCTGCTGCCCTGGATTGGGGCCCCTCCTTTTTGTTCCCCGCTCCCAGGGCTGCTGGGTGACTTAGAACCACAGAAGTGAATTCTCTACAGTTCTCAAGGCTAAATGTCCAAAATCAGGGTTTCAGCAGGGTTGGTCCCTTCTGGGGGGTCCAAGAAAGAATCCATCCCATGCCGTCTCCCAGCCTCTGGCAGTTGCTGGCAGTCCCTCGGCTTGTAGAGGCATCACTCCCGTCCCTGCCTGTCTTCATGTGGCATCGTCCCCTCTGTCTCTGTATGTCTCGGTTTCCCTCTTGCTCTCACAAGGACACAGGTCATTAGATCTAGGGCCCACTCTAAAGCCAGATGATATCATTTAAAGAGCTCTAATTATATATTAATTTAAAATTGTTAAAAATCAGCCAGGTGCAGTGGCTCACGCCTATAATCCCAGGTGTGGTGGCCCAAGCCTGTAATCCCAGCACTTTGGGAGGCCAAGGTGGTAGGATCACTTGACCAGGAGTTTGAGATCAGCCTGGGTGACATAGCCAGATCCCATCTCTACAAAAATTTTTTTAAATTTAGCCAGACATGGCGGTGGACCCATGTAATCCCAGCTCCTCAGAAGACTGAAGCGATAGGATCACTTGAGTCCAGGAGTTTGAGGTTGCAGTAAGCCATGACTGCGCTACTGCACTCCAGGCTGGGCAACACAGCAAGACCCTATCTCTAAAAAAAATGGAGATAATGATAATAATTAATATTTATTGGCATGCCTCCTGCATGTCAAGCATTATAAGACATGGGCATTATCTCATTTACAAAATCCCCATTTTAGAGATGAGGAAACTTAGACTCTCAGGGAAAGAAGTTCCCCATCTAGTAACTCCTAGTACCTGAGCTTGAAAGTGTGTTTATTGGACTCTAAAATCCATCCTTTAAATTCTGTGCACAGGAACACAAAAGGAGGAGCCCCTATCCAGGGCAGACAGGAAATTTGTCATTGGTCTGTAGGATTTAAAGATAGAGTGTTACCTTTTGTATATTAAAGAGAGTCAGAATGTCTCAGCTAAGGGCATAAGCAGAGGACAAATGTTATCTTCTGTTATCTTCTCTCTTTACTGGCCCCCAGCTTCATTCTGTTCTTTGTTGCTCCGCTGCACTTTTATGTGAGTGAGCAGGTTTGTTTACCTTTTCTCTTTCTGATTTTTTTAAAGAGGGTCTCACTCTGTTGCCCAGGTTGGAGTGCAGTGCACAATTATAGCTCACTGCATTCTCGACCTCCTGGGCTCAAGCAGTCCTCCTGCCTCACTCTTCCTAGTAGCTGGGACTACAGGCACACACCACCATACCCAGCTAATTAAAAAAAATTTTTTTAGAGACAGGGTCTCTATATTGCTCAGGCTGGTCTTGAACTCCTAGCCTCAAGCAGTCCTCCTGACTGGACCTCCGAAAGTGTTGGGATTACAGGCTTGTGCCACCACACCTGGCCTCTCTTTGATTTTCTTTACAGACCTTTTTGACGTGGTTTGTTCTTTTAAGGGTCATTTGAGGCAAAGTCTTGTCCAGGTTTCTGCAGGTTCCTCCAAACACTGAAATGTGCCCCTGAGCTCGTGAACAGCAGCTGTTTCTGGGATGAGGAGTGCTCTCAGTAAATAAGAATGATGACCAACAGCCACACACTCAGAGCTCACCAGGGCTTCCATCCATCACTTAAATGTGCTTCTTCCCGTGGCTATTTCTTGCCGTGGCATTCATCATCGTGTTGCAGAAGGCCGCCATTGACACCATTATAATTGAATCTTACAAAACGGAGGGAACTGTCAGTAACAGGCAGACATAGCTTTCATCAGAAACTCTCCACCCCCCAGATCCAGCACTGCCAGATGAGCAGTGTCTCCGTTCCTTCTGTGCTGCCACAGCACAGATCCAGAGCTTCCATGAGGAGTGATGAGCAGAACAAAAACGAGTAACGACTTGCTGGGCATGGTGGCTCATGCTTATAATGCCAACACTTCGAGGCCGAGGCAGGCGGATCACTTGAGGTCAGAAGTTCGAGACCAGCCTGACCAACATGGTGAAACCCTGTCTCTACTAAAAATATAAAAATTAGCTGGGCATGGTGGTGGACACCTGTAATCCCAGCTACTCGGGAGGCTGAGGCAGGAGAATCACTTGAACCCGGGAGGCAGAGGTTACAGTGAGCCAATATGGCACCACTGCTCTCCAGCCTGGACAACAGAACAAGACTGCATCTCAAATAAATAACCTCTCAAATTGTGCAAGCACTGAGGACTGCAGGTCGCTGGAACTAATACTTTATGAATGTGGCTTTAGGATCTTCCTCTCTTCTGACAGTATCTTAAGGGCAGCCGCAGATGCTGCTGAGAACAGGGTGAGTCCCTGTGAACAAGAAGGTCCCAGGAGGGCACACTCAAGGCTCTGTGGGATCCAAGAAAAGCAGAGTTACCCCTTGGTGGTGGGAAAGGTGGAACCTCATGGAGAAGGCAGTGTTTGGGTCCAGTGTTGAAGGCCGAACTGATAGAAGTTGGTGCTCTTGGTGAAAGTCACAGTGTCTTAAACCAGGGAGGCTGGCAAGTAGGAAGCCTGCTCAGAAAACATCCTGCAGACTAGTTCAGCTGCGTGCAGGTGGGTGGTTAGAAGGAAGGAGAGGAGAGTCATTTGGCATCACCACACTTAACTCAGTTCCGTCCCATAGTGCCAGTCCCTCCGCAGCAGCAGTACTGCAGAAAGATTTTTTTTTTTTTTTTTGAGATGGAGTTTTGCTCTTTTTGCCCAGACTGGAGTGCAATGGCAAGATCTCGGCTCACTGCAACCTCTGCCTCCCAGGTTCAAGTGACTCTCCTGCCTCAGCCTCCAAGTAGCTGGGATTACAGGCGTGCACCACTACCCCCAACTAATTTTGTATTTTTGATAGAGACAGGGTTTCACCTTGTTGGCCAGGCCAGTCTGGAACTCCTGACCTCAGGTGATCCACATCAGCCTCCCAAAGTGCTTGGGATTACAGCGTGAGCCACCGGGCCTGACCAAGAATTTTATTACTTCTGAGTGGTTGCCCCTAGTGTATCTCTGTCTCAGGGACAGCTGTTTTCTCCTAAACTACATCTGGAACAGCTTTCAGATCCAGGGCCTTTCAACTTCTGGAAAAAACAGATTGAATTCAACTTGTCTTGGTATGCTCCAGAAAGCCATGAACCAGGCTACCCCCTCCAGGAGAGTAGGATCCATGGATGGATCTGTCTCCACCTTCCAGCCATGCCCCTGTTCTTGGTGTCTGCTTTGCTGAAGAGCTTCTGGAGGGGGTTGGGATAGGAAGGAGAGGAGACGCGGGGAGAGGAAAACTTCACACCTTGAGCCTCCAATAGGAATCTCCTCCCCAACCCTCAGCACATGACATTCAGTGACCTGGACACTTCACTTTAGCCCTTGCCCAAACCCCTCTGCCATCCTCGGGTCCATCAGGAAGGTTCTGGAGCCTATTTTGTACATTGGCATCTCTTGGTCCAGTTTGCCAGAGAAGGAGCTCAGTGTTTGTGGAGCTGATGAAGCAAGTTCAAGTCAGAGAATTCTCACCATGTATGAACCAGAGACCTGGGAACAGCCAGAGACCTGTGTGTAGACTGGGCAGTTAAATGCCATACTGCTCCCAAGAACTGGAAGGACCTGGTCATTTGTCACCAGGAAGGCTCTACGTCCCAGCTCTTCACCAGTGAAAACTGTGCTGCTCTGTGTGCGGAATATAAGCCACTGGCGATCTGATGGTCTGTAACAAGACCCAAATCAAAGGAGCTGGTTTTGAAATTTCTACAGCAAAAAAAAAATTCTTTAAATTTCTTTGTAAAGATGGGGTCTCACTATGTTGCCCAGGCTGGTCTTAAACTCCTGGCCTCAATATAGCAAACTTTAGATGACTGAATGGAAGAGCATTTGACTTACAGGTTTTGGCTTTTCCGCTTGGTTTCTCAATCCGTGGACCCCCACCCCCTTCTTACTACCAGTCAGCCTCCAACCTGTTCCTCTACCAGCCCCCTCCCAATTCCTTTCAAGAGATTATTATAAGTAGTGCCTTCTCATTATAGGAGTATTGAAAAATACAAAGCGGCATCTATAAACCTGCCTCCCATGGGGAACTACGGTTAGCATCTTGTATTTTATGTTAACCTTTTAAAAATGTGTCTTATGATGAAAATTCAAATGAATGCAACTCTGATGAGACTTGGGCTGGATGGGGCAGAGGTAGGGGGCTTCTTGCTTTCAGTCAGATGAAGGAAGGGTACAGTTTCCACCATTTCTAGGGGGCCCTTCATTTTGCTTTCTTGATTGTTTCAGGGAGTGGCTGAGGCTGAACTGGAACAGAACCTGAGTCGGACTTTCAAAAGCTTCTTCAGAGCGAGCGATGAGGTGAGGGGTGGGGACGGGGGCATAAGAGCAGGAGGGGGCAGCTGTGAACAAAGTGGGGTACCTGGGGTGTGGCAGGGACCAGGTGTAGCAATCTGGCCATCTTTTCTTTCATTTCTGTAGTCAGAGTGATTAAGGTCCCCTTACTGGTCTTTCCTTAATGGGAAAATTTTTATCTCACTGATACACAAGGTCAGAGAATGATTATAATAATGATGGCTTAGAAGTTATGCTGTTACCATTACCATTTTAACATGCATAATTAGCTTACCCAAGTCCAAAACTAATGGATGTCCCCAACCCTCTTCTTGAAGAAGCAGAGGAGTTTAGAATCTTTTGCCTCTGTAACCTGCACACCCTCCTGTCTTACGTGTTAGGAGTCATCATTACTATTGTTGTTTTATATACAGTCAGTGCCTGATCAGACTGTTCCATATTCTCCACTTTCTTTACTGATCACTTCTTGCATCTCATTCATTTGCATTCAGTTCAGTTTCTTTCTTCCTGAAGCACCTCCTTTAGTAGTTTTCTCAGTAAGAGTCTATTGGTGGTAAATTCATATTTGGTGCCTGAAGACATCTTAATTTTACTCGTAATCTTGAAGAATCATGTATCTAAGTGTAGAATTCTAGGTTATTTTATTTTGGAAACTTCTGTCATTGCTTGTGAGTCAGCCTCAGGTCTGACTTTCTGTATGTTAATTGTCTTTAGGCAATTAATTATCCTGAACACTGCAGTGTCTGATCTGCAGTTTAACCCATCTTTGAAGTTTTAATTTCAATAAATAGTTTTTTTAATTTGTGACAGTTTTATTTGGTTCTTTTTCAAATCATTCTGATCTCCTTTGATAGAGTCTTGTTGTATTCTTAATTTTCAGTTCCTTTTATGTCTTCAATTGTCGTAAGCATATTCATTTCTAATTCTCTTTTTTTTCTCCCTCTCCCTCTCCCAAGCTCTATTATTTGATATTTTTGGAGATACTTAGTTTGCTCTTTGCTGCGTTTGCTGCCTCTTGCTGTGGGGGACTTGTGTGAGTGTGGGTTTTGTAATTTTGGTTTATAAGCCCATCTTCAGCAGCATGTAATCTGTACCAGTCTGCTTCAATTGGGCTTGAGGAGATGATCCCATGGGTGGTTAAGGATTTCTTCTGCCAGGCATCCTGGTGGCATTACCAGCCGAGGCTCACTTTGTTGTTGTTGTTGTTGTTGTTGTTTACTTCACACTTTGGGGATTTCCAGATCATGCAGAGAATGCAAACTCAAATCCAAGCACTTGGGAAGACAGGCGAATAGCTATTAATTCCCAAGGGGTATCTTTTGGTTTCCTCTTGGTACCAAGCTGAAACAGGGGGAACTCCTTTAACATCTTTATCATGATGAGGGCATTTTTTTCTAATCAGTTTTTTTGTTGAGGGCATAGCACATCAGAGACCCCAGATTTACTGGATTTACCATGGAGGGGCATGGAATATCACATCTCCAACATCTCATCATAGGCCTAGGGCGTCTTTTCTTGTTCCCAGTGGTTGGTAAACCCAGGTCTTCATATTACGAAGGTCTGCAAGGGCCCTGGGGCAGCCTCAGCCCAGAGCTTTGGTTGTGAGCTCCCTCTTTACTTGACTCCTGTGAGGGAGTCCCTAGCTCTCTTGAGAGCTGCACGTGTTTGTTACAGTCTGTATGGTACTCAGAGGTTTTCCATCATGACAGGGTTTTCAGATGAGCCTATTTCCTTTGCTTCACCCATGACGTCATTTCCAACTCTTTTCTTCCTACAGACTGTTTTATCGGTGCATAATGTCCGTGAAATGGGTAAGAGACATGCTTGGGAGAGAACGGAGCTGGGAGGGCCAAATCCGGAACCAGCTGAATGTGAAATAGATGTTTCTGTGTCTGACTGCTGTGGGCAAAAGTCCTGAGCGCTCTAGTCCTAAACTTTAAGTTGCCCAGCCAAGGTCCCCTTGGCAGGCATGGGGCTGACGCCCTAGGCCTGACCACACAGCCTGGAGTTCCTGTCCTCTAGGGAACTGTGGCTTCAAGATCTCAAACAGTAAGAGCTTGGAGGAGTCTTAGAGCTTGTCCAGGGTAAAATCCACCCTCTACTGAAAAGGACGCCAGGATTGAGAGCTTACCTCTGCGGGAGTCACCTGGTGTATGCAGGCAGGGTGTGGCAGGGCCCCGCCCAGGTCTCCTCCATTGCAGTCCACTGGCCCCTCTGCATCCAGGTGCCATGTCTCCAGTGCCCCCACATGGAGCTCAGCCTTGTCTCCCTCCTGGGTTGGGTGTGAGTGACAGGTCAGAGTTGAGGTTAGATTGGAGCTCATCCCCAGAGCTAATAGATCCAGCACTCTTCTCACAAGACCTTATTTTTGCCACAGCACTGTGGCCTTGATATCATTCGCTTGTACTTTTATGAGTAACAGTGGCCACTGTCACTTGTTTGGGCACGTGCTGACCATGTGTTTAAAACTCTGGACTGACACCCTTTAGATAAATTATTTATGAGCCTTGAAGCATTCCAAAAAATGCTACTATTTTTAACTTCCAAAGAGGAAAACGTGTCTCAGAGGATTAAGTAACTTGTCCAGAGCAACTGAGCCGGGGTTAAACTCCTCTCACCCTGAAGGCCATGCTCTTGTCACTGCCCCAAGAACATCTCCCCTTCCTCCCCCGACACCCACATTCCCTTATTCCTTCACACCGTCTGTCACTGGTTCATTCACACATTCATTCATTCCTCACATGCTCTGAGGACACGCTGGGTATGAGGCCAGGGCTGCATGCTCAGGAACCCATACACACCAAGCAAGGTGGCCGCCCTCAGGGAGCCCATGCCCTATGGGAGTCAGAGCAGCTGGGATGCTTGCATCAGAGCCCTGAGGCACAGTGGGCCTGGAGCATCTGCCTGGCAGGGAGGCTCAGGGTGGCTTCGTCACAGGGTGACATCCTGGTCACATACCCCTTTGATGTGTCTCACAAAAGCCTGGAATGCCCAGCTCCTGTGCCTCCAGGTCTTTGTGAATCTGGAAATGCTGACTGGCCCTGTTCAGGCACCCGCATTGAGGCTGTGCCCTGTGAAACTGCAATGGTCCCTGGTCTGACGGGGGGTCATCACAGGCCATCCTCTGGGGGGGGGACTCTACAGCACCCTGAAGACAAGACAGGGGTCCACAGTGGGATACCACAGAGGGTCTGTGGGACACACGGGAGGCAACAGCATGCAGCCTTCTGGCCTGGTTCTCTTCCTGCCTTTGAGGAAAAACGGAGCAAGCGCTTGTGAAAATTCCGAGAATCTCTGGCGGTATCTCCAGGGGCCACAGTTAAGCTGGCTGGGAAAGGTTTAGGCGAGAAGAGAGCGGGAGCTGGGAGCTGGCAGGGCCTGGGGGTACAGCTGCTGTGTGCCTGAAAAAGCCAGCGACTGTGGTTGGTCCAAGAGCTGTGACCATAGCCGGTGAAGTTGTGGCCTGCGTGGAAGGGAGTTAGGCTCCAGTGTGACAGTGAGATCACAGCTCGGAGCTCTCCAGGAGATGGGTTCACTCTGGCAAAGGATAAAGGAACAAAAGATGGAGGCGCTCATAAGGCCTTAGGCAAGTTCAGATGGTCTTTGAGAGGCAGTGACGTGCGTGGCCTTCGTTAGAGGCCTTAGAATGCAGATGCCTGGCCCGTGGGTGGGGGAAGTCAACAGTGGCTTTTTTTGCAGGAGGACTTTTTGTAAGGAGCCCGGAAGAGCCCAGCCTCAGCACGATGGTCACTGAGGAGGAAATCCAGTTCTATGTGCAGCAGTTCAAGAAGTCTGGGTTCAGGTAAAGAGAGCACAGGGCCACAGACACAGATGAGAGATGATTGGCAGAGAGGCATCTTCAGCCCCCAGGTGGAGGGTGAGGCCCAGTTCTCCTCTACCACAGCCCTCATGGGGGCCAGGCCAGCCTCTTCTTGATGCCTCCAGGGTCTGGAGGCTCACTACTCTGTGTGCTCAGCCTGCTCTAATTTTGGGACAGCTCAGCTTATTCTTCCTTATGCTTGTGGGTCCCCTATAGGGCAGAGGTCTTTAAAGTACTTTTCAGTCATGAATTCTCGGAGACTCAGATGGCAACTCTGGGCTCTTTCTTCAGAAAAACATAAAAATCCACATAAACTCAAAAAGTGCATGCATTTTGCTCCATTTGCCCCACTTCCCAATGTCAGGAGGGGACATCTTGACAATGTCCCCTCAGGTGGGCTCCCTGGGCAGGCAAGTGGTCTTTGGATGGTGGGGTGCTAAACCATGTTCCCCACCATCAGCAACCTCTCCAGCCTCCAAGGTGACGTGGTGACATTCCCTGGAGAGTCCTGTAGGATTGGCTTCTGTGTGTCCCAAAAGCCCACCCAGAGGCCGCCAGCTTACTTAGTGGAGTCCTGTATCCTCACAGCAGGCCTTGCTGGTAGAGCTGGCAACCGCGCCTGACAGCAAGGCGACGGTCCCGGGCTCTGTTCTCTGGCCACTGCGGAAGGCTTCGCTCTTTCCAGGATGACTGGCTATGCAAAGCGAGTTTCTGTTGGTGTCTGTAGCAGAGCCGTCTACTCACCGCCTCCGTCTTTTTACTTTCTGATCTTTCCCCAGAGGTCCTCTAAACTGGTACCGAAACATGGAAAAGGAACTGGAAGTGGGCCTGCAAAAGCTTGGGACGGAAGGTGAGGGCCAGGTTCAGCGCGGTCCCCTCTGGACCCCAGGAGCCACCCCCAGGGCTTCCCATTGGCCTGAGCTGATATGACCTGGGCCAGAGCTGGGCATGGACAGGCCTGCTGGCCACCTCCTTTCCCTTTCAGGTTTGGGAAGTGACTCCATTTGCGGGTTTCCTCTTAGGATCTTTCTTGCTGGTGCTTCCCTTAGATGGTAGAGGGTGATGCTGGGGATGGAGCTGGGGTGTGTCCAGGTCACTGCAGCATCCATTCGGAATTCCCAGCTCCCCTGGTGGAGCCCCCAGCCCCGGAGAGCGTTAGGTGCTCTCAGAGATGTGACTTCAGCGTCTGGTGGTGTCACCTTGCACAAGTCAACCTCTGAGTCTCCGTTTCCCCATTTGCCAAGCAGAAGATGAGTTTCCAATCTCCAGGTCTGCAGAGGGAGTAACGGAGGTCCCAGTTTACATTCAAAATGTTTAAAAATCTTAGGGAAATCAAGTTACTTCCCAGTGTGATTGCACAAGTAGCCAGGCTGTCATCAGCTCACTTAGTAGTCCTGGTTACCCTGGTGGTTCACTCCGTGAGAGAACACATTGCTACATGCCAGACTTCCTCCCAGCCCCTGGGATATCATGGTGTGTAAACAGACCATGTCTTGACCTCCCAAAGTTAGGTCTTGAGGCACTAGAGTGTATAACATCGTGGTTAAGAGCAGGCTCGGAGGCACGTGGCAGACTCTAATCCCTGTGTGACTGTGGGAATGGCACTTTCCCCCCTGACCACTGTTGCTTCTGCAATGTGAAGTGGCAAGAACGGTGCCTCCCACAGAGAGCTGTGTAAGGATGAAATAAGCAAAGGCACGTGGCCTGTTACAGGCAGTACTGGGCACCTAGAGGCTCTGTCAGTGTTCTTGTCATTATATGACTGACGAAAATGACCAAACTGCAGTTGGACACACAAAATCTCTCAAAGTGTGGAGGAAAATACTGACAAAGGCACTGGGAGGGTAAACCCCAAAGGTGCTAAGGTCAGAAGTCCTCCTCTTCTGCAGTTTCTTTTTCTTGTCTTTTGTGTTTTTCCTTTGGAGACAGTCTTGCTTGATCACCCAGGCTGGAATGCAGAGGCACGATTTCGGCTCACTGCAACCTCCAGTTCCTTGGTTCAAGCAATTCTCCTGCCTTAACCTCCTGAGTAGCTGGGATTACAGGTGCCCTCCACTGTGCCCAAGTAATTGTTTTTTTTGAGACGGAGTCTTGCTCTGTCACCCAGCCTGAAGTGTAGTGACACCGTCTCAGCAACTTCTGCCTCCTGGGTTCAATTGATTCTCCTGCCTCAGCCTCCCAAGTAGCTGGAATTACAGGTGTGTGCCACCATGCCTGGCTAATTTTTTTGTATTCTAGTAGAGACGGGGTTTCACCATGTTGTGCAGGGTGGTCTCAAACTCCTGACCTGAAGCATTCCACCCACCTTGGCCTCCCCAACTGCTAGGATGACAGGTGTAAGCCGCTGCGCCCGGCCTCTGTTCTGCAGTTTCCAGCTGGAGCTTTCTCTCTGCTGTCCCACCGCCTCCCATCCCTCCCCTTCCACCCCGCTAGTTCACATTTTAGCTTGGAGCATTCTAGAGTTTACAAACCTCATAGAAGCTTCAGGGTTCGGTTTAACCACAAAATCATCTTTGACCTTCTCCTGGCTCCTCGTTGTGGGAAGCGGTAGGGTCTGGAGAGACACCCATCATTCTGTGCGTAAATGAAAATAGTGCAAGTTCCTCAACCAGGGATGGGTCAAAGCTGCTTGGAAATCAGGGTGATGGTGGAGCGAGAACAAATTAAAAAACAGAGGCTTTCCTGGCCTTCGTGTGCATGCCTCCCTGTGCAAACCTCATTTGCCAGCAGTTAAAAGGGAAGTCATTTTGCTGCCATTTGTGTCACATTGATAACTATTGTGGCTGCCCCATTCTCTCTGGAACCTTGGCCGCCCCTTTTAAGCATCTGCTTAATTCAGAGAAGAGTAATCTTGATCTTCATTCGTTAGGGGTAGGGTCTTCCGCCCTCTTAGTGCGGTGAATTCGGTTCTCCCAGTTACACACAGGTCAGCACACATTCTCATACACATGCACACACAAGACCCATGCTGGCCCCTGCACTGCTGAAGCTGTCATTTTAAAGATCTCCAGTAATCACCACAAGTCTGTTGTGCAAAGTTTGGCAGATACCACATCAGGATCACAGCAGGACAGCGGGCAGGGGTCTTTTCAGGGGAGTCACAGCAGAGGAAGAGGGAGGACTTCCCTTGTGGCATGCCGGCCAGTCCCGTTTCCTGTTCTCTCCCCAGATCCTGATTCCGGCCCTGATGGTCACAGCGGAGAAGGACTTCGTGCTCGCTCCTCAGATGTCCAAGCACATGGAGGACTGGGTGAGGGAACGGCCCTGCACAGGGGTCATCAGTGCACCCCGGGGAGAGGCACAGGCGCTCAGAGGGAAGCTGGCAGTGGAGGATACTCCTTGTCATGCAGATGGGACCGTGGTTGAAGCACTTCCCCGACACGGCTTTGTCAGTAACAGCACCATCCCCTTTCTTTCCCCTGCACGAGGCATGGGTCTCATTCACTCATTATTTCCTTAAATCATGCAGGGTTCAGGGAGGGTGGCCCTCGGGGGAGCAGAGAGAAGGTGTCCACTGCCCGTTGCACTAAGCTGAGACACACTCATCTGCATTGTCCCACTGACCTTCCTGCGTGGGGGATTCCTTTCAGATCCCCCACCTGAAAAGAGGACACATTGAGGACTGTGGACACTGGACACAGATGGACAAGTAAGGACGTTGGGGGCCCCTGGGTGGGGGGAGCACTGGGCCCCCAGTTCACCTTCCATAAAAGCTTTCCTGATTTCATGTGCCGGCTTTGGCCTGGCTTAGCCACTCATGTGAGTGCACCTCTGCCTTTGTGTTGGGTGGGTAGGCCCAGACAAGCATGAATGGCTTTTTTTATTCTTTCACTTCCTCTTTTCCTCCAGGCCCACTGAGGTGAATCAGATCCTCATTGAGTGGCTGGAGTCTGATGCCCGGAACCCACTGGTGGCCTCGAAGATGTAGCACGTGGCATGTGCCGACACCCAGCAGGTGCGCTGAACTCCGCCTGCTGGGGCACGTTCTTAGTATACAGAGGTGGCCTTACACGTGTCTCTCACAGACGGCAGCATTGTTCTGAAGGGGTTTGCAAAAAAAAAAAAAAAGATTTTCTTTAAATCAAGTGAATTAAATTTGATGTAATTTTAGATCGTGGAGAAATCAGGTGTGATGAATTCTCCAGGCATAAATGCTTCGTCCCTCTGTCTCTAAGAACCCTTAGCCTCCTATGGGGGGACAGAGTGGGGTGACCAGGTGGTGATTTCTCTTTGACCAATCCATAGTTTTGCAGGAAAATCAGCCGTTCATTTGGAAGAATCTTGGTAGAGAGTGGGATGCCTTATTCAATAAAGTGAAGATGACTATGCTGCTGGCTGGCTTTGTTCTCAGAAGAGGTGGTGTGATGGTTCAGGGAGAATGCATGGCGTTGGGGTGAACCCTTTCCCACTGCTTTTGAGACCTGCTCTGGGCTCTGAGGTGCTACGTGATCTAGGCCATGTTGGCCAGGGGACAATCCTACAGGGATGGCAGTGGTTTCTTGTGCTCTGTCCCCTAGAGCAGCCACAGGCCACAGGTAGCCACGTGCCTGTCTCCTGGCTTCCCTAACAGAGTCCCCTCAGGCAGAAGTGTGCACCCTGAGCATTTGAAATGTGCTAGTTATGCTGAGGAAGTGAATTTTCAATTTCATTGAATTTTAATCAATTCAAAGTTAAATAGCAGCAGCTGCCATGAGGCTCAGGCGGATCCAGCCCATCTTCCCTCTGCCCCTTCCTCCCTCTTTCCCCTCTGTCCACTCCTCCCTCTTTCCCCTCTGTCCACTCCTCCCTCTTTCCCCTCTGTCCACTCCTCCCTCTCTTCCCCTCTGTCCCGTCCTCCCTCTCTTCCCCTCTGTCCCGTCCTCCCTCTCTTCCCCCTCTGTCCCGTCCTCCCTCTCTTCCCCTCTGTCCCGTCCTCCCTCTCTTCCCCTCTGTCCCGTCCTCCTTCTCTTCCCCTCTGTCCCGTCCTCCCTCTCTTCCCCTCTGTTCCCTCCTCCCCCATCTTCCCCCGTCCCCTCCTCCCCCATCTTCCCCTCTGTCCCCTCCTCCCCATCTTCCCCTCTGTCCCCTCCTCCCCATCTTCCCCTCTGTCCCCTCCTCTCTATCTTCCCCTCTGTCCCCTCCTATGTTCCCCTCTCCCCCACTCCTCCATTTCTTCCCCCTCTCCCCCCTCCTCTCTATCTTCCCTCTCCCCCTCCTCTCTATCTTCCCCTCTTTCCCCTCCTCCCTCTCTTCTCCTCTCCCCCCCCCCCCCTCCTATCTTCCCCTCTCCCCACCCTTCCCCCTCTTTTCCCTCCTCCCTGTCTTCCCCTCTGCCCCCTCCTCCCTCCCATCACATGCAGTTAGGCAGCTGTCTCACTGATTTTTCTCCTGCAGTGACCTCTCCCTTGCCCTGCTTCCAGCGCCAGAGTCCTGGAGTAGCAGCCTCCTCACGGGTCTTGCTGCCCACATGGTTGGATCCTGAACCTTGCAGGGCCTCCCCCTCTGCCCCTGCCCACCCCCAGCCCAGCCCCATCACCCTCCAATTCCTCACTGCCCTCCAGCAGCACAGTCTCGGGTGCTGATCCTCCTTGACCCTCTACCCAGCTTACCCATCCTTTGTCTGGAATGTTCCTCCTGCCAGCTCCTCCAAGCCCATAGGCTGGTTCCCGAGCCCTTTCTCCCTGCCCGCTGCGTGGTTGTCAGCCTCACAGACACATGCACAGCGGCCTTGCTGCACGTGTAAGGGGAAGCTTGCAGAGGACGTGTCCCTCCAAGCTGAGTTCGGCATGATGACGTGCAGGCGTTGGCCAGGCCACAAGGGCCTGAGTCTCCGTGTGTGGGGGAGAAAGCCAGGGGAGGTTTGAAATGGGAGCTGCTGGCATTTCTTCACCACCCCAGTGCACCTGGAGTCCTCCATGCACCACCACTGATCGCTCCAGATGGGCCTTTCCATTTCACAGAGAGGGAGACTCACTGCTTGGCTAGATGGTGGCAGAGCCCGGATTCAGAAGCAGGCTCTCTGGTTCCAAAAAATGTAGAAAAAGGCCACCTAGATTAGGCCTCCAGCCTGCTGCTTACTCGTTGTGTGACCCTGAAAAAGGATATCTATGCTCCAGTTCCCTCATCTATAAAAAAGTGGGCGTTAATAGGACCTAACTCATGGGTGGTTGCGAGTATGAAGTATGTTAATATACGCAGTTCTAGGACAGCCAAGCACTGTCCTAGAACTGCGTATATTAACATACTGCTATGGAAGTTTCAGTTCTGAGACTTCCACTTTGTCTTAGGAAAGACCTATAAAGGTTTTCCATTTCCAGCCACGCCACCGCCACCCCAGCCCTTTGGCATCTAAGAATGAAAGGGCTCATTTAAAGGCAGTCCTGGGACCTGGAGGAATGGCTTACACCAGATCACATTATTTTCCTATCTGGGTGTATTCAAGCTCATGGGTAAGGGAGCAGTTAGGGGAAAGGAAATAATCAAAACCTGAGGGCCTCCTTTACTAGAAGGAGCACAAACAGCACACCCGCCTTCCGGAAAGCCTCGCTTTGATCGTCTACCCAGCCATTTCCATCAGCCATCAAGCAAGCCTCAGAAATTCTGCTCCTTTGGCAAATAAGAGTTGAATAACTTAAGTCCGTAGCATTGCAACACAAATATGACCAGTTTTACAAAATCGAGGGCTGTATCAGTGTGTTCTCCCACTGCCATAAAGAACTACCGGAGACTGGGTATTTATAAAGAAAAGAGGTTTAATTGGCTTACATTTCTGCAGGCTTTACAGAAAGCGTAGTTGGGGAGGCTCCAGGAAACTTAAAATCATGGCAGAAGGTGAAGGGGAAGCAGGCACGTCCTACATGTGTAGAGCAGGAGGAAGAGAGAAGGAGGAGGTGCTACACACTTGTTTTTTCGTTTTTGAGACTGAGTTTTGCTCTTGTTGCCCAGGCTGGAGTGCACTGGCGCAATCCTGGCTCACCGCACCCTCCACCTCCCGGGTTCAAGTGATTCTCCCGCGTCAGCCTCCCAAGTAGCTGGGATTACAGGTATGTGGCACCACGCCTGGCTAATTTTGTATTTTTAGTAGAGATGGGATTTCTCGGTGTTAGGCTGGTCTCGAACTCCTGGCCTTGGGTGATCTATGCGCGTTGGCCTCCCCAAGTGCTGGGATTACAGGCGTGAGCCACTGCACTGGCCCTACACACTTTTATAAACAACCAGATCTCGTGAGAACTCATCATCATGAGAACAGCAAGGGGGAAATTCACCCCCATGATCCAGTCACCGCCCACCAGCCCCCTCCTCCAACAACGTGGATTACAATTCCATGTGAGATTTGGGTGGGGACACAAATCCAAAGCGTATCAAGGGCCCTAAAGGACAGTGGACTGGAAGAGGTCTTTAGGTTTTTCAAGAAGGTACTGGAATGTCCAGGGCTGTGTTTCCCGGTCTGCTTTGGGGACCTTCTGGGCACATGTCATCTGCTGCAGTGGTGGTATCAGAGGAGTCACTGGAGCAAGCAGGGAAGATTTTCAGTTGCCATTTTAAGTACAAATGGCAAGGAGTGTGTTCAAAATGATTTAAGTATAAAGTACTATATTTTGGGATAGAATTTAATTTTTTAATTGACATACTAGTTATATATATTCATGACGTGATGTTTTGATACATATAATGTGTAGTAATCAGATCAGGGTAATTACAACTGTCATCTTAAACATTTACCATTTATTTGTGTGTGTGCTGAGGACGTTTAATAATCTCCTTCTGGCTGTTTGAAACTACGTATTACTGTTCACTCTAACCATCGCTCAGTGCTATACAACGTTAGGACTTACTCCTCCCATCTAGCTGGTTTTCGGCATTCCTTAACAAATCTCTTTCTATCCACAATCCCTTCCTCTGACTCTTCCCAAACTCCTATTTTCTGTTCCACTTTTTACGTCTAGGAAATGAACTTTTTTAAGCTTCTGCATATGACTGAGAACATGTGGTGTTTCACTTTCTGTTCTTGGCTTATTTCACTTCGCAGAATGCTCTCCATTTCCATCCATGGTGCTACGAGAGACAAGATGTCATTCTTTTTGTGTGTGTGGCTGGGTAGTAAAAAGATGTTTTTTTTATGTCATGATTACAAAGGAAATACGTTACAAGTGTATTCACCTCTGCTAAAGAAATCAGCATTTTAAAGAGGCCTGGCAGTCTTCATATTCTCTCTCACACCCACCAGCAGTGAGTTGCACTGCTCTCTGGAGGGAGCTGAGATCACTCACTTATTCTGTCAAAGAAGGACCACTCAGTGGCTGTCAATTTGCAGCATCCAGGGTTTCCAGGAGACCCATCTTCTAAACAGTGAGTGAGTCTATTAGACTAGACAGGACAAAAAGCTATTTCTGTCTCTCTCGGGGCACAGGGAACCCATGGTTTAGACCTTGGCATGACTGTCTGCCTGTTTCCACCCTGATCACAGCCACATTACCATCAACACAAATTAAAGGCAAACAATGGTTAAAATATCCAGGTCAGAGGCTCAAAGGGTTTTTTCCAACAGGAATTGAGCAACAAATATTATGCCTCACTGTTCAAAGGAATCCATCTGACCACAAATGATAAAATACTTCATTGCCTGAGCAGTTGTAGAGTGTAACTCCTGCACCCAAATGTGTGATTGGCTATCTCCCTGTTAGACTGTGAGGGCCCTGAGATCAGAGGCTGCCTGTCTAAGTATTTCATCCTCGAACCCAACCCAGCACTGGCCTGGCATTTTGAAAATACTCATTGGATGTTTGCTGAGTACATTGGAGACTAAATGCATAAATGGATGAATGGACAAATGCACTAGTTTCAAGTTAAAATTTGGCCCGGTGCGGTGGCTCACGTCTGTGACTCCAGCCCTCTGGGAGGCTGAGGCAGGCCGATCACCTGAGGTCAAAGGTTTGAGACCAGCCCAGCCAACATGGCAAAATCCTGTCTCTACTAAAAATAAGAAAATTAGCTGGGTGTGCTGGCGGTCACCTGTAATCCCAGCTACTCAGGAGGCTGAGGCAGGATAATTGCTTGAACCCAGAGGCGAAGGTTGCAGTGAACCGACATCACACCATTGCACTCCAGCCTGGGCAACAAGAGGGAAATTCCACTTAAATAAATAAATAAATAAATAACCATTTAACTATTTTTAAGTGTGCAATTCAGTGACATTAAGCACATTCACATTGTTTTGTAACAGTCACCAACATCCGTCTCCAGAACTTTTTCATCATTCCAGACTGATACTCTATACCCATTAAACTCTAACTCCCCCCCATTCCCTCTATGCCCAGCCCCTGGCAACTACCATTCTACTTTCTGTCTCGGTGATCATACAGCATTTGCCCTTTTGTGACCGGCTTATTTCACTTAGCATAGTGTCCTCAAGGTTCATTCGTGTTGTCGCGTGTGATGGAATTTTCTTCCTTTTCAAGGCCAAACTATTCCATTGTATGTATAGACCACGTTTTGTTTCTCTAGTCATTCAGCAATGGGCACTTGGTGGCTTCCATATTTTGACGATCGTGAATAATGCTCTGAGTATCAGTGTACACGTATCCCTTCAGGGCTCTGAATTCAGTCCTTTTGGCTATATATCCAAAAATGGAATTGCTAGATCATACTGTAATTTCTATGTTTAATATTTTGGAGAAGACTTTCCATAGCTAGTTTCCATTTTCTGGATTTTTAATATGTAGAATGGCCGTGTGATATCCCATGGTGGTTTTGTCTGGATTGCCCTAGTGATGAGTGATACTGAATCACTCATCCATTTATTGACCATCTATATGTCTTCTTTGGAGAAATGTCCATTCAGGTCCTTTGAACATTTTTTATTGGGTTGTTTTGTGTTGTCGCTGAATGTTAAATCTTGTATATTCTGGATATGTATCCCTTATATGATTTACAAATGTTTCTCCCAATCTGTGGGTTAGATTGTATAGGGGTGAAAGTTATGATACTTTTTCTCACCCATTGTAAGGGTCATGGCTGACTCTTCTATAGCAAAAGACAGTCAGCAAGAGAAAAGCATACCACATTTATTTAATCACAATTTTACATGAAAAGGGAGACTTTAGAAACGAAGACCCAAGAAAACTGTCTATTTTCATGCTTATGTTCTGTGGAGAATGGACAGTCCTGTGGGAAAGTGATTGGACAAAGGCTATGACCACATTGTAATAGACTAAGTAGGGAGCCCGGTCTATTGCAATGGCCTGTGTGTTCGGGTTCCTCTTGGCCTTTCTGGATAGCATTCCTTCCTCCCAGGTATAGGGCAGGACCTCTCTGGAATGAAGGTCTTCAAGGGAGAAGGGAGAAAGTGACCTTTCTATGTTTTATGGCTTGCTTTGGGGGAGAGGAGGTTTAGAATCTATGATTGCCTTGGGGGAAGAGGAATTCTAGTTTATTTGACTCCCTTTCAGGGAAGAAAGAGGACCAGAGACAGAAAGGCAGGAGAGGTCTGATAGCCCATGCTCTGAGGTTCTTCCAATGTGACTATTGGGGCTTACGTCAAAATTTCAAAGACAGAAACAATTTTTTTTTTTTTTTTTTGAGAGAGAATCTCGCTCTGTTGCCCAGGCTAGAGTGCAGTGGTGTGATCTCAGCTCACTGCAACCCCCGCCTCTCGGGTTCAAGCAGTTCTCCTGCCTCAGCCTCCTGATTAGCTGGGATTACAGGCATCTACCACCGTGCCCTGCTAATTTTTGTATTTTTAGTAGAGATGGAGTTTCACCATGTTGGCCAGGCTGGTCTCGAACTCCTGACCTCAGGTGATCTGCCTGCCTCGGCCTCCCAAAATGCTGAGATTACAGGCGTGAGCCACCATACCCAGCCTGACAGAAACAATTTTTTATTTATACAACTCAAAATAAGAGAATTCCTGAGAAAGCCCCAAACAGTGGTATTCATTTTCATTTGAACATATTAAGGGATGAATATGTATTTATTGCCTCTATCAATTATGTTGGATTCAGATGGAAAAAGAAGCCTGAAGTACTTTAGGCAGTCTTGTCTACTTTGTCTTACGTTATGAGGAACCTTATGCCCTACGTTGTATTTTGAAGAGAACCTGCTGGCAGAGTGAGGCAAGGAGGGGAGACCTGCAGACCAGAAAGGGTTAAACACTCTTCACGACATCCACAGCAAGAACCCTGGTGTTTCACAGACATGTGTTAGGTTCCCAGGTAGAAATGGTGTATTAGGGAGCGCATTCTCAGCGATGGACAGGTCTGGGAGGGGAAAAGATCTTAAAACAAGCCCCTTGGGGACCACAAAGGCAGTAACATTCATTTTCCTTGCCAAGAAATGTTTGTGAAAGTTATGACTCAGCAAGTCTGGAACAGGCTGAGTCCTTTAGACAAGAAGAAATAAATAACCCCTTGACCACAATCGTGGGACGGTGGCCACACAGATCGAACAACCTGATTCGCGCTATTTTTGCTGAGTTTCATATTCTCATGTAATTTTATTTTATTTTATTTTATAAAGGCAGTTTATAAAATTGACGTGGTTGGCTTAGGGTGAGGGTAGGAGCATTCCATCCAAGGGCAGTAAGGCTAGGTGAAGAAAGGAAACCTTCTGCGTGGATCCAGAAGTTTGAGGCCAGCCTGGCCAACATGATAAAACCCTGACTGTACTAAAAATAAAAAAATTAGCTAGGCGTGGTGGCAGGTTCCTGTAATCCCAGCTACTCGGGAGGTTGAGCCAGGAGAATCGCTTGAACCCGGAAGATGGTGGTTGCAGTGAGCCGAAATTTTACCACAGCACTCCAGCCTGGGCAACAAGAGCGAAACTCGGTCTCAAAAAAAAAAAATAAGTCATCAGGTGGCCACAGATGAATGCACACAAGAGTTTCTGGCTTTTCTTAGGAAGCCCAGCTGAGCAGGCCTGGAAGCCAGTAGAGGGAGCCGGTTTTCTTTCACACCTTATCCTGATATTCCCTCATCTGACCCTCACCTCAATAGTTATAACTATTATCTCCGTTTTGCAAACAAGGCAACAGAGAAGCTGAGTAACACGCCCGAGGTCCTGCAGCTAGCAAAGACAGTGCCCTCTGTGGACTGGTTGCTGGATCCTGAGGAAGTGTTTTGCAGGCCAGCTCTCATGCACTTCTCTGGATCTTAGACAAAAGCTAGTTTTTGTAAAACTCATTCGGATGTCCTCACTCCGCTCCCCAGGTGGCCACCGTGCCCCATTTCTGCCAGTTTCCCTTCTCTGGTCTTTGCTTAACGTTAATGAGAATTAGTTCAGCTTTATCTGTTCTCTCACCCCAAGCTCCTGGCCACCAACTGCACACATCAAAAGCAATTTCCATCCAAATTAGCAGGTAGTGGAGTGTGAAGTGCTTAAACAGCACCAAGAGAGGTTTCCTCTGGAGATGGCAGGGGAGGGTGTGGAAGTCAGTCATCGGATTTCTACAGGGCACCTGGGTCTTTGCAGAAACCCAAAGGCATCTGGCTGGGTGTGGCTGAGTGGGAGAATCTAGTTCCACAGGTGGGTGGGTCCCTACATGAGGGGGAGGGACAGCGTTGCCAACCCATTCCCCAGGAAGAGTAATAGGCAGAGAAGTGCCTGGGACCCTGGCTTCCGGGTTGGCCTGACCCCACACATGCTCATTTTGTCTTCCCGAGGCCCTTCAGGAACTTATGGCTCCTTGAAGCCTAGTCTCCTGTTAGAGCCGCCCTGGGCAGAGGAAGCCTTGCTGCACCCTGACCATGAGGCCCACAGGATATGTTGGCAGCGGTTCTGGGAGGACAACCCAGATCCCCCTCATGCAGTGTTGGGCCCACCACTGCAGAGGACTGATGCCCACTTAAACATAGCCTCTCTTTTCCCATCTCTACTCCTCTTTCCCATGGCAGTGAGACCCCTCAGGGTGTGACAGTAGACCCTGGCTCTTCAGGCCCCCTGAACTGGGGCAAGGGGGGTGACCTCACCACCCCTTCCTTGGCCCCAGGGGACACTGTAACCAGGACCCTTCTGAGCAGGTAAGTGAACCTGGAGGAACTGCAGGGGGTGGCAGAGGTATGGGCAGGAAAAGGGGTTGAGTAGACACTTGCCACAGGAGAGATGGGGCCGGTGTGAGCTGCTGCTCCTGGGAAGGCATTAACCCTCAGCTGCACTGAGCCCCAGAAGATATTCCTGTGATGCCCTTTATAGTGGTTTCTTCACAGTAAGGTGGGTGAAGTCACTTTCAGGCTTATTTGGGTGCTTAAGGTTACATGCAAGGTATTTGGATCTGGATAATGGGGGCCTTGTAACTTATAGCAGTGTTTTTTGAATAAATGAAAAACAGTGTTGGATGGACAAATGGATGGATGGTTACATGGATGGATGGATGAAGGACTAGATGGATGGAGGGATAGACGAAGGGGTGGATGAAGGAACGGCTGGATGGATTGATGGATAGTTGGATGGATGAAGGGATGGATGGATAAAGAGATGGGTAGATGGGTGATGGATGGATAGATAGATGAAGAGATGGATGGATAGGTGGGTGGTATGCAGCATACCTGAAGTGCTTGGAACCCTAGATCCAGTCTTCATATTCACTAAGCTATAGGACTCAAATCTATGGTTTCAAGTTCCTTGAAGTTTGGGCTCTTCTCTAATCACCTTATCATTCAGTATAAGCAGATCCTCTGTGCAGATGGAGTTGGCAATAATGTGAGCAGTACTGACTCAACATGATGAAGATCATGGGCTTTGAAATCAAATGAACCCAATCTTGAATGCTGGCTCTGCAACTTCTAAGCTGTGACCGTGAGCCAGTCATTTAATCCTGTTGAGCCTTAGTTTCCTCATCTACAGAGAGTGTTAATAATGTCTGCCTTAAAGTCTTGAATCTGAGGATTAACTCAGATAATACATGTAAAGCATCTAGTTTAGTATTAAAACATGCCTCCCATGGCACTCAGTAAGAGATAAATAGAAATTTGTTTTCTAGCCCTCAGTCTAAAATCTCCACCTCTCAGGTTCAAGTGATTCTCCTGCCTCAGCCTCCTGAGTAGCTGCAGTTACAGGTGCATGCCACCACACCTGGCTACTTTTCATATTTTTAGTAGAGACAGGGTTTCGCCGTATTGGTCAGGCTAGTCTCCAACTCCTGACCTCATGATCCGCCCACCTCAGCCTCCCAAAGTGCTGGGATTACAGGGGTGAGCCACTGCGCCCAGCCCTCCCATATAATTTAAGTCATCTCTAGATGACTCGGGGTGCCTAATACAATGCCTGCACATCACTTCACATGCATGGCTTCAATGCAGTACTTGCGGCATGATGAATTCAAGTTCTGCTTTTTGGACGTTTGTGTAATTTTTTTCTGAATATTTTCTATCTGTGGTCGATTGAACCCAATGGATTCAGAACTCACAGTTATAGAAGGCACATTGTAAATGTATAAGAAGGCTTAAAATCTGCTAGAGCAAGTCCCCTCGCTCTGTTGACTTTTGAAAGCATCTTGGTTGCTCTTAACCCATTGCTGGAACTTTACCTTGAGTTTATATCCCTGCCTGGCCCTCACCCCTCAGTTTTCCTCAAATTCTCCGACCACCATGGTCCAGTCCTGTCTGGCAGGTGTTTGCTACAGCTCTGGGAACTGCTGTGTGAGTCCTTGTGTTGTAAGAGAAGATCCACCCCTGAGGGCTGAGCCTATGTTCTCCCACCCTGGGCATCTCAGAACCTTCCAACATAGAGAGCAAGTCCTAACTCCACTCTGACCTCTCTCATTCCCAGCACCTTTCCAGCCAGTCCCACTCCCTGGCTTCAGATTCCTCCTCCATCACCTGGGAGGACTGGGCCAAGCTGTATAAACTCTCTGTGCCTAATTCCCTCCTCTATGAAACAAATTGTAATAGTATCAGCCTCATAGGGTTGCAAGGACTCAGTGAGATCACATGGAGCTCTTAACACTGCACCTGGTGCATAGAGGATATCATCTATGCTTTGTGACAAGTGTGGCCATTTGCATTTCTCCCATTTCTCCAAGCTCTTGCCTCCCCCTTGTCTCCTCTGGTGGAGAAAATCTCTAGTAAGACTGCAGAGCCAGATCAGCTATGTAGGAGCACACCTGCAATTGAATGGTTCTCAAGTTGGATCCAGCCCATCTGCCATGTGGATCTGAAATGCATGCATTCCTCATCTCTGCTGCACACTGGCTCTGTTCTTTCTGGCCCCCCACAGCAGCTCCTTCCCCACCTCGAGCCTCCACTCCTGCACTCTCCATCAAGCAGCCAAAGTAATCATTCCAAAAGACAGATCAGATCATGTCATCTCATGACTAAAGGCAAACAGATGCTTTATTAAGGTATAATTTACATACCTTATGTACACCCTTGTGAATGTACAATTCAATAGTTCTTCCTATATTCACAATGTTGTACAACCATTTCTGCAATCTAATTTTAGAGCATTTACATCACTCCAAAAAAAGTCCTAGCCCATTAGCAATCATTCCCTATCCCACTACCCTATCCCCTGGCAACTGCTAATCTGGTTTCTGTCTCTATGGATTTGCCTGTTCTGTACATTTCATATAAATAGAATTAGCCAATATGTCGCCTTTTGTGACTAGTTTCTTTTGCTTTGCATAGCGTCTTCAGGATTCATCATGTTGTGTAGCTTGTGTGAGTACTTCATGCCTTTTAATGGCTGAATAGTATTCTATTATATCAATAGATCACAGTTTGTTTATTTATTCAGCAATTGACGGGCATTTGGGTTGCTTCTACTTTTTGGCAATACTGAATAATACTGCTGCGAACGTTCACATGTAAGTTTATATGCGGGCATATGTTTTCAATTCTTGGGATAAATGCCTAGAAGTGGAATTGCCAGGTCACATGGTAACTGTGCTTAACATTTCGAGAAACTGCCAGACAGTTTTCCAAAGGGGCTGTACCACTTTACAACCCCACTAGCAATGTATGAGAGTTCCAGTTTCTCCGCAACCTCACAACACTTACTGCTGTCTTTTGTTTTATTTAAGCTAGCCTAATGAGTGTGAAGTGATATCTCATTGTGGTTTTGATTAGAATTCCTCTAATGACTAATGATGTTGAGCCTTTCTTCATGAGCTTATAGACCATTTGTCAGTCTCTTTTTGGGAAAAAAATGTCCATTCAGATTTTTTGCCCACTTAAAATATTGGGTTATTTGTCTTTTTATTCCTGAGTTGTAAGAGTTCTTTATACATTCTGGATACCAGTCCCTTATCAGAGATAGGAGTTGCAGATACTTTCTCCCATTATGTGAGTTGACTTTTCACTTTCTTGATGGTGTCCTTTGAAGTACAACAAAATTTAATTGTGATGAAGTCTTATTCTCTTTTTCTTTTGTCTCTTGTGCTTTAAGTATCAGTTCTTAGAAACGATTGCCCAACCCAAGATCATGAAGATTTGCACTTGTGTTTCTTCTAAGAGATTAATAGTTTTAGCTCTTACGTTACTCTTATTGTACATGGTGTGAGGTAGGAGTCCACCTTCATTCTTTTGCATGTGGATATCCAGTTGTCCCAGCACCTTTGTTGAAAAATTGTTTTTTCTCCATTTATTTGTTTTGCTACCCTTGTCAAAAATCAATGGTCACAAGTGTAAGGGTGTATTTCTGGACTCCTAATTTCATTCTGTTGACCTGTATGTCGGTCCTTCGCACACTACCGTACCATCTTGATTCCTGTAGCTTTGCAGTCAGTTTTTATATCAGGGAGTGTGAGTCAATCTGAGCTCACACCCTATCCATTTCCCCTCCTGCCCTGCGAGCCTTGGGACAAAATCAACATTGTGTTTCCTACTGCCTAGAAGGCCTTCCCTTCTTGACCTGGTGAATTATCAGTTACCCCTAGCCCAGCTCAAACTTCCCAACTTCTTGGAGCCTCTTTAGTCCTATGGTTATCTCCCTTCTGTGTTTCCTACCTTTGTAGCAAACCACAAAGCCACTCACTGCACCAAAGTTCTAGGCTTTTCCATCCAGCTCCTCAAGGTCAACAAAGTAACCTGTTTCATCTTGGTATTGCCAGCACCCAGTACAAGACTTGGCACCAAAGGACCACTCAGAGAAATGGAAGCATAAATGGGTGAAATGTCTGGGACCCATGGAGGAGATGGGTGTGCGATGGGAAGACTCCAAGGGGACTCAACCTAGGAGGAGCTTCCAAGTTTCGCTGAATAGTCAGTGTCAGCTCAACAGGCTGAGTCTTAGCTCTGGAATTTAGAATGATGATTAGAAAAATATACAGACGACCACTTCTTGGCAGCATTGTCACAAGTGCCACCATGGGAATTTAGAAAGCCAGGGTGTGACAAAGCAAGACAAGGTTATGTTGGGGGTGGGAGGCAACTGTATACAGCTGTGTCCTCTTCAGAGACACCACAGCCCTGCTTTGGGAGGCCTCTGCCTTCAGGTGCAGTCCCAGATGCTACTTGGCCAACATGAATTTAACCCAAAGGTCCTCCAATATTTTTTCACATAAATCCAACCAAGAAGTTCCTGTAGATGACAACGGACATGCACCCTTATGATGAAACAGAGCTAGCACACCCTCCCCCAGGGGCCTGGTCTACTACATGGTACTGCGCTTCTTCATGTTGCTACAGCTGCAAAGATAGGTGGAATCAAAGAGGGTAGGCCAAAAGCCAAGATCTGGGCTCTGATCTGGGGAATTCTCCAGCCAGAGTAGAGACCGAGTAGAGCCCCTTTACCTTTCTCATCCCCTGAGACGCGGACACTGCCAACCAGTGCTCCACTGAAGCAGAAGCCCAGTCCAGCCCTGAGGCTCCGAGCCTGGTGGAGAAGAACACACATTGTAGTTTCCTTTTCACAAGATCAACTGAGGCTGCAAACATCCACTAACCCCCGTTCTTGTCCAGCCCCGTCCCCACACTCCGCCAGTGGGCAGCAGCCGTCAGCAGCAGGAAAGGGTTTATTTTTCTTTTTATGTTTTTATTTTTAAAGACAGGGTCTCACTCTGTCACCCAGGCTGAAGTGTAGTGGTGCAATCATAGCTCATTGCAGCCTTGAACTCCTGAGCTCAAGGGATCCTTCCACCTTGGCCTCCCCTCAGTAGCTGGGACCACAGGCATGTGCCACCGTGCCTGGCTAATTTTTATCTATCTATCTATCTATCTATCTATCTATCTATCTATCTATCTTAGTAGAGACAAGGTCTATGTTGCCCAGGCTGATCTTGAACTCCTGGCTTCAAGCGATCCTCCTACCTTGGCCTCCCAGAGTGCAGGGATTCCCGGTATGAGCTACTGCACCCAGCCAGCAGCTAAGGGTCGAAATGTGCCGAGTGCGCTTTGTATGCCAGGCCTGCGCTGGGTGCTTGATATGTGTCGCTCCTTTTCATTTTTGCAGCATCTCTAGAGAGTGACACATTGCCCTTCCTTTACAGATGAGGAAACTGAGGCTCAGAGAGGTATCTTTAGAGGGTCCTTGATGAGCAGCCAGGATGGGACCACAGTCCTCAGTGGCTCCAGCTCAGCCATGGGCTGGGCTGTAGTGTTTTCTCCCAAGCCAGGCAGTCCAACAGAGTCTACACCAGCAGCAGAGCTTGGGGGACCAGCTGGAGATCATGGCATTGCTGGATGTGGCCGAGATTGTTCTGCTTTAGCTCTGAACCAGGAATCAAGGGGCAAGCTGGCCTCTTTCCTTCAAAGGATTGGGCTCTCCCCAGGGGAGGGGACTACAGGTGGCACCAGAGGGACCCCACTAAACACAGCATGAGAGGGACTAGCTGCCCAAAAGGTGCTGGGAAGTGAAGCACAGGAAGCCATGTACCGGATCTGGGCAGGGAGGGGCCAAAGAGCAGCGAGGGAGCCCAGTCCAAAGGTCCTTGCTCTGTCTGGGTTACAGATTTAGGATGAGAACAGAAGGTACCCCTCAGGCTTTCTGCGGCCTCAGCTCCATCACAGCAGCTGACAGCTTTATTTGCCTGTGTCTGCTGAGTGGGAGCTCAGCCAGGAAGCGGTCCAATAAATTAAGCTCTAAATCACAGTTGCCTCCTTCTGGCCAACAACAGCCAGAAGCTCCCAGAGAGCTCCAGGGCCTCTGAGCTCAGCACACGTGGCTCCGACTTAGCAGCTTCAGGGAACTGTCCCTGGGGAGCGAGCCAGGGCCAGAGACACACTCAGCTCCTGTGGTTAGAATAACCCTGTGCCCTGGGGCCTGTGGAAGCTCTGCCATGGCGAGGCGGGTCCCCCAAGACACCAGAGAGCGTCTGCCTAGAGAGAGACAAGTGCTCCTCCCCTGCATGTACTCTGCATATACCCAGACCTGATGCCCAGAAACTCCAGCCCCTTGGGACAGTGGAAGATGCCCAGGCTGTGAATTCAAGTGGAACTAGCCTCTGTTCCTTACCCCTCACTTGACTGCTGTATGACTCTGGGTAAATCGCTCTGCCTCTCTGAGCTGTGGTTTGCTCATATATAAAGTAGAGCTGCTAGTAGCAATTGGGGTTGAGAGGATTCAGTGTCTAGTCCGTATCAAGGGTGCTCACCAGATGTGTCCTCCCTTCTCAGGATGGCAAACAAAGACTCCTCATTCCCCACACAAGACCCTCACCTCTGGTGTCATCCGAAACCCCACAGGAGGTATCCTGGGCATCTGATTTATGGCAGACAGTGAGATGGCAGGGACGGGACAGTGGGACAGGTCTGTGGGGGTGGGAGGGGGCGAACGGCCTCACTAGTGAATCCAGAGGAGGGGCTGGGCACTGGCGACGCAGGCCCAGATGACGCCCCAGCACATTCACACTTTAACCAGCCACAGAGACCACCAGCTCCAGACCCAGCCCTATTACGCAGGGTCGTCAGTGGCTCCAGGAGAGATGGGAGCTGCAATGGGAGGGGGATTAGTGCCAGCTCCACTCAGCAGGCCTGAGCTGGCCATTGTCCCTCTGGGCTCCCTCAGAGCCCAGAGCAGACAGAGGTTAGGTCCTGAATGGGATGGCTGGATGGGCCTCTTCCCAGCCGTCCCTCCACCCAACCATCCCTGCAACAAGCCACTGGACTTGATCCCCCTGTCCCCTACCCCTAGAGTTCCTGGCTACAGATCTGAGGCTGGCCTTCTCTGAGGCTGCTTTTAGCCTCTCTGTTCACAGCCTCAGCTCTCTGCCCTTAATATGCAGAAAATGTCACATATTCGAGGACACAACCTTGAATTGTTCACTTCCCTGGGTGATCCCTGCCACGTTTCCCATGTCCCTGAGCCCTGAGTGCATGTACAATAGTGGAAGCTTCTGGAAGCTTGGACTTCTGGACGTCAGGCAGACCTGGCTGGGATCGATGCCCCAGTGACCCCATCTATCACATGCAGGTAAAATGCTGGGTCTGACATTGCACTGGCATTGAGAATGCTGACTTTGTGGTCTTGACTTTTCAAAATATCTACAATGAACATTTAGTTCTTTTATAAATGGGGTAGGGGGAGAGGAGCTTTAGTGTGTGTGGGTATAGATCTGGACGGCCATGCCTTGATGAGTGAGTTCCCTCCTGGCCCAAGTAGCATGGGGCCCTCCCTTTGCAATTACTGGGGCAGTTCCGGCGTCATTTCTAGGGGCAAGACTCTGTGACCAGAGACTCCATCCCAGTATACTGGTCCCATTGGCCACCCAAGTTTTCAATAACCATGGCTTTCCAGGTGTGCAAGGAGGAGAATTAGCACAGTCTCTATGGAAATTAATCCACAAGAACCTGCTGAAGTTAAAACTCTACTTTCCCTTTGCACCAACGGTCTGGAAAGGCTTTGGGAGTAAGGCATTTGCTATAGCGCAGCGTGTGGTGGCGTGAGACTGTAAACAGCCCAAATAGACACTGAGAGGAAAACGGGAATAGCCTGTGGGCCTTCCCCAGCCTGAACTTCCATTCGGCACTGAAAGAATGACCTCCAGCAATGTTGGCATGGCCCGGAGGGACTTCCGAGCTACAGGGAAGCTGCAAAGGTGAGCTGAGGGGCGCAGTGCACTGAGAATGAGGCCTTGGTGTGTAAAGAGCTGTGTTCATAGCCTGCACTCAATCCATGTCAGGTATCGCGGTGACCGTGTCCCCCACCCCCGCCCTGCCTGGCCCCACGCCTTCCTCCACCGTGTCTGCTGCAGCGTCTTCTTGCAGTGCCTCACGGGCTGGATCAGTGCCTCACGGGCTGGATCAGTGCCTTTTTTTTCTGACTCCTATTTGGCTGCAAGGAGAATGGCACCCTCAGCCCCAAGATCTTCACCCATGTGTGCCACTTTAAGCAGCATGTCCAGCACTGGGCCATCCCCAGGGGGGGGCTCTGCCCCATAGCCGGGCTGCAGGGCGTCAGAACCTGCTGCCCCTCACTTCCCTCCCTGTGGACCCACTTGACATGGTCTGCTTGGATGGGCCTCAGTGTGGCCCTAGGAGGCAGAGCACCAGGTCTCATTTGCAAACCAGGCTCCGAGTCCTGCCCTCTCTTCGTGGGTGACCACAAGCTCTGAGTCCTCTTCCATCGTGAGAAAGATAGACACAGAGCCCGTCCATCTTTCCACCAAGAAGAGCCCACCCAGCATGCTGGGGGCCAAGTACTCTGTTGGGAAGGACCCCCCAGCAAGGACCAAAGGATAGGCCTGGAGCCCAGTTCCCTGCAGCTTTTTCTGTAAATTCTCCTCTCTTTGTCTCTTCTCCGGGAGAGGAGAGGGTGGTGCCTGGGACTCGGGGGTGCCTCTGTCACTGTGTTCAAGGGCGAGGCCCTCCGGATCTTCAGGTGAAAATATTAGGAAGAAGGAGGATTAGAACCAGAGGGACTCTCGTCTGAAAAGGAGAATGCCTAGGAATGTGAGACAGCCGTGGCCAGAGATCTGAAGGGACTCCGGATTCCTTGGGACCACGGGGGCTGGACCAGCAGGCAGATCTTCAGGGAGACACCTCCACGGGCTCTGCTGCTATGAGGAGGGAGCCTTGGAAGAGCTGGGAGCCCCTGGCACAGCCACATCCAAGGGCGTCTCTGCCCATGCCCTTGACTGTGTTATCTTTTCCCAGTTGGTTAGACAGCGGTCTCCTGGATGAGGCTTGTATACCCAGGTCATTTAAGAAGTTGATCTTGGCTGGGCACCGTGGCTCACACCTATAATCCCAGCACCTTGGGAGGCTAAGGCAGAAGGATTGCATGAGCCCAGGAGTTCGAGACCAGCCTGGGCAACATAGTGAGACCCAGACCCTGTCTCTAGCTGGGCACGGTGGCTTGCACCTGTGTTCCCAGCTACTCAGGAGGCTGAGGTGAGAGGATCACTTGAGCCCAAGAGGTCAAGGCTCCAGTGAGCCATGATTGTGCCACTGCACTCCAGCCTGGGAGAAAGAGGAAGACCCCTTTTCAAAAAAAATAAGTTGATCATAAAGAAGGCAGGATGGGGGTCCAGACCCACTGTGCCCAGGCAACGCTGCAAGTGATAGCCTCGCAGGGCGGCCGGGGGGAGCTGCGGTGCACCGCCATGTCCACAGAGGGCACTGCTCTTCCCTGTACTTCTGCCGGCCCTGACCCAGGACGTGAGGGGCCAAGCCCCAGCTACCCACCTCCCCTCTCAGCATTCTTGTTCCAGCAGCGCAGTGACTGCAGTGCACTCAGAGTTTTCAGAGAAATTTCTCACTTTTCAGTCTGTTTGATTTTCATAGAAACCCAATAAGCAAGATAAGGCATCCTGAGCCCATCGAACAGATAGGAAAGTGAAGGTCTCTCAGCGGGGGACAGGACTTACGTATTAATTAGCAGTGGATCTGAGGCCAGAGTCGCCTCCGCTATTGAGGGAGGAGGCCCGCCGTCTCCTGCCTCGCAGACCTCCACCTCTACCCTCCAGATGAGAAGGAGGGTAAAGGGAGATAAAATTCCAAAGAATTGGAATCAGTGGTCAGGTGACTTGCTGACACCACTGGCCAGGCCATAATGAGGCCCAAGGACAGGGAAGATACTCCCTTTCAGTTCCCAGCGTCTATGCTAACTATAAACCTTGAAAGTGTGGCTAAGAATGTTACCCCTACCCACCAGAGCCTGGTACTGGGTCACATCCTCCACGTTTACACGATCCAGACCCCCTCCTGGAAATACCTCTGCCAACTAATGATTGACTGCCTTTGTCCCCTGCCCATTCCCACACATGAACTAGCAAATCACTGAAGCCAACGACTGTGAGGTCAGTTGTCCAGCCAATGGACAATGACATAGTTTCACCTCAGTTTCTCCTTTAGAGCTGTAAGCCTAAAAAGGCAGGGAGTTCGGTACTTGCGATGTAAGCTCGGTACTGCGACGTAAGCTTTTTGAGGAGTTCGGTCCTTGTGACGTAGGCTGGGTACTTGGACCTAAGCTTTTCGAGGAGTTCAGTACTTGCAACATAAGCTCGGTACTTGTGACATAAGCTTTTTGAGGAGTTCGGTACTTGCGACGTAAGCTTTTTGAGGAGTTCAGTACTTGTGACATAAGTTCAGTACTTGTGTTGGGTAAGCTCCGTACTTGTGACGTAAGCCCACAGAGACTCCATAGCCCATTAAAGGTCTCTTCCTTCCCCACTCTAGTGTCTGAGGGGCTTTGTTCACAGATTGTCCTGCAACACTATGTCTCACACTGCCCGTTGCTGTGGAAAGAGGGGAGGCCAACGCTGCATTTTAACATCCCCTGTCTTAACTGTCCAAGACGCTCCTCCATTCTATCGGGGTCTCTACGTTGTGTGTGAGTGTGGGGCACACAGGTTTGTCTCAGGGTACGAGTGTCACACATGCAGGCTCCTGGACACAGGGGTGCCTGGCTTGCAGCCCTGCTGACATGCCAGTCCTGGGACCAGGCCCGTTGCACCTGGTTGCTTCTACAGGCACCACACTGTACCCCAAAGGACTTTGAGAAAGGCATCCTGCCTTCCCGAAGTTCTGTGCCATCTGAGAAAGCTGGAACCCACTAGGAAGTTCTTTGTATCTGGAGAAGGTGTTCTGAAGTCAGAGCAGAAAACAAGCCACCCCACCCCTCTCCCCAGACCACCTATATGAGGGTGGAGCCCCAGTGTCCCATTGGCCCAATGATGGGGGAGCAGATGTACCCCTCCAAACCCCACAGTGATAATCTGGGTCCTGGATAAGGGCCCTCTTTATCCTCCCAATCCTCCCAGCTGGAGGTGGCCTGGCACCCACACCCCTTTTTACATCTTCAACACGCACCCCATCCTGCAATCACCTGCAGTCACCACATCCTGTTTTCCCAGGAGAAAGAGGAGCCCTGATATGTTTGTCTAGAGGTCAGGGGTTCAGTCACTCATAGATTCCACCTGGCTGTGGAAATAAAATCCCCAGGGTCTGTAGCCTTGGGGATTCCCTCTCCAGCCCTTTTTGGAAGGGGGCCCTTTGGCAAATGTTGGGGCACAGGGGTGGTGTGCACCCTGCTCTGATTTCCCTTAGCCTTGAGGGTCTCCAGGAGCTCAGGTGAGAGCCCACCTGCCCGGGGCTGCCCTCTCCCAGTGGGGTCTGCCTGGACTTCAGCCCTCCCATAGCCTGACCAGCAGCATGTCTGTTTCAGGGGTGTTTGGGGAATGAGACTCTTCTCACCTTCTTCTTAGTAAAGACCAAGAATTGATTCCCCCCACCGCCCACCGCCCGTCCCCTCCTCTGTACCTCCAAGGTCATTTTTTGGGAGTAAGACGCTCACTGATTACCCAGAAGGCTTCCCTCCTAGAATAACCAGTCTTGGACTTGCCTAGAAAATGTTTTTCATATCCCTTTTTTCAAACATAGTTTCAATTTGCCTCCTACCTACCATGCCTTGCAGACTTCATGGAGCGCATTCCTTGATTGTCTGCCATGCATCAAGTGCCTGAGGGGGAATAAAAGAACCTTAAGGCAGGTTCCTGCCCTCAAGAAATATAGATTCCAATCATTCATCTCATGAGGGATTCATATCCAGAATACATTGAGAATTCCTACAATTTACCAACGAAAATACAAATGACCCAATCCAAAAGTGGGCAAAAGATTTGAAATAGACATTTCGCTAAAGAAGATATACAAATGATATTTTAAAAAGCACATGGAAAGATACTGCACTAGTGTTTAGGGAAATGCAAATAAAACCAGTGAGAGACCATTTCACACCCCTTTGAATCAATATTTAAAAAATAATAATAATAATAAGTGTCTCGTGAGGATATGGAGAAACTGGAACTCTTGTGTTTGGGGGTTCCCGCAAAGCACAAATGTAATGGAAATGAAGCAGAAATGTAAAATGGGGCAGCCATTATATAAAATGGCACAGTGGTTCCTCAAAAAATTAAACATAGAATTCCCATATGATCCAGAAATTCTCCTTCTGGGTATATACTCAAAATAACTCTGTCCGCCCCTGTGTGGGGGGGATTCAGGGTGGCCCCTGGTGGCACCTGTCTGAACCCAGGCGAGGCATACAGGAGGACACCAAGCCGTGGCCTCCAACCTCAAACCTGCTAGTTTCATGTTAAAGTGATGAGGAATGGCACAGAGATGAGAGCCAACCTCCAGGGAGGCACCAGGGCGGTGCTGAAAAGGAAGAGTTCACTACAGGACAGACAGCTGGTTTCAAACTGGAAGGGATGTCTCTGAGTCCCCTGCCAGGAAGATCTTATCCTTAGGTCTGCGGTTACTATTTTATTTATTATTTTATTTATTTTTTGAGATGAAGTCTTGCTCTGTCGTCCAGGCTGGAGTTCAATGGCGTGACACTGGCTCACTGCAACCTCCACCTCCTGGATTCAAGTGATTCTCCTGCCTGGGATTACAGACACCCACCACCACACTCAGCTAATTTTTGTATTTTTAGTAGAGACAGAGTTTTACCATATTGGTCAGGCTGGTCTCGAACTCCTGACCTCAAGTGATCCACCCGCCTCCACCTCCCAAAGTGCTGGGATTACAGGGTGAACCACTGTGCCTGGCCAAGTCTGCGGTTACTACAATGAGGCCAAAGTTGGGAGTTATTCTCAAAATGCAAGAATAGAAGACAGAAGAATAGCTATGTGTACCCTAATCCCCCAGGGCCAGGTGGGCCCTTGAGTCAGTAAAAGGAAAAACTTCAAGGCAATATCTCAGCAAAAATGCACCAAACACTGGAGCCTGGTGTATCTTAGTTTCCACCCTGGTTTTCTTCCCCCATGTAGCAGGGCTTTTCAGAGATCAACAGAAGTCCAGACATTTCCAGAAAATTCTAAAACAGACTCATTGAAATTTTGGTTTGTTTAAAATTTTGACGCTCACAGAGTGAGCTGATGATATGCTGTGCTTGAGGTCACTGCAATTAGTTTTAAAAACCCATACCCCCAGGCGTGGTGATGCACACCTGTAGTCGCAGCTACTAGGGAGGCCGAGACAGGAGGATCACTGGACCGTAGGAGTTGGAGGCTGCAGTGAGCTGTGATTGCACCACAGCACTCCAGCCTGGACAACAGGGCAAGACCTCATCTCTGTTTAAAAACAAACAAGCAAACAAACATATCTCATGTTCTGTAAGCACGTGGGGTGGTGATGGGCGCAGGTTTCAATGTGGAAAACAAACACCTTCCTTTGACGGTGTCAGTGCATCCCTGTGGTTTCATACTCATGAAGTCACTTGTGAATATATCAGAGTCTTAGGAATGTGAGGCTGGAGTAAGTGTCCCCCTGTCACCCCCTCCTCGTGCTGCTGCTTGAGGATGGGGGCAAGTCTTTATACGATTGGACATGAGCGGGACTGGGGGGTGAAGGTGGGGTCCTGGGAGAATGTCTGGTATCAGCTCAAGGCCGTGGTCTTTGTTTCTCTGGGTGCTGGTGGCAACAAATGAGGACGGGCAGGTAGTGCTGTGCCTTTCCCTGTCCCCTTTCCTACCCTGAGCAAGTCCCCACCCTGCCTTGGGCTGGACAGAAGCTAGCTAGCGACAGCTATTGGAGGCCCAGTGAGTGAGCCCTTGGTGTGACATGGTGGGGGCGGGGCAGGAGGAGCTGTCCACACTCCGAAGTGGCCCAGCCAACACTGAGCAATGCTGTCATCTGGGATTATGACCGAGGGGCTGGGATTACAGATTAACCAGATCAGCGTAGGAGAAGAGCAAACAGAGAGTTCATTATTAACCTTGTAAATGTGTCCCCCAGACCTGGCGTTCGCTGCTATCACATTGGCTGACTTAGTAATCATTGGTTCTGTAATAAGCCATGGAGACCCAAGTCCTCTTTGCATTGTCTCTAGAACTCCTGGATACTTCCGGGGTTTGCCACTATCCTATTTTCTAGTGGGGCCCTGTGACCCCCAGAGTCAGACCTGGGTTCATTCCTAGCTTCAGCACTTACCAGTGACACAGCTGCAAAAAAGTGTTCCCTGTTCTTCCCACCGCCCAGCCTCTCTTACAGTGACCTCCCCCCGGGATGCAGGATGCATCAGCGTTAGCCCCAGACGTCACTGTGGATGGCAGCTCCTGAACCGGTTTATTGCGGAGGCTCAGCTTGCTTGAAGGCACAAATGTGAACCTTTTATTCATTCTAACTGGTGTTCCATCACCTGCCAACATCTCAAGCAGACTCTTTTACTTCCAGATAACTCCACAGTTAACAGAACAAGTGGTTTGCTTGAGAATGTCAGGCATTTCCACATCAAAGTGCTTTGCCTCTTTCTCTGCTACCACCAATTCTATACCAAGACTCTGCTCTGCACACCCGGGGTGGCTTCCCGGCTCCCATCCCTTTCCTACTCTGGGCCACTTCACAGTGATGGACAGGCAACCCAAAAGTCCCTTCAGCAGCCTCTGTGGGTTGCAAAGGTTTGGGGTGGGTGCTCCCACATTCTGGCCTTCCTAGTCACAAGATGGTTATCTCATGTAGGCAGTTCCGGCAAGCCTTTGTAATGTGGGAAAATAACCCCTGCCATGGAGATAAATATGGGAACCTAGTGAGATTACGTGAAGCCATTGGCCCAGGGGCACTGTGTACAGTTGTGCAAGCTGTGCACTGCACAACTCCAGTGCCGTTTCACCTTGTATCCACGAGAGATTGTAACTCACTACAATTTTCTGGCAGATGACACAGGTGTCACATAGGGGCTCAGCAGGGTTGGTGCTGCCTCCCCTCCCTTTCCAGACAGATGTCAAAGCCCTCTCTTCTCAGCACGCCAAGCCCTGCTCCTTCTTTGCCACAAGAGTCCTAGAAGCCAGAAGCTGAGGGCTCCGGGTCCGCAGTCCCCCAGCCAGAATTAGCGTCATTTCATCCCCCACACCTTGGTGATGTCATGTCCTGCCTCAGTCTTTCCAGCGCCTCAGGCTGGAACCTCTGTCGAGGATGGACAGACATCTAAGTACCCCCAAGCCCAGGCCACTGTGCAGAGAAGGGATCCCAGGAAGCCTCAGAGCCAGCTTCAGGATCTGCCTTTCAGGGTGCTAGTATATGAGAGTATTAAAAAAAAATCCAAAACACTAGATATAAAGGCTGGGCACGGTGGCTTATGCCTGTAATCCCAGCACTTTGGGAGGCCAAGGCAGGTGAATCACTTGAAGTCAGGAGTTCAACACCAGCCTGACCAACATGGTAAAAAACCCCGTCTCCACTAAAAAGACAAAAATTAGCCAGGCGTGGTGGTCCGTGCCTGTAGTCCCAGCTACTCAGGAGGCTGAGGCAGGGAGAACTGCTTGAACCCAGGAGGTGGAGGTTGCAGTGAGCTAAGATCACACCACTGCACTCCAGCCTGGGCAATACAGAGAGACTGTCTCAAAAAAAAAAAAAAAAAAGAAAACCAACTGAATGTAGTGGATATAGTGACTGCCAGAGTCTAGCAACTGAACAATGGAAAAGAGAAAGTAACTTTTGAAACATAGTGTGACATATACTTTACAATTATGATCACTTAAACAGATACCTCTGACGCCATAATCTTAATGTATATCATTAAGTGAATCACACTGACTTTACTCTGAGTTTCCTTGATAGCAATACTAAAATACTTACCTTGGACATGAGTTAAGCTTTAAGTTTGTTGCTTATAACTTCAAAGAGTGACAAGGGGCAGTGACATAAGAATATTCTAAGCTATAAATTTACATGTGGACTTTGCTACACACCTGGGATGGAGCCAGATGAGTTTTGTTCCATTGCAGTACATCTGATGACCAGAACTCTATAATCAGAGAATATTAGTGGATGAAAAGCCTGAGCTTTAAGATTGAGATTGGGGGAAAACTGCCTCCTCACTAACTGGCCAACCCCGTAATGCCACCTCAAGTGGTCATCTTAAGCCTCATCCTACTTCCGGCAGATGCCGTAGTTTCTCTAAAGGTTGGTGGAGTGGCAGGTCCATGTACCATGCTACCCTGCAGCTACAGGGGAGATGTCACATCCATGTGCTAGAACAAAGGCAGATATTCTTTACTTAGATGCCCAAATAGCATTATCTGGACCAATGGAACCCACGTCACCTATCAGAAGGACACATGCTATAAGCTACTGGGGGGATCTTTCCAAAAGGGATGTCTCTTTGACTTTGGGAGCACTTTGGGAGGCCGAGGCGGGAGGATCATGAGGTCAACAGATCGAGACCAGCCTGGCAAACATGGTGAAACCCTGTCTCTACTAAAAATACGAAAAGTTAGCCAGGCGTGGTGGCATGTGCCTGTAGTCCAGCTACTCGGGAGGGTGAGGCAGGAGAATCGCTTGAACCTGAGAGGCAGAGGTTGCAGTAAGCCGAGATCAAGCTACTGTGCTCCAGCCTGGCAACAGAGTGAGACTCCATCCCCCAAAAAAAAGAAAAGAAAAGAAAAGAAAATACATCTGTGTCTGACAGTGGCTTGTATTGTTGCTGTGTTGAGCACAGGGTGTAGTTCAATGACATGAAAATCACCATATAATTGGAGACGGTACCACCCAGGGTCACAACTCCAATTGTCACGACTGTTCCAACCATCAAGACTGTTCCAACCTTCACAACTGTTCCAACGAGCACCACTGGTCCAACGACAGTGACAGTCCCTACCTTTGCTCCCCCAATGCCATCGCCCATGCAGAACCATGGACCAGCTACTCCACCTTCTTCACCTCAGCCAACAGAAAGCCACTCCTCCCCACAACACTGCAGGGAGCAGCAGGGACACAACCTGCCAGCTCGCCGCTGCACCCCTACACAACAGATGGGAATGACACCGTGACAGAGTCTTCAGATGGCCTTTGGAGTAACAATCAAGCTCAGCTGTCCCCGGCACATAGTCCGCAGATGGCCGCCACCGCTGAGGGAATCTGTGCTGGAGTCCGTATGCCTGTCGTGGTGCCTCTTGCTCTTTTGGGTGTCATCATTGCCAGAAAATATTTCTTCAGAAATAAGATTCGACAACTAAGCATTTCATTTAGCAGGCTTCAAATTAAAGCTTTGCAAAATGCAGTTAAAAAGGAAGTGCAAGCAGAAGACAGTATCTACGTTGAGAATAATCTTTATGCCACGGACTAAGACCCAGTGGTGCTTTTCAAGAGTTTATGCCCATGACTGCAGATGACAGAATGGATATCAGCATAGCAGACATCATTTAGACTCTAAGACATTTTTTCTGTTGCAGTTTTATTTGGCTTTCCAGCATGTCAGTGATAATGGATAGAGTCGAAACTGTGCAGAGTCAACCCTCATCATTAATGTAGTCCTAACTTTATGCTAAAACTGGCTCAGTCCTGATCAATGCAGAGTTCTCTCTCAAACGTGAACACTTTAGAATTGTATGTTCTCTTTAGACCCCATAAATCCTGTATCCATCAAAGAGAACAGACAGTGGAAACATAGCAAATGAACTTGTATCTCGGCCATCAAAGCGGTCCAGAAGAGGGGAATCTTAAAAATCAGTAAATCCAATGTGAGACTTCATTTGGAAGCATTATATGATTATCTCTTGTTTCTATATTATAGTTCCAAATGTTGCATTTATTATGTTTTCCAAAGGTTTCAAATCATGGGGTACACAGGTTTTTATTTCCTCCGTGGGGAAATAAAGTGAGTCTAACTCACTAAAAAAAAAAAAAAAAGTTTGAGATTGGTACCATGTGTAGTCATGGCCACCTGCTGGCAGCGTGGGGTACTGCAGCCCAGCTACGGTTCAGACTGAAAGCAGAGAAACTCCTGTGGTCCAGGGAAAGATACAAAGATCATATAAACTGGCAGGGGACTGACAATGCCATAGTCAAGGTGCCCCTGGGACGTTGAGCGTTCAACTCGGAATCAACAGCCTTCACAAAGAAAACTGATGCAAAAGCAACAGCTCTTACCAATACAACTGCCTCATTTGGACTTGTGGGCACCAAATGTTTTCATAAGGAAAACACCCATTGTGCGTTAAATACCAAGTATACCTTACTGTTACTGCTCCTTCTAACTTGCAGTGGATTCCTTTAGGAGATTGCCACACCTAGGTATCAACAAGTTTCATAATAGAATAATGCATTGACAGTTCCATAATGGAACAGAAAGGTGTCATTTTTCAGGCATATATTTTAGTTGGCTTGTTGAAACACCTCTCTTCCTGAAACCAAGCAATTTTTGAAGTGGATCAAGCTGCTCATCATATCCGTTTTATTCTCCACCATATGGCAGTCCCTATACCATGTTAGCCACTGCTTTTTTGTTTCTATTTATTTTCCACCCCCCCTCCTCCATAGCAAAACGAAGGAATGCCAGGAAACAGAAACTCAACATAAAAGAGGAGCCTCTGAGCGCTCAGCTCACAAGACATTTTTATTGAATTAGTTGCATGCGGGAGCAAGTCTGTTCTTCCCATGAGCAGCGGATTCGAGTGTTAGAGTGCAGGGTCCAGAGCAGGGAGAGGCTGGGCGAGGTTGGGGCCAGGAGGCTGGGGCCTGGTCACTTGGTGACATGCAGAGCTCTCTCTGGGGGGCTGCAGCTCATCTCGGGGGGAGCTGGACTCAGATGCCCCCCTTGGGTGCAAAAGCAACATTCGGCTCTCACTCCTCCCTGAAAGAAAAGAGTTACCCACCAAAGTAAAACATCCTCCAAAGGAAACAGAAAATTCGTGGTAATTTCCTAGCTTTGTCTTGGGCTCTGGCTCCAGGCAGAGTCATTCCTACCAGACTATGCAGTCTGCAGTTTTTGTTTTTTGTTTTTTGGGTTTTTTTTGGCTACCAGAGACCCGCGGGGCCCTGCAGGCCCAAAGGAAAGGCCCGTCTGCTTACCGGTGCTTCTTGCGGTATTCCTGCAGCGCTTTCTCTGCCACAGTCTCCATGAATTTAGGGTTCTTCCTGGAAACTTCTACAGGCACCGTCACAGTGATGGGGTTGGAGTCAAAGAGCTTCACGACCACCTCAGTGACACCGGAAGGAACATCCGAGTCAGAGGTGTGGGAAGCCACCTAGATGGAACAAAGAGAAGAGCTGAAACGCTGTGCATGCATTCTGCAGTAGAAGCCAGGCTTTGGATAGGGAAGTCCTCCCGCTCCTCCAAGAAAACCTAGAGAGCTGACCCCAGCGCTTCTCACGCATCTAGACATCAGTACAGCTCAGTGGACAGAAGCGACCTGGTTCACAGACACTTAAGTGTTGAGGCAAATGCCATCTGCAAATGACCAGCCCAGGGAACACCCCAGAGGATGAAAGTGGTTTCCAAACATTCACTTTGGGGAGCCATTGGTCAGACTAGGGCAAAAAAGGAATCCAAGGGGCTTGGAGGGAAGAAAGAAAAGAAAAAGAAGAGTTCCCAGTACTAGAAATAAGTTTTATTTTATTTTTTATATTTTATTTTATTACCATATTATATTTTTTTAGAGACACAGCCTTCCTCTGTTACCCAGGCTAGAGTGCAGTGGCCTGATTACAGCTCACTGCAGCCTCGACCTCTGGGCTCAGGCAGTCCTCCCACTTCAGCCTCCTGAATAGCTGGGACTACAAGTATGTGCCACCACACCTGGCTGATTTTGGTAGTTTTTGTAGAGAGGGAGTCTTGCTCTGTTGTCCAGGCTGCTCTAAACTGCCCTCAAGCAATCCTCTTGCCTCTGCCTCACAAAGGGCTAGGATTATAGGCATGAGCCACCATGTCTGGTCTAGAGAGAGAGTTTTTATCATTGGCAGAGAATTATGTACAAATTCATAAGCCATTTTATGCCAGAAGCAGCCACGTAGCTTTGAGAAAAGAACAGAGGCTTCTGGTTTATTCATAGGTTTGTGCATCAAAAGAAAAACAACATCACCAACAATAGCATACAGGCTTTGCAGCCAGGCATTCAGGGTCAAACGCACATCCAAGTCAGCAGTCAGCTCTCACACCTTGGGCAAACTGCGGAATCTCTTTTACTTTGCTCCTCGGTTCTATCTTCCCTCGGTGATGAGGCTTCAAGGCCACAAGGGCACCTAAAGTTTTCTATTTCCTGCTGTCTGATAAACGCTCGGTCAAAGGCACATGTGCCCCTGCTCCCAGGCACAGCTCAGGCTCCCCCAGCCGCAGCGTGTGGCTGGGACACCACTCACCGTGGTGACCCGCAGATAGTACTGGTCTTCGCCTTGCGTGAGGTTTGCCAGGCGGGACACCCAGTTGAACTGCTCGTTGAGCTGCTCCAGCAAGGAGGAGGTGTTGAGCATCTTCCACTGGTAGGACTGCAGCAGCTCGTTGTACTTCCTGGTCAACATCTCGGCGATCTGGAGGGAGTCGTTGAGCTCCCGCCGCAGCTGAGCCTGGGAGGGGTTGTCGGCCGAACAGTCTGCCCGGAGATGGAAGAAACGAAAGACAGAAGTATGAAGGGACGGGTACAGCGGGATAGAGCCATGAATGAAGGGAGGTCCTACATGCAGCTGGGAGCGAAGCAGTGCTCCCCTAAGGGAACAGCCACAAACCGTTTGGAATTGTCCACAACCAAATAAAGGTTTTGCCTCGGAATGTGAATCTAGACGCTGCTTCCATCATCCAGAAAGTCTTTTGGGGTTTTTTGTTTTTGTTTTTGTTTGTTTGAGACAGAGTTTTGCTGTGTCGCCCAGGCTGGAGTGCAGTGGCGAAATCTTGGCTCACTGGAGCCCCAACTTCCCAGGCTCGGGCTATCCTCCAACCTCAGCCCCCTGAGTAGCTGGGACTGCAGGCACGTGCCACCACGCCCAGCTAATTTTTGTATTTTTTGTAGAAACGGGGTTTCTCCATGTTGCCCAGGCTGGTCTCAAACTCCTGGGCTCAACCGATCTGTTTGTGCTGGGATTACAGGTGTGAACCATCATGCTCAGCCTGAAAATCCTTGCTCTGGAAAGATACGTCCACTGACCTAAACAGTGGTAACTGGTGACAGTGTTGACCACACTTCCAGAAGCACTGATCTCAAGTTCTCCATGTTCTCAGACCTGGAGTGGCTCTCACTGCCTTAGTCTCTCCCAGGAATCATTTCCAGAGAAGAGGAATATCACTCACGGCTGCCATTTATGTGACATCTCCTGTGTCCCAGACACCACAGAAGATACTCTCTGGATATCCCTTTTCTCTAGGAATTGGATCTGTTCTGACTTAAGGATTAGCACTCCTATTTCACCAACAATGAAACTGAGACCCACAGAAGTATTAATAAATAGCTTACCTAAAGCCATAGAAGAAAAGATGTCTGGGCCCAGGATTGAACCAGGGTCTTCAGCTCCTAAGCTTGGGCTTTTCCTACCCTGGGTCTGTGGTTCTGGACAATCCTCCAAGCTTGTCTTTTTTTTTTTTAAGACAGAATTTCGCTCTTGTTGCGCAGACTGGAGTGCAATGGCACAATGTCAGCTCACTGCAACCTCTGCCTCCCGGATTCAAGCAGTTCTCCTGCCTCAGTCTCCAGAGTAGCTGGGATTACAGGCACCTGCCACCACACTTGGCTAATTTTATGTATTTTTAGTAGAGGCGGGGTTTTACCATGTTGGCCAGGCTGGTCTCAAACTCCTGACCTCAAGTGATCCACCCGTCTTGGCCTCCCAAAGTGCTGGAATTACAGGCACATGCAACCACACCTGGCTGATTTTTTGTATTTTTACTAGAGATGGGGTTTCACCATGTTGGCCAGGCTGGCCTTGAACTCCTGACCTCAGGTGATCTGCCCACCTCAGCCTCTCAGTGCTGGGATTACAGGCATGAGCCAACGTACCTGGGCCAAGCTTGTCTTTTGAGCATGTCTGCAGAGGTCACAGTTCTGGTGCCAAGAGTTCATGCAGCTGACATGCTGGCACATGGTGGCCAGGGGTCTTTGCCCACCCACCTGCCCGCCCATGGCTGGTCACTGAGTTCATCAGGAGAGCAGGGAAAAGAGAAATCACTCCTCTTGGCCCTGGACCACAGGTTGTCAGATTCATTAAGAGCTGGAAACTGCCCGCTAGCTCTCAAAACTACTGTTTTTCTCCCCCTTAAATTATTTCAAAAGTATCCAGAGGTGGGTGCATCAAACACAATTGGTCAGGGGAAGGGAGATTTTTCATATGCTTTAGGATGATGACTGCAGTCATTTGTAGTAAAATGTTAGGTGGGGGAAAGAAACAATGACTAACAACATGCAGGTTGAAAAGAAACATGTAATAAATAATCACTAGTTTACCAAAAAGTAATTTAAAAGTAAGAAAAATCAGCTGGGCACATTGGCTCTCACCTGTAATCCCAGCACTATGGGAGGCTGAGGCGGGTGGATCACTGGAGGTCAGGAGGTTGAGACCAGCCTGGCCAACATGATGAAATCCTGTCTCTACTAAAAATATAAAAATTAGCCAGGCATAGTGGTGCACACCTGTAATTCCAGCTACTCAGGAGGCTGAGGCAGGAGACTGGCTTGAACCTGGGAAGCAAAGGTTGCAGTGAACCGAGACCACACCACTGTACTGCAGCCTGCGCAATAGAGCAAGACCCTGTCTTAAAAAAAAAAAAAAAAAAAGGCCGGGCGTGGTGGCTCACGCCTGTAATCCAAGCACTTTGGAGGCCGAGGCGGGCAGATCACCTGAGGTCGGGAGTTCAAGACCAGCCTGACCAACATGGTGAAACCCTGTCTTTATATAAAGAAAAAAAATTTATGTTTTTAAAAAAGAAAAAAAAAAGAAAAAGAAAAATTCAGGGATGTAGAGACATAGTCTACAATACAGGTTCTCAACTGGGGTGATGCTGTCACCCAGGGAGACTGGCCAGTTCTGAAGTTGGTTGTCACAACAAAGAGGAGGGAGCTACTGTCATCTAGTGGGTGGAGGCCAGGAATGCTGCTAAATACCGTGACATGCGCAGGACAGCCCCCCCCCGCCCCCCCCCCCCCCCGCCCCCCGGCCCCAAGCAATCATCTGGTCCGAAATGTCAGCACTGCTTACACCTGTAATCCCAGCACTCTGGGAGGCCGAGGTAGGAGGATCACTTGAGCCCAGGAGCTGAAGACCAGCCTGGGCAGCATAGCAAGACTCCCTCTCTAATAACAATAAAAAAAACTAGCCAGGCACGGTGGTGCACGCCTGTGGTCTCTAGGAGGCTGAGGCAGGAGAATCACTTGAGCCTGGGAGGTTTAGGCTGCAGTGAGCGTGATGGTGCCACTGCACTCCAGGCTGGATGACAGAGAGAGACACTGTCTCAAAAAGAAAAAAAAATGTTAAGAGTGCTGAAATTCAGAAACCCTGGTTTAGAGCTCCTGGACAGTACATGCTCATGTGGTTACAAGCAGCTTAAATAACAGTAGGCAGTCCTCGTCAGTGTAGACTGTTTAGCTCAGCTGTAATCAATGCCTGTTAAGATTGGCGCCAGGCCTGAGTCCAGGAGGTCGAGGCTGCAGTGAGCCATGATGGCGCCACTGCACCCCAGTCTGGGCAACAGTGAAAATGAGCGCAAGACGTCCAATCTGGGCCGAGGCATCTGGCTGTCTTTTCTTCAGGACCTAACGTGACTAACTTTCTTGCGGTGAGGTACCATGTAATTGATGCCACTCTGTGATATTTTTATAGAAAAAGCCCCGAGGCTTGGTTGTGCCCTCATCTATAGCCATGCAACTTCAGCCTTTAAAGCACTACTGTTTATTTTGCAGAGGCTTCTAAAATTACAGGAGTGAGGCTAGGACTGTTTAACTAGACCCTGGCAGCCTGCCATGGCAAACTCAAACTAGGCATTAAGAGCAAAGCCACCAGATCGATAAGCTGTTTACAAGGGGAAACAATTAACTCTTTCTGAGCATGCACAGCTGTGTACCAGGAACTATTCTAAATATTATCACAGCTGTTATCTCAAAGCAGAAAGAAGTCAACCCATAACCAGAGCTGATGAAACAGACAGGGACAGTTGAAGGGAAATATTCCCTTTGCCTAGGGGAGCAACCAGCCAACCAAAGGGACTACTGCCTAGATACCGAGACCTGTGACCTCTGTGGCCAGAGGCTGCGAGGGGTCCCAGGAGAGAACACCGCACCCTGGTTAAGAACACTTCCTAAACACGTAAGAGTGAAGCCCAGCTCGCCCGCCTCTGGTCCATCTTGGAGAATTTCTTAACCTTTCTATGGCTTGCTTTCCTCAGAGGGTCATTCTGAGAAAATGAGGAAATATATGTTGAGTGTTTAGAACAGTGCTTGGCCTTGGTAAGTTTTGTTAAGCAAAATACACACTGTCTGCAATTTCATAATCTGCAGCGGAAAATGAAGATGCCTGCTATGCTTGGCACTTGGGAACAGAATTACCGGGAGTCCCAGGGGGGATGACTTTTCCATCACAGGCCTGATGAGGTAGAGGCCACTTATATATCCCTAACGATGTCTCACTGACTTCAGGGATAGCCTCGCATCATCGTCCCATTCTAAGATGAGGAACCCAAGCTACGTGAGGCCCAGGACCTGCCCCAGGCCACAGCTCAAAGGCCACAGAGCTGGAATCCGAACGTTCATCTGTCCGACCCCATAAAGGTAGCACCAGTGAGACACCGGTGACCCCAGGACACGAGTGATCAGAGGGGAAGGCTTGCGGTCTGGACCGCGACTCACCCACAGACAAGATCTCCCGGCACTTGTCACACTGGTCCTTCATCCGCAGGCAGCCTGTGGAGTTGTGGCGGATCTCCCTGCACACGGCCCGGTCATCGTCACCTTCTGGGGACACACGAGGAGAAAAGAGTCAGGCATCCAGCCACGCAGAGATGGACCCCACTGATTCCTACTGTTATTTTTATTTATTTATTTTAGAGATAGGGTCTCACTCTGTTGCCCAGGCCAGAATGCAGTGGTGCGATCATAGCTTACTGCAGCCTCCAGCTTCTAGGCTCAAGTGACTCTCCTGTCTCGGCCTCCTGAGTAGCTGGGACCACAGGTGTGCACCACCACACCCAGCTAATTTTTTAAGTTTTTAATTTTGTAGAGACAGGGTCTCACTATGTTGGCCAGGCCGGTCTCCAACTCCTGGCCTCAAGTGATCCTCCCGCCTTGGCCTCCCAAAGTGCTGGCATCACAGGCATGAAGCCACCATGCCCAGCTCTGTTTTTTTCCTCTTTATATAAGGATAACACCACCCTTGTGATATTGCTGGGGAAAAATCGAGATGACACTCACTGAGCCCTCAGCCTGGTTCTCGGCATCTAACGGGTTACTCAGAAGGCTGTGAGCTTCCACCCCGTCTCACCTCGTGTGGATTCTGGGAACGGGTGCTGGAAGGCCGGGCTGTGGAAGGGGGACGTCCATGGCCTGCTGAGCCTCGTGTATCATCTCAAGGAAGGGCTGGAACATGGCGTGGAAGTTCAGGGGCTCGAACGGGAGAAGGGCAGCAAGCTGCGGACGAAGCGGGACTTGGGAAAGAAGAAGTGAGGCCTCTCGTGATGCAGGTTGAAGGGCAGGTAGTGGTAGGTGTCCTGGGGCTCCCGGGCGAAGAACCTATCCTGGAAGAGCTCGTCCATGATGCTGGAGGCGCGGCGGAAGCGGTCCTGCATGATGTCCAGCATGTGCGTCTGCTGCCGGTCATTCTCCAGCAGTGAGTCAATGCGGTCACCGTTCATCCAGAAGTAGAAGGGCGAGCTCTGGTTCAGGAACTCCTCGAGCTGGGACAGCCAGCACGGGCACAGTTAGAGAAGCTCGCCGAGGCCACAGACTCCCGGCCTCCCACCCCTCAGTGAGCCAGGCCAGGCCCTGCCCATCGCGGTAACAGTCACACAGCAAGTGACTAACGGCCCAGCAGGGACTGGCCCCCAGCACCCCAACTGTCAGTTCCACACCATTCCTTCTACCTCCCTCCATGGGGGACTGTTTCGAGACACCTGGGAGGCCATGAGAGTCACAAGCCCCAACATTTCAGGTTCATCCACTGTCATCTTTGGCCACCAGTGATACCCACCCCTGCTCAGCTAAGGGCCAACTGGTGTGACTTCAAGGATTGGAACAACTCACTGAGTCCCAATCAAAAAAGCCCCACAGTGGAGGACAGGAGCAATACTAAGGTACTAAAAAATCTTACATTGGCCGGGCGTGGTGGCTCACACCTGTAATCCCAGCACTTTGGGAGGCCAAGGTGGGTGGATCTCCTGAGGTCAGAAGTTCAAAACCAGCCTGGCCAACATGGTGAAACCCCATCTCTACTAAAAATGCAAAAATTAGCTGGATGTGGTGCTGTGCACCTGTAGTCCCAGCTACTCGGGAGGCTGAGGCAGGAGAATCACTTGAACCCAGGAGGCGGAGGTTGCAGTGAGCCAAGATTGCACCATTGCCCTCCAGCCTGGGCAACAAGAGCAAAACTCCATCTCAAAAACAAAAACAAACAAACAAAATTCTTACATTGACTGGGCACAGTGGTGCACACCTGTAATTCTAACAATTTGGGAGGCCAACGTAGGAGGATCACTTGAGCTTAGGAGTTTGAGACCAGCCTGGGCAACTTGGCAAAATCCCATGTTAGAGAAAAATACAAAAATTAGCTGGGCATGGTGGCACATGCTTATAGTCCCAGATACTGGGGTGGCTGAGGTGGGAGGATCGCCTGAACCCAGGAGGTCGAAGCTGCAGTGAACCATGATCACACCACTGCACTCCAGCCTGGGCAACAAGAGCAAAACTCCATCTCAAAAACAAAAGCAAACAAACAAAATTCTTACATTGGCTGGGCACAGTGGTGCACACCTGTAATTCTAACAATTTGGGAGGCCAACGTAGGAGGATCACTTGAGCTTAGGAGTTTGAGACCAGCCTGGGCAACTTGGCAAAATCCCATGTTAGAGAAAAATACAAAAATTAGCTGGGCATGGTGGCACATGCCTATAGTCCCAGATACTGGGGTGGCTGAGGTGGGAGGATCGCCTGAACCCAGGAGGTCGAAGCTGCAGTGAACCATGATCACACCGCTGCACTCCAGCCTGAGTGACAGCGTGAAACCCTGTCTCAAAAAAAAAAAAAAAAAAAAAAAAATTCTAAATCCCTCCACATAAGTGGACACAGGGCTCTGCCATCCCATGAAGCGATTTGTTATGTCATACAGCTAAGTGCTGCTGTGTAAGAGTCTTCTAAGAGAAGGCAGATACCTGACTTACTTCCTGTTGATGACTCCACTGTCTGCACTCCTGCTAGACATTACTAATGGAGCATGGCACTCCGGGCCCCATGTAGCCAGCCAGTACTAGTCAGCTGCATCTGGCATGTAGAATGAAGCATGTATCACTAGGTTCCCTGCCTTCCCTACTCAGAGCTTTGCCCACTCATGTATCCCCTTTTCACCTGGCGGCCAACCAGGCCTGAGCCACTTCTGCAGACGCGTGCGTAGAACTTCATGCAGGTCTGTTTCAGGCAGGGCTTACACTCTTCCCAGAGGGCCATCATGGTCTCATTGCACACTCCTGGGAACTCCTTCAGCTTTGTTTCTGATTCCCTGGTCTCATTTAGGGCATCCTACAAGAAGACACAAGGCTGGCTGAGCCACACAGAAACCACAGGCTCACACACCCAAGGCGGTGCTGGGTGCCAGGCCCTCTGCCCCAGGGCTGGCCCTCTCACAGGCTGGCCACCCAGCAAGCAAGTGCCCACCCCTGCTCCGGCTCAGGCTTCCCCCTCATTCACGCACCTGGAATCCCCTTCCCACCTGGCTTTAAGAATCCACCCACCCTTCAAGATCCAAGTGTTCCCTAACTCCTGGAAGCTTCCCAATTGCTGGAACACATGTGGATACCACCTCTCTCTCACCCGGTGCGCTGATCATCTACTCAATGACTAACCTCTCAGTGAAGCCTAATTTTTTGTTCTCTGCTTCTGATGTTTAAATGTCATCTTCCAAAGCAGGCTGCAGGATCCCTGAATCTTGTCTTTCTATTGCAAACATGACCCCTGGCATGCAAAGGGATCGGCAGGCTTTCTACACCAAAGCCTCACCAGCTATCAAAACTCCCTAATGGGCCCATGCCACTTGACCCACTGATTCTCTAAGAATCTATCTCAGGCCAGGCGCGGTGGGTCACGCCTGTAATCCCAACACTGGGAGGCCGAGGCTGGCAGATTACTTGAGGTTAGGAGCTCGAGACAAGCCTGGCCAATATGATGAAACCCTGTCTCTACCGAAAATACAAAAATTAGCTGGGTGTCATGGTGCATGCCTGTACTCCCAGCTACTTGAGAGGCTGAAGCAGGACAATCACTTGAGCCCGGGAGGCAGAAGGCTGCAGTGAGCCGAGGTCAAACCACAGCACTCCAGCCTGGGTGACAGAGCAAGACTCTGTCTCAAAAAAAAAAAACAATAACCAAAAAGACTCTATCTCAAAGGAATCCCCAGACAAAGAAAAAGATGCCTAAAAATATTTGTTACAGTATGAATTTATGGCAAAAAAAATATAACCAGAATCAACCCAGATGTTTAAAAGTGAGAGACAGGTTAAACGAACTGTAGTTCATACAAATGATAGATGCTGCATCATTATAAAGGATGTTTATAATCCATTTTGAATGGATGTTTATAATCCATTTATGTTAAAAATTCATAAGTTTGAATATAGCCACTGTCAAAAAGCAGAGGAAAAGAGTAGGAAGGAATAGATCAAATGTTAACAGTGATTTGTCCTTGGGCAAAAGGATTATGGAAAAACGTTTCCTCTTCTACTTTTCTATATTAAAGTCTCTATGAATGAGTGCGTTAGTCTTAAAAAAAAAAATTATACTATCCACACCCCAGAGTTATTTGAGGTCTTTGTCCTGCTCCATCACCCCCTGTCCCCTGCTGGTGATGAACAACCCACCTCCCACTGAGCCAAGACACAGGTGCCACCCATGGTGCCTACTCCCTTTCCTTCTGGTTCACCTACTTCTCAACTAAAAGGGAGCAGACTCTTTTCTCCAAATTTGATGTGCGTTATCATAAAACCAGAATTGTTGAATGTCAGACTCCAATGATAACCACAAAAATGTGAGAACAGAACGTGCCCTTCCCCAGGAGCTATGCAAGGATTCTCACAGAATGGTGAGAACTGATACTGATGCCAAGAAAGCATGAAGCTTGAAGAAAATTTAGAGCCACATTCGGACCAACATTCCCTAAAGTGGCTCCCATGGAACTGTGCTCAAAGCTGCCAGGAAAAAAAAAAAAAGAAATTCCCTGGTCAGTTTGTAAAACTCTGGGTTTCCTGGAGTTACACAGGTTTCTTTACTGCAGAACTCCTCAGAGCCTTTGAATTGCTTGTAACATGCATGATGGGTCATGAAGCTGGCAGGTACCTACATCTTAGCATCTGAAGTGGTATGACCACGGGAGGTTTTTAGGATAATCTTAGGGAACTTGATTTCTTCAATAAGTTGTTCATTGAATTATAGTGTTTTAGCTTTGTCGGATCACTAAGCACAGGCTAGACCTGCTATTTCCACTACCGGCCTTAAAATGTTTCTTTATGAAGTAGTCCAGAACTCTAGGAAGATGTAGGGTGCAGAGTGTGTGCCTGCCTTAACCCTAACCGTATCACCCCTACTAGATAAGCTTCCTGAAGGTTGGACGCCACCCCGCCCGGCCCCCTGCCACCACCCCATCCAGAGCCTGCTGGGAGCTAGCACGTGGTCAGGGTTTAGAAACATCTATTGAAATGAATCTGGGCATTAGGCCCTGGGCCAGGCTCATAACAAATCCAGATCCAAGATCTCTCCCCCGATGCTTTCAAACTCGAACAAACCTTCCCTACTTCTTAACTGCGGCATCAGCTGACACAGCCGGGGAGGACTGCGGGTCACCATGGCAACCCAGCAAGGCACCGCGCTGGGACCCCCTCCCTCCCTCCCTCCCTCTGGTGGGATGGTCAAGGCTGGGCAGCTGTCTCGGCTCCTCCTCACCTCTTTCTTCTTTTTGGCTTCCTCTAGGTTGCTAAGCAGTGTCTTGCGCTCTTCGTTCGTTTTTCTATGAGAGTCTTGATCTCTTCACCCCGTTGACAGCATTTTGAATTTCCTTATTGACATACTTACTTCCCTGGTCGGACATTTCTGCAAGAGAAGCGCAAGAGGTAGCATGAGGTGAGAGGAAGAGATGGCTTGGGGATATAACCCTGGAATTAGCAGGAATGGCCAGAGAGGCCCGTTCCGTTAAGGGGCTGTCAAGGCTGGGATCCCCAACCCCGCCCGCAGGCAGCAGCGCGGTCCCAGCCTTGCCCTGCACAGGCTCCCATCACAGGCTCCTTGCTCTTGCTGCTCAGATATGTAGACCATGGGAGCCGGCACACGCAGGGGAGAAACAGCAGAGCTGTGCCCAACCACTGCCGTGTGCCCCTGGAGAATGAGCCGGGTGCAGAAGAAACTTGTCAAGAAAAATATTTTTTAAAAACCCAGAAGTGGTCAGCTTTGAAGGATCAAAATATAAAATATTGTTATTTTGGACACAAATCTTTCTAGAGTACAGTTTAACCAGACATACGTATTTCTTTTTTCCAATGACAGTGCCAGGCAACAGGAATAAGAAGATGAAGAAATGACTAAGGCATAGCACTGGTGACAAGTGCAGTGAAACAGTGTGTCCCCTAAGTGCCACTTCACTGGTGCTTATCCCATGCCGAGCACTGTGCCAGACACTTCATGTGCAATTTACAGAATGCTCCAGCCCCACTGCCATGACCACTTTGCAGAGGGGGACATGGGAAGTGTGGTACGATAGAGGGTCCAAGTGTCAGTCAGGCGAGAGGAGTAGGTTCTGGAGGTCTAACATACAGGTGGTGCTTGTACTTAATAACACCATACTGTACCTGGAAGTTTGCTGAGAGTAGATTTTAAACGTTCCTACCACCCCACCATAAAAGTGGTCATCATTTCAATGTATGTACATTTCCAGACATCACATCACATACCTTAAATATACCCAATTTTTATTTGTTCATTATCTCAATAAAACAGGGGTTGGGGAAAGTGTCATGAGATCAAGAGAGTGGCTCAGAGTCACCCAGCTGAGAAGAAGAGGAACAGACTCACACCCAGGTCTGACCTGGGTTTTTTTGTTTTGTTTTTGAGACAGAGACTCGCCCTGTCACCCAGGCTGGAGCGCAGTGGCGCGATCTCGGCTCAGTGCAACCTCTGCCTCCTGAGTTTAAGCAATTCTCCTGCCTCAGCCTCCGGAGTAGCTGAGACTACAGGTGTCTGCCACCACGCCTGACTAATTTTTGTATTTTTAGTAGAGATGGGGTTTCACCATGTTGGCCAGCATGGTCTCGATCTTTGACCTCGTGATTCGCCCACCTCGGCCTCCCAAAGTGCTGGGATTACAGGCTTGAGCCACCGCACCTGGACTGATCTGGGTTTTTAACAATGATCCTGCAGAAGCGGTCAGCTCCCAGGAGGGACAAACTCCAAAGGGGAGAGAGATAAGAGCCACGATGGTCCAGACACAGCTTCATGGAGGAGGCTTGGGAGCTGGGCCAAGGGGCCTGGGAAGGGAGCAGCTGAATGAAATGCAGCAGCCAGCACCGGCTTGGGAATTGCCTGCAAATGCTGACAGCCTGATGCCCGCAAAGGCCTGGGAGCTGAGGCTCAGAGGGGGTCTAGACACAGGCACCCAGACCCAGTGCACAAGATCAAATGGTGTGTAACACTCGGGTCCTGATAAAGAGGCCCTGAGTGGAGTCGGCAGCCCTGCCCTCTGACCTCACCACCCTGTGGAACGTCATGCTTGATCTACTCACCCTGGAGCTCATTGTTGGAGACCATGTGGTCCCCCCAGGACCTGCCCACTCTCCCAGGTCAGCAGCAGCCCCACAAACAGCAGCAGAGTCTTCATCGTGCCTCTAATTCTGAGTCCTCGCACGCCTCTGTTTGCAGGGAACAGGAGACCGTCATGGGAACAGCCAGACAGCCTGCTGGCGTCCCGCCCACCTGCCGCCTGCAGCAGCTCCCCAGGGCTTCACCGCCCTCGCTGTCCCCCCAGCTAGCACTGTTGCACTTTTATTCCTGAGGAAATGGGGGGAAAGGACTTGCCATGGACACCTCAAAAGAAAGCGAAGGCAGGAAGTGCAGGGAGGGAGGGACCGCAGGACAGCAGCATCCAGTGGAAGAAACAAGAACCCTGGCATCAGAGGAGCCGGGCTGTTGTCCAAGCCACATCCTCCCCCGCAATCAGCGAGGCGCACAGGCTTTCTGCATCCCGGCCTCCTTGTCCAGAGTGGCGTCGATCATGTCACACACTGAAAATATCTCCCTTGGGTCACACATCCGTCCCTCCCCATGCCACCTCCACAGAGGGACTGCATCCCAGAGACCAGCCCCGTTCTCTGCGATGTGCCTCCACTCTTCCCCCCCAGCAGACACCCCCCATCCACCACAGCGCTGCAGCCCCCAGGAAGTCTCAGCACCACCTGAACTTGATTTTGTTTTTCTCTTTTTTTTTTTTTTTTAAGAGACTGGGTTTCACTGTATTAGCCAGGATGGTCTCCATCTCCTGACCTCATGATCCGCCCACCTCGGCCTCCCAAAGTGCTGGGATTACAGGCATGAGCCACCGCACCCAGCTCACCCCGAACTTGATTTTCAAAAGCCGGAGGCAGCAGTAGCTGCCTTCACACCAAATCCATCTGCATCCCTAGTGGGAGCCTTGGGTTGGGCTGCCTGTGCATTCAGGGGTAGAAGTAATGGAAGCCAGGAAGGACAATTCCCTTCTAAGAGTGGAGAGGGTTCACAGTGGCCCGAGGAGTAGGCTTCCCAGAGAAAGTCCCTTTGGAAGGATGAGTCCCTTTGCTCTGCCAGGCCCTCCGAATGACCTATCCCTCTAAGCCCACAGCAGGCTGCCCTGCCAGTGTTCCTGCCACCACTGGGCTGGCTGCCCTGAGCCAGGGGGCACAGGCCACAACCCCAGTCTTACACAATGGACCCTGTCCCAGAAGCTGAGGCTGTTGCAAAAAACAGAAACCCCTCCCCCTGCACACACTCCATCATCCCCCCCTCCCGGGAACTGCTTATCTGAGCTCACTCGTTTCCCATAACAGAACCAACAGGAAGGTGGGGTTCCCCTTCCTGAAATTGTTCACATCCAAAGCCAGCACAGCCCAGCAGGCCCATCTGGACACTAGGTAGGACATTAATAAGGAGCGCCTCTCATGAGAAGTAATCAGGCGCGAAGAGCCAGGGGGCAGTGTGGGAGAAGACACGGGTCAGCGCCTTCCCCAGAGACGGGGTGGGTGGCAGAGACCAGGCTCACCAGGAAGGCTGTGGTCTCACGGGCTCTGCCTCAGCTGCCCACTGAGCCCTGAAATGCCTCCAGCAGGAACAGAGCCTTTGTCATGCCAGAGAGACAAAGCCAGCCAGAAACACCCCTCTGCCAGGCGCCCCTGAAAGCAACAACTTCTGGAAAAACCTATTCAGACCTACGTTCTGACCAGAAGACAGGGTGTTGGGCCCTGAAGAACAGGGCAGCCAAAGGCAAGATGCAGGAAAGGAGTACCAGACTCAGCAGCGGGCACAGAGTCTACTCCAGACAGCCTGGGGTCCCTGGTGAGCCATCCAGCTCAGAGCTGGGAAGAGAGTCGTTCTCTCACCCAACCCCTCTACCTTAGTGGGGAGGCTGAAGCCCAGAGATGGCACAGGGCTCCCCCAGGGCCCACAGCATGCTCGTGGTAACCCCAAGATAAGAGCCCAGCCCTCCCAACCCCCAGCCCAGTGTTCTTTGCTTGCTTCCAAGTCACTTAAATATCTGAGCCTCAATTTCTTCGTCTGTAGAAGAAATGGATCTAATCCAGATCTCAGAGAGGGGAACGTGTTCTGTAAACATGAGGGTCTTACGTAATTACAGTAAATCTGACTGCTTCAAAATTAGACTGAGGTCTGAGGCTGGGCATTGGCAGTGTCTAATCAAAATGTCTAGAGAGGGGCTGGGAAACCAAGAAAGGCACACAGAGGCCACCTGTGGTCCCCCCGGACTGTGTGGCTCTGCTTTGGTGAAATGACTGACCACTTTTTAAAGTACTTATGAATCACTGCAAGCTGGTTATAATGTTAGTTCTGAGTCCGAATCTGCTTTTCCAGCCAGTCTGCAGGTGATATGGATGCTGCTGATCTGAGGAATGTTCTAGAACCATGGCTGCCCACCCAACCTCCCTTCCTTTGCTCGGACTCACCTCCCCCCCTCATCTCCTCTGCCTCCTGGGAGCCTGGCTGCCAGCTGCCCTGGGCGGAGGAGCCAGGCCAAGGCCAAAGCACTAGCAGGCAGCCTCATTCCCCTAAGAAGGCTGAAACCACCTGACCTGGCTCCTTCTACCAGAAAAGGCCAGTTCTGTGGACAAAGGGACTGTGCCGGGGAAGAGGAGGAGGAGGTAGGACTGGGACCAGGCTGACTTTCAGAGCAACTCTGTTCCAAGCACACCCTCCTGGGAGCTTTGACCTGAGCAGCTTCGCAAAAGGTTTCCGAGCAGGGCAGGTCTGGAGGCTTAAGAAAATCAATGACGGGGCCATGCGCCATCACGCCTGTAATCCCAGCACTTTGGGAGGCTGAGGCAGATGGATTACTTGAAGTCAGGAGTTTGAGACCAGCCTGGGCAAGGTGGTGAAACCCCGTCTCTACTAAAAATACAAAAATTAGCCAGGTGTGGCAGCTTGCGCCTGTAGTCCCAGCTACTCAGGAGGCTGAGGCACGAGAACCACTTGAACCCAGATGGCTGAGGGAGGTTTCAGTGAGCAGAGATCACGCTACTGCACTCCAGCCTGGGTGACAGAGCGAGACTCAGTCTCAGAAAAAAAAAAGAGAAGAAAGAAAATCAATAACCATGCACAGGGTGCTGGGGGGAGGACAGGAAGACAAGCGAAGAAGGCACAGCTGGTGAGGGTTTCAAGCCCAAAGCCCCGCTCTTATCTGCCTTTTCAAATAGAGAAAACTGAACCAAAAAGAAAATAAGAAAAATAGTCTCCTGTAATTCATACCACCCTGAGGCAAATGTTAGCACTGTGGTCTATTTCCTTCTGTCTTCTATGCAGTTTATACAACCAGATCCTTCACATTCACTATCTTCAAATACTATTTAAAAGCACACTTTCGTGGCTGTGTAACGCTCCACTTTCTCAGGGACCCGAGTTAATTTTACTATTCTCACAAGATTGGGCATTTCAGTTGTGTCTAATGCCCCACTATTATAACTTACATTCTCATGGACTTTTTTTTTATATATAGTATCTGTACTTACCTTAAATTCCTAACCTCTCCCTTTAAGAAAAGAAAACAATCAGCTGCTCCTTCTTTTTTTTTTCAATCTAGGTTCAGAAATTCTGGAAGGTCGAGAGACTTTGGCTCTAATCCCGATTCTGATAGTTATTTGCTGTTTAGTTTTGGCAGCAGTCCTAAACCTCATTATCATCTGTAAAATGAGACGGTGGAATCGGAGGTGGGAGGCCTGGGGGAGCTTTTGTGACTTAGTAGAATTCCGGTGGTTGCAGCGTATACTTAAATCCACAGCCTCATACTTACAGGCACAGGGTCCAGAGAGCTAGAGAATTTAGAAGAAAACTGGATGACTCATGCATGCAAGCTGACAGCCAGAGCTGAGAGATCCGCATCTTTGCGGGGGACGCGCTGCAGGAAGGAGCTCCATACAGGCCAGCTCCGTCACCTGCTAGCCTGGGCCTCCCGCAACGCGGCAGGTCTCCAGGCCTCAGTTTCCCCATATTTGCGAAAGGATGATCGTTATATCTGCTGTATTTACCCCCACAGAATTGTGGTTGGAGCTCCTGCGCTCAGGCGGGGAGTGCGCTGGGCCCCTGGCTCAGCTGCCTGGTGACGGGGCTCCGGCCATCTCCCCCTCCCTGGCTTCCTGGGCTCCATCAAAAGCGCAAGCGTTGTGACCGTGAGCTGTGATCTCTCCCTGCCTGGCTGCCACCCCCTGCCCGCCCATCCGTCCCGGTGTGGTCTGCGCAAGGGTAGGGAAGACGGGGGACATCTCACCGGTCAGCGGCACCCGGTGCCCGAGCGCTCCTTCTGGCGACGCCGCGTGGTGAGCACCGGGAGGCGCCGTATTTATATCGCTCGGCTCGTACACACCCCCTTTGGGGCTGGCTGCAAACATTTATGACTCACGCCCAAAGAATGCCGCGGAATGCAAGGGAGCTTTCTGGAAGCCGTGTGGTGGGGGCCGGTGCAGCACCCGGCTAGAGGCACCGGGGGGCGCATCGTCACCGCGAATGGCTGTGCTGGCTCCAGGAGGGACCCTGAGGTAAGGCCGTTCAGCGACCCCCATCCTGGAGACGGCGCCCCCAGGAGGGAAGAGCCTGAACTCTGGTGTCCCCCCTGGGCGCTCCTCTCACGCGGTTAGCCCTGCCCTCTGTCCTAGTCCAAAACGCAGTCTCACAACCTCACAGTTCCCTGGCCCTATTGGCCAATTTAAATAGTAAAGAGTCAGACATAATGAGGGTGGGTTGGAGAGGGTCCTGGTGCTGCAGCAGAGAGCACAGGAATTATTGAAACGCCGACTCCTGGAAGCATCACTCTGGCCTGGGGTCCTGGACTGACCCGCTGGGCCTGGAGGAAACAGAATCGTATTTAGGAGTGATCAGAGCAGATATGCAGGGAGCCAGAGGGCCTCTCGGGGCCCTCGATCCACGAAGCTTAAGCAATTATTGTCCCCATCCTCTTGGAACCCAGCCAAGCAGGGTGGGCTTCATGGGTGTGGAACTCCTGCAGATCCACATTTGGTTTAATGGGCTACTGCGACAGTCTTGAAATTCTTCATAGTTTTTGAACCAGAGACCCTGCATTTTTATTCTGCACTGAGCCTTCCCAATTAGGGAATCAGATCTGTGTCCAGAGGGGTTCTCTGGTCTCCAGCTGCCAGAGTTCCTTCTGCTGAGGGCAGGGAGCACCTCCTTTCACAGCCACCCCACCCCCTGGCATCGAGGGGGGAAATCCGGGAACCATAAAGGTGCAACTACTTCTTGGGGGACAAAACTGAGCTGCCTATGTAGGAGCCAGGGATGTTTGAGCCACAGGAGAGAAGTCGAGGGCTGACAGTTGGGGCAATGGGTGGACGGGGCCGGTATAGGCAGCCCCACTGCGGGTGGCAGACTTTGAAAAGCATGTGAAACAAAGGGGCTTAAAGGAAAGCTGCGTGGTCAGAGGCTGCGCTTTGCCGTTCAGGATCAGGACTATGGAGGTACAGCATGGAGGCCCAGTCCCTTGCTTGCCCAACGTCCCAAGGCCACTAGGACCCCAGCCCTTTTCAGGAGGCATCCTGGGGGAATCTTCTAAGCCCATGAAGAAGTGGGAGAACCCAGGCCAGGTGCATGAAAATCTGATTACAGTCCTAGGTGTGCCCCAGGGCACTGGGTAACCTTGGACCAATCACTTCGCCTGGGGCCTGAGTTTCTTCCATCTGGACAAAGAGGAATAGAGAATGGATCATCTCCATGACTCCCCTGCAACCTAACCCAGTACCACGCCAAGTATAAGGTCATCAGATCAGAAGAAAAAAAATGCCCCAGAAGAGGCTTCACTTTATTCTCCCTTAAAAAAAAGTCTAATTATCAGTAGCAGCTACAGTTTCTGTGGACAGTGCCTCCTCCTTATCAATACCCGAGGTTAGAATTGTTTTCGAGCCCGCTCCTTGTAACATTTCTGTTCTGTAGCTCCCCCAGCATCCGGAACAGGAGGCATACATCTAGTTATATTTTTAACAATTAGACTTTGGAGGTCAGTCAGTGAGATCTGCCTCAGTCAGCTGAATTAGGGGAAGGGAGGAGAGGAAGAACGGATTTGGGAGAAACGGGCATGATTCACAGCCGCCACTGTGATGCCTTGGGAATAATTACTTGATTATCCCTACTACTAAGCAAACAAGGTTCAGAAGATCGAACTTCAAGGAAAAAAGTGTGAATTTTGAAAGTGTCATAAATGCATCACCGGGTGTTTAATATTCTAAGTGGATCATAGAGGTCGGTTGGTTCAGGCCTTGCACACTACTTGATTCCTACCCCACCCCCAATGTCTGCACCAGGTGGTCATCCTGCCTGTGTTTGAATGCCACCAGTAACAGGGAGTTCATTACCTTTCATGTGATCTAGTAAAGTCGTTGATAAAGTTAGGGCTCTCTTTGGTTGAGTCACAGTCTGGCTCCTGTATGGGCCAATCCTGAGCCCAGTTCTACCCTCTGGAGCCACACAGGAAAATCCAGCCTATCTCGCCGACAGTGCCTCCTTTGATATTTGAAGGCAACTTAATCTGCTTTTCCCAGTGACTTTCAGGCTTGTAGCTCCTTGCCTTGCCATGGTTTGCAGACTTTTCCCCCAGGCCTTTGGCATGCTGGACCTCATCTCTCTATAAACTCTTGGCCCAGCCCTGGGCCAGCAAATGCCAGTGGGGGAGTCCTGGGCCAGCCAATGCCTGGGGGGGCCTGAGCACACAAAGCAGAGCAGGACCACCCCTTCCCTTGCCCTAAACGCTCCAAACAAGCTTTATCAGATGCTGAGTCACTGGGCTGATTCATATAGAATGCATCATCTTCTTGGCAGGTGCTGCCGTTTGATCCTTTGTCGCCCATCGGGACTTACACAGCTGGGTCTGGGGCTTTAGCTTGATTTCTGTTCTTGAGAGTCGGGGCCATGGGGAGGGGCAGGGAGGGGCGAGTAAAGACCCTTGCGTGTATCTGTTTGTCTCTTTCTGCTTGGTGCACCATCTCTGGCTGCCCAGATGTCTTTGGGGCTGCGTCGCTATGCAGTGTCCTTATTAGAGATCCCCAACCAACCTTTGTCTGGCTCAGCACCACCAGCAGAACAGCTCAGCCACCAGTTTGATACAGCTGGAACAAACTAGGAATGGGCAAGAGCAATATCCTGTGGCCTGGGATTAAGAATCACTCTAGGATGGGCGTGGTGGCTCACGCCTGTTATCCCAGCACTTTGGGGGCCGAGGTGGGAGGATCGCTTGAGCCCAGGAGTTCAAAACCAGCCAGGGCCACATAGTGAGACCCTGTTTCTACAAAAAATAAAAAACTACTCAAGCATGGGGGTGCACGTCTGCAATCTCAGCTACTCAGGAAGCTGAGATGGAGGATTGCTTGAGCCCAGGAGGTCAAGCCTGCAGTGAGCTATGATCACACCACTGCACTCCAGCCTGGGCAACAAGAGAGATCCTGTCTCTCAAAAATAAAAATAAAAAATAAGAGAATCACTCTCCAAAGAGAGCGGAGAGGGAGAGTGGTAAGAGACTGGTCAAGTGGTACACAGTTAAAGTCAGAGAGGAGGGATGAGTTCCTGTGTTCTATTGCACAGTAGAGTTGACGATAGTTAACAATAACGTATTGTGTATTTCTTTTTATTTAACTTTTATTTTAGGTTCAGGAGTACACATGCAAGTTTGTTATAGAGGTAAACTTGTGTCACGAGGGTTTGTTGTATAGATTATTTCCTCACCCAGCTACTAAGCCTAGTACCCAATAGGTATTTCTTCTGATTCTCTTCCTCCTCCCTCTCTCACCCTTATCTAGACCCAAGTATCTATTGTTCCCCTCCGTGTGTACATGTGTTCTCATCATTCAGCTCCCACTTAAAGTGAGAACATACAGAATTTTGTTTTCTGTTCCCGTGTTACTTCACTTAGAATAGTAGCCTCCAGCTCCATCTGTGTTCCTGCAAAAGACATTATCTCATTCTTTTTGATGGCTGCATGGTATTCCCTGGTGTATATGTACCACATTTTCCTTATCCAATCTACCACTGATGGGCATTTAGGTTGATTCCATGTCTTTGCTATTGAGAAGAGCACTGCAATGAACATAAGCATGCATGTGTCTTTATGGCAGAACGATTTATATTCCTATATATACCCGGTAATGAGGTTGCTGGGTCAAATGGTAATTCTGTTTTTAGCTCTTTGAGGAATTACCACACTGCTTTCCAAAATGGTTGAACTAATTTACACTTCCACCCACAGTGTATAAGCATTCACTATCCACAACCTCACCAGCACCTCTTACTTTTTGAATAATGAATTGTGTATTTCAACATAGGTAGAAGAGAGAACTTACAATGTTCTCACCACAAAGAAATGAGAAATGTTTGACATGGATTTGCTAATTACCCTAATCTGATTATTATACAATGTGTACATGTATCAAAACATCACATTATACCCCACAAATATGTACCATTATCATGTGTTGATTTTAATTTTTTAAAAACTTAGTAAGAAAGAATCACTTTCAGGCAGTAATTATTTAACAGGTATATACATTTATTTAGTCAGTTACAGGCCCATGATAAAATGGTAGCTAATACAATCATAATGAAATCAGCCCACAGATGATACAGAGGTATTCTGAGTGATTTTTTCTGGACCTCCATAAAGTTCAGAAACATTCACTCCAACAGTGGTGTCACTCATCTTCCCTTTCAGGATCTTCTTGGGGAAAGGTCTGAGGCTAGCCAACCCTGAACTCCTTAGCACGTGCCTACAAGTAGACCAGTGTTGCTTAGCCATCTTCACTGTCCTTCATGTTACTGATGGGCTATGTGGTCTGTGTTTCACTCCAGAGTTGCTTCACTGCGACCTTTACCTCCAATTATTAGGTGAATGAGCAAGGGTGCCAGATCTGCCTCAAGTCAAACCTAATTTTTCCACAACCACCCAGACAGCAACTAAGAATTATTTTAGATCAATGGTTCTCAGTGGAACTACACAATGGCTTCAAAAATGATTAGTGCCAGAGTCTCGCCTGCAGAGGTTATGACTGGATTAATTGGGGGGTGCAGCCGTAGCATCAGGATTTTAAAACTCTCCAAGTCGTTTTAATGAGGACCTAAAGTCGAGGACCACTTCCGAACTTACCCCATCTGCTCCTCACTGCACCTCTGTCGTTATCAGAGCATATGTTATTGTTCTGATTTTATAGAAAATGGAAGGGGGTGCAGAGGAATCTTAGCAGGGTTTTGTTTACACTGACCTACAGTCTGCCTCCTTATAATTTCTTTTTTTGTTGTTTTGTTTTGTTTTAATGACATAGCTTTTTAAAAATATTATTTTATTTATTTATTTTTGAGACAGGGTCTCACTCTGTCACCCAGGCTGGAGTGCAGTGGCGTGATCATGGCTCACTGCAGCCTCGACCTCCCCAGCTCAAGCAATCCTCGTATCTCAGCCTTCCAAGTAGCTGAGTCTATAGGTGCATACCATCATGCCCCATTAATTTTTAAAAACAGTTTTTTAGAGACAGGGTGTCACTGTATACCAGGCTGGTCTTGAATTCCTGGCTCAACTGATCCTCCCTCCTCAGCCTCCCAAAGTGCTGGGATTACAGGCATGAGCTGCCACTCCCAGCTGTAATTACATAGCTTAAAAACAATATTTTATTTAGAAGGTAATCTTCTTCACTCTCCCTTTTCAAATTTTCTTGACTTTTCTTGAACATTAATTCTTCTATATAAACTTTAATTTTGCCTCATTGAAAACACATGGCATTAGGCTTGGTGCATTGGCTCATACCTGTAATCACAGCACTCTGGGAGGCTGAGGCAGGAGGATCATTTGAGGCCAGCAGTTTAAGACCAGCCTGGGTAACGTAGCAATAACCTCATCTCTACAAAAATAAATTAAGCAATTAGGCAGGCATGGTGGTGTGTGCCTGTGGTCCTAGCTACTTAAGAAGCTGAGGCAGGAGGATTGCTTGAGCCCAGGAATTTGAGCCTGCAGTAAGCTATGACCGCACCACTGCACTCCAGCCTGGGCAACAGAGGGCGACTCTGTCTCTGAAAAGAAAAAAATACTGAAAAAAAAAACCATGGCATTGTAATTATAATTGCATTAAATTTACATATTAGTTTTGGAGGAATTCACATTTCTTTCTTCCTGCATAGGACGATAACGTATGTCTAGAGTTAATTCAAACTATTATTTTTATTTGTAAATGCATTTTAATATAATTAAAAAATATCAGCTCCTACCCTTAATTCAGTAAAACCATTATTATTAAATATTAAAACAGATTTTTTTCAATATGACACAGCAAGCAACATTTATATAGGTTTTTTAAATAAAATGAACATCATCAAAGATATTTTTGCTACTTTTCCATCATTATGGCAATGGAAAAATTGAAGAAATCCTGACTAAGCATATTATACTGAAATTTATCAGATGATTGTTCACACCTTTTTCTGTCATTCAGCATTCAGCTCCTGTCTTAGTTTGTTTTTTGTTGCTTATAACAGAATATCAAAAACTGGGTAATATATAAAGAACAAGAATTTATTTCTTACAATTATGGAGGTTGAGAAGTCCAAGGTTGAGGGGCTGCATCTGGTGAGGACCTTCTTGCTGGTGGGGACTCTCTGCAGAGTCCCAAGGCAGTGCAGGGCATCACATGGTGAAGGGGCTGAGACGGCCAGCTCAGTTCTCTCTTCCTCTTCTTATAAAGCCATCAGTCCCACTCCCATGATAACTCATTCATCCATTACCCCACTAATCCATGAATGGATTATGCCACTTATGAGGACAGAGACCTCATGACCCAATCACCTGGTAAAAGTCCCACCTCTCAGTACTGCCACACTGAGGATTAAGTTTCAATGTGAGTTCTGGAGGGGCCAAATATTCAAACTGTAGCAGCTCCCATTCTTTAAGACGCAGTTTGGCATGCAGTAGGTGCTTAATAAATGCTTAAGTTACCTGAATTAACTTTTCTATTAGTGCAATCTAAGATCCTATTTATTTTTTATTCATATCAAAGCTATAATATCCATGAGGATAGGAAACATATCCCTGGTTCATAGCACCTGGCTATACAATCAAAATATATTCATTTAATAAATGGACAAAAGCCATGTATGGCCAAATATCAACTAGATCTTTTTTCTCTGAATGACTGAGCTTCATCTTTTACTAGTGAAAATGACGTGACACTAAATGTGGGGTTTTATCTTTCTTGAATTTTATCTTATCAGTGTACTATAGCCCTCTGTCAAGATTGTTCTGAATTTTGTTCTTCCAGTTTTGAGTAAAAAACAAACCATCCAGGACATGAGTGGAAATGTCCATGAGCACCCTTCTTATCATGTTAAAAGCCCAACTTGTTGCAGGCCTCCCATAAGGAAATTTCTGTATACCAAATGCTTTGGAGAATACCTTCCCCAAAACAGTCCCATGCCTCCAGCTCTGATCCTTCTATTTTAATATGTCTAATTCCTCAACACCTGATTCCAGGGATGTTTCCAGTCCTATTTGCAGCAACCTAAAATTGTGGGACTTCCTGCAGGGATCCCTTTTCACTGCCCAGTGGATCATTCAACTAAAAGAAGCTTCCCCTTCCCACAGATACTCAAGCCTCTTTCTTTTTTCATCTACATCCAGCCCCAAGTGAAGTCAGCCACTTTCTTGCTGAATTTATAATTGATTCAGATGAAGAACCTTTCTTTGCTAAGATGTTATTATATTAATCTGGAAGCTTTGCATAAGCTCTGAAACATCCTTTGTAATTAAACTACTTTTCTCAGAACTGTATCTTTACAGAGTTCATGAAATAAGGTTCACGAACCTAATTAATGAACCTGATTAATACCTAAGGTTCGTAAGTATTCATTTGACCCTATTAAGCCCCCTTTTTTGACGATTCACCAGGCTAAAAGAGGCCATGTTATATAGCATCACCCAGTGGTTTAAGAGTGGTATTGCCATACACCACTTGGCCATTATCATACTCAAAAATTCCAGTACCGGTAAATGTACGGTGAGGCAAGAATCCATAGACATGAGAGATATCATAGGGGAAGTTCTGGGAGGAAGCAACAAAAGAAAGGAGACCTTGGCTGTTGGATGAAATGAGTACTCGGACACAGGTATGCAGTGTAAGAGCAGCTAGGTGACTGCCTGGCTCTAGTGGCCCGAGAGCAGCCCCGAGGAGCTGGAGCCGCTTGCTTTTATTCAGTGCAGGCACAATGCTGAAAACCTGGAGCCAACACAACCTGCAGGTAATTAACATTTAACATTTATCGTTCCCCTTTCAGGGAACGTCAGGCACACGGATGATCAATGGTCAGTTCCTGGTCAACCTAAGTAAACGAGCCTGTTTAAGATAAATTCCCCCACACTCCCTTATACCTACTCCTTACCTCCTGCCTCAGGGTTATAGAACAGCTGCCTTCAGCTATTCTTCCCTGGGGCTCTGCAGAACCTTCCGACCTTTCAGAAGGTTTGCCTACTTTCTCTATAGTCTTTCCACCGCTCTGACTGATCCCCCACACTTAGGGGCCATATGTTATAGATAATGGTATTACAATATGAAGAACCCTGGGTCCCTGAGTCACTATTTGGAAGAGAACTGCCCAACCCATATTGGATTGCAATATGAGTGAGGAATGAGCTTTCATTGTATTAAGATAATGGGGTATAGGGATGGTTGCTATCGGGTTACCCCGACTAACGTAAGGATAGGAAATGCCTGTATTTAGAAAATACACCAATAGGAGAAGCTAATAGCAAAACAGAAGTCAAAGTTTAGAATGAGGACCAGAAGTATGTAGGAAGTAAGCCAGAGAAGACAGTCAAGAAGGAGCTGTCAGTGGAGTTTGTGATGGGTAATTGTATGTGTCAACTTAGGCCACAGTCCCCAGATATTTGGTCAAACACTCTTCTAGATGTTTCTAAGATGAAGGGTTTTTTTTAGATGAGATTGACATTTACATTAGCAAACTTTGAGTAAAGTGAATTACCTTCTATAATGTGGTGTCTCATCCAATCAGTTGAGGGCCTTAAGAGAAAAAAGATGTGGTCCCCTGAGAAAGAGAGAATCCTCTTCCAGACTGTCATTAAACTTGAATGGGAATATCACCTGTTCCTGGGTCTCCAGCCTGCCAGCCTGCCCTGCAAATTTTGGACTTGGCAGCCTCCGTAATTGCATGAGCCAATTTCTGAAAATATTTATTTCTATCCTTATCTACATAGTTTTTCTCTATGCACCTATGTCTATGGATATAGATATATAGAGAGATGCATACATATCTATATACATATGTCCTATTGGTTCTGTTACTTTGGAGAACCCTGGCTAATGCTGTTAAATGCTACAAAATGGTTGAAGAAGTTACAGATTTTTGAAACAGCTATTTGGCAAATATGAGGAAGAGATCAATGTCCCTGAGCATTCTAAGGAGAGTTAATTAGAGCAAGGAATAAGGTGGAAGGAAAACTGGAAATCCTGCTTAACTCATTTACTGGAGAGGAGTCAGGGATTTCAGAGGCACAGTTGCAGGAAGTGAGCTTTAGGAGAAGAGGGGTTGCTTTTGCCCAAATTAGAAAAAAGAAAGGGAAACCCACTGCAGCTTTCAGGCAGGGGGCTGGGGTGAGCCAGTTATTCTGAGCAAGTGAGACACTGCTCGCGAACGCTGACGTGGACTTTCTCACCGTCATGAACACAGGGAATGTTGTGCCATCAGTCATTCCATTCTTCCTTCTCTAATGGCCTCTCCTCTTTAGCTATTTCCTTTGACTTTCAACATTGATAGGGCTTCTGTGCAGCCATCAGCTACCTCTACTCATCTCAAGTTAAAAACAAGATTAAGCAGTTTCCCACCTTCCCCAACGCACCCCAGCTGGTGCCACCTGGCCCAGCTTACACCACATCCCAATGGCTCCATAATCCAGTCTCTCAGGGGGGAGTCACTCCAGATGACCCTGGTCCAGCCCTCTGGTTGTTGGTGGAAATTGCCTGAATTGCAGCTGAAATCTTCTCCCTAAGCCTAGGGTCACCTCTAGGAAATCCTATCTCTTTTCTTTTCTGAGACGAGGACTGACTCCTTCTTTACCCTTCTCTTTCTGCTTTCTTGGCTCTGAACTATGACCTCTGCTGCCCACCAACTCTTCTGCTCTTTTCTGCCACTCATAAGGCGGGGCTTCTTTCCCCAGAGTCCTTTCGGAACGGGGATTCATCCTCAGTACCTCTTCAGGGCTGGGTACCACCTCTGCTCACCCAGGGACCATCTGCAACCATCTCTTTGCTGATGCGTTTGTGTTATCATAGCAACAGTCCACGATGCCCACATCCTTTAACACCACAGGAGCAGGGGCTAGGCCATTTTTTCCCACCAACTACAGAAAGCTGGGTAAAAACGAGGGTCATTTTTTGCTATTTCTTTTTTTTTTAATAATGTAAGCTCTAATTTTATTTCTTTTTTTCTTTTGGATGTGTCATACTTGTACATATTTTGGGGATACATGTGATATTTTGATGCATATATGCAATGCATAATGGCCAAACCAGGGTAACTGGGACATCCATCACCCCAAACATTTACCTTTTCTTTATTGGGAACACTCCGATTTTTCTCTTTCGGCTATTTTTGAAATACCACAATTAATTGTTACTAACTCTAATTTCGCTGCTGTAGTATCGGACACTTGTTCCTTCTGTTTAGCTGTATTTCTGTATCCATTAACCAGCTTCTCTTCCTCCCCCCCCACTGCCTTCCTTCCCCAGCCTCTGCTAATCACCATTCTACACACTACCTCCTTCAGGTCCATTTTCGTAGCTTCCTCACGTGAATGAAATCATGCAGTATTTGTCTTTTGTACCTGGCTAACTTCACGTCACATAATGACCTCCAGTTCCGTCCATATTGTTGCAGATGACAGGGTTTCCTTCTTTATGTTACGGCTGAATAGTGTTCCATTGTGTATATTTATCTGCTAATCTTAGGTGGATTCCATATCTTGGCTGTTCTGAATAGTGCCACAATAAACATGGCAGTGCAGACATCGCTCGGATATACTGATTGCCTTTCCACCGTTTGGATACATACCCAGCAGTGGCTGCTGGATCATCCAGTAGTTCTATTTTCAGTTTTTTGAGGAAGCTCTATACTGTTTTCCATAATGGCTCTACTACGTTACATTCCCGTACTTTTTGTACTTTCTGTCAACAAATATTTGAGCACCCTCTATGAGAAGCAGTGTGGTGGACAGTGCCTTAGCACACAGGCATTGGATTTAGCCTGCCTAGGTTCATAGCCCAAGATCTCCACTTACTAGCTCCGTGCTGCTAAGCACATTATTTGCCCTCTCCATACCTCAGTTTCCTCGTCTGAAAAATGAGGACAATAATGCTGCTTACCTCGCAGAGCGGACATGAGGATTAAATCAGTTAGCGCGCAGGAAACCTCCAAGGCAGTTATCTCCCTTGTGTTTACAAAACAGCTCTCCTGATCCACCTCCTAGTCCTGGGAGACTCACCTCATACAGGAAACTCGGAATCCAGATGCAGGTGACAGGAGCACATGACTGTCACCAGGCAGGCAATGCCCTCTCTAAACCTCAGTCTCCTCATCTGTAAAATGGGCAGCATAGTCCCTTGGTTCCCGCCCTCAAGGTGGTTGTGAGGTTCTGCTGAGATCATGGAGAGAAAGGACTTTGCAAACTGTAAACTCTCCATGGCAAAGTGGAGATTAGAGAGAACACAGCATCACCCATGCTGATTTGCTAGGATCTGCAGACAGGGGTGGCTGCCCTTGTCCCCTTCTTTGCTCCAAGTTTGGGAGACATTTTCTCTTCCACCTGGGGCTCACCTACATCACTCCAGCATTAAATGGGGTGGGCATGGAGGCTTGGGGATGGGGAGATGGTGTCGACTGTGGCATCAGAAGACCAGGCTGGCCTGTGTCACTTTGTGGTCCCGTTTCTTCCTGTACTTTCTTCTCATAACATTCATCCCACCTCTGCACTGCCGCTTGGTTAATTGCTGGCTTTCCTCACCAGACTGGCCGTGCAACATGCTCCTCACACTCTTGGAGCTTGGGGCAGAGCGTGGTTCCTCGTAGTGAGAGCGATTTGGTGTGATCTGGCTACCCTGTTTGCTTTTGGTCGCTTGCTTTTTGTTTTTTGGTTGTTTTTGTTTTGTTTCCCTTTTCCCTGAAGCTGAAGGCTACACCACTGAACACTGAAACTTAATCTGCACTGGCTACTTTATAGGTAGCATTCATAGGTCACCATGGTAATGGTTTCTTCAGTTGTTTTTTAGGAATTTGGACCAGCTCCTGTCCATCTCAAACCAGTGAGACCACTGACCCTTCAACTGGGCAAGTGCCCCAGGAGGTGGCCTTTCAACATTGGAGAACCAAAAAACTTCACCCTTGGATCGTGCTAACACTGCCATTTTCAGTACATATGCCCTGTGAAATACCATAAGCTCAGACTACACTGGCGCGGAATAAACCTGTTTCTTCGTTTGTCCCCCACTGCCAATCGCCTCTCCCCCAGGGCTTAGACCACTCCACTTGCCTAACCCGTAAATATCCTTAAGTCTTATCTTCTTGGAGGTGGATTTAAGAGCTGTTCTCCCACCTCCTCTCTTAGTGCCCTTGCCAATAAGTCTTTTCTCTTTTCTAAAATCAGTTTCACCTGATTGATTTCCTGCAGGTGTGGGCTGGGGGTGAGCAGAGCAGACCTGGACCTGGGCAGCAACTAGGAGCCCAGCGAGTGTTTGCTCAATGAAATAAATGAATCAATAAAAAATGACAGGTGAGGATCTGGAGGGTTGCTCTGACCAGAGTCTCAACTCCCTACCTGCAGTCACTTCTCTTGGGAGTCACTGTTTACACCAGAGGCCCCTCCACCAACAAAATCACAGAATGTGATGGCTGGGTGCAGTGGCTCAGGCCTGTAATCCCAGCACTTTGGGAGGCCGAGCTGGGTGGACCACCTGAAGTCAGGAGTTCCAGACCAACCTGGCCAACATTTTTAGTCTCTAATAAAAATACTAAAATATTAGCTCAGTGCGGTGGCGCGTTCCTGTAATCCCAGCTACTCGGGAGGCTGAGGCAGGAGAATCACTTGAACCCTGGGAGGCGGAGGTTGCAGTGAGCCAAGATCAGGCCACTGCACTCCATCCTGGGTGGCTAGAGCCTCAAAAAAATAAAAATAAAAAATAAATCGGAGAATCGCTTGAACCCAGGAGGCAGAGGTTGCACTGAGCCGAGATCGTGCACTCCAGCCTGGCCACAGAGCCAGACTCCGTCTCAAATCAATCAATCAATCACAGAATGTGGTGCACTCCAGACCCAGTTCTCCCATGTAGAAAGTGGAAGCTTGGAGATGTGAACTGGATCCCCGAAGTCGCTTAGCTGGGCAGGGGCAGAGCCAGGGTGCTCACAGGGTGGCCAACCTTCCACATCTGCCTGGGACATGGAACTTTCAGTAGTAAAACATGGGGTCCCGGGCGTCCTTCTCCCAGGCCCTCAACCCCATAGATAGGTGAGAAAAACGTGCAGGGCTGAAACCCCGCCCCTGCCCCAGCCACATGGCGCTCCTGATAGTGAAATCGACTAAGATCAAAGAGCTCTCCAGGTGCGTCCCTCATTGTAGCCGCAGTGCGGACATGGAGGACGCTGCAGGTCCCGGGTTCGAGGCCGGGCTCTGGGGCTGCGGGAACGCGCGGGCGGGGCAGGCGGGGCGCGGGGACTCGGCGGCGGCACAAAGAGGCCGGCCGCGGCAGTTTTGAAAATACCAAGGAAGTTGATCTGGGCCGGGGCCCAAGAAGTGACGAGGAGGGAGGGAGGTTTGCGAGCGAGGGAGAGAAGGAGGGAGAGGGAGAGGGAGAGGAGCGGGTGGGAGGGAGGAAGGGAGGGCGCGCGGGGCGAGGGGCGGCGGCAGACCTCGCGGGACCCCAGCGGGACGCACGGGCGGCGGCGGGATGCGCGCTCTGGGCGGCGGGGCGCGGCGCTAGGCGCCCGGCGGGGCGTCCTCAGGCTGCGACCCCGCGGGACCCTCCCCTGCGCCCGCCGCCTCCGCAGCCCGCGCGCCGAAGCATGAGTCCCGGCAGGAGCCCCACGGCCGCGGGCGGCGCGTAGGACGGCGATACGCGCCCTGGAGGACCCGCCGGCCGCCTGGCTCCACAGCAGCTGCAGCCGCCTGCAGCGGGGCGCTCCCGAGGCCCCGGAGGAAGGAACCATGAAAGGTAGGCGCGGCCGGTGGGGGTAGCTCCCAGGGGGCCCGCCCGCAGCTCCGCTCCACCCAGGGCCTGGGGGGCGCCCTTCCTGCAGGCGGGGCTGGGAGGAGGGCAGGACGCTTCTGGTTTTGCCTCTGCCTTTTGGGGCATCCTTCGAGACAGGACGGAGTCCTGAAGACCAGGGAAGCAAAGAGGAGGAGAGAGAGGATGGGGGTATTCACACACGCCCCTTGCAGTCCTGTTCTCATCGGCAGTTGCTCTAACCTCACAGATAAAGTCCAGAGAAGTTTCTGATCCCTTTAATCGGTAGACGCAGAAAGGTGTCACCAGACAACTTTCCAGCAGTGTAAATTTCAACCCTGGCGACCCATCAGAGAGGCCCCTGAAGCCCCCCACCTAGCCTTTCAACCGGCGCCGGGCCTAGGATTCTTCCCCCAGGACCTCCAGCCCTTCCCCAAAAGAGACCTGCGGTGTCAGAGCCCCTCAGCCCAGGCCCTGCCCTTCCCAACCGCTGAAAGCTGCCTGACCCACCCTCTGACCTCCTTGGGAGGAAGCCACTGGGGGAGGCCCCGTGGGCTAGGCCTGAGCTCGCCCCAGGAGTGAGCCAGCACCAGCGCAGCCCTTGCAGCCGGTTCTTGGGACGGCATAACACCCGCAGCAGATGCTTGTGTTCTAGCAGTGAGAGCCTCACCCCCTCATCCACTGTGGAAAGTAGAAACTGAAAAGGGCCTTTGGGATCATCTACAGGGCGCTCAGTCACACTCTCAGGTGGCACGGATAGGTATAAGGGTGGAAGAGGTGGGGCTAGAGCTCTCAGCCTGCTTCAACCAGAGCAGCTGTGTTTGTCTCTTATATATAGAACTATCTGAGGGTTCATTGGGAGAAAGGGCTCCACCAACTAACTCCTGACTAGGTGCAGCCTCCACGTTGCATAGTTAGGGAAACTGAGGCCCAAGCAGGTAGGGCTGGATTCATGGGTCTGCAACCAGTACCCTCCTACAAGGTCCCACACTTGGTTTAATGCTCTGCTGGTGCTATCTTGAACTTTTTAAAACTGTATTTTATTTTATTTTAGAGACAAGGACTCACTCGGTTGCCCGGGCTGGAGTGTCGTGGTATGAGCATAGCTCACTGCAGCCTAGAACTTCTGGGCTCAAGCGACATTCCCACCTTTGCCTCTCATATAGCTGGAACTACAGGTGTGCACCACCACTCCTGGATTTTTTTTTTTTTTTGGTAGAGGTGGAGTCTTATGATGTTGCCCAGGTTGGCCTAGAACTCCTGGCCTCAAACGATCCTCCCACCTCAGCCTCCTAAAGTGCTGGGATTGCAGCTGTGAGCTGCCATATGGCCTGAAATTCTTGTTTTTTAACAAGTCACCCCCTCCCACCAACACACAAACACACTTTCATTTTACACTGGGCCCCACAAATTATGTAGCTGGTCCTGTGGACAGGAGAAGTGAGTTGTTATGAATCACAGCTAGTCACCTCTCCAAGTCCTGGACTGTCCAGGATGAGCCAAGCAAGTTATAATCAGCCCTAGGGACCCCCTGGCAGGCACTGAGGGGGAGCCTCGCCCCGAGTCCTGCTCCTCACCACAGCACCTTTGCAGCTGAATCCTCCTCAGTCAGCAGGCCCAGGGCAGGCCATTACCGGAAGCCTCCGGGAGGTCTTGGACCACATCTTACATGGGGCCACGCTGCCCTGGACCTTGCTGACGGTGGTAAGATGTTGCACATTCTCAGATTGGCTCCGCCCCAATTCCAGACAAGCATGGTAAGAGAAGCAGCCGGGCGTGGTGGCAGATATCTGTAATCTCAGCTACTCCAGAGCCTGAGAGGGAAGGATCTCTGGAGCCTGGGAGTTTGAAGTGTAGTGAGCCATGACTGCACTACTGCATTCCAGCCTGGGCAACAGAGTGAGACCATGTCTTTAAAAAAATAAAATTTATTTATAAAAAGAAGCTGGGTGCGGTGGCTCACACCTGTAATCCCAGCACTTTGGGAGGCCGAGGCAGGCGAATCACAAGGTCAGGAGTTCGAGACCAGCCTGGGCAACATGATAAAACTCTGTCTCTACTAAAAATACAAAAAAGTTAGCGGGGCATGGTGGCGGGTGCCTGTAATCCCAGCTACTTGGGAGGCTGAGGCAGGAAAATCGCTTAAACCCGGGAGGTGGAGGTTGCAGTGAGCCAAGGTCGCACCACAGCACTCCAGCCTGAGCCACAGTGCAAGACTCCATCTCAAAAAAAAAAAAAGAAAGAAAAGACAGGGCCAAATCCTGTGAGACAGAGAAGAAAAGAGCTGGTGTGAGTTAATATTTAGAATGAAGTCCCTGAGGGGGGACCAGCTGACACCATGTTGCAGGGTTCCAGGCTCTCCTTGTGCAGGGGGCTCCTCTGCAGGACCCAGCCCTGCCTCTGTCCTCCTTTCCCTCACATCCCACAGCCTCTTCCTGTGCGGGGCAGAGGTCCCGTGGGCAGCGCTGGTGTGTTTCTCCTCCAGCCTCCAGAAACCCCTCAGGGATCTCCCATAACATTGCAGGGGCTGCTCGGCTGCAGGACTGGGGGCTGACTTCCAGCACTTCCCCTCCCTGGCAGCCGGGGAGAGCCGCCGCCTCTACCTGAGATGGAAACGGCAGGGCAGACAGCAAATATTTGGCTTTTGGGATCTGTGAGGTGTAAAGAACCTGGATTTCTTTCACCCGAATGGAAAAAGTAAAGTGCCCAGCAGAGCAAGGCAGGCGGCCCCTTCCAGTGATCCCTTCCCCGGGCTCCTCCAAAGGCCACACCAATCTTCAAATTATAGCTGTTGGCAAAGGATTGTGCCCTGCTCAAAACAAACACGGTGATGTGATGTGATATGATGTGATGTGATGTGATGTGATGTGATGTGATGTTGTATGGGGGAACGGGGGATGGTGGGGACAGTGATTAAGAAAACACACTAGTTGGGCTGCCCAGCCCACCCGTGGCCGAGTGCCAGGGCCCACTCTGCCAGCCAAGCCATTTCCACCAGAGGCCCCTCCTGCCCTGTGGCCAGCTGACTGGGCCTCCCAAGCCACCGCCTCTTTTGATGCAAGCTGGCACCTGGCCCCCTCTCACACGCCCTAAGGGGACACTCAGGTACCACGAGCCCCTTGATGACAGGCCCACCTTGGAGCTTCCCCACTGGCTTGTCCAAGCAATTGGCAGCCACCTGTGGGGTTGTTTCCACACCTCCAGTGAGAGGGACCTACCCCCCAAGACACCCATGACACACTGTGCAGACTGATTTGAGAGCGGAAGACATGGCTCTAGTCCTGGCACGTCATCTGCCCTCTCCAGCCTGGTTGTCCTCCTGGGTGGTCCCTGAGGCCCAAGAGCTCTGGGCCTGAGCACCACGTGGGGGAACAGAAGTGACTCAGTGGTGAGATGGCTGGAAGCGGGCCCACTGTCTGGCCTCTCCTTTGCCCCGAGAGACTTGTGCTTGGCTGTGGTGGCCAGGGCAGTGGGCAGCCCTCTGTTCCTCAGGCGTGGGAGGAACAGCCCCTCCCTGCAGAATCAGAGAGCAGTGCCCACTTCATGCGGGCAAAGGGTGGAAGTAGGGAGAGGAGGGGCTGGGAAAATACAGCGATGCAATCCCAGGAGGAATCCGAAGAGAGAAGAGGCTCTCCATGCAGGAAGAGCCAGGCCGGGAGCCCCAGCAAGCCTGATCTCCTTCCCCAGGGGCACCGGAAGGAGCCAGGGCTAGAAAGAAAAGGAGCTGAGTGACAAAGGTGAAAAGAGCCACCAGACGGCCTGACTGAGGGGTCCAGGGAGCCCAGCAGCTCAAGTTCGGCTCCAAACCCTCAGACATCCCCCCACCCCCAGCCCCAGCCAAAACAGTCACCTTGCCCTCTAGCTGGGGGTGAACTTACTAACTGAAGACTCATGTCCCAAGGCTCATTTGAGAGCGAGGAAAAAGCCTTCTGCTTCTCTGTAGGCTAGGTTGGTGGAGAGCTTGGCAGTTTCCATGAAGGACAGGCAGCTGCTCTGGGTGTCGGAATTGGTGCACAGGGCAGCATAGTTGGGTGTGCTTCTCACACATGCACTGCCTCTGTTTGATTATGTTTAATTTAGTGGTGTGTGTGTGTAGCACTGAGTCTCAAGGTCAGGCCCAGCCCTATCACAGGCCAGCTTTATCAGCGGGATGAAGTCCCTGGTACTCCCTGGGCTCAGTTCCCTTATCCAGGTAGACCAGATGATCCCACAGGATGGCATCAGATTGTGAGGTTCACAACAGTGGGGTCTCTGTCTGTGCCTGACACTTAAAAGGTGTCCACTACTTACGTTTAGTGTGCACGTCTGAACTGTACCATGGTATCCTCAGCACCTCACGCAGGCATTCTGTATTCAATAAATACCGATAGGGAGACTGCCAGGTGCCTGGGTCTGTACATCTGTGTAGATCTAACAACAGGGAAGCTACAAAGAGCTCAGACACTGTCCCTTCTCTCAAGGAGCTTACTCTTTACTAGGACACATAGGATTTGTGCCCAACTCACTCAAAAAAAGACTAACAGTGATGATAAGTGCCTTAAAGGAGGTCCTAATGAGGGAGTTTTCGGGGGGGGGGGGCTCCTTTCCTGACTTTCCTTCTCTGTTGCTGTTCTTCGAGATACATCCTGGGTTTCAGCCACAGACAGGCTCCTGGTTCTTGCTGGCACCTGTTCCCTGAACAGTCTCTCACAGCCTGGAAGACGTGACACATGGGAGTCAACAAATCTGACGGCCCCAGATTTGCCTCTCTGAGTTTCACGGCCACATCTCTATCTGTGTCCTCACCATCTCCAGGTGGAGACCTGCAGGCACCTTCTTCAGGGTTCAGATGAGATACCTTTCCCCTCCACCTGAGCCAAGCTAAAAAATGGGCTATTCTGGGATGTTGCACCAGCCCACAATTTCCAGTCAGGCAACATGTATGGAGTTCCTTCTTTCGGGGAGGATGCACACTAGCTAGAAGGCAAGCCAGGGTGCTTCCCACCCTCCCAGCAGAAACAAGACGTGCACACCTGAGGCAGGAACCACATTGTCCAGGCAGATGACACGAAAGAACAAATGCACAGCATATACGGAGATTCGAGGGAATCCCGGGGGAGAAAAAGGGAGCATTTCAAGTCGGACAGTTCAAAAAGGCTTCAGGGAGGAGCTGAAGGGTGGGGAAGATTGATGGGGTCAGGAAGGCAGGAAGGTGCTCTGGGGAAAGCTGGGCATCAGGTCCTGGGGGAAGCGTGTTTGGGGTGGTGGGGGAGAGACGGCCTGCAGTTGAGGGAGGAAGGACTCGAGTGTTCCATGAAGGACTTGCAGTTGCATGTCGTTGACATTGGAGATCCCTGGGAGGGTTTGTCGGGAGAAGGCCTGTTTGCCACTTCCCCCCCCCGGAGATGTTCTCTCGTGATCTTAGCCCGTGTTGGGAAACCTCTACCCTTAGTGGGAGGAAGAAAATGAGCTTGTAAAGGATCCATGAGGAGCGGTCAAGGACACAGGCAGAGAACCATGATGGTGGTAATGTCATGGAAATTGAGAGGAGAAAGTTCCAAGGGGGGAGGAAATGACCCCTCACGTTGACTGCTGATCAGCAGAGTTAGCTCAGGATTTGTGGATCAGAGAAAGCCAGGTTGCAAGGGCCAGAGGGGCCGGGTAGATCGCTCAGGAGGAGCTGTGTCCCTAGAGTGGACATAGCAGGGCCTGGCTCCAAGGGTTTCCAAGGCAGGAATGGCCTGTGCTCATTGGAAGGTGGAGGGACAGAAAAGGAGGTGTGGGGGGACCTGGGGACGGAGCGGTGGCATTGGGGGAGACTCGCTTTGAGAAGAAAGAATCTCTTTATCGGGAGGCAAGGGAAGGAGAAAAGATGTATACAGACATAGACTCCCCATTACTATCAGCTGCATTTAACCTTTTTATGGCACGTATTTATTATTTTTTTTTAAATCAAAAAATTCAGAAAAGGAAAAACATTCACTCACATGAACTTCTACCCTTTAGACATAATAAATGACAAGCTGTAGATGAACATTCTTCAGAAATCATTCTGTGTATGTTTTCACAGATTTTTTTTCATGTAGATAAGATTATACTATCCATGTTATTTTTATTTTATTTTATTTGGAGACATAGTCTTATTCTGCGCCCAGCCTGGAGTGCAGTGGTACCATGGTAGCTAACTGCAGCCTTGACCTCCTGGGCTCAAGGATCCTTCCACCTCAGCCTCCCAAGTAGCTGGAACTACAGTCAGGTGCCACCATGCCCAGCTAAGTTTTGTATTTTTTGTAGAGATGAGGTCTCCCTGTGTTGCCCAGGCTGGTCTCAAGCTCCTGACCTCAAGCAGTTCTCCCTCCTCAGCCTCCTGATTACTTCGGGTTTTTGTTGGTGGTGGTTTTGGTTTTTTGTTTGCATGCTTGCTTGCTTGAGACAGGGTCTTGCTCTGTTGCCGAGGCTGGAGGGTGGTGGCATTATCATGGCTCACTGAAGCCTTGACCTCTTGGGCTCAAGCAATCGCTCCTCCTAAACCTCCCAAGTAACTGGGACTACAGGTGCATGCCACCATGCCCAGCTGATTTTTGTATTTTTTGTAGAGATGAGATTTCACCCTGTTGCCCAGGCTGATCTGAAACTCCTGGGTTCATGTGATCCTCCTACCTCAGCCTCCCAAAATGTTGGGATTACAGGCATGAGCCACTATACCCAGCTTGCAGTATTTTTTAAAAATGGTTTCATAACCTCCCATAGGAAGACGCTATGAGAATCGATGTAACCAGTCCCCTAGAGATGGGCATTGTAGCTATTGCATTTTCCCACAGGTTGATCACAGCATGCAGTGATCACCTTTACATGTACATCTTGGCCTAGTTTTATAATCTCCTAACATGAAGATCCTAGAAGGAGGATTACTCAGTTAAAGGGCACTCTCGCCTACAGTATTGACGGAGGGTGCCAGGCTACTTGGAATGCATGAGAGGGCCTCTTCCCCATCCCTTCCCCAGGCTGGGTTTGAGGTATAGGCATCTGGACAGAGTTGGTGAATGATAAAGAAAGAAGTTGGAACTTCACATGGTCTTGATCCTTTCAGAAAAGGAGAAGGTGAGCTCTTCTTTGGAAGATGAGATGGGCTGACCCGAGGAGGAACCCAGGAATGGGAAGTACGAATCCAGATGGCAGGACTTGATTGGAGCCAAGCCTGCAGCGCCGGGCTTCCCTAGTGCATTGTGAAGAAAGCAGGCTGAGGACCGCAGGGACCGTGGCAGCAGAGAGAACTAGAGGCTCCAAAGGGCAGAAGGCAACTCTGGGGACTGGGCTGGTCTTAGAGCTCAGGGTGAATGAGAACCTGGAGGAAGGAGAGCGAGGAAAGGCTTAGGGCACTGGAGATGAAGAAGGGAAGGAGCTTGAGATCAAGCAGTTGGAACAGCCATAAGCCTTAAGCTCCAGAGGGCAGGCAGGATGCGTAGAGATGAGATGGTAAATCCCATGTCCAGGAGCCCTGAGTTTCAACAGAAAAGCTGCCTCCATTCAAGTTGACGGGAGGAGACAGAATGAAGAAATAATCCGATCCAGGTGATGTCGTTATCCAGAACAGTGTGCCCTAAAGTAAGAATTCTGAACAGAGGTCCCAGAATTCATAGACACATTTGTTTTTCAAGATCTGCAGGAAGTTCCATGGTCAAATGAGTCTGAGAAACATGGAATTAAACACAGATTTAAATGGGCTTATTATATTTTTTGCAGGACTTCTCAAAATGTTTACTATGTGAATGTGAATCTCTCAGATGGCGATAGAGTATGCCACATTTTCCACACTTACTTGATCAAAGAACCCTTTTTCACAAAGAATAATTTGGGGCCGGGCGCTGTGGCTCACGCCTGTAATCCCAGCTCTTAGGGAGGCAGAGGCGGGAGGATAGCTTGAGCCCAGGAGTTCGAGACCTGCCTGGGCAATATAGCGAGACCCCGTCTCCACAAAAAGGAAAAAACAAAAAGACAAAAAAAAAAAAAGAATAATTTGGGACTAGTGTCCCATAGGATATGTTTTGAAAAACTGATTTCTTGAAAGTTGGAAATTGGTCCTGGGAATGATGGGGGTTGGGAGGTGACCATAAATGGCAGCACTAATTGGAATAGGATAGAAAAATAATCAGAATAGAAATGACTGCTACTACTATTTATCAAGCATTTACTGTATGTCAGGTACTTTTCATACACATCTTGTTGGATTTTCACAGGAGCTAGGTGAAGCAGATGATCTCACCAGCATTTATGCCTTAGAAACATGAAGCTCAGAGGAGGGACATGGGGTGCCCGTGTGAGAGAGGGTGGGGTTTGTAGGATCAGAGGTGACAGCAGGGATCAAGAGAACTGGTGATTCCTGGCCAGGCATGGTGGCTCACACCTGTAATCCCAACACTTTGGGAGACCCAGGGAGGAGGATCTCTTGAGGCCAGGAATTTGAGACCAGCCTGGACAACGTGGTGAGACCTTGTCTCTACAAAAAAATAACATTAGCTGGTGTGATGGTGCACACCTGTAGCCCCAGCTACTTGGGAGGTTGAGGTGGGAGGATCGCTTGAACCCGGGAGGTCCAGGCGGCACTGAGCTATGATCACACCACTGCACTCGAGCCTGACCGACAGAGCAAGACTCTGTCTAGAAAAGAAAAGAATGCTGGTGATTCCCACCCCTCTGAATTTGTGGGGTTCAGGGGAGTGGGGGTGTGCCGTGTACACAGAGGAGCCAGTGTGTAAGTAATGGGGGGAGTGCATCTGTTGCATTGAGTGAGTAGCCTGCTTCTTCTTATCTCAACTAGAGGCAGCACCAGCCTGCCAGTGGGTGTTTAAAAATGGGTGGGCATTCGGGGTTGTCACAATGACCAGGGATTGCCTCTGGGCTTTAGCAGACAAGGCCAGGATGCTGAATGTCTGTGCGGAGTGGGTCATGCCTGTCTAATGAAGAATCGCGCCACCTGGAATAGGATCTCGGTTAGAAAAGTCGAGGGCAAGAAAGGGGAGGAAGGTTGTTTAGGATAAAGAGGGTTTAGAATAAAGCAGGGATTTACCCACAACCTCTGTGGGTAACAGAGTGGGAGGCAGCTGAAGGGATTCAGGTGGAGGTGGCAGGAACTGGGAGAGAAGCCTGTCCCAGAGCAGTGGATGTGGCTTTAGGGATGCAGGAGCTTGAGGATGGGGACCAAAAAATGAGGCGAGCACTGGAGGAGAGAAACTGGCAGAGCCACGGAAGCAGAGAAGGACAGCTCGTTAGGCAGGAGGATCTGAAGGAAAAGGACCCGTGTCTTGAGACCTGAGTGGGCAGGCAGATTCCACCCGATTATAGACAAACCCACAAAGGAAGCCTGTGGAGGGGGGGTAGTGGCAGGAGGGCTCTAATGAAAACAATTTTGCAACCTTAGTTATAGCATTCTCCAACCTTAAAGTATAGTTATTCTGCATTTAAATATAGCATTGACTCTGGAGAAGACTCTGAAGTCTTTATTTTTACTGATCCAATTGGCTGTTTTGAAAACTCACTCTGTGAACCCTGCAAAAGATAATCCTCAAAATATGTTCCTGGAAGTGCCCAAAGAAAGACCTTTTATTTAATTCCTCGAATCTCTCCCGCTTGCTGACTCAGATGGAAGAATGCAGTCCCAGAAAGGCGAAAGAGGGAACCAAGGACACATTTTTGGTCAACCAAAAGAAAGCCGGCATCGGCGACCACAGTTGAGTTAGCAGTTGGTTGACAGGTCTGGGCTATTTTTTTTGTCTGCCCTCAAAGGGAAAGCTGAACCAAGCTCAACCCCTGTGGAGTCAGTGGCCGTGCTTAGCAATGTACTAAGACATGCACCTTCCATTAAACTTGCTACATGGCTCTGTGGGAGCAGAGGCTTAAAAAAAACAACAGGAATTTCTCCTCTTGTGGCTATCCTTTCTGGAGTTTGAGATGGATGTGGCGACCTAGTGGATGACAGGAAGAGAGGCCTTTTCAAATCTCTACCGGTAGCCACTATTTTATGGGTCTGCGCTTGCAACCGTGGCCTTGACCTTCACAGGCTATTTAACTTTTTTTCTAAGCACACTGCTGCTTCATTCATACATGCTCTGACCAGAACAATCTTGGTATAATATAATGAGCTTCTGCCTGCAAAGGGCTCAGCTTATAGGAGCCTCACAAATGCTTTGGATTATGTTCTCAGTAAGTGAAGAAAGCTAAAGTAGCAAGTTGTACAGAATTCCAGACATAGGTGGGTCAGGGGTCCCCATGGTCCAGGGCTTAGTGCTGGAAGACAGGAAATCCAAGGGATTAGAGGGAGAAGATCATTTTGGGGATTGGGGAGGACTCTGAATTATGGAGCTGAGATGTCAGTGGAGGGAAGGTGGCCAAACACCCATGGTCGCCTGGTCTAGAGTGATCCGAGATCATCGCTGGCAGCTGCTACTTCCCTTCCCATGGGCCACTACCGGAAAGCCGTCGTTAGGAATTTCCACTGGCTAACAATTGCTAATTTGGGGGGTTGTCCACTGGGACAGCTGGTTATAAGAAAGCTCTGTGTTTTTTGAGAGGGTGTTTGCTGAAGGCTGGTGTCAGCCTTGCTTGATTTAAGTCATCCCAGATTCCCTGCAAAGGCTATAAACAGTGAAGTGATGAAATTGGCCCCGGAGCCAGAACAGGGAGGAGGCCAGGTCATAGGGGAGGGCAGAGGAGCTCATCAGGGATGGAGAGAAATGAGGATCAGGTCCAATGAGGCAGCTCTGCTCTAAGGGATGGAAGGAATACCTCCCCACAGGGGCCCGGGGCGGTGGTGAATACAGCCCACAGCGTGGTTCTGGCTGGGATCATCTGGGGGTGAGAGGCCATGGCTAGTAGGGTGAGGTTTTAGTCAGACAGGAATAGAAGGCACCAAGAATTCCCCTGCCTTGCCCCAGGCATTCATTTATGGGAAAGAGATTGTAATCCTGGTGACCGCCCAGGCCAGGCTTCCTTGTAAACTGTTGGCAGACTGATGATGGGACAGCTGCCCAAGGAGAGCTGAAAGTGATGCTTCTTAGGATACTCATGAAAAGGAAGTTCTCATGCTTCCTTCCTTCTCCCGCTTTACCCTCCAAAGCGCTTGCCCGCACACCCCCAGTACACACGCACTAGCGCCCCAGAAAGCAGAAACTACCTGGAATCTCCTGTTTTGGAAAGGAAAATCTGGATTTAGGAAGCTCTGCCACCACCTGACTCTATGAATGAACCTTACACCACACATACACAGGCACACACACATGCACACTCATGGGTAAACATGCATGTGCACACATGTGCAAGCACAGGCGCACATACAGGCATGCATGCATACTCACACGTGTACATGCACAGGCACACATACAGGCATGCACACATACACGTGTACATGCACAGGCACACACCAGAGGCATGCACACATACTCATACATGTGTACACGCACAGGTACACACCACAGGCATGCACGCATACCCACACGTGTACATGCACAGGCGCTCATACAGGCATGCATGCATACTCACACGTGTACAGGCACAGGCACATACCACAGGCATGCATGCATACTCACACATGCATACATGCACAGGCACACAGCATAGGCATGCACACATACACGTGTACATGCACAGGCGCACATACAGGCATGCACGCATACTCATACATGGTACACACCCTCATGCACACGTGCACACACATATACCATTCAGTTTCCTTATCTGTCAAATCGGGAGAAAATCTTCTCACTCTGTCTCTCAGGCTAACTGTAGGGATCAAATGGGATAACAGATGTGAGAGCGCTTTCAAAGTCCTAAACCCCAGGTCTCCTTTGTCCCCCCCAGATTTATTCAGTCTCTGGGGTGGAGCTCTGACCGATGCTGTTCCCTTGAAAGTGCCCCAAAGAGCTTCACAGGCAGGCGTAGAACTGCTACTGGAAAGCATAATGCCAGATCCTTCGTTGGTTCATTTGGAATTGTGTTTGTTGAACCTTTCTCTGTGCCAGCCACCATGCTAGGGGCGTTGGATAAAACAGAGAACAAGGCAGATACGGTCCCACCCTCAGAACTGAAGCACTGGAGAAGAGAGCTGCTGCAGGGACAGGAGAGGTGCATGGCATTCTTCCATGGCAGAGCCCAGGGCGTGTGAGGTGTGGGCAACAGGGCCTTACGCTAGTCTGGGAGTTCAAGAAAGACTGCTGGGGAAGTGACGTTTAAGCCATACATGAAGGCCAAGCGGAGGGCATTCATGGCCATGATGGTGGCATTTTTAATTTGGGGTCACCCTCGGTCCCCTCCCTACTGAGTCTCCTCGGAGCTGCTTTTGCTTACCCGCGGTGCTTGCTGACTGCATCTCGGCTACTATGTTGATCACAATGGCTGGTATGGTGTTCGGGCCTCAGGTGCTCATGGGTCTAGGATGCGACTCAAGATGCCTATCAGTCATGGTCAGGAGCCCTTGACGCTCCCCAGCTCATTCATGTACCACCCTCTTCTTGTCTTCCCACTGACCTTGTAATTGCAGAAGCAAGACTTCTTAACACTTGGTGGAACCTTTGCTCATTACCTCAAGTTGGTTGTAGGTATGGTAGAAAAGATTTCTGAGTTCACATCTTGGCTTCACCAATCCTATTCTGTGTGCTGCTAAGCAACATTCTTCACTTCCCTGAACCTCCGTCTTTCTGTCCATAAATGTGATACTTTGGACTGTAAAGTTTATAAGGTGTTGTGAAGATTGCCTTAAGGCAAAACCCAGCACTTTATTGCACTAAAAACAAAAAAGGAAAAGAGCAAAATTTGAAACTTCTACTTCTAGGATTACCAACTTAAAATATTCTCTGGTTATAATATGTAGGCATTAAATAAACTACAGACATACAGCTAAGTGCATAGCCAAAGGTGAAAGAAAGCAGGGAATCCTTAAGGACCCAAAAAACAAGCAAAGAAAGAGAGAAAGAGAAAGAGAGGGAGAGGGAGGAGAGAGAGACAGAGACAGAAAGGAGGGAGGGATAGAGAAAGAAAGGGAGAGGGAGGAGAGAGGAGGAAGGGAGGGAGAGAGAGGGAGAGGGAGGAGAGACAAAGAGGAAGAGAGAGAAAGGAGGGAGGGAGGGAGAGAAGGAAAGGAAGGAGGAAAGGAAGGAAGGAAGGGAGGGAACAGCCAAGTGTTACTTACAAGGCATGGGAGGTGAAGAATGTCTGAGGAACGACAGCAATTTTCTAAGTGAGGGATACATCATTTAGGTCTTAGTTACAGACCAGCACTGAATCGGCCTCTGGCAGGAGACCTTCTTCTCCTAAGGTCCCTTGACACACTAGTGGGTCCTGGGTGAGATGGTGTGAGGCAGGGATCTGCACCCATCCTGTCTCCTCCCCTCTCTGGCCTCCTCCTCTTCACAGCCTCCCAGCTATGCTGGAGGCAGAGTCTTGGTGGGGGACTGTGCTGGGGCCAGATTCAGCCTTGTCCCTGGAGAAGAGGAATTGTGCTTGGGTGATCAAGTGTTGGGGAATGGATGCTAAGCCAGAGCAAGCAGCCAGCTCTTACTTCTCCTTACTCTACTTCCAGGTGTTTGACTGAGCTGCAGATAGAGCAGGCGCTGAGCTCACCCATATGTCTTTCCCAGCGTGTAGGAAATAGGGATCTCTCCTTATCCAGAGGATTGAGACATCCCAGCTCCTCAGCCACCTAATTCCTATGTCCACTCCCTTTTTGCAGCTTACATAAGGCCACCTGGAGCGTACTGAGCTGGCTCTGGGGTAGAGGTGGGCATGGGATGTGGGGACTGGTAAACAAAAGGTGATGACTGGGATGGCTTTGGGTCTGACGGCACTGGCTCCATTATAGTGAGGTCAGCCGGCGGTGACGGAGATGCCCTGTGCGTTACAGAAGAGGACCTGGCGGGTGATGACGAGGACATGCCGACCTTCCCGTGCGCCCAGGAGGGTAAGGACTCTGGGGCTGCCCCTCATCTCTGCTCTGGGCTAGGAGATCCCTGTCTCCATCCCCAGGCCAGTGAGAGACTTGTCTCTTCAGGTGGTTTCAAAAGCCTGGCTGTCCTTTCCCCACTGCTTCCTGAATGTGAAAGGGCAGAGTTCATGGCTCTGGGCATGCAGTACCAATGAAGTCAAAGGAGTTTAAAATTTTTTTTTAGACAACATGGTTTTGCTGTGTTGCCCAGGCTGATATGAGTGGTGCAACCATAGATCACTGCAGCCTCAAATTCCTGGGCTCAAGTGATCCTCCCACCTCAGCCTCCCAAGTAGCTGTGACCATAGGCACACACCACCATGCCTGGATACATTTTTTGAAATTTTTTGTAGATATGAGGGTCTTGCTATGTTGCCCAGGCTGGTCTCAAACTTCTGGCCTCAAGTGATCTGCCTGCCTCCGCCTCCAAAATTGCTGGTGTTGCAGGTATGAGCCACTGTGCTTGGCCTGAAATCAAAGCTTGACACAAGTGCTACCTGTCTCCTGGGCTCCTACCAAGACCCATCAAGGACTTCTGCCATCTCCCAGAGCCACATACCCTATCCCTGGGCCTGTCTTGTAGCTGGCTGGGACCATCCACTTCATTGTATCCCAGGCCACCCACACTGCTGTTTCGAATGTGGTCTCTTGGTGGCTTTGGTGTGGATTAGAGCAGTTGTTCTCAACCCTGGCTCCTCATTGCAATCACCCGTGGATGCATGAGACCACCCCTTGGAAATTCCGATTTATTTGGCCTGGAGTGTGAACTGGGCATCAGGTGGTCTGATTAAACATCCCAGTACTCAGAATGTGCAGCTAAAGTTGAGTTCACCTTAGGAATCGCAGCTGGGCCACCACTGAATTCCCGTTGCGTGTTGGCCACCTGCCTGCGTATTCAGGAACATCTGGCTCCTTCCTTCCTTTTTACCAGCAACTCAACTGGTGGACCTCGACTATTTGTTTGGTTTCCAGGAGAATGTCTGGTTCCCTGAAAAGTTTGGGGACTGGACACCAACATTCTGGTTTTCCAAGGACTAAGGGGATTCCCAGGGTGTGGGACTTCCCATTTTCTTTTTTATTTTTTTAAATAGAGATGGGATCTTGCTATGTTGCCCAGGCTGGCCTCAAACTCCTGGACTCAAGTGATCCTCCTGCCTCAGCCTCCTAAAGTGCTGGGATCACAGGCATGAGCCACTGCACCCAACGGACTTTCAGTTTTAAAACCTAGACAACCTTAGCAAACTGGATGATTTGCACCATGCTGAGGAGTTCCTATGACAGGAGACTTTCATTGCTAAAACTCAGAAAGTCCTGGGCAAGCCTGGGCAAGTTGGTCACTCAGTGGGGCCTCGGGCTGGCTGCCTATGCTGTGGGTCATCAGTAGGATCAGTCTAAAGGGAAGAGGTGTTTCCCCTCCCCATGGACCGAATGAAGACACGATGGAGAGGGTATGATGATGGAGGCTGTTCTTTGAAGTCCGGACTCAACTCAGTCTCCTGCATTCCAGAAAGCACCAGCACCTAGAGAAAGGCTGTAGGACAGGTAGAGAATGAGAGTTGAGAACAGCTACCCTTCTGAGCCTGGTTTGAATGGGATGAGACAGGCCAGAGCAGGAACATGAAGCTGGCCCTTCAACTCCAGCCTGGGCCACTGGCCTAAGCTATTGTCCTCCTTATGTCCCCCACAGGCCAGCCGGGGCCCCGCTCAGCCGCTGCCAGAAGAACCTGTCTTTGCACACATCGGTGCGGATTCTTTACGTCTTCCTGGCCCTGCTCCTGGTGGCCGTGGCTGTGCTGGCCTCTCTGGGTGAGTCCAGGGCTGGCCCATCCCGGGCTACAGGGGGGTGTCTGGTCAGGGATCCGGCACCAAAACCTTCCTTGCAAAGACAAACACTTGACATCTGTATCCCAGGGCCTAGAGCCAGCATCTTCCTGGCTAGGGAATCTCTATGCCTAATCCAGACTGCAGAGACTAACAACTGATGAGGTCTGTGGCCTTGAGGAAGGCAGCCGCCTCTGGGGACCACTGCTTTCCCACTGGTGTAATGAGATGATAAGGCCAGGTCAGTGTTTCTCAGTTTCAGCTCCATGTTGGAGCCACCTTGGAGCTTTAAAGAATGTTGATGTCTGGGCCCCACCCCGATCATGGGGTTAATTTGGTATCTTTCAGCTCTCCTGACGATTCTGTTGTTCACACAGACTTGAGATCACTGGATTGAGTGACTTCTAAGCCCCCTTTCATGGTCTATGTGAGTGTTTCTCATAGTGAGGCTGGACGCCTACCTGCAGCAATTTCACCTTCAGTGTTTGTTAAAATGCAAATTCCTGGGTCTCACCCAGCCACACCTGCTGAGACCAAGGAATCTGGAGGGTCCTGCAGGTGAGATCCAGGGATCTGAGGTTTGGTTCTTCTTATACACATTAGAGTTTGTAGTAGCTGACCCGGGTCACTGCACATAGCCAGAGACAGGTCACTTCCACCTTCCAGATGCTGACAGATTGTGGTAAACTGGTTACAGCAAATTTGGTGGCATCTCACGGTAATCCCATTCCAATCTTAGCTTCAGACTTTGAAAATCCAGGCTCTGGTAGGTTTGTTTGTTCCAATCTACTGGATTTTAGAAACAAGGCTGGGAGTAGGGAGAGGGAGTCGAGGCTCTGAGGGGGCTTCCCAGCTCTCATGTGGACCCTGAGCCTGCATGTCCCTAAGGGGAGGCATCTCATCCTGGTCCTGGCTGGAGATATTCAGCAACCAGCCTTCTTAGCTTGAAGGCAAGAGGCCAGCATACTAATGAACTCAATAGACATAAGTTGTCTTCCAGTAATCCAAAGGCATTAACTAATCCAACACAAGCCGAGCGCCTGTTCTGTGCCAGGCTCTGGTAATGTTGGGTTGCGTCAATTACATTTCACCATCAAGGGGCGTGGTCTCCCCCTCCTAGGGGGATATTGGAATCCCTTGGAAAGCATTTAAAAATACGTGCCAGAGTAACCCCATCCACTCACTCCAGATGAATTAAATCATAATCTCTGGGTGGGACCCAGGCCTTAGTCATTTATAAATCGCTTCAGGGGATTCCAATATGCAGCTAGATTTGAGGACCTAGGGTTTCAGACCTTTCCAAGCCCCTCACCACCTGTCTCTGCTAAATCAATTCACAGGGTCTTACATTTTAGAAAGTGGCCAAATCCTGGGCCAGAGGAGGAAAGGAGCGACGGTCTTCCTATCAAAGGCCACAAACTGGCTGTCGGAGAACTTGTCAAGATTTCCAGTCACTCCTTTTAGGGCTTCAGCTCAGAGCACCCAAGGGACCTGGGGCCATTATCAAAGCTCCAAGAGCCACAGGCTGAGGCCCAGAGAAGAGCATAGGCACCAAAGAGTTTCAGAGAGGACGACAGGATGCAAGACGCTGTCACATACATAACGTTCATGAGTCAGCCTGACAGGCTGGAGCGGGAGGCTGGCCCCACTCCTCGTGGGAGGGAACAGTCCTGGGGAGGAGACATCATTTGCCCTGAGATCCAGCGTGAATGGACAGAGAATCAGAAGAACTGGGGGTGAGGAGTGCGTGTTTGTGAACCGTGGGAGACCTTTGGGTTTCCTTTTTTGTTTTTGCCTCCAGCTTGGGTATCCCAGGTCCCTAGAACAGTGTTGGCACCATCCTGGCCTAAATGGCAGGTGCCCAAAAAATATCTCTGGAAAGAATGTCTATAGATTTGTAAAGCGTGTGTGTGTGTGTGTGTGTGTGTGAGTGTGTGAATAGACCTGCTCAATGCTTCACACCAGGACTGTGACCAGAGTCCGGAGGCTTGGTAAAATCAGTCAGCAGACATTACAAACCAACTCTGTTCACTGAATCAAGTACTTTTTTTGTAGTCAAGTGCATACTGGGGGCCAAGAACTATATTCTATACTGGGCAGCATACTGCTTGGGAAAACAGAGACCCTGCCTTCATGGAGTTTATAATCTAGAGCGGAGCTTGGCCGTTTTTTTCTGTAAAGGGCTACGTAGTAAATATTTCAGGCCCTTCAGGTTACATATAATCTTTGTCACAACCAAACTCTCATGACAGAGCAAAAACAGCCACAGGTAGTCTGTAAATGAATAGGGGTGGCAGCCCCCATAAACAGACATCGGGCTGGATTTCACCTGCAAGCCATCGTTTGCTACCACCCAGTCTAGAGCAGTGATCTCTAAACATTTTTGACTGTGCACACCATCAGTAAAAAATTCATTTAAAGTGCATCCAAAGACCAGGCATGGTGACTCACGCCTGTAATCCCAGCACTCTGGGTGGCCGAGGTGGGCAGCTCACTAGGTCAGGAGATCAAGATCATCCTGGCCAACATGGTGAAACCCCGTCTCTACTAAAAATACAAAAATTAGCCAGGTGTGGTGACGCATGCCTGTAATCCCAGCTACTAGGGAGGCTGAGGCAGGAGAATTGCTTGAACCAGGGAGTCAGAGGTTGCAGTGAGCTGAGATTGCACCACTGCACTCCAGCCTGGCAACAGAGTGAGACTCCATCTCAAAAACAAACAAAAAAAAAAAAAAATTCAAAACTTTACACAGATTGATGAATGGGTGGAAGAGATGGATGAATATAAAATAAATACAGAAAAATGCTACTTGTAGATTCTGGGGTGATAGGCATATAGGTCTTCACTGTACAAGTCCTTCTATTCTTGTGTTTGAAAAATTTTATAATTAAATGTTGGAAAAGAAAAAGTTGATAGGCTCATACCTCCAAAATATACCTATTTATTTATAAGTGATGTATATGTATTATTTACCATATTGTGTACATTATAGAACATAATTTTAAAGGGATGAAAAATGTCTAAAACGTTAGGAAAATGGCTTAAAAAGCAAATATGTAATTATTAATTCTGACATACACAATGAAGAAATAAGCAAGGCCAGGAGCTCATGTCTATAACCCCAGCACCTTGGGAGGCCAAGGTGGGAGGATCACTTGAGCCCAGGAATTTGAGGCTAGCCTATGCAACATAGTGAGACCCCATCTCATTTCAATTAAAAAAAATTTGAAAATTAACTGAGGACGGTGACACATGACAGTAGCCCGAGCTACCTAGGAGGCTGAGGTGGGATGATCACTTGAGCCCAGGAGATTGAGGCTGCAGTGAGCCATGATCACACCACTGCACTCCAGCCTGGGTGACAGAGTAAGACTCTGTCTCAAAAAAAAAAAAAAAAGAAAAAGAAATAAAATGAACAGGTGAATGAATTATATGGAATGGAGTGAGCCTTGGCTGTTGACTTGGAAGTAGACTTAATGAAGCATAGGAATAGGAATCAAAGTCACTCCGTCTCTCTGTATCTCTTTTCATCTATGCATGGGATCTTAATTATAGGGAGGCTCAAATGGAATAATAACTATTGTAAACTGTAAAGTGCTTGTCTCATGTAACAGCATGTGATTATTTCCAAACTCTCTCAACATGTCGCTGTCACTAATTAAGTAAATCTCCTGACGGCTCTGAGATGTACAATATTAACTGGAGCCTGGAGATTCCAAATAATTCAAAAGCGTAGAGTTTTGGAGTTGATGAGAGCCTTCGAGTCATCAAGCTCCACATTTTCATTTTATATATGATTGCACTGAGCTCAGGAAAGGGAACTGACTTGCCCAAAGTCACCCAACAGATGTGAAGTAAACTAGGACCAGAGGCTGTGTTAGTCAATGCTCTTGGTGGTGCTAATTCTTCCCTTTTGTACTTGACCTTAAGAGAATCTGCGGGAAGCATCTTGCTGAACCTCAGAACAACCCATGCCCTCCCTCACTACCAGGCCTATCCGGGTACCTGCCGGAGAAAGCTGGGCATCCTGCTGCTGCCAAGACGTGTTCCAGCCACTGGCCAACACGACCCCCTTAGTAGAGTGTGAGGCTGCCTGTCAGGTAAACTGGTGTAACCTTTTCTGGGCAGCAGTTGGGCAGCTTGTATCAAGGACTTCAAAAATGTTAATACCCTTGCCACCTATAAGTCTACTTTAAGCAATTTATCCCAAGAGAATTATTATAGACACACCACCATCATTACATATATATATATATATATATATTTTTTTTTTTTTTTTTAGATGGAGTTTCGCTCTTGTTACCCAGGCTGGAGTGCAATGGCACGATCTCAGCTCACGGCAACCTCCATCTCTTGGGTTCAAGCAATTCTCCTGCCTCAGCCTCTTGAGTAGCTGGGACTACAGGCACATGCCACCACGCCCAGCTAATTTTTGTATTTTTAGTAGAGACGGGGTTTAACCATGTTGACCAGGATGGTCTCGATCTCTTGACCTCATGATCCACCTGCCTCGGCCTCCCAAAGTGCTGGGATACATTACTTATATTTATAGATCAAGTTTTATCTATGAACTCAGAAGAGGAGGTACTTCAAGTGTCCCCAACAATAGGGGATTCATATATAATTGTTGTATTATTTATATAGAGTGCCATGCCGATACCAAAAGTAATTATTATAAAGTGATTTAAGCCTGGATGGGAAAATGTCCATGATATGATACCAACAAAGCAACATAAAAGAAAACAGATGACATGTTCGGAGCATCCCAGGTTTGCTTTTCTTTTCTAAGAAAGTACAATCATCCCCCACCTGTCCACAGTTTCAGCTCCCCGAGGTCAATCGGCAACATCATGGCTTGATGATCCCTCTTCTGACATAGGTCAAGGTCAGTAGTAGCCCAACACTAAGTCACGATGCCTGTGTCACTCACCTCACTGTATCCCATCACGTAGGCATGGCATCATCTCACATCAGCACAAGAAGAAGGGTGAGGACGATACAATAAGATATTCTCAGAGAGACAGAGACCGTACTTACATAACTTTTATTATAGCATATTGTTATAATAGTTCTATTTTATTATTAGCTGTTGTTGTTAATCTCTTACTAGACCTAATTTATAAATGAGACTTTATCTTAAGTATATATGTATAGGAAAACACATAGTCTATATAGGGGTCCATACTCTGAGGTTTCAAGCATCCTCTGAGGGTCTTGGAATGTATCCCCTGCAGGTAAGGGGGAAACTGCATATATCCGTGTGGCTGAAGAATGGTTATCAATGTAAACAAGACCAGAACAAATACATGAAAACACTGATGGCAGCAATCTTTGGGTGGTAGGAATAAGAATAATTTTAAAAAAAAATTTTTTTCTGAATTTTCCCCTATTTCATTCTATGATCAGGTCCTATTTCTAAAATGTGGGGGTGGGGGTGAGTTACTATGTTTTCAAAGGGCCTTCTGGCAGACTCTGGCCATCGGAAGTATGTTCTCTAACCATCATAAAGAAGCCTGAGAGGAGGAGGGGGAAAGGTTTTGGTTGCAGAGGAGCTGATAAAGATGCTTTCTCAAGGAATGACTACTGTTTCTCTGAGCTTAGACCCTGCCCCAGCTTCTCATCTGTCTTCCCTACAGTTTTCAGAAAAGTGGACTCTCTTTCTGAAGACATCTCCTTGACCCAGTCTATTTATGACAAGAAGCTTGTGCTAATGCAGAAAAATCTCCAGGGCCTGGGTAAGTGCATGTGCTGATGATAACTGTGATGTAAGGCCAGTGATCGTCAGGGTGGGGCAAGGTTGCCCGCCTCACACCACAGTGCCCCAGTGCCAGGTAACCTTCGCCAGCCTTCTAGGCACAGAGGACATCCCCAGCTCCCTGCTCCCTCCCCAGCTGGATCTCCATTCATTGGAGAACGGCTGCTACCCTGGGATACTCCTAGGAGTGGAGCAGGGGATTCTGGGTGGAGCACAGCTCTAGCCAGAGTCTGCAGGCAGAAAAGGAAGCCAAAGATGGTCCATTCCCAAAATAGCCTCATGCATGTGAAATGATCAGAGTTTCAGACCTTGAAAACCTCCTGCCAGGTCAACTCTTTCCTCATTATTGCCTTAAGCCATGCCACAATTCTTTTCTTTCTTCTGTTTTTTAAAATATGTACCGTCTCATCTATTTGTTGATTTCTATAATTTCAACTTTTGTTATAGATTAAGGGATTCATGTGCAGGTTTGTTACATGGGTAACACTGAGGTTTGGGGTAGGAATGATCCCATCACCCAGGTAGTGAGCCTAGGTACTCAATAGGTGGTTTTCAGCCCATAACCCCTTCCCCACTCCCTCATCTAGTGGGCCCTGATGTCTGTTGTTCCCATCTCCATGTCTACATGTATTCAACCTTGCTCCCACTTACACATGAGAGCATGTGGTCTTTGGTTTTCTGTTCTTCTGTTAATTTGCTTAGGTCATGCCACAATTCTTGATGTTCTTTATCTCCTGCTTTAACCTGGAACAATATAAGAGAGAATGAGACAGAAGGAGCAATGACAGAAGGTTTAGAGGGGTCTTCTCTGATGCAAATAACAGGTGCTGGTCTGCCACCAGTATACGTGGCTATTTGCCAAGCCACTTCTCTGCGCCTCATTCCTCATGAGTTAGAAGTCAAAAATCCCTATGCCACCTTCTCTGCAAATTTATTTTTGTAAGAGAATTGAATAAGATAACAGATATTAAAATATCGGCATAAATTTTTAAATGAAGTTTAAATGGGAAGTTCTTGGCCACTTAAGACAAATTATGAAGATATATTCTTGAGAATTTGGTGGTGAGAAGAAGAAAACATCCTAAATGCTACATTTCAGATCAGAGTCAAGACAGTTGGTAAAAATGAGATTCCATAGAGGTGGCAAGGCTTTTCCAAGAAGGATTTTATACCAGGACTTAGGGAAGGAAGCAGGTTTGGGAAACTACTTACCAATTCCTTATGCTCTGAAATATTTAGTTTAAAGAGGAAGCATTGTACCATGGCCCTTCAGCAACTCAAACTGTTGTCTCTTTCTCCTAAAGATCTGAAAGCCCTGAACAACTGCTCTTGCTGCCATGAAGCTGGGCAGTTGGGGCCCGAGATCCAAAAACTGCAGGAGGAGCTGGAGGGAATTCAGAAGCTGCTTCTGGCCCAGGAGGTGCAGCTGGACCAGACCCTGCAGGCCCAGGAGGTGCTCACCACCACCAGCAGGCAGATCTCGCAGGAGATGGGCAGTTGCTCCTTCTCCATTCACCAGGTTAACCAGTCTCTGGGGCTCTTCCTGGCCCAGGTGAGAGGCTGGCAGGCCACCACGGCTGGCCTGGACCTCTCTCTGAAGGACCTCACCCAGGAATGCTATGATGTCAAGGCTGCAGTGCACCAGATCAATTTCACCGTGGGGGCAGACTTCCGAGTGGATCCACGGGATCCAGCGGAAGACGGACGAGGAGACCCTGACCCTCCAGAAGATTGTCACCGACTGGCAGAACTACACCCGGCTCTTCAGTGGGCTGCGTACCACCTCCACCAAGACTGGAGAGGCAGTCAAGAACATCCAGGCCACCCTGGGGGCCTCCTCGCAGCGCATCAGCCAGAACTCCGAGAGCATGCATGACTTGGTACTGCAGGTCATGGGCTTGCAGCTGCAGCTGGATAACATCTCGTCCCTCCTGGACGACCACGAGGAGAACATGCATGATCTCCAGTACCACACCCGCTACGCCCAGAACCGCACTGTGGAGAGGTTTGAGTCTCTGGAAGGACGCATGGCTTCTCACGAGATTGAAATTGGTACCATCTTCACCAACATCAATGCCACCGACAACCACGTGCACAGCATGCTCAAGTACCTGGACGACGTGCGGCTCTCCTGCACCCTGGGCTTCCACACCCATGCAGAGGAGCTCTACTACCTGAACAAGTCCGTCTCCCTCATGCTGGGCACCACAGACCTGCTCCGAGAGCGCTTCAGCCTGCTCAGCGCCCGGCTGGACCTCAACGTCCGGAACCTCTCCATGATTGTGGAGGAGATGAAGGCAGTGGACACGCAGCATGGAGAAATCCTTCGCAATGTCACCATCCTACGAGGTAAGAGCTGTGTCCAGACCGGGCTGCTACAAAGCTTTCACTGAGCCTTGGTGATCTTGCTGGAGACAGAAGTACCTAGTTTTAGGCAAAGTACTAGTGGGCTAACACAATCCTAAAGCAAATGCCTAGAGCAACAGGCAGCTTTAAGAAATGTTCTTGCGTTATCCAGGCATGGTGGTGTGTACCTATACTCCCAGCTGCTTGGGCAGGAGGATCACTTGAGCCCAGGAGGTTGAGGCTGCAGTGAGCTATGATTGCACCACTGCACTGCAGCCTGGGAGACAGAGTGAGTCCTTGTCTCTAAAAAAAAGAAAGAGAGAGAGAGAAAAAAGAAAAGAACATCCTTACAAACCTCTTTTGCAAATGTATTGTGGCTTCTAACTTTGCCTATTATATAAATCTGGACTTTTCTATTTAGATTTGTTTAACCATGTCTTTCAAAAACTGTCTCCTCTTCTTTTCTCCCTTCGCACACCCTCATTAATGCTGCCAACCACCCAACCCTCTGCCCCTGGACACTGTCACTCTGACATACTCTTCTCCTCCCATCTCCTTCATGTCCTCCATATTTATCAGGGTTCTACAGAGAAACAGAATCAATAGTGTATGAGATAGACAGATGATTGATTGATTGATTGATAGATGATAGATAGATAGATAGATAGATAGATCTAGAGAAATAGAATAGAGATAGGTAGGTAGGTAGGTAGGTAGATAGATAGATCTATCGATCGATCCAGAGAAACAGAATCAATAGTGTATAGAGATAGGTAGGAAGGTAGGTAGGTAGGTAGGTAGGTAGGTAGGTAGATAGATAGATAGATCCAGAGAAACAGAATCAATAGTGTATAGAAATAGGTAGGTAGGTAGGTAGGTAGGTAGGTAGGCAGGCAGATAGATAGATAGATAGATAGATCCAGAGAAATAGAATAGAGATAGGTAGGTAGGCAAGTAGGTAGGTAGGTAGGTAGGTAGGTAGGTAGGTAGATAGATAGATAGATCCAGAGAAATAGAATAGAGACAGGTAGGTAGGTAAGTAGACAGATAGATAGATAGATAGATAGATAGATAGATAGATAGATAGATAGATAGATAGATCCAGAGAAATAGAATCAATAGTGTATGGAGATACATAGATGATAGATAGATAGAGATGATAGAGATAGATAGCTAGATAGATAGATATGATAAAGATGAGAGAGAGAGATGAGATATAGATAGATAGATAGGATAGAGATAGATAGATGGATAGCTGAATATTATAAGGAATTGGCTCGTGTAATTAGAAAGACTGGCAAGTCCAAAATCCACAGAGCTTATGTTCCAGTTTGCAGACCATCAGGCAGGAATTCCTTCTTAATTGGGAGAGGCTCAGGTTTTTGTTCTACTCAGGCCTTCAACTGATTAGATGAGTCCGCTCATGCTAGGGAGGGCAACCTGCTTGACCTAGGCTACCTATTTAAATGTTAATCTTATCCTAAAATATCCTCACAGAAGGCCCCAGAATTATATTTGACCAAATATCTGACCTAGTCAAGGTTGCACATGAAATTAACCATCACAAGCCCACCCTTTATCAGCTTGGCCCCGTCCACATCTCCTTAAACCATATTTAACCTCCAAATAAAGACACCAGCAAGGTCATAATTCCACCTAATGTGATAGAACTCTCCTTTGTACAATCAAAAACATATGAACACTTTCCCCTGAAGAGGAGTTAAAGTCCTTGAGTGAATTTTATTTTTTTGCTTATACCCTGTAACTTAAATACTAGTAAAGTTAACAATATTTAACTATTCTATAAAGTAGATACATGTTGTGTTACACAATAAGGAAATAAGAAAGAAAACAAAATTGTTGGCTATATATACACACACACACACACACACACACACAGATATTCACTAAAAAATAAGGAGGACTGATTACATTCAGAATGTCTGAATGGAGAAATAAAATAAAAATAAGGAGGACATACCATAACAATGACAGTCCTTGTTGCAGTCATTAGTCAAGTCGTCATAGCTGGTATTCATCACCACCTTCTTCCATTCCCCATTCTGCATTCCCTTTGTCTTCAGCAAGCCCCTCATCTGGTCCTGGTTCTTTACCTGCCGGGGTGATCCAAGCCTTCCCGCTGAAGGGTCTGGGTTATCAGTATTTCTGCCTGGGTGGAGTTGTTGAACTTTCCATTGACCTTAATCACAGGGCATGGTAATACTATGGGACACCCCAAGGGATCTCCTATATTCCAGACATCCTCTTCCTTACTTCCCTCATGGAGTAGCAGTCCAGTTTCCCCTTGGCAGTGAGGATCAGTCACCCACACCAGCACAGGAACTCTTTTCTTTGCTTGTTGATTCAGAGGCACGAGGAGCGCAAAGTGGTCAGGTGGCAGTCTTCACTTCCTGTTCAGTGCAATCATGGTTGTGTCTCCTGGTGGAAGCATTCCTCCCTTTGGAACTAGACCTCTATCTATCCCAGCAGAACATAAGGTCATAGGAACAGGAAGCGAAAATGTTCCAGTGGGTCACCAGTATAAGAATAAGAGTGCCACTGTCATTATCTCCCCTTGATTTCTGGACCTGTGAATCTGACTTTGGGAGAACACCAGTATGTATTGGATGCTGATTCAGAGCATATACCGCCTCCTGGAGAACCTTTCCAAGCCCCGAGAGGTACTGCCACCTAGCTGGTGCTGTAACTGAGTCTTTAAAAGGCCATTCCACTGTTTTATCAAGCCAGCTGCCTCAGGATGATGGGAACATGGTAAGACCAGGGAATTCCATGAACACGGCCCCACTGCCACACTTCCTCTGCTGTGACATGAATTCCTCCATCAGGAGCAATGCTGTGTAAACACTGTGACTGTGGAGAAGGCATTCTGTGAGTCCACAGACGGTAGTTTTGACAGAAGCATTGTGTGCAGGGAAGGCAAATCTATATTCAGGGCAGGCATCTATTCTGGTGAAAATACTGCCCTTTCCATGATGGAAATGGTCCAGTGTAATCAACCTGCCACCAGGTAGCTGGCAGATTACCCTGGGGAATGGTGCCATGTCAGGGACTCAGTGGCGGTCTCTGCCACAGGCAGAGCCTTCCCCCTGTTCTGGGTCCCACTCAAAACAAGAAGCTTTTCAGGTCACTAGGCAAATAAGTAGGAATACACACTCTAATGAGGAATATGTTGCCTCCAAAGTCCAAATCGGCCCACTAGGCATTGTGCATTCTTTTTGGTTTTAGGAAGGGCCTGATACAACAACTAAGTTTTCATCTTAGAAGGGATATCTGTCTCCACGTACCCATACCACCCGACCTCTGGAAATTTCACTGAGGTGGAAGGCTCTTGAATTTTCATCAAATTTACTTCCCATCCCCTGACATGGTAATGGAAGTCCTCCCACAGTATTTCACCTAAAATATGTATGTGCATGACCTCTAGGGCACAATGTTCCAGGGAAGGGCATTGGTAAATAGTTCTTATGGTTCAACCCCTGGCAAATGTGTGGTTTTATTGAGTTCCACCTAAGAACGAAGGCAATTTAAAGCTTTCCTGATCACAGTGCCCATTTATATACTTTGCTTAATTTCAGCCTCACGACAGCCCTTGCATGGTAAACAAGGCAAATGATGGTGACTGTATTTATAGAAAAGTAATCTGAGGATGGGGGAGGGCGTTTAAAGGAGCAAACACAGGGTCACTCTGATTTAAAATCCTGACCCCTCCCCAATGCTCTAACATGTACACATCCAGTGCCCACCCAATAAAGGAGATGCCGAGAGCATGAGTTTGTGGAGACCAACAAGACATTTCTGCTCAGGTCTTTCTAAGGTACAGGGTGTGAGGCAGGGAGTGGGGAAGAGGGAGATGGCACTGAAAGTGTTGACAGGAGAACCGTTTTAAATATAACCCACTAGTACTCTTGGGAATTTACGTTTGCTGCTGTCCTAGTCATGCAGAGAGCAAGGCGGGGCATCTGTTTGAGCTACATCTGAGTCTGGGTTCAACATCTGCACTGTTGTTTAAATTGTGTCTACTGGCCAGCCTCTCTCCTGGTTGTAAAATATCTCACATTGGAAAGCAAATTTCAGGGACACAGTGCACATCCCTTCCTCTGGGGACCTGGTCACTTACTCATTCATCCAGAGACAGGCACTGATAGGCTCTGACACAGGAGCTGGCAATGAGGTCTCCACCTGGCCAGAGCTGAGTGGCTATCTGGAATAAAGGGAGAGGGATTGCAGTGGCCGGAGCTGTGTGGAAGGTGCCAGTTCCTGATAGATGGGTTGGAACTCTGAGACTGCACAGGCAAAAAGCCTGGCTTCTGATGTGCTCTGGATCTTTAGGTAGAATCGCTTTATCCCTCCGGGGCTCTGCTTCATTCATCTGGAAATGAAGGGGTAAGACTGGCTGATCTCTGAGACCTGTTCCAGCTTTAATTAATTCTAAGCCCCTATTTATGCAACAGAAAGCCTGTGGTACTTTCATAATGTTTGTGCCTCTCATAAAACATTTATCTCTTCCTGCTCTGTAGGGTAATTTTGGTGTCTGTGCTAGACAGTGTCCGTGCTAGGACTATCATTTGGGAGTTGTAGACTAAAACCATCATAACTTATTAGCTAAATGACCTGGGGCAGGACTCTTGGCTACTTCCTTTCTTTCTTTCTTATAGAGACAGGGTCTCACTTTGTTGCCCAGATTGGTCTCAAACTCTTGGGCTCAAGCAATATTCCCACCTTGGTCCTCCCAAAGTGCTGGGATTACAGGCATGCACCACCACATCCAGCCATACTTTGAACTCAGTTTCTTCATCTGCAATTGGAAATATTACTGCCTTTCCTGCCTATATCCCATGGGGTAATTGTGAGGACCGGTGTTCACAATGGGTGTGAACAAGTTCTTGTAAAATACAAAAGAGTGCCCTGCATAAGGGATTATCGTGATGCTAGGAGACCTAGGCTCCTCGCGTTACTTGCTGAGGACCCAGCAGAGTGCCTGGCTCTTGGAAAGTACAAGAAATGTTTGCTCGGTGAATGAATAAATGAACGTGTGAATGAAAGGTAGAAGCCCAAGACAGGCAAGAGACAAAGAGATTCAGTCTGCAAATGTGTTCTGTAAGCCCCACCCCCACATCCTGCTTCCACGTTGCCCTGTTCAGGAGTTTACATGTGAGGGAGAAAGAAGCAGAGACTGTCCTATCATTCTGTTGTTCACAGCCAAGGAGCTACCTGGGGAGGTGGCAGTGGAGAGGGTTCGGTGGCCCTGAACCGGTTTTTGTTCTCTCAGCCCTGAGAGCTGCTGAAAACTCCACTCAGCTTCACAGCCTAAGAGCTGCAGCCGTGCATGTTTCTAAGCCTCTCTGCGCAAACCAATTAGAATCCACAAATGCCTGGAGAGGAAAAGATGTCAGGCTGACTTCAACGAGTCCTCTCTTCTCTGGGATCTTGGCTTTCTTATCCCTCCAACGCCTCCAGAAAGATGTTTTGGTCTTTCTCTAGTAGCTCTGTCTGTTCTCCATGGGAGGTGGAGTCAGTCATAGACTCATCCACTGTAAGCAGAAGTAGAAGCCCATGGGCACTTTTTTAATGGCCCTCAGTTGGCAGCGAGCAGGTTTGAGAGTCCCTGAGCCAGGCCAATATTCTCATGGAGCGGAGGTGAGCCTGAGCTCCAGCCACCCGCTTTGCTAATATGAGAGCTGGCACTCAAACGCTGGGCGCTCAGTGACTACACCAGTGTGCCTCCCAGGATCCCAGGCCTGTCCCCTCAGGGGCACCGCTTTGTTTGGTTTTCTTCTGTCCTCGTAAGCCGGCCAGTTGCCTCTGACCATGAGATGTACGGTGGGCTCTTCCTGGGACAGGCACCACCCCCTCCCATGGGTGGGCAGGGCTGATGCCCGAGACACTGGGCACTCTGCTCACCCCACCCTCCTCCCTATCCGGAGCGCAGACCACAGAGCCGGCCACCCCATGGTCCCAGACGTGAGGTCAGCTGTGGCTGGACCCTAATGGGCCTGGAGAGCCTGATTACAGCCTGTGGCTTCCTGAGTAATCATGACTGCCCTCCACCTCCACGGGACTCCAAGGCTTCTCTCCCAGCGCCACACCTCAGCCACTGCTGCCCATGCCTGCCTCGTGGCTGAGGTGCCTTCCTTCAGCTCAGAGCAGCCACTAGCCCTCCTCTCCTCTGCCCCCTCACCCCTGCCTTGATACTAGCAGGGTCAGTGGCACCCCGGCCTGGAGGCGCCTTGGTCAGCCTCTGCCCACATTCCTTGCCCCCACACTAACCACTAAACTATGGCTGTTGACTTCCTCCCTGGCCGGACCAGGTCACGCCTGCTGCAGTCCTTTGCCTGCATGACTCATGGCTGGCCCAGAGGGCAGGCGGGCCCTGCTCACCTGAGGAAAGCAGCCTTCTGAGTCCCCTTCTCGCTCAGTGGGGACCCCAAAACACTCTTTAGAAAAGGGCTCTGGAGTCCTCCTCCTCTTCCAGGAGAAGGAGTCACGGAGCTGCGGGGGCCCTTGGAAGCTGAGTGAGCATGCAGTGTTGTGAATGAAATCTGAGTTTTGGAACAGGGCAGTGTTGCCAGCATTGCTGCACCGCCGGCAGCCTTGGGGGCCTCTCTGCCTCTGTATGGCTCTCTGCTTTTCCAAACCTCAGCTGGCCCAGGCGCCAGGAGGAGAGGTAGGGTGAAGACAGACGCTGTGGCGGTGCGGGCTCCCTGCTGGTCCTGCCAGGCTGGGGAGGCGGCTCCTGCGAAGGTGTCAGCCTGGGCCCGTGGCACTCTAGCTGCCAAGCTGCCAGGGGCCTCTGCAGACCAAGGGCACCTCCTGCCTCCTGGCTTCTCTGAGACCAGGCTGCTGCCACTGCTGCTGGCCACCCCTCATGCCTGGCTCACTTGACAATGGAATCTCAGCCTTGCTGCTGGCAGACCACGTGAGCCATGCAGGGCCACATCCCCGTGGCAGGGGTGGGCAAGGGCAGGCGGTGGCAGGGAACTAACTGGAGGGTTTTTATTGGCTCTAGTGGGGCTGGCTCTGTCTGGGCTCTGGTTTCCAGTTTAGGTCATAATAGAGGATGTATTCACTGACACAGCTCCACTTAGAAACACTCTGGGAAGAAAAACAGAGAGGGGGACAGCAGACGGCTCAGGTCGCGTCAGCCAGGATGAAGGGGCCTGTGCCACAGATCCGGATATGGCAGTGGAGGGCTTCCAGCTCCCAGCATGCAGGATCACTTCCCCGCAGAGGCCCACTTTCTGCCTTGTGTCCTCAGGGTTGGCACAGCTGTGAGGGGTGGAAACTCTCAGAGCCACACAGCCAGAAGGACGTGAGCTCATCAGACCCCCGTCCTGGGTGCTAGACTGGGCTCCTTAAGGAAGGGCCATATCTTCATCCTGGCCTCTCCTGCAGGCCCTTATGCAGAGTCCGGCTCGTAGGAGAGTCCACAGCTGCTTGGTGAATCACGCTCTTCAAGCACACGCTGAGTTTTCCTGACCACATGCCAGGCTCTGTGTCCAGGGCTGGGCTGGGAGCCACGGCTCCTGCCATCTTCCTGGGGCTGCACAGTCTAGCAGGCCCACCAGACAGGTACTCAGTGTTTGCTTTCACTGTGCTGTGACTTGTCTTTCTGTGCGTCAATGAAAGACTCACAACAGAGTAGCCTTAAGAGCTCAGCAAAGAGGCTGGAGGGATGAGGGTGGGCTTCTGGAGGAACTGACCTGTCTCTGGGCTGTCACTGTGCCCGCTACTCACACTGGGACACACCTATTTCTCATGCCCCACTTTCTTGGCTTTCTCCTCAATGTCACCTGACTCCAACACTGTTCCCAAATGTCTGAGAAGTCATGAGGGTGGGGTGGGGGTGAATATAGCAGTCAGAGACCACGCATGAGAAGGTACAGGAGGTCAGACCAGCCTCAGAGCAGGACAGGCAATCCTGGGCAACTTTGGCCCCTTCTCGAAGCTGGCCAGCCCCTCAGTCCCTAACCTGAGCATGTGCAGGGAGAAATGAGTGTCCGCTGGGCTTGTCCAACGGTTGGGCTGTCACTGTGGGTGAGCCTCAGGTGGAGAGCCTCTCACAGACTGACCTCTTCCATCTTCTCTCCAACCCCAGGTGCCCCTGGCCCTCCAGGACCAAGAGGACTCAAAGGAGACATGGGCGTGAAAGGGCCTGTTGGTGGCAGAGGCCTGAAGGGAGACCCCGGCGGCTCGGACCCCCCGGGACCCCAGGGTCCTCAGGGGCAACCTGGAGAGACCGGACCTGTGGGAGAAAGGGGCCCCGTTGGCCCTCGAGGGTTCCCAGGCCTCAAAGGCTCAAAGGGTAGCTTTGGAACTGGAGGACCAAGAGGACAGCCAGGCCTGAAAGGGGACTTGGGGCCCCCAGGACCAGAAGGGCCCCCGGGGTCTCCAGGGCCCTCAGGGCCTCAGGGAAAACCGGGGGATTGCAGGGAAGACAGGGTCACCAGGCCAGCGGGGGAGCCATGGGGCCTAAGGGTGAACCGGGGATCCAGGGTCCCCCGGGCCTCCCTGGGCCTCCAGGCCCACCAGGAAGCCAGAGCTTCTACTGAGGAGGGCTCTGGAGCAGACACTGTCACAAAGAATGCTGGAGGGGCACAGAGCAGATCCAGGCCCTAGAAAGCCTCACCTACAGACAGCTGTGGTCCTCTGATTCCAATGAGGGGGGTTCCCCAGGGCTGGCCCTGCAGCTTTGGGCTGCCCGATAGTGACTGTATCATAGGAAAGCAGTCCCTACTCACACACACATGCACATATGCACACACATGCACATACACACTTGTGCACACATGCACACATACATGTGCACACACAGGTGCACACATGCAGGTACACTCATTTACACATGTAGACATACACATGAAGGCACACACATTCACACATGCACACTTGCACACATCCACACATGCACACATGCACACGCATGCACACATACAGGCATACACATGCGGGCACACATGCATGCACATACATACATGCAAGCACACAAGCACACATACACATGCAGCTTGCACACCTACACACACAGGCACACATACACATGCAGCTTGCACACCTACACATACAGGCACACATACGTGCAAGCACACACATGCTCACAGACATGCAGGCACACACACATGCCCACACATGCACATACACACATGTGCACACATACACGCACATGCACACATGTATGCATACAAATATATAGAGACATGCGCACACACAGATTTTTCTGCTGGCCAGGGGGGCCAACTGGGTTTCCCTGGCTGGGCAGGAGGAGAGGGAAGAGGAAGAGCCCCCTCTCCTGTGACTGAGCCTGCCAGGGAGGCGGCTACCTCGGGAGGAGGGTCTCACATCTATCTCTGGGCACCCATGCTGGCCAGCAATTTCCCAGGGCTCCCTGTGGCTGAAAAGCCCCGAGGAAACCTTTGCAGGTGGGGCATTACAGCCAGAACTCCAGAGGCAAAGCGAATCTGGCAACCACAAGACCCTCCCTATCATCAGGGGAACAGGGTATCCGGGAGCTGTCCGTGCCTGTCACAGCACAGTGGAGCCATGAGACGCACCTTCTCTGGCCTTGCATACAGCGGCCCCGGAGAAGTTCAACAGTCATTTCTTCACATGTCCAGAAAACTCCTCGCTTCATCCTTGCCTCTGCCCCCTCAGGAGCAGCGCGGAGGAATACAAGCAGGAGTTTCATCTGCATGGGGGCACTCTGCAGGCCCTGGAGCACTGGGCCTGAGTGGAGATGGGAGACAGAGGCAGGCCAGAAGGTTCTCTCTGCACAGCTGCCTCCCTTGCTCTCCCTGAGGCTGGCCTGCCCCATTCCCCCATTCCCCATTCCCTCTGGGGTGGCGGGGAGGAACAGGCTGCAGGAGGGCCGACCCCTTGTAACCGGCAGCTCTTGCCTCCTGCACCCGGCTGTCCTGATCACAGCTGCATGCTGACCTGGTCCCACCAGGACCCACCATGGCCCGAGCCCTCTCTGCATGGGCAGCCAGCTGGACTAGAAGCGGGAAGGGCCTGGGCACGCACAGAGACCCCTCTGTTGTCAATCCTTGGCCCCCACCAACTTCCTGCACAGACTGGCAGAGAGGGGCGCTGAGAAAGTCACCCCGCAGGGTGGCGGTCTCCTGTTGGCTACACTCGCTCTCAAGCTGCTTTGCCTTTATGTTCAGATTCAGACTCCCGGGTTGAGAGCACAGAGTTGTCTCATCCCCAGCACGGACCCGGAGACCAGACCCAGAGACCAGACCCTCCCCCCACAAAGCCTTTCCGCACCTTCCCGAGTGTCCCGGATGTGCAACTGGTTTGCACCACACACCCCACGGCCATGTAACGCTCCTGTGCACATATGATAATACCATGCTGCCTAGTATTACTGAATCAGTAAAGAGCTATTTCCAGGAGTGAGGTGGCTTCGAGTCCTTCCTGCCTAACTTAGGGGCATGACGCCTTCCGGGCTGCACTCCAGGTCGGCCTCTGAAGGGGAACCAGGGACGAGGGTCCCCTAGAAATTCAGGGCCTAGCCCCATTTTAGAAACACTGAGCTCGACCTGGAACCAAGAGTGTCTGAGGGAATTTCTCAGAGAGAGCAGGAAATGGGAAGCCCAGTGTGTCTTGCAGCCTGGTCTTGGAGCTCTTTGGCTAAAACAAGATTGGAAAACAGGGCAGGCCTGGATATGTGAGTGACACCTCCTGATTCTGGCTTTTGTCTCCAAGACAAGGAGATAGAACAGGAAAGGAGGTAAAGACCAGGCCAGACCTTCCCCAAGGGGCCTGGGCAGGTTATGGTACAGATTACGGAAGGGGCAGAGTCTGCAGGTTACAGAAGAGGACAGCCAGGTCCCCTGTGAGTCAGCACAGCAACCTCGCTGGCTGACAAAATGTGACCTAGGGTAAGACTGGGGCCCTTGTTTTTACTTTTTGGTTTTTGGTTTTGAGACGAAGTTTCCCTCTTGTTGCCCAGGCTGGAGTGCAGTGGTGCGATCTTAGCTCACGACGACCTCTGCCTCCCAGGTTCAAGTGATTCTCCTGCCTTAGCTTCCCGAGTAGCCGGGATTACAGGTGCCTGCCACCATACCCGGCTAATTTTGTATTTTTAGTAGAGTTGGGGTTTCTCCATGTTGGTCAGGCTGGTCTTGAACTGCCAACCTCAGGTGATCTGCCCGCCTTGGCCTCCCAAAGTGCTGGGATTTCAGGCGTGAACCACTGCGCCCAGCCCTGTTTTTTGTTTTTGGGTGTTTTTTAGTGGGGTTGGTGCTCTTTGAAATTAGTAAAAGGGCAGGGGAGTGAGGATGGGGCCAAACATGGCTGCCACAGATGGACCTCACCGCGTCCTCTGTGGTGTGTGGCATGAGGTCCCTCCTCCCCCACTGACACCTGAAATGTCCGCAGCACCTGACAATGTTCAACACACCATAAACATCAGCCATTGTCGCAACGGTCCTCATGACGTGGGTGAAGAGCTTCCTGGGCCACAATGGGTGTGCTCCACGCTCCTCTGCAGGTGAGTGGCCAGATCCCTGCGTGTCTCATTTCACGATCCCTGACCTGTGAGAGCTGGGAGGGACCTGGGGGATCTGAGGCTCAACTCCTTTATTTCCCAAGGAGCAAACCAAGGACTGAGAGCAGTTGAGGGGTTTGCTGCACATCTGGGACTGGGACTCCAGTCTGGTGTCTCTGGCTAGCAGAAGATCCAGTTCTCAGGCTACTTTTCCTATTGGTGAGGGTCCTCAGAGAGCCTCCTACCACATATTCCTTGGGAGGTGTTCCCACCCTAATCCCGTTCCCTGCCCTACGTCATCAAACTGCTCTTAGTATTAATGTGGCCCTTCGGAATATCTGGACAGCCCTAGGTACTGCTAAAACCCAAGAGCAGACCCTGGGGTTTAAGGGGATGCCCAGAACTGTAAAGCTTGAAGCAAATGCTGGGAATCACTCTATTCATACATTTTGTGAACGGGTGAAACCTGCCTCAGAGTGGGTGACTGGGTGGGATCCACGATGGAGGGACCTCGGTGGCCATGGGAACTGGCAGCTTGTGCGTCTGCCCTGCTGGCCCTTCATCACTGTGGGACCTTAGGCCTAGCACTGGCCCTCTCTGACCTTCAGTTTCTTCATCAGAAAGCAGAGGGAGTGGACTGGCCTTGCCACCATTGAGCCTGGCATGTGTTCCTCTGTCCTGCCCTTCTAACCAAGTGCTCCTTCTCCTGCCCTACTCGATTGCTTTTCTGGAACGTACCAGGGCCAAGGTGACGAAGTCTGAACCCACATTAAGTGGTAACAAACAGCCAGTAGCATTTCAGTCCCCGGATTGGAAGCCCAGCCTTCAGCATTAGGGTGATTTTAATCCCCGCCAGACTTGCAAACCCCTTCAGCCCTGGACCTCCTTCTAAGGAGAGCAGGGGCTTGCTGGAAGCCACAGACCTGGGCCATGTCCTTTGAGTGCTTCTAAAATCCCCAGGCTGGGCCACTCATTTTACCCCGGTGACCTCACCACCTCTCCAACTCAGGGTGGCATAGGGGGCTGGGCAAGCCTCCTGCCCTCCCCTCCAACTTGTCCCTAGCCAGGGCTGAGCTGGCAACTTCTGCTTCGCCAGCCCTGGATACACCTGTCAAAACAGAGTCACAGGAAAGGAGAGCAGCGAGCTGAAAAACATGGTCTGACCACAGCGAACTTTCCAGCAGGGCTGGGCTGGGCAGGGCAGGGCCGGCAAGCCTTGACCCGTGGGTGGTGTGCTGAGCAGCCTGCCTGGGGATTGCTTGGCCCGAAGGAGCACAGGCCCTTTGCTTTGCTTGCTTTCTTCTGTCTAGCCCTTTTGTTTTCTTTTGAACACTTGGAAGGGCAAGACTCTGTTCTTGGTGTGGCAGGTGGTGTACACAGGCTGATGCAGTGCAACCAGGCAGGAGTCCCTGACAATGCAGATTGTGGAGCCGGGTGCCGTGATTCATGCCTGTAATCCTAGGACTTGGGAAGGCCAAGGTGGGTGGATCGCTTAAGGTGAGGAGTTCAAGACCAGCCTGGCCAACATGGTGAAACCCTGTCTCCACTAAAAATACAAGAATTAGCTGGGTGAGGTGGTGCGCACCTGTAATCTCAGCAACTCGGGAGGCTGAGGCAGGAGAATAGCTTGAGGCTGGGAAGCAGACATTGCAGTAAGGAAAGACTGTACCATGCACTCCATCCTGGGCGACACAGTGAGACTCCATCACTGAATGAATGAATGAATGAATGCAGATTGTGGGCCTCCACCCCAGAAGCTGTGATTCAGAATCAGGGATGTGGTGGGATGGGAGGAATGAGGCAGGGCTGGGCATAGGGGGGTGGGGGGCAGAACATGTGCTTTACCCAGTTTCCCAGGGATTCTGACGCCCCATATAAAACTTGAGAGCCACAGAGCCACAGGTGTAGGAGATAGGAGATAAACAAAAATATTATTTTTTTATTTACGTACATAATCTCAAGTAATCTTCACAAGCAAAGTGTGTTTGCATTTTATAGGTCAGAAAACAAGGCTCAGAAAAGCTAACTCATTCACTCAAGGTTAAGTGAATAGATATTAAGTGGTTTTGAACCCAGGATTTTTAGAAGCCACTACACTGAGCTATTTCTTACAGAAAGGTGAGAATGGAAATTAGATAAGTCCTGTGTTTGCATCTAAGATAGCTGAGATCCACAGAATCAACTTGCTCAAGGTTCCAGACAAAGCTGTGACAACGCTTCACAGGGAGGGCTGCTGGGTTTCCCGATTCCAGCTGTCTGGTTACTAACCACCAGTGAGGCAGCGCGGGAGGTTGCAGCAGGAGTGTGCTTCTGGCTGGGACAGTTGTTGGCAGCTTCTCACGGAAGCCAGGTGCCGACCTCAGCCAGGCCCCCTGACTTCCCTTTTCCCTAGGCCCAAGATCTCCAACATAGGTGTCAAACAAGATCTCCTGGCGTGAGGAACAAACTATTGAGTATTAGAACATCTCAATGTGTTTCATCTATTCTAGGTCACACTTTGTTTTCACATAGTCAGATGTGCTATGAAGCCAGCCATAAAGCTCAGGATGACCAAGAATATAATTTGAAAATGAATTTGTTTACTGTCCTTAATGGTAAGTAAGCATCACTGTAAGTGCATATTATTCCTTGAGACACTAGCTAATTATGGTACATGAAAATAATTTATAAATAAATTTACATATATTAGGAAGATGATTTAAATTTTTATTTTAGTAATGGGAGATGTGATGAAAATACTTGGACCCCACTGCTCAAACCCAACTCTATTACTTCCAACACTGCCTTCTGATAACACAGCTCCCCATAGGGAAAGGGAGAAAGGGAATCTCTACATGATTTTACCCAGATTTGTAATACGATGGTTCCTTCTCCTTCTGAACTCCTAGACCAAACCGTTCCCCAAGTTTACAACTTGGGACTTGCTTGTTCCTCCTTGTCCACCATCATCATCATTTCAGCTTCACAGGCTTCCCTTCTTCCAGCTCTCACGGGTTTTAAAGGCAAGAGCTAATGATACGTTGTTTGAAAGAGAACATGTTTTAAACAAAAACAAAAATTAGGTAAATTTTTAAAAATAGAATCAATACACCGTACAAGTGTTAATCATAAGAAAGCTGGAATGGGCGTATAAATATAAAAGAAAGACTCCAAGACAAGGTGGACTATCATATTTAAAAGAGTCCATTTATTAAGATGGTATAAAAGTCTCAAATGTATAAATAGCTAAGAAAGTTTCAAAATACCTGAAGTAAGAACTGACAAAACTAAAGGGAGAAAGAGACAGATCCTCAGCTGGAGGTTTAATATTACTCTCTTGGCCAGATGCAGTGGCTCACACCTGTAATCCCATCACTCTGGGAGGCCTAGGCAGGAGGATCACTTGAGCCAAGGAGTTCAAGACCAACCTGGGCATCGTGGCAAGACCTCATCGTTACAAAGAATTTTAAAATTAGCTGGGCATGGTGGCATGCACCTGTAGTCCCAACTACTCAGGTGGCTGAGGTGGGAGGATCACTTGAGCCCAGGAGTTCAAGGGTGAGGTGAGCCATGTTTGTACCACTATACTCTAGCCTGGGCAAGAGAGTGAGACCCTGTCTCAACAACAATAACAAGAAAAATTTACTCTCTCAGGAAGTGACAGGTCAAGTAGACCAAAAAAAATCTATTAGATTTGAAAAGATATGAATTAGGTCAACTAACTTACCTCTATTGGCATTTGCAGAACACAAGAAACAGCAGCTCCAGAACATACATTATTTTCAAGGGCACATCAGATATTAACCAAAGTGGACCATATGCTGAGCCGTAAGGTAAGTCTCAATACATTTCAAAAAGACTTAAATTTCACAGACAATATTCTTTCTACATGGAAGTAAATGAGAAATCAGTAAGTGAGAGATACATGTAAAATCCACAAGTACTTTCTACAGCAGCACATAGACTAATATTGGAATAATGCTGAGAAGATCAGCCTGACCCTTGTACAAGGATAACATGCAAATTCGTGAAATCTTCCATTTTTTTAATCCACAGTTCTTAGAAATTAAAAATAAAAAAATCTCTAAATAACCATAGATCAGAAAGAAAAAAAAATCACAGAGAAAATCAGAAAATGTTTTGAACTGAATAGTATTGCAAACATAGCATACCAAAATATGTTGGATGCAGATAAAGAAATGTTTAGGAAATTTAGAGCTTTTTTTTTTTTTAATTTTTTTTTTTTTATAGAGACGGAGTTTCACCATGTTAGCCAGGATGGTCTCGATCTCCTGACCTCGTGATCCACCCGCCTCAGCCTCCCAAAGTGCTGGGATTACAGGCGTGAGCCACCGCACCCAGCTGGAAATTTAGAGCTTTAAATGAATATATAAGAAAAGAAAGATTTAAAAATTAATTGATATATATTCCCACTTTAATGAGATAGAAAAAGAAAAGAAATTTAAACCTTTAGTAAATTGAAGGTAGAAAACAAGATTAAAGCCAGAATGAATAAAATGGAAAAAAGAAAATAAGGAAAACCAACATTACCAAAAGTTAGTCCTTCAAAAAGATAAATAAAATTAAGAAACCCCTAGATAAACTGATCAAGACAAAAAAGGGAAGAAATAACAATATTAGTAATGAAAAAAGGAACATTACTATAGATTCAACAGTGAAGGATAAAAAAGAAACATTTTGAACAAGGTTATACCACCCAACTCAATAACCTAGATGATATGGACAAATTCTTTGAAAGATAAAACTTACAGAAACTAATACAAAAAGAAAATCTTCATTAATATTTTAAAAATTGAATTCATAGTTTAAAACTTTTTTCTAAGGAAAAATCTAAGTCCAGATGGTTTTATTACTGATTTATTTCAAACATTTAAGAAATAATGCCAATATTAAACATACTGTTAAGAGAAGGGAACCAGTAAGGTACAAGAAAATAAAATCATAGACAAATAATTCTCATGAATATAAATGCAAAAATCTTAACAAATTTAATTAGCAGCCAGCAAATCAAATCTAGCCATCATAAAGAAGATAATGTATCATGGCTAAGTGGGACATAGCACAAGAATGCTAGGTTAGTTTCACATTTTGAAAATCAATCAGTATAGTTTATCATATGTACAGAGTTAAGGAGAAAAATAATTTGATCATCTCAATAACTGCAGAAAAAAAATTGTTAAAATTTAGCATTTTGTAATTAAAACTCTCAGCAGACTAGGAATCAAAGGAAACTTTAAACTTTGGCAAAACCGTCTTAAGAAAAACCTTTAATTAACATCACACTTAAAGGTGAAAGACCAGATGCTTCTCTCCAAAATCAAGGCAAGAGTATGGAGTCTCACCACTTGCAGCCAACATTGTATTGGAAGTCCGATCCTGTGAAATACGGCAAGTAAAGACAATTTATAAAAACTGGAAAAGAAGAAGTAAAATTGTCTCTTCTTACAAATAAAGATATTCCTAAGGAACTTACCAAAAACTCACTTTTAATAAAATATAAACTTTGATCAAAGTCTACAAGGTCAATATATAAAAGTAAATTGTATCTCTATATACCAGCTACAAAAACTTAAAAATGAAATTCAAGAACTATCACTCACATGATCAGCAAAGAACATAAAATACTTGGTAATACATTTGACAAAATTTGTTTAAAATCTCTACATATAGGCTGGGTGCAGTGGCTCACTCCCACAATCCCAACATTTTGGAAAGCTGAGGCAAGAGGATCACTTGAGGCCCGGAGTTTAAGACCTGCCTGGGCAACATAGTGAGACTTCATCTCTTAAAAAAAAAATAACCAGGTGTGGTGGCATGCACCTGTAGCCCCAGCTATTCTGGAGGTTGAGACAAGAGGATTGCTTGAGCTCAGGAGGTCAAGGCTTCAGCAAGCCAAGATCATGCCACTTCACTCCAGCCTGGGCAATAGGCTGAGATCCTGTCTCAGAAGATAAAATAAATAAATCTCTACATGTAAAGTTTAAAAGCATTGCTGAAAGAAATTTTTGAAAGCTAGACTAAATGGAGCAATATACCGTGGTCGTGGCTGATATCTCTCTACCCAAATTGATCTATAGTCAGTGTAATCTCAAATAACATTCCAGCATGTGTTGTTTTGATTTTTGTTTTTTTGGTAGAAATGGAGAAGCTGGTGATAAAATGTACATGAAAATGCAAAGGACATAAAACAATAATAGAAAACTAAATCAAAAATATCTTGAAAAAAAAAAAACAATTTGGAGGACTTACATTGCTGGTTACTATAAAGATATTATAATCAAGACAGTGTGGTAAAGACAGTGTGCTAAGGATAGCCAGATAGTCAAATAAAACAGTACAGAGTCAGAAATGAATTTAATAATAAATAGTCAATTTCATTTTTAGAAAGGCACTACAAGAAATGAATGGGAAAAAATTCTAGAAAAAAATGGCGCTGGAACAATTGAATATCTGTATGGGAAAAAATGTATCTTGATGCTCACCTCATAATATACACAAAAATTAATTTAAGATGGATCAAGATCTAAATATAAAAGTTAAAACTAAGAGCCTCTAGATAAAGGAAAATACCATCATGAACTTGGAATGGCAAAGATTTCGTAGCTAAAACAGGAAAAACATTAACCATAAAAAATTGATAAGCTGGATTTTATCAAAAGTAAAATCTGCTTATTAATAGGTCTATTTAAGTAAATAACATGGTATGTTACACATTAGGAGAAAATATTTGACAAATAATTTATAAATAGAATATGTAAATATCTCTTACATCTCAGTAATAAGAAGATAGTCCACAAAAACTGGTGAAATGTTCAAACAGATACTTCATAGAAGAATATGTAGCATGTGAAAAGATGGTCAACATTAACAACTATCAAGTGATCAAGGAAACGCAAATTAAAAGTTACATGCAGAATAGAATAGTTGAAATTAAGAAAACCATACCAAGTGTTGGCAAGGAAACTCTCATACGCTGTTGTTGGGAATATAAAATTATGTAACCATTTTGTTTTATTTTTTTTTTCTTTGGTTTTCCTCTTCCCTTCTTTTCACAGGTATTGATAGATAACTACTTTGAAAAACAATTTGGTAGTTTCTTAAAAAGTTAAACACCTCTCGTATAGTCTAGCCATTCTACTCCTAGAAATTTACCCAAGAGAAATAAAAACATAGATCAAAGAAATTATTGTACAAGAATATTCATAGATTTGCTTATAATTAGCCAGAAACTAAAAAAAAAAAAAAAAAAAAAGTCGATCATCAGGAGAATGAATAAACAAGTTGTGGCATACCCCACAGTCAAAAAGAATAAATTACGTTAGACACAAAAATATGGATGAATCTCCGAAAAATTGTGCTGACTGAGAGAAGCCATACAAAAAAAGGGTACATCATCTGTAATTTCATTTATGGAAAATTCTAGAATAGGCAAAGCCAATCTAGAGTGGTAGAAATGAGATTGTTACCTAAGGCAGAAGTGGGTGTAATTGACTGTAAAGATGCGTAAGGAAATCTTCTGAGGCGAGAGAAATGTTCTATATCTTGATTAGGGGTGGTGGTTACACACACAGCTGTGTGCATTTGTCAAGACTTGCCAAATTATGTGCAATAATATGCGTGCCTTTTTTGTATGTAAATTGTACATTATAAAATCATAAAACTGATTTAAAAACAACTTCAATATTTTACTCACTAGAATAATTAAAATTAAAAAGGCATAAATGTCAAATATAGGATTTTCCTACTAGGAATATAAAATGGTAGAACCTCTTTGGAAAACTGTTTGGCTTCTTATGAAGGTAAACACCCAGTTACCAGATGACTCAGCATTTCCACTCCCAGGTATTTGCTCAAGAGAAAGAAAAACACAGGCTACAGAAACACTCGTACAAAAACACTCATATCAACTTTACTCATATTTGCCCCAAAGTGGAAACAGCCCATATATCCATCAACAGGAGAATGGGTAAGTAAATTGTGGTATTTTCATGAAATGTGACACTATGAAGAAAGAGGAGGAGGAGAACAAGGAAGAGGAGGAAGAAGAAATAGAGGAAGGAGAACAACAATAAAATATAAGCAATGACATGAAGAAAAACTCAAAACCAATGGAGAAAAGAAGCTACACACAGAATCATATAGTATGATTCCATTTATATTAAATTTTATAAAAGACAAAGCTACTCTGTGATGCTAAAAATCAAGAGTCCTTGCCTCAGGTTGTGCAGGGAAGGGCAAGAACTGATAGAAAAAATATGTTTTTGCTGTCACGAAAATGGTCTGCATATTAACAGATGTGTGATTTAAACAGGTATCTGCATTTGGCAAAACTTATCAAACAATACATATGATCTGTGCATTTCACTGAATATAAAGTTCAATTTATTTAAAAGTCATAAAAAATAGAAACTCAGTTTCAAATTCTTGTGAGCCAAAAAAGAAGCAATAAAAATTAGTTTAAATAAATGTAGAAAACAGGCCAGGTGTGGTGGCTCACGCCTGTAATCCAAGCACTTTGGAGGCCAAGGCGGGCGGATCACCTGAGGTCGGGAGTTCAAGACCAGCCTGACCAACATGGTGAAACCCCGTCTTTAATAAATAAATAAGAAAGAAAACATTTTCAAACTATTTTATAATGAAAGTAAGTTGAGGAATGTAGCTGAGGCAGCAATTAGAGAGAAAATGAATAGCCTTGGACATCTATATTAGAAAAAGAAGTCTAGCTGCCGTGGCCCATGCCTGTAATCCCAGCACTCTGGAAGGCTCCGGCAAGAGGATCACTTGAGGCCAGAGTTCTAGACCAGCCTGGGTAACATAGGGAGATCCTGTCTCTACAAAAAAAAAAAGTAGTCATAATAATAATAATTAGCCAGCCATGGCAGTACATGCCTATAGTCCCAGCTACTTGGGAGGCTGAGGGAGGAGGATCTCTTGAGCTCAGGAGTTCAAGGTTACAGTGAGCTATGATTGTGCCACTGCACTCCAGCCTGGGCAACAAAGGAAGGCTGTGTCTCAAAAAAAAAAAAAAAAAAGAAGAAAAGCCAAAATCAACGAACTAAGTGTTCAACTTAAGAAGTTTGGCCAGATGCAATGTCACCTATAGCTCCAGCTACTCAAGAGGCTGAAGCAGGAGTATCTGCTTGAGCCCAAGAATTTGAGGCTGCAGTGAGCTCTGATGGCGTCTGTGTATAGTCACTACAATCCAGCCTGGGCAACATAGTAAGATCCCTTACCTTAAAAAAATTTTAAATTAATGTTAAAAAAAAAAAAGTTTAAAGAAGTGTACCAGAACACACACAAAGAAAGTAGAAAGGAAATAATAAAGGGTAGAAATCGGTGAAATGGAAAAGGGAAGTTTAGAATGGGGAGGGCCATTAAAGCAGAAAGTTCCTCACCCTCTTCTTCAGGTAACAGCAACAAACACTAAGCAATATCGATCAAGAAAATGATAAAAGGCATAAATACAGAGTATTAGCAAGGACATTAAAAGGAAATGTTTTGAAAATTTGATCCCAATAATTTTGAAAACTTAGATGGAACAAACAAATTCATAGGAAAACATAACTCACCAAAACTGACTTAAGAGGTAGAAAACCTGAATAGTCTGAAACCATTAAAGAAACTGAATCAGTGGTTTTAAATATTCCCACAAGGAAAACACGAGACCCACACAGAAAGACCTACAGACAAATTCTACCAAAACACTCAAAAAAGTCAAAATTCCAATCCAACACACACTCTTTCTGAGAACTGAAAAAATAGGGCTCATCCCCTAACCTAATTTATGAGGACAGAAAGTCCTGTTATCCAAAGCAGAAAAGAAAACACAGAAAATACCTAAATGGAAGCAGAAAGAGCATTTAGTATATTAAGCATCCATTTACAATTTGTGGTAAGTCTTATGAAACTGGGAACTTTTAGATCTAATAAATAGCATGTACCCAAAATGCCCACATCTGTCAGAAAGCTGAAGAAGTGAAAGTATTCCATTTAAGAGGACCAGACACGACGTGTCCCCTGGTGTGATGCAATGGAAAGGATACAACATCACCTATGAAGTTGACTTGCCAAAAAAATAAAGGAAACAAAAGAGAATTGACCCTAAATGTAATCAAGCCTCTAGACCTACCTTCAGTTTACAGGCAAGAGCTCCAAAGAAAGAAACAATATTAAATAGCACAATTTTTATGACTGGGAGAAGTAATGGCCAGTCAAACCTAGTTTCTCTAACAAATAAACACATGGAGCGAGGGCAAAACAAGTGCAGAGATTATTAAGGATTAAAGAGACTTAAAATTAATCTTCAAATACAAGTTTATTGCCAAAAGAGGACTTAAGAGATACATCAACCAAAGGCAATGTGCAGACCGTGTCTGAATCTTAAACCAACTTATAAATAAAAGCTTTTTTTAAGAAAATGCTAGAATGTGAATGCCGATTTTATTATTAGATCTTGTTAAGATATTATTATTTCAGCAAGAGGAACATAAGCCTCATGAAGAAAGGGGGCATATTCTCTGCAAAATGTCTGAAGGTTTTTCTTCCGTCTCTGCTGCTCTCTCATTTGCTGGCCATTCGATAGGGGATCTACATTGGAAGGCATCTGACAACCTCCACCAGCACCTTTTGATGAAGAAGTAGAGTCTGGCTTTGCTCGTTAGTGGGATTACTTCTGAGCTTGCAGCGTAGCTCACTGAAGAGCTCGTAAATCCTTGGGCGGCCGCGTCACCTGTTTTTATTTGTTCTGTAAATGCAAAAAAAAAAAAAAGTAAAATACTTTTAAAATTAAAAAAAGAAAGAAAGAAACTATTGTTGCTGGGGGCGGTGGCTCATGCCTGTAATACTAGCACTTCAAGAGGCTGAAGTGGGAAGATTCCTTGACCCCAGGGGTTTGAGACTAGTTAGGGCAACATAGGGAGACCCCGTTCTCAACAAAAAAGGAAAAAAAGTAGCCAGGTGTAGTGGCGCACACCTGTGGTCGTCCTAGCTACTTAGGAGACCGAGGGGGAGGACTGCTGGAGCCTGGGAGGTTGAGGCTGCAGTGAGCTATGATTGTGTCACTGCACTCCAGCCTGCGAGACAGAGTGAGACTCTGTCTCTTAAAAAAAAGTAGATACATACGTATATATGTGTATATATGTAAACTTTAAAGATAAAAAATAATAATACTACGAACGAATGTTTTAGTAAGAAATGAGGACACAGGCTTCTCTGTTCACCATCATGGAGCCTCCTGGGGGTCCAGGCTGCTGGTTCAACCGTCGACACCACACCTCCCTGGCATCTGCAGGTACCTTTTATTTCTCCCTTGTTCTTTAGTGCTCCAGGCTTAAATCCTGTCTATCCTGCAAACCCAGCTCAGATGCTGCCTATAGCCAGTAGCTGTTGCGTTAGTTTGCAAATATCCACACTCTCTTCTTAGTTAACAACATCCCTATTTTCTGTTTTTCTTCAACTTTTAAGTTCGGGGTACACGTGCAGGGATGTGCAGGTCTGATACATAGGTAAACGTGTGCCATGGCGGTTTCGTGCACAGATCAACCCATCACTAGGGATTAAGCCCAGTATCCATTAACTGTTCCTCCTGAGGCTCTCCCTCTCCTTGCCCAACTCTCGACAGGTCTCAGTGTGAACAACAAACCTATTTTCTTTGGAATAAATACTTTTAATAACTTCATATGGTTCAAATGATGCTGACCTCACCAACCACTTTCCCCTGGGGGATAGGCAGGTGACTCAGGTCTGACCAACGATAATACCACCTTGATTGCAGGAACAGGCTTTTTACCCAGGCTGAACTAATTAGCCAAAGAGTGTCCACTCCCAGACTTTTGCTGGAAGTGTTAGAAAGGAGGCACTTTCCCTTCTCTGGGTTGCTAATTTAGAAGAATGAAAGCCTGGAGCTGTTGCAGCCATTTGTCTGCATAGGAGAGAAGACCGTACCTTAGAAAGAAGCACCGTAAGAAAGTAGAGACACAGCGCCCGATGCCAACATTAGAGTCCCTAAATACGGCCACGCTACCCCCGCCTCTAACCAGACTCCTTCCTCAATCTTGCAGGATATTAATTAATAAAAGACCCTGGGTGGAGGGAGAGATAAGAAGAGAGAATAAGAAAGAGAGAGAGGAGGGAGAGAGAAAATGAGAATGGGAAAGGCAGAGAGAAAGAGGGAGGAAGGCAGGCAGGGAGAGAATGCATTGTCTTTAGAATCAAGAACAAGACAGAAATCTGCCTGCTTTCACCACTTATTCAACATTGAACTGGAGGTCTTATAAATTTCAGTAAAGTAAAATAAATGGTAAAAGGTACAGAGGGACTGACTCTCTGGTGTCTGGCCCAAGAGGGCCAGAGGATGCTTATCTTAGAAAAAGAAAAGCAGGCGGGGACATGGTGGCCAGTGCCTGTAATCCCAGCACTTTGGGAGGCCATGACAGTTGGACCACCTGAGGTCAGGGGTTCAAGACCAGCCTGGCCAACCTGGTGAAACCCCATCTCTACTAAAAATACAAAAATTAGCTGGGTGTGGTGGCGGGCGCTTGTAATCTTAGCTACTCAGGAGGCTGAGGTGAAAGAATTGGTTGAACCTGGGAGGCAGAGGTTGTAGTGAGCCAGGATTGAGCCACTGCACTCTAGCCTGGGCAACAAGAGTGAAACTCCATCTCAGAAAAAAAAACAAAAAAGAAAATTAAAAGAAAAGCAAGGAAGAACTAGGAATCTGATGGCTTCTTTAGCCAAGAGGAAGATCATTTTGGACAGGAATAGTAGAAGCTGTTCCAAGAAACTTTCAAGTATTCAAAAAATATTTATTAAATGTCTCCTGTATTTTGAGTATTCTAATGAAAAATGATAAACAGAAATGGATTCTGTAACCAGTCTTTGTCCCTATAATTAGTGGCCTGTATACGGTTTGTACTCTACAATTATTTCCATCTTCAGGAGGGAATGATTTGTTGTATTCACGATAGGTGGTAAGTGGTGACTTATGATGAGGAAGGCGGGGAAAAGTGGATAGAAAGCAACACAAAAATATAAAGGAAAAAAACTGCAAGTCCTTGATTAAAAAGCTGCCAGGTGCAGTGATTCACACTTGTAATCCCAGCACTTTGGGAGGCTTAGGGTAGAAGGATCGCTTGAGCCTAGAAGGTCAAGACCAGCCTGGGCAACATAGTGAGATTCTGTCTCTACAAAAAATCAAAAAGTTAGCTCCCAAAGAAGAGGAACGAGGAAGGGGAACAGGAGCAGCTGATGAAAAGCGTGATTATCCTGAGCCAGTTCCAAGCTAAGCCAGTGACCAAATGCAATGCTGGGAATGCACTGAGCTGTGACCCGCTCGTATCTCATAATCTTCCCCACAGCACAGAGGGCAGATCCCAGGTGGGAGGACAGGATTACCAACACCCTGTCTTTGAAAACACAGTGCTCTTCTGTTTGGATGTGGGTGTGCAAGCACTGAGAAAACACCTAATTGCTCTAGAATCTGGGAACCTTGTGTTTGGGGATGGCCCAGCTGGGTCCTCACAGGGTCCCAGGTCCTCACAGAACTTGGTGGGATGGGAGGTCTGGGTGTTCTCTCAGCTGTGCCTCGGCTGGGCCAGACCCAGCAGAGGATCCTGGGGTCCATCCCAAAGACCAGTGTGGACCGGAAAGGTGGTTATATATTTATCATGAGCACAACTTCCTTCCAGGCTGGTCGCGGTGGCTCAAGCCAATAATCTCAGCACTTTGGAAAGCTGAGACAGCCTCCTGTCTTGAGGCCAGGAGTTCAAGACCAGCTTGGACAACATAGCAAGACCCCATCTCTAACAAAATAAATAAATACAATGAAGATTTTTTTTAAAAAAGTAACTTACTTCTAGAGACCAAATATCTGTATCTGTTATCCAGAGAGGCTACCTTTTCCAGGATGAGAGAACCCAAGAGACTGATCGGAAGTCAGTGTGTTAATTTGGAATTTCTAGCCCCTTCTGATCTTGACTCTCTGGGATAAAATACAGGAATTACTCACCCCCATGCTTCACCATATTGTCGCAAGAACCGAAACAAACAAGCATATATCTTGGTATCTCTGATGGTTTCTTCCCCATCAGTCAGGGAGTTCACAGGCCAGCCCCACCTAGTCAGCACATGAGCAGCCTCTATGCATTTTAAGAAGGGGGCAAACATTCCCCGTGTCTCAAAACGCTCTTGCCCCTGACTCTGCATCTTCACGTCTCTCTCTCATTCTCTGATTCTGTCTCTCTCTGCCTCTCTGTCTCCCTCTTTCTCTCACACACATGACAAGATGTATGTTCAAGGATGTTTATTGAAGCAGTCTGTAATAGCAAAAGATTGTAAATTAACCTGAATTTCCATTAAAATGAGGCTACCTAAATTATGATGCATCTGTTACATGGAAAATTATGTGGCTATTAAAAAGTAGTTAGTTAAGGCAGCTCTCTCTGTACTGAGATGGATAATTTCAAAAATGCACTTAAAAAGTTAGAAGATTTTAAAGACCAGTGTGCGGAAGAGCTATTATTTGTGTAAAAAGTATAAATATACACAGTCTTTAAAAAATTTTTTTATAAGAGAGGGTCTTGTTCTCACCCAGGCTGTAGTGCAATGGCAGAATCATAACTCACTGCGACCTCAAACTCCTGGGCTCAAGGGATCCTCCCACCTCAGCCTGGCTGTAGGCATTACACCACCGTGCCTGGCTAATTTTTTAATTTTCTGTGGAGACGAGGTCTCTGTGTATTTCCTAGTCTAGTCTTGATCTCCCAGCATCAAGTGATCCTCCCACCTTAGACTCCCAATGTGCTGGGATTACAGGCATAAGCCACCACGCCAGGCCATATGCATAGATGTTTTTAAATGATGAGACGACCTTTGAAAAGATCCATAAAAGCCTGGTAATAGCAGCTGCCTTTGGAAAAAGGAACTGAAGATCAGAGGTAGAAAGGAGATCAACTTTTCCCTGCATACTCTTCTGCCCCTTTGGAATTTTGTGAAAGTGTTAAACAATCATGTATATTTTAAAATATAAAAAAGTAAACAAGGCAGGCTGCCTTTCCAAAGCAAGGAGTATTTACATTTCATCCAGTTTGGGAAAACCTAGAACTCACCAGTCCTCATTAGGAAGTATGGTTTTCTAGGGCCCACGCGTCTGGATCCCACCCCAACCCCCGTCTTACTTCCTTGGCCAGAGTGGCAGAATCTTAGAGAGGTTCTTACTTCCTTTTACTTTCTTATCTTTTTCAAACTGATTCCCTTCTTTTTGTGCTTGTCATGACATCATGTTCATTTCAATATACTTTCCTAACATACCAACGTTTCCAGCCTGACCACTTGTTTCATCCTGATTATAATTCACGATGGCAGAATCGCTGTCTCTTCTGGTAAGTCCCTCCCTCCACTGCATTAATCCTACCCCCTGGCGATTCCTGTAAATTTCAGTGCACAAATAGCCCTTTTGTCACCTGAGAGTTCTGTTCTTCCTCCTGACTTCATCCTCAATCCCTTTTTCTCTTAGACCTTGGGCCCATTTCCTTGTGGGTCCCATGATTCCCTTTTCTGCACTTTTTAATTACTCAAATCTCCGATCCTCTCAACCACAGTTCTTCTACCTTTATCATTCACCAGTGCCTGATCGCAAAGCCTCCCAGATCACTCAGGTTTCAGGTAGGAGGTTATAAAGGACCTCTAAGATCCAGCAATTCCCATAAGACAATGCCAGACTATGAGTCTACTTCCCTGTGTATCTCCTGTCCTTCATTCTGTAAACCAAAAATAAAATTCCAAACAAACGGATGGACTCCTCCTCTCAGTCAACGGCATTCCAAAATTCCCCTGAAAATCCAGTTTAGCCATGATGGGAAGGGGCAGTTGGACATACCTCATTATACCCTCCTCCCTTTGGAATTCTAGCACAACCACCAGCATTAACATTAAAAGAGAGATCTTAAAACTTATAGAACAGACTATTCATAGCAATAAGATACATCATGTGACAGCAGGTCCTGAAAGAAATCAACGTATTTTGCCCCAAAATATATTTCTGTTACGTATTTTGAAATGGTCCTGCAAAGCTATCTCTTGTGGGGCAAAATCTACATTCTGTAGAGAATCCTCTTCCCTTTCCAGATATTTCTGTGATCCAGGAGAGAATTAACTAAGAGTCTAATATCTTTTTTAGTCTGGTAAGAAACGTTTACAATCTATTCTCTCTGAAGCCTATTGCCTGGAAGTTTCATCTGCATAATAAGAACCTTGGCCTGTACAACCCCTTATCTTAACCCAGACACTCCTTTCTATTGATTCCAGGTTTTTAGATAATAACTTAAGTCTTTCAATCAGAAAACCTTAATCTAGGCCAGGCATGGTGGCTCATGCCAGTAATCCTAACTCTTTGAGAGGCGGAGGCCTCTCAGATATTTTGGATTCACAGTTTGAATCCTTGCTCTGTTACTTATCAGCTGTGTGGCCTTGAACATGTTACCTTTGCCTCATTAAGCCTCAGTTTTCTCTCTGAAAAATGGAAGGAAGAATCCTTGCTTCAAAGGGGAATGATGAAGATTGAATCAGATTTCTATGTAAAGAGCATATTTTATGCCTGGGACTCAGAGTCAGTGCTTAGCAAAGGTAGTTCTCTCCCACTGAGTGTCTTCCAGCCTTATTCCAACTTCATTCTACAGAAAATATGCCACATACACTCTTACCAGCACATGCAGGAATACCCATACATACTCATATGGCCCAAGAAACAAGAAACTTAAAAAATTTTTTAGTTTTTAAGATATAGTAATTACTGTATTTTATTCTATTTTAATACCCTGGGAAAGAAAGTCAAGTAAGGAAAAGCATGTGTTGAAGAAGAAAAGAATGAGCAGGGAGTTGAGGAAATAGACAGCTGAGAAGCAGAATTGGGGGGAGTATGTGGGGAGTAAGAGCACACAGAACTCTGATCAGCAAGGAGCTTACCTCCATGATAGTTTGGTATGTACAGGTGGTTTATGATCTGATTTGTGAACTTGGCCCATCCAGGATAACCGAGGATATGGAGGAGAAATGGAAGTTGACCACAGAGAGAGAGAAGTCTTGTGCCTATAGATGGCCTACTAGGAGATGACTGCTTGCTGAGCTGGGGGAGTCAGAGTTCAGAGTTTGGGGTTGCTGAAGCAACTGGAATCTGAAGGGCAAGGCATTGTGAAGAAGAGAGAGATGTGCAGGGAAGGGGCCCTACAGTTGTAGGTTTGGATCACCCATGGGGTCTTAGATAATGGTTTGGCTGCATGTGTACAGTAAGACCGTGTAGGATTACCAGAAAGGTCGATAAGGGGTTAGGAATTGAACAGAATATGAGATAAAGAGGCCCTGGGGGATACTGGAGATCCAGACCAGCCAGAATGGAGAGATGTCATTAATACCTTGTTAATATCTCAGGCATCAGACTGAGATATCACAGAAGCTTTGCTTTAGGAGTAAGGACTACTCCCTAGAGTATGGCCTAATATAGAGCCACCCTAAAAACAAACAGACTAAAGCCAGGCCCTGAAATAAGTCTGAGTTTGAAGGTTGAGTGCCATGAAGTTAGAGGTCCTGGGCTTTTCACAGATTTGCTGTAACAAATCATAAAATACAGTCAAGACAAGTTCCAGAGGATCAGCTGGTGACTGACTGAACTGTATGCTAGACCAAAAATTAATGTTCTTCAGGGGTAAATAACAGATTCCATAGTTTCTAATGCACGTCATTGACACACTTAGAGAATTGCCACACAATAGAAAATCAAAAATTAACTAACTATAGGGAAAAAAACACAGAAAAATGTGACCCATTGTCCAGAAAAAAATTAGGCAATAGAAATTAATCCAGATATTTGATTAATTTTAAATTAATATTAGCAGACAGACACTAAAATATATAAAAATATGTTCAAAGAACTAAAAAAAATGGTCATAATGAGTGACAAAATAGGGAATCTCAGCAGAGAATTGGGAGTTAAAAAAAAAGAACAAATGGAAATTCTAAAATTGAAAATTACAATAGATGAAATAAAATATTTACTGAATCAATTTAATGGCACATTGGAAATGAAAAAATAAGTCAGTAAACTTGAAGACAAATCAAGAGAATCTATCCAAACTAAAGAATAAAGAAAAAAATACAGTAGAAAAATAAATGGAACTTCATGGACCTAATGGAAAATATCAAATGTTCTAACACACATGAAACTGGACACTCAAAAAAAACTTTGAGGATAAATATAAACAAAAATCACACATACGCACCTACTACTCAAACTGCTGAAAACCAGGAATAAAGAGAAATTTTTTAATTTTAATTTTTTTTCGAGACAGGGTTTTGCTCTGTCGCCCAGGCCAGAGTTCAGTGGCATGCTCATAGCTCACTGCAGCCTTGACTTCCTGGGTTCAAGCAATCCTCCTGCCTCAGCCCCCCCAAGTAGCTGGGACTAAAGGGACATGCCACCCTGCTTGGCTAATTTTTAATTTTTTTATAGAGACAAGGTTTTGCTATGTTGCTCAGGCTGGTCTCAAGCTCCTAACCTCAAGCAGTTCTCCCACCTTGGCCTCCCAGAATGCTAGGATTACAAGCATGAGCCATCATGCCTGGCCAAGAGAAAATATTTAAAACAGCCAGAGAATAAAAGCACATACAGAGGAACGGTGTTACTAAAAACTGCTAACTCTTGGCCGGGCGCAGTGGCTCACGCCTGTCCCAGCACATTGGGGGGCCAAGATGGGCAGATGACCTGAGATCAGGAGTTTGAGACCACCCTGACCAATGTGGAGAAACCCCGTCTCTACTAAAAATACAAAATTAGCTGGGTGTGGTGGTTCATTCCCGTACTCCCAGCTACTCAGGAGGCTGAGGCAGGAGAATCACTTGAACCCAGGAGGCGGAGGTTGCAGTGAGCTGAGATCATGCCATTGCACTCCAGCCTGGGCAACAAGAGTAAAACTCTGTCTCAAAAAAAAAAAACAAAAACCACGGAGTCTCATCAGAAACACTAGAGATCAGGAACAGTGGAATGAAATCTTTGAATCAATATATATATTTTAATTAAATTTTTTTGGAGACGCCAGTCTCTTTCATTAAAAAAAAAATCACTTTTTTCTTTTTTTCTCTCTCTTTCTCTCTTTCTTTCTTCCTTCCTTCATTTCTTTCTTTCCTTTCTTTCTTTATCTTTCTCTTTCTCGCTCTTTCTCTCTCTTCTTCCTTTTTCTCTCTCTCTTCTTTCTTTTTTTTTTCTTTCTTCTTTCTGGTGGGGAGGTCTTGCTCTGTAATCCAGGCTGGAGTGCATTGGTGCGATCTTAGCCAATAGAGGGTGCACAGGCATGGGAGCTGAGGTGAGGCAGAGAGCTGAGCTCATTTGAGCTCCCATGCCTGTGCACCCCATTAGAGCACTCCTGTGTCTGCCATTGTTGGCAGATAATGAGCTGCTTGATGACTGGTGCTAGGGTGACCAACCAGCCAAGTATGCCCCAAACCAAGGGGTTTCCTGGGCCTCCTAAGCTAAGGGATGTTCAGTGCTAAAACCAGGAGGCCCAGGCAAATGGGGACAATGGGTCACCTTATCGGAGACCTTGTGCTACTCATCTCTGAAACCATTCCCAGGCTTAGTCCCCTATCCAGTGGGTGATGTATGCTCAATAAATGTTTCCTGAAAGCCTGGAATATGTGTGAGTAGGAAACCTGAAATTCTTTGGTTTCCCCATGCAAACTGAGGCCTAGAGGGAGAAAGCCAAGGGTAGTGGCAGATGCTGCCCCAGACACCAGGCTCACTTGGGTCCTGCCTAGGGCACCAGCCTCTCTCCCATGCCACTGGGTATTCTGGAAGGCAGATAAACAGCTGACTTCAAGTCCTATTTAAGTTTTATGGGGTAGCCAAGGCCTTCCAGGGCTCCATCTCCAGGAAGCCCCCCTCCCACTGCCTGGCACACTCTTCTTCTTCTGGTGAAGTCATTCGACCCCAAGTGGCCCACAGTTTCCTTTCTCTCTGCACCTCCCAAACCGGCTGCCCAGTCCTGGCACTGCCCGGGATTACTGTTGACCTTTCAGGGACTGTTTGCTCAGAAAGTGCCTTTATGTCAACACAACCAGCCTTCAGGTTTGCCAGTGCCTGGCTCATTTTCTCCCTGAGGTCCAGGGGTAGAAAATAATAACCAGTGGGAAAGAGGGCAAGCCACAGGGGAGTGACCCTGCCTCCCTGGACCTTGGGTCTCTGTTCTCTCAGGACTGTCCCTCAGGGCCTCCTTTGTGAGAACTCAGTTTTGCGGGGGAGAGGCTATGAGGGGGAGGCAGTGGCTTTAAACAATGCCGCAGTGTCTGGCAGGGAGCTGCATACTTGACCTGATTAGGCAGGGAGTGAAGGCAGGCTTGGGAAAGTGCTTTCCATCCCCACCCAACAGACTTTGTTTCCTTGTTTATGAGCCAAGACCTCCTTTTGGGTAGGAAAGGCCGAATCGCCTCATTTCTACAGGGGCACCGTGGCCTCGCTCCTCTCGGCCTGGGTAAGCCCTTTGATCTGCCTGTCCCCCTCCCTCTTGTCTTTCCTTTCCACCAACCAGCTCCCAAACAGACAGTGTTTTTCACACTCAAAGCTCTCCCCACTCAGGCCCTGCCAGGCCCGAAGCTGGGCCCAGAGGCCAGCTGGCACCCCACATGAAAGGCCCTTCCTGTCAAGAACCGGCATGGAACCCAGAACCTCAAGGCTGCCCACACCACAGCCCTGGCCCAGGGTCCAGAGCACAGGGCCACAGAAACTTGGCCACGAGGCTCTGGGGAAAAAAAGAGCCTAAGCCACACAGGAGAGGAGCCTCCCATACCCGCAGCCTTGCTGGGCACATCACGGGGGAAAGCACCATGCCCAGAATCCTTTAAACATGATGCCACAGTACCTGCACCTGGCAGAGGACCTGGGGACCAGGGAATCGTGCTGGGGGCAGCACTTGGGGTTTGTTAGTGCAGGTGGAGGAAAACAGGAGAGCAGCGATTTCCAACACATCAGCAGAAAAAGTGAAAGCTGAGAAGTCAGGGTGAGGCCGGAGGGGACAGGAGGGGGTGGCTGAGTGGGCCCAGAATCAAGGTCTGATTTGCACAGTGGTGGCAAAAAGCAACAGGGTGGGGCGTCCTTGAGAGAAAAACCTGGTCTCCCAACCTGTGATGGGTGTGGTTATGGAATGCACAGCCAGGCCTGTTCCCGCAGCACCCGCATCCTCAGGAAACCCTGAGACCAGGGTTGGGGGTCATCTGTTCAGGGTCGCACAGCACAGTGAAGATGGGGCTTGAACTAACTACAAACCCAGGACTCCTGACCTGGAAAGAATCTCCTAGTAGGTTCTGAAGGGTTCATTCTTGGACAGAAATCAGGGAGAACTTATAGCAAAATGGCAACAACGTGATCGTGGGTAACTTAAAGTTTGTGGTTTTATGTGTGTGTGTGTTTACCTGTGCTTTCTACTTTTTTTTTCAGTGAGAAAAAAATACCTGTGAAAAAAATATAATGGAAAATAAGAATTTCGATGAAATGGTACACTACACTTAAGGTGTTTAGCAGGATGAAGGGCTGGCATTTCATAATGGATAAATACAGGTTAAAAGTAATTAGCTTAAGGGGAGAGAGGGCAAGGAAGAGGAACGGAAGGAAGGGAGAAAGGGGGAAAAGGAACATCCAAAGTGAGGAAGAAGTCAAAACTAAAGGAAAGGAATGAAAGAGGGAAAGGAGAAAGAATATTAACAAGAAAAGTGAGTATTCTTGGCCAGGAGCAATAGCTCATGCCTGTAATCCCAGTGCTTTGGGAGGCAGAGGCCAGAGGATCACTTGAGCCCAGGAGTTTGAGACCAGCTTGGGAAACATAGCGAGACCGTGTCTCTACAAAAAAGTGAAACAATTAACCAGGCTTAGAGGCATGCATCTGTAGTCTCAGCTACTCAGGAGGCTTAGGAGGAAGGATTGCTTGAGCCCAGGAGGTCGAGGCTGCAATGAGCTATGATCATGTCACTGCACTCCAGCCGGGTGACGGAGCAATACCCCACCTCAAAATGTATAATAATAATTTTAAAGAATAAATTTAATTTTTTAAAAAAGTGAGTATTTTCACAGATTCCTGGGTCTCAGTGCTGCCTCGCAAAGACAAAATAAATATCAGTCAGCAAGTTAGCACTCCCCTCACCTTCCTTCAAGTCCTTGTGAAAGACCCTGGGTTGGGCTGGACTAGAGGGAAGGCTCCTGAACTAGCTGTGATTCCAGCTGTGAAGACAGACTGTTACTAACAGCATTCACAGAGTGTCTGCAGTGGGGGTTGTTTCATATGACTGGTTTCCAGGATGCCATCACACACACACACACACACACACACACACACAGCCAGAAGACACTGGGCACCTCGTTTCAGAAGTGTCATGGCTGCTGTTTGGAAATGAGTGTTCTACATGTCCTCTCTGGAGGGAGTCTTTGCTGCCAGCGCCCTGCGGGGTAATCCAACCATCCTTGGTGACATCATGTTTTCTGAGTGGATGTTGCTTCAGAAGCTGAAAAATAATCTCAACTTTCAGCCCCAACTTCTCCCCAGGAGGGCAGCATCCTGTGAATTTGGCCAAAACGGAGCTCACACCCCAGCTCATTAAGGGAGCGATCAGCGAGGGCCCCAAAACGCTGCCTCTCTCACACTTTCCACCCTGCATCCCCCATCAAAACCCTCAGCTTGTGTCTCTCCGGGAGCCAGAGGTAGAGAAAATGCATGTTCCAGTGGGATATTGAGAAAGGGAGAGGAGAAAGATGGGCAGGTTGAAGGAGCCTGGTGGAGAAGGGGCTCACCCCCACCTGACTCCCTTCAGGGTTGGGGTATTTTAGGACAGGCACCGGGCTGATGGAAACCAGCTGTGGGACCTTGGCAGACCAAGATGGGACCAGCTGGAGATAAAACCCACCCCTGAGGGCCCTAGGAATTTAATGCCCACTGAGCCAGGGGAGCAAATAACAACAGCTCTGAGCCGGAGGCCAGGGACTAGCAAAGCAAATGCAGCTCCAAAGATGAGGTGCCCCATCACTCGACAGGGGCTCCTTGGCTGTGAAGTCAGAGGGACCTCAGTTCAGATCCTGCCTGAGTGACCTTGACTAATTTACTTGGCCCTTCCAAACCTTACCTTCTGCACCTGACAGGCGGCTCCACCCATTTCTTCATGTATTGATTTGTTCAACAAGTATTTATTTCTTACCTACCATGTGCCACCCACCGTGCACATAACAGTAATCAAACCATTGTTCCTATTGTCCCTGCTCAAAAAGAAGTTGCAGCTTAGTGAAGACAAGTGAAAAGGTCATTCTAAAACAGAATGAGAATTGCTACCCTAGTGATATACACTGGGCAGGATAGGAGTATAAACTAGTCTTGGGACCAAGAAAGTCTTTCCATAAGAAGGAAAATCTAAGTTGAGACTTGCAAGATAAGTAGGAGTTCTTGAGAAAAGAGACAAAAAGCAATGTGTGTGCAGAGCTGATGGTGAGAGAGAGCATGGCTTCATGGAAGAACAGGAATAGTTCAGCATAGCTGGAGCTGGAACATGTCTGGTGAAAAGGAGCTCACGGAGGGTGAGGCTGAAGAGGGAAGTGGAGGCCTGACTGTGGAGGCCTTGTATGCTAGGCTTGAGTTTGTTTGTTTTTGTTTTTAGAGAGAGTCTACCACCCAAGGGAGATCTTTAGGAAAAACATAGGTTGATAACATAAATGATGTGATTGATTATACAACGGATCCTTTGAAAAGAAGTATAGAACATTATGCAGGTAAAAATATGGGCAATTAATAACTCAAGGAAAAACAAAAAGCTACAAAGGAAAGAGAATGTAGTCATAGAATACTACTTGACTCTGCCACAAACAATTTTTTAAAAGTCTTGATGATGTAAACCCTGATTGTTAACTTAAAATAAAAGTGATTCAACTATATTGAGAGGATGGGGTGGGGGAGATAATAAGAGTTACACCATCTCATAACTGAATCATAACAAGAAATTTGTCTAAATATGTCTATAAATGTCTAAAATGACATATCAAAAAAAGGATAAGCATAATTTTTTATTATACTTTAAGTTCTGGGGTACATGTGCAGTTCTTGAAGGACTGTTACATAGGTATACACAAACGATAATATTTTAATATTATAGAGATAACCACCAAAAAGAAGAGTGAAAATAATCGTCTTGATGGTGGGTTGGGGGACAGTTTTGGAATGTGGAGAGATATAAGACAGATAATAACTTTAAAAATAATTTCAATTTTTATTTTACATTCAGGGGTACATATGGAGGTTTGTTATATGGGTATATTGTGTGATGGTGAGGTTTGGGGGGTAATAATTTGTTCATTATAGTTGAACCTTTTATGTTAAAAAAATTAAATGTAAATAAAATAGCAAAAAAGAAATGTGGGTTCCTATTCCCACTTTCCCTCCCCTTAGAGTGTGTGGAAATCTCAAGCAGAGTAGCTTTTTTGTTTCAAAGTCAGAAAAAGGGAGAAAGGCAAGTTGCTGAAACACATCTACAGGCTAGTCTGTGACTGTCTTCTGGGTAGGAAGCACAGAGATGAAGTTGGTAAAGTACCCAGCACAGAATATGTCCTCAAGAAATGTTGACTTTCCTTTTCTCTCCACTTGAAGGAGCACTTCTCATATTTATTTATCTAATTAAGTGAACACAGTCTTCAGAGAAAGGGAGGGAATCAGGCAGGAACATTCTCCAGAAGCCCAAGTTAAAAGATTTAGTGACCATCTGGGTGCAGGTTCTAACCTGTGTGATCATCAGAATCACTGCAGGGATTTTTACAAGAAAAGTTTTCTGGGCCTTACCCAAGTTGTACGGTAACTTGGGCCCAGGGAGGAGGAGTCCATGACCAGACCAGGAAAAGGCAGGGCCAGAACAAAGGCCCTGGCTTCCTGCGCACAGCACTGAAGCCTCCACGCACTCACCTGGGCTTCTATACCACCCTGGTTTTCTCTTTAACAGATACCACTGGGTTCTGGAGGTTCCAACCGTTCACCTCTTTGGATAGTGGTGTTGAGGCAGCACTGAGGCAGGAGGGAGGGTTTAGGAGCTGTCTGTGTGCAAGTCCCAAAGAAAGCCAACTCAGATTCAACTGCCCACCCTCAAATTCCCCTAAATCTGAAGGGGCAGTGATGTTCCTTTGGCCTGCAGGCAGCTGCTGGCTTCCCAAGATACCCAGAAACATGGGATGCTGGTCTCCTGGTTGGGGCTGGAGCCAGGAAATCCAACTGTGTCATTTGCCAGGACCAACCCAGTGCTGATGCCTGGTTTCAGCCAACTGTGATTCACCTACTTCATCACTTGGCCAGCTGCCACCCACTATCCCCCACTTCCTTTCCCTCCCTCCAGTTCACCCTCCGTGCAGGTGGATGAAGGCCTGGCTCAGGCAGTTCTGCCTTAGGACCCAAGTGTCAGGATTCCCAGGTCAGCAGATTCAGTGGTATTTGGTTACAGAAAATCAAAGAGAGACTTCTCTTATGCTTGAATAATTCTCCCATGCTCCTTTTCCCAATATCTTCATAGCTTGGGGCCAAGAAAAATCCTCTTCCAGAGGAGGAATTGAAAATAAAAACAATATTACCTTACATTCTCATACTATTTTACACATACAGGCTTTTACATACATTACGTCAGATATGTGACCCTCACAACCACTCCTAAAGATTGTTATTGAAAAAATTTAAAGCATAATAAGAGTAAAGATCAATGAACCATTAAGTACCGATTAAGCACCTGGATAAAGAAAACCATCAACGCATGGCCGCACTTCTTTAAACTCACTGCCCACTCCACTCTCTAAAAGAAATGGATTGTTTTGGAGCAAATTCATGATCTCATCAAATACCCAGTGAGTGTTCAGATTTCCCAAATCTCCATATCACCTTTACTTGATGTCTCTCACGTCTCTTTAAATTTTTTCTTTTCCTTGTAAACGTTATTTGTTGAAGAAACCAGACCAGTTTTTCCTGTGGAGTTTCTCACATTCCGGGTTGTGCGAATAGTATTTTTAAAACAAGTCCTGCTGTTCCAGATCTTTCCTGTAAACTGAGAGTTAGATCTATAGATGTGAGATATAATTTTGAGCAAGAATCCCTCATAGGTGATGTTGTACCATCAGGAGGAACATACTGTCTACTGCGCTCTCTTTTTATGACGTTTGTAGACATTGATGATCATTGTCTAGCGATGCATTAGCTCGTAAGGGGTTTGCAAAATGGTGACTCTGGTATTGCATCTTCACTTACTAGCTGGACCTCTTTAAGGGAGAAGCGTTTCAATCCATTGCACTTATTTTTCTTATTGTGCTCGAATAGTCCCATCTTTGGCTTCCTCAGGCTAGTTCCTGTATTCCTCTGAATCAGCCTCCGTAGTCTTCTATAGTTCCCTGGCTTTTGGGAATGATACAGTCTTCTTGGCTTATCTTGTATGTCTTCTGTCTTACATCTGGAATCCAAAATTCTTTAAAGAATTCCTTTTGGTGGAAAATGGTATTAGAATTTACAATCTAGGTACAGGAAGTACTCACTGCTGCTTGTTGATCATTGTTTCTAAGCCTCTGATGGACAGACCTAGGAAATATACATTTTGATGTTTATTAATTTATTTAAAATAATAAAAACATATCATATTTAAATTGTCATATATATTTAAAGCAGACATTTTTTTAGAGCAGTTTTAGATTCAAAGCAAAATTTAGAGGAACGTACAGAGAGCTGTCATATACTCCCTACCCCCACCTATGCACAGCGTCCCCTGTTATTAACCTCCCTCACCACAGTGGTGTGTTTGCTATAACTGATAAACCAACATTGACACATCAGTATTACCCAAAGTCCATGGTTCACATTAGGGTTCCCTCTTGGTGTTGTGTAGTCTGAGTTTGCACAAATGTATAATGACGGTATCCACCATTATAGTATTATACAGAGTAGTTTCACTTTCCTAAAAATCCTGTGTTCTACCTCTTCAGCCCTCCCTCCATCCTAACCCCTGGCAACCAGTGACTTTTTTTTTTTTTTTTTTTTTTTTTTTGAGATGGAGTCTTGCTCTGTCGCCTAGGCTGGAGTCCAGTGGCGCGATCTCAGCTCACTGCAACCTCTGCTTCCTGGGTTCAAGCAATTGTCCTGCGTCAGCCTCTGGAGTTGCTGGGATTACGGGTGCCCACCACTGTGCCCAGCTAATTTTTGTATATTTAGTAGAGATGGGGTTTTGCCATGTTGGCCAGGCTGGTTTCGAACTCTTGACCTCAGTTTATCCTCCCGCCTTGGCCTCCCAAAGTGTTGGGATTAAAGGCATGAACCGCTGTGCCTGGCCAGTGATCTTTCAACTATCTTCATGGTTTTGCATTTTTCAGAATGTCTTGTAGCTGGAATCATACAGTATGCATGCTTTTCAGACTGGCTTCTTTCTGTTAGTAATATGCGTTTAAGATTCTTCCGTGTCTTTTCATGGCTTGATAGGTCTTTCTTTTAACACTGAATGGTGTTCCATTGTCTGGATGTACCATAGTTAGTTTATCCATTCACCTCTGAAGAACATCTTGGTGGCTTCCAAGTTTTGGCAGTGATTAATAAAGCTGCTGTAAACATCCTTGTATAGGTTTCTGTGTGGATGTAAGTTTTTAACTTCTTTGAGTAAATACCAAGGAGCATGATTGTTGAATCTTATGGTAAAATTATAAAAATATAGCATTTGTCTGACTCCCTGGGAGTCAAACAGGGAAGAGCTGCAGGATCTTGCCCCATGAGATGTCACAAGCCATCCCTCTGTCCGCAGATGCCTGCTTTTCCTGCTGTGTCTTGTTGGATCACAGAGAATGGGATGTTTACGGGCAGTCACAGGTGGCAGCGGACAGCTGTCTTGAAACCTTTTAAACTGTCACATGAAAGAGGAGTTCAACTTGCAGAAAACAGAACAGCAGGTAGAAGCCACTGTAAGTCATGAGTTCCTGCCTCTGGAGGTATTCATGGCCAGGCTTGGGTCTTCTGTTTAGGGATGTCAAAGAAATGACAGAAGAGTCAGGTCAGCTAAGATGACCCTGAAAGTCCCTTTCAACCTCCACAGGCTGTGACTCAATGAAAACTGTGCATTATATGCACGAAGGAAAGATAGAAGCTGACTACTGGCCAGGCGTGGTAGCTCACGCCTGTAATCCCAGCACTTTGGGAGCCCGTAGCAGGAGGATTACTTGAGCCCAGGAGTTCAAGACCAGCCTGGGTAACACAGCAAGACCCTACATCTATAAAAAAAATTTTTTAATTAGCTGGTGGGGGGTGCGGTGTGCATCTCGGTCCCAGCTACTCAGGAGGCTGAGGTGGGAGGATTGTTTGAGCCCAGGAGTTCAAGGCTGCAGTGAGCTGTGATTGGGCCACTGCACTCCAGCCTGGGCGACAGAGCAAGACATTGTCTGTTAAAAACAACAACAACAAACAAGTGAAAACAGTTTATTCTGAATCCAAAGAGATTTGATTTTAAATAAGCATGACACTTCGACAGCATTTACTTATTTATTTTTGAGACGAAGTCTGGCTCTGTCACCCAGGCTGGAGTGCAGTGGCTCAATCTCAGCTCACTTCAACCTCTGCCTCCCAGATTCAAACAATTCTCCTGCCTCAGCCTCCCGAGTATGTGGGATTATGGATGTGTGCCACCACACCTGGCTAATTTTTGTATTATTAATAGAGATGAGGTAGCTCCTGACCTCCAGTGATCCGCCCCCTTGGCCTCCCAAAGTGCTGAGATTACAGGCGTGAGCCACCATGCCCAGCCGACAGCATTTATTTTAAAATGAGGTGGGCTCTCCCTGTGTTGACCAGGCTGGTCTCAAACTCCTGGGCTCAAATGATCCTCCTACCTCAGCCTCCCAAGCAGCTGGGATTACAGGTGCGAGCCACGGCACCTGGCTCAGTTTGCCTTAGATCAACACATAGTATTGGTTTAGATGATTCAGGCACCTTCCACCCACATTTCTAAGATTCCAAAGGCAAAGAGCTTTCAGACCCCGTTGGAAGCACAGCTTTTTTGAGATGCAGCACATCCTGTGTCCAGCCTCCTCAAGGACCACTGAACCTCCATGGGATGGGCACTGAGCCCAGGGTTTACTCTCTCCTGCCACCTGCTGGTCCTTCGCTGACTCTCTTCTTTGTCTAGGACACGGACGGTATCCACATAGGATAATACTCTGTCACCCAGAGTTCCTTCCAGTGGCTCATACTAAATCCAGGAAAATCAGAAATTCACAGATGATGAGGACTGGAGGAGACACAGGGCTGTTTCTAAACCGGGCTCAGAGCCAGAGCTCTCCAGAGCCCTTAAAAACTGATAGCTCCTGGACAATGGACAGCCCATGCAATATTGTTGGCCCATGCAATGTTGAATAATTTTGAGCCAATATATAAAAATTTGGAAAGTTTACCTAAAAAATCTAGATTTGTAATGTGATGTTACTGGATATTCATGAAGTCTCAAAGCAGAGAACAAGAAGGGATTCTGGCTGGGTGCAGTGGCACGTGCCTGTAGTCCCAGCTACTTGGGAGGCTGTGAGGCTGGAGGATCTCTTGAGTCCAGGAGTTCTGGGCTGTAGTGCGCTATGCCGATCGGGTGTCCACACTAAGTTCGGCATCAATATGGTGACCTCCCGGGAGCGGGGGACCACCAGGTTGCCTAAGGAGGGGTGAAACGGCCCAGGTCAGAAATGGAGCAGGTCAAAACTCCCGCGCTCATCAGTAGTGGGATCGCACCTGTGAATAGCCACTGTGAATAGCTACTGCACTCCAGCCTGGACAACATAGAGAGACCACGTCTCTCAAAAAAAAAAAAAAGAAGAAGAAGAAGAAGGGATTCCAGTTGCAAGACACACAATGTATGATATACAGAAGGAGGGCAAAACCAGTCACCCCAACAGCTCCACAAGAAGTGACAATTCAAAGGACTGCACCGAAGGGAATTCATGGGCCCAGGAAGGGAGAGCTCCGACTTCCAGTCCTACTACCGCAATACCCCAAGCCCAATGAGGAGCCTTCCGGAACTTGCAGATGGTGTGTGTGTGTGTGTGTGTGTGTGTGTGCGCGTGCGTGGACAGATCCTGCTTCTCACCTGGAGAATTCTTTTTTTTTTTAAGTTGGAGTCTCGCTCTGTCACCCAGGCTGGAGTGCAGTGGCATGATCTCAGCTCGCTGCAATCTCTGCCTCCTGAGTTCAAGCGATTCTCCTGCCTCAGCCTCCCAAGTAGCTGGGACTATGGGTGCATACCACCACGCCACCTGGCTAATTTTTGTTTGTTTGTTTTTTTAGTAGAGATGAGTTTCACCGTGTTAGCCGGGATAGTCTGATCTCCTGACCTCATGATCCGCCCACCTCGGCCTCCCAAACTGCTGGGATTACAGGCGTGAGCTACAGCTGGGTGTGGTAGCACACACCTTTAGTCCCTGGTATGTGAGAGCTTGAAGCATGAGGATTTTGAGTCTAGAAGGTTGAGGCTACAGTGATCTGTGATTGCACCATTGCACTCCAGCCAAGGCAACAGAGCAAGTCCCTGCCTCAAAGATATATATAATAATTCCTGTATTGGAGAGTGATCAGGAAATCATGGAATCTGATCTGTTCCTCCAAGATGGCATCTAAGGGCGGAGAAGAGAATTCAGAGCATTGTTGAAGAAAGTGGGAGACACAACTGACTTCCTTTTTTCAGTCCTACCAAGTTCAGCTCTTTGAATGCACTTTATTCATTGACTTCCCTTATAAAACTCCATTTCCCCCACAACTGAAGCAGCTGCCCTAAAGGAAGGTGCCTTCTGGCTCATCGCAGCCCCCACAGCTCACAGGATGTGAGCCACTTGCCTTGCCTTCCCACAGGTGTTACCTGCCCCTGCAGCACTGAAATGTACAGTCCCTGCTCTGGCTCTATTCCTCATCTTCCAGTGGGCAAATGGAGGCCCAGGGAGGACAAGTCATACATCTAAAGTCACATAGAAAAGGAGCAGAGGCTGGGCGTGGTGACTCACACCTGTAATCCCAGCACTTTGGGAGGTCAAGGTGGGCAGATCACCTGAGCTCAGGAGTTTGAGACCAGCCTGGCCAACATGGTGAAACCCCGTCTCTACTGAAAATACAAAAATTAGCCGGGCATGGAGGTGGGTGTCTGTAGTCCCGGCTACTCAGGAGCCTGAGGCAGGAGGATCACTTGAACTCAGGAGGCGGAGGTTGCGGTGAGCTGCGATCATGACACTGCTCTCCAGCCTGGCCGACAGAGCGAGACTCCATCTAAAAAAAAAAATTAAAAAATTAAAAATAAAATAAATAAAAGGAGCAGAGCTATATCCTAAATCCACACCTCAGAAGGTAAAGTCTAGGAATGGAAATGGTGTGTGCCCCCTTTCCTTCAGTAGACAGTTCATTACATATCCTCACCCACACAAGAGTACTTCCCCGATCCTTTCTGATGGGGTAAGAAGAGGCGCTAGGGCCCTGGGAAGCTCTGGCAGCAGGCTGGGCGTGGGAGAGGAACAAAGGCCCACCCCCTCACACCTGCAGACCCTCCCACTTCTGCCCCACCCTGAAGCACAGGGATGAAAGCAAAAGGCTTTCTTCTTTGGTTCATTCTACACAGAGCTCAGCTTTAATTGGAAGCAGAGGCGCTTGTCAAGAGACGATTCATCCTGTAACCCAGTGTCCACGCAGAGGCCTGCTCAAGGGTAGGGACACCAAGGGGCTCCTAATCCTCCTGTTCCTCTCCATTTCTGAACTCATTATCTTCCCCTCAGCCCCATGGTGCTGGGAATGCTACTCTCTCGGATTACAAACCCCAGGATGCAAAGGCAGAGAGAAGCCCCTCCCCTTCTCTCCAGCTGAACCACTGCTTCCCCTAGGCCTGAAAGCAGGCAGAATCCCCCAAGCACAGCTGAGTCCAGAACAAGAGCTTCTGCCTTTGGTTTCTTTTATGTTTTGTTTTTGGAAACCAAGTCTCGCTCTGCCGCTGAGGCTGGAGTGCAGTGGTGAGATCACGACTCACTGCAGCCTTGATTTCCCAGGCTCAAGCAGTCCTCCCACCTCAGCCTCCTGAGTAGGTGGGACTTTTGATTCTGCACCATGAGTACCTATGTTTGTAAATTTAAAAAAGCCCAACATGCTGGACTTTTTTCATTGTTGGATTTTTTGTAGAGATGAGGTTTTGCCTTGTTGCCCAGGCTGGTCTTGAATTCTTGGACTCAAGTGATCCACCCCTCTTGGCCTCCCAAAGTTCTGGGATGACAGGTGTGAGCCCCTGCACCCAGCTGCCTTTGTGAAAAAGATAACACTGATTGGCTCCAAGCAGGGGAACTGAAAACACTTTCACCCTATACCCTTTCTGCCTTTTGGTTCTGCAGCATGAGTACCTATGCCTGTAAATTAAAAAAACTTAATTCTTTTTTCTGAAAAGAAAAATTCTTCCTGACTCCAAAGCGCAGGAGGTCCTAGGGGGCCACTCCTCCAAGACCACCTGGGCTTTGGGGCTGTTAACAGAGGCCTGCAGGGCGGAGGCAGCAGCTAAAATGAAGGGAGATTTGTGTGTTTTCTTTACCCATTTTTATTTTATTTTTATATATTTTTTAATAGTGACAGGGTCTCGCTGTCGCCCAGGCTGGAGTGCAGTGGTGCTATCACAGCTCACTGCAGAATTGAACTCCTGGGCTTAATCAATCCTCCCACCTTTCCCTCTTGAGTAGCTAGCACTATAGAAACACCTAGCTAATTTTTAAATTATTATTATTACTATAATTATTTTGTTGAGAGAGGGTCTCAGTATCTTGCCTAAGCTGATCTTGAACTCCTGTGTTCAAGTAATTCTCCTGCCTTGGCCTCACAGTGTTGGGATTACAGCAGTGAGTATCATTTCTATAGAAGTAAGGGAGACAAAAAGGCCAGGTAATTGATGTTATTATTCTGTTTTTTTAAAACTACACCCCATTTCAGCAGTAATTGTTTTATTAACTGAGGTTTTACTGTGTTGCAAAGCCCCAATGGCTGTTTTTTTTTTTTAATGTATTTATTTTACTTTAGGTGCATACTATATCTGGCATTTCTCCCCCAGGTTATCCTTCCCCACATTCCCCCTCCTTCCCCACCTTCCCCTCCTTCCCCACCTTCCCCACCTTCCCCACCCCCCGCTGTCTCTCCCTATCCCCCCAACTCCCCCGCAGTGTGTGATGCTCCTCTCCCTGAGTCCACGTGTTCTCACTGTTCAACACCCATACGGTGTTTGGCTTTCTGTTCTTGTGTCAGTTTGCTGAGAATGATGGTTTTCAGATTCATCCAAGTCCCTACAAAGGACACAAACTCTTCGTTTTTTATGGCTGCATAGTATTCCATGCTGTATATGTACCACATTTTCTTTGTCCAGTCTATCATTGATGGGCATTTGGGTTGGTTCCAGGTCTTTGCTATTGTACACAGGGCTGCAATAAACATACATGTGCATGTGTCTTTATGGTAGAATGATTTATAGTTCTTTGGGTATCTAGCCAGTAATGGGATTGCTGAGTCAAATGGAATTTCTATTTCTAGATCCTTGAGAAATTGCCACACTGTCTTCCACAATGGTTGAACTAATTTACACTCCTACCAACTATGTAAGAGTGTTCCTATTTCTCTACATCCTCTCCAGTATCTGTTGTCTCCAGATTTTTTAATGATCGCCATTGTAACTGGCGTGAGATGGTATCTCAATGTAGTTTTGATTTGCATTTCTCTAATGACCAGTGATGATGAGCATTTTTTCATATGTTTGTTGGCCTCATATATGTCTTCTTTTGTAATGTGTCTGTTCATATCCTTCACCCACTTTTGAATGGGCTTGTTTGTTTTTTTCTTGTAAATCTGTTTTAGTTCTTGGTAGATTCTGGATATTAGCCCTTTGTCAGATGGGTAGATTGCAAGAATTTTTTCCCATTCTGTTGGTTGCCAATTTACTCTAATGACTTTCTTTTGCTGTGCAGAAGCTGTGGAGTTTGATTAGGTCCCATTTGTCTATTTTGGCTTTTGTTGCCAATGCTTTTGGTGTTTTGGTCAGGAAGTCCTTGCCCATGCCAATGTCCTGAATGGTTTTGCCTAGATTTTCTTCTAGGGTTTGTAGGGTGTTAGGTCTTATGTTTAAGTCTTTAATCCATCTGGAGTTAATTTTAGTGTAAGGTATCAGGAAGGGGTCCAGTTTCTGCTTTCTGCACATGGCTAGCCAGTTTTCCCAACACCATTTGTTAAACAGGGAACCCTTTCCCCATTGCTTGTTCTTGTCAGGTTTGTCAAAGATCAGCTGGTTGTAGATCTGTGGTGTTGCCTCCAAGGCCTCTGCTCTGTTCCATTGGTCTGTATCTCTGTTTTGGTACCAGTACCATGCTGTTTTGATTACTGTAGCCTTATAGAATAGTTTGAAGTCAGGTAGTGTGATGCCTCCAGCTTTGTTCTTTTTGCTTAGAATTGTCTTGGCTATGCGGGCTCTCTTTTGGTTCCATATGAAGTTTAAGGTGTTTTTTTCCAGTTCTGTGAAGAAGGTCATTGGTGGCTTGATGGGGATAGTGTTGAATCTGTAAATTACCTTGGGCAGTATGGCCATTTTCACGATATTGATTCTTCTAACCATGAGCATGGAATGTTTCTCCGTCTGTTTGTGTCCTCTCTTATTTCGTTGAGCAGTGGTTTGTAGTTCTCCTTGAAGAGGTCCTTTCCATTCTTTGTTAGTTGTATTCCTAGGTATTTTATTCTCTTTGTAGCAATTGTGAATGGCAGTTCATTCTTGATTTGGCTCTTTTTAAGGCTGTTGTTGGTGTATAAGAATGCTTGTGATTTTTGCACATTGATTTTGTATCCTGAGACTTTGCTGAAGTTGCTTATCAGTTTCAGGAGATTTTGGGCTGAGACAATGGGTTCTTCTAAATATACAATCATGTCGTCTGCAAATAGAGACAATTTGACTTCTTCCTTTCCTAATTGAATACCGTTTATTTCTTTTTCTTGCCTGATTGCTGTGGCTAGAACTTCCAATACTATATTGAATAGGAGTGGTAGAGAGGGCATCCTCGTCTAGTGCCAGATTTCAAAGGGAATGTTTCCAGTTTTTGCCCATTCAGTATGATATTGGCTGTGGGTTTGTCGTAAATAGCTTTTATTATTTTGAGATATGTTCCATTGATACCTAGTTTATTGAGGGTTTTTAGCATCAAGGGCTGTTGAATTTTATCAAAGGCCTTCTCTGCATCCATTGAGATAATCATGTGGTTTTTGTCTTTGGTTCTGTTTATGTGGTGAATTATGTTTATAGACTTGCGTATGTTGAACCAGGCTTGCATCCCCCGGGATGAAGCCTACTTGATCATGGTGGATAAGCTTTTTGATGTGCTGTTGCAGTTGGTTTGCCAGTATTTTATTGAAGATTTCTGCATCTATGTTCATCATGGATATTGGCCTGAAGTTTTCTTTTCTTGTTGAGTCTCTCCCGGGTTTTGGTCTCATAAAATGATTTGGGAAGGATTCCCTCTTTTATATTGTTTTGAATAGTTTCAGAAGGAATGGTACCAGCTCCTCTTTGTATGACTGGTAAAATTCGGCTGTGAACCCATCTGGACCTGTGCTTTTTTTGGTTGGTAGGCTGTTGATTACTGCCTCAACTTCAGCCCTTGTTATTGGTCTATTCAGGGTTTCAACTTCTTCCTGGTTTAGGTTTGGGGGGTTGCAAGTGTCCAGGGATTTACCCATTTCTTCCAGGTTTACTAATTTATGTGCATAGAGTTGTTTGTAATAATCTCTGATGATGGTTTGTGTGTGGAATCTGTGATGATATCCCCTTTATTGTTTTTTATTGCATCTATTTGATTCTTCTCTCTTTTCTTTTTATTAATCTGGCTAGCAGTCCACCTATTTTGTTGATCTTTTCTAAAAACCAGCTCCTGGATTTATTGATTTTTTTGAAGGGTTTTTTGTGTCTCTATCTCCTTCAGGTCTGCTCTCATCTTAGTTATTTCTTGTCTTCTGCTAGGTTTTGAGTTTTTTTGATCTTGCTCCTCTAGCTCTTTCAATTTTGATGATAGGGTGTCAATTTTCGTCTTTCCTTGCTTCTCATGTGGGCATTTATTGCTATATATTTTCCTCTAGACATTGCTTTAAATGTGTTCCAGAGATTCTGGTATGTTGTGTCTTCGTTCTCGCTGGTTTCGAAGAACATCTTTATTCCTGCCTTCATTTCATTGTTTGTCCAGTCAACATTCAAGAGCCAGTCGTTCAGTTTCCATGAAGCTATGTGGTTCTGAGTTAGTTTCTGAATTCTGAGTTCTAACTTGATTGCACTGTGGTCTGAGAGACTGTTTGTTATGATTTCCTTTCTTTTGCGTTTGCTGAGGAGTGATTTACTTCCAATTATATGGTCAATTTTAGAGTAGGTGTGATGTGGTGCTGAGAAAAATGTATATTCTGTGGATTTGGGGTGGAGAGTTCTGCAAATGTCTATTAGGTTTTCTTGGTCCAGGTCTGAGTTCAATTCCTGGATATTCTTGTTAATTTTCTGTATCGTTGATCTAATATTGACAGTGGAGTGTTGAAGTCTCCCACTATTGTTGTGTGGAAGTCTAAATATTGTTTTAGGTCATTAGGAACTTGCTTTATGTATCTGGGTGCTCCTGTGATGGGGGCGTATATATTTAGGATAGTTAGCTCTTCCTGTTGGATAAATGCCTTTACCATTATGTAGTGTCCTTCTTTGTCTCTTTTGATTTTTGTTGCTTTGAAGTCCATTTTATCAGAGACTAGGATTGCAACCCATGCTTTCTTTTGTTCTCCATTTGCTTGGTAAATCTTCTTCCATCCCTTTATTTTGAGTCTGTGTGTGTCTTTGTATGTGAGATTGGTTTCCTGAATTCAGCACACTGATGGGTTCTGACTTTTTATCCAGTTTGCCAGTCTGTGTCTTTTGATTGGGACGTTTAGGCCATTTACATTCAATGTTAATATTGTTATATGTGAATTTCATCCTGCCATTTTGTTACTGGCTGGTTTTCTTTTCCCATTAGTTGACTCATTTTCTTTATTGCATTTTTGGTCTTTGCCAACTGGTTTGCTTTTGCAGTGACTGGTACTTGTTCCTTTCCGTATTTAGTGTTTCTTTTAGGAGCTCTTGTAAGGCAGGTCTGGTGGAGACAAAAGCTCTCAATAATTGCTTGTCTGTAAAGGATTTTATTTCTCCTTCACTTACAAAGCTTAGTTTGGCTGAATGTGAGATTCTGGGTTGAAAGTTCTTTTCTTTAATGATGTTGAATATTGGCCCCCACTCTCTTCTGGCTTGTAGGGTCTCTGCTGAGAGATCTGCTGTAAGCCTGATTGGCTTCCCTCTGTGGATGACCTGACCTTTCTCTCTGGCTGCCCTTAGCATTTTTTCCTTCATTTCAACCCTAGTGAATCTGACGATTATGTGCCTTGGGGTTGTTCTTCTTGAGGAATATCTTTGTGGAGTTCTCTGTATTTCCTGAATTTGAAATTTGGACTGCCTTGCTAGGCTTGAGAAGTTCTCCTGGATAATATCCTGGAGTGTGTTTTCCAGCTTGGATTCATTCTCCCTATCATATTCAGGTACACCGATCAAGCATAGATTAGGTCTTTTCAGATAATGCCATATTTCTTGAAGATTTTGTTCATTTTTTTCACTCTTTTTTCTCTTGTCTTGACTTCTCTTAGTTTTATTTCATTGAGTTGATCTTCAATCTCTGATATCCTTTCTTCTGCTTGATCAATTCGGCTATTAAAACTTGTGTTTGCTTCACGTAGTTCTTGTGCTGTGTTTTTCAACTCCATCAGGTCGTTTATGTTCTTCTCTAAGCTGGTTATTCTAGTTAGCATTTCGTCTAACCTTTTTCAAGGTTTTTGGTTTCTTTGCATTGAGTTAGAACGTGTTCCTTTAGCTCTGAAAGTTTGTTATTATCCACCTTCTGAAGCCTATCTCTGTCAATTCGTCGCACTCTTCGGTTAAGTTGTGATCCTGTGTTGTTGAGGAGTTGTGATCCCTTGAAGGAGAAGAGGTGTTCTGGTCTTTGATGGTTTCATCTTTTTTGCACTGGTCTTTTCCCATCTTTGTGGATTTACCTGGCTGTGGTGTCAGGGAGCTGCTTGATGGGGTCGCTTGTCTGCCTGTGGAGGTGCTACTGGGTTTCTAGGGACTCCTTCAGGTTACTAGGGAAGCTTCCTGTGTCTTTCTTGTTTATACTGGGAGATTAGGCCCTCCTCTTCCGCTGATCTGTAGGCACTGCTGGGTTGTCAAGAATGCCGTCCGGTTGCTACGTAGGCTTCCTGTGTTTTTTGTTAAAACATGTAGCCTAGTCTCACCCCTCTAGTGGTGGGTTGTACCCTTCCTCCACTGGGCTGGATCATTCAGAGTTCATCTCAGACTGTGGCACTGGCTGCACAACCCACTAGAGTCAGAGCTTCAGTCCAATGGCTGGTTTTAAACATGGCAGGTAACTCTACCTTGGCAGAAAAGGGCCCTGAGCCCCCTGCCCCCTTCTTGTTGAAAACACAAAACATTTTCTAATCTTAGGCACTAGTAAAGGCTTTTTTGGGGCTGGGTGCAGTGGCTCACACCTGTAATCCCAGCACTTTGGGAGGCTGAGGCAGGTAGGTAGATCACCTGAGGTCAGGAGTTCGAGACCAGCCTGGCCAACATGGCGAAACCCTGTCTCTACTAAAAACACAAAAATTAGCCAGGGATGTTGGCACGGGCCTGTAGTCCCAGCTACTTCGGAGTCTGAGGCAGGAGAATGGCCTGGGAGGCAGAGGTTGCAGTGAGCCAAGATCTCACCATTGCATTCCAGCCTGGGCAACAGAACGAGACTCTGTTAAAAAAAAAAAAAAAAAAAGGTTTTTTGATAAGCTTTGTCTATTTCAGACCTTTCAACCGTTTCCAAGGACTCTTCTAAAAGCAATTCTAGTTTTGAAATGTTATGTAAGCCTCACTGATGCAGAGTACATAAAATAAAATACGAACTTCAGAGTTTGGAAGGGATGTTACATGAAGATCAGGGCTTCACAGTGAAAGGCGATTCTGGCAAGGCTGGGCTGGTTCCTGGGTACTGCACGGTGCCCCCGAATATTTTTTCTTTTTCAGACTGTGGTTTTCATCTGTTGACACTGCACTGTGTCTTCATCAAGGGTCAAAACGCTTCAAGTCTGACAGATCAGCCTTTACCACCTGAAAGATCCCAGTTCCCTTCTGAAATCATAAGCAACTATTAGCCTTCTCTATGGAAAGGAAACTGCTAATGCAGAAACTAAAGCACCAGCAGGAGCCCAAGCAGCTAAGGGCTCAGCCAGGCAAGATGTGAAATGTCAGGCTGTTAGTCTTATATTTTCACTGCAGTGGTTACAAGATGGGACTGATCAAACAAAACACAACACTGACTTTGGAGAATTCTTTTTCAGCTTTAAATATTGACACCCACTCACCAGGCTTGAGAACTAGAGAAGCTGCATGGATTTCTAGAATGAACAATCATTTCCTCTGGCCACCATTCCTTGGCTATTAAGAAATGCAGAAAATGCCAAGTTGGTGCTACACATCACATGCCAAGGGCAGAGACCCGTTTCTTTTTTCATCTGGCTGCAGAGTAGACCTATAGTCACACCACTAAGGTAGAAAGCTCACAGTCCCTCCAATAACTGACACAATAATGAAATCAGACAAAACTAAGCAATCAATGCAAGACAGAAAAGAGGTATGTATAATCTAATGATAAACCCAGGTTAAAAGACAGCATTAGAGGAGTATTTGTATCTTCATTGCACTGCTAAGTCATCTAGTATGTACACAAATCTCTAAAATTTTCTGTATAAAAATTCTGGTTTCAGACTACATTCCCCATAAAGACTAATTTACTTAAATATTTAAACCCCAGAACTCTAGTAGCTAAGGGAGTTAAAACCAAAGGATGCAGGTATTGCCCTGACTAAAAATGTAACCCAAATGTGCTCTAATAAATATTTACGAATTGAAATATGTTTTTATAGCTGGGAGAAAAGGTTACATGTTGTGCGTGGCTCCCCTGACATGAAGACCTCCCTGCCAGCATTCTTACATTAGTGTAAGTTCTATCCTAAAAAGGATGAAAATCCATCAAAACACAACACAATCCACAGCCGTACATTCGTCCATGAAACCTTCAGGAAGTCTTCACATTTGCAGGCTCGCCTTGGCCAAAATTTCAGGCAGACTCCCAGGAATTCTGGGAGAGCAGAGGGACAAGTTGTAAACTCCCAATGCTAATGTTCAAATATCGTGGCCTTTCAGCTCTGGGTTCTTCAAGCCTCTTTCTGGAATTCTTGAGCGACCTTCCCTTTACTATGATTTGCTCCTGCTGTGACTGTGTGAATGGCATCATCACATGGGGATGTGAGCTGTGCCCCACTTGCCTAAAATAAGCAGGCACATCCCATCAGTAGACTGGGACTTGTAGGAGAAAAGTAAAAAGTGAAATCTCTCTCTTTCACACACACATACACAGAGTTCTACTCAAACTATAAGCTTTTATTATATTTTACAGATCATTCATTCAGGACATGCTACGTCTGGGGTTGGCATCATTTCCCTTTCGAAACGACAGAGCGCACGTACAAGTCTTGCCCACGCTGAACTCACACGTGCCTGGCAGGAAAGAGCTCTCACGAAGTGCCAGCTGGATGTGAGCTTGCTCTGGCAGCAGCGGTGCCGTCCTTCTTTCCAAGCTGCCACCTATTCACTGGAGTTAGGTGAGTCAAAGCTGAAATTTAGCTTGGAATTTAAGTTTCTAATTTTATATTTTTCATTGTAATCTGGTCCGGTTTTAGTCTGCTTTAAAATCAAAAGGTCATGCAGTCACTCTAATATGATCATATTGAATACAGAAATTTGTTATTCACATGCTGTACATCAAATCAAAGACAAAGCAGGCCTCAGTATCATGGGTCAGGAAAAACTAAAAAAATTGTTCCTTTTCCATTTTGCAACCCTGCTCAGTTTTCCCTATAAATGGTTCCAGCTTGGAGAACAAGAGCTTTCCCTGTCTCATCCTGCTGGGTATACAGCTCACACCATCTTTCCTGAGTGGGGAAAACTGCTGGCACTGAACACCTGAAAGGCTCACTAAAATCTATGCTTCAAGAATGAGTTAAAGACAGTACAACAAAACACGTGGCCACTGAAGGGGTTCTTAATGTCCATCACCTATTCTGCTAATCTCAGTGCCTTCTGATAAACTTCTCAACATTTGTTCCAGCCCAACCACTGTGACAAAGCTCCCTTGCCCAAAGATCCTGAGTCTAGACAAAGGAGGGTAAGAAATGTGAAGTCTAAAGCTATTAGAATATAATACAGCAGTTAGTGAAGTAAATTAAACATGACCCTTGCCTGCAGGCTGATCAGTGTTGAAACTGAAGACAGTGTTAGCAAAGTGACTCAGACCCACAGCAGAGATTTGATCAAGGACACAGCTCATAAAAATAGCAACAATATCTAATTCTCCTATCCAACGTTTAGGAAACAATCCAACAGCAAGAAATGAGAGAAGTTCAATGCCAACAATTTGACCTGTGGGCAAGGAACCTATTATGTCCTCCAAAGAAAACGTCCTTGCTTTCCCTGGGACCAACAGAGATGGGGAAAAAATAAAACACAGAGGCTGGCGGGTGGGGACATGGGAATCCGCACAGAGGAGGTTGAAGAGCTATGAATTCATCAAGATAATTCAGCAGAGAGATCTGAACATTTTAAACCAGCGTAAGCTGAGAGTTAGACAATGTTTAAAATGTGAGCCCCCGGACCTCTCATACTACAGTAAAAATGTATGTACTCTTCAAAAGTGCTATCTACATGTGTTGCAATGTGGGGTACTGAGGAGTTCTGTAGCAGTCGGACTCCTTGGAAGCATGGAAAGAGCACAGCTACAAATTGACAGTCAATCAAGAGTATGTCTGAGAAAGGGCATCCCTTTGACCCAGTCAGCATCTGGAAGAAAGAGGCATTTAGCAGAGGAGGAGAAAGATGATAGCCCCCAGCAGAACCCGTCAGACTGTGCCTATGATGAATGAGGTTTACAGCAAGATCTTCTTCAGAACCAGCTTGTAGATGGGGGCTACTTTTTTATAGCAAATTCTAAGAATTCATTTATCAATGTCCTTCCAGATTAAAAAAATGACAGATTATAACTTTTAAAACTGCAGAACATCAAGCTGAATATCATTAGACACATACATAAAACCACTCATCTCTAAAGTCATCTTCTATACCCTCTCAAAATTTGGCCAATGAATTATACCTCAGGGAATTTTCCAGTTCAACCCCGTACACCACCGTGGAACAAATGGGAACACTAGCCTTTCGGTTTTGCCCACAGTTCCAAAGTGCTACTACAGGTGGAATATCTGCTGCAGGTCATTCTTGCTGCTGTGGGGTGAGTAAAATGTCCATGTGTATGCCTCTGGTCCTGCAGGCTTTGTTCTCTTTCTCCTTGTTTTGTCTCCTTCTACAGGGGTTGCCTTACACACTGTAATCAAAAGACGTATTCTGCTCAGAATCTCAACAAATAGTGAGTGGTTCAAGTGAGAAGTGATGTTACATAGTAAGTTGCTGAACCTACAATGAGAAATTGAACTCTGGGGTTACAACTCAAATATGACTTCTGGGTAAAGAAAATAATTACTCGGCTGACTAGGGAAATGCTTAGTTCCTTCTAAAATCGTAATTGCAATGTGGATTTCTGCTTCACGCTGCATCCCAAGGCACACGCCAGGTAACCTGCATCTCCCAAAGGATCAACAGAGCACTCCTTCCTATTTTACCCCAGTGCGGAGAAATTACTCCTGAGCCCAGAAGCTGTCGCATAGGTGGCTTGGCTTACTTGGTGCTCAGGCAGTAACTGCCACAGGCCCCACCTTGATGAACAGCATCAGTTTCTTTAAATATGATGAGACTAAGATGGAGGCCCCTACTGAGAGGAAGCAAGGACGTAAAAGCTGGGACAGGGTGAGCTGAGGGTCACTAAGCTAACAGTCCCAGCTGACACGATGGAACGTGAATACTGAAGCCAACAATCTTCTGAAAATCTCTTTTTCAAAACCCAGACGCCCTTTTTCTAATCAGGAAGCCAGGGACAGGGAGACATTCGCATAATTACCCACCAACATGTTCTTCGTAACAGAAGTGAAGATTATTTTAAGAATATGAAAAGTGTTTCAAGACATCTGTTTTCAGGGATGGACCACAGCAACAGAAGTACTCCTCAGAGTGGGTTCATTTTAAAGTCTATCTCAAGAGTAAGGGCAGTTAGCTTCCACCAGGTACCAAGATGTCCTGGCAAAAACATTTTCGCTTTAAGTTATATGCTGTCAAGTTCAACTATTTATACATGTCTGATCCTTTTCTGTCAGCTAAAAAGGTACAAATTTTTTTAAAAGTCCACAATCAATCATTTCTGGGTAGGATGAAGGTGGAATTTTAGTAGTATTTTATACTTCAGGACACAGATGAAACCAGAAGGTCTGCCACTGTCTCTACATTCACTTCTTCAAAGGTCCTTTTCTCCTTTTACATGAATTCATCTGAATCATTGCCATCCTGTAGGAAACAAAAAACGAGACCATCAAAGCCCTGAAAATAACTCACTATTTAACATTTACAGTTATCTTAATTAGCGAGCTGCCTTCTCGTCTCAGTCACTGAGTTCAGAAAGTAAAATAACTACATTCACTCATCACTTCTCCGTCTTAAATTGTCAGTTTCCTGAGAAAGCTGAATTAGCAGCTATATCTGTGAGGTGTCATTACATGGCCTGATTACAAAGCAACAAAAGACCAATGATTTCTAAATAACGAAGTAAGTCCCACCTGACCAAGTATAGTGCAAAACAAATGTGACTGTAAGAAAACATGACAGATCCTTCAACAAATGTACCAAGCAAATGCTGCCTCAGTAGCCTCATGCCAACGATTCTGCCAATATGCAAAATATTTCTGGTCCAAGTTCCAGTAATTTAAGCCTCAACATTGTCACAGATTTGTGACTTCACAACATGGCTCTGATCTCTTTTCTTTTTTAATAGGAAAGGTCATTAGAAGTCAAACATAGGCAAGTTTGCCAAGTTAGCTGGTTTGCCACATTTCTTAATTTAAAAAACCTGCATGATGGTATACAGCACACAGGGACTGATTTTATTGTGTGGCTTATGAGCAAGTCCCGAAGGCCATGCACAGAGGTAGAGCCAATTCCTTTCTGGCCAACATTCACTATGAGTGTGCATGCTGATTCGCTTGCCAGTGTCATAACCTGAACACTGCATTTGTTTTATCTTCTTTCTCTTTCCCATTACTTGACACGAGCGTTGTTAGACAAAGGGATCAGACTAAGGCTTGTCTAAATAGCCCTTATTAAAGATGGTAGAGAAATACGATACGGGTAGAAAACATTGGTTCCTGTGAAGTCTGGTTTTAGCTCCAGCTTCACTTAGTGGTTTTCTCTGTGCATCTCTTCCATTAGCGCAATGAAATGAAGCCACAGTAAAAATGCCTTCAACAAGTACACAAAGAGCAGACTAATGATTGTGTTCTATCCAGGCACCAAGACTATGATCGCCCTGGAGTGTTAATCTGAAATAAAAGCAGTAGCAATGTTTGAAAGAGTCATTTAGTATCTTCAAATGTGAGTTTTAGATCCCAAACACTGAAGATGAACAACTCAGTAAGATAGTTTGGGTTGTTATCAATGAAAGTATGTCATTCCCTATAAAGGCTGTGAGTTAGATTTGCAGAGTTCACACTTGTCTGGGGCTATGTTTTGGAATTACAGTAATTATTCTTCCTGATGAACCCATATAAGCTAAATTAAAATTTAAGTCCTATATTATATAAACACTTGCCTTTAACTGAAAAAACAACTGATCACATTCTAAATTGGATCATAAAACATCTGTATCCCTTATACTTCTACACTGCTGGTGGGAATGTAAACTAGTATAGCCACTGTGGAAAACAGTGTGGAGATTCCTTTAAAAACTAACAGTAGAACTACTATTTGATCCAGCAATTCCACTACTGGGTTTCTACCCAGAGGAGAAGTCATAATTCAAAAAAGATACTTGCCCATGCATGTTTATAGTGGCACAATTCACAATAGCAAAATGGTGTAATCAACCCAAATGCCCATCAATCAACGAGTGGATAAAGAAACTGTGGTATATATATATGATGGAATATGCAGCCATAAAAAGGAATGAATTAACAGCATTTGCAGTGACCTGGATGAGATTGGAGTCTATTATTCTAAGTGAAGTAACTCAGGAATGGAAAACTAAACACTGTATGTTCTCACTGATATGTGGGAGTTAAGCTCTGAGGTTGCAAAGACATAATAATACAGTGAACTCTGGGGACTCGGCGGGGGGCAGAATGGGTGGGGGGTGAGGGATAAAAGACTACAAATATGGTGCCGTGTATACTGCTCAGTGATGGATGCACCAAAATCTCCCAAATCACCACTAACGAACTTACTCGTGTAGCCATATATCACCTGTACCCCAATAACTTACGGAAAACAAAAACAAAATACAAACGTCTGTATCCCTAACAGAAGATGTTTATAAGGAGAATTAGTCTATTGTTTTAAAGTATGGAGAAAAACTGTAAAAACATTTTCACTGAAAGAATAGAAACACCCAGTGCAAAACTTCCTTGGAATCTTGAACCTTATTCATACTTGGAACTCGGGAACAGAGGCTGCAAGCAACAGAGGGAGAGGAAGGGTAGAAAGCTTAGCAGTCTTTTGGGCTACAAAGTCAATTTCTTAGTCTTGGGACTTTTAACATCTGTCACTGATCAGATGGTGTTTGCATATGTATGTATGTATGTATGTATGTATATGCGTGTGTGGATTTGTTTCTCAACTCTAGAATGATATGCAAACTCTAAAAATCCATAACGATGAGAATGAAATGACTAAGATCATGAAATAATATGCAGGCTAGCTTTCTGATGGAAAGTAGCCCTTAAAATATGGAAAACTTCAATAAGCAAAATAATCACAACAATGACATCTGAGTTGTGGTATGTTAGAGACGTCTGTTTAGCTGTTAAATTGTTCCAATAGTTTCAGGAAATCTAAAACTAGCTTCCAGAAAGGATTAAACACATCTCATCTTTTCATACTGACGCTCTGGAAAAACAGTAACAAAGACTGTATGGATAAGATATAAAAATATGACTATTTACAGAGTAGGTCAAGGGAGACTTTCACATAGCTGTGTCTCTGCTTAAAGCCTGAAGCAGCACTGTGAAGTAATACGTCTCCATTTTACTCCCTCAGAGAGGTTAAATCACTTTTTTAGGATCTAACGCAACCACTGTGACAAAGCTACCTTGCCCAAGGGATTTTTAATCCTCCCCGCTTAGCAGGTAACAGTTAAGTCTCTAAATTTCAAATTCAAAGCTCTATTTCATTTAATAATGTTATTCTGGAATTTTTAGGAATAAATTATAATGAAACATCTCTGATTCATAAAGGAGCCTCATAAATTTAGTTTAGAGATGGGAATAAGAATGTTGTTCTCACAAATTTTTAGAAGGCAATGTAGATATCAACAAGTTATAAAATCCTATTAATTCTAATTCATGCACTAAACCTGGGGTTTGATTAGGTGATTTATAAGGGATCTTAAATTCTGTTACAGTTGGTCCTTGGTTTCCTTATCTGTGAATTCAACCAACCTCAGCTCAAAAATACTTAGAGGAAAAAAACAATTTAAAAAATACGATAAAAATAATGTAAATTTTAAAAAACAATAAAGTATGACAACTGTTTACATAGTATTTACACTAAGTAGGTATTATAAGTAATCTATAGAGAACTTGAAGTATATGGAAGGATATGCATAGCTTATATGCAAATACGACTCCATTTTACACAAGGGACTCAAGCATACTAGGATTTGGTAGCTTTAGTGAGTCCTGGAACCAATCCCCACAGATACTGAGGGATGACTATATTTTTAAACTGTACTATGAAACATGCAAAATCCCAAATATATCCACCCAGTTTCCATTTTCTGCAGACTATTCAATAGCAGCTAAATTGTGCTATCTCTAGACACCTCAAAATAAATTTTGGGAAAGACAGTCCTCAAGGACAGTAATTCTCTGACATAGTTCCAGTGAAATAATTAGCTGCAATGTTGAGAAGATCCTTTCAGTACTATGCTATAGGTCACCATCTGTTTTTATCTCAGGTCCTAAGGAACATGAAAACAACCAAGTTCGTCACTTAGGCTTCACTTAGTCACGGAAGATCTTAGGAACATGAAAACAACCAATTTCGTCACTTAGGCTTCACTTAGTCAGGTAAGATCTTAGGGTAAGTACTTTTATTTTAATTGAAGGTGATAATTTTGTTCTCACTCAATTATAGTATGGACTCTACAGTCACACTGATACAGAACACTAATAAATAAAGGCACTTTTGCATGCCTGCAATCAGAAAAGAGGGGGAAATAAAGAATAAAGTCCCATAAATATAAAATCAGTGGACCTGTACTCCACAGTTCACAAGCTCTGACGATCTCTTTCCCTGAGATGGCCTACTTAAACACACATGAGAACATCCACAGGGAAGAAGGCACAATGCCGAACAGAATCCAGCCTGAGTGGTGTCCTGGTTACCAAATCATGGTCACCTATTTGCAACATGTAAAGCAGTAATGGCCAGTAACACAATTATAACAAACCCTTAGTGAATTATTTCGAGGCAAACTTTTATGCACACCCCTTGAACATACCTGATTTGAAGACATATTTTCTACTTTCATTAGTGATGAATAGCTCCTAGAAGAGGGGAAAAAAACACACACATTTAAAATATGGTGATCCAGTCAACAAATATTTGATGAACATTTCCTGTGTATCCAGCACTGCTCATGGGCTTTAGAAGAAACACAAGAGCTACTAATTTCTTCACTCAAGGAGATTATAACATTCAAAGGATAAATATTTATAAACAATCAAAAGGTGTGCACAGCACTTTACAGTTTATAAAGTGCTTTCTCTTGCTTGTTTCGTGTGACCACCTCCACAATAACTTGGCAAGACAGGTGGCATTATTCCTACTTTTCAGATAAGGAAATTAACCTACAACCAACATATGATATGATTCACAGATGAGGTGTACAGCTCAAACTGTAAATGCTACAGGAATTCAAAGGAGCAAACACATCAGTGTGGGCAGGAACTGTCAGGGCACCCTTCACAGACAAGGTGGAACCAGACCAAGCCAGTCAAGTGGGCAGGATGAATGAGGGGGCATTTCAGATCCAGAGAGTGGGATGAGCAAAGAGACAGAGATGGCATCTATAATGACTTGCTGAAGATCCAGCTAACTCAGGTAGGTTCTTAAAGTAGTGGGAAATCAGGCTGGATGTGGGGCCCAATTATGTTGTCCTAATTGCACAACTGAACACAATGTGTTCAGCAAGAAGCCAGAATACACAACTGAGTAAAGCCATAATAAGGTTCAGTGGGTATTTATTAAATATCCATGAGGCATAAGAACCTGTGCTAAGCCTGGGTGAAGGAACAGATGAGAAGAAAACAGAAAATGATGACTAACACAAAGCCTGGACGCACAGAACTTACTAGAAAGGGAAATGAGACGTATTCATCAATAACTACAGTGAAAAGTACTATTAAAAAATATACAAAGAGACAAAAAAAAGTGAGGCCACATAATACCAGTGTTTTGAAAAGAGTGATGTGTAGCAAATAGAGTAGAGAGAGGAGCGAGGTAGTCAAGGCAAGAAGGTCCATTCACCTTAACAGTATTTACCATTTACTAGGTGTCCTTTATTTGCTAAGAACTGTAGAAAGTGCTTTCTACATAAATTGCTGCCAATCCCTGCAACCACCTAATAGGTCAAGGAGCATTTTAAGACCATTGTACAAAATAAGAAAGCAGAGTCAGGGTGGTTAAGTCAATTGTTCAAGGTCTTAGAGATAGAGATGCCAGGTTTTGAAGGAGGTCTGACTCCTAAGCTCACACTCTTATCAGGCCACAGCTTACTGCAATACCCCAATCTGAGAGCAGGAATCCCTGGAGTTAACAGCTATAATGGTAAGAAGGAATAAAACAGAGGAGAAACAACAATGACATCAACGTTTGTAGCTTCAGTTATTTGAAAAAGGAGAAATGGAAAAATGTTGCCAAGAAGATGTGCCTAGTTTGAGATACGCTGCATTTGAAGTCATCGTGAGACACCCAAGTGAATATCAACTGTAGAAACTGAAAACTGAAGACGAGTGGGAAGGAGAAATGCCATGGTCAAAGATAATGAGTTGGGAGATACTCAGAGGGAGAGACCAGCTGAAGCTTCTAAGAGTAAGTGATGTCTACAAGGAATGAAAAAGACAAAAAATAAAAAACAGACAAGATGAACGGGTTGCACGAGCAGGAGGAGAAAGACGTGTTGTGAAACACAAGTGGTTAGAGCAGAGAATGCCAATTCTCACTGCATCTGAAAATCACTTGTGAAGATTTGAACGGATCCATAGGCCCAGTTGTAGGGATCTATCTTCCCAGGCTGAAGAACCACTGGGTCAGAATTCCCATCTGTGTGACAGTGATGCACAAATGTACCTTTCTTGTGCCGGGCGCAGTGGCTCACACCTGTAATCCCAGCATTTTGGGAGGCCGAGGCTGGTGGATCGCTTGAGGTCAGGAGTTTGAGGCCAGCCAGGCCAACATGGTGAAACCCTGTCTCTACTAAAAATACAAAAATTAGCCAGGCTTGCTGGTGCATGCCTGTCCGCTCAGCTACCTGGGAGGCTGAGGCAGGAGAATCACTTGAACCCAGGAGGTGGAGGTTGCAGTGACTCAAGATCATGCCACTGTACTCCAGCCTGGGCGACAAAGCGAGCCTCAGTCTCAAAGAAAAGAAAAACAGCCAAAGAAACAAAAAAACCACAAATTTACCTTTCTTTAGTTTCCTCTGTGCTCCATTTCCATTAGTCCAACTAATTCCTGACATCTTTTTGAGATCTCAGGGGTATTTTCAGGCTCGTAGGGCCATCTCCAGCTCATGGTCTTCCCTACTAAACCAGTTTAGTTCTTTTCCAGTGTTCCCCAGCTCAAAGAATGGCATCACTGTCCATTCCATTTCCAACTGGAAACCTCAAAGTCATTCTTAGCCCCCTTTCCCCTGCCCTTCACCTCAATCCAAACTATCACCCAATCCTAACATTTTACCTAAAATTCTCTCATGGATCCACTTCTCTCTACCCCAAGTCACCACTATACTCTAAGCTACCATCATCTGTGATGTGGAATGCTCTTAACTGACCTAGCCACATGCACTCTGGTTCCCTTATGAGGTCAGCAAAGTGACCTTCCCAAAACACAAGCTTCATTGTATTAACCCTTGATTAAAACCTTCTGATAGCTTCACCGTGCTCTTAGGATGAGGGCAAACCTGGCCAGCAAGGGCCCACATAGACTGGCCCCTTGATCCAAGTGCCCTCTCACCCCTGCTGCTCCAGACACTTGTGGCTTTAGTCCTGCATTTTGCCTTGCTGGTCCCATACAAGGTCTTTGCATGCATAGTTCCCTCTGCTTAGAGCACTGCTTCCAACTCTTAGCTATCAGAGTTTTGATCTTGGCTTCAAGACCACCATATCAGGGGCCAAGTGTTGTGGCTCATGACTTTGTCCCAGCACTTGGGGAGGCTGAGGCAGGAGGATCACTTGAGCTCAGGAGTTTGAGACCAGCCTGGGCAACATAGCAAGACCCCATCTCTACAAAAAATAAAGATATTAGCCAGGCATGGTGGTGTGAGCCTGTAGTCCCAGCTAGTCGGGAGGCTGAGGTGGGAGGATCGCTTGAGTCCAGGAATTGGAGGCTGCAGTGAGCTATGATGGCACCCCAGCACTCCAGCCTGGGATATGTTTGGCATGTGTTTAACAGAAACAGACATAGCAGTTGTTTTTGGTTTTCTGAATCCATGGAGATTATTAAAAAATGCAAGTGATTAGTGACAGCTTAGAAAGTGGGACTAATTAAACTTTTGAAGCAAAAATTTTATTCAGTGAGATTGAGAATTATTTCCCCCTCAGTTAATACAAATATTTTGTATGTTGAGGACACTATGGAAGAAAGCCCGGAAGATATAAAAACTGTGATTTGGTTTTTAAGTTTTGTTTGGATACTCACAATTTCTGAAACTCATAAAATCACACTAATGCCCTACATTTTAGTAGCATACAGTTTGATATGAATTATGCCATCTATAAGTTACTGGACTTATATCGAATACAAATTACTTTAAAATTGAAACAAAAAAAGGAAAGCTAATACCAGGGAAGCTAATCTCACTAGATTCCTGATGTACGACTAGCCATTCACTGCATAGACAAAGGACTCTGTCCCCTCTAAGGGGAGGCAAGGATCCACGAGTGCTTCCCAGACAGGAGCTCAGAGGTAAGACAAGGAGGCACAGCACACAGAGCGTTAATTACAGTAGAAGGCAGTGGCAGTGTGTATAAGATAAACAAGAAAAGGTACAAAGAAGTCCGTTCTTCATGAGACGGTCATCCATTTGATTAGTTAATGGTCTCACCATTTCCTCTTAACTGACCTAGACACACCCACTCTGGTTCCCTTAACAATCAGATCAGCAAAGTGACTTCATTCGACCTGTAAGTCTATTTTTTCCCAATTTTCCACAAAATGTATAAAGGCTCTTTATCACTTACAACATGAATCCTGGACAAAAGGAAACCTTTTAAGTCACTCTACAATATACCTAATTTTTCATTCTTTCACTTGCGTATGTGTGCCCTTGACTCCAGCCTTGCCAGTCTGTTCATTCCTTGCCTCAAAGGAAGCATGCTATACACTCTTGGCTTCAGAATTAGACTTCAGTTTGGATTCCTGCTTTGTCAGTTACGAGCTAAAATCTTTCCACATTATCCTCCATGCTGAAGTAATCTTTGCCTGAAAATCAAGTTCATGTCAATATTCAAACTGAAGATGCATTTACCCGTGATTACCATTTCACCTGGGTCTTGTACTTCTCTCATTTCAGTTACCTAAGCTTTGGGTTCTAATTCTGATCTCCCAGTCTCTGTCATAACTTGTTATTTTTTGAGACAGGATCTGGCTCTGTCACTCAGGATGACATGCAGTGAGCTCACTGCAGCCTCGGCCAACCGGGCTCAAGCAATCCTCCCACCTCAGCCTCTAGAGTAGCTGGGGCTATAGGCTTGCAGCACCATGCCTGGCTAATTATTTATTTTTTTATAGAAGCAGAGTCTAATTTTGTTGCTCAGGCCGATCTCAAACTCCTGAGCTCACGTAATCCTCCTGCCTCAGCCTCCCAAAGTGCTGGAATTACAGGCATGAACCACTTTGCCCAGGCCCATCCCAACTTGTAAACAGCCCTCTCAGGTAGCCATAGTCCTTACCCTTTGTTTTGACTGCCTCAACCTCTCATCTGTTACTCACCCATCCACTATTAATGATGTTTCCCTGACTATTGCTTATTTCTTCTGGTTTCGACATCTACATGGGTTGACTTAATTTTGATGTAATAAATATTTGGTATAGTAACACAAAAACCAAATAAAAAATGCAAAATTAAAATAAATCAGGTAATAGGCATAGATTTCTATATCTTGGGTGGAAGATTCAAAGACAGAAATGAAAGTGATGCTAGCACTGCAAAATGTATAAAAACAGATTACAAAACAAGTCAGAAGCTTAGAGCTTACTGTTGAAATTTCACAAAAGCTGCAGAACACAGGAGGCAAACAGCAGCTCTGGATGTGACAAGCAAACCTTTGCAACGTCACCAAGTCCTGTTCCCAGCACTGCAGCCCTGTGCCACGTTCTTCTATCTTCTGCAGCATGTGACAGAAAGTTGTCCGTGTGGCATGTGGTTAATGGAAATAAACATAGCAATTGTTTTTGGTTTTCTGAGATCCATGGAGATTATTAAAAATTACATATGACTAGTGACAACTTAGAAAGTAGGACTGATTAGATAAACTTTTGAAGCAAAAATCTTAATAAGATTGAGTTTTCCCCTTCAGTTAATGGATTATTTTATATGTTGGTGACACTGTAGAAAAATGCCCACAAGATACGAAAACTGTGTTTTGGTTGACACATTTTGTTTAAATGCTTGTAATTTTTGAAAGTCATAAAATCATACTAATGTCCTAAATTTTAGTAGCATGCAGTTTAACTGGAATTATGACATCTATAAATTACTTGACTGATTTATATTGAATAAAAATTACTTTAAAATTGAATGAAGTGAACAAAGGGCAGAAGAGTAAGTAATGTGTGTAGGTTTGAGAATCAGACTGAGACTAAGTAGTCACATGAGCTTGTGGCAAGTTTCTGACTGCTTCTCGGGCTCAGTTTCCTCTTCTATAAGATGCACATAAAAACCCGCCATGGCTATTGCTGGAATTAAATGAGAGAATGCAGTGAAGCACTTTGCAGTGCAGTGTTTGGCAGATGGAAAATGTTCAGAAGCGTAAGCTATTCTTCCTTATTAAATGTTAGAAGTAAATTAGGTGATCTTACATTCCTAATATGATGTTCCATCATGTTCTTAAACAAAATTATGTTTGATATATAAAGGCCACTAAAAGGCATGTTTTCCATTTCCCCCCACTCCAAACTCAAAACAAAAAAGAATTAACTGCTCTAAATCTTGTGTCACTCAGAATTCCATAAATTTTACCACACTGATGGAGTTAATACTGTTTCTTTCACTTCAAACACAAATCAGACTCACAATTCTAGGCCATATCAAATATTTAAGCGTATATGTTAGTTGGTCTCATGTTAGCAGATTATAACTCAGGGTAGCATTTCTGAAGCTCTCCATTTGAACACTGTATTTTAAATGAGGCTACTAAGCCTGTTTTAGCAGAACCCCAACCAGAAACACATACATGTGAATAATAAATAACAGTACATAATCATTACACCTACCTTCTGACCCAACAATCTTTCTAAGAATCCAGGGCATTCCAAGAAAACTGGGTTAGGACATGTCTAAGCAACTTGTTTCTGATTCTACACCATTTCCAAAGGCAATATATGTTATCAGTAACCCTTTTTTCTTTTTGGTATATGTACTGCAAATGAAAAATCATGGAAAAATCTAGGAGTTCTGTGATGAGAATTCGCAGGATTAATTTTCTTTCATTAGAACCATTAGGGGCTCTTCGGGTACAACACTATATGGGAGAACGTCTGCATTCAATCTCTAGAACCTATAAATATGTTATATGGTAAAGGAGACTTTGCAGATGTCATTAGTTAAGGGCTTTAAGATAGAGAGATTATTGTGAATTATCGGGATGAGCCAAATCTAATCACACTGTTCCTTAGAAGCAGAGAAGGCAGTGGTCAGGGAGGGGGCTGTGACTATGGAGAGCTTTGGAGGAGGGGCCACAAGCCAAGGAATGTGGGTGCTTCTAGAAGCTGAAAGGAAAGATTCTCCCCTAGCGCCTCCAGACACTTTGATTTTAGCCCAGTGATAACCTTGCTGGACAATCTACAGAAGTGTAAGACAACAAATCTGTGTTGTTTTAAACTACTAAATTTGTGGCAATTTGTTTCAATGGAAATAGAAAACTAACAATCATTATTCTTATGGCCTTCTTCACTAGAATTTCAGGAGCCAAATTATATTTGAGCTATTTAGCTGTTTAAAACTGTAGTGCTTTAAAGTAGGCCTCGCTACATTACTTTAGACTTTCAAAATGTAGAAAGTTTTAAAAATAGGTTTGAGGCCAGGCACGGTGGCTCACACCTGTAATCCCAGCACTTTAGGAGGCCAAGGCTGGTGGATCACCTGAGATCAGGAGTTTGCGACCAGGCTGGCCAACATAATGAAACCCTGTCTCTACTAAAAATATAAAAAATTAGCTGGGCATGGTGGCAAACGCTTGTAATCTCAGCTACTTGGAAGGCTGAGGCAGGAGAATTGCTTGAACCCGGGAGGCGGAGGTTGCAGTGAGCCAAGATCGTGCCATTACACTCCAGCCTGGGCAACAGAGCGAGACTCTGTCTCAAAAACAAAACAAAACAAAACAAAACAAAACCAGCTTTGAGAGTTACTAGCATTGATTTTTAGAGCCAACACAACTTTATTTAAATAGTACAGCTAGTCAATCGTAAATACCTCCCATAGCATCTTTTCCTTTCCAGAAGAAATTTACAAAGCAAACCAAACTACAGATAACTAAAGGTTTATCTACGAATCAAATTAGTGATTTTATTTCATCCACTTTCATATCCTGCCCCCATAAACAAGCAATTCTTTTAACCAACACATTAATATAAATGCCTTTTTTTGAAACCAGTTTAAGGTTCTGAGCTAGTTATATGTCCCTCCTTCCACCAATACATCATTCTTAATGGCTGATACATGATTTAAATCATCAGGGAATCATCTTTGAAGTCAAGCTCAATACCACAGCTCCAACATACCTAAGTTCATCCATTTCCCTCTTCTTCTTCATTTCTTCTTTTTCTCTCCTTTTCATTTCCTGAATCTGGGCTTTTTTCTCGTTCCTTTCTTCACGATCTCTGCATTCTTTCTCTGCTGCTAGGTCTGGGAACCGCTCTACTTTGGTCTTTTCTAATCGGTTCAGGATCTCATTTACTTTCTTCTCCACTGTTACAATTTTTACCTTTAAAGGAGATAGGAGAAAAAATATTGCATCTTCTTGTTTTTTTCTCCCAGACAGGGGTAAGGCTTTCCAGGGGTTTAGCAACCCAGTTTAACCCTTTAGAAAACATACATCATGCTCAGCCCTCAACAATGGCATCAGACAGAAAAGATAGGATACTCCATTCAGTACCAGGGCTCCACCTCCTTCAATGGTACAAAACACTTACATCCTTCTGCCTGTGAAAGCCTATCTGCCCCACATCCATGTCAGCTGTTTTCTTCAGGTTAGACCACGGCGTATATACCACATTAACGTTGTTCATCTTGCAGCCTGCCAAGAGAGACTGTCTTCAACATGCAGGCAGGATGAGACTGAGTGATGTGTTCCCTTAGCCACTGGCAAACTGCCATCAGCCGACAAGGGAAACAGCTTAGCATGAACAGGCCACCCGTAGTTTTAAACCACCAACACTTTTTCAGAAACCACCCACAAAAGGCAAATGGTAAAGCTGACAAAATTCAAACAGAAGTATTACTATGGCAAGCAGCGGTCCATGGATTAGCTTCAGGGACTTCTGAGGACTCTCTTAAATTGGATGCAAAATTATCATTGTGGTTTTCTTTTTTTTTTTTCCCAAGAGAAAAGGACTGAATACGTTTCCTCAGATTCTCAAAGGAGTCTTTGACTCTAAAGGTTAAGCAACAATGGAAAGCCATGGCCTGGGACTCACGACCCTGTACTCTATTTGGGCACTACTATGAGCTAGCTGAGCCCCCATAAGAAAGTCCCCATGGCTCTCTGAATCTGATAAGAAATACGAATAAATTGGACTAGTTAATAAGAGTTTTGCTTATTGTTTCTTTCAGCAGTGGAACCCTTTTACCAAAGAAAACATAGAAGCCATCAAAGCAGAGGCACTCTGGATGGAAGGGGTTCGAGGTACCCCATTCACTCCCTCCTGCCCCTTGTACTGCCTCCTCCACCACTCATGCCCTATGCCTGCAATACCCTCCCTGGCCGCTCTGGAAATCGCAGTTTAATCACTGGTCTCATGCTCTCTCTGGTCCTTCCAAATTAGATGGTGAGCAATTTCAATGCTTATTAAATCCCCATGTACACTGGAGAAAGCTAGAAGACCACTTTATCCAAGTGGTCAAGGTTAATGCCACCAAAAAGTGGCATAAAATGACATCATGTGCTGCCTGACTATAATGTGCAAAACTTCAGTTTATGTAATATTCCTGCCCCAAAGTGTGTAATGGGATTCTAATGCAGAGGAAGCATCAGACAGACCCCAACTGTGGGTTAGTAATTCCATTACTACAACTGATCTACACTCTTTGGAAGTCATATCTCTGGATTAAAGGAGACTAAAGAGACGTGGCAAGTAGATACAGCACATGGCCCTGGAGCAAAAAAAAATGCTACAAAGAAACAGCCATGGGACAAGTGGCAAAACTTAAATATGGACTATATATCAGAACTCAATATTCTATCCGTGTTAAACTTCCTGAATCCTATCACTGTAATGCAGTTATTTAAGACCATGTCCTTGTTCTTTGGAGGAACATGTTGAAGGGTCATGATAGCTACAATTTCTCTTCAGAGGGTTCAGCTAAAAAAGTTAATGAGTATGCTATAGGGAAAGCAAATAAATAGGAAAAAATTTAAAAATTGATGGTTCTAATTGAATGGTATATGGTAGCTGTATTCTTCTTGCAACTTTTCTGTATGTCTGAAAGTTTTTTCAAAATAAAGTTTCTTTAGAAAATCTCCAAGTGCAAGGCACTGTGGGGGATACAAACACGAACAGGCAATGAATCCTGCTCTCCACGACTCTGATGGAGTGAGGTAAGCACATAAATAACTTCGATTAAAAGGAGAACTCACCAAACGCTGATGGAAAGGTACAGGAAAGTGCTAAGACAGCACAGAGATAGTGGGGCCCCTCAAAGCTGAAGAAGGAAAAGCGTTCATCGAAGAGGCTAACAGAGCTCAGGGGTTACGGCAGAAGATGTGAGTCAAATGGGGTGACTTCAAATCCAGTCTCTACTGCGTTGAGACCTCTAAGACCTTGAACAAGTTCCTTAATTCTTTTTAAGATTCCTCCTCTATAATATGACAATAATATATAACTCAACAGGGTGGATAATTTGTGAAGTACTTAGCACAGGGTCAGGCATGTAATTAACACTCCATCAATGTTAGCAATTACTACTACTACTACACCTACTAGGTGGACTTTGAACCTTAGCTTGAATCTGGAATCTGATGACTGGCAAGGACAAACCTCGAGGGCAGAGGGAGCAATAGAAGCCAGGTGCAAGGTCGGAAAACAGCAAATAATGGCTTTGGCTATATAGTGTGAAATACATAAAGGGAAAGAAGTCTGCGGTCAAACCAGAGATGCTTAAATGCCAGCCTCAGAAGACTGGACTAAACAGGCTGAGGGGGGGTCAAGAAAGTTTCTAAACTTTTAAAAGTTTAATTTGGAAAGATTCATTGGGTGAACTCAGAACAGGCTGACCAAAGATTCTAGACCTATGACCGAGAACAGGGTGATTCTATTGCAACAAACAAGATTACACCCAATACCCTTGGTTCCGAGCACTGCAGGTGGTCAACTGGGAGAAAAACTTCGTCCCTACAAAGTGCCACAACTGGAGTGTCCTCTGGAACTCTCATAGCAAAGCCCATTTTCTCCATTCCTTGGCACATCATCTTCTACTGACTCACAGGAGCAAGACCCTTGGGCTTAGCTCCTTATTTGCTAGCTGAGCTATCACTGCAGAAGGCCGAAGTGGAGAGGAAGAGTAATTAGTGTCATGACTCTTTATTCCTCTTTGTTTTCTCCAGAACTAGTAAACTATGAAGAGATTAAGAAGAAAGGGGCTGGCCAAGTATAAGACCTCCAACGCTCTTTTAACAAAGGCATGTCTGCTAGCCAGGGGCATGGGAAGGGATAGGACAGATGAAGGAATTTGGAACATAGAAGAAAAGAATTCCAATTCTTATTTTAGTAACTGATGATCTTAGCTGAAAATCTCAGAAAATTCTGTTCTATGCACAAAATGGAATGTCCCAAAATGTATTATACTTGGTTGACTTATAGAGTTGGAAATCAGTGGCTCTGTAAAGTAAGAGTTCTACCTTCTTTGGCTAGATGCTGACTCATATTTCAGGCCGCCTAAGCGAAGGTGTGAGAAGCGGTCTGCGTGACGGGGAAAGGGGAACGCTGCGCTGCTCTTGTCCTGTAATCGCCAACCCCTGGTACCTGTTATCAGCTGTGGGTCTGCCCCATGTTGATCTCTACCCAAACCATGATTGCTTTCCAACCCTCTGGAGCATCCCTCCACTTCGTCTCAAGCCACAATAACCTCTATCCCATCTACACCTGTGTTCTATACCCTAAAATCTGATCTACTGGCCCATTCTTAGCAGAACACCACCTCCCGGTTTCCCTTCTTACACCTCACCCCTACCCTAATAGTCATCCTTCTTGACCCTTCATGACGATTAGATTAAATCTTGCATAGTAGAAATAAATACCAGGTAAGTACCAAGGACAGTATGCCAGGCCCCACCTAAACCACTTAGACCAATTGTTCTCAATCCACGTTGCGCAGGAAAATAACCCAGGGAGCTTTTAAAAGCAGTGATATTCGGGGATCACCCCAGACCAACCAAATAAGATTCTCTTTGGTGGGGAGGGGAAGTAACAAGATCAATTGACTTAATAATTTCACAATTTAAGAGGGAAAAAGTATGTAAGAGGAGGGGGAGAAAGAAAAAGTAGAAAAGCATGATTTGGGGACTAGAATCTAGTGACAACTAATGGAAATAAAGATACAAACAGCATTAAAAAATAAAGCCATAAAATACATTATTCTTGCTTAGCTATCAACACTAGCAAATTTCCCAGTCTTTTTATAATAACACTAAGTATAGGCAAATCTAGACAGCCTTATATTCAAAGTAAGGAAACAGTAAAAAGCTGAGGCTCAGATAGGACCATAAAAACGACAGGGGTTAGGAGATCAGTTTTTAGTTCTTTGACAGGTAGCAAAATTGTCATCCACCTTAAAGAACAAAACATGGCAAAGGCAGAGAACATGTTATTCCTTTGATGTAGGCCAAAATCAACAGCATGTTCACTAAAATGTAATCCATTTCAGACACAGAGAAAGTCAGTGCTAATTCTAAAACCACCACTAGAAAGTCAGTGTTATAAAACCACCACTAGGAAAACTGACCTTGAATGCTATTGGCCTTCACAAGGTGAGCACAGTCCATCAGCACTTCCTTTGGGATGTCTTCTATATTTTCTCCCTGAAACACAAAAATAAACCCATTGGTCCACTACCTCATTATTCATTGACACTGGAGCATCCAAAGGGTATTTGCTGCCTTATCTACCAGGCATGATTTGATTACAAACAGAGGTTCTTCAACTATGTTACAGAACACTGAAAAAATGAAGCAAATTTGCTGTGTGCATTATGGGAATGTTTGTTTAAAATAAGAGAAGGTTGTAATATGAAAAATACTGACAATAAGTAAAAAAAAAAAAAAAAATAGGAAATTTAAAAAGACCAGAATTAATTGTAATTATTTCTGAGTAATTTTTATTTTCTTTCTTCTCATTCTAACTTCTAGAAATTTTGTGGGAAAATGGTGCCTATTTTTGACAATTGCATGTCTTCCTAGCCGAGGTCCCTATGACCTTCCTCTCAAAAGAAAATGTGTAGTTTTAGGTCTCAGACATCTGGTAGGTCACCTATCTTCAGCTTTAATCACGAAAAAAGTTTTTGTTGTATTAGATCTCAACCATTCATTGTAAGGTAGAAGTTACAGAAATGACACTGATCCTTCTTCTCTTCAGAAATTTGTATCAAAATCAAAGATGAGTAAGTGAGGTGATACTCCTTTTACAGATGGGGAAACGGGCCAGTTAAGTAACTTGCTCAGAGTCCCATGGCAAGTAAGCAGCAAAACCAGAATCCAAAGCCAGCAGTCTGGCCCCAGAGTCTGAATGAACCCCTTAGTCTTAGTGCATCTCCAACACTTCCTTGGTACCTACTAAGCACAACGGCTATGCCATTTACTGCAGGAAATTAACCAGTTAAAAGTTCCTCAAGGAGCATACACTTTCAAATTGGGCACATTAGCCTGGGTTTAGGGGCTCAGGCCTATAATCCCAACACTTTGGGAAGCCAAGGCAGGAGGGCAACTTGAGGCCAGGTGTTCGTGACCAGCCTGGGCAACACAGTGTGACCCTATACCTACCAAAAATTATCAAATTGAGCTCATTATGTGCTTCCAAAAGAAAGGGAAATTGAACTTCTATTCAAACAATTAATAATTGGTGGTAATGTGAACTTGAGACTACCACCAGTGTTTTCCATCTTCTGACACAGCAGACCCCCCAAAGAAAACATTAATCTGACCCAAAATGGAACTTGGCAACACCATACTTGATTTTCTCTAAATCTATAGTTCCAAAATGGCAAGAAATTGCCTAAAAGAATTCAGAATTTTGCTCCTGCATAGAGTTCATAATCCTCTTTTCCTTTACCATACAGTCCTCAAAAACATAAATAGTATAGATGGGGCACCATGTCTAACCTTGCTACTAAACTAAAAAGTGAATGTTATTGCTACAGTGAAGTAGCACCTTCAATTTATCAAAATGGTCAAAGGGTTTTTATTTTTATTTTTCAAGTTACAAAACCCAAAAATGTTTTGGAAAACCTGTAAATAGTAGATAGCATTTTAAATAAGCACAATACTTTCAGAGGTCAATCTGGCAAAAAAGCAGTTATGAAAATATGTACATCTTTTGACCCAGGAATTCCATTCTTAAGAATTATTCTAAGAGAATAATTAAAAATAAAAAATAAAACCAGAAGGTAGTTCACAAAAAGATATTTCTTGGTGATTCATAATGCTGAAAAATTGTAAACAACCTATATTCTGACAAGGGAGTTTCATATTAATTGCAACATATTATTATCTCAATGTAGCCAGTCAAAATAACAAATATGAAAATTATATAGCAATATAAAAAACTTCATAAAATATCACATTAAAAAGTAATCCAATCATCAAAACCATCCTGGCCAACATGGTGAAACCCCCTCTCTACTAAAAAATACAAAAATTAGCTGGGCGTGGTGGCACTCGCCTGTAGTCCCAGCTACTCGGGAGGCTGAGGCAGGAGAACTGCTTGAACCCAGGAGGCAGAGGTTGCAGTGAGCCGAGATTGTGCCACTGCACTCCAGCCTGGTGCCTGGCTACAGAGCAAGACTCTGTCTAAAAAAAAAAAAGGTAATCCAATCAATCGGGGGATGTCAAAATGAAATGTGGACAAAAGAATTTAACTGTATTACAAACAGGACATCTCATCACTGTAAGGGGTGGGGAAAAAAAGGAGCTTACAAGTAACTTTGAAAAATGATGTGTTTTTGTTGTTGTTTTGTTCTTCTTCAGACAGGGTATTGCTCTGTTGCCCAGGCTGGAGTGCAGTGGTGTGATCATGGTTCACTAAAGCCTCAGTCTCCTGGGCTCAAGCAAGCCTCCTACCTCAGCCTCCCGAGTAGCTGGGACCACAGGCGGGCATCCCACAACCAGCCACTTTTTTTTTTTTTTTTTCTGTAGAGATAGGGTCTCCCTAGGTTGCCCAGGCTGGTCTTGAACTCCTGGGCTCAAGCAATCCTCCTGCCTCAGCCTCCCAAAATGTTAGCATGGAAAACAATGTTTTGACTAGAAATGGTTTAAGACAAAAAGACAACCTGTAGCAATGGATGACAGAGCCATCCCCATGAGCTCATGTTTAGCTTAATATAAATACAGATGGAGAGACACAGAAACAATTACAGCTATGTGCATATACATGGTTTAATATACATACATCTCTCTCCTTCTCTGTAAGCTGAGAGGGCCGAAAAGCAATGAAACTCCAGTGGTAACAGGCATACCCAGAGCCCAGATCTTTTTAAATTTTTTCATGTCAGACGTGACAAGCTTGGTTCAAGGGTGGCACATCTCACACATGCACATGAACAGCCAATCATCACACTCATAAACTACAAAAGGATCTGTCTAGATCTTGATTTTGAAACACCATTACCAGTGAAAGGAACCAGTGTTCCTTGGCGAAATGCCCGATTCTAGAGCTGGGGCAGGAAAAATACAAGACAAGCCTGGAGCTCTCTGTAGTGCCAGAAAGTAAGGACGTGCTGCTCCAAGAACAAAAGGAAGGGAGCATGCCAGAAGACATGGCAGCCAGCTGAAAGAGCTCCAGCTGGAGCTGCAACGATATCAGAGTAAAACGACCCAGTTCCAGAACATCCTCAAAGGATAAAACAAACACAGGAGTCTGGGCTGATGCAAATAAATGACTGAATAAATAAATAGGGGGGAAAGAGACAATTATTCCTTCCAGAATTCCAAATAATGTATATAGACACTCCCTTCTCCAGGAAGTAGTGCTTAATTCCATCCTCCACCCACTTGAGTATGGGCTGGATTTAGTGACTTGCTTCCAAATAAGAGTATGGAAAGGGGGAGAAAAGCAACCTTACAGTGGAGAAACCCCCAAACACTACCCTGGCCAGGCACTCGAGGCTCACATCAATGACAAGTTGTGGTAATGCATGCGCCCGCTCTGCTGTGATGAGACAGGCTCTTTGCCTCCGTAATATTCTTCCCCCTAAACCCATAACCCGTCTAGTCATGAGAAAAAAAATGTCAGATAAATGCAAACTGAGCAATATTCCACAAAACACCTGATCAGTACTTCTGAAACTGTCAAGATCGTAAAAAACAGAGAAAGAATGAGAAATTGTCACAGACTAGAGGAGACTAAGCAGACACAAGTCAATGTAATACGGTACTCTAGACTGACTACTAGAAGAAAAAGAGGGCATTAACAGAAAACTGGGGAATCCAAATAAAGTCCAGAGTTCAGGTGACAGCAAGGTGCCAAGGTTAGTTTCTTCATCCTGACAAATCTACCATAGTAATGCAAGATGTGAATGATGGGGGAAACGAGGTGAAGGGTAGATGAGAACTCTGTATGACTTCTGCCACTTTTCTATAAATCTAACATTTTTCCAAAGTTAAAAGTTTATCAAAAAGAAAGCAGTACACTCACAAGCATATATACCCTATGATTCAACTATATAACACATACAAATAGAGACAGATTGAAAAAATAGTGGTACTGTATTACTAGGGCCATTAAATCTTTTTTCTTTTATTACTAGTATGTTCTTTTAAACTTCCTAAAGAAGTCCATAACTGGAAACATGTGGCCTTCACTGAGGCAGGAGAATCACATGAGCCACACATAATGTCCACTGGAGGAGATAGAAAGTCTGGGAGTATCAACAGAATCGAAAGGGAAGGAAAGCAGAGATGACAGACAACACACCTGAAGTGTAGGACCAAGCAGTGCGTCTAGCTGGGAAATATGCACACTACCTCCTACATCTCAAAAATCACCTAGAATGTTCCATAGTGATTTTCTGGGTCAGAGGGAAGGCATGTCTTCATTTGATAACTTTTAGATTTGCATACTGATTTATTACTTTAAACAATTTAATTGTGAAAGATAAAGAACAAGATATGACACATCATCAGGAGAAAAGTCAAGAATCCATGTTTAAATTCAGTTACCTTATGTAATCGAAGGTATACATGAGCCGAAGAGAGTTTGTCCACATGAAACCTACAAAGAATGAAAACCACTTTTAGCAAGAGGTACAAGACAATCATCTCCTCAGGGCACAAGCCATTTAAAGCATTCTGTTCTAAAAGGTCTTCACTCCGTGCCTGCCACGTATGAAGCATCATGAGGAGGATAAAGCACAGTTATCACCTGCAAAGGGCTCCCCCATCACCATGAAGAGGTACGAGAAACACTGAGTAACGCAGCCGTAAATGAGTAAATGCCAAGATAAGTAGAGATACTGAATATTCACTGTGCTGAGAAGGGTGATTTTTCAAGATATAAAAAGAACTATCAGTGACCAAAGGCTTCATGATGAAAAAGGAAGTGGTGAGATGTGGCTGGCCCCTGCCATGATTAAAAGTTCCCTGAAGCATAGGACTTAGAGCAAAACCAAGGAAAGGAATTTCAGGTGGAAAGAGTGGCAATGAAAGAAGTCAGTGAGTCTCCGATGCTGCAAGCCTGGGATATTAGCAGAACCACAGTTTGGGGAAAAAGGTGACAGTTTTATTTGCGACATCCCAAACTTCCAGTGACAGCAAAACAATCCAAAGAGAATGTCAAATAGAGAGCTGAAAGGGTTAGGTGAGGCCTAAAGATGCTAAGCAGAACACATCATTAAATGGGTTACAATTCAATAATGTAACCCAATAAGTCACCAGCCCAACAGTTCATCCAGCCCTTTGTTCTGACAGTGACACTAATATATGTCTCCTGGGTGAGCACTGCCCTTTATTGACATTGTCCTAAAAACATTCAGAATGTCCTCCACCCCTTAAATTTACCTTTCATTATGGCTCTATCGTCTATCAATTTAATTAGACCTTTTAAAATCTATGCAACATTCAGGATATGAGATTTTCATGTTTTCAATTTGCCAATGAACTTGACTTTCTCTTTCCAATACCTGGAGATGACCCCTCAGAATCCCAGCATCACACAACAAACAAGGTAACACGATTGTCACTTCATGATTCTGTTAACTTTAGTTGATATGGTTTGGATTTGCATCCGCACCAAGTCTCAGGCTGAATTGTGATTCCCAAATGTTCGAAGTGGGGCCTGGTGGGAGGTGACTGGATCATGGCGGTGGATCCTTCATGAATGGTTTAGCACCATCCCCTTGGTGCTGTTCTTGTGATAGAGTGCTCACGAGAGCTGGTTGTTTAAAAGTGTGTAGCCCCACACCCTGCTCCTGCCATGTAAGACGCCTTGTTCCCCCTTTGCCTTCCGCCATGATTGAACGTTCCCTGAGGCCTCCCAGAAACAGACGCCACTATTCCTCCTGTACAGCCTGCCAAACCATGAGCCAATTAAACCTCTTTACAAATTAACCAGTCTCAGGTATTGCTTTACAACAATGCAAGAACAGACTAACATAACAGACACACTGCTTCCTTGGTCCTTAGCTTTCCAGACTGAAGAATGTTCAGAAAATCCTTAAGAGGCACCATTACATCCCCTTATATGTTTCTCTAGCCATTTTCTTAAGCACTAATGAACATTATAGAGGTAAAAATGGTCACAGTCACACCTAGTACAAGTGTAGACTGTATGATTCTAAATAAAAGTGCCCTCTTCAAAGGGGTTAGTCATCTTGCTATTCACTGTGCATACAAAAAAGTTGAGGCTCTTTTGGCACACAGTCTATGATGACTCTAGGTTTTACTCTTAATCATTACTGATAGCCAGAAATGAACGTAATGAACGTAACATCTTATTTGATTTACATTTCTCCAAATAGTTCCCTTACTCATTTGCATTCCCATGTGAGAGATTCATACTAATTATCACTTCAGCTGGGCATTTTCTAGCCAGAAAGACCTGTGCTTTTTGCAAATCTAAAAATTACATATCTCATTACCCTCTTTCAGAATCTTAGGAAAATATCACACTAGTAACCAAGTTAACTGAGAAGTTGCTTCTTGCATTCCAACTTTTATTTGCTTTAAGCCAGGTCTCTATTTACAATATCTCCTTCCCTATGTACCTACAGTAGATTGTATTCTAATTTTTCTTAAAGGTCTCTGATGTATAATTTTGTCAAAAGAAATACCCAAATAATTCAATATATATTCAATGATATTCATACATAAGTAGAGAAAGAACCAAAACACACACAGGAATATCACTGCCAAAATACACCAACTTTACCAATATACACCAATTTCGGGTTTGTACATGATAGATACACCTCTACAAAGGGCAGGGGGGAATGGATGAAAGCATAAGAGAAAAAATAAAAATCCGGCTCTATAAACAAATTATCTTGAGCAAGTTTCCTTAAAAAAGAAACAACTTCTCAAACCTTTCTAAATATTTACTCGAAGTTTAAATTATAGCCATAGTTTCCTCTTGTCTTGTTATCTTCCTCACCCTGCTGAATCCCTGTTACCCTTTTCTGAATACAGAGACCAGAAACTTCACTAAATGAGCATCAACTGTCAGAGGATACAGATTCAGGGCCCTGGAGCTGGGCTGTCCAACTACTTAAAGTGGAGTCTGTGGAAATCTAATCATTAGGAGGTCTGGACACAGTAAATGTGCACTATTTCTATTTTCCTTCGTTTAAAGATAAATTTAGGGCTGGGCACGGTGGCTCACGCCTGTAATTCCAGCTCTTTAGGAGGCTGAGGGGGGGCGGATCGCTTGAGGTCAGGAGTTTGAGACCAGCCTGGCCAACATGATGAAACCCCCATCTGTACTAAAAATACAAAAAAATTAGCCGGGCATCATGGTGGGCACCTGTAGTCCCGGCCTACTCGAGAGGTTGAGGCAGGAGAATCGCTTAAACCAGGGAAGCAGAGGTTGCAGTGACCTGAGATCGCGCCACTGCACTCTAGCTTGGGCGACAGAGGGAGACTCTGTCTCAAAAAAAAAAAAAAAAAAAAAAAATGAGCTGGGCATGGTGATGTATGCCTGTAATCCCAGCTACTTGGGAGGCTGAGGCAGGAGAATAGCTTGAACCCAGGAGGTGGAAGTGGCAGTGAGCCAAGATTGTGACACTGCACTCCAGCCTGGGCAACAGAGTGAGACTACGTCTCAAAAAAAAAATGCAAAAAATTAGCCAGGTGTGGTGGCAGGCACCTGTATGTAGTCCCAGCTACTCAGGAGGCTGAGGCAGGAGAATCACTTGAACCTGGGAGGTGGAGGTTGCAATGAGCTGAGATCATGCCATTGCACTCCAGCCTGGGCGACAAGAGCAAAACTCCATCTCAAAAAAAAAAAAAAAAGAAAAATTCCTTTGTTCCTAGCTCTTCTTGGTTCCTGGGTGTGGACTTCAAAGAGGCTGGACAGGCAGGAGATTATTTCCACTGGGGTTATGAACTAGCCCCTTCATAATGGGGTAGGCTGCAGCCACAGAGGCGGCCCTTCAGAGAGCTCCTGCAGATATGCCTGGGGATTCTGAATATAGCCACATTTAAGGGTAGCTTGAGTTGCTCTCTGTGCAATATTTCCTCCATTGAATGCTCAATGTTGTATATTTTATTGAAAATTCAATTAACTCTTATAAAAAGCAGTAGCCTCAACTCTGTCGCTAGAGGGAATTAAGTGAAGGGTCTGTGTCCACATTTGGAGAAAAGAAGTCCAGAGAGAGCAGCAGCAATAGCCTGGGAGAAGAAAGAAGTTGAAGCCAAAAGAGTCGGAGCCTGGAGGAAGAGAGACGCAGTGACTTAGAACCAGAGCTGCAGCCAGTAGCAGACAGAGCAGACCCGTTCAGTTTCTCTTCACCTTAATTTGCTCATCTGAAAAGATGGGCATAATATTAATACTTATTTCACAGGGTTGTTGTGAAATTGAATGTATTAATGGACATAAATACTTAGTAGTATTTGGTATATAGTTAAGTGCTTGATAGATGTTCACTATCACTATCATAATAATGCAAGTGGAATCCAGGTGCCTTTCTCTTCAGGGATAGCATTTAATAGGAGGTATGAGGAGTCAGGAACGTGATAACCCACTCCATAGGCAGGACTGTGCTCCAGGAGAGACATTACTAGGGTCAGAGTCAGTGGTGGAAAGCGAAGATAAAGAAAAGAAAGTGAACTGGGTGTGGGTGTGTTATAAGACAGAAGTCTGTGTATTCCTAAAAGGCCCCAGGTCTGAATGGCAGAAGTCTATATGATGTTCTAAGACAAAGAAAAGAATTCAGCGTAAATGAAGTATTTTTGTTTTTGTTTTTGTTTTTTTTATTTTATTTGGACTGGGTTTTGTGAACAAAATAAATTATCTCAAACAGAGACTAAGAAAGTGTATGTTATTATTTAAAACAGTTCCCTGAAATTGTTTTAGAAAGAAGGCACTGGGGTCTGATCAAGTCAGAGCTAAACTCATCAGGGAGTTTAGAAAAGAGGAACACGTGTGTTTCCTTTCAAGCTGGACTGGTCAGAACCTCCATCTATTCCATCTGCATGGATGCTTGTATCTAATGTCTTCATTGCTTCTTGTGAAGTCTTCATTTTTCCACAAGAGCAGTGGCCTGAATATTTAAGTGAGGTGTCATCTCAGTAACTTACCATGGCGTCGAGACGAAAGCAGGAAAAAGAAGGCTTCTGTCCTAGAGGCCTTTGCTCTCAAGCCTGAGATCAAACCCAAAAACATCATTTCCAACTTGCAAAGTAACTGGAAATGAAGGGAACTAGTAGTCAGCTGTTTACCCCTGAAGACCCATAAGCCACAGTGCAAAGCACGATTCCAGTTTAATCGCAGGAGCTGGGTGCTCGGCCAAGTCTAAGAAAGGAAATGATGATCCACAAAGGGCAGAACCAAAACTGTTACTTACCAGATATCTTCAGGCCAGCCATGCTTGATCAGATCTTCATCTGCAATGAGATACGAGAAAACAAAGAAAACTTGTCAAATGAAGATACCCCGGGGTTTATAAGTTAAGAATGGGAGAAATGTCAGCTCCTCCCACAAATTTCTCTCCCCCTCAATGACAAAGAGTAATTTAGAGGCCTTGATGCTTGAAAATACGGAAAAATAAAAATAATTTTCACAATTGAACAATATAAACTTTATAATTTTTATATTTATATAATGCTTCTAATCTAAAGCTCAAAGATATTATTTCTACATGAAGATAATAAAAACTAACACTGACAAAACAAAGCAGCCAAGACATTAGATGTTTTAGAAGATCAATTCACTTAATACTTAAACATTAAAATGATCTCGCTGAAACTTTAAAACAGGATACATTTTACATCTTTAAGAAAAAATAACTTGGTTATAAAATTATAGAAAATTTAAAGCAAAGCGAACATCAGAAATATAAAAAGAAATTTAAATCATCTAAAATTCTATCACAAATGGTAATAAAATACCAGAAGAACTAGCTAACAGGGTGGAAAGTAATTGTCTAGGGGGGTAGGGGTGGGGTAGAACATGGATATTAAGAAGAATTTGGTTTTTAATTCTAAGCATTCTATTACTCTTTGACTTTTTAAACTATATTTGTTAGATGAAAATAAAAATTAAGAGAGTTCTTTGGAAACAATGACTACCTAATTGTATCATATGAATAATCTTTTCTATTGTTGGCCCTTGGGTTGTTTCTAATTATAAATGCTTCAATAATTTTTTTTTAAATAAAGTTGTCCATATTTCTGATTATTTCCTTAAGGTATATTTCTAAAACCTAAAGTGTTAGCTCAAAGTGAATGCACATTTTTTAAGCCTAATATATATTACTACAGAAAGATTATATCAATGAGTATTTCTTATAGACATATTAATGATTCATAATAATTCTATTTAATACATAAGTAAGTATAAAACGCCAATTTAAAAATTGTAAATGAGGCTGGGCACAGTGGCTCACACCTGTAATCCCAGCACTTTGGGAGGCTGAGGTGAGTGGATCACCTGAGGTCAGGAGTTTGAGACCAGCCTGGCCAACATGGCAAAACCCCATCCGTCTCCACTAAAATTACAAAAATTAGCCAAGCATGGTAGCATGCACCAGTAGCCCTAGCTACTCAGGAGGCTGAGGTGGGAGAATTCCTTGAACCCAGGAGATGGAGGTTGCAGTGAGGTGAAATTGCACCATTGCACTCCAGCCTGGGTGACAGAGTCAGACTCTGTCTCAAAAAAAAAAAAAAAATGTAAACAATTCATATGTGATGATTTAAAATATACCCAAGAAAGTATGGTCTATATAATTTGAATGGGGTATTTACTGTCCAGAAAAGGAAAAGCAAAGGGAAGACACATCTTGGGTGAGGGCATTCTTAGCAACTGTAGCCACCATCAGTTTTCCGAAAGGCTTTCTAATGGTTTAAGCAGGACTGAGCAAACAGCCAAAAGGTAATCAGAAAAAGGAAAGGGAAATTTAAAAATCTCTTTCCCTCAGGCAGGCAAAGTTTGGCTCCCTGATGACACCTGTTGGCTGACAAAAAGAACAGACCTGAAAGCTTTTCAGTGAAAGTAAATCATTCCATTTAAATTGATGGTTCCATTGAGTTCTTGGTCAGAAGTCATGAAGACTATTAGAATAAGTGCTATGTGCTAGGAATGCCAGACAATGGGGTGATTTAGAAAAGTAACGTCCGTTCTTACAAGACAGCCTAGGAAAAGTTGATACGTCCAAATGACTGTAAGAGTTCCTAGGGAAAAAGTGTTCCAGACATACATAACACACATTCATTCATTTATTTCAGACAACAGGCTCTGGCTTTGTCACTCAAGCTGGAATGCAGTGGCATGATCACAACTTGCTGCAGCCTACCTCCCAGGCTCAAGCGATCTTACTGCCTCACCCTCTTGAGTAGCTAGGACAACAGGTGTGTGCCACTACACCCAGCTAATATTTTCTTTTATTATTGTTTCTTGCAGAGACAGGGTCTCCCTATGTTGTTCAGGCAGATCTCGAACTGCTGGGCTCAAGTGATCCTCCCACCTCAGCCTGTCAAAGTGCTGGGATTACAGGCCACCATGCCTGGCCTCTTACATTTCTTTCTACATAAGTTTTAGTGACAGCAAAATGCCACTCTAGAGCGCTCGAAAAATATCATCTCAATTTACATCTGTGACATAGATTCTATATCTAGATTTGTATCTATGTATTCCTACGACAGACATTTAAAGGATTCCACAATCCAGTGCATGCTAACCCACTCCTCCACGAAGCCTTCTCAGCTTTCAATCACATTTACTATCTCTGATCTGTCTACTTTGACAGCATTTACCATTCACATTACTCATTACTTCATATTCATATTACTTCACTTTGTAATTTTTAAAAATATACTTTACTTTTTAGAGTAGGTTCACAACAAAATTGAGCCATACTTATTTTTGTGTGTGAGTCCACCTGAAGGCTGTGAAAGCTCAAACGAAATCTTCCTCTTGGGACACCTCACACAGGCTGGAACATGGTCCCACACAGAGAAGCCCACAGCAAACAGTAAATGAACAGAGAAGGACAAAGAGGCACAGTGGGAATGCCACTGGCTCATCTGCCTGAGGTTGGCACCACTGCTAACCCATCCGTGTGAACCAGAATCAAGGCAGCTCTTCACACCCCCTCCCCGAGCTGCACAGTCCAAGCCTGCACAAGCATATGTGGCAGCTCTGTTGTAGTGCTTCTCAGTGATCTAAGTTTCGGGGTCCCACTCTTGATACAGTACAAAGAAAAAGAGATTTGGATTTGTATTGACTATAGATAACCATGACTCCTGCTACTCCGCCTTACTGTTCAACATAACTTAGGGAGAGAGCAGCACCTCCTCAGCTACATAAGAAAAATGCTTTAACAATCAATCTTACTTATGATGATTTATGGGTTAGGAAAAATATAAAACTCAAGTATTACTATGCTGCAGACTGCTTCACCATTAAGTCACACTCTAAGTTAATGTCATAATTTTATTATCATGAAAAAGTACTCTTTTTAAACTTTAGTTCCAATTTATTAGTGGGCCAAAAAAATGTATTTAGCAGATTGAGACTAGCTTTCAAAAATGAAATAAAACAGAAACAGTAAAAAGAGGGAATAGCAAGTAGTATGAGGAATTTCTGTAGGTTTTTGTTTTAGCAATATGAAAGTGTACATCAAAATATAATGTACTTCATACTAACAAGAGTGGTCAACAAAGTTTGAAAAAAACTAATATTTCTTAATTCACAAAGAACATCTTCAGCCTCAAAAACCTCAGTAGGTATGTTTTCACTAATTTCACTCATTTAACCATTTAAAAATGGTTGTAAAAAATAGATAGGGGGGCGCGGTGACTCACGCCTGTAATCCCAGCACTTTGGGAAGCTGAGGTGGGTGGATCACCTGAGGTCAGGAGATTAAGACCAGCCTGGCCAACATGGCAAAACTCCATCTATAGTAAAAATACAAAAATTAGTCAGGTGTGGTGGCACGTGCCTGTAGTCCCAGCTACTCGGGAGGCTGAGGTGAGATCACTTGAACCCAGGAGGTGGAGGCTACAGTGAGTTGGCACCACTGCGCTCCAGCTTGGGCGACAGAGCAAGATTCCCTCTCAAAAAAGAAAAAAAAAATAGATGGACAGAAAATGATCTCTTCAAAGTTCAAACCACAGAGGATTTTTTTATTTGAAGTAAATTATCAAAGGTTAATCTCTGATTTATATTACCGTAAATCAAGTAACAACAAAATACTTCTTATAAAGTTTCTAATCAGCAACAGATGAACCAATTAGTGCAAATATTATTTGATATAATTATATTCTAGGAAAGTTAATCCTTTGGAGTTCCTTATACTGGGTGAGCTTGTTTTGTTTCTCAAAAGCTAGTTTATCAAAGTAGGTAAAAACTCAGAACCAACAAACTGGGTAGGGGCTTGGAAGGTGGTGAGTGAGAGACAACACTTACCTGCTGAAAATTTCAAAACCAAATGCTTTTGACAACTTACTTTCATATTTATCCTTTCCCATGTAAATAGTGTAGACAGATGAATTCACTAAGATAAAATAAAAACAAAAGCAATTAGTAACTTCATCACCAACAAAATTGTTTGATGTGAAAAACAAGAGACAACGCTTAGATTAGGGGTTGGCAACCCACGGCCCGTGATCCAAATCCGGCCTACCACATGTTTTTGGACAGCCCTTGAGCTAAGAAGGGTTTTTACGTTTTCAAAGGGTTGGGAAAAAAAAAAAGCAAAACAAATAATAAGGTACAGCAGTTGTGGGTGACTCATGAAGCCTAAAATATTTACTATCTGGCCCCAAAAGAAAAAGTCTACCATCGCTACCAATGACTACTTGACTACTTTCCTGCTTTCTCAGGGTTACAGCTCAATGGGATCTCCCGTCCAGTCCTATACTTTTGCCTTCTTTAAGAGTGAAAAAAAGAAAGAAAGAAACAAAACAAAACCCCACAACAAAGTTCCCTTGTTTACCAAAGTTTTATTCTGCATAATTTTATTCAGCCAATATTACACATATTCCAGGTGTGCTGCAAATTCTAATGGGCTCTCTACCACATTCCAGAGTTAGAGTCACTGATTTCGAAGTCGGGTTTTGAATTTTGTTTCTAATAATTTTAATAATATGGGTAAAACAAACCACAGGTACAGAGGCAGAGAAATAGCTTATGGCACACACTGTGGAAGCCTGAGCTACTGAGAAAAATAAGGAGATATCAGTGTGACGAAGGAGTAAGACTATGGTCTGTGAGTTACAACTTCCCTGGGCCTCAATCTTCTTATTTCCAAAGAGAAAGTATCACCTTATTCAAACCCACACAGACAATGTGGAACTAGTTTCACTTAAATCTCACCTTTTGGCTGGGCATGGTAATTCATGTCTTTAATCCCCACACTTTGGGAGGCCAAGGCGGGCAGATCACTTGAGGTCAGGGGTTTGAGACCAGTCTGCCCCACATGGTGAAACCCAGTCTCTACTAACAAAATACAAAAATTAGCTGGGCATGGTGGTGTGTGCCTGTAATCCCAGCTACTTGGGAGACTGAGGCAGGAGAACTGCTTGAACCCAGGAGGTAGAAATGCAGTGAGCTGAGATCACACCACTGTACTCTAGCCTGGGTGACAGAGACTTCATCTCAAAACACACACACACACACGAAAAAAAAAAACAAAAAAACCTCACCTGTTGTAATTTCAGTACTTTGGGAGGTCGAGGTGGGCAGATCACTTAAGCTTAGGAGTTCAAGACCAGCCTGGGCAACATAATGAAACCTTGTCTTTACTAAAAATAAAAAATTAGCCAGGCATGTTGGCTGGCACCTGTAATCCCAGCTGAAGCACAACAATCACTTGCACCCGGGAGGCGGAGGTTGCAGTAAGCTGAGATGGTACCACTGCACTCCAGGCTGGGCAACAAAGCAAGACTCTGTCTCAAAAATAAATAAATAAACTAAACTAAATCTCACCTTTAGGCTGGGTGCAATGAGTCACGCCTGTAATCCCAGCACTATGGAATGCCAACGCGGACAGATCACCTGAGGTCAGGAGTTCGAGACCAGCCTGACCAACATGGAGAAACCCTGTCTCTACTAAAAAAAAAAAAAAATTACAAAATTAGCCAGGCATGGTAGCGCATACCTGTAATTCCAGCTACTCGGGAGGCTAAGGCAGGAGAATCGCTTGAACCCGGGAGGTGGAGGTTGCGGTGAGCCGAGATTGCGCCATTGCACTCCAGCAAACCTCACCTTTAACAAGCAAGCATACAGAGTAGCAATAGAATAGAAAGCGCTATGAGTAAGTAAAAAAAAATGCCATTCATTTATTCAACAAGCATTTATTGAGAACTATTAACCAGTCATTAAGTGAGGGAAACAAGTACAGTAGCCCCCCTTATCTGGGGGGGGGGGGGATGCCTTCCAAGATCTCCAGTAGATACCTGAAACCAAGGACAGTACTGAATTCCATATATAAAGGTACCTGCCACATGATGATGCTTTGGTCAACAACAAACCACACATACTATGGTGGTCTCATTACATTATAACGGAGCTGAAAATTTTCAATCACTATCGCCTGATGGCCTGGTAGCCATCATAACACTGTGGTGCAACTCATTACTTGTTCTATGTTGAGACCCATTTAAATACACAAATGCTATTGCATTACAATTGCCTACAGCATTCAGTACAGCAACGTGCTGGACAGGTTTGTAGCCTAGGAGCAACACGGTATACCGCACAGCCTACATTTGCAGTAGGCTGGACCACAGGTTTAAGTATACTCTACGGTGCTGCTATAACGATGAAACTGCCTAATGAAGCATTTGTCAGAAAGTATTCTTGTCATTGAGGGATGCATGACTACTAGCTTTTCCTATACATATATACCTATGATAAAATATCAGTTTGGTGGAGTAAGAGATTATTGACAACAACTAATAATAAAATAGAACAATTATAACAATATAATTTTATAAAAGTTACGTGAATCTGCTCTCTCTCGCTCGCTCTCTCAAAATATCTTACTGTACGTACTCACCCTTTTTCTTCTTGTTATGATATGACCACAGAAAGTGAAACCTAGGACAAGCAGGGAGTACTGTAAAGAGATCCTGTCCACGACCTCAAGGGGCTTACACTCTAGCTCAAGCAGACACCATTTAATACCACGTGATAAGTGCAATCCCAAAGGCATACTTGGAACATTAAGTGGGTCCCAGAAAAGGAATAGCTAAGCAGTCTTGGGGTGGGAGCTAGGATCAGGAAAGGCATCTTGGAAAAGATGGGCCAAAACTGTCTTAAGGGAATCAGCTCGGGGTTGATTTTAGGAAAGGGGAATAACAGGAACAGAATAAAACCAAGTCGGGACACCGCATTTCCTGGGAACGAAAGGCACCCTTTCCTTATCTGTCAAAGATTAAGCCAGAAGCATTATCCCAGGTCACTTTCGAGATCTGGGACATCAACTGCCCGGGAAGTGGCTGTGTCGACATTCCAGGGTCTTTTTATTGCTTTCCGTTGCGTCCCAGACCCTACAACCCCCTCCTGAAAGGGTAAGGCGCACTTCCCTTAAGAAAAAGTTGCTAGCGGGCGTCTCCTTTCTCACGGGGGATAATTGCCAGCGTGCAGCCAGAATAAAAGCCGCAGATGGAAGGTGGGAAGAAGACTTGGGATAAAGTGTGTGGAGAAGCCCACAGGCTCTGCCCAATTCCAGGGAGTGACAGGACGTCTTTCCGACTGGGGGACGATAACTCCCGGATACAAATATAGCAGTGGCATGGCCCCTCCGCATCCCCCACGCCGTGACGAGGGGACGCCAGGGGAAACCCTGCAGCCGTGAGAGGGACAGACGCGCTGAGGGACCGAGCGGCCGCGGGAAGAGGCACTGGCATCGAGGAGGCGTTTTAGGGCGAGGTTCAGGCGCAGCGGCGGACTGGGGGATCCCGGCATCGGAGCCCGCTGTCCAGCAGGGTCCGGGGACGACGCGGCGCCCACTCACCGCTGCTGCTGGTGAAGTAGAACACCATGATCTCGGCGGCCGTGCGGTGACCCCACCGCGGAGCAGCAGCGCTCAACTCAGGAAGCTCAGGACACCAGTCGCGCGGCGGTCGCCTGGTCCCCGGAACTCCTCTGTGCACTTCCGGAGGACGTCGAGTGGCGTCACAACCCCGGTCGTGGGCGCCACCGTTAATCCTGGCGAGGCAAAGGGTATTGGCAAGGTTCAGTGATTTGTGGATTGAGGGAAAGAGGCTGGGCATCTTGGGCGCATTGGTTGACCTATCTGCGCTTCACTTTCCTTAGTGAAATGAAAATGATACTAGAGCAGCTAACTCAGGATATTTTTTAGGGTTAAATAAGTTAATGGGGTCCAAGAGTTTAGAACATAGCACACAAGCTTGTTCCTGATGTTCACCAGGACAGTATGCCTCTTGGGGATTGGACTTTCCCCTGGCTTAAACAGAAGGCCTGCCATCCCAAACCTCTGAACCTCAGAGGTTCTCCTGCTGTAAGGTGGAAATAATCATACTCATGTAAAGCTCCTACAGCACTTGGCTTTGCCCTGATTATTTCTCTTGAGAAAGCACTTTTATCTGAGGAATGTGAGTTCCTTTAAATTACCAGGTCTGGAGAGGCATTAAAGTGAGACCCATCACGTTCCACTTCCCCCTTGAGCCATGTATTCATCTCCTGAAACTACTTGCTTTTGCCACAAGTAGCTATCTACTAAACAGTGCCACACAAGACACTGTGACCCACACCCTATAGCTTAACAATGTCTAGTCAATCACTGATCCATGTAGTTCCTATAAATCAATGAGAATGCTTGACAGTTTTGTATCAGCTTCACTTCCTGTCCCCCCCCTTTTCGTCTTTAAAACCTGCTTGTAGCAAAAAGGCCGAACAGAGCTCTTTTTTTTTTTTTTTTTTTTTTAAAGAGATGGGGTTTCTCCATGTTGGCCAGGCTGGTCTTGAACTCCTGACCTCAGGTGATCCGCCCACCTTGGCCTCCCAAAGTGTTGGGATTACAGGCGTGAGCCACCGCGCCCGGCAGGGACAGAGCTCTTATCCGAGGCGGGGAGGGGTGGATATCTTCTGGGCTGCTGTCCCCACTTTAATTCAAGCAAACTCTATATTTTTGCCTCAGCCTTTTCCTTTTAAACTGACACATCACTCTCACTGACTTCATTCTATGAAACTGAGTGCGTCAATTAACGAAATTTATTTGGGTACTCGCTTAGACAGCACATACACTAAAATTGGAACGATACAGAGAACATTAACAGGGCTCCTGCTCAAGAATGACATACAAATTTGTGAAAAGTAAATTTGAAAAAATAAAACCCTAAATTTATTTGAAACGAAAAATGTGCCAGAGACCTGTACCAGGAGCTGTTGACACAAATAACAACAGCTAACAATAACTGTTTTAGGAACTTTCTGGTTTTCCAAAGTAAGAATTTTGCTCTGTTTTATAAACAGTAATTGTTTTGAGGCTCTCAGTTGTATTATTTGTAAAATGGTAATGTCAATAGATATTAATACCTTACGGATTGTGGTGAGGAGTAAATGAAACAAAACATGTAAACATCCAAGAATGCCTGGCACACAGCAGGTGTTAAGATTTATATTTTAATTTGAAAAATAGTGAACAGAAACCTAAAGTTACTAATAAAAAAAAAGTGAAACTAACAATCAAGCTTCAAATGTGAAAAGTAAGTGCATCAAGAATCTTGGAGAGGCCATTTTTACAAAAACTTCTTACCCCAAGTGACCCCAGGCTGTACCTCGACTTCAACGGGCCGAGAACTACAATTCCCAGAATGCACCGAAACAAGGCCCAGGGAACGGAGCCGGCGTTTTTGCGGGGGATTGTGGGAGGCGTGGTTTCCCTCAGAACTTTTCACCTCCCCAAGGCGCGAGAATCTTGGAAACAGCCACGAGGGTGGGCGGGGTAAGAGCTGGTGCTCCACCAATCATCGAGCCAGCCCCTGGGAGCGCTGAGCCGTGGCCAATCGGAACGCAGCGGCTTCCGCCCAGCCTGGCGCGCGATAATTTGAAGACGCTCAGAGAGCGGCTGGCTCGGCTGAGGAGAGGTCGCTCAGCTCGGCGTCGCAGGTAATGTAACCTCTGGAGTAGGCCGAGGCGGGGCTGTGGAAGGCTGAGGCGGGCGGGAGACCCTGTGGAACGTGGGGGCGAATCTCAAAGGAAAACAGCTTTCGCTCCGCGCTCGGCAGGTCCGCGGGCCCAAGAGCGAAGAAGCCACTGACGCGTTCTACGCGCTCACAGGCGCCGCGGTTCCATCTTCCAACGCCGGCGTTTCCTTGTTTTCGGTTTGTTGTTGTTTTTGCCCTGACAGGGTTCAGGGTCGAAACGCTTTCCTCTCCTACCTTTCCTCGCTTAGCCCCAGAAGGGTCCTCCCTTAAGCCGCAGCTCGACCTGAATTCCCAGAGCCCCTGGCCTTTCCGTGTATTCATTTATTAATAGCTTTGAAATAAGGCTTGTGTGCCGCTTTCGCGGGAGTTTCCCCTGTTCCCAGGGAAGGGGAAGGAAATGAACTCTGACGAGCCACACAGCCTCCTTCTCGTGCAGTCTTGCCTTTGTTTTCAGCAGCCCCACGACTTTAAGAGATTTTTATTAAAAGGGAAGCAGACGGCTTGCTCCCGGCTCCTCAGCTAGGACAATGTTAGAGCTTTTCTTGGTGGGCTCTGATGAAAAGTTAAAAACGGTCCCTGCCTTCATCGAACACACGGCTGTTGCGATGGGGAAACAAGAAGAAAATGTCTTAAGTGGACTATTAGGGAAATATAGGGTGCCTTGGAGGCAGAGAACAAGCGCGTGTAACCCGGGAGGGGTGGGAGGAGATCGGTGTCTATTCACTTGGTGTTAATTAGACTCATTAAAGGGGAAAGCCTGCCCTGAATGAGGGTGCAAACTATTTCCTCCATGCTGGGATGATTTTCCAGCTTGAAACATAGGTATGATCCCTACTTTTATTTTCTGTTCTTATTTGCCGTGTTTTCTCTCTGCCTTCTTAAAACATGGTTTAAGTTTTTATTAGAGAAAGTTGCTCTTTTAAAAAACCCTTTTCCTGGATCTGTATAGACCATCACCCATCTGGAAATTTTTCAGACTTTCAAAGTGTAATTTTGGTAAAGCAATGTTTAATGCTTTGATGAATTTGGTTGTTAAAATTGTCATTTTTTTTAGGAATTCAATAAAGAAGATGGCAGCTCTTACTCCAAGGAAGAGGAAGCAGGATTTTTTGAACTGTGACAGGTGAATGAATCTCAGCCTATGAATAGAAATTCTTAAAGAAAAACCCACTTTCTTGTCTCTCTCATTCTATTTTCTAAAATTTTCGTTCTTCCACTAGCCTACTTCTTGTGGCTACAGTGATAAACTATATTCGAATTCTAATTTGAAAATACATTAAGTTTTCATAATGAATTATTTAGTCCTTTTCAAGGGAATCAGTTTTTTCTTTTGACAGAAGCAGCACATTGAAGAAAGCTATTTTCTATGGCTAGGAAGTATACCAGATCGGTTATTACCTTGTTCCTTTTTATTCCCCTATAATAGTGTACAGTGGTTTGTATACAGTAGATGCTTGTCTGTAAACAATGCTAGAAAGTCTGTGCACTCGGATATTACTCTACCCAGGAAAAGCCCCAAGGGGTCAGTTTATTACAATTATTATAGGGGACGTGTGGCCGATAGAGCAAAATATATGAGCTATAATTTATATATAACTAACACAGAGAAATAGATTTTGAAACACGCAGCTGGGTGCAGTGCCTCACGCCTGTAATCCCAGAACTTTGGGAGGCCAAGGTGGGTGGATCACGAGGTCAGGAATTTGAGACCAGCCTGGCCAACATAGTGAAATCCCGTGTCTACTAAAAATACAAAAATTAGCCGGGTGTTGTGTCATGTGCCTGTGGTCCCAGCTCCTCCGAAGGCTGAGGGCGAGAGAATCGCTTGAACCTGGGGGAGGCAGAGGTTGCAGTGAGGCAAGACCACACCATTGCACTCCAGCCTGAGTGATGGAGTGAGACTCCGTCTTAAAAAAATTAAAACACATATGCATATATATGTCTATCAAAGCTTCTTTGTATGTGGTATTTGTTTTCATGAACATTATTGGACTCTTTGGGAAGATACTTGAATGTTTTACTTGATAGCATTTGAGAATTCTGTTAAACTAATAGAAAATTGTATGTATGTTTCACGGGGGGCGTGTGTTGTCTTTAATATGACCTATAAGTAGAGCTTATTACTTAGTAAATTTATGTAAATTTTGATGCAAAATAATCTTATCAGTGGACTTTGTTTTTTTTTATAGGCTTTTGCTCTTCACTGAAAATCTGTTTCCATCACCTAATAAAAAGCACTGTTTTTATCAAAACAGTGATAAAAATGAAGAAAACCTGCATTCCTCTCAACAAGGGCATTTTGTTTTAAGTGCACTCAAAACATCTGAAATAAATAGACTGCCATCAGCAAATCAAGGCTCACCATTTAAATCTGCTGTGTCCACTGTATCTTTTTACAACCAAAATAAGTGGTACCTCAATCCATTGGAGAGGAAGCTGATAAAAGAGAGTAGGTCTACTTACCTAAAAAATAATGTTGAAGATAAATCTTTTCCCATTGTGACAGAAAAAATGCAGGGAAAACCAGTCCACCCCAAGAAGAAGAACAAAAAGCCACAGAAGAGTTTAACTGCTAAGTATCAACCAAGGTATAGACACATCAAGCCTGTGTCAAGGAATTCTAAAAATTCCAAGCAAAATCAAGTAGTCTGTAAGCCAGTTGTGGAGAAAGAGAATAATTGTTATTCAGCTGAAAATAATCCCGATGCTCCTCGGGTTCTAAGCCAAAAAATAAAACCACAAGTTACACTCCAGGGTGGAGCAGCATTTTTTGTTAGTAGAAAAAAATCCTCTCTTAGAAAATGGTCCATGGAAAATGAGCCATCACTGGGACTCACCCGAAGGAATAAATCAGAATTGATTGAAGATTCTGATGTAGAGACAGTCAGTGAAAAAAAAACACTTGAGACAAGGCAAGTGCCAAAGTGCTTGTTCCTAGAAGAGAAATTGAACATTGAGCTACTGAATGCAAGCAGTAAAAATCAAGAGAAATTAATAAAGGTAAAGAAAGCTAAATATGTTGTTTTAAAAATGCTTATATAACCAGTATAAATGTCATAGTTGAATACAATTTTATTTTCTGAACTGCTTTTATAAAGCCAGATAGCCTAGTGTTTAGTTGTTGTAGGGAGTTTATTCATTTATTATTTTTATTGAGACAGGGTTGGTCTTTGTGACCCAGGCACAAACCCTGCTCACTACAGCTTTAACTTTCTGGGCTCAAGCGATCCTTCTACCTTGGCCTCCCAAGTAGCTGGTACTATAGGTACATACTACCTCACCCGGCTAATTCTTGTATTTTTTGTAGAGACCGGGGTTTCACCATATTGGCCAGGCTGATCTCAAACTCCTGGATTGTAGTAATTCACCTGCTTCACCCTCCCAAATTGCTGGGATTACGGTGTGAGCCACGGCACCTATCCCCAGCCGCATTTTAAGTTCTCAGTAGGTATATGCAGCTGGTGGCTACCGTATTAGACTATGTTGGTCTAGAACTTTTGTTGCTGATTTCCTGTCTAACCTTCAAAAAAAAGGGGTTTTGTGGGGCAGCTAGGGGCAGAAGGCAACTGAAGCAACCTTAAGAAAGGTCTCCCAGGTCAGGGCTTGCATGTCTATAGTGGCTTGTTTATATTCATCACGACCCTTGTAGCTGGAGAAATGATAGGCTTATAGTCATTTCTTTCCTAACCCACTTACATCATTGTCCTCACTAGCTTCTCTTATATTAAACCCCAGTTCATACCTCTGGTAATTACCTAAATTTCAAACCTCAGTGGCAAAGACTATAAATTGGTGACTAGGAAACCAAATCTCACCCATAAATGTTTTGTTGGGCCTACATAATTTAAAAATTAGAGCCAAAAATTTTTTGAAACACAAAAACATTTCTGGTGTCTCATGAAATACTGAAAGCTGAGCCTTCATTTCTACCTGGCAGCAATCTGCTGAATATCAGGCCATCATGCCATTTGACAAATACAGGCTCTTCATTTCTCTCACTAAGTCAGTGTATATATATGTATTTAGATCAGTTTAGTTTTGATAATTTTGCTTACCTGCTGCCCTTGTAAGGCATTTCAGTTTTTAGTTCTCACTGTGTTTATTTATTTTTTTCCTGCTTATCAAGTATGGCCAAGTATATTAAATGAGATATTTTCTTGCTGGCTAAGCCATGACAGTCTAATTTTACTAATTTTTTGTTTATATCAACAAAACACTTCTGTGTCTTGATAGGGATTTTGATTACAAAAGTAAGGTTTATCAAAATTAAACTGCTTTATACCTGTACATTTGACTGTATGAAAATTAAGTTTTTTGATAGTTTGGGGCATTACTCAAGCTAACATTGTCTCAATCCAGTAAAACAAAGGAAGAGTCTGCAGTTTCCCCATGCATCTCCTGATGATTTTTCTTACAATTTAGTATAGTCTTTATATGGTGACTTGATGAATTCTCTGTAACACCCTTTTCTGTCGTCTTTTCATTTTCTTAGCTTCACTTTACGGAATTGGTATTGAGTTAGTTTTCAGTAATACGGGGGAGCTGGGCTTTTGTGCATCTTAAATTTGTAGAACTGGGCTATGCTTTCAGGATTTTGCGAAGTAACCATGTCTAGGATTCACCTCTGCTAGCTAAAAGTGAATCTCATTTTTATGAGGATACCCTTTCCTCAGCTCATGGAGTCCTGAAAAATGTTAAATGGATGGGTTACCCTACCTCTGCTGGGATAGTACGGTCGTGAGTAGAAGTTCTGCTTTAACCAAGAGTTTTTTTCCTTTTCCCCCAAACTGTATATTCTCTAGTAATTCCCAAATTGGTATAAGGGAAATCTGTCAGGATTTTTTCTACTTTGCTTTTCCCACATTCCTGCTACTCTCTAGTGACTCCAGAATGTTATTCTTTCCTTAACTACTCGTTTTTAGAGTTTATGGCAAAGTGGTCCTTTTCCGGTTTGGTGGCTGCTGGGGAAATTTTTGCCATTTTTACTAATGTTTTTTGTTCATTTCATTATGGAAGTGTTGGTCTGTAATCATTCTACCATCTTTATCAGGAAGTATATGTTTTTGAGATGATAACAGATTACAGTATTTGTGCTCTGGCTTTTAAAAGGTGATGTACACTTAGTGAATACAGGGGAAATTTTCATAAAAATCGTTTGAAAATTGATTTAAAATCACATTATGAGATGTAGTTCATAATAAACCAAATATTTTGTTTTAGAAACATATCTGCTGGGATTCATTCACTAGAAAACAGTTAAAATTACAGATTTGTTTCCTTTTTTTTTTTCCTGTTTATTTTCAGGACTTATCAGGTGACAGAGTTTCTTCAAAGGGATACGAAGTTGATAAAAATAAGTCTTTTCCTTCAAAGGATTCTCTTGGTGAGAGGACAAGTAAGAGAAAACTTGCTTGAATTTAGCTACTTAAAATAATGCTTTATTACATATGTTATACAATAATATAATTCTTATAAAATATTTTCTGGGTCTTTCTCTTTTTTTCAATACTGTGCTTGTGGTTAGTATCTTTGTGTTTATCTCTGTGTTATTGTTTTCTGTAGTAAAGTAATGCATTGCGTTTTGAAAAGCAGGAAACAAGGAGATCCTAGATTAAAATTTTAGACAAAATATTAGGCTTAATTGGTCTGTGGCTGTGGCCAAGTTACTGAAGCTCTCTAGAGTTGAGTGTTCTTATTATAAAATCCTACCTACTCTATCACCCGAAATAATAGGAGTTAAAACTATTATGTACATTTTGATCAAAGCCCAATTGTTAGCAGAACTTTCTAAGTCATGTAAATGACACTGAAATGAAGCATCAGAAACCAGGAGATTTGTGTCTAGGCTTACTGCTAATTAGCTGCATGATCTAGGAAGAGATCTCAAAGGAGTTAAAAGTTCATAATTTTTAAATTCCTGTCAGTTCTGAAATCCTATTCCTAGTTTATGCCGTCAGTGCTCAGTTAAACAGCTTACTAAATATGAGTACATAAAGTGGTTCACTAGCATTTTACTTACCAACCAGATTCTTAATAATGGCACCTCATTGGCTATGTCTGCAAATTTGGAAATAAATTAAAATTCTTGGACTAGAACTGCTGACTCTAGTGAGAAGCTGTAGCTCATAGAAAATAAAAAGTAAAACTGAAAGATGATCTGAAACAGTAATACTTAGAGGATCTAATGATATATATTCACCATGATTCTCTTTTTTTGTCCGCGGGGATTCCTGTTCTGATAATCATGAGTAATTTTTTTTTTTTTTTTTTTATGGTTCTGAGATAGGATGTTAATAGCTAGTATTTACTGAGTGCTGAATGTATATATCAGGCGCTGCTAATTAGTATGCCTTACGTTTTCATAGGTTGTACTCAAAGAACTGATAAAATAGAACATAGAAAAACTATGGAATCTACTTAACAATGGTTACCAATTTTTCTTTTAAAATAAATTTTAGTACCTTGTCAAAGTCAATTTAAAGAAAAATTGTGAATAAAAATAACAAATGATGTAAGGGTATGACAGAAATGAAAGTAACATAAAAATGACCAAAATTTTATTAATAAGTACAGTTCATCATTTAATTCTCTCAACTACTCTAGGTTCTGATATGCCCATTTATAGATGAGGAAATGGACTTGAGTTAAACAACTTACAGCACATCAGACTCTCACCTGCCTTAGTTTTGTTTCTAGAAGATGAGCTCTAATTATTTTTCAATGCAAAGTTAGTTTGGTTTTTTTTAGCCCACTGTCAACTTAATATTTTCCTCAAATTAATTGCTGTTTTAACTTTGGTCTTTTAATAAGCTGTTTATTTTGCCATAATTCTAGATTTACAGAAAAGTTAAAAGTACAGAGAATAGCAGTGTATCTCTTACACTGTTTTCTCTATTCTTAACATCTTATGTTACCATAATACTTTTGTCAAAATAAACTGGTATTGGTATAGATGGAGTTGTGTTGTGTTGCCCAGGCTGGAGTGCAATGGCATGATCATAGCACACTGCAGCCTCCGCCTCCCTGGTTCAAGCATTTCTCCTGCCTCAGCAGCCCCCCGAGTAGCTGGGATTACAGGTGTCTGCCACCACACCTGGCTAATATTTGTATTTTTGCCAAGGTGGGATTTCAGTATGTTGGCCAGGCTGGTCTCAAACTCCTGACCTCAAGTGACTGACCTGCCTCAGCCTCCCAGAGTGCTGGGATTACAGGTGTGAGCCACTGTGCCCAGCCATAAACACTATACTTTATTTGGAGTTCACCAAATATTGGTAGTGGTATATTGCTGTTAACTAAACTCTGTTAACATTTTCTTTCTGTTCGAGTATCCAATCCATGGTACTGTATTACATTTAATTGTTATGTGTCTTTAGCCTTCTCAGGTGTGTGACATTTTCTGTCTTTTCCTTGTTTCTTTGTTTGCATATCTCTAACTCTAATCCTGCACTCCAGGATTTATTCTAGCCTTTTTTCTTTTCTTTTTTTTAGTGCAGTGGTGTGATGTTGACTTACAGCAACCTCCACCACCCGGGTTCAAGTAATTCCCTGCCTCAGCCTCCCGAGTAGCTGGGACTACAGGTGCGTGCCACCACATCCAGCTAATTTTTTGTGTTTTTTAATAGAGACAGGGTTTCACCATGTTGGCCAGGATGGTCTCGATCTCCTGACCTCATGATCCACCCGCCTCGGCCTCCCAAAGTGCTGGGATTACAGGTGTGAGCCATCGCACCCAGCCTGTCCTATCCTTTTTTCATCTGTAACTTCCCTCTCAGACAATGAGAAACTTAGTTCCAACCATTCACTATCCACCTACTTATTTGTTCTGTCCCAGTAAACATGTAAAACAGTTTCATAATTGTTCATTCATACCCATGTAAGAAATAAACCAATTAGAGTGCCCTTTTTTTTTTTTTTTTTTTGACAGCGTTTCATTCTGTCACCCAAGCTGGAGTGCAGTGGCGCAACCTTGGCTCATTGCAGCCTCCGCCCACAGGGTTCTAGCAATTCTCCTACCTCAGCCTCCCAAGTAGTTGGGATTACAGGTACCTGCCATCATGCCCGGCTAATTTTTTTTTTTGTATTTTTAGTAGAGACAGGGTTTCACCATGTTGGCCAGGCTGGTCTCAAACTCCTGACCTCAGGTGAGCCACCTGCCTCTGCCTCTCAAACTTCTAGGATTACAGGCTTGAGCTACCATGCTTGGCCTAGAGTGCAATTTTAAGTGCAGTCTTTGTCTTTATCCTTATAACTTCCAGTCAAAACACCGTTTGCTAAAGTTACTTAGGATAGCTTTTCTTTTTTCCACTACCTTCTTCAGTGTTGTTAATGCTGTACAGTTCTAATATAGTTAGATTCATTTCTCACTGTCTGCATTCCATCGTAGGATGCCTCAATAGCGTGGTTGATATTTATACATATTTTTTTCTCATTTGATTTACATTGAAGTTCATTTTTTTTCAGCAATAATCAAGAAACGAAGTTCATTCATTGTGATTTTTACAGTTCTGTGGGTTTTATCAAATGCATAGTTAACGTATTAGCCATTACAGTACCGTACAGAACAGTTCCTTCACCCTAAAATGTCCCTAAGCCTACACTTTGTTGTTAATTGCTCTTTCCCCCACCCCGCTAGCAACCATTAATCTGCTTTCTATTTCTATAGTTTTATCTTTTCCAGAAAAACATTACACATGCATATTCTTTGGGGTCTGGCTTATTTTACTTAGTAATACATTTAAGGTTCATCTATGTCGTTGGGTGTATCAGTAGTAATTCTCATTTATCACTGAACTATCAATATACCATAAAATTTCTTTGTATATTCTGGATATAAGTTCTTGATCAGATATATGATTGCAGATATTTTCTCTCCTCAATCTGTGGCTTGTCTTTTCATTCTCTTAATTTATTTTCTGTAGAGAAAAATATCTAACTTTGATAAAGTCCAAATTTTTAAAAAATGTGTCGTGCTTTTGGTGTTGTATGTAAAAACTTATCACCAAATTCCAAGTTCATGAAGATTTTTTCCTAATTTTTTAGAAGTTTTATAGTTTTATGTTTTTACTTTATTATTAATTTTTTTGTAGAGACATAGTCTTACTAAGTTGCCCAGACTGGTCTTGAATTCCTGGCCTTAGGCTGTAAGTGTTGGGATTACAGGCATGAGCCACCAGGCCTGGTCATAGCTTTACATTTAGATTTGTGATCCATTTTGAGTTAATTTTACATAAGGTTTGAATAGGTGTAATTTTCATTTTGGTTTTTTCTTTTTTTTTTTGCATATGGATGTTTAATTGGTCCATTTAAATGGTCCAGCACCATTTATTGACTGTTTTTTCTCCATGGAATTACCTTTGCCTCTTTGTTAAGTCTTGATTTTGAGTAGTATTTTGTCTTATTAACCTTTGAAATCTTAGGAGTTAAAGCTTTGATTTTATTTAGTAATACACATTATCACAATTTTTCCCCTACCAGTTTCTCCTAAGTCCACTGTCTATCCAATCTTCAGTGCATCTTCAGTCAGTTCAAAAAGGTGAGAATTGTTATTGTTTTAAAGTCTAAGCCTTATAAATCATAGGTCCTTTGGGTCTCTTTTTTAGTCTCATGCTACTTAATTTGGGGAGGTTTTTTCCTTCCTCACTAAGGGGAATAGGAGACTAATTTTGAGAATAGAGCAATGAAATCAGTCCCTCATAGAGACTTCATAAAAACTTGAGAAATGGAAAAGTTCTTCACAGGCTTCAGTAATGATAATTGCTAACATTATTGTATAATACCTGACCCAAAATAAGTAGTTTTTATATTTATTATCTCAATTATCAGAACAGCTTACAAGGTAGATACTGTTGTTCTATTTTCAGCCTAAGAAACTGTTAGTAATTGAGCCACAGTTGCACAGCTATTAGGGGCTAGGACCAGGACTAGAATCTGTATCTGAACCAAATGTCCATTAGGTTATATTGCCTTCCTTGGGTGATAGTATACTAATAGTAGCTAAAAGTTAATAAGCATTTACAACTTCATGATGTAGGCACCATTACCCCATTTTGTAGATGAGGGATCTGGCTGCAGGAGTCAGGAGTAAGTATAACTTTCAGCAGCTTAACATTACCGTAAGGTATAGCTGAAGCTACCAGTATCCTATTCAAAGCTAAAGACTGTGATGGGGGAGGCATGGATGGGTAGAGAGCATGAGAGGCGGCAGAGCTCTGAAAAAGTAGTTTCTTATAGTCTAAACATCCTCTTCCTAATTAGCTTTGATCTTTCTCTCCCCATTTGGTTATAAATAACTTCAGATACTAAGCAAGGAACTTCCTAGCTATATTACATTACTCTCAGAACATCACCTTAAATTGCCTCAGTGATTAGGTTGGATGGGCAGGTTTTCCTCTTCGACGGTTTGTTTCTAGTTTTTCTCAACTTCCCATTTCTTGCCTGTATTGTCATCTTTCATGACCTTTTATTGAAGATGGGAGCTGCATAGAATACCATGGACTAGGTAATTTATAATGGACAGAAATTTATTTGACTCACAGTTCTGGAGGCTGAGAAGTCCATCGTCAAGCAGCCACATCTGGTGGGTGCCTTCTTGCTGTATGATCCCATGGCGGAAAGCAGAAGAACAAGAGAGTGTTCAAGAGAGAACAAGAGAGCTTGGTTTGCAGTCTCACATCCTTCAATAATCAACATTAATCCATTTATGAAGGTGGAGCCATCATGAGCTAAACACCTCCCAAAACTGTGGCACTGGAGATTAAGTTTTCACACATGAACTTTGGGGGGCGCATGTTCAAACCACAGCAGAAGCCTTCCACAATTAACTGATAAAAGTGAATACTAATTTAGTCTAGCATAAAGAGACAGGTCGGGCATGGTGGCTCACCACCTGTAATCCCAGCACTTTGGGAGGCCGAGGCTCGTGGATCACCTGAGGTCAGAAGTTCGAGACTAGCCTGGCCAACTTGGTGAAACCTCGTCTTTACTAAAAATACAAAAATTAGCTGGGCATGATGGGGCTCACCTGTAATCCCAGCTACTTGGGAGGCTAAGACATGAGAATAGCTTGAACCCATGAGATGGAGGTTGCAGTGAGCCAGGATGCCGCTGTACTCCAGTCTGGGTGACTGAGCAAGACTCCATCTCAAAAAAAACAACAGTGGGATGCTATTTGTTAAGTAATACGAAATTGCTCTTTTTGTAGACTCCAAAACATCAGGTATTGGCAGCTTCTTGAAGTTTAATCTTTTCAGGTAGATAAAAGATTCTCAAAGTGCTTAGACTCGCATTTGTTTTTTGGTTTTTAAGATTCATTCAATGAACATTTAGAGAGTATCATGTGCTTTTGAACTATACTGAGCCCTAGAGATGTGAAGATAATTAATGTGGTCTTGCTATCAAGGAGGTTATGGTTAGAGGAGGGTAGACATTTAAACAAGTATAATGTAGTATTACAATTGCTAAAATGGAAGCAAAGAGATGGCTGTCACACGTGCAGGGTCAGGGAGAGCTGAGTTACTTAGCAAAGGCTGCATAAGGTGAAAAGGATCAGTGACTTGGACAAGTGTTTTTCATACTGCAGGTAGCAGCCCTTTAGTAGTTTCTCAGACCAGTTTAGGATGTCATATCTAGCATTTATTTTTAATGGAATAGTGTATCTGTCACATAGCAAGTATATTTAGTGAAACTTTGGTTTTATGTCTGTACTAGTCATGATGTGAAATGTCTGTCTTAGCATAGATTTGTCAAGTCAATTTGAAAACTACTTTTCAGAGAAATGGTAATAAGGCAGCTTGACTTAGCTTAATGCAATAGAGCTAATGCTCCACTTTTTTTTTTTTCCTCCTTTATTTTGTCAGGTTTTTTCCTGTTGTTTGAACTTCTTAATTTGGGCACTAGGGTTTTTTTTTTTTTTTCCTTGCCTATTTGCTTCTACTTTCTAGGGATTTCTGCGCTTTCGGTCCCTGGGAAACCAAGGTCTTTCATTACAAGGCAATGGTTACAAACTCAGTACCTACAGAACCAGGAGGCTGGGTGAAAACTAGGGCCAGCTAAAGAATTGCCCGCTTAAACAGCATGTGCTATTCCAAGTTCGAACTAGTATGTTCATTGATGGAATAGAGGTTTAGTGATCTTAGTGTCTCTTTATTTTATTTTTTATGTTTTTTATTTTTTTGAGACAGAGTCTCACTCTCTCACCAGGCAGGAGTGCAGTGGCATGATCATGGCCCACTGCGACCTCCGCCTCCAGGTTCAGGTGATTTTCCTGCCTCAGCCTCCCAAGTAGCTGGGACTACAGGTGCGTGCCACCATGCCTGGCTAATTTTTGTATTTTTAGTAGAGTTTGGGTTTTACCATGTTGGCCAAGATGGTCTCGATCTCTTGACCTCATGATCTGTTCACGCTGGCCTCTCAAAGTGCTGGGATTACAGATATGAGCCATTGCGCCTAGCCCTCAGTGTCTCTCTTAATGTTGGAAATACACATTTTTAAGTGAAATCTCTAGATTACAAAATATTGGTAGCTGACCCAAAGTTTTAAATACCATATGGGCCAACCAAAACATATCTGCTAGCTAGATTTGGCCGGAGGGGCTCCAGTTTGCAACCTCTGTAAGTGAATCTCAACATTCTTTCCTAATAGTTAAAGGTTGTCTCAACTACATCTATCCAGCCTAAACATGTTTTTTTTCCCTTTAAGAATTTCAAAGTCGTGAGATGCTGCTTTTGGTATGAGGAAAGGCAAATTTAGTAGCTGCCTTGCTCTGGTAAAATGTTGCTGAGTTATAATATGGTGACTCTGATTGCCTGTGAATCTGTGAAGTTCAGTATTATTTCCTCTAGTAGCTCAGGAATTTCTTTATAGCTGTATAGGTAAATATTGTACTAAGATTTGGTAAAGCAAAAAAAAAAAAACCTTTTTTAAAATGTGAAGTCAGTTTCCAAAATGTGCATCTATCTGCATCTGATACTATAGAAGAAAGTCCCTAGGACTTGGAGTCAGAAGACCAGGATTTGAGTGTTAACACTGCCATTCACTAGTTACTTTACCTTGAGTAAATTACTGACCCTCTCTGAGTGGGCCTCAGGTTTCTTGTTCCTGCCCCTATTACCTCATCAAGTTAATGTCAGATAGCACTCAGAATTGCAAGATACTCTGTTAAATGTCGTCTTTCTTTCCCTTGTAATTCCGCAAACATTGTAAATTTATATGATATTTATCAATTTTCTGTGCCAAGATCTTTAGGTGAAGAACAGTCTTCTGTGGGATCTGTCAGCTTCTTGAAACAGACCAATATTCAGAAAAATACTAATATCAGAGATACAAGTAAAAAAACAAAAGACCAGCTCGTCATTGTGAGTAAAGTCAAAACAAAACTTCTCCTCTAGCCCTTTACAGAAAAAGCTTGCCAACTCCTGTATTAGACAATTCAGAACTGGCTATTTTCTTTTTTGTTTTTTGCTTTTTGTTTTTGAGACGAAGTCTTATTCTGTCGCCCAGGCCAGAGTTCAGTGACACAATCTTGGCTCACTGTAGCCTCTGCCTTCCGGGTTCAAGTGATTCTCCTGCCTCAGCCTCCTGAGTAGCTGAGACTACGGGCACCTGCCACCACACTGAGCTAATTTTGGTAGAGACTGGGTGTCGCCATATTGGCCAGGCTGGTCTTGAACTCCTGACCTTGCGATCCACCCTCCTTGGCCGCCCGAAGTGCTGGGATTACAAGTGTGATCCACCACACCTGGCCCAGAACTTGCTATTTTCAGTGGCATTAAGCAATGTTTTATGTGACAGAATGGGAATTGTAGATGGCGATACTGAATATTCTTGAATTTAACTGTGTTTTTCCTGAACTTTATTTTTTTGTCAACTCTTGGGTCAAATAACTTTAACATTCTTTAAGAATTAAAGAATTTAATATTCCTAGCTGTTTAAGGAAAAATATTGTATAATTAATATAGAAGTCCTAAAGTTTTTGCCCTTCCTGTTTGAAATAAGGCTTTTTGAGGTCTTTGTTTCATTAAAAAGTTCCATTTTTCATTTTAGCTATAATTTCCATGATTTAATCTTATTCCTTCTTAGAACCATGGTTCTAGTAAAGAATCTTGTAAAAATAAAAGAATCTGGTTTTTTACGCTGTCCATTCCAATAAACAATTACGTCCCATCGATTTGTTGCCTTTTTAGGTATCTTCTCTCTTTTTTTTTTCTTCCTCAAAGAAGTGAAGTCCCACCATGTTGCCCAGGCTGGTCTTGAACTCCCTGGCTCAAGTGATTAACCCACCTCAGCCTCCCAAAGTGCTGGAATTACAGGCGTGAGCCACCACACCTGGCCTGACCTCTTCTCATTTTATTTTGTCCCAGGGGAGGGAAGGAGGATATAGTAACCAGACTTTCAATTAGTTTTTTACTTGTCAGCAGAAAAAAATAAGTAAGGTGAAATTTGAATGAATGGTTATAGAAACTTAATTTAGAGCTACCTGTGCTATATTTAAATGGGCTTTTTTTTTTTTTTTACCCCCCAATTATAGGACGCTGGTCAGAAACATTTTGGGGCTACTGTGTGTAAGTCTTGTGGCATGATATATACTGCTTCCAACCCTGAAGATGAAATGCAGCATGTACAGCATCACCACAGATTTCTGGAAGGAATCAAATATGTGGTGAGCCAAAAGATAGTCTTTCAGTTTGTTCTAGTAGTAAAACTACTTTAAAAGAGACATTTCTTTTCCACCCGGCCCGGAAGAGTTAACTTTTAATGATGATGTTTCAAGCTTACTATCTCAATATAAGATAAATATTTTGTAAACACTGCATTCTGAGAAGAGCTGAGCAGTCAAGAGACACAAACTTCAAAGACCTAAAGAGATCTCATTTTCTAGTATAGTGTCTTTTTTATAGATAGCTTTAGAAAAAATAGCCTTTCCATGACTTCTCCAGGTTTTTTCTGAGGGGAGAATTCCCACCCATTTATTAAACACCTTTCAAGTCCAAACACATCCTATCATTGGCCCTATCTTTATGATTGTACCTGCTACTCAGATACATTCTTTTTCCCTATTTTTATTGCCATAGTTAATGAATACCTTCACAATATTTTTAGCTTGTTTATTGAAACAGCTTGCTTTCTGGGTTCCCATAGTGCTGCCAGAAATAATGTTTTAAAACATAAATCTAGTATGATTCTACTTTTAGAAAAAGTTCTCACCAGCGGTTTGGTAGTGTTTAATCTGGCCTCAACCTTTCCTATATATGTGCACATAAAATACATGCTGGAGAAATTGTATATGTGTATATTTAAATTCTTGCCCTCTCTGATCGCTACATCAGCCAGAAAGTTCTTTCTAAAACGTAAGTTCTGACATTGCTTCAATTTGGACAGCTTTCTTTTGTACTAGGAGTAAAACCCAGACTCCTTAGCATGGCCAGAAGATCTCTTCATATCTGGCTCCTGCCCACATTGTCATATGACACATTCCCTCTCCAGTGCTGAGCTCCTGCTGCTGGAATAAGCCACATTCTCTGATGAAGCCAGGGTACTGTCTACTGTATTTAATTTTTCTTTCTTTCTTTCTTTCTTTCTTTCTTTTTTTTTTTTTTGAGACGCAGTCTTGCTTTATTGCCCAGGCTGGAGTGTAGTGGCGCTTTCTCGGCTCACTGCAGCCTCTGCCTCCCAGGTGCAAGCAATTCTCCTGCCTCAGCCTCCCTAGTAGCTAACAGTCATGAGCTATGACATTTGGCTAATTTTTGTATTTTTAGTAGAGACAGGTTCCACCATGTTGGCCAAGCTCGTCTCAAACTCCTGACCTCATGATCCGCCCACCTCAGCCTCCCAAAGTGTTTAGATTAAAGGCATGAGCCATTGCGCCCAGCCACATTTCTTTCTTTTTTGTGGAAACACATTGAACATGTTATCCTTTATATATTTTGTATATTATTCCTGTGTTACAAATATATTCTCCCTGTCCCTTTTTTAAGTTTTAATTTATATTTTTGATATGGTAATACTTTCACATGATTCGAAATTCACAGGATGTAAAAGTCTATCCAGTAAAGTGTTTCTCCATATCCCTTCCAGAAACCCCATTAGCCCCTATCTACAGGTATCTATCATTAACAGGTTCATCTGTATATCTTTCAGAGATATTTTCTGCCTATACAAGCAAATATTATTACTTGGATTTTTTTTAACCTTTTTATGGTGTATATTGCTACAAAGAAAACATAATATTTAGCTAACTTGTGACTTCTGGGTTTAAGTCAGGAACATCATCTCATTTCCAAAATTAGTAAAAAGTTTTTCCTATATTTAAAAAAATAATTTTATAGCTATAAATTTTATATTTAGATCTTTAATCCGTTGGAAGTTTTTCAAGACATAATGTTAGAGATGGATCTTTCTATTTTTCCTAAAGGACTGCAAAGTGTGCCAGCAGTACTGTTTGACTAGTTTATGTTCCACACTGATTAGCAATGCAACCTTTAGTGCATACCAAATTCTCTCATATAAATGGGTTTGTTATTGGACACTTCCGTATCATCCATCTGTTCCTGTGCCAGTACTATACTTTTACAAATGTAGCTTCATATACTCTATTTGGATGACTAGTTAGGCAAGTTCCCTTTCATCCTTTTCTGTGAAAAATGTCTTGACTACTTCTGCACATTTACTCTTTCAAATAAAAAAATGAGCCTATCAAGTTCCCCCCCAAATAAAAAACTTAATAGAATTTTTATTGAAACTGTAGTCAAACTGTCATTTTCTCTAGGGAAAAATATCATAGTATACCTTAGAAACTTAGTATAGTATATACTATAATATAAACTTAGTATTTGCTGTAGTATAAACTTAGTATATTCTTAGAAACTTAGTATGCCTCTGATTGATTCATATCTTTTATATTCTTCAGTAAAATTTTATAGTTTTGTCATGGATCTTGTTAAATTTATTTCTAATACTCCAATCTCATTTCTTCCAGTCGTTAAGTCAATTACACCAGATTTCTTGCCACTCTCTGAACCTTTGCTTATTCAGTTAGTTGCCTTAGCCTGAAGGCAAGTAATCACCTTCCTATTATACTCATTGACATCTTACCAAGGTTTTTAAACCCCTTTTCAAGTCCCATAATACTTCAGTATCGTTCATACACTAGGGCCACATGCCCAGGCACCTTGCTTGGGATTGAGATTAAAGTAGTTATAAGACTGAACCCATCTGTGGTCTTGTCAAGCATAAGGGACAAGCATGTAAGGACTTTTATTTAGCTTTTTCTTAGAATTTGGCTTCTTACTCTAAACCTCCCCTACCTGCCCACTGGTCTCAAACTCCTGACCTCAAGTGGATCTGTCCGCCTTGGCCTCCCAAAGTGCAGGCGTGAACCCAGCCCCTTTACCTCATTTTGTGATAGATCATATACATGTCTCCAGATAGGATGTCAGCTTATTGAGGGCAAGTACCTTGTTTTAGGCATCTTAAATTTCTCTTTCCACATTACTTTTAGTGGATTTCATCTTACCTTCTTTTACATCTGTTACTGTTGAGCCTTTTGTCTTCTCCACACCAAATTATTTAAGATTGGTTTTTTTTTCTTTTCACAAATTAAACTGTAACCCTTTTGTTTTCCTTTGGCAGGGTTGGAAGAAAGAACGTGTAGTAGCAGAGTTTTGGGATGGGAAAATCGTGTTGGTTCTGCCACGTGATCCAAGCTTTGCTATCAAAAAGGTATGGAACATTGTTTTTTTTAATTTTGCATTTCCCCCACCCCCCAAGAAATTAACCTATGTTGAAGTGCAGACTGCCTTTGCTGACAGATAATTTGCTTGCGTACATGCTTAATGATTACTTGCGTAAAAATTTATACAAAACTAAACTTAGAATTGTAGGACAAAGGAGTAGAGAAGGCAGATAAGGTTCCACAGCTTATCTTTTATGTTCATATGTTCATTTTTGCCTTGTGAAAGGTAAACTATGCTTTTCAGTGTTGAGAAATTAACGGCCCCCAGGGTCTATTTCTTCTATTAGTGTGGTCTGTGTTTCTGAGCTTGGATGTTTAGCCACCGTGAACAATGAATAAAGCTAAAACAAATCGTTTTAACGCTTCCTATTCCTTATCCTCTCAGGTGTCTGAATTTCTGCTAAAAGTGATCTTTAAAATAGGTTCTTAAAATACTGTTTCCACACTGGCAGCTACATGCATCAATAGTGAAATAATTTTGGAGGTGTATAAATTTAAGAAATATAAATTTAAGGACTAAAGTAATAGTAATCGTACATTTTGTGTATATAAATATGTATAGTTTCTATTGTACTTTTTAAAACATTGACCTGTCTTGGTTTTTAAAATCATTAGGTAGAAGATGTCCAAGAACTTGTTGATAATGAATTGGGCTTCCAGCAAGTTGTTCCTAAATGTCCAGACAAAATAAAAACTTTTCTTTTTATATCTGATGAAAAGAGAGTAGTTGGGTGTTTAATTGCAGAACCCATCAAACAGGTATGGTATATTTCATTTAAATTATTGGCATAATTTGCAGGCAACGAGAAAAGTTAGAAGTCTGTCAGCATTTAAGATTGCTATCATTAATGACATTCTTCCTACTGAAATATCCTTGACCATGTGGATAATTGAAGTTATTTATTTTTAATATTTGGAATTTTGCTTTGTATAAACAGGATAGGTAAGCCAGTCTTACATTCATGTAGTCATTTCCACAGCTGAACTATAAAGTATAGTGATTTTAAGTAAGCAGATCTATAGACTGAAGTTTTTAAAAATGTGGCTTAGTGAAGGTTAATATTTTTGGCTAAGTAGTCATTACTTATCCCTTAATTAGAATCTAATTTAGGTACTAATTAGCAATGTTCTAGAGGACATATGGCTTCTCCTTGTGTTGCTAGAAGTTGGGAGAGAGAAGCAGCTTGTTTGTGTTTTTGCCAGTATAAGCAATCAGTTTGGCCTTTTCCCTTTCCTGGCGGCTTTATTAAGGTATAACTGACAAATAAAAATTGCGATTATTTACAGTGTAAAATGTGATATTTTGATACAGGTACACATTGCAGAATTACTAAATCAAATTAGCATATCTATCACTTCACATACTTAACTTATTGTGATGGGAACATTTAGATCTCTCCTAGCAGTTTTCAAGTATACATTAGCTATAGTCATCATGCCGTACAATAGATCTGCAGAACTTATTCATCCTGAAACTTTGTACCCTTTACCAACATTTCCCATTTCTCCCATCTCTCCCTGCCCCAGCCTCTGGCAACCACCATTCTACTCTCTGCTTCTATGAAGTCAGCTTTTTTAGATTACATATGTAAGTGAGATCTTGTACTATTTTTCTTTGTTGCCTAGCTAATTTCACTTAGCATAATGTCCTCCAGGTTCATACATGTTGTTGCAAATGTCAGGATTTCCTTTTTTTAAAGGCTGAATGGTATTCCATGTGTATATATACCAAATTTTCTTTATTCATCCACTGATGGACACTTAGGTTGATTCTATATCTTGGCTCTGAATAATGCTGCCATGAACATAGGAGTACAGATTTCTCTTTGACGTACTTTCACTTCCTGTGAATATACACTCAGAAGTGAGATTGCTGCAAATGGTAGTTGTATTTTTATAGTAATCATTCTGACAGATGTGAGGTGCATTTCCCTGATGGATAGTCATGATGAGTGAGCATTTTTTCATATGTCTCTTCCTCATTTTTACGTCTTTTCAGAAATATCTATTCTGGTTCTTTGCCCATTTTTATGAGTATTTGTTTTCTTGCTATTGAGTTATTTATGTATTTTGGATATGTATTCCCTGTTGTATATGCAAATATTTTTTTCCAATCAGTAGGTTGGTTGGTTTTCTTTCCCCACTCTGTGCTATGCAGAAACTTTTCAGTTTGACGTCACTTTTTTTTTTATTCTTTTATTGCCAATGCTATTGGGATGATAGCCACAACATTATTGGCCCAGACCAATGTCAAGCTTTTTTTCTCATTTTTTTCCTTGTAGTTTTACAGTTTGAGGTCCTTCATTTTAAGTTTTTAACACATTTTGAGTTGATTTTTCTATGTGGTGTGAGATAAGGCTCCAATTTTATTCTTCTGTTTGTGGATACTCATTTTTCCCCCACATCATTTATCAAACAGACTGTCCTTGCCCCATTGTTTGTTCTTGGCATGTTTGTCAGAGACCAGTTGCCTCTAAATGCCTGGTTTTATTTTATCTGTTTGGTTCCATTGGTTGCTATGTCTGTTTTAATGCCAGTAGGAGTGTGATGACCTTCAACTTTACTCTTCTTTTTGTCTAGATTGCTTTGGCTATTTGTAATGTTTTATGGTTCCATAGGATTTTAGGACTCTTTTTGTATATTTTTGTGAAAATTGCCTTTGGAATTTTGAAAGGGATTCCTTTGCGTTGTAGATTGCTTTGGGTAGTATGGACATTTTAACAATATAAAATCTTCCAAGTCACAAACACTGGGTATCCTTCCATTTATGTGGATATTCTTCAGCTTCTTTCATCAGTGTTTTCTAGTTTTCAGTGTATGGATGTTTCACCTCCTTAGTTAAATTTATTCGTAAGTCTTTTTTTTAATGCTATTGTAAATGGATTGTCTTCTTGATTTCGTTTTTTAGTTTTTAGTTCATTGTTCCTGTATAGAAATGCTACTGACTTTTTATGTTGATTTTGTATCGTGCACCTTTTCTGATTGTTTTTTCTGATAGCTATTTTGGTGGAGTCTTTAGGGTTGAAGTTCATGTCATTTGCAGACAGAATATTTAACTTTTTCCTTTCAATTTGAACGCCTTTATTTCTTTTTTTTCTTCCTAATTGCTCTGGTGAGGAATTCCAGAACTATGTCGAGTAGAAATTATGAGAGTTAGCACCCTTGTCTTGTTCCTGATCTAAGAGGAAAAGCTTTCAACTTTTCATTGCTTATATGATGTTAGCTGTGAGCTTGTGATATATGACCTTTAGTATATTGAGGTACATTCCGTCTATATCTAATTTATTGAGAGTTTTTATCATGAAAGAATGTCGAATGCCTTTTCTGTATTGAGATGTTTTGTCCTGCATTCTGTTAATATGATGTAGTACACTGATGTGCATGTGTTGAGCCATCCTTGCATCCAGGGATGAAGTCCACTGGATCATGGTGTACTATCCTTTTAATGTGCTAGTTTGCATCTGTTTATCAGGGATATTGGTAGGTAACTTTTCTTGTGGTGTCCTTTTCTGGCTATCAAATTAATTCTGGCCTTGTAAAATGACTTTGAGGGTATTCTTCTTCAGTTTTTTGGAAGAGTTTGAGAAGGATTAGTATTCTTTAAATACCTGGTAGAATTTAGCAGTGACATCATCACAGATGGGGCTTTCCTATGATGCAAGTTATTTTTATTAACTGATCTCCTTTTTATTGGTTTGTTGAGATTTTGTCTTTCTTCATGATTTGATATAGGTAGGTTTTTATTCATCTATTTCTTAGAATTTATGTATTTCTTGTACATTACCTAATTTGTTGGTATATAATTATTCATGGTCTCTTACGATCCTTTGTACTTCAGTGATAGCAGTTGTAATGTCTCCTCTTTCATGTGTGGTTCTGTTTAGTTGAATCTTTTTTCTTAGTCTAGTTAAAGGTTTGTCAACTTTATTATCTTTCAAAAGATAAATTTTGTTGATCTTTTCTATTTTTCAAGTCTCAGTTTATCTCTACTGATCTTTTTTTTCTTCTAACTTTGGGCTTTATTCTTTTTCTAATTCTTTGAGTTGTAATGTTAGGTTATTTGAGATCTTTTTTATGTAGAACTGCTTTTGCTGCATCCCATCGGTTTTAGTATGTTGTGTTTCCATTTTCATTTGTCTTAAGAAATTTGTCAGTTTCCCTTTTCTTTGCTCTGTTGGTTGTTCAGGAGCATGTGGTTTAATTTTCACGTATTTGTCAGTTTTCCACTTTTTCTCCTGTCGTTGATCTCTAATTTTATACTGTTGTGAATGTTCTGTGTGCATTTGAAAAGAATGTGCATTCTACTGCTATTGGATGGAATACTGTATGTATGTCTGTTAGGTCCATTAGGTCTGAAGTGTAGTTCAGTGTTTCCTGGCTGGACGTCGTGGCTCACACCTATAATCCCAACACTTGGGAGGTTGAGGCAGGAGGATCGCTTGAGGCCAGGAGTTCACGAACAGCCTGTGCAACATAGACCCTGTCTTTACAAAAATTAGCCACACAGGATAGTACATGCCTGTAGTCACAGGTACTTGGGAGGCTGAGGCAGGAAGATTGCTTGAGGCCAGGACTTCGAGGCTGCAGCGTGCTATGATTGCACCACAGCACTCTGGTTGGGGCAGGTGAGACCCTATCTCTTAAGAAAGAAAAAAAAAGTTCAGCATTTTCTTACTGATTTTCTATCTGGATGATGTATCCGTTGTTGAAAGTGGGATCTTGAAGTCCCTTACTATTTTATATTTTCTATTCTTTCAGATTCCCAAATATTACCTTTATATATTTAGGTGCTCCAATGTTAGGTGGGTATATATTTATAACTGGTGCTCCAATGTTAGGTGGATATATATTTATATATTTATAAATATATATATAAATATATTTATATATTTATAAATATATATATAAATATATTTATATATTTAATGAATTGACCTTTTATTATATAATTACTTTCTTTGTCTCTTGTGATGGTTTTGGACTTAAAATCTATTTTGTATCATGTAAGTGTAGGTACTTCCTGTTCTTTTGGTTTCCATTTGCATGGAATATATTTTTCTGACCCTTCACTTCCAGTCTGTGTGTGTCTTTAAAGGTGAAGTGAATCTTTTGTAGGCAGTATATAGTTGGGTCTTGTGGTTTTTTTATTCATTTAGGCACTCTGTGTCTTTTGATTGGCAAATGTAATCCATTTTCATTTAAAGAAATTATTGATAGAGATTTACTATTGCCATTTTGTTTGTTTTCTGGTTGTTTTATATATATTCCTTTCTTACTCTCTTATGGTCTTCGTCATTTGATGATTTTCTGTAGTGGTACGCTTTGATTTATCTTTTATGTATCTACTGTAGGTTTTTGCTTTATGGTTCTCCTGAGGCTTACATAAAATATACCAGTCTATTTAAAGCTGATAACAATTTCTATCACCTGCAAAAGCTCTGTACTTTTTTTCTCCCTTCAATATTACAAATTTTACAGTTTACATCTTTGTGTATTTATTTAAAAGCCTTTCTTTCTTTGATCTCAAAGAAGTAGACTGTTGTGCCTGATAATAGGCGAGATATAGCCAACTAACTCTTCTCTTCTCCTCTCAGGTCAGAAACAATGTTTTCTTGTTAATTAAAAACTAAATACATGCCTGTAGTACATAAAAAATTGAGACAATACCAAATGCTGGTGGGGATATGGGGAAACTAGAGCTCTCACACAAATTGTCATTAAGAATGTAAAATGTTACAGCCACTTTAGAAAAAGTTTTGAAGTTTCTTAAAAAACTAAATATAGGCTGGGCACAGTGGTTCATGCCTATAATCCTAGCCCTTTGGGAGGCTGAGGCAGGCGGATCACTTGAGGTAGGGTTCAAGACCAACCTGACCAACGTGACGAAAGCCTGTCTCTACTAAAAACACAGAAATTAGCTGTGTGTGGGGGTGCATGCTTTAATCCCAGCTACTTGGGAGGCTGAGGCAGGAGAATTGCTTGAACCCAGGAGGTGGAAGTTGCAGTGAGCTGAGATCGTACCACTGCACTTCAGCCTGGACAACAGAGTGAGACTTTGTCTCTTAAAAAAAAAAAAACAAAGCTATATTTACTATATGATCCAGCTGTTGTTCTCCTGGGCATTTAACAAAAACAGATGAAAACTGATGGACACACTAAAACCTATACAAGAATGCAAGAATGTTAATAGCAGCTTTATTAGCAATAGCCAAAACCTGGTAGCAACCAAAGTGTCCTTAAATGCTTTAGGTGAATGATAAACAAGCTATGATACATCCATATGATGGAATATTACTTAGTGGCAAAAAGGAACAAAGAATTGATATGCGAGTCTTAAAGGCATTACGCTGAGTGGGGAAAAAAGCCAATTTCAAGATATCATATGGTGTACGATTTCATTTGTTTAACATAACATTCTCATTATAGTTGTGGAGAATAAATTGGTGGTTGTCAGGGGTTGGGGATGGGAGAGGGGGGATAGTGTGGATGTGACTATAATGAGGAAGAAGATATTTGTGGTGACTCGATAGTTCTGTACTTTAATTGTGATGATAGTTAAATGAATATATAGGTATGATTAAATGTCATGGAGCGATACACACACATTATACCAATGGTAATTTCATGGTTTTGGTATTATACCAGTTATGGAAGATGTAATAACTGGGGATAACTCAGGGAAGGATACATGGTCCTCTGTAGTGTTTTTTTTAGCTTCTTATGAATCTGTTTCAAAATAAAAATGTTTAAGAAACTTGAAATGCCAACCAAATTTCATAGTTAGTAGATACAAATCTTTAGTGTTACCGGTTTTTTTAGGTTGTCATATATACATTTTAGGATGGAGAGAAAGAGAGGTTTATATACTTTATTTAAAGGAAGAGTGTAATGTTTACAATTGTTTAAAGAGGAAAGTTTGATAATGGTATGGGATGCACTAGAATGTGTGAATGTCTCAACTATTTTTTTTAAAGCATTGTGTGACTAAATGGATAAGAATTTAAGAAATATAAAATATTAACATTTTTGGTGGAGGTAAAAGTTAAATTTTTGATACTTGTTTAAGGAATATTTTTTTAAAAGCATCGTGAGCTCATCTGTGTTGTTAGCTGTAGATGCTTCTGTATATCATTGCAGGCCTTTCGTGTCCTGTCTGAACCAACTGATCTGGAACCCCCAAACTCTAAAGAATGTCCTAGGGCTTGGCAATGTTCAGATGTACCAGAACCTGCAGTCTGTGGGATAAGTAGAATCTGGGTTTTCAGATTGAAGAGAAGAAAGCGCATTGCAAGACGACTGGTTGATACTCTCAGGTAAGAAATAAAATGGATCTAGATCCAGAACATTAGGTTCATAGCTTTCCCAGAATCTCTCGGCTCCTGAGCTGTAAAGGGAAAGATATTGGTAAGATACTTCTGTATGAATACTATCAAAATTAGGCTAAGGAAGGTATTGGCACTAGCAAAACAATACTAGATGTATTCAGCCTAGGGTGCAACATTCCAAGTCTGAAACTTACTGGCCGACTGCTTTTCAAATTGTCTGGGCTAAAGGACTAGTTTAATTTGTCACACACCAGCACTAATAAAATAAAAATGGATTGCTAGAAAAAAATGGAAAAACATAGCATAGTTTGAAGTGAAAAAAAGGAAAAACAAAAATAAAAGCTCGAATTTTTACTAGACTTAGGAGATTGAAAATATGCTTCAATAAATATAACCTGTACAAAGTAAAGGTTTGTAAAATTACAGAAGCTGTACATGTTCATTGACAGTGACTAGGTAATTAAAACTTGCTATAACTCAAAAGCATAACTAAATAAAAAGTGGATTTGTGAGACAATCCGTAGAACGAGAGAAAAGATTTGCAAATCATTTGTCAAAGGAGGGTCTAATACCCATAAAATAATTCTTAGAACACAACAATAAAAAGAACTCAATTTAAAAATGGACAAAGAATTTCAGTAGACATTTCTCCAAAGATGAATTGCAAATGGTTAATTCAACATAAAAAGATGCTCAACATCTTTAGGCATCAGGGAAATCACAAAACAAAACCACAGTGAGATGCCACTTTATACTCAGTAGGATGACTGTAACCAAAAAACAGACAAGTGTTGGTGAAGATGTAGACGAAACCGAAACCCTTGTACATTGCTGGTAGGAATGTAAACTGGTACAGTTGGTGTGGAATACAATCTGACAGTTTTTCAGAGTTAAACTGTTAATGTGACCTAGCAGTTCCACTGCTGGGTATATACTCAAGAAAACACATCCCCCACAAAACCTTGTACATGAAGGTTTATAGCAGCATTATTTATAAAAGCCAAAGGATAATAATCCAATCTGTGATTAATGAATAAATGTGGTATATCGATAGAGTAATAACAATGGGATATTATTAAGCCGTAAAGGGAATTCTGGCTCCCGCTACAACGTGGAGGAACCTTGAAAACATTATGTTGTTGAAATAAGTTAGTTGCAAAAGATCACACATTGTATGATTACATTTATATAAAATGTCCAGAAGAGGCAGGCAAATCCAGATGAAGAAAGTAGATGTGTGGTTTCCAAGGACTGAAGAAAGGTGAAGGGAGAGCAACTAACAATGAGTACGGGGTTTGGGGATAATAAAAATGTTCTAGAATTAGATAGTGGTGGTGATTGGACAGTATTTGTTAACATACACAAGACTACTCGGTTGTACACTTTTAAAGGGTAAGGCTTATGGTGTATGAGTTATATCTCAACCAAAAACGTTAGTCTTCATTTTTAACTCCCATGTGCACAACTGTACTAACACCGTTGCTGTTTAAAATTTCCAGTGTCACGAATGAGCTTGTTTGCTAATTTACATAATACAGGTTATATGGATGAGTTTCACAAGACTTAGTCTCTCAACTTCTACAGATATTTCATTGTGGACAGATAATGTACAAACCAATAACCACACTTTGACCAAACCGAAAACCACACTTGGAATAGTGTTATTCAAGCCTCTTGCATTCTGTGCCACTTTTAAAGAATGAATACCAAGACCACTATGGGAACCCAATCTCGGGCTATAGTCAACCACACATACGTAGCAAGGGGGGGATCAGTAGGCAAAAATGGTATCTTGAAAAGATTTTTATTTGACAATTAGTTATGAAACACTTTTTTGTTTTTCTGAGACGGAGTTTCACTGTTGTTGCCCAGACTGGAGTGCAATGGCACAATCTTGGCTCACCTCCCGGGTTCATGCAATTCTCCTGCCTCAGCCTCCTGAGTAGCTGGGATTACAGACATGCACCACCAGCTAATTTTGTATTTTTAGTAGGGATGAGGTTTCTCCATATTGGTCAGGCTGGTCTGGAGCTCCTTACCTCAGGTGATCTGCCCACCTTAGCCTTCCAAAGTATAGGGATTACAGGCATGAGCCACTGTGCCTGACTAAAATACTTCTTTTCTATGTTTTATATTAAATAGATACATAAATTTGGTATGAGGAGTTACCAGTATGTAACCTAGTTATACCATATTATATATTTAATTATAGTTAATATATTAGAAGTTTATGTCTTTTAATTGAATCAAATTCTTAAATTTTTTATTCTGAAATAATTTCAAACTTACAAAAGAGCAGCAAGAATAGTAAGAAGACTTTGTCAAGATCCATTAAGTTCAACATTTACCTCATTTGCTTTACGATTCTGTGTTTAGATAAGCTTCCTGAATTACTTCAAAGTTACATATATTACGCCCCTTTATCCCTTCATGCATCAGTGTGTTTTTCTTGAGAACAAGAATATATTTTATTTGATACAGTTATCACATTTGGGAAATTTAATATTGATATAATGCTTTTATCTGACAGTCCATATTTCACTTTTGTCTGTTGTCTCGAATGTCCGTCGTGGCATTTTTTTTTCCTGCCCAGTAACTCAGACTGCATATAGTTGTCACATCTCTTTAGTCTTTGTCTTCCCTAATCTGGAAAAGTTTCTTTGCCTTTTGACATTGAAGAATTTGAAGAGTGCAGGCCAGTCATTTTATACAGTATCCCTCAATTTTGATTCTCTTTTTTTTTCTGTCACAAACAAGTTGTGGGAGATGTTGAATTAACCATTTCCTTGTTACTTTAATCCTAAGGTGGGCAAGATCAAGGAGAGTTTAGTCAAAATGCAGATTGTTTTTGCCTTCTTAAAGCTCTGAGTGCATGTTTTCTTTGAAAAAAATATAGTTACTGGTTAAAATTGGTGATTTTTTGTTCTAATTACCTGTATTTTTAATTGGCAATATGATCTTATATTAGTTGCTGTTTACCATGGATATCCTAGAGTTAGGTGGATGGTTCCCTTTGCCTCTCAGCAGAATTTTTTCTGGACCTTAGTTTTCTCATCTTTGAAATGATATCATTAGACTTCTTTCTCTAAAATATAAGGCATTTTTTCACTTCCTAAAAATAAGGTTGCTTTAAGTCAAGAGTGTTTACTTAAATTGTGCTCATGTAAATTAGAATGTTAAGTTGCTTCCATTATTAAATCATCTTTTCCTCTTTTAGGAATTGCTTCATGTTTGGCTGTTTTCTCAGCACTGATGAAATAGCATTTTCTGACCCGACACCAGATGGCAAGTTATTTGCAACCAAGTACTGCAACACTCCTAATTTTCTTGTATATAATTTTAATAGTTAAAGCTGATTACAGTTATAAAGCAGTTACTGTCTGGATAAGTTGAGAGAGATCTTTATTATAAAATGCAAACTATTTAATATCAAAAAAAAATACCAAGACTCACACTCATGCACACCCACACACACATACACACATATCACAGCTTTGTTCCTTATGAGTTGAAAAGTCAGGAATTAAATTTGTTGAAAATTGTCTGGGATTCAAAGGAAGGAAAAATCATGGGGTAATTTACTAATTAGCACTCTGAATTGTTAATTACAATTACACTCAAATTTTGTAGCTATAATTGGAAAATTACTTGACTGTTATGTAAGAGTATTGACAAAGCAAAGTGATTTTTGTCTAGAAATGTGATCTTTTACAAAACACACTCTTAGACCAGGATTATCTAATGCCCCATCAGAAGCAAAGAGGCAAATTTACACTTGGGCAAGTAATTTCTATGCTCAATTTGTAAAGGGAATTCCTGAAATTTTTTTTTTAATAGAGGCAGGGGTCTCATGTTTTCCAAGCTGGAACTTTTGCACTCAAGCGATCGTCCGAAAGCGCTGGGATTACAGTCATGGGCCACTGTGCCCAGCATCATTCCTGACTTTTCTATACAAAGCCTTTACTTGGTAGGCACTTGTCTGTACTAACTCAGTTTGAGTATCTTTAGAAAATGTTTAGAATCTTTTTTGTAACAAGAAAAGATGGTAAGGAATAATATCCTATTTGCATTTCTGTAGAACAGAATTCTATAGCTTAATGTTTAATCTTTTTGAAAATAAAATTAAATGTGCATCTGTCAGATTTAAAATTATACTTAGTAATTGCACTATTCGTTAATTTTTTTGTTTGGAAATATTGGTAGTGCTGCTTTAGGAACTTATTACTGGCAATTGATGTCATTAACAAAATGCCTAGCTGGAGTAGATGATACATTTGGCTTCATTTTCTAATTTTTTGCTTATTTAAAATGCACCTTACTTGTTCTATCTGGCAAAAGTCTTTACAAAATATATGATTGTAGAACCAAGGTTAGTAAATATACAATAGGCTGGTGGATCAGAGACTATGACAATATGTAAATACAATGAAATGTTCACACATTTTGTTTGTATAATCCTTGGATACTTTAAAAAGCAAAATATCGTTCAAATTGTTCTGATTCTAAAAAATCATTTAACTGCTAGCAATAAGACTCTAGGCAAGTTGTTTTATAGATTGTAATTATACATGGAAACTATTCATCTGCTTTCATTTTATTTGCCTGTAAGTTAACATGGTTCCAAAATTTAAAAGCCTGGGTTCCCAAAAGAATGTGGAAGTGTTAAAATGTGTGTTATTATGCAAACATTTTAATGCTGTTTCCTGCACTTCTGTTTATTTTTTAAAATTTTATTTAAAAATTTTAATTAGCATTTTTCTTGTTTAATGGTTTTGTGATGAATCAATTAAAATTATTTAATAGTTTATTTTATACAACTAAATCTGATTTTTATAAATTATATTTTATCATAAAAATAATATATGTTAAAAAAATTCATATACAGAAAGAGAGATTGCCAAAAGAGGCTTCCCATTATCCTGCTTTGGGTGTAGTGTGCATTACTTTAGATTAACTAAATACATATGCAGTTATTTTGCATCTTGCTTCACTTTAGTATGTCTTAGATATGTTGTATTTCATGGAACTGTTTCTGTTTTAAATATAATAGCATGATTTGCTGTTGATACTGTTGGCTTGATTGGGTGGATTTTTTGTTTTCGTTTAACACATACAAGAACCAAGTGCACTGAGAAGGCCTCAAAGCAACAATACCCCAATGGCAGTGAGCACACCTACCACCCAGATCTTGGTTGCCCTCTTTTTCTCCACCCTAGGCTGAAGTGCAGTGGTACAAACATGTCTCACTGCAGCCTTAACCTCCCAGGTTCAAGTGATCTCCCACCTCAGCCCCCTGAGTAGCTGGGACTACAGGTGCGTGCCCCCACGCCCAGTTAATTTTTGTATTTTTGGCAGAGACATAGTTTCACCATGGTGCCCAACTGGTCCTTAAGCTCCTGAGCTCAAGCAGTCCTCCCATGGTGCTGGGATTATAGGTGTGAGCCACCGCACCCAGCCAGATCTTGCTTACTAATACCTTCCTCCACAAAAGGACCTGGGGCTCTTTGGAGAACTGGCTCATTCTAGGGATAGGGCAACGAATGTACAAGATGAACCTAAATCATCTTGTACAGCAGTCCCCCCTTATCTGCAATTTCGTTTCCCACAGTTTGTTACCCAAAATATTACATGGAAATTTCTAGAAATAAGGAATTCATAAGTTTTAAATTCTCACCATTCAGAGTAGTCACAGTGGGTGATAAGTGCTCAGGTAAGATGGAAAAGGCATTAAATTTGTGGGCAGAAGACATGCACAGAAACATTCCGATTGAGGGCAATCAAGTTCAGTACTGTCTGTGGTTTCAGGCGTCCTCCTGGGGTTCTTTGTCATAATTTGTGCCCATATATATGTATGTCTATTTCTGCTGTTTATTCTTACTAATCTCATAGGTTTTACTTATGCCAATACCAGACTCTGTTATTGTATTAGTACATGGTCTCCCCCTTTTTTTCTTCAGGAATATTTTGTCTGTTCTTGGACTTTGCATTTCCATATACATTTTAGAATCAATTTATTCCACAAAAAGCCACTAACAACAAAAAAGCCTGTTGGGATTTTATTGGAATTCCATCAGATCTGTAGATCAATTTGGGAGAACTGATTTTTAGAGTTGGTCAGGTATTTGATAATTTTTTTTTTTGAGGCGGAGTTTGGCTCTTTCTGCCTAGGCTGTAGTGCAATGGCGCATTCTCGGTTCACTGCAACCTCTGCCTCCGAGGTTTAAGCGATTCTCCTGCCTCAGCCTCCCGAGTAGCTGGGATTACAGGCGCATGCCACCACGCCCAGCTAATGTGGAATTTTACTAGAGACGGGTTTCACCGTTTTGGCCAGGCTGGTCTTGAACTCCTGACCTCCAGTAATCCACCGACCTCAGCCTCCCAAAGTGCTGAGATTATAGGTATGAGCTACCATGCCCGGCCTATACTTTTTTTTAAGCCTTTGGAAAAAGTGTTTTAAATTACATCTTGTTTGCTGATATATAAATACAACTTTTATGTTTTGACTTTGCATTCAGCAACCTTTCTAAACCTAATTCTATTTATTTTTATATACCTAATATCTGTGAATGAGTTTTATTTCTTTTAGAATCTTACAGCTTTTTTGTTCTTACAGTATTGCATTTCTAAGATTGCCAGTCCAGTAGTGTTGAATAAAAGCAATGGTAGGGATATTTTTGTTTCATTGTTAATATAGGTAAAGTTTTCAACATTTTGCTATTAAATATGAAGTTTACTATAGCTTCTTTGTAGATAACTTTGTAATATTAAGGAAGTTCCTCTATTCCTAGGTTTCTAGGAGGCTCTCAAATATCTTGAACAGATACTCAGATTTTATACAAAGTCTTTTCTTTGATCTTTGGAGATGATTTTTTCTTCATTGTTAATATGGCAGTTACATTGTTCTTTGAATGTTAAAGCAGTCTAGCCTTCCTGAACTGAATAAACCAAACCCAATTTGGTCTTGATGTTTTTCTTTATGTTACTGACTTCAGTTAACTAAATTTTTTTTTTTTTTTTTAGGATTTTTCATATGTTCATGAATAATATTGGGTATCTATAGGATGTTTAGTTTTGCTTTTGTTTTTATTTTCATTCAGGACGTCTTTTTTCTCCATAGATAAGTTTTGCCAAGGAGTTTATCAATTTTGTTAGTATTTTTAAAGATTGGCATTGTTAATTCTATCACAGGTTTGTATTTTCTGTAAGTTTTGTTTTTTTTAATTTCTTTCTCTCCCCACCCTCCCTGAAGGGAGGTACTGTGGTCTGAAGGTGTGCCACCAAAATTCATAGGTTGAAACCCTAACCCCCAAGATGATGTAATACCTTCATAAGTGGTGCCTTAGGAAGGTGAATGGGTCATGATGGTGGAAGGAACCCTTAAGGATTAGTGCCTTTTGATTCAAGGAGTTGTAAAGGAAAAAAGAATTAGCACCCTTATAAGAGGGTGTGGGAGCTCCCTTGCTCCTTCTACCATGTGATGACAAAGCCAGAAGGTGCCTTCTGTGAGGATGCCCTCACTAGATACTACCTTGATCTTGGACTTCCCAGTCTCCAGAACTATGAGAAATAAATTTCTGTGGTTTACGTTGCACCTAGTTTATGGTATTTTTGTTATAGTAGACTAAGATGGGAGTCTTGCTTTGTTTCTCCTAAATTCTTACCTGATATATATAGCATTTTTTATATATAGATTTTTTTATATAGCATTTGTGTAGTTTAAAATCCTTTCTAATTTTTATTCTAATCAACAGATTGTAGAAGATTAAATAGGTTCCAGGAGACATGAAAGAATGATCTTCAACATTTCTCAAGCAGCTGCTGATTATCTCCTTTTATGGAGTCATAACAAGCTCCTGGAGGCCTTCTACAGATTCTAAAGGGAAAGATTTTCTGGGAGGTGAGAAAGCCACTTGAGAGAAGGCTATTTTGATTTACTAATTAATTCAGTGAAAAGGTAGTCCTGGGCATGGTGGCTTATGTGAGGCCTGTAATCCCAGCAGTTTAAGAGGCCTAGACAGAGGGTTGCTCAGGAGTTACAAACCAGCCTGAGCAAGTTGGTGAAACCGTCTCTACAAAGAATACAAAATAAAATTAGGTGTGGTGGCACACACCTGTAGTCCCAGCTACTCAAGGTGGGGGCAGAGGTGTGAGGATCACTTGAGCCTGGGAGGTCGAGGCTGCAGTGAGCCATGATTGCCCTACTGTACTCCAGCCTAGGTGACAAAGCAAGACCCTATCTTTAAAAAAAAAAAAAAAAAAAGGCAGCCCTCAGCCAAGTAACATGTTTTTGAGAATGAGGCACATGTCCAAAAAGATAACATCTGAGACTTAAAGAGCAAGTTCTAGAACAAGAATTTAAAAAAACAATTTCCTTCCAGTCGGTAGCAGATTGTCTGCAATCTTGTGTTAAGGATTTCTAGGACCTTAACCAGAGTCAAGGGGCAGTGCATGCTGGGTTTATTTTATAATGCCTGTCACAGACAAGGGCTATCAATTTGCTGGCCTTGTCCTTGGTATTAGTTTATTCCTATTAGATATCCCAACTATTGGAACTGGAAACAAATTTGTCAATGAAAAGCAATGGCTTATATGTTAAAAGATCCAATTCAAGAAAGATCCAATTCCTGCTTTTTATGTCTTAAAAGCAGCAACTGCTATTCCTTGTAAGAAAAGAATGGCCTGGAGAAACTACTCTGTTGGCTTGGCAAAAAACAATGACTCAATATACATGTCAGAGTGAGGATAAGAGACCCTACTGAGTATCAGGATGCAAAATTATACATACGTTTTTCTCCAGATTAAGACAACTTCCAATTTGTCACCTTAAAATTTTGATGGGAAAATAAGAGAACTAATGATCTGTGTACTGTTTCTTAGTACAATCTTACATTAACAGGCCTTCAGTGATTTCTAGGCATTTTTTTTATTTTTAAATTTTATTTTGAAAATATACTATAATACAGAGAATGAGACCCCTGTGCCTCCCATTCGCCTATAACAAATCAGCATTGCACCCTATTTTTCTTGATGAAATGTTGTTGTTATAAAGTAAACCATGAAGATACCATTTAAGCCCAGTCCCTACATTCCACACAGTCCCTCCCCCAGTTAACCAGTATCCTGAATTTTGGTATGTGTCTTTTAAATTCAGGTTTTATTAATTGCATTTTAGGTTTTGGGGTACATGTGAAGAACATGCAAGATTTTTGCGTAGGTACACATGTGGCAGTGTGGTTTGCTGCCTTACTCCCCCATCACCTATATCTGGCATTTTTCCCCTTGCTCTCTCTCCCCAATTACCCACCCCCCGCTGTCCCTTCCCTATTTCCTCCCCCACAGACCCCAGTGTGTGATGCTCCCCCCCCCCGCGTCCATGTGTTCTCTTTGTTCAACACCCATCTATGAGTGAGAACATGCGGTATTTGATTTTCTGTTCTTGTATTTGCTGAGAATGATGGTTTCCAGGTTCATCCATGTCCCTACAAAGGACACAAACTCACTGTTTTTTATGGCTGCATAGTATTCCATGGTGTATTTGTGCCACAGTTTCCCTGTCCAGTCTATCATCGATGGGCATTTGGGTTGGTTCCAAGTCTTTGCTATTGAAACAGTGCTGCAGTGAACATTCGTGTGTATGTGTCCTTATAGTAGAATGATTTAGAATCCTTTGGATATATACCCAGTAATGGGATTGCTGGGTCAAATGGAATTTCTGTTTTTAGGTCCTTGAGGAGTCGCCACTCTTCCACAATGGTTGAAGTAATTTACACTCCCACCATCAGTGTAAAAGTGTTCCTATTTCTCCACATCCTCTCCAGCATCTGTTGTCTCCAAGATTTAATGATCACCATTCTCAACTGGTGTGAGATGGTATCTCAATGTAGTTTTGATTTGCATTTCTCTAATGACCAGTGATGATGAGCAGTTTTTCATATGTTTGTTGGCCTCATATGTGTCTGTTCATATCCTTCGCCCACTTTTGAATGGGCTTGTTCATTTTTTTCTTGTAAATTTGTTTTAGTTCTTTGTGGATTCTGGATATTAGCTCTTTGTCAGATGGGTACATTACAAAAACTTTTTCCCATTCTGTTGGTTGCCGATTCACTCTAATGACTGTTTTTTGCTGTGCAGAAGCTGTGGAGTTTGATTAGGTCCCATTTGTCTATTTTGGCTTTTGTTGCCAATGCTTTTGGTGTTTTGGTCAGGAAGTCCTTGCCCATGCCAATGTCCTGATGGTTTTGCCTAGATTTTCTTCTAGGGTTTGTATGGTGTTTGGTCTTATGTTTAAGTCTTTAATCCATCTGGAGTTAATTTTAGTGTAAGTTGTCAGGAAGGGGTCCAGTTTCTGCTTTCTGCACATGGCTAGCCAGTTTTCCCAACACCATGTATTAAATAGGGAATCCTTTCCCCATTGCTTGTTCTTGTCAAGTTTGTTAAAGATTAGATGGTTGTAGATGTGTGGTGTTGCCTCCGAGGCCTCTGTTCTGTTCCATTGATCTTTTGGTACCAGTACCATGCTATTTTGATTACTGTAGCCTTTACTAGTTTGCGGTCCAGTAGTGTGATGCCTCCAGCATTTCTAGGCATTTTTAAAGTTCAGAGTGCTGTTGTTCCTAATGTTTCTAAGAACCCCGTGCCCGTTATTTTTTAAATTCTGTCTACACCCAAATCTAGGTATACTACATACATTCACAATTCAGTAATTTGGAAAATTCCCAGGGACTATGGCTCACAGACAGAAACTACTGATCCAAAACGTCATACTACAGATTAGCAAAATAAGGCCAACAGAGGGAAGGAAACCTACTCACATGCAGTCAGCAAGTTTAATGACAGTAGTCAAATCAATTAAGCATAAAATAATGCTGCGACACCTTCCTGATACTCAAAGTGTCCTTTATTCTGTATCCTATTTGAGGAGTTTTATTGTTTTTATACCACTGGGAAATACTTAAGGTACAAATTAATAAATTAAAAAACTCAGTATACAAAATACATTTAATAAACTAAAGCAAAAACCAAAGATCTGAGGAGATCCAAGAGATCAAGACAAGCTATAACCAGACTCTGATGTATCCAAGGAGCTACTCTTTTTGAGCCATATTCTCCTCAGCTTCCAGTTATTTGATAAACACATCAGCAAAAGTTTCAAAGTTTTAAAATATAAACAAATGCAGACTTTATTTTGCACTGTACAAAGTGCTAATTTCGGTAGATCCATTAAAATAGAATATTAAAAAATCATTAATAAAAGTAATGATCACTCAAATTAATGTTATACAGAGTTTACAGCATTTTATTGCTAGTGTTTTAATTCAGCATGAGCAACATCAGAGTACTTACATAGCTAGTTTCTAAAACTTTACAGAAAACCCAGTACAATTCCAAGTGCTTCTAACAAGCATGAAATATGCTTATATTAGAAATAGTTATCTACATATTAACAAAAAACTGTGGTTCTCAAATATGCCAGTTTTAGAGAGTCTAATAACTACTGATAGTAACTATATAAATGTTTTGGGAAAAAGTTACATATACAAGCCATACTTCCGCTGAGGCGATAACTAGACATCATCAGTTTCCAGAGCTTCAACAATGTGTGCAGCAGAAGGACGATCTTTAGGGTCTTCATTAGTGCATACAGAGAAGAGTTCAATTACTTTCTGGTATGATTCATCTAGTTCTTCCATATTAATAGGTGGCCTAGTTCCCAAAGCTGCATAGTATGCTTCATCATCAAAATCACTTTCATCAAAAGTTTTATCTTGAAGGAGTAGAGATTAAAACAATAAAATCACTTCACATCGTGGAAAAGTCTAAGAGCTCACCCTCCTCCTGAAATAAGAATTTATGGTCCAGTATGCTTTCCATTCAGCCACAGACAGAATGGAGCTGTCTTCAGTTGTCTTGGCTTCAAGTAGATTGGCTTCAGTTTGGATTTATAGATTAAAGACCCCTATTCCCACCCTTCCTATGACAGCTTTCCAATCTTTTTCTTGGGTAAGGAGAGTTTTTAAGGTAATTTTTTGCTTCTCGGGACAGCCTCAATTTTTCTCCCTATTCTCAATCTACGTCTCATTTGTGTGAGATTAAACCTTGGTGGTACCAAATCAGTCATCAGTACTAATTAATATATATCTTAGAAATTATGCCACTAAATTATATAACTTGCTCTTTATATAGAAACTAATCTTTAGTATGAAATGAAGAGATTGGGATTTATGTTAGAAATTGTATTCGTACCTTCATCATCATCATCATCATCATCATTTGAAAGATTAACGTGTGGAATCAATAAAGTCATCATCTCCCACAGAGTAAGGCCAAAGGCAAATACGTCTGCCTTGTCAGTAATAACACCATTCTCCTCCAAAGATTCTTTGGGTTTCCATGGCTCTGTGCCAATGTAGCAAGCCTCAGGGTCAGTCACTGAAACAAGCAAAATGGCTATGAAGGCAGGCACTAGAAATCACAAAAGGTAAGCAACCATGATATGAACAAGTAGTTCACAGGTTAATCAGTGCAACCAGTAAATGTGAAAACACACTTAGAAATGAGTCCACTCACATTCCATTGAAATTTTAGTCAGCTTGTCAATTTCAATGAAAAAGTCAGCTAGAATTATGATTAGGATTGTACTGAATCTCTACGTCAATTTGGTAAGAATTAGTATGTTGTTAGTTTTGAGTCTTCCAAACCATGGTCATATATTTTTCCACTTAGTTGTATCTTACTGAATTTTCTCAGTGATGCTTTATAGTATTCACTACAGAGGACTTAAACTTTTTTGGTTATGTTATATTCTGAAATATTTTGGGTTTTGGTACTTGTAAATGGATTTTAAACAATTCCATTTCAATTATTTACTGCTAATACATAGAAATATCGCTGACTTCGCTTAATCTAATATTAGTTTTATAGATTCCTTGGGATTTTCTATCTAAACAACATATCAACTGCAAATAGGGACTGCTTTGATTCCTTTCCAATTTTGTATTCTTCATTTCCTTGCCTTATTTCAGTGGCTAGGGCTACAGTACTGTTAAATAACAGTAGTAAGAGAAGGCATCCTGGCTTATTCCCTACTATGGTATGATACCTGCACGTTCTTCTGTAGACAGCCTTTCTAAAGCTAAGATCCCTTCTATTTCTAGTTAGCTCAGAGATTACTTTTTTAATCAAAAATGGATGTTGGATTTTGTTAAACAAATTTTCTGCATCTTTGAGCTTTCAGGTATAACTGACAATTATATATGTTTAAGGTATACAACTTGATGTTTGATATACATAAACACTGTGACCTGATGGCCACAATCAAGCTAATTAACATATCACTTCATATAGTTACCATTTTCTTACTGTGTGTGTGAGAATACTCAAGATCTAGTCTGAGCAAATCTCAAGTGTACAGTATTGTTAACAATGGGCACAAAGTTTCCATTATGCAGGATGAGTAAGTTCTGATGACCTGAAGTAGTGAGGACATTGATTCTGGAATGTTAAACTTTTCCTTCCTGGACTGAGTCCTAGTTGGTTAAGATGTAGTGTCCTTATGTACTGTTGGACTGAATTTGCTAATATTTTGTTAAGGATTTTGAGATCTGTGTTTGTGAAAGATACTGAACTATCATTTTTTGTTATTGTGGATACACAGCAGGTATAATTGTTTATGTGTTGAGAGATTTTGATACAGGCATGCAGTGCATAATAATCATATCAGGATTGATGGGATGTACCATAATATGTTGAGTTATGCTTACCTCAGAACAAACTGGGCAGTGGTCCCTATTCCTCTATTTTCTGAGAAAGTTTGTGTAAAAGTGGTGTCATTTCTTCCTTGGATATTTGGTGAAAATCAACGGTAAAACATCTGGGTCTTGAGTTTTCTTTGTGGGGATGTTTCTTAATAGACATAGGGCTATTTGGATTTCCTAGTCTTATATTAATTTTGGTAAACTGTATTTTTCAAAGAAAATGTCCTTTTCATGTAACTTGTCAAATTTATAGCCATAAAGCTATTTGTAATAGCCTAATTGTTTAAATGTGAGAATTTACAATGATGACCCTTTTTTCATTCCTGACATTGGTGGCTTAATGTTGTTTTTTCTTGATCAAACTAGATAAAGTTTTATACATTTCATTATCTTTTCAGATAACCACCTTTTGGCTTTAATATTTTATAGTATTTGTTTTTTATTTCATTGATTTATAACTTTTTTCCAACATAATTTATAACTATAGATTTCCCTCTAAGCCGTGCTTTAGCTGTTGCTCACACATTTTTCCTTATTATTCAAAACATTTTCCAATTCCCTTGTCATTTTCTTTGACCCATAGGTTATTTAAAACTTGTGTTACTGAATTTCCATACTGAATTTCCAAACACTTGGGGTTTTCTTGGATATCCTGTTTGTGGTTTCTAAGTTAATTCCATTGTGGCCAACATATATACTCTATGATTTCTCCCATAGTGTTGTACAGACCTTTATTTCTGCTGTAACTAGGATAAACTCAAACTCTTAGAGTGTATTATACTAAAAATTGAAAATTTTCAGTATTTGATTACTGTAATCTCCATTTTCTCACAAATAAGATTAGAGTAAAAATATAAGTCATTTTGAAACAATAGAAGACACAGTGGGCAGTTTTCTGAAACAGACTTCTCCAGAACTGAAGGTAAGTTCTGCCTTGAGCAGCTCGATAAATTTACAAGGCAAGGAAAAAGAAACTAACATTTATAAAACAAAAGAGAGGACTAAAAAAAGGAAAAGGGATGACCCAAGAGAAGATTCCATTTAGACTTAAAAAATAGGAAAAGTGAGAATCTGAAGATTCCAGTTAAACACTGATTTGTCCCATTAACATTCTGGGAGGTATGCCTGATAAATGAACAGGCTCTGTTAAGTGAGAATAAAAATACCAGACTAGGAGGGTACCCAGTACCAGCAGACAAGAAGGAAAGATGAGTGATATCTCTAGGGAGCCTTTGTACTTAGTTCTGCTTTGGGCATTAAAGTTTAAAGGTCAGTCATGGACATTAAAGTCTTTCCCCCCATACTATACCTTATATCTAAGAGGCACTTCATGGAATTCATGACAAGAGAAAAGCCTACAGACATGGCCCACGTGGGCAGTGACTCTGGCAATAAGGACATAAAACATTTTTATAAAGGTTTTTCTTACTTTAAATACAGATTTCCAAAGTGTCATCTGAAAGGTTCTGCCATAAGAAATGATTTGTTACTTCTGAGCTTGAGCATTTAACTATCACTGCAAAACTTTTCAATGAAAATTTCTATGATGATTAAATGTCCTAAATCTGTATTGTCCAGTGTGGTAACCATTAACCACATGTAGCTACTGAGCACTTGCATTGGGGCTAGGGTGGCTGAGAATAATTTCAGTGTTTTAAATAGTAATGTAAATAGCCACATGCTGCGCATAACTACTGTACTGAATGCTTTGTCACCCTCCCCATAATGATGGCTATGTTCCATAGGTCCTAAAAGGAGAATGACACAGAACATGGCACTAATGGCCGTGCAGCTTGAGTAGTAAGTCACTGTTTTTGAGGTCTATGTTACCACAGCGAAACCTATTCTAACCTCAGTAAAACAGCAGTTAAAACTTCTACTTAGTATGTGAGAGGACATGTTAACCTACATTGTTGCTCATACTATCCCTTCAATAATATATTTAAAAGTCAGGCACTATTCTAGGGGTTGAGGATATTACAGTGAACAAGATACACATGAGTCCCATCTTAGAGCTTACAAATGTAATGGGATAATGTTAAACAACTAGTTATCTCATTGTTACTTAGCTTTTAAAAAATTAGAACATTACATATGTATTTTCCTAATAAACTGACATTATCTTTTTCTCATTGATTGCTAATAACTCTTAATGCATTAGAAATATTAAGCCTTTATTTATCTTATACATGTTTACCTCAGTTTGTAATGTCTTAAGCTCCCAGCCCCTCTCCAACCCACAGTGATACAGAATTCTTTTTTTTAAATGGAGCTACTCAGAGCTTTTTAATGGTTTCTAGCTTTCATGTCCTCTTTAAAGTTCTCTCCACACCCAACATTAAAGAAATATTTATCTACAATTTTTTCTATTATTTTTCCCCTCCAATTTTCAGAATATGGGGATTAAAGTGTAAGGCTAGAAAACAGCTGTTTTTTTCTAAAATGTCCAGATATCATTCACTACCGTTTTCTCGCTAACACAAAAATCCCACCTTTATCACACAACAAATGTATCACTGCTTTAATTACTGTAGCTTTATAAAACTTTTTATCTGGTCAGAAAGATGATTCCTCCTCATTCTTTCAGGAGAATTTTCCCAGCTATGTTTGAACATGTATACTAAAGGAGGAACTTTAGATTCATTCTGACAAGTTCTAAAATAGATCACATTAAGATTATGTAGAATTTAGGCTTTCAAATTTATGTCTGCTTTCTGTTCTTAGGTATCTTTTTTTTCAGTTTCAGTTGAATACTTAATTTCATAAAATGTTTTTGAATAGTTCTGACCATATCAAATAGGGTTTCACTTGTTATATTCTCATTATTTTCTAAATACTTTATAAATGGAAACTGATTTCTCTCTTTAGCCAAAAATTATTCAGAAGTGTTTTAAATTCCTAAAAAGTTGGGAGTTTTGTTTTCTATTTTATTACAAATTTCTAGATTTAGAGCATTCATTTCTATAATCTGAAGTTTGTGTGACCTAAGAATATGGTCAATTTTAATACATACGATGGTGCTGACTTGTCTTGCTATTTACTGAGATCTTTAATACCCTTACATTTGTCTGTTTGATCTGTTAAGGACTGAGAAAACTATACTTTAAAAATCCTCAGTTTTATTATGTTTGACAATTTATTCTTTTACTTCCTAAAGTTTCCACTTGGTCACAGTTATTTAGAACAGTAGTTCTATTTTTATTAGTGATTACAGACTTTATAAATAAAGTCTGTCTATTCATCCTGCCTCTTGCCTTCAACTTTTATTTCAGCTAGAAATTTAGGCATATATATGTTCTAAACAGCATTTATTAACCATTTGTTTAACTTAGGTTCATATAAAGAGACAAATTTAAGTATTAGTTACTAAAAAATATGTTGGAAGCAGAGGCTTTCTCTTGAGGCTAGTTCTATTTTCTCACCAAGAACATATCTTAAATTGGCTGAGAAGCCAATGATAAGTATATACAGTAGAGAAGAATGAGCTGAGGTGGGCCAAGGGGCAAAGAGCCAAAGACCAGCCTTCATCAGTACCTCTCTTTCCTGCTTCAGTCTGGTTTCCTCTACCAGTTTCCTAAATGTTGTCACTTCAGTGATGCTAAATAAACTGCTTTACAAAACCTTTTACTTTCTATTCCCAGATGTTTTACTGCATAAATATCCCAATCCAGTTAGAAATCTTTCCCAAATTCCAATTAAAATATACAGTAATTTATACTGTACATGTAGCAAGGGAGAGGACTGCAGGTTGACTAAGAGAAAAAACAAGGGGCTTTTTTTTTTTTTTTACCATATACTTTTTAAAAAGTTTTTGATTTTTTATCCATATGGACTTATGTATTTAAAAATGTAAACATTAAAAACAAAATTTTAAGAGTACGACTTACCAGTCATATTTTCATCCAGTGGTAGAGAGACTCCTACATCACAGATTTTAATTGTTTCAAAATTGCCTTTAATTACAACATTTGAAGACTTTATGTCTCCATGAAGCAGTTTCTTTTCTTGGTGCAGATACTAAAATAGTAAAAAATTTAACATATATGAGCAGAAATATACACTAATAAAAAATGTAATAACCTCCAAATCAAAATAACAATTTGAACTCCCTAAAGGTTAGCCTTGTATTTGTCCAGCATTTCTTTTTTTTGAGATGGAGTCTCACTGTTGCCCAGGATAGAGTGCAATGGCACAATTTCGGCTCACTGCAACCTCTGCCTCCTGGGTTCAAGCAATTTTCCTGCTTCAGCCTCCCAAGTAGCTGGGACTATAGGTGCTCGCCGCCACGCCTGGCTAATTTTTGTGTTGTTAGTAAAGACAAGGTTTCACCATGTTGACCAGACTGGCCTCAAACTCCTGGCCTCAAGTGATCCACCCGCCTCAGCCTCCCAAAGTGCTGGGATTACAGGTGTGAGCCACTGTGCCCAGCCCAGAATTTCAAATTATTTGAAGCAAGAGAAGGGAACATCTCATGTTATCTCAGTCTGCCACACTGACCAGAAGTCTAAAAGTTTCTTTAGGAATAGATACATACTTGTTAAATATTTTTTCCAAGACAGTTTTCCTCTTGTTGCTCATGTTGGAGTGCAATGGTGCAATCTGGGCTCACGGCAACCTCCATCTGCCACTTTCAAGCGATTCTCCTCAGACTCCCAAGTAGCTGGGATTACAGGCGCATGCCACCACGCCCAGCTAATTTTTGTATTTTTAGTAGAAACAGGGTTTCACCATGTTGGCCAGGATGGTCTCGATCTCTTGACCTCATGATCTGCCCACCTTAGCCTCCCAAAGTGCTGGGATTACAGGCTCGTGAGCCACCGTGCCTGGCCTTTTTGTATGTTTTAATGTGTTTAGTCACACAGTACTTACCACTGTGTTACAATTGCCTATAGTTACAGTAACATTCTAAACAGGTTTGCAACCTAGAACTGGGCTATACCATATAGTCTAGGTGGGTAGTTGGCTCTACCATCTAAGTGTGTGTAAGTACACTCTATGATGTCCACATGCACAGTGACGAAACTGCCAAAGGACATGTCTCAAAACATACTAAGCTACATACACATGTAATTTGGAAGCAGAAATATAAGCCTATATTTTTACATTAGCCCCTTTTTGGAATTGACTAGTAACAATATTCCACATTCAAAGATGTCCTGCAAAGTGATTATTTGCTCATTTAAAATATGACTTAGTTACCTTTAACCCTCTTGCCATATTCAAAGCAACTTTTAAAATTACGGCTGCTGGAAAAGGATCTCGGCTGTCTTTGTATCTTTCTTCTATTAAGTCATTTAGAGACTTTTCACCTCCATATTCCATAGCAAGACACAGACTGCCATCACTGGCTTCAGTAAAAGCACGATAACCTTAAAGAAAACGTGACATTTCTTTACTAATATAGGGAAGAACAGTAATATTTTAAGTCCTTTATAGTAATGCGACTGAAAACATGGACCTGGACTAACACTAACAAATATACAATGAAACGGCTACTACTTACAAGACTAATTCAGTAGATCTCATTTAAAATGCCTTCAGTGTTTGCCAGCAGTACCACAAATTATAATACTTTTGCTTTCCTAAATATAAGTTTCACCAGCCCTACTTGTATTAAAAATGAAATCCAGGAAATTACCTAAATGGATTTAAGTTATCTAAACGAAGATCATTTTATATTCCTAAAATTGTCATAGAACTAGCAACATAATTATATCTATTCCCATGAAGTTTAAATATATACTTACGCATAAAAATATTATATGCAAATTTTTATTTTAGACTGATCACATTAATTTGATTCCCATTAAACATCCAGCCCCATCCTCTTCATTTCTATTAGTGAAACCAGTTAAGAGAGCATATAAGCTGTTTCTGAATAAACAATGATGTACCAGACACTGCTACCAAATTTAAACTTACCAACAATGTTTGGATGATGAAGGCTTTTCAAAATCTTAGCTTCATCAATTAGTCTCTTTTGATACACACTTCGATAATGATCATTACATATAGGATTAATCTTTTTTACAGCCCAAGGAGAATGAGACAAACCTCTTGGAGATCTAAGAAAATTAAAAAGGATAGGAAACAACAAAAACCACAATACTTTTTTAAACAATTAACAACTTCCAAATTTGGGGGAAAAACTTGAAGGTAATTTGATTTTAAAAGTATTTAACATATTTTGGACTGTGAACACCTCCGCTACATTTCCATTTCAATTGGGAGATAAGATCTAATACACTGAGAGAAGTCTTAGTATCTTCACACTGGGGAGGATAAAAAGAACTTGAAGGGTAAAGATGGAATATTACAAACCTTAAACCTGAAAATTGCTACTTTCTAATTTTTCCATTTAAGCATGTTGGACTACTAACTACTTATTAAATATTATATTTATCAGATGAGGTATAAGATGCTAAAGAAAAAACATTAGGAAACTTAAGAGATATTCAAGAACATTTTACCCATATAGCATCATCCAAAAACTAGCATGCTGTTCTTTACCAACAAGTGTTGCTCCCCTACACTGACCAATTCACCTTATGCCTTCTACCACATGCTCAAAGATAGGTGCTTAAGCAGATAATGATAAACACCCAAATAAGAACAATTTAAACTTTCTATTTTCTAGGAAGATTCAACCATTTTATAAATATATAAGGTCTAAATGTTTTAAGGCCTAAATAAACAGTTCAAATAAAGTCAGGGAAAGATTTACCTGAGGTGGTAGGGATTTATGAGTATAGCAAATCACAAAATACTAAGTATCTGTAGCATAACAGCACGAAAACTAGTGAAAAGAGCCTCAAAAGTTTAAGACAAAGTTTAATGGTAAGAACACAAGAAACTGAACCAAACACCTATTTAGCTTTGCACTCCCTCAGAGTTCTATGGCTGCAGAACCTTTTTTGTTTGTTTAATCAAAAAGCCTATTCTAAAAGTATCGTAAGATTTCTTAATTGAAATAAATCTATCCATAAGTTTATCTAAACTATTCTTAAACCTCCAGTTTTAGATAACAGCAGCATTTGAGGATTATGGTGAACATCTGCGTATCATTTTATTATGAAAAACATTTTTCAAGTTTCAAAGGTTGAAAGTTTAAAATTTAGTAAACAAGTTCATCTTCACCTTTTCCATAAAATATTCTATAGAACAAGAATAGATTTATGAAACAATAAAATATTCGACCACGCAAAAAGCTAGTTCATTAAAAAGACTAATAGAAAACAGGCAAAATTCTGATGAGAATATAGAAAAAATAAAGACAATATCACAAATAAAAATGGAGCCAAAACTACAGATACAAGAGAAAAAATAAAATATAACCTTTATGCCAGTCATTTAAGACAAAATAGACAAAGACTTAGAAAAATCTAAGAAAACTGATTAATGAAGAAATTTAATCACCAGTTTAAAATGTTCTGTAGGGGGGGAAAACCCCTCAAGTGTCGTGGCAAGGGTCTGAAGCCTCAGCCTGTTCACATGTAAATATTGATTTAGAAAAGAATTAGAAATGTAGGTATATATAATCTTTACAGTTATAATCAAAGATACATACTTTATATAATCATATATCTTATAGTTAATCATAATCATAAAGATATATACTCAATATAACTTTTACTATCAGGTTATGAAGCATGGAACTGAGGTGACATTGTGAACAAAGTGATCTTAAGGCAAGCTGCTCGAAACCCTCTGTCACCCCCCGCATAGGGGCTGATGGAGGGCGCCTCGGCTGTGCGGCAGTGCCAGTACTGTGAAAGCACCCGGTGTTTAGCCAGCTAGGGGAGATGTCCAAAATGACGGAGACATCTCCTTCCTGGGGGAAGTCAGGAGAAAACTCTGCTTCTCTAAGCTCTTATGGCAAATCCAGGGGCTTAACTCTCTCTCTGTGTTGCTGTGCCTTCAATGGTCACATTCCATGTCTACTCTCACACCCTGCTTCTGCACCTGGATTCTCTTTTTCTTAAAATAATAATAATCTGGCCGGGCGTGGTGGCTCACGCCTATAATCCCAGCACTTTGGGAGGCCGAGGCGGGCGGATCACGAGGTCAGGAGATGGAGACCATCCTGGCCAACATGGTGAAACCCGGTCTCTACTAAAAATACAAAAAAATTAGCTGGGCGTGGTGGCACGCCCCTGTAGTCCCAGCTACTCGGGAGGCTGAGGCAGGAGAATTGCTTGAACCCGGGTGGCGGAGGTTGCAGTGAGCCAAGGTCGCGCCACTGCACTCCAGCCTGGCGCCTGGTGACGGAGTGAGACTCTGTCTGAAAAAATAATAATAATAATCGTAGTGTCCTTGATATTTCTGACAAATATGCAAAGAGCGCTGATGCACTGGCTTTTCTCCTTGCCTCAGCTACTTGAAATTATTGGGCCCCCATCTCCAAGACATGTGATTTACCTGAACCTATCACCGACCACCATTACCTCACCCTACCTTCCCTGCCCACTGCTTTGTACTCAATAAAAGTCAGAGTGTCCAGGCACTCGGTGCCACTGCAGATCTCCACACTTTGGCAGTGGAGCCCCAAGCCCAAACTCTCTTTTCTCTACCTCTGCGTCTGTGTCTTATTTCTACAGTTTCTCGTCTACGCACCAACAGGGAGGGGGTCCCAGAACCCTATAGGGCTGGAACCTATAATGTTCCTACTAGAAATATACAAAGTGTAGATGAGTTTACTAAGCTTTCAAAGGATTTACCAGTCTATACAAACTGTTTCCCCAGGGAACAGAAAAGGGACTATGAGTCTCATAACTTTAATTTTAAAAAATCAAAAGGGACAGTAGAAAAAGGAAAACACAAGCCAACTTCACTTACAGATACAAAAATTGAAACAAACTTTAGTATTAGCAAACTGAATCCATCAGTTTATTTAAAAATACTACATCAAAACTATGTTGGATTTAACCTAGGAATGCAAACTTGATTTAACAATTAAAAAAATATAGACTTCTGAGTTAAAATGGTAGCTTAAACATATACATTGTTTTTATCCTTTCCAAGCCCACTAAAATAATAACAAATGGCTATTTTAAGACATAACAGCCAGCAAGAATGGAAGTAACAGCAGAAGAGACAACAGCAACAAAATTTCAGAAGCTGGAAAGCAGATGGAAGTAACTGATTAACATCCCTAATAAAATGCTTGCAAGTTATTTCAAAAGTAGGTAGGGCTGGAAGGGGTAGCTTAAAACTGTAATCTTAACACTTTGGGAGGCCAGGTTAGGAGCATGACTTGAGGCCAGGAGTTTGAAACTACCCTGGGCAACAGAATAAGACCTCTTCTCTACAAAAAATTTTTAAAAGCCACATGTGGTGGCCTGCACCTGTAGTCTCAGCTACTCAGAAGGCTGAAGCTGGAGGATTGCTCAGACCCAGGAGTTTGAGGCTGTAGTGAGCTATGATGGTGCCACTGCACCTTGTCTCTAAATAAGAAGAAAGTAAAAAACAGGTGGACTCCTAGATACTCCCCATAATTCTGCACCAGTTGGCAGCTGCCTATCTCCCATCCCCAGCTTCTAAAGGCTGAGCCTGGCTTTGGAAGGGCTAAAACAAGTCTTTAGCCTGAGGTTTACTGGCAGTTGAGAACCCATAATAGCAAGGTAATAATCACTATATGCATACTAAATGCTCAGTGAGTTTTTACATGTGCATATACCTGTGTTACCAACACCTAGATGTGGAACACTTCTGGCACTCCAAAAGACTAACGATGCTATTTTTAGAAAGGATAATTAATTAAAAACAAGATAAAAACTCAATAGAAATGTTGAAAGATAAAGCTGGGGAAATCTCAGAAAACAGCAAATAAGAAAACCAAGCAAAAAAGTGGCAGATGACAGATCAGTAAGTTCAACATTCAAATAATAGGATTCCAGATGGAGAACAGAGAAAAACGGGTGAAAATCAGCAACAAAGTAATTTTTAAAATGTCTCAAAAATTTAAGAACAGGAACTACCATATTCCAAGACGGCCAAATCCAGGTGTGTCATTGTGAAATTTCAGAATGCTGGCAACAAATAGAAGATCATACAAGGATCCAGGGCAGTAGGAGGGACAGATAACATAAAACAGATTACATATGAAGAATCAGCAGTAAAAAAGGCTTCATAATTCTCAACAGCAACAGTGTAAGCTAAAAAAACAATGTCAGTGACTGATATTCTCAAAATTCTAGAGGGAAATTGTTTCCAAATGAGAACTGTAACCAAGAAAACCAAAAAAGGGCCATTCAAGTAAAGTGGAAATTTTGCCCAGGATTTTGTCAGCACGTTGTCAGCAGCCGTCCCTATTTTTGTTGGTGAGGAAGGAGACCCAGGCATCTGGGATCACCTCCCCCTGTCTTCCACACTGCATTTCAACAGAAGAAAAGGCTGGCCAACTGGCGCCTCCTGAATCACCTTCCTGTAAATAACATGCTTGGTATTGGGGAAACTCTCCAGAAGACACTGTTTTTCACTTAAACAAGATCAAACCCCCACCCCGCTCCATCAGGAGACCAGAATCTTTTCACATGTGATTCCTAAAACTGTAAACCCAAAACCATTTCATATGTGATTTCTAAAACTGTAAACCTGAAACCTTTTCATATGTGATTCCTGTAAGACCGCCTGCCTCGCCGGGGAGCTCGGACACGCCCATCCCTCCCCGAGCCTGGAAACTACGTCACCATTCCGCGCTCATCTAGCTCCGCCACGTAGCTTCTCCAACGCCCACCTCTGCACTCCGCACCCAAATCTGCACTCGCCACCTAGCCCACCGTTGAAAACCCCGCCGAAATTTGAAAACCCTGTTTCCCAATATCCAATCAATTGCCTCATGCTTTGTTTCCGCAATATCCAATCAATCGCCTCTAATGCCCGCGCACCGAAATCCCGCCTACCTACCAGTAGCAGCTCGCCCCATCCAAGCCGTTTCCCAATGTCCAATCAATTGCCTTATGCTTTGTTTCCCCCAGTGTCCACTCAATTGCCTCTAACCCCTATAAAACTCCTTGCCCTGGGAAGTTAAGCGTGACTTCTCTGGCACCCCCTTTCCCGGACCACAGAACCTCACCCGGGAGCTTAATAAATTGGCATTTAATTTTCCTAGGCTGCTCTCAGTTTCCTCATTTTAAACTCGGCAATAACCCTTACATTTGGTGCCGGAAACCCGGGGGTAGTTGTAAGACCCCCCTCCTGGGGAAACTGACTCCTCCACCTAAAGCCGGACCAGGGAACCGCTCCGCTGTGAGGTAAGACTTCTGTCGCCCATAGCCCCTCTAGCTGCCTGTTCCATGGACTCCCTGCCTGTAAGCGCGGCCGCGTCAGGGACTCTTTACCGCTGTGGGCCTGGGGCCCTGGTTCTATTCTGAGGACCTGAGCATAGAGGAGACGTCCCTACACTCTTGTCTTCTCCCTGTGAGGGGTTCGCCTGGGGTCAGGAACCTGAGGGAGATTTCCCTATCTTCCTGAACCCTCTCCGGTGTTCGGCAGGGCAGTCCAGGATGCCTTCCGATCATCTCTGCAGCAGCGGGTGAGGTTTGGGTGATAAGAAGCCCCGTTTACAACCCCAGGCCCTACTCAGGACCTGAATCAGACCCCAGCTTTTAGTCCCAAATTAGCCCTTTGGCAAGCTAGCTCCCGCCTAAGTACTCTTAGTTCTTCTTTCTGTTCCCGAGCAAGTGTGTGAGTGAGTGTGTTTACGTGTAATCCCACGGCTTAACGGCTACGGGGCTTGAGTGGGCCTCCACCCGCGGTTCCACGGGAGACATCATAAGGCATAACGGTGATTCACCTCAGGACCAAAAGTTCTGAGGTGACCAGGCCCGGGGGTTATACGGGTACACCTTAGCCAAGACGCTCCTGAAATATCCCTTCGGGGACGTGGCCGGGAAGGCATCAAACTGGTCTCCCACTTGGGGGGCACCCATCCTTTGTCCATCAATCCTACATGTGGTTCTGTCTGTACTGTAGATTCACTAGTTTCATTAGACTCCTGTTAGCTGATATACAGTGGCTTAAGCCTGCTTCCCTCGGGGTAGACGATATCTTACAGTGGGTAACAGACCACTGGCTACAGGGGACCTTCACTGAATTTCTGCTGTCAGAGATAACTCTGTTCTCCTTTTTCCTTCTATTTTTTCTCTACCACTAAAACCTCACTCTCTTAGCCCCGCTCCTGTCACTTCCTCTAATTCTCCCATGTGGCAGATAGCTCTAGCCTTATCTCTCTTTATCTTCTTTCTCGTTGCAATCATTGCAGCTTGTAAGTTCTCTCAGCCACCCCCTCCAGGAAAAGAACTCTTCTGCCCATGTTGGGTGTAATACCTCACACCCCTCCCCCACCCCCCGCAGTTAACTAAGTAATCATGGGCAACCAGGGATCCCACCCAGACCCTAAGTTGCCACTAGGATGCCTGGTTTTAAATCTTCCCAAACTGGGCCTCTCCATAAAAAGAAAAGGCTACTCTTCCTCTCCACTGTAGCCTGGCCACAGTATCCTCTAGACAACCAGTCCAAGTGGCCTCCAGAAGGCACACTCGACTTTAATGTCCTGACAAACTTAGACAACTTTTGCCAAAAGAACGGCAAGTGGGCAGAAGTTCCCTATGTTTAGGCTTTCTGGTATCTCTGTGCCCACCCCGATCTCTGCTCCTCCTGCAGCACAGTCCAGGTACTCCTGGCAAAAAAATCCCTCAATCTGCCTTCAGCCCTGCGGCTGGCCTCCTCGTCCTCCTGTGACCCCGATCTGCCTGAGGAGACTCTCCCAACCCCCAGCCCGACCCACTAACCCCCCCACCTTATTCAGAACCCCAACCCCCTCCTGCCCCCTCAGGTCCTAACGTGGCCTCTTCTGTTAGTGCTCACACTCCTTCACCCAGCACTGAACCCCTAATCCCTCCTACTCCTTCTCCTTCGAGAACGCCAACCTCTTCCTGCTCTTCCAGGTCGTGCCATGGCCTCTCCTGTTAGTGCCCACACCCATTCTCGCGGGACTAAACCCCAAATCCCTCCTACTCCTTCTCCTCCAAAACCCCAACCTCCTCCTACTCTCCCAGGTTCTAACATAACCTCGTCTGTTAACGGTCACACTCACCCGCACGGCACCCCCACCGAGGAGAGCTCCCCGCTCTGTCCTCTCCACGAGGTGGCCGGAACAGAAGGTGTCGTCCGAGTACACGTTCCTTTCTCTCTCTCTGATCTATCCACTATTGAAAAACGCTTAGGGTCATTCTCCGCCAATCCTACTGTTTACATTAAAGAATTCCGCTATCTCACACAAGCCTATGACTTAACCTGGCATGACATTTATGTAATTTTGTCCTCTACCCTTACTCCGGATGAGCATAATCGCATCCATGTGGCAGCTCAAGCACACGCTGACCAGGTATACCTTACTCATCCCCAAATGCCAGTAGGCGCAGCGGCAGTCCCCGACGCTGACCCTAATTGGGACTACCAAACGCGGCGCGACGCGACCGCCGCCGCCGAGACCAAATGCTGCAGTGCTTCCTAGCAGGCATGCAAGGCGCAGCCCAAAAGGTAGTTAATTATGACAAGCTGCATGAAATAACTCAGGGCGCCGCTGAAAACCCAGCTGCCTTCCTTGACCGATTAACCAATGCTATGGTCCTGCATACCTGAGTGGACCCGGATTCCCCAGCTGGGACCACCCTTCTAGCTGCCCATTTTATCTCTCCGTCAGCGCCAGACATTAGAAGGAAACTAAAGAAGGCAGAGGAGGGCCCTCAAACTCCCATACGAGACCTGGTAAACATGGCATTTAAAGTTTTTAATGGCCGAGAGGAAAAGGCTGAGGCCGTCTGCCACGCCCATTTACAGCAACAAGAAGCCTCCAAACCCAAGCTATTGTGGCAGCCCTGAGGCTGCAGCTCACCCAGCGTCTGGTACAAGGAGCTCCTCAAAGTTCCTCCCAAAAGGTCCCCCAGGACCTGCCCAGGCTGCTTCAAAGGTCCCACCCGGGCCCTGCTTCAAGTGTGGCCAGGAGGGACACTGGGCCCAACACTGCCCCAGTCCACGTCCGCCTCCCGGACCCTGCCCGGCTTGCAGGCGACCTGGCCATTGGAAGGACAACTGCCCGCTCCGGACTTTAGGCCCACCCCCTGCACCCCTATGTGGGGGACAAGCCGGTCCAAAGGATGCAGTCCCTTCACTTGAACTCCTCGGCCTCATGGACGACTGACGTGGCCCGGACTCAGAGACCCCCATCACCCTCGCCAAGCCCAGGGTAATGCTACAAGTAGCGGGTAAGTCCATTTCCTTCATGGTGGACACAGGGCTACTAACTACTCAGGACCCAGCATTCCGTCCCAGGTCTCATTCGTGGGAATTGATGGGAAGCCCTCCTGTCCCAACCGGACTCATCCCCTTAACCTGTAATCTCGAGGGACATCCATTCACACACTCCTTCCTGATCACACCCTCGTGCCCAGTCCCCCTACAAGGACGGGATATCCTCCAGACTTTAGGGGCTACCCTCCAACTCACAGGCCCCCCCGCAGTCAACCCCATCCTCCACCCATCTCCTAGTACTAACCTTGACTGACAATGTGCCTAGTCATAGCCCCTCACCTCAACCCCCTATCCTTCCTGAAGTAGTTAACCCCTCAGTATGGGATACTTCTAAGCCTGTAGTGGCCACACATCACACACCAGTTAAAATATTTCTCAAAGACCTCACCAATTTTCCCTCCCCGTCCTCAGTTTCCCATCTCAAAAGCCCACCGTCAGGGTCTAAAACCTATTATTTCTCGACTTTTAACCCAGGGACTCCTATTCCCACCAGTTCCCCCTGTAACACCCCTATCTTGCCAGTCCGAAAGCCATCCAGCGATTATCGCCCAGTTCAGGACCTGCGTTTAATTAATGAGGCAGTGGTACCCCTCCACCCGGTGGTTACCAACCCTTACACCTTATTATCCCATGTCCCCTCTAACACCTCCCATTTCACCGTCATTGATCTCAAAGACGCCTTCTTCACCATTCCCCTTCACCCGGACTCTTTCTTCCTCTTTGCCTTTACTTGGACTGACCCCCGACTCTAACTTGTCACAACAGTTAACCTGGACAGTCCTGCCCCAGGACTTTAGAGATAGCCCCCACATATTTGGGCAAGCATTAGCGACTGACCTTGCCTATCGCCCCCTTCAGCCCAGTCTCCTCTTACAATACGTGGATGACCTGTTACTCTGCAACCCCCTCTCTTCCCATGTCACAGCAGCATACTGCTACTCTCTCCCTTAATTTTCTTGGGTGTAGGAGTTACCGGGTTTCCCCCCTCCAAGGCACAGCTGTCAGCTACCTCAGTAATCTACGTGGGCATTCACCTTACTCCACAAACCAGAGGCTTAACAACAGACCGCCGAAAGGCATTACTTGCATTACAGCCCCCGGAAACGGCCGATGAAATCCTCTCCTTTTTAGGATTTGTAGGATTCTTTCAACAATGGATTCCCAATTTTGCTACCCTGGCAAAGCCCTTGTACGCGGCAGCCAAAGACACCCCCACGGGACCTCTCTCCCATCTAGGGGTTGTTAAACAAGCTTTTAAAACCTTACAGACTGCCCTGTCCACCGCACGTCCCCTCCACCTGCCGGATCTTAACCACCCTTTCCACTTGTTCACTGATGAAAAACAGGGAGTTGCAGTTGGGGTCTTAACCCAATCCCTAGGCCCCACGTATCGTCCAGTAGCCTACTTATCAAAACAGCTTGACCTTACTGCCAGAGGGTGGCAGCCTTGCCTGCGAGCCCTAGGAGCGGCTACAGACCTGACCAAGGAATCCCTTAAGTTGACCTTAGGCCAGCCCACTTCAGTGTTCTCTCATCGGCTAACTGACCTTCTCTCTCACAAATCCCTCGCACATCTACGACCCTCCCGCTTACAAGAGTTTCATCTACTCTTCATTGAAAATCCTTCAGTCAGCCTCCATCCTACTTCTCCACTTAACCCGGCTACCCTGCTTCCTCTTCCGTCTCTCTCTCTCCCTCCTCAACCCACTCCTGTCCTGAACTCATAGACACACTTACCAAACCCTGAGAAGGCCTAACCGACCTTCCTCTACCTGACCCAGACCTCACTCTATATGTAGATGGGAGTTCTATAATAACGGCTGAGGGACAGTGAAAAGCAGCTTATGCAGTAGTCACAGATTCAGCCACCCTCGAGGCCCGCCGCCTTCCCAATGGAACCACATCACAAAAGGCGGAATTCATTGCCTTAACCCGGGCTCTTGCACTAGCACAGGGAAAACGGGTAAATATCTATACTGACTCAAAATATGGTTTCCTTATTACCCAGTGTCATTCTGCCCTCTGCAAAGAAAGGGGATTCCTTACTACCAAAGGATCTCCCATAATCAATGCCACTCAAATTTCTAATCTTTTAAAAGCCCTGCCACTGCCCAAGGAAGCTGCTGTCATTCACTGCCATGGGCACCAGGCCCAGCAGGACACCGTTTCCCGGGGCAACGCAAGGGCAGATGCGGCAGCTAAATCCTTAACCAGTACCAGACCAGCCCCCACCCCGGTCCTTTTTCTTGCCACAACCACGCAGCCAGTTTACTCAGCATCAGAAAAACAGGCCCTCATACTAAGAGGAGGGACCGAGTCTGATCAGGGCTGGATCTTCCTAAATAACAAAATCGCCTTACCTCGAGAATAGGCCTCAATGATAACTACTGAAATACACCACTCCTTGCATATAGGACCCAGGGCATTACATCGCTTCATACAGCCCCTCTTTTCTCACCGGGGTTACAGCAGGTAATTGAGCAGGTACACAAGGCATGTGTTACTTGCTCTAAAGTCTCGCCTCAGGGGGGCTTGAGACCACAGTTTCCTACTCACCAGATGCGTGGCAACCTACCGGCCCAAGACTGGCAGATTGATTTCACTCATATGCCGTCTCACAAAAAACTTCGCTACCTCCTAACCTTTGTAGATACCTTTTCTGGATGGATTGAAGCCTTTCCTACCTCCAGGGAAACTGCAGATACGGTGGCCTCCCTTTTAGTTCAGGATACCATTCCTCGCTTCGGCTTACCTGTAACCATCCAGTCGGACAACGGCCCAGCATTCGCTGCTCAGGTAGTCCAGCTGGTCGCTAAGTCTCTCAACATCTCTTGGAAACTACACATCCCGTACCACCCTCAGTCATCGGATAAGGTTGAACAGGCTCACGACATCCTCAAAGACCATTTGGCCAAACTCACCATAGAGGCAAAACTCTCTTGGCCTGCACTCCTACCCCTTGCTCTAACCCGGGTCCGAGCCACCCCCACGGGAGCCAACGGGTCTCAGTCCCTTTGAGTTGCTGTACGGCAGGCCTTTTCTGGTCTCTCACAATCTCCCGGTACAACCACCCCCCTCTGGCCTCCTACCTTCCCCACCTCTCCCTCCTCCGTCATTTACTCAGGGAGCACGAGGACCGTACCCTCCCGGTGGTTCCAGGGCCAGAGGACTCCCATTCGGTTATACCTCTCCAGCCGGGTAACAGTGTCCTCCTCTGGGAACTCAAGCCAGGGTCTCTACAGCCCAGGTGGTCGGGACCACACATCGTTATCCTAACCACCCCGACTGCCACCAAGCTTTTAGGCCACTCCTCTTGGTACCATGTGTCCCACCTCAAACGGGCTCCCAAGGATAACCAGTGGAGGTCCGAGCCCTTGGGCCCCACTCGCCTGCCTCCGCCTCACGCGTGGCTCCTGCCCGTCACCCTCTAAACCTCCGGATCCTCCTCCTAACGACCACCCTAATTGCCCCCGCTAACGCCAATCCCTACTATGCCTGGCGGTTCTACCTCCAGGAATCCTGGACAGATGGCCCCACCACTAACTCTTAGACTTGCCCAAGCAGACTGCAAACCTGCGGGGTGCCAATCAGCCATAACACTTGAATTCCCAAAATCCAAGTCCAATACCATCAGAGACTCCTGGGATAACTCTGCCCTCTGCTTTCTGTATCAGCAAACTAAGGACAGCTGTCTTTTATGGAATGAAACCTACGGTGGATGCCCATACGCCGGTTGTGTTATACACAGGACCTTTAGTACTGAAAGCTCCCCCAGCTAGTGATATGCTCCTCCTCAACCAAGGTAAAGTGTCTCTTATCATTCGTGACCCCTGGAACGTCCGCTGGGAAAAGGGTGCTGCAGGTAAAATATACTCCTATTTTCAACAAAGCAAGCCCAGCGGTAAGTGGCTAATATACTGGTCCTATACCCGCACTCCGCCTGTAGAGACAGACCAACTCAACTCCTTGAGCAATGCCATCCAACAGAATTGAAGTCACCTTAATAAAATCAAACCCGCCAGCGACACTCCCCCAGCCTTTCTCGTGGATAACCTTAGTATGGCAAGGTGCTAAAATGCTGAGCTTAACTGAAGCCAACAACTTCACAAATTGCTTTCTGTGTGCCTTCCTTAACCAACCCCCTCTAGCCACAGTCCCCCTCTGAACCGGGTTCAATCTGTCACAGTCACCCACGGGGCCTGACACCACCTTAACAGGCAACCCCTTATTCAAAATACACTCTCAATCCCTTGCTCTATTTTATGGGACAGTCAACAGCCCCAGCCTCAGATGCAACACCACCGTACAAGTAAATCCCCCCTTTATGTGCCCCCAGGGGGATACTTTTGGTGTAATGGAACCCTAACCAAAGTTATCAAGACATCCCCTCCCATTCCCCTGCGTGCCTGTCACCCTGGTCCCACAGTTAGAAGTGTATGGACAAGCCGAGTTATTATCCCTCATCACACCGTCCCTTAACCACCGGAACAAACGGGCAGTCTTCCTCCCAATAGTTATAGGTCTCTCTTTAGCAACCTCTCTAGCAGCAGCTGGAATAGGGAGTGGGGCCATGGGCTACAGTGTCACTTCAGCCACTCAACTGGAAGACAAGCTCCGTGTGGCCATTGAGGCATCAGCCACCTCTTTGGCATCCCTCCAGCGACAAATAATGTCACTGGCTCAGGTAACTCTTCAAAATCGGCGAGTCCTAGACCTGTTGATGACAGAAAAAGGGGGTACCTGCCTGTTTCTCCAGGAACAGTGTTGCTATTACATCAATGAAACAGGCCTCGTAAAAGAAAATGTCAACACTCTCTACTGCCTCCAAGAAGACCTCCATAAAAAACGGAACACACCAGACTCGCCTCTCAACTGGTGGCGATCCCCCATGCTCACCTGGCTGGCCCCCATCATCATTGTCCTTATCATAGTTTGTTTCTTGCTAATGTTAGCCCCTTTCTTTCTCAGGTTTCTACAGGCCCGCATAAGGGAAACTTCCAGGGTGGCCTAAACCAAATGCTGCTTCACCCCTAAGTCCGAATCCCGACCGAGGCACCGACCAACTCACCCCCCTCTTTTCACCCCGCCCCTACTCAGCAGGAAGTAGCCAGAAAGAATCGCCATCCTGTATCATTAAAAGGGTCAGAATGTAAGGCCGGCTGCCTCGCCGGGAGCTCGGACACGGCCATCCCTCCCCGAGCCTGGAAACTACGTCACCATTCCGCACTCATCTAGCTCCCCCACGTAGCTTCCCCAATGCCCACCTCTGCACTCCACACCCAAATCTGCACTCAACACCAAGCTCTGCACTCGGCACCTAGCCTGCCGTTGAAAAACCCCGCCGAAATTTGAAAAACCCTATTTCCCAATATCCAATCAATTGCCTCATGCTTTGTTTCTCCAATATCCAATCAATCGCCTCTAATGCCCGCGCACCGAAAATCCCGCCTACCTACCAGTAGCAGCTCGCCCCGTCCAAGCCGTTTCCCAATGTCCAATCAATTGCCTTATGCTTTGTTTCCCCAATGTCCACTCAATTACCTCTAACCCCTATAAAACTCCTTGCCCTGGGAAGTTAAGCGTGACTTCTCTGGCCCCCCTTTCCTGGACCACAGAAGCTCGCCCGGGAGCTGAATAAATTGGCATTTAATTTTCCTAGGCTGCTCTCAGTTTCCTCATTTTAAACTCGGCAATAACCCTTACAATTCCTAAAGCTGTAAATCCAAAATCCTTTTACTTGTGATTTCTAAGGCTGTAAACCTGAGATTCTTTCACATGTAATATCTAGAGTGTAAGCCTATATAAAGACAAAACCTTTCTTTGTTAGACGAGCTGAGTTTAGATAAATCACCACCCGGCTCCCGGCCGTAATAATAATAAACCCCTTCCTTCCCCATTCGATGTTCGAGAGCTCTGTTTCTCACGGCCGCTCCTGCTACATTAGTAACTGCCTCTTTCTGCTTCTGTACTTCAGCTTATTGCTTACTAACTGGAAAACCTTAAGAGAAACTGCCTCGTTGTCTAAAACCTGCTGTGCTGTCTAAAGTCCTGAGTTACTTCCCCCGCCCCTTTACATATAAAAACTGTGTACTTTTCTTAGCCAGGGTCCAGATTTTGGATGTGAACCCTTCTGGGCCCACCAGCATAATAAAGTGTGTTCCTCCGATCCCCTGAGTGCCGCTTGGGTTTCTTGTCAGGTAAGATGTTCTACAACACAAGTAACATTTCTGAAAATGCAAAATCTCAAAAAATATATCTTCTGTGCCCCAATTCATGGGGAGCTACCAGATGCCCTACATGAAAACAGGATGTAAACCAAGAAATAATAAGATACAGAAAAACACAGGATCTAATTCAGCAGAGAAGCATGGGAAATTTGCAGGTTTGGATAAAAGAAATCCCAGGTTGGCAGGGCTGAATCTGGAGGAGTGGTAGGGTTAGGCAGGCATTGCTGTTTTTCAGTATCAGCTATTTGAAGCTTTTTGACTAACCACACATAGTGTAACTTTGTTAGAAACACTTTACATTTAAAAACTTTTTTGTTAAGAGGGGAAAATAATTAGCTATAAACCTGTTAATTTTTTTCTTTCAAAATAATTTATCAGTCAACACTAAAAAAAATAGAAAACAAATTAATACCATACAAACATACAAAAGAAGTATTTAAATTGCAAAAATGCTTCAGGAATACCCATTGTATACAATTACAAAATTTTTTTTTTTTTTTTGAGATGGAGTCTCTCTCTGTCACCAGGCTGGATCTCTGTAATCTCTGCCTCCTGGGTTCAAGTGATTCTCCTGCCTCAGCCTCCCGAGTAGCTGGGACTACAGGCACGCGCCACCACACTCAGCTAATTTTTTTGTATTTTTAGTAGGGACAGGGTTTCACCATGTTGACTAAGATGATCTTGATCTCCTGACTTCGTGATCTGCCCGCCTTGGCCTCCCAAAGTGCTGGGATTACAGGTGTGAGCCACCATGCCCAGCTACTAAATTGTTCTTAATCAGCATCTTATTAAAGAAAGCATTTCTATCTGGTAACAATGTAAACCTAGATGAAGCTAAGATACAGAGGTACAGAGGGTTGGACTAGTCAAGCCGATTCCAAGAATGCATCAAGGAATATATATTGACTTAGTTGTTTACCACTTAATAAACATGAAACTAGGTACAGAGTAATGATTGAAAGAAGTAATTTTGGGCTGGGCATGGTGGCTCACACCTGTAATCTCAGCACTTTGGGAGGCCGAGGCAGGCAGATCACATGAAGCAAGGAGTTCAAGACCAGCATGGCCAACGTGGGGAAACCCCCTTTCTCCTAAAAATACAAAAATTAGCTGGGCCTGATGGTGCACACCTGTAATCCCAGCTACTCGGGAGCCTGAGGCAGGAGAATCGCTTGAACCTGGGAGGTCTTGGGTGCCACTGCACTTCAGCGTGTGTAACAGAGTGAGACTCTGTTTCAAAAAAATACATGCAAGGTAATAAAAAAAACACTTTGTTGACAGCTGTATTAGCTACTAGCACCATACTTGTTCAATTATTTCATTTTTCTTTTAACACAATATTCCTACTTTAAAATAATGTATTTACCTTTACTTAATAACAATGTCATAAGAAATAAAAACCTTTTACTTCTTTTAGAAGAAAATATCTTAGGAGGGCAACGCTGCGAAGAAGAGATAGCAGTCACTGACATCACCCAAAACTGGCTTCCTCTTTGAGGTTTTCTCATGAATCTAGTTTAATTACCACAAAGGAACCCTTTCCCCTGCCACTTCTCCTTCCTATGGAAGCCAAGAAAAATTATAAAGTAAATGAATTCCCCTTTAATAATCCATCAGGAGGAAGCTAGGAGACAAGCAGAGGCAGAGCTACTGGCAAAGTTATAAAAGGGTCTAGGGACTGAAATACAGTCGTCAGCCAGGATCAGGAACACACACCAAATCTCGAAGTACAGAATTATATTTCCATGCAAAAAGGTTAATCTGAAATCTTATGCTTACCTTTTCATTAGGTAGACATTTACCCCAGTACCAAAGCCAAGCTTCTGCATAAACGGAGAGGCCGGGATATTTATAGTTGGAGTTGAACATAATACTAAATGTCAGAGAAATAAAAAACAAAATTAGTATTTGAAAAGACCTCTACAAAAGCATCTTAACATTCTCAGTATACCACTGCCAAAAGTATTAATTGGCAAAGTCTTTCTGGAGAGCAATTTCACATCTACCCTAATTTTAAATGGGTGTATCTGTGGGAATAGATGGCAGGGGCAGACCTGTGTTACTTATAGTTAAATGATTACAAGCTTGCTTTTCTTTTATTCACTGAGATTTGTGCCACGGATCATATCCAAACTATGATGCAGTAAAATAAAAGCAGAGATCAAGCGGTAACAGGAGGCCTATGGTGAAGACCATCTGAGAGCATCTGTAACAGCGGAACACTGTGATGTGGCTGCAGAGCAGAAAAAACTGCTTTAGTCGCACAGCGTTTCCCAATATAGAGTTTGTGTGAGGATCTCCTAAAGGGAGCTTATGCAAAACACTCTGGGAAGTAATGCAACCTCTGCTCATAAGACTCGGGAGGCCTTCGCAGATGGGGTGCTGGTAGGCCGGAAGGCCTTACAGGGCACAGAGACGCCGGAATGCCACAGGCTTTGCCTATGGTCTCAGAATAGGGAGCAAGTCTGATTGCTCTGTGTCCACAATGCTCGCGAGATAAAAGCCCCTTGACGCATTGTGTGTGTGGTCGACCTTATGGCGCCTTATCCCTATACCTGTTGCCAAAGCACCTGGTTGTACAACAGGTGGTAAAATCTCAGTGTCCTTAGTTTGCTATTGGATGCTGCAGACACATCCTCTTCCCCACAACCCCAACTTCCCCCTCAGCCCCCTCCCTACAGCCTGAAAGATTAACAAGATATACACCTAATAAAAGCACTTGGAGCCCAAAGCTCAAGGCCAAGGCTGATCACCCTGCGAGAGTGCACTGGACCCCTGGACCCATGCTTTAAAATTCTATTCTTGTGTATTTGTCTTTCTTTTCTCACTCCCTGGTCATGGCCGGGACACGGGGCACCCACGCACAGGGTTGGGCTGGTTCCCAACATGTACTCTTTGACCAAGTTTTTGGAGTTTTCTCCTACGGTAACACTGAAACGCAGAGTTGGAAAATGGCCTGTTTTTGTATGGCCTTCAGGCTAAGAACTGCTTTCACATTTTTAAAGCATTGTTAAAAGATAAAAGGGTTGGATGTGGTGGCTCATGCCTATGATCTCAACACTTTTGGAGTCTGGGGCAGGAGGATCACTTGAGCCCAGCAGTCTGAAACCACCTTGGGCAACACAGACTCCATCTCTACAATTTCTTTTTAATTAGTCAGACATGGTGGCACACGCCTGTGGTCTCAGCTGCTTGGGAGAATCGCTTGAGCCTAGGAGGTTAAGGGGGTAGTGAGCCATGTTCATGCCATTGTATTCCACCCAGGTTGACAGAGCAAGACCCAGTCTTAAAAACAAAATGGAGCTCTGCTTCTGCACATGAAAAAATAACTACTCTTGGACAATTAACTGCTCCTGGAGTAACCAACTCGCCATGAACTAGAAAACCAGACAAAATGCAACTGTTTTCAGACATCTAACAACAGGCAGAGCAGCACTGTGATCCCTGAGAGAAGAGAAACAAATGAGATGAGCCCTATCACTACCCTAACTTACTGCTTGAAGGCAGTTTCCAGACTGCAGGACAAAGGTTAACATAATCCAGCAGTCCTGTCACATTAAGGAGACAGAGATCAGAGGTCAAGAAGGACTAGGTGGCTAGAATTTGTGGAGCAGAGAACTAAAGAGAAGACAGCTCCAAAGAGAGAGGGCACTCCAAAGATCCGAAAGGTCTCTCTTTCGGTGTTTTGCCAAGTACTTATCAGCACATAACAATGGGTGGATTTCCCAAAGCTCGGAAAGCACCTGAGGAAATCAACTGGCTCAACAATTACCAGAGATCATACAGGTCTAGGAACACTTCATGTAACCATCAGCCAGAGAGTGACAACCCTGTAACACACAGTAAAGTCCTCTAAAGGGTCACAATTAGATAGTACAGCTAAATTTCAGCTCAAGATAAAAGTTCCTAACAACGCTTAAAAGCCAGTCTCAAAAGGAACGGGCTAATGTCCCGGTAACCTAACCTCAGACCGTTAACTAAATCAAACACTCTTTAAAGGAATAACAAAATCCAGTACTAGACAATGCAAAATATCTACCACCCTATCAAAAAGTACTAGGCATGAAAGCAGCAAGAAAATATGACCCATACAAAGAGAAAATAAATCAATAGAAACATACCATAAGATGACAGGGGACTGGGCGTGTGGCTCACACCTATACTGGGAGGCCAAGGCAGGCAGATCACTTGAAGCCAAGAGTTCGAGATGACCAGCCTCGCCTACATGGAGAAACCCCATCTCTACTAAAACTACAAAAAGTAGCTGGGCATGGTGGCAGGCACCTGTAATCCCAGCTACTCCGGAGGCTGAGGCAGGAGAATTGCTTGAACCCGGGAGGTGGAGGCTACAGTGAGCTGAGACAGCACCACTGCATTCCAGCCTGGATGACAGAGTAAGATTCTGTCTCAAGAAAATAATTAAAAAAAAAAAAAAAATGACAGGGATGGCAAAATTAGCAGATAAGAACCTTAAGACAAATCTTAAAAATATGCTCAATGATATGTAAGAAAGTCTGAGCATAAGGGAAAAAAAGATAAAAAAGAACCTTAGAAATGAAAAATACAATGGATAAGAATAACATCATCTTTTAAGACAGAGCAACAAAAACTATCAAAAATGAAGTAAAGAGAGAAAAAGATTACAAGAAAACCATCCATTAGTTATGGGACAATAGCAAAATAGCAGATTTACATCCAACAACAGACAATTACATTGGGTACAAATGGTCTAAACAGAGCTGTCCAATACATCATGCTGCCATATGGAAATCTGTGCTGTCGAGTAAGTTAAGTTAGTTGCTACTGAGCACTTTAAATGTGGCTAGTACAACTGATGAACTCAATTTGTAATTTTAATTCTACTTAATTTGTATCCAAAACCTTAAATAGCCACATGTGGCTAATGGCAAAACAGTCCAATTAAAGGCAATTAAAGTTGTCAGAATGGATAAAAACAAGACATGCCATTTATAATAAACTCAATTTAATTAAAGACACAAATAGGGCAAGGGTAAAAAGTTGAAATACAACATTAAAACACACATCAAAATAAATGTGGAGTGGCTCCATTACTATCACATAAAGTGGACTTCAGAACAAAGAGTACCACTGAGGATTAAGAATAGCAATTCATAATAGTTAAGCTATAAATTCATCAAAAGCAATAACCATCCTAGGCCAGGCACGGTAATCCCAACACTTGGGGATCTGATTTGAGGTTTATGTATCTTGGTGAATGCTGCATGCACTTTAAAGAGAGGTCAAGGTGGGTGGATCACTTGAGGCCAGGAGTTGAGACCAGCCTGGCCAACATGGCGAAAACCCGTCTCTACTAAAAATACAAAAATTAGCCGGCCATGGTGATGCACACCTGTAATCTCAGCTATTTCAAAGGCCAAGGCACCAGAATCACTTGAGCCCAGGAGGTGGAGGCTGCAGTGACACGAGATCACACTGTTGCACTCCAGTGTAGGCGACAGAGGGAAACTCAGACTCAAAAAAAAAAAAAAGAAAAGAAATAACCATCCTAAGTGTGTATGTATCTAATAACAAAGCTTCAAAATACATGAAGCATCAACAGATAGAAACTGGGGCGAGGGTAGGGAGAAGCAGACAAATTCACATTGTAGTTCAACTCTCTTCTCTCATAATTAATATAAAAAGTACACAGAACACCAGTAGGGATACAGAAGTCTTGAAGAAAACAACATACACAGTCAATCAACTTGACCTACTGACTTTTACAGAACACCCCAAAGAGAGTAGAAAAAAATGCCCATTTTCAAGTGCATGCAACATTCACCAAGATACATAAACCTCAAGTCAGACTGATTAAGGAAAAAATAAAATATAAAATACTAGTACCAGATATGAAAAAAGACACTAGAAGGTTAATATATCAAGAATAACTTTACACCAGTACATTTGACAATTTGGAAGTGATGGACATATTCCTTGAAAAACACTAAGAAAATTCACAAAGAAAATAAGAGATCACTCGAATAGCCCTGTATATATTAACTGTGAAGTCACAGTTAAGATCTTCCTACTAAGAAAACTCGAAGTCAAGATGGTTTTACTGGTGAATTCTACCAGTTCAAGGAGGAAATACCAATTCTACATAAAGTTAAAGAAAAGATATTTCTGTTAAAGAGAAACATTTCTCAGTTTACTTTATGAGTACAGAACAACCTAATACAAAAACTAGACAGATATCCCAAAAAAGACAACTGCAGTCCAATATCCCTCATGAATACAGAAAATACCAGCAAATCGGGCAATATAAAACACGTATCACGACCAAACTGGCTTTACACCAGGAATGAAGGGTCAGTTTAATACTTGAAAATTAAAATACCTTGCCACATTAAGAAATTTAAAAAGAAAATAGATTCAGAAAAATCACTCAACAAAGTTCAATACCCATTCACAATAATAACTAGAAGCAGAAGGAAAATTCCTCAAACTAATAAAGGGCATTTGTGAAAAACCTATATCTAATATATTGGGAAACAAGGCAAGTAAAGTATATCCACTAACATGTCTATTCAAAAACATACTGGAGCCAGTGCAATAAAAAAAAGTAAAAGAAACAAAGCCATACAGACTGGGGAACAAAGTAACACTGCCTTGATTCATCCACAAATGACCAACCATATACAATATCCTAAGCAATCTATTAAAAAGCTAATGGAATAAATGAGTTTAGGATGGTTGCAGGATACAAGGTCAATAGGAAAAACTGATCACAAGAAATGGACGACATAATATTTTCTCAGGTTATTTTCCGGAAATTTAATTTTAGCTATTTTCTATATAATGAGTGTTAAGGGTCAAGGCTCATTTTGTGCACATGGATATCCAGGTGTTTGTTGAGAAGATTTTCCTTTGTCCATTGAGTTGCCTTGGAAAATATCTTTCCCCTCACAAGAGCAATGCGTGGATGGGAGGGAGAGAGGTAAAGCAGTTCCTTAAGGGATCAAGCTAAATTGATTCTTGAGCGGGGGAGAGCCTCCAAACCTGTTAGATTGTTAATAAAATCAGTCCAGAGATGATCAAACTGTGGCCTATGAAATAAGTCTTATTTGTTATGATTAACATCATAAAGGGGATTTACGATAAAGTTTCTATGTGACAGATAATTAAAGAATCAAACTAAATAATACTAAGACATTTTTAAGAGAAACGACGATAGTAATAGTAAAAAAAAGTCACATCTGCTATCTTACCAGATTTCTTTTTTTCTGATAATTTGCATGGTGTCTTGAAATTACTGATCCCTTCCATTGTAGCAACCACTCTAGGTCCTATGATGAACACAAATTGCAAGTTACACAGCAGATATAAAAATACAACTCTCATTCATGAAGAAAAAATGCCTATAACATTATCACTCATTTTATCACAAACAAAATTTGAGAACTAAAAAACACCTTGACGAATATTTCATCCAATTTTACTTAATATGAGGAAACTAAAAGCAAAAGGTACAATTAATTATCCTCAGTCACAATATTAGTGATTATTTTTGTTTTAAAGTAATATATGCACTTAGCTTAAAGAAAAAAAAAGAATCACTTAGTACAAAAAGGTAAACAATATGTCTCCCTCTCACACTTCCCAGGAGTAGTTCTTAACAGGTCTCTTATATCCTTTAAGGAAACTGTGCAAGTAGCATTATTCATAACAGCCAAGAAGCAGAAACAATAGAACTCTCCAGCAGATGATGAATGGATAAACAAAATGTGGCATATCTACACAATGGAACACTATTCAGTCACAAAAAGGAATAAAGTGCTGATATATACAAGAATGAACCTTGAAAACATTATGCTAATGAAAGAAGCCAGATACATAAAGGCTACATATATGATGATTCCATTCTGAGGAAATATCCAGAATAGGCAAATCATAGAGACAATAGCTGAATAGTTGCTGGGGGCTGAGGAGACAGAGAATGCAGGTAGGTATAGGGTTTCTCTGAGGTGATAAAAAGGTTCTAAAATCGGAAAATGGTTTAATATATTCATCTCTGAGTATACTAGAAACTACTGAGTTTCATACTTTCAAAGGGTAGATTTTATGATACATTACTTATATCTCAATAAATGGTTATAAAAATTATCTATGAAAATAAAATGAGGCAAGGCAAAGTGGCTCATGTCTGTAATCCCAGCACTTTGGGAGGCCGAGGCAGGCGGATCATGAGGTCAGGAGTTCAAGACCAGCCTTGCCAATATGGTGACACCTGTCTCTACTAAAAAAAATACAAAAATTAGCCAGGCGTGGTGGCGTGAGCCTGTAGTCCCAGCTACTCGGGAGGCTGAGGCAGGAGAATGGTTTGAGGTTGCGGTGAGCCGATATCGAGCCACTGCATTCCAGCCTGGCAACAGAGCAAGACTTCGACTCAAAAAAGAAAATAAATAAAATAAAATAAAAAGAGGCTGGGCACAGTGGCTCACGCCTATAATCCCAGCACTTTGGGAGGCCAAGGAAGGCAGGTCAGTTGAGGTCGGAAATTTGAGGCCGGCCTGACCAACATGGCAAAACTGTGTCTCTACTAAAAATGCCAAAAATTTAGCGAAGCATGGTGGTGTGTACCTGTAATCCCAGCTACTCAGGAAGCTGAGGCAGGCAGGAGAATCCCTAGAACCTGGGAGGCGGAGGTTGCAGTGAGCAGAGATCACACCACTGCACTCCAGCCTGGGCAACAGTGATTCTACATCTCAAAAAAAAAAAAAAAAAAAAAAAAAAGAACAAAAGAAAAGAAAATGTACATATCACATATATAAACAAAGCAACTCAATTTGTTTCTTTCTGCTGTAACATATTTATGACTTTTTTATTTAAAAAAAAAATTTTTTTTTTAATTAGGTTTCCTATTATTATAAAGCAAAAGTGTTCCCACATGTCAATAAGCTCATTTGTCTATAAAAAAGTTGGGAGGCGGCCGGGCGCAGTGGCTCACGCCTATAATCCCAGCACTTTGGGAGGCCGACGCAGGTGGATTACAAGGTCAAGAGATAGAGACCATCCTGGTCAACATGGTGAAATCCCGTCTCTACTAAAAATACAAAAATTAGCTGGGCATGGTGGCACATGCCTGTAGTCCCAGCTACTTGGGAGGCTGAGGCGGGAGAATTGCTTGAACCCAGGAGGCGGAGGCTGCGGTGAGCCGAGATCGTGCCATTGCACTCCAGCGTGGGTAACAAGAGCGAAACTCCATCTCAAAAAAAAAAAAAAAGTTGGGAGGCAGAGAGATTTGCTTAAATTTTTTATAGAGCCCTTAATTATAGCATCTTTAAAAACTGTGTTCTAAGGGGGAAAAAATCATCTCAAAGCCCCGGTTTTAGTTGTCTATTAATGACAAGTTTGTTCATCTTGTTTAAAATGTAGCTGCAATCGCTACTGTCTTCAGATTTCCCTGTACTGAGAACACTTGAAGAGGGAGACCCAGGCTTCTCAGATCAACTTTCCCTTTGACTATCAAGCTGCATTTCAATAGAAGAAAAGGTTGACCGACTGGCGCCTCTGGTTTTACCTTCCTATAGGTGACAGGCTAGGCCTTGGGGAAACTCTCCAGATGGCACTATTTTTACTTAAAACAAGATCAAACCAAAACCTTTTCACATGTGAGTCCTAAAACTGTAAACCAGAACCCTTTCATATGTGATTTCTAAAGCTATAAACCTAACATGTAAAGTATAAGCCTATATAAAGGCTGAACCTCCCTTTGTTGGATGAGCTTCGCTGTTAGGCAACTATGCCACCTTGCTCCCAGCTGAATAAACCTTCCTCCTGTATTCGGTGTCTGAGAGATCCGTTTCCCGTGGCCGCTCCTGCTACACACTGAGCCCCTTTACATGTATTTGTTAAGAATATAATAATTTTATGAAATGACCCATTTAACTTAAAGGCAGGAACAGCAGAATTTCTGAAACTAGTTTCAGAACTTCGGGGAAGGATACACTATGCAGCAGAGTGGCTTGCAGGAGTTATTTCTACTTGGGAAATAATTTCCCCATGTCATTCTGACTCCCTTCTTCCATCTGCGTTATCTTTCCCCACAGGACGCTGTGATGGAGCACATCGAAGATCTTCTATCTATGTGTGTGAAGCTACTCTTCATTCATTCAACCAGCATGCACACACTGAGCACATACCATGTGCTCTAACAGCGCACCATTCTACACTCTGGAAATAGAGCAGCAAACAAGACCCAAACAAATATGAAGATCAACATATACTATTTCAGGAGAAATATGTATCAGTGAAGGGAGGCAGAAGGCCTTGGGAAGGGGCTTAATATTTGAGTTTAAAGTGGTCAAGGAAGGTCTCCTTGAGAAACTCATTTGAAGGATGTGAGGGAGCAGACCCAAGCAAATATCTAGTGGAAGTCTTCCAGAGAGAGGACAAGAAACACAAAGACCCTGAGGCAGAAATCTTCAAGAAAGAGGCCAGCTAGCAAATGAGAGAAGGAGACAAAGTCAGGGAGGCTGGGGGTAGCGACTGGCAAGTCAAGTAGAGCATCGTAGCCACAGGACTGTGACTTCTACTCAGCTGTGATCAGTCAAGATTTCAGCTTGTACTGAGAGGCAGAAAGGTGTTGGAGAGTTTTGTGGAGAGGAACCAAATAGGTAGGTGGATACGGGTCTAGAATGCACGCTGAAGATTTAAGTTTGTGGATGGCAGCACGCAGACATCATTAAAGCCAAGAGACTAGGTAAGATCATCTAGGGAGTAACTGTAGAGAGAAGAGAGGTGAGCCCTAGGGCATCCAGGCCTGAGAAACGAAGAACAAAGCAACCAAGGAGGGGCCAGCAAAGCAGGATGCAGAAGACCCTGAGGCACAGGTGTCCTGGAAAGCTTCTGAGCCTCAGAACTCTCACTGCCTTTCCCCCTCAGTCTAAGGGGGGATTTCATATGCAGAGGCAGCACGCTTTAAAAAAGAAAACCTCTCTCTAAAAACAACTAGGTTTAAACAGAAGTCTTAACATTTCATTATATTTTCTTAGGACTGAGTCCCACCTCCTACTCTGAACTACTTGCAACTTAATGTACCATGTCCTATCCATTTCACAGTTGTCTGAGGGCCACTTCCACTCACACCCCTCCCCAACCCCACCCTCCACCGCCGCCACCGCACTCTCAGGTTTAGGTATTGACTACTGACAGATATTAACAGATGGTTTTTGGCGAGTAGCCCAAACTCTGCCTCAGATTGTTACGTATTGTATACACAGTCTTAACATAAATTGTTAAATAAGCATACTAATTCTAAATCACAAGGTTCTCATGAAGACAGCAAAAACAAAAAAACAACAAAAAACACACACACAAACACAGAAAAAACAGTGAATATCTGGATGAACATCCATTAGAAACGGCAGTAGGATGACGGGAGCAGAATTTCATACTCTGGAATACGTAAGATCTTTTTCACAATCAAGTACTGTTTAAGAAGCAGCATTCAAGTGAGCAGAGCTCAGCAAGCTTATCTCCAGATCTACTGAGTCAAACGTCAGTGACCTTTGGACCCTAAGCCTGGGACCCTGGGACTCAATAGGATACTGCTGACAAAGCTAAAGTGCGGAGGGGCAGCAGAAACAATGGAAAAACAAAAGAACGAGAAAAAATAAAGACAAGGAGAAAAGAGAAACAAAGTGGATGTAGAAAGTCCAAAAGGGAAGTGTGGGCCGCAAGACTCCGCAGGCCCTCTGCATCTCACACGCCCAGCAGGGTTCGGGGTGGAGGTCAGGCTGTTGTTTACCCGGGGCTCACACGGGGCGGCTGCCAAAATCCTCCTTTGGCTGTAACCAGACCCTCCCCCTGTCACGAAAGACCCTCCCTGTCACGAAAGACCCTGCAGAGTCCTCGGCTCCGAGCTCGGCCCCAGGCCGGGCTCGCAAAAAAAAAAAAAAAAAAAAAAAAAAAAAAAAAAAATCCCCTTACCAGACTCTCACCCACGGGAAGCAAAGGGCAGAGGTGAAGAGAGGTGGGCGGCCAAGTCCCTCTCCAAAACTGGTCCCAAGCGGCAAACAGCGAGACCCTGCAGCTGCGTCCACGCCTCCGTGGCCGCCGACACTCACGGCCGTTGCGATTCGAACCTTCTCGGCTTTCAAAATGTCGCGCGCTGCGCCTGCGTCGGCCTCAAACTACGGGGCGGCATAAAGGACAAGCCCCGCCGATTCGCCGTTCCTCCTCCCTCGCCCAGGCCTCCAGGCACCCGCACGCACGCGCAAGGCAAGAGAAGGAAGGCGAGGCGCGGGGGAGCACAAACCTTCAGAGGAACCACCAGCCCCTTCCGAGGAGCACAGACCGGTGAATAGAAAACACGTGTCTGTGCTGAAGGCTGAAGCGCTCCCAAACGCTCACATCTGTGCCTAGTGTCTCGTGATCATGATGTCAATTTTATTACAGGTTTATGAGGCCTTGAAACACTATAAGGACAAATGTGTAGCTTAAGGAACAATCATCTTTAGCGGACAAAAAAAGATATTTAGAAATGTTGCTGACTCATGTAATTGCTACGTTCAGGTCAACATTCTTTCATTTATTCAACGATTATTTCGGAACATCTCCTCCCCAGGAGGGGGATGGGCCGAGGGGCAGACCGGGGTCCCAGAGCTAGGAGCAGGGGGTACCTCTTGGGGGTCGTTCCTTTCTGTTTCGAGGTACACCAGGGGTTGGAAAAACCACTCCAGGCAAAGAACTTGCATCAAGATCAGGACTGTAATCCATTAATGTGGGTGACTAAGCCCCGCAAGTCTGATCACCGCCTGGTGAGAAGGCTTCTCCCCAGGACACACGGAAGATGTGCCCTGAGACATCCCCCGGGGGATGGCGCAGGTCCTGAGGGTCGTGGGGATCAAAGAATATGAGCCAAGACGCATAAATCACATGTTGGGATTTGCCTTCCCCCTATGTGACCACAGTTCTAGATGATGCAAAAATTTACTCAAGCCATGCTAAGAAAGCCACTGATGTGCAATTGCAAGCCAGTGTGCACAGACCAGTTTTTTTACCTCTCTTCCCCCAAGAGATTTGTATCAGGTATTGCAAGGCAAAGAAATCAAACCCCTTCGCCATTGATCAAGCCGTTGTCAAGTCCTAGATTGCCTCCCAATAGATATTGCTTTACAGTTCCAACTCTGTTGCAGGGAAAGCCCCAAAACTGGGGCGCAGAGGCCACCTGGCTTGGAACAGGAAGGAATTCAAGAGCAGGCTCATAAAGTGAGAGCAAGTTTATTAAGAAAGTAAAGGAATAAAAGAATGCCTACTCCATAGGCAGAGCAGCCTGGAGGGCTGCAGGCTGGCTATTTTTGTGGTTATTTCTTGATCATATGCTAAATAGATGGTGGATTATTCATGAATTTTACAAGAAGCCCCCGGGGATTTTCTGGAATTTGAGGGGTTCCTCCTCCTTTTACACCATATAGGGTAATAACTTCCCTGGGTTGCCGTAGCATTTGTAAACTTGTCAGGGCACTGAGGAGAGTGTCTTTTAACAGCTAATCATTATAATTAGCCTATAATGAGCAATGAGATTGACCAGAGGTCATCCATTAGTGGATTCAGTCTCAATCTTGATTCAGGTTCTTTGTCTGGAATGGTTTTTCCAACCCTGGTATACCAGGAAAGGGAACACTGAGTGGCCCCCATGGGGTGCCATCTTGGTTTTCGTGGGTTTTGGCTGCCCTCTTTACTGCACCCTGTTTTTATCAGTGGGGGTCTTTGTGAATTCTATCTTGTGAAATCAGTCCTGCCAAACTCCTGTCTCATACAGCCCTAATTCTTCACAGAAAAAGGCATCAACTTCTGAGGGAAGAATAACAGTCCCATGCCATCAGTGGGCTAGGGGATGTCCTCAAATGCCAGTGGGTCCTGGAACCAAGCAGGTGTCCAGGCTCTTGACACTGTCTTGAGAATGAACTCAAGGATGAGTTGGAAAATAGTGAAAGTACCGAAGAGTACACCCGCAATCCCTTTTCTTAAGTGTGTAGTTTTCCCCTTTGCAATAAAAGAAAAGGGATTGTGGTTGTACTCAAGAGAGTCATGCAGGAGGGTTTGCACTTTCTCTTTGTATGGTTTTCTTTAACCGAGGTGTTGAATATTCTTGAAAATTCTTGGAAAAAGATGCAGATTTCTTGGAACTGTGGTGCCATTCATTTTTACACCAAATATGGGTGTTCCCAGAAATGTCATTGCGCTCGTGGGTGTGATTTAGTGTGCCAATGAGCATATAATGAGGTCCTAGGGGAAACCTAGGTCAAATCCAGCGCCATGTTGGGTCTAGTTGGTTTTAGCCAGCTTGGTCCACACCCTGTTTTTCAGGGTTTCATCAGCCCATAGCCCCTACTCATGGGAAACTGCTGTCTGGAGTTTTTATTCTCCTGTGACCATTCTGCATTATTCCTGTCTTACACAGGTTAAATGTTGGTTCAGTTACTAGTCGACCAAGTATTCACACACCAGGCACACCACCCCCCACAAACCACGTCTGTGGCAACTAAAGTAAGGACTCGAATGTCCCTCACAAGGCAAAGGTTTACAGTGCAGATGTCTGCTTCACATTGCCCTGGGAAGCATTAATTCCTGTGACATCAGCAATTCAGAATGTTCTCATTAATCCATCACGAATAGTCCAATCACATTCTTACTATATTAATACAGTGTCATCACAAACTACTGCCAATGAAAACATGAAGAAGATGATGATGATGACTGTGATAATTTGTAGTCTAGTTTTGATGCAAGTAACATGTATACTTGATCTGGAATTCACTGTACTGAAATGAATCATGCATGCTGGATGCTTTCAAGTTGTGTTTTAGAAAAGTTAAATAACATTTCATCAGTAAATATAGTTACTCTACTTTTCAATTGACATATCGGATTTTCTTTAATAGGATCAGTAATGGCTTTTCGTCAGCCTTTAAGTGTAAAATAATGAAGTTGTCCCTCATCAATTTGAAAAAAAAAAAAAACACATTTATACAGCACCTACTTCTACCTTCAAAGCCCAATTTTTCAGCATCCCTAAGCTTACTTACCCCATCTCAGGAGGAGGCAGGGGAGGGGGGAGCTTAAAAACGTAGCCTAAGCTAAGCCTGCCTAAAGTAATGAGTTCCTCCACTAGGTTCTGGGGCCAACCCCTTCCCTCCCCCACTGCATCCAAATCACTCCTCTCCTCTCCTCCTTACCTTCACCCTCCCAAGAGTCATTTTTCTTCAGAATCAAACAATAACAACACTAGCAAACAATTATTTAGTATTTATTTATGTCAGACCTTGTTTTATGTATTAACTCATTTAATCTTCATAACTCTATGATCTAGGTTGCTATCATTGTAAACTCCATTTTTCAAATGAGGAAACTGAGGCACAGAAAGTTTAAGTAATTTAACTAAAGTCACAGGCTTTAACAACTGGTAGAGCCTCAATTCGAAACCATGTTGCCCTCAAACTTCCTCTTTAACCAACGTGCTCAAAATCTCTTCCACATGACATATGAGTGCACACACACATACACCCCCTCCACCTCTGGGGCCTTCCCATTTCTGGTCACCCTCTTCCAAGCATAGAAGCACAGTGTCTCACCTCCCCTTCTCTCAACTCTCATTCTAATTTTTTTGTGTAGGCATTATATTGTAGACCTCACCACCTTTTCTTTAAAGATCTACAGTGTTCTATACTTTTTATGAAGTCCTACATTTTTACAGGCCTATTTTCTACTCTTACTGGCTATAAAATCCTGCCTAAAGCCAGAGCCTGAAAGCTTCATAATTAACCACTGCTAGTGAAAGAAACTCCAGGGAGATGAGGTTATCGACGCAGGTGTAAGATGAGGCCAAAAGCATGCATGAGAGTGAAGGCCCTGGCGTAAAGGCTTGCTCAAAACCATCCTGTTCCCCATCTTGTAATCATAAAACTACCTCCAGAGAGTAGCCATAGAAACATCTGAACTTCACAAGTTCAGTGTTACCGTCTATGAAATGCAACCATGAACTCAAAATCTTGCATTCTAGTCAGTTGTCATGGAAAACAGCTTGCAAGCGAGATCATTATTTATTTCAGTGTATAAATGGTCTGCTTTCTTGGTTTAGCAAAAGAGCCCAGAACTCTGACTCGTGGCTGCTGAGCCCAAAGGAACATCAGCATTGTCATCTTTTTACGGCATAAACTCTAACTTCTGCTTCATGCAGGACCTCAACTTTTAATTTTCAAGGGGAAAATCAAAAAAGGAAAAAGAAAATTAACTTTTTTTCTCTCTTTACTGTTATTGCATTCTAATTCTCTTCAAAGCAAAGTAGATGCTGCCAGTTGTGACACAGGAGTCACGAAGTAATTATTTAGCCAGATAGTGAGGGTAAGGAAGTCCTCAGTAAGGTTTTCTTTTTAATGAAAAGCAGTCCTTAAATCATCTTTTAACAAACAGCAGCCTGTAAAATCGAGCTGCAGACATAGACAAGCAAGCTGGAAGCGTGGGTGTGCATGGGTGAATGCCGGGAGCTGGGCCAATAGGAAAAGGCTGCCTGGGGCTAGGCCTGTCCAACATGGCGGCTGCATCTTCCTCTTTCCTTGTCAACCACCTGCACAGGAAGGAGCAGGCAACTTGGCACTGGCCAGGTAGAAACCCTATTTGCATAATAAAGGATTAGGGTGGGTGGCCAGCTATGTAAATGTACATGCACCTGGTCCAACCAATCTTGGGCCCTGTGTAAATCAGACACTGCCTCGTCAAGCCTGTCTCTAAAGCCCTGTGCACTCCACCACGGCTGCAAGTCCCACTGGGGCACCCCTCCCTGTTGCAGGAGAGAAAGCCGTTCTCCTTTCTCTTTCTTTTGCCTATTAAATCTCCGCTCCTAAAGCCACTTCTTGTGTGTCTCCATACTCTATTCTGTAAGATGAGGAACCTCGGGTATTTACCCCAGACAACAAGGCCGCTTCAATTGGTCAGGTGGGAACTTTTAGGAAAGAAGAGGAAAAATATCAAAACGTTAAGGTTTTACCTTGTTACATCTGTATATCCAACCAATCAATTTGACACATCCCTAGGGTGCTTCTCAGGTGTCCCAAAGCCGTTACGTCCTCCCTCAGATGACACCACCCGAGCATCAGACTTGGATTCACCTGGAAATGTTCAGCAAAGAAGCTAAATGCAAAAGAATACACTATTGCACAATGCTATCCATATAAAGCTCAAAACAGGCCAAACAAAGCCTTGGTATTTAGGAGTGCGTGCTTACCTGACAAACATTACAAGACAAAACCACCAAAGTGACTACCATCAAACTCAGGTTCCTCGTGACTTGGAGGCAGAAAGTTGGAAGTATCAGGAGGAAAATGAGAGGGCCTCCTGGGGTGCTGACATTCTAGCTCCTGGCCTGGATGACGCTACACAAGCGTTTGCTTTGATAAATCACAGTGCTGGACATTTTGTTTTGGGTACTTTTCTGTAGTGTTGTAGTCTGCAGGGGAGTTTTTTTTTTTTTTGAGACAGAGGTTTGCCCTTGTTGCCCAGGCTGGAGTGCAATGGTGCGATCTCGGCTCACTGCAACCTCCATCTCCCCTGGTTAATGCAATTCTCCTGCCTCAACCTCTTGATCAGCTGGGATTACAGGCTTGTGCCACCAAGCCCGGCTAATTTTGTATTTTTAGTAGAGGTGGGTTTCCCCCTGTTGGTCAGGCTGGCCTCGAACTCCCGACCTTAGGTGATCCATCCGCCTCGGCCTCCCATTATAGGCATGAGCCACCCGCCGGGAAGAGCCACCCTTTTAAAAAGCAAAGGGACATGTACTCCATAAATATATACACCTACTGTGTACCCCTAAAAATTTAAAAATTTAAATTAAAAAAAAAAGCAAGCGGAGAAAAAAAAATTGTGGTGGAAAGTGAGCCTGGGAAGGTCTGTCACCACATAGTGACACAGCAAAAGTGTTTTGTTTATGAATCTGATCTTGTCAATGAGATGCACCTGGTGCAACCTGGAAGGCAGAAATGAGATGGAATCCCCTTCCTGCCCCTTCACCTGTTTCCCAGGGCAAGCACAGCTGGCGGGGGCTGCGGGGAGGGGCTTTGAGCATTTCAGCAACCACATTCCAGTGTCCAGTCACTTACTTCGTGGGTCTTGAAAGACACTTGCAATGGCAGTGGTGGTTTCCCGATCCATAGATCACAGCTACATGGGTATCCCTGAATCAACATGAACCCCACACACCCCAGTCCCAATCTCCTGCCTGGCAATGGGCAGGTGCATAGCAGAAGAAGAGCTTTTCTTTGTACTCGCACTCAACACTTCTGTGACCAGATGTGCACACTTTTCCCAATGCCAGCCACTTCCCCCCACACCAGCTGGTATCCTACAATTCAATTCAATTCTGACACAGACTGGAGTTGGTGCAGACCTCACAGGTTAAGGCTCAATCCCACAACACCAGCCCCCACTTCAGATGCCAGTCACAAGTAGTAAGTCCCCAGGTCCATCTGATTTGGCTACAAACTGGAGCTTCCCATGAATCCCTCCTCGGGTTCAATAGTTTGCTAGAGCAGCTCCCAGGACCCAGGAAGACAGTTTACTATTGTCAATTTACTACTGAGGATATTTCAGCCAGATGAAGAGGTACAGCAGAGGGCAAGGTCTAGAAGGGTCCCCAGCACAGGTTCCCGTAGAATCAGCATGAACTACCCTGCTGGCATGTAGATGCATTCACCAACCTGAAATCTCCCTGAACCCCATCTTTTAGGGATGTTTGTGGAGGCTTCATCACAAAGGCACGATTGATTATTAACTCAATCACCAGACTCTCTCCTCTCCCTAAAGAATGAGGGGTGGGGCTGAAAGCTCTAAGCTTCTGATCGTGACTTGGTCCTTCTGGTGACAAGCTCCCATTCAGCAGTCCAGCCAAATTCACCTATAGATAGTATAAGAGATGCTCCTATCACCCAGGTCATTCCAAGGGATGAGGAGCTCTGAGTCTGGACCCTGACATCTGGGAGAGGTGCAGATGCAGCCGGGAGCAAGGCAGGGGGCTTGCGGGCTGGAACCCTGTGTACAGCCACCCTGGGAGGGCTGCACTCCACCAGCAATGTTCATCCTCGATGGCTAAAGGTTTCCACTTGCAGTTTCCTGACTTTTCCTACCTCCCATTAAGAAGCGAAATTAGCTGGTCCTGGGAATACGGGGCTTGAAAAATAAGAAGTGCTTTGGAAAATGTGCTGGGATCTGAGTGGCCTGTGATTCATGAGTTCCTGCCTCCATTGTGGTCCAGCGAACCGGGAAGATGCGGCAGGGAACTCAAACCCTCCCTAAGGGAAGACGCCTACTTCATGCCTAAGGAAGATGAGTTTTCCATCCTCTGTGATTGTGTAAGGTTTCTGGGCCAGCCCTGACATCTGGCCACGGTCTCAGCACCCAGAGATTGTTTTTGTTCCACAGTATTCTTTGCTTTTTAACTCCATCCAAAAAAACAAATTGTCTTGATTCTCATTATGTTAGAGTGAATCAATACAGTGATTGATAGAAAATAATTTTTGGTCGTTTATATTTTAACTGCTAAGTACTCCACTAGAATGTATAGGGTGGCCAGGAATTTAAAGGGAATGGAAATCTTTCTGCACACTGGATGCTGTTTGAAATTATCCTGCCCCAAAGGCAACAGCAGTGTAAACATCCTGGGCAAAGAAAAATAAGCCGGATGTTCTCAGGACATCTGAAAATCATTGGTTCAGACCCTTTCCTCAAGGAAGATAATTAAAGAAGTTGGTCACTTTAGAACCCATGAAGCAGAGGTGGAGGAACAAGCCCAGAGCTTTTTCAGCAACATGACACTCAGTTTGTTTGTTTTAATTTAAAAAAAATAATAATAATTGGCCAGGCAGAGTGGCTCATGACTGTAATCCAAGCAGTTTGGGAGGCTGAGGTGGGAAAATTGCTTGAGGCCAGGAACTAGAGATGAGGCTGGGCAACATAGCCAGACTCCGTCTCTCCAAAAAGGCGGGGGGTGGGGTGGGTCAGCTGAGCATGGTGGCTCATGCCTGCAGTCCTAGAGCCTCGGGAGGCCAAGGTAGGAGGATCACTTGCGGCCAGGAGTTCAGGATCAGCCTGGGCAACATGGTGAGACCCCATCTCTACAAAAGAAAATAAAATAATTAGCCAGGTGTGGCGGCGTATGCCTGTAGCCCCAGTTACTTGGGAGGATGAGGTGGGAGGACTGTTTGGGCCAGGAAGTTTGAGGCTACCATGAGCTATGATTGTGTCAGTACATTCCAGCTTGGGTGACAGAACAAGATCCTGTGAAAAACAAAAAAAGCAAAGCAAAAAGAAACCTGTTCCTCAGGCACAATGAAGGGGTAGGTGGATATCAGAAGGGAAGGGCCCCTAAGGCCCTAATACCTATGCCCCTTCATGCACCTGTTAATACTCTCAGCATAAATTTAGCGGCCCTCAATCAGCGAACAGTCCCAAGCTAGGCATATAGTTCATTAGGTGGCTGCTATGGTAAATAACACTTACATGTTTGCTTTTTTGTATTTTGTGTGGTTTTTTTTTTTTTTTTGAGATGGAGTCTTGCTCTGTGGCCCAGGCTGGAGTGCAGTGGTGTGATCGCAGGTCTCTGCAACCTCCGCCTCCTGGGTTCAAGTGATTCTGCTTCCTCAGTGCCCTGAGTAGCTGGGACTACAGGCGCATGTCACCACACCCAGCTAATTTTTTGTATTTTTAGTAGACACGAAGTTTCACCGTGTTAGACAAGATCATCTTGATCTTCTGGTCTCGTGATCTGCCTGCCTCGGCCTCTCAAAGTGCTGGGATTACAGGCGTGAGCCACCACACCTGACCTATATGTTTGTTTTTTTACATTGCAAGCCTGAACTAGGAGGACTTCCATGAGTCTCTTCCCCTCTGTGTGGGAGAGAGACTCCATTTTAAAGATTGCTCATGAAAACTCCAAAAGTGGGAAAACTCATTCAATGCCCTCCCTCGTTCTCTTATTCATTTATTTCTTGAAAAAAATGAACCTGGGCCAGGTTCATTTTAATGCTGGACATTAAAAATCATGAAAAGATTTTTTAAAAACCTGCTTTCAGGGAGCATTCAGACTACTTAGCAAATAGATGCAATACAATGTGGAAAGGAAATAATGAACGATAGGGAGCCTGATGGTGCTGGAGGTTCCTGCAACATTTCATTGGCCTGGGTCCTGAAGTATGAAGGGTTTGCATGATGATCCTGATTCGTGGGTACAAGGTCAGGGCAGGACTCACCAGGCAGAGGATAGGATGAGTAGAGGCATGCCAAAAGATGCATAATCTTTGAATAAGAAAGATCAAGGACTGCTGGGTGTGGTGGCTCACTGCTGTAATCCCAGCACTTTGAGAGGCTGAAATGGGAGGATCACTTGAGCTCAGAAGTTCAAGATCAGCTTGGGCAACATCAGGAGACCCCATCTCTATAAAAAATATTTAAGAAATTAGTTGGGTGTGGGGGGCACACACCTTTGGTCCCAGCTACTCCCTCAGGAGGCTGAGGGGGAGGATCTCTTGGCCTAGGAGGTTGAGGCTGCAGTGAGCCGGGACTGTGCCACTGCACTCCAGCCTGGGTTGCAGAGCAAGATCCTGTCTCAAGGAAAAAATAATAATAATAAGGCAAGAAAAAGTAATTGGGGAACAGGAAGAGGCCAGAGCGTGGCCTTTTCTGGTGTAGAAATTTGAACTCTGTTTTGTCATGTGTTAGATGGAAAAGTCTCCCTGGGATTATGGAGGGAGCAGGTAATGGGAAATGGTGATAATCCAGGGGACAGATCAAGAAGGATTACACTGGCCAGTTGCAGTGGGCTGTAAAGAACAAACCTAATTCCACCCCAGCATTTATGGGGTAGAATCAGTTGCGGAGCTTGTGAAGTCATTAGAAGCCTCTCGCGAAACGAAAGGAGTTTGCTGCCTCAAGAAGAGTGCTGCAAGATGATCAAAAAAGAGGCCGGGCGTGGTGGCTCACACTTGTAATCCCAGCACTTTGGGAGGCTGAGGCAGGCGGATCACGAGGTCAAGAGATCGAGACCACCCTGGCCAACATGGTGAAACCCCGACTCTACTAAAAATACAAAAATTAGTTGGGCATGGTGGCACATGCCTGTAGTCCCAGCTACTCAGGAGGCCGAGGCAGGAGAGTTGCTTGAACCTGGGAGGCAGAGGTTGCAGTCAGCTGGGATCACGCCATTGCACTCCAGCCTGGTGACAGAGCGGGATTCCATCTCAAAAAAAAAAAAAAAAAAAAAAAAAGGGAAGGCCAAAAGGGCTTTCCTAGATATTGCTCACCTGTGGCAGGAACAGGCAGAGAACTGAAAACAAAGGAAGCTGGGAAGAGTATTTACCAAGCTATACCATGCCTCTGTGTTCACACTGGGGTTGGCTAAAACTCTAAGAGAATAATAGAATATAGTTGAAAATTCCAGGGTGGATCAAGACTCAAGGCATATCCTTTTGCACCTGCTGTAAGTTCCTTTAAAAAAACACTATTTTGAAAAATGTAATATATTTAATTGGTGCCGAGTCAAAATTTACATGCAATGAAATGCATGGATTTTAGGTGTATGATTGGTAAGTACACATACAATACATGACTATGCAATTCCTTTGCATGTGAATGGAAATATTTTCTCTCAGTCTGTAGCTTACCTTTTGATTTTCTTGACATCTTTTGATGAACAGAATTCTGTTGTTGTTGTTGGAGACAGATTCTCGCTGTGTCACCTGGGCCGAATCTGGAGTGCAGTGGCACAATCTCAGCTCACTCCAATCTCTACCTCGTGGGTTCGTGTGATTCTTTTGCCTCAGCCTCCAGAGTAACTGGGATTACAGGCATGCGCCACCACGCCTGGCTAATTTTTATATTTTTAGTAGAGACAGGGTTTTGCCATGTTGACCAGGGTGGTCTTGAATTCCTGACCTCAGGTGATCTACCTGCCTCAGCCTCCCAAAGTGCTGGGCCACTGCGCCCGGTCAGAAGATATAGTTTTAATGAAATCCAATTTAACATTTTTAATGGTTTGTTTATTTTTTAACACTATTTTCTTAGAGCAGTTTTAAGTTCACAGCATATTGAGCAGAAAAGACGGTGTTCCTATATACTTTCTGCCCCCCACATGCACAGCCTTCCCATTACCAACATCCTCCACCAGAGGGGTGCATTTGTTATAACTGAGAAACCTACATTGATATATCAGTTTTACCCAAAGTCTATAGTTTACCTTAGGGTGTTGCACATTCCACGCATTTGGATAAATGTACAGTAGCATGTATTCAACATTATAGTATCACACAGAGTAGTTTCACTGCCCTAAAAATCCTCTCTGCTCCACCTATTCACCTCTCTCTCCCCCAGTAAGCCCTGGCAACTACTGATCTTTTTACTGTCTCCATAGTTTTCCCTTTTCCAGAATGTCATACAGCTCCAGTCATATGGTATGTAGCCTTGTCAGATTGCCTTTTTCACTTAGTGCTATGCATTTAAGGTTCTTCCATGGCTTTTTAAAGCTCAATAACTCATTTCTTTTTAGCACTGGATAATATCCCATTGTCTGGAAATAACATCCACCTACTGAAGGACAACTTAGTGGCTTTCAAGATTTGGTAGTTATGAATAAAGCTGTTATAAACGTTCATGTGTTATAAACGTTCTGTGTTGACGTAAGTTTTCAACTCTTTTGGGTAAATATCAAGGATCTAAAAGGTTAATGTTATACCCAAGGCCATCTAAGTTTTCTCCTGCGTTATCTTCTGTGAGTTTTAGTTTTACGTCTTACAGATTTAGGTTTGTGATCTATTTGGAGATAATTTATTCCAGCACCACTTACTAAAAAGACGGTCCTTGTTCCACGGTGTCACCTTTGCTCCTTAGGAAAAAAAGCTGACTCATCTGTGTGGTTCTACATCTGGGCTCTCCATTTTGTTCCACTGATCAATTTATCTATTATTTCACCCATATCACACTGTCTTGATTATTGTAGCTTTATAATAAGTATCAAAGTTAGGTAGCGTCAGCCAGGCATGGTGGTCCATGCCTGTAATCCCAGCACTTTGGGAGGCTGAGGTAGGCAGATCATCTGAGGTCAGGAGTTCAAGACCAGCCTGGTCAACATGGCAAAACCCCATCTCTACTAAAAATATAAAAATTAGCCAGGTGTGGTGGCACATGCCAGTAGTTCCAGCTACTCAGGAGGCTGAGGCAGGAGAATTGCTTGAACCCGGGACGTGGAGATTGTGGTAAGCCGAAATTGCGCCACTGCACTCCAGCCTAAGGTGACAGGGTGAGACTCTGTATCAAAAAAAAAAAAAAAGGTAGTAGTGCCAGTCCTCCAACTTTGTTCTTTTCAGTCTATTGTGTAGATTATGCTGCTCTTTCACCTCTCCATGTAAACTTTAGAATCAGTTTGTTCAGATCTACAAAATAACTTGCTAAAATTGTGATTGAGATTGTACTGAATTTATAAAATTGGGAAGAAATGACATCTTGACAATATTGAGTCTTCCTTTCCATGAACATGGAATATCTCTCCATTTATTTCTTTGATTTATTTTATCAGTGTTGTAGTTTTCCCCACATAGATCTTGTATATATTTTTTAGACTTATATTGAATTTATTTCATTTGGGAGAGTGCTAATGTAAAGGCTCCTTTGTTTTTAACTTAAATGCTACTTGTTCATTGCTGGTATATAGAAAAGCAATTAATTTTTGTATATTAACCTTGTATTTTGCAATCTTGCTACAATTGCTTCTTGGTTCCAGGGGTTTGGGTTTTTTTTTTTTTTTTTTTTTTTAAGATTTTTACAGATTTTCTACATAGACAACCATGATATCTGCAAGCAAAGATAGTTTTATCCTTATTATTTTCTTCCTTCTATTTGTTTTGCATTTAATTTGCTTCCCTTCCCTCTGCCACCAGCTTCTTAATGGTGGAGATTTGATTAATTGAGTTAAACCTCTTTTCTTTTATAACATGAGCATTTACAGCTATAGATTCCTTCTAAGTATTGCTTTAGCGGCATTACACAAATTTTGGCACATTCCATTTTCCTTAGTGAATGCTTCAATTTTTCCCTTGTATTTACTAGTTTTCAAAATAATGAATTAGTTCCCAATCATCCTCCAAAGGAGATCACTTAGCTTTTAAAGAATATATCATTTTGAATACATTGATTTCAACAGATTTGATGGATTTTAATTCATTGCAACTTTTATCCTCACTGACATTCGCTCTAACATCTTTGGCCATGGGAACATTTCCGAGCTGGCCTCTGATCTTGTTCACGTGGCGTCACAGTTATTCATACCTTCCTTTTTTTTTTTCTTTTGAGATGGAGTCTCACTCTGTTGCCAGGCTGGAGTGCAGTGGCATGGTTCACTGTAACCTCCACCTTCTGGGTTCAATCGATTCTCCTGCCTCAGTCTCCCAAGTAGCTGGGACTATAGGCATATGCCACCATGCCTAGCTAATTTTTGTATTTTTAGTAGAGACGAGGTTTAACCGTGTTGGCCAGGATGTTCTCTATCTCTTGACCTCGTGATCCGCCCACCTTGGCCTCCCAAAGTGCTGGGATTACAGGCGTGAGCCACCACGCCCAGCCCAATACCTTCCTTTTTAACTCATATGACAACATGTTCCAGGTGCATTGTGTGCACTTTTCACTGCAGACGTGGCATCAACCATTTCTTCAAGAAGCCCTCACGTCTTTCCTTTGAAAGTAGAAAACAGTATTTCAAGAACATAATCTGAGTGGTAGGGATAATCATTCCTTCAGGTGTGGCCACTGTTTCTGGGCTTGTTACTTAAATTGATTTTTAACCAGTTGCCTGGTTTTAACCACATGTTCACCTCCACTTCCAAAAGTGGCTCCTGCCGCTGAGTCCTAAGCTTTTTGGGAATCCTGTGGCCTTCCTGCTTCCTGCTCAACACTCAGTTTGATGGAATCTGACCTCTACTCCCCCACTCGAAGTCATTTGCTGCTGGGCATCCGCTTTCCAGTTCCAAAAATGCTGCTGGGTGGGGCACAGTGGCTCATGCCTGTGATCCCAGCACTTTCAGAGGCCAAGGTGAGAGGCTCAGTTAAGCCCAGAAGTTGGAAACCAGCCTGAGTAACATAACAAGACTCCCTTGCTACAAAAAATTAAAAAATTACCTAGGACTGGTGGCAGTTGCCTGTAGTCCCAGCTACTCAGGAGGCTGAGGTAGGACGATGGCTTGAGTCTGGGAGGCTGAAGTGGCCATGAGTTATGATCGTACCACTGCACTCTAGCCTGGGCAACAGAACAAGACCTGGTTTCTAAAAAGGAAAAACAAAAGATGTTTACTTTTGTCTCTGCTTCTGATAGCCCATTGTTGTAGGTTTATGTCCATAAGAGACAAAATTGCTTTATTCTTGTTTTACTAGGGTCTTACGAGGGAGTGAAAGAAGGTATTTATGTCCAATCTACCATTTTTAGCTTTAAAACTCTCGCATTTATCTTTGTATTCCTGGTATACTTATTTTTGTGAGTCCATGGTAAACATTTTCGGAATATAAAGAGAGTTATTAAGAGTTACCCTCTCTTGGCCTTACTTGTGACAAGATGGGTCAGACCAGGAGATGCTGGGATAAGTTGTTCCAAGACACGTTTCTTTTCACTTCTGACTTTGCCTGGCAATCACTTTGTCACTTAGGTCTGAGATCCCAAGGCTGTGCTCCCATGAAGATCTCTAGATTCAACAGGTGTCTGGCTGATCTGGGCTTTCTGACTCCTTCTTCGTTATTAACCTTGCTACCCCGACTGACTGATTGCCAAAACGACTGCCGGAGCTCTGGTTCCCAGGTGAAGTTACCGGTCAGGTGTCAGCTGCTACAGAAACCCTCACAACTGATCAAGCCCTGAATGTGCTGACTGCCGAGGCTGGTGGGCCCTCTCAAACAGGAAAAAAATAAAAATAAAAACCTTAGGAAACAACCATTCCCATCCATCTGTGAATATCCGACACGGAATGTCAGCAACCCAGATCTCCTTTTGGCTTGATGGAATCTGACCTCTACTCCCCCACTCGAAAGTCCAGAAGAGAAGACTTTGCCAGAACTATAATTTATCAAAACACGTTCTATTCTAAAGGGAAAAGGGACATTGACATTATTTGTTTGGAAAACATTTTGCTTTGCATCATTGATTCTTCATCTTCCAAATAATTTGTGGGATGACTGAGTTACTTGAGTTTTCTTGTAAAGGGAGGAAAATAAAAACTCTTATAAGTTCTCTAGAGGAGTAGCATAAATTAAAAATGGAAAACGAGGCAGCAGTGATACATTCCATTTACCTTCAGCAAACACCGCACAGGGACACATTGGCCGCAGAATCCAGGATACCAGAAATCAACGCTGACTCTTTTTTCAGATGTGACATATTTTCCATAGAACTTGATTTTCATCTTTGCTATGACTGCCTGTGGCCACTCAAGTTACTGGAAACCTACCATGCCAGTTCTTTACTAAGTGGCTTTGGCAAGGTCTTTGCTAGCATTTAATTACAGTGAGAAAACTCCAGAGACTTTATTAGCCGTATAAAGAATTATAGAGATATTAGCCTAAGTTGGACAAAGTCCAGAGCAGCTGTACTGCTCTTCAAGTACCAGGGAATTTCTAAGAGATATATTATGCTAACAGAAAAGTATCCTGAGATTTTAACCCTAAATTATGTTAATACTGAACATAGCTATTTCTTATTTTATAAAGTAGCTGTATTCCTGAAAATGTTGTGCAAATCTGACTCCTGATACCCAATCCGCCTTCCCCATGCATATATTTTGAAAATACTTAATCTCATTTATGGCTAAATGTCAATGTATATATATAGATTTTTGTTTTTTAATTTTTTTTTTTTGAGACAGGTTCAGTCTGTCACTCAGTCTGAAGTGCAGTGGCACAATTGTAGCTCACTGTAGCCTCAAACTCCTGGGCTAAAGCAATCCTCCAACCTTGGCCTCACAAGTAGCTAGGACCACAAGTGTGCGTGACCATGCCCAGCCTGCCCAGCTAATTAATTTTTTTTTTTTTGGTAGAGATGGGGGTCTCCCTATGTTGCCCAGGCTGGTCTCAAACTCGCTGGCTCAAGTGATCCTCCTACCTTGGCCTCCCAAAGTGCTGGGATTATAAATGTGAGCTGCTGCACCCAACCTCAATGTATATATCTTTTTTGTTGTTGTTTTGAGACAGGGTCTCACTCTCTCACCTAGGCTGGAGTGCAGTGGCATGATCACGGCTCACGGCAGCCTTGACCACCCAGGCTCAAGCAATTCTTCCACCTCAGCATCCAGAGTAGCTGGGGCTATAGGCGCACACCACCATGCCTGGCTAATTTTTACATCTACATATTTTTGGTACAGATAGGGTTTTGCCATTTTGCCCACACTGGTCTCGAACTCCTGGGCTCAAGTTATCTGCCCTTGTCAGCCTCCCAAAGTGCTGATATTACAGGTAGGAGCCACCACACCTGGCTGACTCAATGTACATAGCTTTACTTTCAATTCTACTTCTCCAAGTTTTTTTTTGACAAGTACTTAAATATAACAAGAGTAAATATACTAATATAGCTATCTATTTAAAGGAGTGTTTGTTAAATATTGTGATAATGAGTATTTGCTGATTATTTTGATTTTTGTATATTAATAGTAATTAAGTCTCACCTTCATCCAAAATGTGCAGTCTGGCTCACTTAACCTGGCTTAACCTTCCAAAATATATTCGCTTGTAATTCATAGACACTGCCACTAGGTGGTGGTGGTGCTTTGGCCACTGAATGAGCTTAGTATGCTCTTTCAAAATTATATGCAGCACCTAGCGGCTCTAACCTGTAATCCCAGGACTTTGGGAGGCCAAGGCGGACAGATCATCTAAGGTCAGAAGTTTGAGACCAGCCTGGCAAACATGGTGAAATCCCCATCTCTACTAAAAATTAAAATTAGCCAGGCATGGAGGGTGCATGCCTGTAATCCCAGCTACTTGGAAGGCTGAGGCAGGAGAATTGCTTGAACCTGGGAGGTGGAGGTTGCAGTGAGCCAAGATCAGGACACTACACTCCAGCCTGGGAGACAAGAGCAAAAACTCCATCAAAAACAAAAACAAAATCATATATAAAAATACTTCACTGTTGAAATAAGTACAATCATTATATTTTCCATTAATCATTCAATATGATCATTTCAACTTAATTTAATTCTCAACTTATTTCAATGCTGGATTAGCTTACATCGGTGTTTCTTAAAGTAAATTTTGTAGAGCACTAGTTTTCCACACAATAGTTTTCTATGCCGCATAAGAAATTACCACAATCTTAGCAGCTTAAAACAACAAACATTTAGATTTCCACCTCCAGAATGGCAGCATGAGGAGTTCCACAGTCTCCAGCAAGCCAGGATAACCAGTGAAAAATGTATTTCAAACCCCAGCATTTAAAGTCTCCGGAAATTTTTCTAGGAGTATATAGCAAATAAATAAACATTTATTCAAGAAAATGGAGTAAAACTTGGCAAGAACAGTGGGAGTCCATGGCATTTGAAGCATAACTCCTTCCTTACCCGGGGTTGACTGTGCAGAACTCCAGTCTAGGCGGGTGAAGCCAAGAACACAAACCTCTGTCTCCCCTCAGCTCCCACTTTGGGGTATGGTACGTTCCCGGGAGGGGCAGGCCACAGAAATTTTCATCAGCTGTGGGTTGTAGGGACTAAATTCCAGGTGAGTCCACCAAGAGGTCTGATGTTCGCTTCTTCCACCAGCCCCCACTGGCAGGTGCAGATTCTCCAGCAGGTGCATCACACTGAGAACACGGAGGCTGTGCTCATCCTTGTTTGCAGGGTGGAGGCTCCACGCTGAGAGGGATGGATGACGTCATCCTCTTCTATCAGGAAGTGTGGAGTGGGGGGATCACAAAACGGGTCAATGTGGGGGGGGTGAGAAGGTTTTGCATTTCTGCTAAAAGGAGGTCAGTTCTACATTACTTTTATTGCACACTGGTGTAAGATCCATGAAGTAATGATTGCTTATGCATGTTGAAAGCCTGGTGCAACAGATAGGGTACTAGACTAGAGGCTGGATACCTTTCACCTTAATTTTGTCATTTACCAGCTGTGTGACTTGAGACAATTTACCTAACCTCGCGTGCCTCCATTTCTTCATTACATACTAGGGATAATAATGACTGCCTTAATGATCTCACAAGGCAAATATGCAAACCAAATCAGATAACTTGTTAAGCTGCGTTAAATTGATTACCCTATATGAATGTAGGAGTTTATTTTTATTGTTGATGATGACAGCGTAGATGGTTAATCACTAATTGACTGAAAATAATTGGCTTAAGGAAGCATAGTTATTCAGTTAAGTAATCCTTGATTGATTAAACAGGTTTAAACCCAGTTCCTGTGGCTGTTCATTACCATGGGCATAGAACGATCAGTTATACACCAGGATGGTTGTTCTCCACCTTCAGTGTGTTTTAGAATCACCTAAAGAGGTTGTTGAAATGCAGACTTCAGGGACCCCTCCCCAGAGTTTCTGATTCAGAAAGTCTGGATCGGGGTCTGAAATGGTGCATTTCTAGCCACTTCCCAGGAGACACTGATGCTGTCAGTGTAGAGACCACAGTTTGTGAACTACTGTCTTTGGTGAACAGGACATTTTCAGTCTTGTTACAAATTGCCATAAGGACCCTGAAAACAATATCCAGGTAATATGAAAATGTTTTTTAAAAAAGGCACCTGCCCTAGTCTGGGAACTGCTAGAAATCTGCAAGAAGGAAGGAACATGGGAGCTGAAATCTGGCATAACAGTGGTAGTTAGTCAACATAGCAGGCTGGCAGGAGAGAAGAACTGCTGGACCAAAAGAAGAATGTGTCAAAGGCTCTGGGGCTGGATGGAGCGTGATTCTCGATGCTTCTGAGGAACACGCTTGGGTGAAGGTGAGGGCAGTGGAGGCATCGGAGAGGCTGGCGTGAGAAGCCGGCGACAGCCCCTGCAGACTCGGAATTTCATCCTGAGAGCAATGGGAATTTGCTGAAAGGTTTTCAGCAAAAGAATGCAATGACCTAATTTGTGTTTTTAAAAGTCCTCTCTGGCTGCTACATAGAACATTGGCTGGAAGCAGCCATGGGTAGAAATGATGAGACTAGCTAGGAAGGTACAGGTCCAAGAGAGCTGGTGTCAAGGGCTGACGGAGAAAGCCTAAGTGAGGTGGGGAGCTGCAGATGGGGACTGAGACGTTTCCCAGAGAGGTGAGAGAGGGGAGCTGCCACCTCCCCAGCTGGGCGAGGTGCAATGTTCACTGAGCTGGAGGGTGGAGGACCACAGTGTGATGGTGGGGGATGGGTGGAGGGACATCCTGATTTCACTGGGAACTTACTGTATTTTAATTGTTTAACTCATGCTAGGATTCACGAATTTTTTTTTTTTTTTTTTTTGAGACAGACTCTTGCTCTGTCACCCAGGTTGGAGTACAGTGATCTCGGCTGACTGCAACCTCCGCCTCCCAGGTGCAAATGATACTTTTGCCTCAGTAACCCAAGTAGCTGGGAGTACAGGCATGAGACTTCCTGGCTAATTTTTGTATTTTTAGTAGAGACGAGGATTTTCCATGCTGGCCAGGCTGGTCTCGAACGCCTGACCTCAGATGATCCGCCCGCCTTGGCCTCCCAAAGTGCTGGGATTACAGGCATCAGCCACGATGCCCAGCCAGAACTCAGAATTTCTTTTTATTTGGCGAATATACATTTCTAAGGATTTGAACCACGCATAGACCCACATAATCACCACGACTATTAGGACACGGGACAACTTCATCTCCCAGAAAATCCCTGAGGATGTCCTTGGTAGTCAAATCTTCTCCTTACTCCTAAAACCTGGCAACACCAGTATCATCTTGGCCTCTATATTCTTACCTTTTCAGGAATGTCCCGATGTGGAATCATACAGTGTGTAATTCTTGGGGCGTGGCTTCTTTCACTTAGCACAGCGTACTTGAGATTCATCTGTGCTCTGGCGTGTGCCAATGGTTCATTTCCTTTTATTCCTAAGAAGTAGTGTGTTGTTTCAGTGTACCCCTTTGTTTTGGCATTTATGAATAACACTGCTATAAAGTCTCATGGGCAGACTTTTATGTGAACAGAGATTTTCATTCCTCTAGGGTAAATGCCTAGAGTTGGGGTGATGACTCATATGAGCTTATGATTAAATATATTTTTAAATTTTATTTATTTATATATATATATATTTTGAGACAGAGTCTCACTCTGTCACCCAGGCTGGAGTACAGTGGTTCAATCTCAACTCACTGCAACCTCCGCCTCCTGGGTTCAAGCAATTCTCATGTCAGCCTCCCAAGTAGCTGGGAATACGGGCGCATGTCACCACGTCTGGCTAATTTTGGTATTTTCAGTAGAGAAGGGGTTTTACTGTGTTGATCAGGCTGGTCTCGAACTCTTGGCCTCAAGTAATCGGCCTGCCTCGGCCTCTCAAAATGCTGGAATTACAGGTGTGAACCACTGTGCCAGGCCTTATTTTTTTTAGAGACAGGGTTTCAATCATCTCGCCGACGCTGCAGTGCGGTGGCACAGTCATAGCTCACGGCAGCCTTGCACCCCTAGGCTCAAAGGATCCACCTGACTCAGCCTCCCAAGTAGCTGGAGTCCCTGGCGCATGCCACCATGCCTGGCTAATTTTTATTCTTATTCTTTGTAGAGGCAGGGTTTCACTCTGTTGCCCAGGCTGGTCTCAAACTCCTGGCTTCAAGTGATCCTCCCACCTTGATTTCCCAAAGTGTGTGGAGGGATTACAGGTGTGAGCCAACTCACCTGGCTTGTTTATAAAAACAGCTTAACCATTTTCCAAACGGCTAAGCCATTTCACATTCCCCAGAGTACGAGAGTCCCAGTTGCTCTGTATCTGCACCATAATCGGTATTGCCAGGTTTTGGTTGTGCGTGTGTGTGGAAATTTCGACCATCCCTATGGATGTGTAGTGGTGTGATTTTGACAGTGTGGAGTATCTTTTCATGCACGTATTTGATATATGTGCATCTTCTTTGCTGAACTGTCTTCTCAAACGTTTTGCCTAATTTTTAATTGGGTTGTTCGTTTCCTTATGCGCGAGCTGGCCAGATTGCATTTGAGAGGGCTTTGTGATATCTCGATGATAATGAAGGCCCCTGGAGACACACACTTGGGTTTCAGAGATGTCTCATCGGGAGGTGTTCACTTGAGCGTCAGTGGCACATAGATGCACGATATAGTCCAAGGAGTGCTTATAGAACGGAGCTTTGAGGCATTCCAGCACTCGGTGGCCAGAGAGGAAGGTGAGCCTGTGAAGGACGCTGAGGACAGGCAGCAACAGAGGTCAGAGGGAAGCCTTAAACGTGTGTTTCAGCAAAGCCACAGGTGAGGCTTTGCTGCTGCTGCTTTTTTCTTTTGAGACGGAGTCTCGCTTTTGTCGCCCAGGCTGGAGTGCAATGGTGTGATCCCTGCTCACTGCAACGTCTGCCTTCTGGGTTCAAGTAATTCTCCTGCCTCAGCCTCCCAAGTAGATGGGATTACAGGCACCCGCCCCCCGCCCCCCGCCCCATGCCTGGCTAATATTTGTATTTTTACTAGAGACAGGGTTTCACCATATTGGCCAGGCTGGTGTCGAACTCCTGATCTCAGGTGATCCACCCACCTCAGCCTTCCAAAGTACTGGGATTACAGGCTTGAGCCACTGCGCCCAGCTGAGGCTTTGCTTCTTCTACAAACAGAAGAAGGCAGACAGCAGAGTTGAATGCTGATCAGATGTGATAAAGGCTACAAAAGAAATGTTTGCTGTACTCATACAGACGTCACTGGTAAGCCTAGGACGGTTTCAGTGGCCCTAAATGGGGGATGGATGGGACCATGCTGAGGAGGGAGTGGAGGTGAGGAAATGCACTCAGCAGGTGAACTCTTTTTATTTTCTAATTTTAAAAATTAATTTATTTTTCAGAGACAGAGTCCTGCTGTAAGGCCCATGCTGGAGGGCAGGGGCGTGATTATAGCTCACTGTTCTAACTCTTGGGCTCAAGTGATGCTCCTGCCTCGGCCTCCCAAAGTGCTGGGATTACAGGCCTGAGTCATGGTGCTCGATCCAGGTCGTCTCTTTTGAGATGTGGCTTTAAAGAGGAGACAGATAGATTAGCAAATTTCTGTTTACTAATCTATCTGCCTGCTCTTAAAGAGGATCAAAGAAATTGCCTTCTTAGGCCTTGGCAAAATTTGAGAATTTCTACATTAAGACACGACTCTTTTCATTTACTCAAGAACTCAGCGTTTGAGGGCCTGTTATGTGCCAAGTACTTTGCTGAGAAAGGAAAGATGGATACAATGGAGGCCCCAGGTGACAGGCCACTAACTATGTAGACGGCACTCCCATCTATCAACTTGAGCAGAGCAAACAGTTCTGTTTATGGCATTAAGGCACAAGAGCGTTCTTACAGGTAACATCTTTCTGCAGAAATTGTGAATTTTGTCTTTGAGGTTATAAAATACCAGTTCTGAAAGGGAACTGAGAGGTCATCTAATTCAAATGTAGGAATTTGAGTCCCAGAGAGGCCAAGCAGCTTGCCCAAGGACTCACATCTCCTAAGTGGCGGATTCAGGGACAGAGCCCTTATCTTCCGCTTCCCAGTTCAGGGAATTTTCCACTACCCAGTGCCAGATGATACACCCAAGTATTAATTTCTGCATTTCTAAATTCACATGGCTTACCCATTCCTTTAAGTGGCAATGTTAATGAATTCCACGAGTCAGTGCTTATTTTCCATATTCTGCCAATTAGTTGTGGGTTGGGGGTGATCCACGCCAAGGCCCTAGATTATTAAGTGCAGCGTCAGCTGTTTTTTTTGAAGGTAATTCATTCCAAAGCTTGGACCAATCACACCTAACAGAATTAAGGGTTGGTTGAATTTGTCTCTAAATGTCTTTGAATTGAGAATCAAAAGTCCTGTCTGCTCTCCCCATAGATGGCTACAGGAGCAGCTGGGGCATGGGGGAGGTGGTGTCTCCACACACTGGGAAAGTGGGTATCCTGAGGGGCGCAGGGGTCAGGCGCAAATCAGCCCCCCATTACCTGGTAGATGGCAGGCTGGAGCCGTCTGTTTTGGGAGTTGGCCTTCTTTTCGATTCCATCTAGCAACAATAGTAAAAAGGATTTGATTATTTCTAACCTGCCCTCCCTCCATCACCTTCCCAGCCCTGAGCAATCTGGATTGGGCTCCTACCATCTGGGAAATATCAATTTCACTTGGAAACCAGGAGCATCCCCTACCTCATCTAGAACTAGTTACTTCCCTAGCCAGCAGCACATAAAGGAGAAACAGAAAAAGTGTATATTATCTATCGTACAAAACAGCCATTGCCATGCCTCTGGCTTCTGGTGATCAGATTAATCTTGGGTGGCCTCTGCTATCCAGCCTAATCATTTGAGGAGGCAAAGGCTTGTCGTGCACTGATCTGTCTAGCAGTGTGGCTCTGGTGATGGCATCTTTAAATATTACAGCTGGAAACTGTAGGGGAGGAAAAGTCATTTCCCCTCTCTACACTTCTAAATTCTTGGCTGGAACCCTGTAACAAAAGACAGATTAGTGAGAGAAAAATGAAGAGAAGTTTATTAACATGCATATCTCATATGTGCATGGGAGAAAGCTCAGGGAAAGAGTAACTCTCAAAGAGGTAGCTTACAACTCCTGTTTATATGGCATCTTTAACAAAGAACAATACATTTTTAGGAAAGTGACAAGGGCCGGGTGTGGTGGCTCATGCCTGTAATCCCAGCACTTTGGGAGGCTGAGGCAGGTGGATCACCTGAGGTCAGGAGTTCAAGACCAGCTTGGCCAACATGGTGAAACGCCATCTCTGCTAAAAATACAAAAAGTAACTGGGCGTGGTGGTGCCTACATGTAATCCCAGCTACTCAGGAGGCTGAGGCAGGAGGATCACTTGAACTCAGGAGATGGAGGTTGCAGGAAGCCGAGATCCCACCATCGTACTCCAGCCTGGGTGTCAGAGCAAAACTTTATCTAAAAAAAAGTTACCAAAGAAGGATCCTGAGTCTCTAGGGGTGGCAAATGGTGGCAAGGCTACTATAGGTACAGGCTAGTTAGTAAAGTTTGTTACATGGATTTCCCTTGTGTGACCCAGGCTGCGAAGGGTCTAAAGTCATCTCCAGGGATCAACTTAGTCTCTCCTGGTGGGGCGGGGAGGAGGGACACTTTTGCAAATTTACGTCCTGCTTTTAGGCATAGTGGGGAGGGCAGAGAGATTTCCTTGTATTTTCTTCTTCTTAATTGCCTTCAGCTCACAACAATTCTTATGTCAAAGTGGCATATTTTGGAGTGCTATATTCTGCTACCCTTTGAAAAACTTTCAAAACTCACATATTTAGATTATTACCAACAAGGAAACCAGGCTCAGGGAAATGAAATATCTCACATTCTGTACATTTGTGGTGGTGCCTGCCTGCTCTCTCGGCTGTTTCTTCATCTGCAAAAAGGGGAGATTGAGTGCTTTTAATATCCTTTCCACCCCTGGCATTCAATGCCCTGAAAGTCCATTTTAGCCTTGCTACTCAACATGTGGGTGTGGATAGCACCCTTGCAGGATGGCTGGGCCCCCACCCCAGACCTGCTGAATGAGGATCTGCATTTCAACAACGTGCACATAAGATTTAGAAGACTCACATAAGCACAACTCATGTTAAGTCGGCTTTAGAAATCTGGTTGCTCTTGGCTCTAAACATTCTGCATTTTTTCCCTAAAGCTTTCAGTTGTCCTTTTCTCATCAGCCTGCAGAGGTCAGGAGAGAGCCGACCGCGGTCTTAACGAAGGGAAGGAGGGAGGGACAGAGTTTTTTTCCCACTGGCTTAACTTACTGGGTATTCGGCTTAACTTTCTCCCTATTCTACCCTCCCGTCTTCAAGTCCCCTAAGCTCCTTGGCCTGTTACCCAGTAAAACTACAAGGAAATGGGCTGTGTGGTGTATTTTGAAGCTGTCCACAGTACAGGTACTCCAGTGTGTGCCCTTCCAGAAAAGAGCTGGACCCAAGGGGTCCTCCTGTCTCACATGCAGACTCCCAGGGTGGGATTAAAAATGCAGAAATCCCACGTTTCCTTGCAAATCCAGGTAAATCTGTGGTTATTACTATACCACTCTAACCATGTGATGTAATGAAGCGTGGTTTATTTTGGTTCTACAATCTATTTATCAAGGCATTTGTGTTGTATTTTATTGTTGATCGATTCCCTATAATTTAAAATTCTAATGACCACCTCTCCCATAAACCAAAGGCCAATGTCTTCCATGTTATACAAATGATACTCATTGAAAAATGCTTTAGAGTTTGTAAAACCTTTTCTATTTCACTTTTTAAAAAGTCTTCATAACACAAGATATATTAATACCTCCATTTATAAAGATGCCGCTGTGGCAAAGGATTTCTTGTAGGTTGTGGAACTGAGACTTGAATCCAGGTCTTCTAATTCTATGTTCCATAAATCTTTCTATTTTACTAAATGGACTTCACTAATTATAATGACGTTTCTGTTCAATGAATGACATCAAGGTGTAGTTACCCACCACCGAGATGTTTTATTTGGAGATTTAACATTTTTATCGGATAATATTTTGTTCAGTAGTGCAATTTATCAGCAATAACTGATTAGATATTATCGTATCTAAAGAAGAATTCCCTTTGTCGGTGATTAGAAAGAAGCTACTGGGAAAAATGAAGTTTAAAAGTAATAATCCAAAACACCACAGGATGGGGATATTCCCTAGAATGCAAAGTCAACACCCCTTCCCTCTGTCCATTCCTGTCATGCCGAGCCCCCATGCCCACCATATAAATTCTCTTTTCCGTCTCTCTAATACAGAAAGGAGAGGATTTTTCTTTCTCCTTTTGGATCTTCCTTCTTTTCTCAAACATTAAATACCTAGTGTCTTGGTCCTTTTGGGCTGCCATAACAAGCTACCAGAGACTGGGTGGTTTATCAACAATGGAAACTTATTTCTCACAGGTCTGGAGGCTGGGAAGTCCAAGATCAAGGTGCTGGCAGATTCACTGTCTGGTGAGGGCCACTTCCTGGCTCATAGATTGTGCCTGCTTACTGTGTCCTCACATGGCAGAAGAGGGGAGGGGAATCTCTGGGATCTCTCTCGTGAAGGTGCTAATCCCATTCATGAGGGCTCCACCTACCTCACCTAATCACCTCCCAAAGGCCTCAGCATCTAATCCCATATGCCTGGAGGTGAGGATTTCAACACAGGAATTTGGCTGGGGACATAAACATTCAGCTCATAGCACCTACTTTTTTTTTTTTCTTGAGACAAAGTCCAGGCTGGAGTGCAGTGGTGCAATCTCAGCTCACTATAACCTTCACCCGCAAGGCTCAAATGATCCTCCTACCTCAGCCTCTCAAGTAGCTGGGACCACAGGTGTGCACCACCATGCCCAGCTAATTTTTTTTCTTTTGTATTTTTTGTGGAGATGGTTTCATCATGTTGCCCAGGCTCATTTGAAACTCTGGGCTCAGGCAATCCACCTGGCTCAGCCTCCCAAACTGTTGGGATAACAGGTGTGAGCCACTGTGCCCGGCCGGGACCTACTATTTATCAAGCCCTCTATCAGGTGCTGATGCCACAGTGGAGAAGAAGGCCCAGTTCCCGTCCTCATAGGGATGATAGTCTAATGTGGAAATCTGACACTGGACAAATGGGAATGGGGAAGAGAGAGGACCATGGCAGCTGGGACACACCCTGGTGTGGGGGTCAGGGATGGATCAGGGAGGGCTCCCCTCAGAAGCAGTGGTATTTAGGCTGAGACTTGAAGGATAGCAATTGTAGGGAATATGAGTGGGCCAGTGGGAGGAGGAACTCTCTCACTGTGCAGAGAAATGGCATCAGTGCTGAGCATGTCAGGCAGGGTGGAGTCTAGGGGCAGGGGAACCAGCTGCAATTGGAGAGGTGGCCTGGGGTCAGGTGGTCAAGGGCTCCGTGGACCCAAACACAGGATTTGCTGTTCCAAAATCACTGGCGATGAGTTCATCTATTTGAATATTTCAATGGGAGTATTCTGCTGCTATTCATATCTTTTGAGAGGCTTAAACATTAACGCTGGGATTAATTTTTCATTTTTTAAAACTTCCCAATTAAGAGTTCACTTAAAAGTGAGGGACATGCCTGTTGACATCTTTTTTTTTTCTTGGATAAGAAAAACAAACTTGAATAGTGCAGTAATATATAAGGAAATAGACTCTGTCATTAAAAATCCTCCCACAAAGAAAACACTGGGATTGGAAGCTTTAAAAGGTAAGCTCTAGCATGCATTCAATAAATAGAGCATCTAAATCTTATACAAATACTTCCAGAATATAGAAAAAGAGAAAACACCTGGTTCACTTTATGAAACTTGAGGAATTTTCAAGATCCCAGTCTCTAAAAAACATGAACAAAATAAAACAAAAACATATGGAAAAGGTAGGTTCACTGGTGCATTGAACTCTCATATTCTAATAATTGGTCCGTAGATTATTCGGGGTTTTCTATGAACACAATCATATCATCTGTAAATGCTTAGTTTTGTTTCTTCCTTTCCAACCCTCATAACTTTTTCTTCTCCTCCTTTTTCTTTTCTTACCATGCAGGTCAAGATCGATCTCAGGCACATTGCTGAAAGGTTGCAAAGATAGCTGGTATTTTCATCTTGTTTCTAATGTTTAAAAGGAATGTTCCTAATATTTACATTTATTTATTGCAAGTTTTTGATAGATATCTTTAGGAGATGGTCCTACTTATCTTTTCTTTGCAAAGAGGTTTTCTTGTTGATGAATATTCAATATTCTGTATCTATTGAGATAACTACATAATTTTCTCCTTTAACCTGTTAATGTGATGAATTACATTAATAGATATCCTGATATTAAACCAAATTTGCATTCCTAGAATAAATACAGCTTGTATAATGTATAATGCTTTTTACATTTTGCTAGGTTATATTTGTTAATGTGTTGTTTACAGTTTTTGCATCTATGTTGATGGGTGAGATTGGCATATAATCTTTCCTTTTCCTTATGTTTTTGTCTTGTTATGATTTTTTGTTTTTCTTAGAGACTGAAGTCTCAGAAGTTCCTCAGGATTCATAAAATGAATCAGATGAAGTGTTTTCTCTTTTCTATTCTCTGGAAGTATTTGCATAAGATTTAGATGTTCTATTTATTGAATGTATGCTAGAGCTTAACTTTTAAAGCATCTGATCCTACTGTTTTCTTTGTGGGAAGATTTTTAACTACAGAGTTTATTAGTTTATATGTTATTGCACTATTCACGTTTTTAAATTTGTGTCTTCTGTTTTTCTTTCTTGATCAGTTTTGCTTCAGGTCTGTCAATATCATTTGTCTTTTTAAAGTTCCAAATTTTGGCTTTGTTCATCCATGATTCTGCCTGTTGCATGGATATGGCACAATTTCTCTGTCCATTCACCTGCTAGTGTATGTTACGTTGTCCCATTCTTGTTTATTACAGCTTCATCTGAACATTTGTACACAAGTCTTCACCTGCTTTCATTTCTCTTGGGTAAATACCTAGGATTGCAACGGCTGAGCTGCATGCTTAACTCTTTAAGAAAATTGCCAAATTGTTTCCAAAGTGGCTGTATCATTTTACATTCCCACTAGCCATGTATGAAACTTCCAGTTGTTCCACATCCTTTCCAACACAAGACACTGTTAGTACCTTGGCTTGGGCCAGTTTGTTATTTTTTAAAGAGATTTAAACACCAAAAAATTACTGGTTTTATTTACCCATGTAGTGACCATTTCCAGTGCTGTTGATCTTGGTGTAGTTCCACATTCCCATCTAGTATCATTATGCTTCTGCATGAAGGATTTCCTTCAACATTTCTTGCAGTGCATCTGAGCTTTGTCAGTGACAAGTTAAACACACAACACATTTCTTGTAGTGCCTGCAGGTCTGCTGGTGATGAATTCTTTCAGCTCTTATACATCTGAAAAAACCAATTTCACCTTTGTGTTCGAAAGATATATTTACTGGGTTAAGAATTCTAGGTTGACAGTTTTTTCCCTCTCAGTACTTTAAAGATGTCACCCCTCTGTCTTTTAGCTTGCATTTTTTCCCAGAGACATTTGTTGTTATTGTTATCTTTGCACCCCTCTACGTCATGTTTTCACCATCTCTCATTGTTTTTAAGATTTTATCAGTGGTTTTAAGCAATTTCGTTATAATGTAACTTAGTGTAGAATCTCACCATTTTTCTTGTGCTCAGGGTTTGTTGAGTTCTGTGGATCTATGGGTACATAGTTTTCACCAAATTTAAGAAAAGTTCAGCCATTCCTTTAAATATTTATTTCTGACCTCCTCTCCTCTACAGGCTCCAATTATACATATACTTGCCACTTGAAGTTTTGCCACAATTCGCTGATGTTCTACTAAGTTTTTTCCCGTGTTTTATTTTGAACTGTTGTTTCTTCAAGCTCACTAATCCTTTCTTCTGTGGCCTGTAATCTGCTAATACCAACCAGTATAATTTTCAACCCAGACATTGCAGTTTCACCTTGAGATGTTTGATAGAGGTCTTTTTATACCTTTCAAACACTTTTTTAACATTGTTTTTATTTGATGTAAAATTTCTGTTTTCCCAAATGAAAAGACCAAAAGAAGAGATATCATAAGATATCACACCTTTAATATGTCTATTTCACAGCTTTTCTCTAGTGTCCTTGGATACATTTCACATACCTGTTTCCATGTCCAGGCTGTTCCTTCATGATTCTCTTCAACCAGGAAATACCCACAGGGAAGACTTCAGGTTTTGGCCATGAGAGGATGTTCATTACTGGAATTGCCCTCCTTCTGTCATAACCAGAAAATGGCATAAATACTTCCAACTGATCAATTCAGATATTGGATAACAGGTGGTGCAAAGAGGGGAGCCCAGAGCCAGGCAATCTCACTGAGGTGAGGGGGCAAGACTGGTGACGGGAGGCCATGGCAGCTATAATTTGCAGGGCACAGTCCCTGAGAGAAGGAAACTACACAGAGAAAGTTTCAGAAGGGTGCATATATTTCCCTTAAGTCTTTGGCTGAAACGGTTCTGAACATGTGGAAACCCCAGGGGCACAAGGACAACTTCTGAAGGAAGAACCATGGCCAGAGCTCACACAACCTCTCTCCAGGGAGCCACTCAAGTTCCCTGAGCCAGAGTGGAAAAACTATGCAGGGGACCAAAAGCCCTTCTTCCTGAGAGCTCTTTAGCCTATTCTAGCTGGGGGAGGTGGGGGAGAGGAATAAATAGCAAAGCTCCAGTCAGGCAGGATCCCACCTCAGTTCCAAAAAGCTACAGGTGGGGCGAAGGAGAAGAAAGGGGTTAAGGTAGCGCGTGTCCTCCAGAGGGCTGAAGAAGAGCTATTCTAAGAAGACAAATGACTTACACATTTGACATTTTATAGAAATGTTAGAATAACTGACTGTCGGGCTGGGCGAGGTGGCTCACACGTGTAATCCCAGCACTTTGGAAGGCCAAGGTGGGCAGGTCACTTGAGGTCAGGAGTTCAAGACCAGTGTGGCCAACATGGCAAAACACCGTCTCTACTAAAAATACAAAAATTAGTCAGGCATGGTAGCTCACACCTGTAATCCCAACTACTTGGGAGGCTGAGGCATGTGAATCACTTGAACCCAGGAGGCAGACATTGCAGTGAGCCGAGATGGCACCACTGCACTCTAGCCTGGGTGACAGAGGGAGACCCTGTCTCAACAAAGGAAAAAAAAAAAAAGGCCAGGCACAGTGGCTCATGCCTATAATCCTGGCAGTTTGGGAGGCTGAGGCAGGCGGATCACCTGAGGCCAGGAGTTCAAGACCAGCCTGGCCAACATGGTGAAACCCTGTCTCTACTAAAAATGCAAAAATTAGCCAGGTGTGGTGGTGCGTACCTGTAATCCCAACTGCTCGGGAGGCTGAGGCATGTGAATCACTTGAATCCAGGTGGCAGAGATTGCAGTGAGCTGAGATTTGGCTATTGCACTCCAGCCTGGGCAACAAGGCAAGACTCTGTCTCAAAAAAAAAAAAAAAATGACTATCATCACACAGTGTTGCTGAAGAAACTCTAGGGTTCCTATGGGTAAAAAAGTGGTATCTATGGGTAAGAAAGCTTAGACACGTGTCCAGGGCATGACAGTGGGTGCATTGAACTATGACACACGTAAGCTCCAAATCAGGCGTTCAAGATGAGGTCAGTCATGGTGTCTTTTAGATATTAAAGAGGGCAGAAAAAGGTATCACTGCCCTTCTCCATGGGAACCCGTTTACAGAATGGGAACCACAAAGATTTGGGTGGGTGGGGGCACCACCAGGACTTTTAAAGGAGGAAGAAAATGGTACTTCCTTTGTGGATTTCCAGAAGGTCAACTTTTCTCTGTAGACTTAGCAAATTATCATGTAGCAATCTCAGCACATTAAGTATTTCCAGAGGTGCCACTTTGAGTGTGTGACCAGGACTATGCAGTGACCTGGGCCATCCCCACACACTGTTCAGGTCCTGAAACTGGAATTCCTGCCTGTCCTTAGATGATGGGGCCAGTGACTTCACAGACTCGGTACCTAACTCTGGATGATCTTCTTACATTGAACGGAACTCTGGAGGGAAGAACATCCCCCAAGTGAAAACTCTGGGAATGTGAGGCAGAAATAGACAGGTGTCCTTTTCTCTATTGAATGCAAAAGTAGTTTTCTTGTAAGATGGACCTTGGTGATTGTTCTGTTGCTCGGGACCCACTTCCTTTGGTTATCAAATAAGGTTTGAGCCATCGCTTTCCTTCATGTTCTTGGTCAAGGCTGTGTTGATTATCATCCAGAAGTATTAGGGTGGCTTTTCCTGTAAGCTGCCCACACTACCAATCCCCACTGAAAAATGATCACATCACCCAATTTCAACAGCCCCCCCGACACTCACCAGGTTTTCAGGAGAAGGAATGTATGTCATGGAAAGCTTGTTAGTGACATGTTTTTTGCTTTATTGAAATTCTTTCTTACAAAAGGTCTGATGTATTTTAGGCCAGGCCTAATTTCCTTCAGTCCCTGAAATGCAGGCCCATGGTCATTTCCATGTCCTCTGACGTAGGTATGTAAACTAGTAGACTTCCATTTTTAAGGTTCAAACACCTTTTGTTTTATTTGATGTAAAACAAGAATTCTGTTTTCCGCGATGAAAAGACCAAGTAAGAGAGTTATGTGTGTCTTCATGGAAGGGGTAACTGGATTCTTTGCCAGAACCCGGTTGGGAATTTAATTTGTTCAATGTGGCATCTTTTCACCTTTAGTTTTCCTTTTTTTTTTTTTTAATGCAAACTTTGCAATGTGCTGAGCTATGTAGTAAAAAGTGCTATGTTTATATATGCATACATATATTGGCTCTGGAAAAGGATGCACGAGTACATGTGTGTTATGTAAACATAGCAATTGGTCAGAAGGAGAGTTTCTCATCATTAGGACATTAAGGAGTAGCAAGCATATTGGAAGCAAGAATGACCTAGGGCCACACTGGCTTAGTTGTCAGCCAGGAATCTTGCTGGTCCCACACCTGGAGGGGCCCAGGTCTCTCCCCAAGCAGGCCAGTGCTCACCTGATATGACAGGTGATTGTGTATCTGAGGCTTATGAGTTTGAGATTCCCTCAAGGTGAGGTGGGTCTGCACTCACTGGCTACCAGGTAGCTCCCGTATTTCTTGAACACGTGTATGGCCCAGTTCTGCTCCTCATGTAAAAAGCAGAACACGATCTCCCTGTCTCTAGGAGGACAGTGCAGATTGCAGACTTGTGGAGGCCCAAGGCCCCTTATTCCTATCTCCCCACCCGCAGAGGTTAGAGGGAATCTTCACTTCCTTCCACCCCAGGGGTTCCATTAGGACTTGCGTTTTCCCGACCACAGATTCACACCTGGAGAGGCTTCGAAGATGCAATATCATCACCTCCAAATAGCTGAGACACACGTGACTTGGCATTAACCCTGAATGCCCAGTGATGGAGCACTGGACTCAGGTTTAACATGGGCAGCTTCCATGTCGCCCTCCAAATCAGCTCTCCTCCTACATGGATGGTTGGCCTGGAAGCCAATCACGTTTGACCTTGCACTCACACCCTGTAGGTTCCGGAGCATGCAACTTTCTGGTCACACAGGTTCTGCACCCCAAGCTTCTTGTTCAGGCCTAGTAAAGACACTAAGTTCAGGCGGGAACACGGTCTCAGTCATTGTCTTCTGACTTGCAGGCTAGGTGAATGGACCAGTTAAGTGCTACCCAGAGGTAAGGTCATACCCAGACTGACAGGCCCTGGGCCAGTGCAGCAGAGTGGATAAATGAAGTTAGCACCCAAGATACTATTTAGCATGCCATGGTGGTCATTCAGTGTTAGTTCCTTTCCCTTCTCCACATCTAGCTGGATTTCTGGAGGTGATTTGCATTTCCCTCTTGCCCCTAGAGCTGGCTTCTCCTCTGTCACTTCCCCAGACTAGCAAATGGGGAGCAGACGCAGAGTAAAGAGGGGGAAATGCATCACTTGGCATTGCCTCTTGCTGGGGAAGAAGATGTTGAAACTCTTGGCCTAACGGAGGTTTGGGGATTGTCTGAAGAGTAAATAATCCCATACTACCACCCATCTCTGCTGCTGCACGTGTCTCTGACACATTCTCAGCATTCACCTGTAACTCAAAGACCAAAGGGAACTGGGATATTGAGGCATGGTGCATGGTGCTCAGAAGCTGGGCAAAGTGGTGATCCAGTTGACCAGGGCTCCTCACGCAGGAACCTCGTGGAAGAGAGAGACAGGCAGTAGTTCCCAGAGTTACACTTTGGAGCACATGTTCAAGAGGAAAATGACGACGGGCCCCCACGGTCCTGGGATGCAGGTGTAAGGACTGGGAGTGCTGGACTGGGTGTGGCTGAGGGATGGTCAGGGCGGCCCCAAGCTGTGCCCTGCCGCAGGGATGCAGGAAGGACGCTCTGTGCGGGACCCCGAGATTGGGCTGTGCCCACTTTCAGTGTCTGTTGCATGTCACGCTGGCATCTTCGGCATGCCCACAGTTTGTCACCCCCCCATTTAGAGAAGCTGCAGCGGAAGATGGTTTCCTCTGTGCCCTTGCAGGCGACGTCATCCATCCAGATCCTCCCAGTGCCTGTGGAGACAGGGGAAACACGACTTCTAAGCAGATATGCAGGAGGGCGGGAAAAGAGAAGAGAGAGCATGACTGCATCTGCCCTTGACTCAGCTCAGCTGCACGCTCAAATCTAGCGGCTTACAGCTGCCCTCTCCATCCCACCAAGACCTCATGCTTATTTTCTGGGATGAGTTTCTTGAGGGCACAATCACAGTAATGGATGATGATGATGGTAGCAGCTATGAATATCTTCTATGTGTCAGGCGACTTACATATATGTGCTTGATTAGTCTTCACCATGGTGCTATGAGGGAGGTATTAATAAACCCATTTTATAGATGGGAAAACTGAGGCTCAAGGAGCAATTGGTGCAGAGTCACTCAGCTTGTAAGCAGCAGATTCTTAATAGAAGCCCAAGTCTTGCTGCCTCCCAGCCCATGCTTTATACCCAACACTGCCTAGCTTTTGAGATGCAGTATCTTGTGGCCACTGTTTATGGAAAGTCGGGCAGGACCACATCGGAGGGACAGTGTCAGATGAACCTTGTATTGCCCCAGTGCCCCAGAGCCAAGTTTGTCAGTACCAACATTAACTCTAATCTTCTGAGGTTTAAAGCAGATGGTCTCAATATCTCTGAGCCCCAAACAATGGTTTTGGGATGGCAAGGACCCTATAATTTAACATTATCACCAGATATATATTTAAGAATATGCAGGAATGGCTAGGTGCAGTGGCTCATGCCTGTAATTCCAGCACTTCTGGAGGCTGAGGCGGGCAGATCATGAGGTCAGGAGATCGAGATCATCCTGGCTAACACTTTGGGAGGCCAAGGCGGGCAGATCATGAGGTCAGGAGATCGAGACCATCCTGGCTAACACGGTGAAACCCTGTCTCTATTAAAAAATACAAAAAATTAGCCAGGCGTGGTGGCACATGCCTGTAGTCCCAGCTACTTGGGAGGCTGCGGCAGGAGAATTGCTCAAACCCAAGAGGCGGAGAGATTGAAGTGAGCTGAGATCGTGCCACTGCACTCCAGCCTAGGTGACAGAGCGAGACTCTGTCTCAAAAAAAAAAGAATATGCAGGAACAACTTTTAACCACAAGAAATTAGGTCAGTTCTCAAAATACAAGGTCCCTAAGACAATCTGTTTGATAGGTTTACCCACAGCCAGCCCTGTTCACCCAGTTCTTAAGGGGACCACCCTGCAGGCCTGAAGGTGTCAGGCAGGGGGACCCTGGTGCTTTAGTGGGCTCTCCCAGGATTGCACCTGAGCTTGAAGGGTATTAACTTAGCCCTGGGGTCCCTCAATGCACACCAGGGGAGCAGGGCAGCTGGTTAAGCCACTGAGAGTGAATGCAGAGGGCATGTCTAGGGTCAGGGGTGGTAGAAAGGGGTGTGGGCTGCACAGAAGTCACCCCCGCCCCCTATGATGAGCTAGCAGGACCATCACCTGTGGTTCTGATGCGCTGTCTTGGCTGACAGCTGGGCCTGGCCCCAGGTGGTGGGAGCCCACTTGAGAGCCTGTGAAGGGTCATGGGGCTCAGCGCTCCCATGGGAAGTGGCTTGGAGCCTCCCTACTCACAGTGAGGCTCTGGGACTGCCGCATGGGCATCACCATGAGCTTGGTAGAAATGCAGAACCTGAGGCTGCCCCAGCTCCCACAAGCCAGCTTCTGCATTGTAACAAAGGGGCAAGGCACTGCAGCTTGAGATGCAGGAGCAGGGCCTGGAAGCAGGACATGCCTCCATCCAAGTCCGGCACCATCTGGGGTGACCACGTTGGTTACTCAGCTGGGAGGGGCTTCCCAGGATGTGGGACTTTCACTGATAAATCCAGGTGAGTTCCAGGAAAACCAGGACAGCTGGTGACTCTGGCACCCTCATTTGTTATGTTCTGGTACCAAAAAGCATAGGGGTAAGGGTGATAAACAGGGTTCCAGCATCACTGGCTGTGTACCCTGAGCAAGTCAATATAGGTCATTGCTCGTGTATGGGAAAGAGCTTTGACACCCACCAAAGCCTATTCAAAATGTAGCTCAGATATTATCGCCTTGCCCCAAACTTCCCACCATTTGCTCCCCATCCCATCTCTCAGGAGCCGACAACCTCTCCTTTTTAGTGGAACTGTCAGGACTATTAAAGTCTTAAACTCTGTCATTCACTCTTGAAGTACATGGGTAAAATCCTTTTACAAAGAATGTCAAGAGAACATCTAAACTGCTTTCCTGCTGGCTGACTCTAACACATGAACTAAGTGGTGTGCACATGTTTTTGTTATGTAGACATGTTCAGCCTCTGTTGTCATGGGATTGCCATGCAGTGAATTCGGGGACGGAGCAAGGAGGAGAGGCCCCTTCCGCCACCTCCTTGGATGTTGTTTCTTCTCCAGAGCCTCTTCCTGGCCTGGATAGCTGAGGCTCTTACACAATCAGCCCTTTGAGGCAGAGCAATGATTTGCAGATTAAATGTCTCCTGGAAGCAGCATTGGTTTACAAATTACCCAGGAAAAGGCTGCAAGCTCCAGGGCTCTGTGGGATTAGTCACACCCAAAGCAAATAAAGACGACTAACAAATAAAGAACAGTTCCAAGGTGACCCAGCCCAAATGCGTATATAGGATCTCGCAACTCCAGCTGGTGTTTCGCCAGAGAGTTCTGGCTCATGTCCAGTCGCGGGAGGACCAATGCAATGGGTATAAGGTCATCCAGGGAGGAGCAGTGCATATCTGCAGTGACATCAGCACTGCAGGGCATCATTCAGGGAAAAACTAACCAGCAAACCGTCTCTGCTCCTCACACCACTGGGCAGAGGCTAGAACTCCATCAGTTCTAGATACCAGTCATGGCTTGAGCGTTAGAACTGATATCTCATTACTCAAGGTGCAGTCTAAGGACCAGGGCTGTCAGTATCACCAGAGAGCTTGTTAGAAAAGCAGACTCTTGGCCAGGTGCCGTGGCTCACTCTTGTAATCCCAGCACTTTGGGAGGTTGAGGAGGGAGGATCATAGAGATGAGGAGTTCAAGACCTGCCTGGTCAACATGGCAAAACTTGTCACTACTAAAAACACAAAAATTAACGGGGTGTGGTGGTGCATGCCTGTAATCTCAGCTATGTAGGAGGCTGAGACAGAAGAATCTCTTGAACCCGGGAAGCATAAGTTGCAGTGAGCCGAGATTGTGCCACTGCACTGTAGCCTGAGTGACAGAGCAAGACTCAGTCTCTAAAACAAAACAAACAAAAGCCAAATTACTGAGGCCTCTGTGTGCTCAGTACCATTCTGGGGTTTTGGAACACACTGATGAACAAAAAGAAAGACAAAACAACAGAAGCAAAACCTTTCTGCCTCATGGAAGTAATGTCTGAAGTTCTATGTGTTTATTTAGAGTAATATTCACAGTAGCAAAATGTTACACTGAATCCTACAGGCTTCCATCTGTGCCTCAAACAGAGAAGGCAGGATGGCTATTTAACAGGTATTTGAGAGGAAAACTGAGCCCCCAGAAAGACTGAGTGACATCTCTAGGCAAGTAACTATTGAGGGGAAGAGGCCCTGACTTGGCCTCTCATGTTCAGCCAGGACAGTCTTTTCTCCTTGTTGAGATTCGCTCGGGGTGGCTGGCAAAATATTAAGGAAAATATTAGGGAAAGGTTGTAAGATACAGTCTCTAACCTTTCAGAAGGCTGAAAAGTTTTTATTTATTAACTTACAGAACAGGCTGAAAGCAGCCAGTTCTTATGTGAGAGCATTAAGTCATAAGGTAGATTAAAGATAATAAAAGTTTCCCCAGTTAAGTCTGTTTACCCCACATTCCTTTGTCCCTACTCTAATTTGTTTACTCATGTAAACTTTGTGTTGGATGGCCCTCTCAGAGGGAGCTTGTAGAAGAATTACCCATTAATAGTGTTTTTTCTAGGCCCCAGAACCAAGACCTTTTATCATTCCTAAAGCCACTCTTTTAACCATGTTAATTATCCACAAGCTTGTTGACTTAGAACCTCTGTTATTAAATCTATACTGAGTAAGTGTCAAGCAGAACAAGGAGTTGTAGTCAGCTGCAGTCGCCCTCTGAAAGCAGCTGATGACCACCCCTAGCCCACTTGATCCACTGCATTGTATGTGTGAGAGTGTATTTCATTCATCTGTCACTGAGTCACAGTCTGCAAGACAGACCGCTGCAGGGAGTGATCAATGTCTCATCTCCTCATACAACCGCAGTCCACAGCATGTAACACTCAGCCAGGGAACGGCAAACTGTGAGCAGCGTCTGGTCAATGGCTGTGGTTATAAATACAGTTGTACTGGAACACAGTCCCACCCATTTGATTGCGTATTGGCTACGAGTGTTTTCCTGCTCCAAGTGCAGCACTGAGTAGCTGTGACAGAGACCACCTGGCCGACAAAGCTTGAAATATTTGCTCTCCAGCACTTTATGGAAAATGTTGGCTGACCCTTGCGCTGAAGCTGTCTCCCAGTAGTGGAATCTTATCTTAGATAAAAGGGCGAAAGGAGGTAATAGTGCTATAATTAGAAGTGAACACTCCTAATTCTGTCTGCCTGTTTCCACCTACAAACCTGCTGATGTGCCCCCATCCTTACCTCCATCTGTCTGCACTAGGTCACACTCCCCCCCATGGCCTCCCAGGCGTCTCTCCAGTCATCACCCCTCTGCCTCTCCACCTGCATCACTCCAACACCTCCTGGACCAATTTAAAATTTAGAACATCTTCAAGGTTCTCCCATTTGGGTCTTTCCTTGGTTGCCCACATGCAAACAGAAAATCTGATTACTATGCCCTGTCCAGGAAAATTTTTATGGTGCCAGACCTCTGGGAGAATGGCCAGGGCTTGGAGACAGGGAGGACTCAGGTTTAGCAAGCACTGAAATTCCTTCCTTCCATTCTTTTTTCCACCCTCCCTCTGTTCTTCCTTCTTCCCTCCCTCAATTCCTCCTTCTTCCCTCCCTCCATTCCTTCCTCCCCTCCCTTCCTGTCTCCCTGCTTTCCTCCCTCCTTGCCTTCCTTCCCACCTCCTTCCCTTCCTTCCTTCCCTCTCTCCTTCCTTGCTTCCTTTCCACATTTATGCAACTCCTATATGCCCCAGGTAGTTTTGGGTTTTGGAAGTATAAACGTGAAGTCCTCAAGATGTTTGCATATATCCCAGGGGTTAGGCGAATATAAGAAGTGCTGTGATTGAGACAAAGGTGACAGGAGCATAGAGGAGGGTTATTTCTATCTTGGGAGCAGGGTAGCATGGAAGGAGTCAGAAAAGCCTCCTTCAGGGGATGATCATTGAGCTGCTTTTAAAACCAGAGTAGGAATTCCCTAGCTGAAGAGGGAGGAAAAGGCCTTCCAGCAGGAGGCACAGCACAAGAGGAGAGGCAGGACATGATATGCACCATCCGTGCCCCAATAACCATCAGCAGGTGCAGTGTGGAGAGGTGTGGGGTGGGCAGGATGCAGACAAAGAAGATCTTTGGTTGCTGAGCTAAGGGAACCCAGCTTGATTCTGAGAGTGATAAAGATCCTCTGAGGACTCAGGCAGGGAGTGAGGTGAGCAGGTACTCCCTTTAGAAAGATCCCTAACAGTCTGAGACCAGCCTGGGCAATATAGTGAGACTCCATTTCTCCAAAATAATAAAATGAAATAATTAGCTTGGCACACGTCTGTAGTCCCAGCTACTCAAGAGGTTGAGGCAAGAGGATTGCTTGAGCCTGGGAGGTCAAGGCTGCAGCAAGCTACGATTGCACCACTGTATTCCGGAGGGTGGACTCCAGGGGTGACAGAAGGAGACCCCATCTCTTAAACAGAGAGAGAGAGAGAAAGAAAGATCCCAGCAGCTATTGGAAGGCAGGCAGGCCACAGGAGCTAGCCGGCAGGGGTGGTGGCTGTAAGGATTGGCTCCTGGAGAATTAGAGCCTCTCTGTCCTCCCTCCACCCCAAACCTATAGATAAGTGTGCACAACAGTACCTGTGCATGCTAACTGCTTGACATGCAGGATCTCCTTTAGCATTTATAGTCATTCTTTAACAGTTGAAGAACCGAAGCTTAGCGAGGTTAGGGAATCTGCTCAAGGTCTCCAGCTACAAGTGGCAGATCCGGGGTTCTGACATGGGTGGTTTGACTCCAGGGCCGGAGCACTAACCACTGCTCTACCTGCTAATCTCCTGAGGGGAGGACAGTGAGAACGACAAGGCAGAAACAGGCTCAAGAAACAGCAGAGGAGGGGAACACTGGTGGGATCCGCAGGACTCAGAGGCCAACCTGATGCGGGAGAGGGAGTGGTGACAGCCAAGAGGAGGCCCAGGGTTCTGGCTGGGATGGGGTCTGATGGGTAGGATGGTGCTGGTGATGGTGACGAGGGAGGCACAGGGTTTGTGGGAAGGAGATGTGTGCAACCATGACACGTCTGTTGGAGAAGCCCATGGAGCGTCCGAGTGCAGCTGTCGGGAAGGTCACCGGACACTCGGGTCTGGAGCGGCACTGAGCACTGTGACAGAGGGAAGAGCTGGGGGGTGACTCAAGCCCCAGGTGTGGAGGCGGCCTCCAGAGAAGTATATAGAATGAAAGGACAATGGAGGTGGGGAGTTGGGGTGCTGGGGAGAGGAAACTGTCAGGAAGGAGGGGCGTGAGAAGGCCAGGAGGCAGAGTAAGAGGGACCTGGGAGGCTCCTTCAGGCTCAACAGCGGACGAGCTGGCAATGGTGTTGGGGCACCAGTGGGTAGGATGCTGGCAGGTGGCTGTGCCTGTCACCAGGAGTGGTGGCCTTCCCCTCCTCTCAGCCCCATGGCTGACTCTTTAGTTGCAGACAAGACACCAAGACCCGGAGTGCAGAAGTGACAGGCCAGGACATGCTGCCAAGGGACAGCTCACTACTGAATGGCTGTGGGGGAGTACCGGGTTTCTGCATGTGGGACCAGTGTTTTAGTTGTGAGTCAACACAAGAGTCTTTGATACGTCAGGAAACAAACACAGGGTTCAAATCAGCCATCTACCTAGGAAGGGTCTGTGCCCCTTCCTCAGAGGCTCCTGTGCCATCTGTGGGAAGGTCGATGTGCTTCTGTGTGTCAATAGGAAAAGAACCAGAATGATGAAGGCTTTCCAGACCTTGTCATATGAGGACAAGGTGAATATCTGGGGATGTTTGCCTAGAGAAGAAAAGACTCGGAGAGGCAGAGACAGCCCAGCAGAGTGGTTCAAATTCAGACTCCTAAGACACCTGTTTGGGTCTAAACTCCGGGTCTGGCATTTGCTAGCTGTGTGACCTTGGGCAGGTTACTGAACCTCTCTGAGCCTTTATTTCCTCATTTAGAAAACAGGGATGGCTGCGCACAGTGGCTCATGCCTGTAATCCCAGCACTTTGGGAGGCCAAGGTGGGTGGACTGCTTGAACCCAGGAGTTTGAGACCAGTCTGGGCAACATAGTGAGACCTCATCTCTATTAAAAATAACAAGAAAAATTAGCTGGGCATGGTTAGTAGTCCCAGCTACTCAGGAGGCTGAGGTGGGAGGATCACTGAGCCTGGGTGAACAAGGCTGCAGTGAGCCATGATTGCACTACTGCACTCCAAACTAGATGACAGAACAAGATCCTGTCCCCACCAAAAAAAAAAGAAAGGAAAAAGAAAAACAGTGATGATACCTGCACACTTCACAGTGCCGTACAGATGAAATGGGTGAATATTTGTTACAGGTTGAGAACACAGCCTGGCACACAGTGAATGTCATACAAGTGCCAAGTAATGATGAAAGCATGGTAGAGACATGAGAGCAAGTTAGGAAGGTCTGAAGAGCTAGCCGAGGGGAGAGGGACAGCAGCTGAGCCTGGAACACTGGACCGGGGAGGAATGGTAGGGGAAACTGACAGGATACAGGACTTAGATCGGGGAAAGGAAGAACGTTCTCATCCACAGAACTGTCTGATGGCCATCGGAGACGGTTGCCTGGGGCGTGGCAGTGAGTTCTCATTGCAGGAAGCGTTCCGGGAGAGGCTGGGGTCACCTCGCAGAACTGCCATGGAAGGGACTCGGGCTTTGGCGGGGGGCCCAGTCCTGGGATGCGCAGGCCCTCTCCCCCGCATCCCTTGCCGTCAGAGGCCTTACCTTGCCCAAATCGAGCCGTGCGGTACACCTCCTCCACCCCACGGAAGCCCAGCATACGGCACACCACGTCTCCGTCCTTCTTGTCCCAGCCGTCGTCACACACCGTACCCCAGCGCCGGTCGTGGTACACCTCCACGCGGCCCTCGTGAGGGCCTGAGCCATTCACCAGGCGGATCAGCATCGGGGCCTCCACGCCACCTGCGGAGCAGCCAACTGTCACTACCGGGCTCTGCACACACCAGGACCCGGCCCCAGGGGTCTTCTCTAACTCCCCCTTCCTCTGGGTAGGAGGAGGAGAGGGCTGGGGCTAGCTATACCAAGACTTCAGCCCCCAAATCACCCTGTGCCTCTCCTGCCCTTTACCAGCCTTCTCCCCCACCTTTAAAAATATAGGCTTTTTAACAGCACGGTGCTGGTACAAAAACAGACACAGAAATTAATGGAACAAAATAGAGACCCCAGAAATAAAGCTACACACCTACAGACATTCGATCTTCAACAAAGTCAAAAAAATAAGCAGCAGGGAAAGAACTCCCTATTCAGTAAATGGTGCGGGGATAGTTGGCTAGTCATATGCAGAAGAATGAAACTGGACCCTTACCTTTCACCTTATACAAAATTGTACAACTGAAGACGGATAAAAGATTTAAATCTAAGACCTCAAACTGTAAGAATCCCAGAAGAAACCCTGGGAAACATTATCTGGACATTGGTCTTGGGAAAGAATTTATGACTAAGTCCTCAAAAGCAATCTCAACAAAAACCAAAATTGACAAGTAGACAAGAGACCTAATTAAACTAAAGAGCTTCTGTACAGGCAAAAATCCGCAAAGGGAACAGACAACCTACAGAATGGGAGAAAATATTAATATTTGCAATCTATGCAACCCACAAAGGTCTAATATCCAGAACTTATAAGGAACTTAATTCAACAAGCAAAAAACAAATAACCCCATTGGATCAGAAAGTGGGCAAAGAGGGGCCGGGTGTGGTGGCTTATGCTTGTAATCCCAGAACTTTGGGAGGCCAAGGCAGGAGGATCACTTGAGGCTAGGATTTCAAGACCAGCCTGGGCAGTACGGGGGAAACCCTGCCTCTGCAAAACAATAATAATAAGTTAGCCAGGCGTAGGGGCCCACGACTGTGGTCCTAGCTACTTGGAAGGCTGAGGTGGGAGGATCACTCAAGCCTGGGAAGTTAAGGCTGCAGTGAGCGATGGTTGTGCCACTGGCAACCACTGATCTTTTTACTATCTCCAAAGTTTTGTCTTTTCCAGAATGTCATAGTTGGAATCATACAGTACGGAGCCTTTTCAGATTGGTATCTTTGACTTAGTAGTAAGTAAATGAACCTTCACATGTGAGGTTCCTTCACGTCTTTTCATGGCTTGATAGCTCTTTTCTTTTAGGACTGAGTGATATTCCATTGTCTGTGTACACCACAGTTTATTCATCCATTCACTTACTGAAAAACATCTGGGTTGCTTCAAAGTTTTTGCCTTGATGAATAAAGCTGCTGTAAATATCCACATGCAGGTTTTCATGTGGATGTCAATTTCAGCTCATTTGGGTAAATATCAAGGAGTGTGATTACCGGATTTCTCTCCACTGTTCGAGACCCAGTGACCAGCAGCCTCGCCTGCCAGAGGGGAGGGTTTAAGAGAAACAGGAAGCCAAGGATAGTCAAGGCCTTGTGGGCAGGTAGCTTTGCTATGTCCCGGGAAGTATCTCAGCCCTGAATCCGTCACTCATGTTCATTTTCCCACTAAGCTGTGAGAGTGAAAGTGCTTTAAGCCAGAGAGAGCCGTTGGTAAATTCTGGTTCTGCCACTTACTATCTGCAACTGTGAGACGCAGTGGTTCACCAAATCTGAGATGCCACCTGTTGTAACAGGCACCCCACTGTTTTATATGTCATCAAGAAGAAAAAAACTCTGTCAGGGAGGCGACAAATTACGTCAAGTGCTGGATGCTTCCTGATTCCACAGATGTATAAATGTATGTCACAGAATCAATGAAACGTGGCAATAGACGTGAAGAGCTCACAATAGCACCTGGCACACAGTAGGCCCTTTCTACCGGAATGACCTGAAGGTAGTCTCACAACCTCTCTGAGGGCATTTCCCCAACTGCAACATGGGAACATCTGCATTGCAGGACTGTCGTGCAAACACAATGCCGCAAAGGGCAATGCGGCTTTGCTCCCCCTTCTCTCAGGGCTGAGCCCCTGTCATGTTGATCTCTAAACTCAGTGCTTAGCACACAGCCTGGCTGGAGAAAGTGAAAGTAAATGTTTGCAGAATGGAGCAGAGAGTCATTCCTGAGCATTACAATGCACTGGTTCTCCAAGGGGAAATGGGGACTCAAAGAACACCTGAGCAACTGAAAGAAGGCTTCGGATCATCACGAAGCCAGGGTTTGGCTGGGGGGGTCAGTCTCAGGGCGATACGCACAGTCGGTGCCAGGGCTGGGATCACGGCTTGGGTCTCCTGATGTGTCTTCCCACATCCTTCTCACCATCCTGTCCACCCCATTACTCTTGGGGACGATTTCCCCCTGCTGGGACCTGAGTGTTCTCACTTGATAAGATACTGGAGTGGTCAGTGGGTCTTACCAAATCATCAGGAACACCAGATTCTGGGGCCAGCCCAGACCTACTGAAACAGAATCTGGGTGGCAAGAATGAGGGATCTATATTTTTCCAAGTGTCCCAAATGATTCAGAGATAACTAGTCTGTGGACTGCGGACTGGCATTTGGATTAGATGATCCGTCAGCAAGCTTCCTTCTAGCTCCAACCCTCAGTAATCTAAGGCCAGAGAAGAAACCAAAGCCATCTTTTTTTTAAAGCCAGAAACCACTGAGGTCATGTGGGGTGGGGGTGGACATTATACTGGAACCCAGTGACAAGTAGGTGACACAAGGCGGGAAAATCCCTATGTGAACCACCAGAGAAAATAGCAAACCTACTCAAGCCCTGCCACCAATAAACGTGGCACTCCTGGACCTGTGCTATTCTTTTTCCTTTTATTTGGCCAAGTAAAGGAGCTGGGCTGGAGGGAGCCTCCTTTTCATGACTGTGATTTGGCAAAGACCATCATAGGTCCTAAAGGAGATGGCAGAATTGACATCTGTGCCCCATGAGAAGGGAGAGAACTCAGAACCAACCACATGCCTGGGACAAGAAAACCCCAGAAAATTCTGCAGAGGAACCACAGAAGCCACCAGGAAGCGACCCCAACCCCAGGAAGGATGCTGAAGGACTACAGTGAGAGCACGAGGCATGCCTCCTCTTGATACTGGATGTATTTGCTGTGGATCCTTCATCACTGGCCAGGTGACTGCTCTCCCCCATGCAGACTGCAAACACAAACTCATGCAGGCTGTCCCCAAACGGTATGAAGCTGTGCAACAGAACAGAGATATCCTGGAGAAGAAAAAACATGGAGAGGAGCTGGAATTCAGAGGCTGGGTCTGACACCAAGAAGCTCCCCAGGAGCGGTAAGGACAGGCTAATCTGCGGCCAGCAGCACCAAGAAGGACCTGGCTGCTGCGCAGGGGCTTGGCCCTGGGTTGGCTGAGGCCAGGCTGTCAGCTCTGGTTTCTCACAGACCTGCCTCACCTCTGGCTGCACCAGGAGGCCTACAACAGAAGCCACAGTGTGGGGTCAGCAAGAAGTGGCAGAAGGACGCTGTGAGTCCCCAAGCAGGCCAGGCAGAGGTCAGGGAGTGGGGTCAAAACAACAGGAAGAGGCTGGGTGTGACTAGGATATGAGGCGGATGGTCGGAGACTCTCTGACTTAGCCTCTCTGTTCTGGCCAACCTGAACTCACCTTGTGCACCTACTTCTTTAGCCAAGTAAGTGACTGAGAGTCTATTAGACAGCTGTGGATATGCTCATGAACAGAGTCCCTGCCCTCAGGGAGCTGACATTCTAGGGAGAGTCTAGCAATACAGCTAGTAAACAAAAACAGAACCATAACCATGGCCAAGTGGTGATAAGAGCATAGATGAGAACAGAAGCACAGGAAAGGAGTGGAGAGTGAGGCAGGCGCCACCTTGGCTGAGTAGAGGAGGGAGGAAATGAGAGGGCGGGTGCCACCTTGGACGAGCGGAGGAGGGAGGAAATGAGACGGCGGGTGCCACCTTGGACGAGCGAAGGAGGGAGGAAATGCGAGGGCAGACACCATCTTGGACAGGTGGACAAAGGAGGGAATGAGAGGGCAGGCGCCACCTTGGACGAGCAGAGGAGGGAGGAAATGAGGGCAGGCGCCACCTTTGATGAGCAGAGGAGGGAGTAAATGAGAGGGCAGGTGCCATCTTGGACAGGTGGACAAAGGAGGGAATGAGAGGGCAGGTGCCATCTCAAGACAAGCGAACAAGGAAGAGGGTGGGGAGTGAGGAGAGAGAGGAGGTGCCATCTTGGACGGGTAGAGAAGGAAGTCCTTATGTGGAGACCTGAATGAGCTGAGGCAGGACGTGGACTCCCCCCACCTCAGAAAACCCCTTTCTATACTCTGGCCTAAGCTTTCCTTGTCTTTTAGATCTCAGCTTAGATGCCTCTTCTCCTTCCCCTGGTCCCCACACCTCACAGGGCCCCTTCTAAGTACATGCTTATAGCTTTGTATAATAATTGCTATTGCTGTTTACTCTTAGGACACTGTGGGCCTTCTGAGGATCCCGTGACCTGGTACAGGGCCTGGTGCACTGAGATGCCCAGCCTGTGCAAAGTGAAGCCGTGCATGAATGGAGTGACTCATTAATGCGGCGGGCACGCGCTGTCTGGAAGGCACAGCTTTGCAGTGCCCAGGCCTTCGGCGGCAGCCTGAATGGAGAATCCACCATCAGGGCATCCAAATCTCCAGCATCCTCTTGATCACATCACAACCCTTCTAATCACACACTTGCTGCCTTCTCTTTGTGAGGTGGCTCTGGATTCTGGACCCCGGAGCTCAGGCTATTACAATGACCGTACATCTCAAATGGGAGAATGGGGACGTGGCTGTCAAAAGATCATGGTGGGTGCACGAGGAAGTCTGGAAAATGTCATTTGGATGCTGAAATACTGAAATTCCCAAGAGGTTTCAATGTATATAGACATGACAGAAGGATATTTGGAAATAACACACGTTCAAAAAATTGAAAACATATGATATACACAATTATGGGACTCATGGCCTCAATTTCAAGGATATCTCTGGTCCATGGCCCATGCTTACTAGGTACCAAGCAAAGTCATGGCCTGCAGGGCCCCTCGTGGTCTCCCCAGTAGGGACCATATTGATCTCAGGAACCGAAAAGTGCCTGCAAGGGGGAAAAGAACTACAGAGCACCTGGGCGAGGCAGGGCAAGGTTCCACTCCACCCAGACCCCAGTGTTGGTTCATCAGGCACGGAAGCCTGCTCCTCACCACCTGTCCCCAGATCCCCTAGACTCAGGGCTTCCCTGCATGGTGGAGGACCGCCTGCCCACAGGGTCAACAGATGCTGCATGCCCCAGCAGGGTGAACACGAATGTGAAAGCCACACCTTCTCCCCCTGCACTCACCCAAATCAGATGGTGCGTTTTATTCTAGTTCCACTTCACAGAGCGTGGCCCTAAGCCTGTGGATTTTGCATCCTTTTCCCCCCACCCAACAACATCTCAGCTCTGTTACCACTTCCCTGGGAAACCACAGGCTGAGGTTTGACTTGCTTATGATGTAGGCTGCCCCAATTCAGGAACTTGGAGTCTAAATTCAGTAACGTGTCTCTGGCCTCCTTTGCCCCTGAAGAGGTATAGGGGAGGCTGGCAGGCAGGCAGGAGCCCTTCCCAGAGCTGAGTAACGAGGCCACTTCCAGCAACACACTTGGGGAATCACTAATGCCCTCCAACAGCAACTACCCTCTAGCCTGAGTAAGACATCATGACTCAAGAGGTTTGGGTTTCTGTGGGCAGAGGGTTTAAATTTTGCCTTTCCCCAGCAGTTTCTGCCCCAGGTCAAAGCTTTCCCACCAAGCAACCAACCACCACTGGGAAATGCTCTTGCCCCCACAATGCATCAGCCCCCACTTAATCAGACACGGTGACGGAGAGACAGCCTCAGCCTGGTCTGTGACTTCCCCAAGACTTCCTGTCAGTCCAGGGAGCTTTTTCCTCAGATGCCCCTCAAGAGGGTCCCTGTAGGAGGAACGAGGCTACTGGGGTCAGGGAGATGCCTCTCTCTGCACATGGCAGTGGAGGAAAATGAGAGAGAGGGATTCTTGATTGTGTAAAACTCAGACACTCCTAGGCTCCAAAACAAGAGCAGATGCTCCAGTTAGAGGGCAAAGAGCAAGAGAGCTGGCAGTGAGCAATGGGACCCCAGGCTCTTCAGGCTGCAGCCACATCCCCTAGTAACTGCCCCTTCATTGACTCTGAGGCCCCTTCACTGCCTCCTTGGCATCACACCTCACTGAGCCCTGGAAAATCCTTCCTGAGCAAATGAGGATCAGCAATCCTGAAGAAAGCCCTGCCCCATACCGCTCCTGTGTGGGTATCTGATTTGCGCCCTTCAAGTGAGGGCATTAGGTGCAGAGACTATCACACTCTTCCTCTTGTTCTGGATCCCTAACCTGCAGACTGGGGTCTACCTGTCCATGCCTTCATAGTTTGCAAGTTGAAAGGATGGTACTGACTGCAAGGCTGGTCCCCACCAGCTCTGTGCGGGAATGGCACCGGCACGTAGCATCCCTTGGCTGGAAAATCCAAGCTTAAGGGAGACACCAAGAGCTGTTCCTTACTAAAAACAGGGAAGACAAGGGGAGGCTGTTCTTGATAGCCTGTTCCAATCTCCATCCTACAAATCTTGGGCATAGCTTTTTCTGGAAATGCCCACCCCCACCCCCTCATAGCAGAGACACCCAGATGTCTCTGTTCCTCTTTCCCTGCTGCCCCAGAACTGGGGACCATGAGCCTGAGATGGAGCAGGGACCTCTTTTAGGGGCCTGCCAGGCCCCTAAACATGAAATTAAAAGAAAATCTTGAGTTTCTTCAAGGGAAATTCTAGGCAGCTAGCTAGCCCGGAGAAGCAAATGAGCAAGTTCATAAGAAAGAAACTAGCTGAAAACAATAGTCAAGGAAGTTAGGGTCATCAGATGTTTGGCTCTCTATAGAAACTAGAGAACGTCTTAACACCTGTCCCTAAGGTGTTTTTAGAAATCCAGAACTGAGTGGATTTTCCAGCATATACACCTCAGATGAGGGGAAACTGAGGCCTGAACGCTGACTGACTGACGCTTTTTTTTTTTTTGAGACAAGGTCTGGCTCTGTTACCCAGTCGGGGTGCAGTGGCATGATCTCAGCTCACTACAACCTCTGCCCCCCCAGGCTCGAGCCATCCTCCGCCTCAGCCTCCCAAATAGCTGGGACTACAGGGTACCTGCCACCACGCCCAGCTAATGACTGTGTTCTTTATTCTGTATTCTACAGTGCCACAAAATAAAGGGGGAATTCCGGGCACATAGGTAGCCCGAGGACCTGGAGGAAGTCACGTCCAAAGGCCAGACCTTAACATTCCTTTCTGCTGAACCCAGTTTTTAGACAAAGTTTCCTTTCCTTAACCAATTGCAAATCACAAAGTCTTTGAAGCCACATATGACCTTGAAGCCCTCACTTCCAGATTTCCCACCTTTTTAGGCCAAACCGGTGTATAACATCCATGTATTGATTTACAAATTTGCGTGTAACTTCTGCTCTCCTGAAATTTACCCCTGCCTTTAAACAGCCTCGCTTGTAATCCATCCAGGAGGTTGAGTCTTAAGTGTGAGCTACCAAATTCTCTTTTCTTGGTGTCTTGCAAACAAACACCATTCTTCTTCCCCACTGGAAAATTTCAGTGTGGATGTCTGGCTTTACCATGCCAGGCAAGAAGATCCCACTTCGGTTTAGTAACAAGCCCCATCAACACCCTTTGATACAGAGAAGCAGAAAGAGAAAAGTGCTGTCACCTCAAAGCCCAGACCAGAGCCTCACTGCCTGGTCTCACTGGGTAACCCTATGGGAGAAAAGCGGCTTGAAGGAACATAGGCGGGAGACTGGGTCCTGGCTAGGCAGCCTCCTTGCTGTCTCCCAGATCAAGGGGCTCATTGTTTTACCCCACAAGTTTTCTGGAGTGTCAGTTCCAGCCTCTGCTTGGAGCTCTCTGCCTCCCCTGCAGCCCCAGACCACAGCACCTGCCTCCCATTCCTTGACCTGTTGTATTGAGCTTGCCCTTCACCCAGGCCACGCCTGGGACCAACCCCATGGTCCTCAGCCACCCTCCTGCTGCAGGCCCCAGATCTCTAAGAGCTTGAGCTGGTTCCCCCAGTAAAGAGGGTACAGTTGAGGCACAGATGAGGCCAGGTCATGGAGAAGATCAAGGCATGGGTCTGGACAAGGAAGCTTAGCTCTTCTCAGGATATCACCAGGAACAACTTCCATTAGCTTAGTTGTCGGCAACAGATGTCCCATTACTTAGTGCTTGGGGTGACTTGTAAGTAATTGCGACACAGTCTTTGGGCTTTTCCAATCATCACAAATGATTGTGAAGCAAAGCATCTGCCAGTTGGTAGAGACTTGAAGATGACATAGTCCACACTCTGCATAGCACATGTGGGAGCAGAGGCCCAGAGAGGTGACTTGCCTGCCTTACCCAAGTCATCCCACAGCTAGCAGAAGAGCTGGGGCCTGAACTTGAGACTCACCCTTGGGCCAGTTCTCCATCCACACCCTCCTTTCTTTCCCAGAATTCTTTCTTCAGAAGATCTCTGAGCATGGTCCGCCAATTTGCATCACAACTTTGAAGCAAGATGCCTTCTGACGGAGCAGTTACATGGAAAACAATCACTTTAACTCTGGAACTGCAATGCTTTTAACAAAAATTCATAGAAACACCTTGGTTTCTCCTGAGTCTTACGGGAGAACCAAGAAGGCAGGGTTGCCCTTGTGAAGCACAGCTATTGCTGAGTTTGTATTTGAAAATGAACATGTCAACGATTGCAGGCAAAGGAAGGATAAGCCAGCCTTAGCTTTTGAGGAAAGTGATCATATTCGTTGAAGTCCAGGGTGATTCTTCTTGTGCACAGATTTGCAGCACTAAAAATGCGTTATCTGTTTTAATTCTTTATGCATATTTTGTCAATGTCTGTATTTATTTTTTTAATGGCGTATGTATTTATCCATCCAGCTGCAGGTACGGAATTCCTACCACATTCCAGGATTGCGCCCGGCACGAAGGATGCAAGGACAAATAAGTGTTATCTTTGCCCTGGACTCACTCAAATGAACCAACAGTTTAAAACACATAAGATCAATCCCAGAATGTCAAAGCTGGGAGAGAACTCAGGGGCTCCATCGGCCAAAACCCTCAGTTAAAAATGAGGAAAATGAGGTTCAGAGATAAGTCACCAGTCATTACTGGAATGCCAGATCCTTCTCTTTTGAGACCACCGCTCTTCCCACTGTGGCCACTTTCAGTAACATACCAAATACCAAGAGAAGACGGTTTCAGGTTAAACCAGCAGGGCCCAGGGTGGAGCAGGCTGGCACTCCTAGGACCACATGGCACTGCTCTCCATCTGTGAGGGTTACAAGCACATACTCTATTTTCCCCCTGGACACAGAGACCATGTCTTGTTGTCCACAGCCCTGCAACTCTTCACATGACATGTGGCTGGCTGAGGGCCTGAATAAAAACTGAATAGATGGCGTGGAGGGCAATGAGTGGATGCGTGCACGACTTTGTGAGCAAGCATGATCAGAATCCCCTTCTGAATGCTTCTGGATTCCCGTCCCTCCCTGGTTCCACTCTTAACCTCTGGTGCCTGCATGTCCAGAATGGGTGCTGTTCTCACCCCACGGATCCCAGCTGCTCAGGGTGGGAGGGGCGGGGGAAGGTGCTACCCCAGCATGGAGGCACAGCTTTCTGTGCACACAGTGACTCGGGGCCTGACCCTGGATTGCATCGATTTGCGCTGCCCTTCTGCCGGTCTTCTAGATCCCCACCTTGCTAATCGATCTCCAACCATGTATTGACCCATGGGGATGCACAGGTATTTCACCCTATCTCTTCTTTGGATGCAAAAATGCAGCGAGGCATATCCAGGCTGTCCCAGCAGGTGTGGGTCTGAAGCAGGCAGCGTGGTCTGGTGAGGGGAGCCCAGGGCAGAGACGGGATGGGCAGGGCCGGTCCAGGCATGTTGCTAGTACTCTCGTAAGTCTGAGAGGCACCAGGACACACGCTCTTCCTCATTTCTCCACTGTCATATGGGCTTCTCAGGGGATCAGTGACAAAGGCTCTGTAGCCAGGCTCTCCTGAACCTCAACCTTGGCCTATAAAGACATGAGACATGTCTATATAGACGTGAACAAACACTAATATATTTCTAGCAGCTCAAGATTCCACCCCTAGGATGACCTGGCTCCCCCATTAAAGAGCCTGCCTGAGAAAATGCAAGACTACCGAAAGAATTTCTGTGTGTTCCAGCCAGCACCTGAAGACGGGGCCCCTGTCCCCAGCCGCTGTGGGGAGTGCGGAAGCCTCACTGTGATAACGCCAGTTGTCAAACCCAGATGGGTTTTCCATGAACCAGCTCCTTTCCGCTTTCTGTAATTTTTTACTTCCCTGACTCTATGGAGTCCCCACTCTTCCCCCCTCCCTAATCCCTCATTTTCCCTTAAATCCCTGTTACCTCTGTGCACGTCAAGGTTGCATTTAGTTCACGCTGGACGCCTCCTGCTGCAATAGTTATCACTGACTACAATCTATTCTTATCACTGTAACTAGGGTACAGCTTTGTCTGTCTTAGACGTCAGATGTGGTTAGACCATGGCTCTCAACAGGCTGCAACGGGTGTGTGCCGTGCTCACAGCCCATGGGCACTGCCTTCCACGTGGGGGAAGACCATGAATCATTGCCCTGACTCAGTTCTGTCCAAGCCGCTCTGATGAAGATTAGCAGGGCCACCTCTCCCAGGAGTCCAAACTGGGGAATATGGAGACAGCCAAGCAGACACAAAGAAACAGAGAGGCAGGGACGGTGGAATCATACACCATGTTGGAGAAGAGGCCTCCCAGTGAAAAGCTGGGCCAAGGGCAGTGGCCCACAGAATGGCCTTGGATTCCGAGTGACCTTCTCATGACAGGATTCGCGAGGTCCACCTGCGGCACTATGGGTCCTGGTCATCCCAAGTCTCCCCGCGCATCCTCATTACTTGAAATGACCTGGTCCAGTATCTGATCCTTGGGACTGGAAAAGCCTGAAGAGGGCACCTGTGAATCCCACGCATCCATCTGAGAACTGATCAGCTACTTGCCTCTGTGAATCCTGGGAAATGAGGAATCTGCATGGCATCAAATGCTGCCATGGTGATTCCTGTGGAGAGAGAACTCAAGAGGGTGGAAACAGAAGCCTGAGCCGGGCGTGGTGGCTCACACCTGTAATCCCAGCACTTTGGGAGCCTGAGGCAGGTGGATCACCAGGTCAAGAGGTCGAGACCATCCTGGCCAACATGGTGAAACCCCGTCTCTACTGAAAATACAAAAATTAGCTGGGCGCAGTGGTGGGCACCTATAATCCCAGCTACTCAGGAAGCTGAGGCAGGAGAATCACTTGAACACAGGAGTCGGAGGTTGCAATGAACCAAGATCGTGCCACTGCACTCCAGACTGGTGACAGAGCGAGACTCTGTCTCAATTAAAAAGAGCAGTCTGGACTTACGAGCAGTATTGGAATCCGGCTCCACCATGGGACAGAAGTGACCTCTCCACACCTCAGCTTTTCCTAAAATGGGCATCACAGTGGCAGTTGGGAGCAACAGGACATGTCTGGGGGTAACCTCCATGTAGGCACCGAGGAATGAGAGCTAAGCAGAACCCTGGCACAGTTAGGGCTTGAAGAATATCTCACTTCATAGTGTTACTACTCAGCTATTTCCTTCTATATAATCCTTTACATAATCAAATATTAGTTTATAGAATTAGGGTTTGAAGAATCCCTTTATATAATCCTCTATATATAATCATATAATAGCTGATAGTATGAGTGCCTAAAGAATATTTCCCTACATATATACCTGTAATTATATCTTAGTTCATGATCGGAGGAATGCCTAGAGTGGACACAGTACAGAGCATGAATTAAGGAATAAGCAGCTTATAATTGGACGAATGCCTAGAGCAGACACAGTGCAGAGCATGATTTAAGGGAAAAACAGTTATACCATGACAAGAATCCATGGCCCAGGCGGCAGCGTTCGAGTATCGTAAAGATACCCGCTGTATGGCAGGCTTGGGGGCGAGAGCCACTCCTCCTGATAAAGAAGTTGTAGGACCTTGCTCCAGTTCTTGTGGAAGGCTGTCCTCAGAACAGCAATCCACCTTGGTGACTGTGAACTTTATCAGCTCTTGCTACTGTGCTGCTTGAAAAGCATCTTCCCATAGAACCCATTGGAAGCTGCCAGAAGGTGGCAGTAACCTTGATAGCTCTGTCACTGCTATGTGACTTAAAGCATCCTCCTATAACTCTTCTTAGAAGTAGTCTGCCCGTAGATAGAAGTATTGCACACTGCACCCTCTTCACTGCGCACGGCCCACCTTCAAGCCTCGGTGACCTAGTGGGGGGTGGACCCCTTACTGCACACGGCCCTTGCCTTCACGGGAACGGGCCCCTTGCTGCGCACTGTCCACCTCCTAGCCTAGGTGACCTAATGGGGGTGGATCCCATGTTTTATTGCTCACAACCCTGTCACTATCCTTAAAGATGATTTCACTCACTGCGCTGCCCCCTAACCTATACACAATAAATACGTATGCTTCCGGACATTCGGGGCCTCGCCTGACTCCGCTTATAGGTGGTGTGGCCCCCCCCAAACCCAGCTCGTTTTTTTCCTTGTACTTCTGTGTCCTGTCTCTTTATTTCTCAGATCCTGCGCCTCAGCACAGCATAAGGCACACCCCAAGACCCTGTGGGGCCATCAGCCCTATAGATGTCGAGAACTTGGCACTTAGTGTGAGGTCCCATCACTGTGAGCTCCCACCCCAGCCAGCTAGCAGTCCTCCCAGCAGCGTGTAGGTCAGCTCCGAGGGTCCCCATGTTTGGGATGGCTTGGAGGGCTAGTAACCGAGCAGGGATGTGTCCTTGAAAGCCTCTTTGCACCCGTGGGAAGCAGGAACAAAAAGGCTCATCTCCTGAATTGAATGAGTCTCCTCCTGACTTCCTCTGTTCTCCCCAGGGCTCGGTTCCTGGCTCCTTAGTATATTAGGGGAGGCGGAGACCAGGGTGATTGTGAGGCAGAAGACTGGCTCCTGCTGTCAGCAAATTTCCACACATTGATGCAAACTGGATGTTATTGGTTAAGCAAGGCAGCTCTGGAATGGCCCAGGAATGCAATGCTAGGGCTGCGACCACGCTTCAGCTCCTCGCGCAGACCTTAGAAATCTACTATGTGGTGATTCTCCTCTCAAAACAAACATTTCTTTGCTCTTTTTGTTTTGTAAATATGTACGTCAGACAAGTAGGGTCCCAGGCAGAGCAGGCTGGGTCTTACCCAGATGCCCCTGAGCCCTGGAGCTGGAAGGGGTCTTGGACCTTGGCCTTGAACCCCTCGCCTCTACTTCAAACACAGAGAGCCTCTCCTCTCTTAGCACAAAGGACAGTTGCTCATCCTGCCTCTGGGAATGAAAGGAACCCAACAGCATCTCTGGGGAATGCATTCCAGGATTTTCAAGCCAGCATCTGGTTTCACGTACTCGGCCCTGGCATCTCTGGACGTCCCCAGGGTTTTGCATCTGATAATTCCCTACCTTATTTTACACTATGTGCTTGGGGCTTCATGGCTATCATTGGGGTGTGAGACAAGGGACAGCCTTTAACTTCTTTCAGCGCAACTGAGCAAGTGTTTCATTACTTCCCCTGCAGTGGGTTTAGGAGCACTGCGCAATGGCCAATGGCTGCCATCTCTCAGAACTGGCTTCCAGGGCTCAGGTAACCGCAGAGCTACCTACCGCCAGCAGAGCTTGTCCACACCTGCCTCAGAGCCATCTCCAAACCCAGAGACAACACAACCAAGTTCTGGGCAGTACCCAGGACAGAGTTCAAGTCAAGCATAAAAAGAAAAGAGAATGAACGTCTCTCTGCCGAGGTCCCGTTGTGCACATGCTGGGCACTGTGCAAAGCGCTCTGTGCCGTATTTGCTCGTTTCTTCTTCACTGCCGCTCCATGGGTTAGTTATTACGGCTCATTTAACAGAAGAGAAAATGGGCCCAGAAAAGTCAAGTAAAAATCTGCTCGGGGTCACACAGCTGCCACATGGCAGAGTCACAGAGAAGAGAGGAAAGGCTTGTTATTTTCAATCCACAGAGGCGACACTCAGGCTGAATACTTAAGACAAATATTTAATAACCACCCTCTCTAAACATAAAGTGCTTTTCATCCATCTCACAAGAGCCCTATGGGGTCTGCCGGTGATCCCTCTATTCTCAGGCTTAAGGGAATGAATTTTAGACTTAAAGCAGTAGCTCCAGTCTTGACTTTATCTAGGAAGCACCTGGGAAGCTCTGCAACCCCTCAGTGCGAGGGGCCAGTTTTGAACCATTCATAGGCGATCTCAGTGCACAGCCAAGGCTGAGAAGCACTGTGGGAGAGCGTGGATCTGAGATCGAGCCCCGGCTACACAACTCCCCCACTGAGGGGCCTTGTGAGTAAGGCATAGAGACGTGACCTCCTCTGGGAAGGCCCCAGCATGTGCTCCCCCACTAATGAGAAATCCTACACTGTGTTCCCCTCTTCCATGCCTCTGCACTCCCTGCAGGAGGTTGTGGAGAAGGCAGCCACCATTCTGCATCTTTGTGGTTCCAAACTGCACCCCTGCAGCAAACAGAGAGCGTGGCACATTCCAGTGCTCAGCAGAGGGTGTGGAATGAAAGAATGACTGCGGGAATAAATGAGTGGGGAATAAATGACTGGGGGATGAATGAGTGGAGGAATGAATGACTGGGGGAATGAATGAGTGGGGGGGATGAATGACAGGGAATGAATGACTGGGGGAATGAATGGGGGAAGGAATGAGTGGGGGAAGGAATGAGTGGGGGGAAGAAATGAGTGGGGGAAGGAATGAGTGAGGGAAAGAATGAGTAAAGGAAGGAATGAGTAGGGGAAGGAATGAGTAGGGGAAGGAATGAGTGTGGGAAGGAATGACTGGGGGAGGGAATGAGTGGGGGAAAGGAATGAGTCGGGGAAAGGAATGAGTGGGGAAGAAATGAGTAGGGGGAAGGAATGAGTGGGGGAAAGAATGAGTAAAGGAAAGAATGAGTGGGGGAAGGAATGAGTGGGGGAAGGAATGAGTGGGGGGAAGAAATGAGTGGGGGGAAGGAATGACTGGGGGGAAGGAATGAGCGGGGGAGGAATGAGCGGGGAAGGAATGAGTGGGGAAGGAATGAGCGGGGGAGGAATGAGAGGGGGAAGGAATGAGCAGGGGAAGGAATGAGTGGGGAAGGAATGAGTGGGGGAAGGAATGACTGGGGGAATGAATAGATGAATAGACTCACAGCATTGGAGGGGCTCAAAGAATGGAGCTGGTCACTAAATACCCCAGAACCTGCTTGGCTGTGCATAGGGAACTCTGCCTCTACAGAAAGAAGAGGGGAAGACCCGCCCTGAGCCTGGAAGATTGTAGCTCCTATATATTTGTTTTCCCTGCCTTCCAGTCCCCCTGCCAGAGCACAACAAGGGGAAGGAAAGGAGGTCGTGGAGAACAGAAATAAACACACGGGACTGGGAAAATAGGCTCTGATTTCTGCAGCTGCAGAGTAGAGCCCTGGGGATAATTCGGACCATCTGCACATTAAGGAAGTTGAACTTTCCTTCTCTTGTAAAGAAGAACTCTGCGGCACAGGGGCTCTGCTGAGGCTGAGGTGACACTGCTCACGGGAAATGTGATCCATATGGGAAGGACAGGGCCATCCCAAAAGCAAAAGAAGGAATTTCTGATCAGGCCCTCGGAGGGCATCGCTTTCAAAACGTGGTCTGGCCTGTGGGTGTGCTTTATAAAATGCTATTTCCTAATGGGAATCTGCTCTTAATACTTCCATTTATGACTCTTCAAAGCACTTTTATTAGCAGGTCTCGTGGGGTCTTTGCTGCCCGGCCCTAAGAGGGGGTGGTGTTAGCCCATTTTACAGGGGGAGAAAGCTGAGACTCAGAGAAGGGGCGTGCCTCTCTGCAGGTCACATGGTAAAGCAGCCATGCCAGGACCACACCTGGATTACCAAAGTGCTGTGTCTCCGCTTGGGGGTCGCATGGGGGGCTCGGGACTTTGCTGGGTAGAAGGAGCAACAGAAATATCTCCCACATTGTCACTGCCCTGAGGCTCGTACTGGACTTTTAAAAACTGTGACCTCCCCTCTTTGTCTCCCCAGCTGTGCTTCCTGTTCTCTGGAAACTGACTTTGCTCTGATTTTGCTATTTCCGGCTACCCGGTGCTAAATAAAAAATGTGATCAAATAATAAATGAAGAGCTCTTGCTGCTCAGGCCTGAGCCGGGGAGCTCACCCATCATAGCGGGAGGAGGCTGTTAAGGCCCAGAAGCCCTGCTTAGAGCTGGATTTGTAGGAATGGCCTGGGTGGGCAAGTGAGTCCTATTCTTTTCTAAGCTCCTGAACCTCTCAGAGGGCAGGGAGAGGTCAGAGTCCACAGGTCTTTAGGACCAGAAAGAAATGCTGGAGAGCCTGGAGAAAACAGCGATGCTGTGTGTTTCTTTCATCAGGCCTGCAGCCGTCCTGCTGACATCCATAAGGCACCCTTCTTGAAGGCTCAGCTTCACGTGCCCAGGGCTAGTGGCCCTTCCTGGAGGGCTCTGCCACCCCCTCTACCTTCGCTGCCTCCGTCCCCCTCCTGGCCCGAGTTCCCATCCCAGTTCTCTTCCTCCTCTAGGTTCTAGGTCTGAATCCCCTTTCTGGGATGCTTCTCCACCCCTGCACCATAAATCCTCAAAGGTCAGGACTGCCTTCAGAACCAGGTTTACCCCTCTCTAACTCTAGGACCTTGGGCGAGGAAGGTAGTCTCCCAACCTGGTTCCATCCTCAGTTAGATGGGATGACGACATACCCGAGAGTTCTTCTGAAACATGCAGGAGCTCAGAGACCTGGGTGGTCGTCTCTCAATAGTGTTGAACTCCATACAATCCCTGAGGACCATGGCGGGGGGACCCAGGCATTGTGGCAAGTGACTTTCCAAGCCTCTGAGTTAGCGCGAAAGCCAGCCATGTACCCCTCCTGCCACCGTGGCCCGAAGACCTCCCAGGGAGGTCTACTATGGCTTTGCCTGTCTCTTTCTTCCATCTGAATTTGACAAATGGCTCCCTGAAGAAAAAAGGCTGAAACCCAGCCCCAGGGGAAGTAAGTCCACCTAGACAGCTGGCCCCAAGTACCCTCCAAGGATGGCTTCCATGTCAAAGGACAGAGGGTACCTAGGACTGTACTGGGAAGTTCACACAATGGCAGTGAGAGTGGATCAGTGACATCAAAGGCTCCCCAGACCTCCCAGACTCAATCCACAGAGCCTGCAGCTGCACTCACTCCCTGCATAACAGGAGCTGGGGTCATACAGAGTAAGCAGAATTCCCAAGTTTGTTTGAAATGCATTCTAAATAAACTGTTCAACCACTGTTGGTTTTCATGTGTATCTCAACATAAAACTTTTCTTTGTTCAAAACCCACATCAAAGACCCCAGCGTCATTTCTTTCGCTGGGTTTTGTAAATGATTCCGTGTTCACCTTCATCTGAGGTTGGTATTAGTAAGACAGTTTCCTTGCAGAGCAAATCCCCCAAACCACTGGATGTCTGCCAGGGAATGGGGGATGCCAGTTCCTGGCGGGAAGGGAAGGTTAGCACCACGGGTTCGGCTGCCTGTGTAAGCAGAGAAGTGGAAACAGAGCAGGCAACGCACATACGAAGAATAGGGATGAGGCAGCAGGCAGACTGGCCGTCTCGAGTTGATGCTTGCAATACCCCTCCTAGATAATGCATCACAGCAGCCAAACCTCCCAGGCCCCACACACACACCTGGCTGCTAACTCTGAACATAAACTCCACACTGCCTTGTGTATTTTTTTCCAACTAGCAGTTCTTCCCGGGCTTTGGCCCTGGTTCCTGCCTTCGGTTAACATATATCCAGAATACAAATATCAGTGGCCCTGTTAATGGCCTTTTAGGATTCCCAAAGGGAAGTTTCATTTCTCCTTGCCTAAGCATTTTTTTTCCCTGCCAGGGCACAGGCCCAGCGCTTGTCTCTCTCTCTGGCCAGGGATGCCGAAAATACCTTTTAAAGAGATGAACATAATGCAACGAGCTCATCTGTCCCTGACTCGCAGGCACCTCTGCATATCCTTATTTTTTTATTTATTTTGAGTCTTGCTCTGTCTCCCAGGATGGAGTGCAATGGTGCAACCTCGGCTCGCTGCAACCTCCACCTCCTGGGTTCAAGCGATTCTCCCGCCTCAGCCTCCCGAGTAGCTGGGATTATAGGCACCTGCCACTGAGCCCAACTGATTTTTGTATTTTTAGTAGAGATGGGATTTCGCCATGTTGGCCAGGCTGGTCTCGAACTCCTGACCTCAGGTGATCCACTTGCCTTGGCCTTGCAAAGTGCTGGGATTACAGGCATGAGCCACCACGCCTGGGCTGCGCATCCTTATTTTACCACCTGACTTCTTAAAGGGGCCAGGCCTTTAATTTTTCCAGTTCCTCTTAAATCTATGTGAAGCCATCAAATCACACACAGCATAGATTAGTGGGAATGAAACTGTTTTCTGCACATGGGAATGTGGAAGCTCCCATGGAAGGGATCACTGGGAGCTTTCAGGAAGAGTCACTGGATTTGTTTTTGGAAGGCTTAAGATGGGATCTTGGCAAACCAGAATGCCTGGAAGGCCAGATTCCATCCTCTTTACAGAACAGGGGAAAAAAGAGGGAATTGTGGCCAGAGTGGCTGAGAGACTAGCCTCAGGCCACACAGCCAGTGGGGTCAGAGCAGGACTTAGATTTAAGGTTTACTACTGTGATGCTGATATAAGAAGTATCTGGTCTTCATCTCCAGCTCCCAGCCAGAGCTCCTAGAATTCTTGTAACTTCTTAAGCAATAAGAGTAACAGGAGCATCTCTTGTGAGAATCTGGTTTTTTTTGTCCCTACTCCTGAAATAGCTCTGGAGCATCTTTTTTTTTTAATTTGTAATAAGCCCCTTCCAACCACACCTGAGTTTGGGCAGGCCCAAAGGATGGGGGTGCCGGTTGTCAGAGAAATCAACCACGTGATTAGAAGGTTGGACCATTCAGCCCCACTTAGAAGTGGACAGGGGCTGAAGACTGAATTTAAGTACCAATGGCCAATGATTTCATCAGTCATGCTTAGGTAATGAAACCCCCATAAAAACCCAAAAGGACAGGTTCAGAGAGCTTCTGGGTGCAGTGCTGAACACATCAAGGTACCTGGAGGGCAGTGTGCCCAGAGAGGGCGGGGAGGCTGTATGCTGGTGCCTGGAGGGCGGTGTGCCCAGAGAGGGCAGGTAGGCTGTATGCTGGTGCCTGGAGGGCGGTGTGCCCAGAGAGGGCGGGGAGGCTGTATGCTGGTGTCTGGAAGGCGGTGTGCCCAGAGAGAGCGGGGAGGCTCTAGGCTGGTGCCTGGAGGATGATGTGCCCAGAGAGGGCAGGGAGGCTGTATGCTGGTGCCTGGAGGGTGGTGTGCCCAGAGAGAGCGGGGAGGCTCTAGGCTGGTGCCTGGAGGGCGATGTGCCCAGAGAGGGCAGGGAGGCTCTGCACCCGTCCCCACATCTTGCCCTCTGCATCTGTCCTATCCCTCTGTTCCTGAGTTGTGTCCTTTGTAATAAACTGATGAACCTAACTCTTCCTGAGTTCTGTGAGTTGGGTTCTAGCAAATAATCAAACCCAAGGAGCGGGGCTCTAAAGGGATTCTCTGACTTCTACCAAGTTGGTCAGGAGTTCTGGAAGCTTGGATTTGAGACTGCATCTGAAGTCGGGGGCAGCCTGTGGGACTGAGCCCTGTGGGGTCTTCACTAACTCCAGGTAGATTATGTCGGCATGGAATTGAATGGTGAGACACCCAGCTGGGACTGGGGGATTGGTCAAAATGCGAAACACCTGCACAGTCGGGGGTCAGAGGCCTGGGAATGAGCAGAGGAAGCGAGTCTTCCTTTTCACTGCTCCACAACCAGCACTGTGCCTACAGAACTGCAGAGAATTGGGGTCGAATCTTCCCAGGAAATGTTTCTGAAAAACAGGACTTGCTGGAAGTGGAAGTGCAGACAAGAGAAGGAGCAGGAGCAGAAGAGGAACTTGGATTTGGAACATGGCCTTTCCCCGGGAGGAAGGATCTGTCTACCACGCACCAGGCACTGGTTGTGTGCAGAGGGCCTCCAGGGACAGCTGAGGCTCTGCCGTTAGATCCCGTGGAAGGCTTCCCTGTGCCCAGAGGCTAAAGCATAAACTCCTGACCACTGCAAGGCCCTTCGTAATCCCTACTTTCCTTTCCAGCCTTAGTATTTGTCTCTTAGGTCCCAAACCCTTGCCATGCGGTACTATTCAGGAGGATCAGACAACACTATGCTGTTTCATGCATATGGTTCTCTTTACCTGCGACGCCTTCAACTTCCACACCCACCTGGTGGACATCAACTTACTCTTTAAGACCTGGGTCAATCAGGCGTGGTGGCTCATGTCCGTAATCCCAGCACTTTGGAAGGCCGAGGCAGGCAGATCACCTGAGGTCACGAGTTCGAGACCAGCCTGGCCAACATGGAGAAACCTCATCTCTATAAAAATACAAAAATTAGCCAGGCGTAGTGGCGTGCACCTGTAATCCCAGCTACTCTGGAGGCTGAGGCAGGAGAATTGCTTAAACCTGGGAGGTGGAGGTTGCAGTGAGCCGAGATTACACTACTGCACTCCAGCTCAGGTGACAGAGCCAGATTCTGTCTCCAAAAAAAGGTGCAGTGGCTCTGCCTCTTCATGCCTGAGATCAGGCTGGGGTACCCAGTACAGCAAACTGTAGGCACAGGAATGGGAGAAGGAAGTCCAGAGACTCCAAAGGACTCTGCTTCCTTGATTGTAAAACAGAGACAGACATATCTCAGCAGCTGCAGGGAAACCTGTTTAGAAACATGCTTCCTGATCATTTATTTTGAGTTGACACTGCATGCTGGGGTGCCCACAGCACCCCCTCGTCCCCAAACTTACTTACTTCCCTAAATACTGAAAACATGCACAAAGTGTTAAACATTTTTCAAGAGCTCTGAGCCATGCATGAAAACCATCAACAAACACTGGCTTGGAACTCACCCCTGTGGTATCTACGTATTTTTTTTCCATGTGAAACCAAATGGAGAAATTTGTTTTAAACAATCCCAACTTATATCCTGCTTTAAATTCATGCTGTGGGACTTAAGCAAAACGGAATTCTTCACCCACCCTTTTGTTGCAAAAATACTGTTTATTTTTCCTGCAAACAGACCATCTATGAGGGTAAAACAAATGTATTTCTCTTGAGATGTGTGTACGTAGCATTTTGTTTTATTTTTTTTTTTTCCTGGCCAAATTGCCAAAAGTGAAACATGTCACGGAGTGACTGATACCGCCCTTGCCGGGAAAAACCTTTATCTCTCATCAAGCAGAAACCGGGAGATCTGGATTTTAGACCCAGTTTTGCCATGACCTAGGCGGGGTGATTTTGGGGATACCATCCATCTCTCTTGTTGCTGATCTGTGTTCCGAAAACTGGTGGGGGTGGGGTTGGCCGAGAGAGAGGAATGGATCTGAAACCTATCCAACCCTAAAATCCTATGACTTCAGATCAAAACATGGGTAAACAATGACAAGATTTTTGTACTGAAAAATATTTTAATGTGGACTCAGATGGGTCCTGAGAAGACTTCTGTGGAATTCCCTCCTCCAAGGAAAACCCTCAGCTTCCCCTTCCCGAGTGAGGGGTGTCTGTCCTGTTTTCTCACCAGTCCCTTTGCGCAGTCACACCCCCATCTGCTGAAACCTCAGGTCTTTGCTGCTGATGGCACTGGCTTGGGAGGTGTCTGGGAAAGGTTTAAAGGCCTCGGGGTTACCAAAGGCCACCCTGGTTGGTGGCTCTTCCCACACAATGCCAGCTTGTGGAGGAGGGTGGCTCTTAGGTGCTGCAAACTCTTTTTCCCAGCCCGCAGATCCTCCAGTGGGGCTGCCCAGGGCGCAGCGAGTGACTAAGAAACCCTCAGACACGGGAACCATGTCTGTCAGAATTTCTGCACTTTTCTGAAAGCTGAGCCTCAGCTCTCCCGGCAAAGCCCGGGACTCAGGGATGTGGTTAACACCTCTGGGACTGGAATTCCCTGGACACATAAGCAGGGGGCTGAATACAACTTGGTGCTGGTATGGTCAGAGCAAGCCGGTGGGTGGAGGCCGTGGGAAGACACCCCACCACCGGACAGGCACAGACGCGCGATGACTGTTCCCCTTCAGCCCAAGGTCCTTCAATCTGCATCTGGAGCTACCAGTGAAAGAGAGGACCGCTTAGGGTTTTAAGGAGCCCGGCCCTACAGCCTAAGACGAAGGGCCAAGTCCCAGGGTCAGGAAGTCAGGGGCTGGGGGTCTCATTCAGCCTCAGCTCCGGCCTAAGGACGTGACAAGTCCGTCCTCCTCTTTGGGCCTCTAAAAATGGGAAGATGGAGGCTGGCCTGCCAGTTTCTTTGTTCTGCGATTCCTCTGGCTCTCCCAGGGTCCTCCTCGTGTTGTATAGAGCTTTCTGCCCATGGAGCTGCCTCTGCTCAGCCCCTTCACCTCCCAATTTCACTGTCCCTGGAGACCACTGGGGGTGGGGGTCTTGCCAGGGAGCAGGAAAGAAAAGCTTAGCGCTTTGTGCAAGCGTAGGCTCTGGGTTCTGTCTGAGTTCTGGGCTGCAAGGAGGGTGTGGCCTCTTCAAGGCAGGAAAGAAAGCCTCAGTCCCTCGGGGCGGCCATCCAGAGCTGACATCAGCTCCTGCCGTGCAGTCAAGGGGCTCCACAGCCAAGTGGATGGGTGGCTCTGGAACCCTTGACTGCATGGCAGGAGGTGACACACCCATCCCCCAGGGAGCCCCGCACCCCTGTGGCTCTGGCTCCTACCTCCCCCCGCACCATGCTTCAGCCTCAGGACCCAATCCCAGCACGAGCCCACCAGCCTGGCCCACAGGGGCAAGGAGAATAGAGACCACACATCCTCTGCAGCAGCACGGGGATGCCCTGTTGGCTGGACCTCCTCACTGCTCCCCTCAAGTCTGCTGAAAGAACAGCCGCCAGGGAATCCTGACCAGAGCCCCACTGGCGTGCGGGCAGTGTTTCTGATCTCAAAGGCCATCTTTCCACACAGTTCCTCCCTTCCTGCCCACCCCCCATCAGGCATTGTTTATTTCTCAGAACGAAGTGCCACAATCCTTCTCAGCTATCTTGGCAGCCTTGATAGAAACCAGTCAACAAACAGAGCAGGGAAAAACAGCACCCCGAAGACGACATTCAGGACCCAGCCGTTTAGACAAAAGGGATCGGATCAGGTGTGCCAGATGGCCCCATCCAGTCAGACACACCCAGTCAAGCCCTGCAAAGGGACTCTAGAGAATGCTAGAAGTACTGTGAGGCTCACAGCGGCCCCCCTGGACTGTAGCGTTTCAGGTGAGGTGGGCGTGGGAGGTCTGTGGTCAGGCTGGGAACTTGCTTGTTTCCCCGGGGAAGTCCGTCACTTTTGAGGACAAGATGCTGTCACCCGCATTGCTCCTATTTGATCCTGAATCGTGCCCCAGGGACGGGAGGGCAGAGAGGAAGCAGGGGGCAAGTTTAGTGTTGGGGGGCCTTGGGGAAGCCTCTTTTCAGAAGCGAGGTCTCCTTGCAGTCCTGCACAGCTGGTAGAAAGTGTCATTTGAAGGACCTACTGTGCCATACCACCCTGAATGTGCTTGGTTTCATCTGAAGGACTTGCTGAGACCAAGGAGTCATGAAAGTAGTGTACCATTCAGCTGGAGTTTACATCTTGGCCGATACAAGCGAAGAGAAGGCAGTTGAAGCGTCTGATGTGTAGTGATGGCCAAGAATGTTCCTGTAACTATCTGGAGGGTTAGGCAGGCAGCAAGAAGTGAGCCGAAGTCTCATCACAGAGAAATGTTAGATGGTGTGGGAAGATCAATGAATGAGCAATTAATCGTTTTTATTATCGAGTGTGTTTTCGGGTATTGGCCATTACTGTTTGTATAGTTGAAGTACCACGATGATTTTTCACTTCATTAGTCGTGGTTATAGTCCACGTGGGAATAATGGCATATACATTTTTCATTGTGTTCCTTTTGGTGATGGGGTTTGTAAGTTTCTCTTTGAAACCTTCTCCTGCTTATGGAGGGCTAGAGCTAATTATTAGCAGTGCTGGGTTGTGGCATTGTGTTACATTTTGGTGGGGTTGATAAGTCTTTTGGATTTATTTGGGTGGCATGAGACCCCTATCTGTGTCCAGCTTGTGACTCTGCAGTGGCCCCTGTCCCTGAGTGTCCACAGGGGAGGCTATCACACAGGGACTGTTTCCCCCAGGCCTGTCCTCCTAGAGCCAAGACGGGAGCCCAGATGCCACAGGCAGCAATATTCCGCTTCCGCCCTCACACCAGACACAACCAACTCACACCACATACTGGGGTTGGGATTTTTCCTTTTGCTCTTTTGAAAACTTGGCTAAGACACTCTGTTCATTATTTCTCTGGCAAGTCTCCAAGATTCTACATGTAGCCCTCTGGGGTGAAAATAAACCCTGGAAGAGTGGCATAATGAAATAAGCTGGTTCCCTTGTCAACATTGGAGCAGGGACCGCATCAGAAAGATGCCCACTCCTAACTGGGTGGTCTGCTGGATCGTGAGCTCTCCAGCATCAGTCCTCTATCAGTGGCAAATGGGGAAAATGAAGGCGATGCCACTTTGTCTCTGCACCTTTGCCCGTGTAGCACCCAGGGAGGGGAGGCCTTTCACAAGGTCAGTAGCTGAATTTGTGCAAGCACCTCCGATGATATTAGAAAGCGTGTCTGAGTGAGTGCATGACACAGAATAATAATCACGAACAGGTACTGAGTCCTCACCAGGTGTCCAGCACGATCATAAACACTTTACACGGATTAACTCATTCAATTCTCACAATGGCCCTATAATGTAAGGCCTCTTGTTATCCCCATTTTATAGACATGAACACTGAGGCACAGAGATTACACCCAGCTGGGCTAGTGAGCGGCCAGGGACAGCCTCCAGATCCATGCACATAACTTCCAGGTTTATGGCACCTCTAGAAATGTGGCCAGTGCTCCTGGGGTCTATCAGCGTCTCTTGCTAGACTGGCAGAGCCCAAAAAAGGTAGGGAGGCTCCTTGACACTGGAGCCCCAGCCATGGCTCCAGCCTCTGAACCTCCAAACTTATGGGGCTGCTCAGGGAACAGCTAGCCCTGTGCCAACATCATATCCCACGACCCCAGCAGAATGTCCTTACTGGCATCTCCAGCTGTGTCTCCTTTCTCTCCTTTCTCTCCCTTTGGGCCTCGGTCACCTAAAACAGAGGAAGAAAACTGGCATTAAAAATGGAAACAAATCCTAATTGTGAATAAAATATTACCTGCAGGAGACTAATGAACTTGAGACCAGAGAAACCCTCAGGAGGGAGCCAGGAGCAGCTGGAGGGTACAGAAGACAGGAGAAGAGGGGCAGCCACCTCTACCATCTGCCCTGGACACCCCGAGAAGGAAGAGGCACCAGTGAGAAAATCTCACACCTTCATAAACAACCAAAGAGCAGCCTCTACCAGCATAGCCTAAAGAGCACATGGAAGTTTGCAGGAAGAAGACAAGTCAAAGATACTCCTATTAAACACTCCAGGTTTTAGAAGCCCATATCCAAGTTTTCTTTTTGTTGTTGTTGTTGTTTGTTTGTTTTCTTTTTTGAGATGGAGTTTTGCTCTTGTTGAGACTGGAGCGCAGTGGTGTGATCTTGGCTCCCTGCAACCTCTGCCTCCTGGGTTCAAGTGATTCTTCTGCCTCAGCCTCCTGAGTAGGTGGGACTAGAGGTATGTGCCACCATGCCTGACTAATTTTTGTATTTTTAGTAGAGATGGGGTTTCTCTGTGTTGGTTAGGCTGGTCTCAAACTCCCAACCTCAGGTGATCTGCCCGCCTTGGCCTCCCAAAGTGCTGGGATTACAGGCATGAGCCATCACGTCAGCCTCCAAGTTTGTTCTAATGAGACCAGGGGAAAACAAGGGAGAAGGGGCTTTAGTTAAATAGGGAGAGAGGTGAGTTCTGTGTCAATCAGGTTTTCCTGTGGGAGAAACCATAAAACATGAATGTGAGATACAGGGAACTATGGCATTTCCATCCCAGGATATGCCTAAAGGAGAAGACCTCTTTGGCCAGCTGGCATCTCTCTACAAAGAAGAAAAAATACTGGCACCACTCACTGGACATTAAAATGACAAGGGACTTCTATTCCAAGGACCTCCAGAAAGACATCTGCAAATCAAAAGCCCATGGCATACTGTTTGATGAAAAAGCAAGCCACCAAACTCCAGCGGAGAATGTCCAGGATAATCCAAGATTAAAAAAAAAAAAAAAAAAAAAAAGACAGCCATATACATATGTAGGAACATGCTCAGAAAAAGATCTGGCAGGATGTGCTCCAAAGTGTTGACAGTAGTTATTCTAAAGAATAAGAGCTGGGGGAACTGAGAGGTGGAGACTTTTTGCTTTATGTACTTCTGTGTTGTCTAATTTGTTCTCTCTCTCTCTCTCTTTCTTTTTGAGACAGGGTCTCACTCTGTCACCCAGGCCTAGGGCTGGAGTACAGTGGTGCAGTCTTGGCTCACTGCAATCTCCACTTCTCGGGTTCAAGCAATTCTCTTGCCTCAGCTTCCCAAGTAGCTGGGATCACAGGTGTGCACCACCATGTCTGGCTAATTTTTGTATTTTTGGTAGAGATAGGGTTTTGCCATATTGGCCAGGCTGGTCTCAAACTCCTGGCCTCAAGCAATCTGCTCTCCTTGGCCCCCCAAAGTGCTGCAATTACAGGAATGAGCCACCTTGCTTAGTCTCTAACTTTATTTTCAACAAGCATGTGCTGCTTTTACAACTTGTTTTAAAATCAACTTTTTAAAATGGGATCATAAAAGAAAGGAAAGACTCAGCCTGTTTCATCACTGATCAAAAAGTAAAATAAAATTTCTCAGCAATCCAAGATCAAGGGATCATCCTAGACACGGGGTGGCAATGATTAGCAGGACTTTTTTTCTCAGTTTTCATTTTAACAAGTGAGGAGTAGAAAGCCTGGGGAAGGGGCATCAGATGTCCTCCGTCTTCTGCAGCGATGCTAGGAGTTTGGACAATCTTGAAGTGAGCATGAGAAGACAGACAGACTGTAAAGTAGGTTTTCCTAAAAATGAACAAGAGGACTACCTACAGGAGGAAGGGCAAATCAGAAGGAACGTTTTTTGGCACTGGAAATCTGAGAATTGAATTAAAGTTGTAAATGTTGTGGGGATAAGAGTATTTAGAAGGTCAGGAGTCTGGCAGGACTTGGGAGGAGGGTTGCCCTGGGCCTGCAGCCTTGGTGTCTGCCCTGCAGGGCACCCTGCTGGCTTTCTCTGGTTAATCTCTGAGCTGCAACCTACCGAACACTCCCTTGCATTTCTATGAGGACTTGAGTATTTGCACACACATATGTTCGCTCAGTCCTCCTGACAGTCCTGTGAAATATAGTATCATGAGGGTTTCAAGATTTGTATGTGTGTGTGTGTGTGTGTTTTGTTTTGTTTTAGAGATCAGCTCTTGCTCTGTCACCCAGGCTGGAGTGCAGTGGCACAGTCAGAGCTCACCGCAGCCTCCAACTCCTGGACTCAAGAGATCAGCCTCCCAAGTAACTGGGATGACAGGTACATGCCACCACACTGGGCTAATTATTTTATTTTTTTTGTTGAGATGGTGTCTTGCTGTGTTGCCCAGTCTGATCTCAAACTTTTGGGCTCAAGCAATCCTCCTGCCTGGGCCTCTCAAAATGCTGGGAATACAGGCATGAGTCACCACACCTGGCTGAGGGTTTCTAGTTTTTAGAGGAAAAACTAAAGTCTTTAAGAAGATGAAGTGACTTGCACAAGGTTGCCCTTCTGGTCCATGGGACAGTGATGAGAGTCCTGGTCCCCCACACCAATGCCCACATGCTGCCCGGGGCTGGTGGTGAGGCTCAGGGAAAACCGAGATTGTTATTACCTTTGAACCCACGCATGCCCATTGGTCCTGTGGCCCCCAGCTTCCCGTCGTCACCTTTGAGCCCGGGCAGTCCTGGGGTACCTCTCTCCCCGGGCAGACCTGGGTAGAAAAGAGACAAATGGCAGAGCCTCAGATGCAGAACAGAAGGGCCCTCAGAGGTCATCGTCAGGTTCAAGGCTCAGCCTCCCCCACTCATCCCCCTCTTAGCCTCTGTGTCTGTGTTTTTTTCTGTTAATTTAAAGATGCTGCCAAAGCAGAGTCAAACAGGTCCACGGGGACGCTCCCCATGCGCACCTTGTATCTGTCAGGCTTGGGATCCTCCCGCTAGAAAGGTCCAGTGCTGTTGTGTCGGTGGGGGTGCCTATCCCTTTGGGGGTGTCCCTTTGCCCTTTGGCATGCTGGAGATTTAGAATCAGCAAATGCTTTTTTATTTTTTATTTTTTATTTGAGACAAACTCTCACATTGTCACCCAGGCTGGAGTACAGTGGCGTGATCTCGGCTCACTGCAACCTCCACCTCCCAGGTTCAAGCAAACATCCCACCTTACCTTCTCGAATAGCTGGGATTACAGGTGCCTACCACCACACCTGGCTAATATTTCTATTTTTAGTAGAGACAAGGTTTCACCATGTTGGCCAGGCTGGTCTCAAACTCCTGACCTAAGTGATCTGCCTGCCTCGGCCTCCCAAAGTGTTGGAATTACAGGCGTGAGCCACTGCGCCCAGCCTAGAATCAGCAAACACTTTTTTGAGCGCTTTCTATGTGTCAGGCCCTGCCCTGGATGCTTTTCATAAAGTATCTAATTTAATCATCACAATACACCAGAAGGGATTATTGTGCCTGTATTACAAATGAGGACACAGGAGCTCAGAGAGATTAAGTAAACTGCCCAAGGTCACACAGCAGTGTTAGGGGCAGGATCTGAGCCCTGCTCTTGCTGAAATGGATGGTAAGCCTCACTTTATGCTGGATCAACAAGGCTTACTGGGGACAGGGGTAGGAGGAAGATGAAATAGTTTCTGACTTTATTTAAGGAAAAAAATCCCTTCCCTTGCATAAATACAGGGAGGTATAGCAAAAGGGATTGGAGGCAAGGTCAGTAAATGGACATCCTGATGCTAATCAAGCCCCCGGGCTCCTGGCCATGAGGCCCCCTGGCCACCGCCTGTGGTGACAGCGCCACGCAGAGCCAGCAGAAACAAGTGCTTGAGCGAGTGAGAGCCCTGGTCCCCCCTGAGGCCCGGCCTTAGCGCAGTTATCTCTACAAAGCAGAGTACCCTTAATTAACTGACTAATTGTTCTTTCCTGCTTAGAATGTGAGTTGATTTGCTGTGGGCTTTTTCTGGGACTTGGAGAAATCTGTCTCCCAGTAATGAATGATTCTCTAGTCCTAAGGTCCAGTGACTGAAAGAAGACATGTTTCTGGGAGAGGGCTGATTGGGTTTTCTCCTTTTCCCTCCTAACACAACGTATCTGTTCCCAGAGCCCAGCAGCTTCACTGCCACAGAATTCTTGATCTAGCATAAGCTGGGCCCCAGGCTCCCCTCTTATGATTCTCTAGGGCAGAAAATGTGGTTCCAGACCCCCATGAGCCCCTGAGCAGCCTCAGTGCTGACTTGAGGGTGGTCCCCTGAGAGTGGAGGGCCAGGAGTGGAGGCTGGGCTGGGAGCTCTCCTTCCTCCATGCACGGTCTCCTTGCCTGTGTTTGCAACGTCCTAGAGATTTGGGAAGTGGATGCTTTGGAGGTATAATTCCTAAAATAAATAACCAGACACTTTTCTCCCCTCTATTTCTATTTCCTTTCTTCCTTCACTTAGAAGACCACACTCTCCCAGCAAAATGTTGCATGCAACACAGGCTCAGGAATGGACAGACTGGCAGGCAAGGTACAACAGGGGAACCGAACAGGAGCTCCAGAGACAGTGAGTCTCGGAAGAACCTTGTCTTTCTAGAAGGCCCAAAGCACCCTCCCCACCAGCCACTAACTCTTCAGGGCTGTTGCTATGAGCAGCAGGATGGGAAGGGGAGAGGTCAAAAGGGGAAGAGAAAGGTATTCATGACCCATCCGTAGACCTGGGCAGGGTCGGGAGGAGTCATGGTGGGCGAGGGAGGGCGACAGGTGGCTGGTGATCAGGAAACGCGGATGGGACAGCACCTTCGAAGGGTTGGTCTGGATCTCAAAACATCTCCAACTCCTTCTGCAGGTCCTGCTCACACAGACCCTGGCTCCTGGGCTGGGAAGGGGCTTCAGGGAGCTGCAGGCCTGTCCTGTACCTTTTCCTTCAGATTGTGGCACTTCCTAATAAACAGTATGTGCTGCACCCCGCCGTGACACCAGCAACTTCTTAGTCTCTTGTTGGAACTAAGCGCTTGAGGCGGAGCTGACTGGGTGCTCCCCTGGGGGAGCCCTGTCATTTATACCATCGAGAAAGTAGGGGTCAGAGATGGACTGGGGGTCTCTCCCAGGTCCCTCCCAGGGGCACACCCATTACCTCGAAGTCCAGGCAATCCAGGGATGCCAGGCCTGCCTTCCCTTCCTTCATCTCCCTGATCACCTTTGGGTCCTGGTGGCCCTGGAAAGGCAAAAACAGCACCAAGGTTAGAGGGCTGCCTCCTGGGGCAGGACCAGGTCAACTGCAGAGGAAACAAAACGCCCTCTCTGAGGAGAGGAAGGGCAGCATTAGCTTTGGAAACTCACAGGGAACCCCCAGCCCCGTCTCGGGGGGCATCAGGAAAGACTCCCTGGAAGAAGTCATATCCAAAGTGAAATCTGAAAGAGAAACAGGAGTTAGCTGAGTAAACAGAGGGGTGGGTGAGTGTGCTGTGGACTGAATGTGTGTGGCCCCTCCCAAAACCGTATGTGGAATCCCTAATCCCCAATGTCATAGCTTTGGGAGGTGCGGTCTTTGGGAGGTGATTAGATTTTGATGAAGTCATGGGGGTGAGCCCATATGTTGGGATTAGTGGTTTTATAAGAAAAGATGCCAGGGAGTTCTCTCTCTGTCTGTCTCTCTCTCTCTCTGTCTCTCTCTCTTGGAAGGATACAGCAAGAAGGCAGCAGTCTGCAAACCAGGCCTCACCAGAATCTGACCCTGCCACGCCCTGATCCTGGACTTTCAGCCTCCAGAGCTGTGACAAATAAATGCCTGCTGTTGAAGCAGCTCAGTCTATGGTATTTTGTTGTGCCAGCCTGGGCTGATTAAGAATAAAAGGGACAGTTCCAGGTGGAGGGAACAATCCCTACAAAGGCTGAAAGTCAAGTCAGAGATATGTAAGCCCCAGCAGGGTAAGAGGCGGGGACACACTGTGGAGAGAAAGCAGGGCTCTTAGAGACCCAGCACCTCCTGAGGGCACCAGAGGCCACAGAGGGGCCTGAGAGAAGAGCCCAATCAGAGCTGCACATGAGGAAGATGTGGAAAATAGGCTGGAACAGGAGGGAGGCCGAGGCAGAGCCTTCAGTCCAGCCAGGTGGGAGATGGGAGCCCTGGATGAGGGGCGGGGCCATCAGAGGGATGTCAGGCACACGTACAAAAGTTGCTTAGGAAGTAGAAGAGGCTGACTTTGGTGTTAGTGGGGGAGGAAGAGGCCAGAGTCGTGCTCAGATGTCTGACTTCTGCGCTTGGATGGAAGAGGGGTTTCTAACCTCTCCTAAGTGGAGCTGCCCTCCAGGATGGAGCTCCCATGTGGCAGGGATTCTGAGATAAGGGATTGGGTCCAGTCCCCACGACAATGCCAGGTGCTGCAGTTACACATCTGGACCACACAGCTGGCGAGCGAGGCAGCTGTGGTTTCAACCCACATCTGCCTTGTGCGTGTCCACTCTGTAACACCCACAGGGCTAGACGTCTCACCAGTTGCAGAATCTTCTTGCCAGCCATTGCTGCACCTGCTGTCCCCAGGCCAGTCAGGCCCTGAGCACCCCCTGCCAACCTCCTCTAGTCACTACCGGCTCTCAGGTGGCTCACTGCCCCTTCCTCTCAAGACCGTCTCTGACTCATCACCCATGCTGAAAGTTGCCATGAGCTGCTTGAATATGCGCACTTGGAGCCATTTGACAAGTAATCTCACCCTGCCTTGTCCTGTTGCCATAGTGACTGTGTTCTGTCTTTGCTAAAAGAATTGCCAGCTCCCTGAACAGGGCCACACCCTTTACATCCCTGTACCTGCTGTGAAGACACAGACTGCAAGCTCTCACCTCCTGCTGCTTTTCAAGAGAAAACGAGGACCGTGAAGCCGGAGCGGCAGCTCATGCCTGTAATCCAGCACTTTGGGAGGCTGAGTCAGGTGGATCACCTGAGGTCGGGAGTTTGAGGCCAGACTGGCCAACATGGCGAAACCTCATCTCTATTAAAAATATAAAAATCAGCCGGGTGTGGTGGTGGGCACCTGTAATCCCAGCTACTCTAGAGGCTGAGCAGGAGGATCTCTTCAACCTGGGAGGTGGAGGCTGCAGTGAGCTGAGATTGCGTCACTGCACTCCAGCCCGGGTAACAAGAGTGAAACTTTGTCTCCAAAGAGAGAAAAGAGGAGGACCATGAAAAATGGCCTCTATAACTTTATAATGTCTCCATCCCCTGTTTACCAGGAACCTCAGAGTATGACTTTATTTGGAAATAGGCTCTTTGCAGACATAATGAGTTAAGATGAGGTTACCCTGGAATAGGGCGGGCCTCAGGCCAATGGCTGGTGTCCTTATCAGAAGAGAAAACAGAGACACAGAGATATGAGAGCAACATGTGGCCATGGAGGCACGACGGGAGTGACGCATTCCCAAGCCAAGAAACACCAAGGACTGCCAGCAAGCACCAGCGGCTAGGAAGGGCCAAGAAGGGTCCCCCCAAGCTTTCAGAGGAAACGTGGCCCTTCAGACACGTGGATTTCAGACTTCGAGCCTCCAGAACTATGAGAAAATAAGCTTCTGTGTTACCAAGTTTACGATGCTTTGTTATGGCAGCCCCAGGAAACCAAAACACACAGACTCACAGCCCAGCGGTAACGTCTTGCACAATAAATATTTGACGAATGAATGAGTATATGAGATCAGAAGGTGTTAATAATACATACAAAACAACCACCCAGCCAAGGTCGAGATGTACTGGGTGTCCTCAGACTGGCGCTGTCCTCAGACCCTAACCAAACTTGACGGCTGTTTAATAATTCCATGGCACACAGGCAGGGAAAAAAGCAGTCAACAATTCTTCAATTCACAAGGCATACAAATCATTTAAGGACTAGGTTTTGTGATTCCAGTTTTCGGACCACAGGATTGAGTCAGAGAACCTGTTGGGAACAGACCAAAGATGGCACAGAAACAAAGGGTGGAGTCAGGAAGCAAATGGGCTCCAGAACCCCTTCCCAGGGTTCTCCCCTGAAGGCCAAGGCTGCAGCAAAGGGAACCAGGAGAGGGTGCCTGGATCTCTACTGCTGCGCTGAAGGCCCACCCCTTTCTCTCTTCCCTGCCTCCACCACCCCAACCCGCTGGGAACCCAGGTACTCCAGGAACTGATCTGGTCACAGATGAAAGGACTACAATTCCCTGACTGTGAGGTGTGCTGACAATTTCACCTGTCCCTCAGGTGCAGGGGCAACCTGCGTTAGGGGGAGGGTCTTCCCAGGAGTCAGTCTCGCCAAGGAAGCATGCTACCCAAAGACCCTGATGTGGGGCCTCTGGGTGGTACACATCATCTGGAAGGTGGGTTTTGAGCACGGATATCGAGTCTTGGGTTCAAGTCCCGATTCTACTAAATGAAGGTAAAAAAATTTCTTTCTCATACAGTTGTAGTGAGGACCGAGTGGATTCAGGGGCACGACGACTAGAAAAGGGCTTTGCAGTCTTGAGTGCTGGGGGGGACACCCTCATCACCTCACTTTGCATAACTCCTCCTCACTTTGCATAATGCCTCCTCAGAACCTTTATAGGTTGACAACTTCTGGGTATTCCCAGATCACCTGAAATCACCCTGTGGAACTTGGCTGGGTCATCCAGGGAGAGGCAGGTCTCAAGAACATGCTACAGATGGATATATATATATATGGAGTCTTGCTCTGTTTCCCGGGCTGGAGTGCAGTGGCATGATCTTGGATCACGGCAACCTCCACCTCTCAGGTTCAAGCGATTCTCCTGCCTCAGCCTCCCGAGTAGCTGGGACTACAGGTGCCGCCACCACAACCAGCTAATTTTGTATTTTTAGTAGAGACGGGGTTTTGCCATGTTGGCCAGGCTGGTCTTGAACTCCTGACCTCGTGAGCCACCTGCCTTGGCCTCCCAAAGTGCTGGGATTACAGGCGTGAGCCACCATGCCCAGTCTATTTTTTTAAAATAGAACTATGCGGTTAGTGAGGGCCTTTACTAGAGATCAACTGGGAAGAAGGTGAGGTGGACAGTAAAGGTGGGCGCCCACTCCCAAGCCTTCATCACATCCTCAGATGGTACTGGCCCCGCCGACTCAGAAGAGCTGATGATTTGGCCACAGCCTTGAGGGGCCAAGCCGCCAGGTGCTCTGAGGACCAAGTGTGTCTTTAAATCACTGCTGCTGCCTGTAGGTGAAGCAATCTCAGGATAGGACTTTTTAGTGTGTTTACTGATGCTGTCCTTTTTTTCAGACACCCAGGCTGGAAATCTCAAGCCTGCTTTGATTCCTCTTTCCCGTCCCCATTTTATGTCCCTTTCCAGACACACACATCTGTGAGTCAAGGATTCTCATAAAGGAGGGTCCTTCTCATGATTCTACCTCCATCCTCACTGCCTCCACCCTTGTCAGGTCCTTATGGCCTGGCACTGGCCTTTGTAAGAACCACCCTGTCTCTGTTTCTCTCCAGCCCATGTGTGCCTTGCTCTCTGATCAGTCAATCTGAAATAACAAAGCAACCAAAAGGACTCAGAGCACGGGGGGGTCCCCTGACTGCACCACAGGCGCAGCTTCCCCTGTCAAGGCCCCTACAGATCACTCACGATCTGACCCCTTCTGCTGCAAACTTAAGCTCGATGCTCCTGGTCACCAAATTTCCTCCACCTCTGCACAAATGCTCTCCTCATGGTGTCCCTGAACATTAGCCAGATCCTAAGAGTTCAGTTCCTCTTAGTCCTGAGGCTGCCTTCATGCCCACTGATAGTTTGGCTGTGTCCCCACCCAAATTTCATCTTGAGTTGTAGCTACATAATTCCCACATGTTGTGAGAGAGACTCAGCAGGAGGTAACTGAATCATGGGGGTGGGTTTTCCCTGTGCTATTCTCATGATAGTAAATAAGTCTCACGACATCTGATGGTTTTATAAACGGAGTTCCACCGCGCACACTCTCTTGCCTGCTGCCATGTAAGATGTGCCTTTGCTCCTCCTTTGCCTTCTGCCATGATTGTGAGCCTTCCCCAGCCATGTGGAACTGTGAGTCCATCAAACCTCTTTTTCTTCATAAATTAGCCAGTCTCAGGTATGTCTTTATTAGCAGTGTGAGAACAGACAAATACAGCCACCCTTCTGATTTCTTAGTGTTCCACCGGCAGAGCCCCCAAATCTCAGAGCTGGAAGGCAGTGGGGGCATCCTCATGCACAATGCCCCTATGGGAGCCTCTGTCCACTCCCTGGGCACCATCCTCCACCTCCAACTGTAGTTCCCAAGGAGGCCAGACCCTCCTGCAGGGCACTGTCTGTGGCCTGTGCCTTGCACACCCCCGGCACACAATCGGGATCTGAAGAGTGACTAATGTGCAGTAGCAGAAGCACCAAGACATCTATTGTTCCAAGAGGTGCCCGGGTGAGCTTTTTCATTTCTCAACTTTCTACACATCCCATTTCTCATCTCTTCTGTCACCAGGGTAGACCAGGGCATGGAGGTGGCTGGAACAAGGAGGAGCAGGGTCCTAGGGTCCCCCGCTCAGGCTCTGCCCACCCATCTACCCTGCTCCCTCACGCTGCCCCCAGTGCAGTTGCTCTTGCCGGAAGTATCGCCTGAACCAGATGAAAAGTCTGGGACCAGGCATTCAGGACAAGCATCGGAGATTTCTCAGGGATCAGCCAATGGGAGGAAACCCATGCCTTCTCCCTTCCCAGATCCCAGAACACGTGATGGGGTAGGGGACCTGCATGGGCTGGAATCCGGGAACCGACTGCCAAGAGCAAATTGGGAGGACAGCTGATGGCCTGGAGCCAGCAGTAGAGTCATCAGAATCATAGAGTAAACACCACCCCTAGAACCACGCTAACCACAGGGAGGCTGACAGGGTGCAGTGGTTCAGCAAACGGCTCCACTTCTAGTACCCTCAAGTCACCAGGGCCTGGGCTCTCAGCCCCTATCACCTTTACACTTTTGAGGGTTCTCTCTGTTTCATCATTTAAGGCATCTTTCTTGACCCTGAGAAGTGGACAAGGCAGGAAATGTGGGCCCCATTTCAGAACCAAGGAGACTGAGGGCCAGAAAGGTGCTAACACTGCCCTTCCTGTGGTCCTCCGAGCCCCCAAAGAGGGTGGTGGGCGGAGGTGGGGGCAACTCCACCCACTTCACAGCAGAGTCTGCGTGGAAGGAGAGATGAGAGTTTGGCTCACGACCCAATGTCCCAGGGACCTCAGCCCAGGTCAGTTTCCCAGTCCTTAGTAGAGCAGAAAGGCCACTTTACCTGTCACTCCACTCAGAGATGTCCCCACTTTCAAAGTTCTCTACTACCCAGAAGCCAGAGTCTCAGAGAGAGCCTGGAGTCCAAAGCCCCACTCTTACGCCATCACTTTATAAATATTTGCTGAACTGGACTGTCTACTAAATTGTGTTTTTTTTCTCACAAAATCAGCCTGCAGATAGATCTGCTTTGCAAACTTATTTTAATGAATCCAGAGATGTATCTTTTCATCACAGCCGGGTCACTGGATGGTTTTGTGACTTTGACAAATCATCTCCCCCTCCCTGGCCTCAGGATCCTCAACTACAAAACAAAAAGAGTGGACTGGATGATTTCAGATCTATTACCACTCCATCCAAATGCTGTGATTCCAGAAAACCTGCATCCTTGCCAAACAGAGCCATTGGAATGTGCCTTTGCTCGTCTCTCCTCCTGGGCGGCCTCCCCCTCTCTGGTTACCTTTCCCCTCCTGCTTCTCCTCTGTGATGATCTAAGTTCTCTGCTTCTTTCAAACCCACAGGCAGATTTCAATAGACCTGATTAATGCTAAAAATCCAAAACAGAAAATAGAACCCCCACTGCAGATATTCACAAAAAGAAACTGGAGATAAAGCTCATCAAAAACTGTATAACAAAGTAAGGGAATAAAAATCATTCGGGTCAAGCTCAGGAACAATGTAAATAAGCTCATATTCAAAAAAACACATAGTTGAGTATTTGTGAAATCTCAGCCAGGAATGGGCAAAGGGTGAGAGTGTGGTGAGTGTATGTGTATATGTATGTGTGTATATATGTGTATACATGTGTTCACATGTATATATGCGTGCATGTGTATGTGTGTATGTGTGTATATGTGTTCATGTGTATATGCATGCATGTGTATGTGTATGTGTATATGTGTTCATATATATGTGTACATGTGTATGTATGTGTATATGTATGTGTGTATATGTGTATGTGTTCATATGTATACATGTGTGCATGTGTATGTATGTGTACATGTATATGTGTATGTGTTCATATGTATATATGTGTGCATGTGTATGTATGTGTATATGTATGTGTGTATATGTGTATGTGTTCATATGTATATGTGTGTTCATATGTATATATGCGTACATGTGCGTATATGTGTATATGTGTAGGTGTATATATGTGTTCATATGTATACACGTGTGCATGTATATGTATGTATGTGTATGTGCATATATGCATTCATATGTATATATGAGTGCATATGTATGTGTATATGTTTTTGTATATGTATATGCATACATGTGTGCACATGGGTGTGTTTATGTCTATGTGTGCAGGTGTGTGTATCTATATATGTGTGTGTATGTTTGTATATGTATGTGGGTGTGTATATGCATGTGGGTGGGTGTGTGTGTTTAAAAACCTTAATAGAGGAACTGGACAAAGCTAGGGCAGAAAGGCCACTGCAGACAGAGTATGGAAATGCCTGGAAGCTTTCCTAGTGAATCAGCCCTCGTCCAAAAGCCAGGGTAGCGTTTTGCCTTGTTAAGTTTGCATGGTGAATACATTCAGATATACCAGCAGGAATCTGTTTAATAATAACCACCAGGCACCTGGCAACAGAGAGACAGGGAGGTGGGAAAGACCCCAGATGTGGTGGCGATAAGAAGAGCTGGAGGCCCAAGCGCCGTAGAACTGTGAAGAGCCAGGAGCCCCCGTGCAGTGATCCGAATGTTTGCGCCCCCCCAGAATTCATATGTTACAACCTAATCACCAGGCGGTGGCATCAGGAGACAGGGCCTTTGAGAAGTGATGAGTCTCGAGGGTGAGGCCCTTATGGATGGAATCAGCGCCCTTACAAAGAGGACTCCAGAGAGCTACCCTATGCCCTCCACTAAGCTAGGACACAGCAGGAAGGTGCCATCTATGAACCAGGAAGCAGGCCCCGAGCAGGCCTGGATTTCGGACTTCCCAGTCCTAGAGCTGTGAGCAATAACATCTGCTGCTTATAACCGGCCCAGTCTACGGTATTTTGTTATGGCAGCCTGAACAGACGGATACACACAGCAAGAATCCAAAGCTTAAAGACAGGAAGGCAGGCAGGCCTGGGAAGGACTGAGATGAAACTTTAAGTTCAAGAGAACTGAGTGTAAAACTTAGTTTGAGGACCAAAGAAAAATTATGTGGAGGGCCCCACCAGAAGAACCCTGGCAAAGGAGTGACCCAGGGCAATTTCAGTTTGAGCCAAGGAGACTGGACTTAGAAATGAAAGAACCCGGACGTGAAGTGTCTGGGGGGAGGCCTGGGAGGGTGCATTAGCAGGAAGTATGGTGAGGTCTCTAGCTAGGAAAAAGAAGGGACTGGAAAGTGCCCCAGATACAGGGAACTCACTCTCCACTCTCCTCCCTTCTCTGCTTACAGCTGGGAAGCCAAATGCTTCCATCCCAACACCCAGGGTTTCTGGGCCAGGCAGAGCCGTGTTTAGAGCTTGCCTTTACCACTTGCCAGCTGTCTAAGAAACAGTGGGAAGGTTATTCAGGCTTCTCATCCATAAAGTGGGGACAATAAGACCTTTTTGCAGGATATGAGGATTCTTGGTCTTGAATGTCTATTTGGAGAATTCATGTCTACAAAATGCCTGCCTCACTGTAGGTCATAATTCACTGTAATTGCTATTTCATGCTATCAGTTCCTGAACACATTGCCAGGGGCAAGGGAGGTCAAGGAAAAGAGAAGGTAGGAAAAGCTAAGATCCTGTGTTTGGAAGAAGAAATTCTATCTCCTCCCTCCTTTGATTTCTGTGATGTAAAGGCCCAGAGTGACCCAGGACCAGGAAATCCAACTGTGTCGGGGCAGCCTGTGATCGCCCAGTGTCAAGATTTAACAGTTGCTTTTACAAACATGCACTGAGTCCCAGTTACGTGTATTGCACTCTTACTGCTGGGGACAGAGACACAGATCCAGATGGACTATGGGGGACAGAATGACAACCGGGCACTGGGCTTAAAGGTCCTGATCATTGAACTATACACCTAAAATGGGGGGGATTTCATGGCATGTAAATTATACCTTATTACAGCTGGATCATTACCGGCCATGAAGCCTTGAGTAAGGCAGGGACTTCCTCCCCTCAGTCTCAGCTGTTTTCCTGCTGAAACCCGACCCTGCCCTCTACAACAGCTGCCTTAAATGACCTCACGGTTCGTCCTCAGGTCCCATTTTAAAGCAAAACAAGGTACACAAAAGTGCTATGTAAACTGGAAAGGATGCAGAGGGCCCCATCATTATACTTTCTCTCTGATAAATGCAGAAACTCGAAAGAGTGAGATTTCAGGGAGCTAGAAAGGTTGGGGCGTTCCTGGAGGAGGTGGGTTTGAGTGAGATCCTGGAGTATCAGCAGGATTTAGATGGGCAAGGAGGAGGGAGAAGAGGAACAAAAAGGAGGAGGGGAGAGGAAGAGGAGGAGGAAAAGGTGGAGGAGGAAGAAAAGGAGGAGGAGATGGAGGAAGAGGAGGAGGAAAAGGTGGAGGAGGAAGAAAGGAGGAGGAGATGAAGGAAGAAAAGGAGGAAAAGCAGGAGAAAGAGGAGGAAGAGAAGAAGAAAAGGAGGAAGAGGAGGAAGAGGAAAAGTAGGAGAAGGAGGAAGACAAGGAAGAAGAGGAGGAGGAGAAAAAGAGGCTCAGAAGGAAGAAGAGAAGGAGAGAATAAAGGAGGAGGAGAAGAGGAGGAGGAAGAAGAGGGGAAGAAGGAAGAAGAGGAGAAGGAGAAAGGGGAAGAGGAGAAGGAAGAAGAGGAGGAAGAAGAGGAAGAGGAGGAGGGAATGGGGGAGGAGGAGGACGAGGACGCTGCAGGTGGAGGAGTCTCTGGAGCACAGCTGTGACAGTGGTGAAGGTGAGCTGTGCTTCCACGGCAGTGACGAGATGTGCCTCATTACACTGGATGCTTCACTCACGCCAAGACCATGTAGGACCCACGAGTTAAACAATTAAACATTTCCAGAACATCACGCTTCTGATTTCTCTTGAAACACAGGCAGACCTTGTCAACCTGGGCCCCCCCTTCTAGCCAGGAAAAATGAACTAGACCTGCCATAACCCCTAACACTCCCTGACACTGCAGCCTCTCCTCCTCCCCCACACTGCAGCCTCTCGTCCTCCCCCCACACTGCAGCCTCTCCCTCCTCCCCCCACACTGCAGCCTCTCCCTCCTCCTCACACTGCAGCCTCTCCTCCTCCCCCCACACTGCAGCCTCTCGTCCTCCCCCCACACTGCAGCCTCTCCTCCTCCCCCACACTGCAGCCTCTCCTCCTCCCCCACACTGCAGCCTCTCCCTCCTCCCCCACACTGCAGCCTCTCCTCCTCCCCCACACTGCAGCCTCTCCTCCTCCCCCACACTGCAGCCTCTCGTCCTCCCCCCACACTGCAGCCTCTCCTCCTCCCCCCACACTGCAGCCTCTCCTCCTCCCCCACACTGCAGCCTCTCCTCCTCCCCCACACTGCAGCCTCTCATCCTTCCCTACAATGCAGCCTCTCCTCCTCCCCACACTGCAGCCTCTCGTCCTCCCCTACAATGCAGCCTCTCCTCCTCCCCCACACTGCAGCCTCTCATCCTCCCCCCACACTGCAGCCTCTCCCTCCTCCCCCACACTGCAGCCTCTCCTCCTCCCCCACACTGCAGCCTCTCCTCCTCCCCCACACTGCAGCCTCTCCTCCTCCCCCACACTGCAGCCTCTCCTCCTCCCCCACACTGCAGCCTCTCGTCCTCCCCCACACTGCAGCCTCTCCTCCTCCCCCCACACTGCAGCCTCTCCTCCTCCCCCACACTGCAGCCTCTCCTCCTCCCCCACACTGCAGCCTCTCCTCCTCCCCACACTGCAGCCTCTCCCTCCTCCCCCACACTGCAGCCTCTCCTCCTCCCCACACTGCAGCCTCTCGTCCTCCCCCCACACTGCAGCCTCTCCTCCTCCCCCACACTGCAGCCTCTCCTCCTCCCCACACTGCAGCCTCTCCTCCTCCCCCACACTGCAGCCTCTCATCCTTCCCTACAATGCAGCCTCTCCTCCTCCCCCACACTGCAGCCTCTCGTCCTCCCCCTACAATGCAGCCTCTCCTCCTCCCCACACTGCAGCCTCTCATCCTCCCCCACACTGCAGCCTCTCCCTCCTCCCCACACTGCAGCCTCTCCCTCCTCCCCCCCCACACTGCAGCCTCTCCCTCCTCCCCCACACTGCAGCCTCTCCCTCCTCCCCCCACACTGCAGCCTCTCCTCCTCCCCACACTGCAGCCTCTCCTCCTCCCCCACACTGCAGCCTCTCGTCCTCCCCACACTGCAGCCTCTCCCTCCTCCCCCCACACTGCAGCCTCTCCTCCTCCCCACACTGCAGCCTCTCATCCTCCCCTACAATGCAGCCTCTCCTCCTCCCCCACACTGCAGCCTCTCGTCCTCCCCTACAATGCAGCCTCTCCTCCTCCCCCACACTGCAGCCTCTCATCCTCCCCCCACACTGCAGCCTCTCCTCCTCCCCCACACTGCAGCCTCTCCTCCTTGCCATTGCTCACTGGTCCCTGCAGCCTCGTTTGCTCTGTGCCCTCTGGCATGGGTGGCAATGGAAGAGCAGGCAGGCAGGACAGGACAGAAAGCAGTGGGAAGCACACTAGCTCTGGGTTCAGAAAGCCTGGGGTGGAATTGCTGGTCCATCACCTCCTGGCCCTTTGACTGTGGGCAAGCTATGGAAGCTTCCTAAATCTCAGCGAGCTTGTCAATAAAATAAGGAAAATGTCACTCCCTTGGAGAGCCACTGTTTTCAAAAGATGCCCATGTCAGATACACCTGGCACAGTAGGTAACGCATAGTAGGTGCTCACAATGGTATTATTAGCGCTGATGGCAGACTAAGGAGATTTTAATGAACCCAGTGGGCCTTGGGGAGCCACCGTGGGCTTTGAGCAGGGGGCGATGTGGGAGAAGTACATTTCGTGAAAGGTGTCTCTGATGGTGTGTGCAGCAGGAAGGGACAGGGGAGGGAAGGGGACCAGTTTGTCAGGGGTGAAGAAAGGGAGTTGGGTCTCCAGGTTCTATCACTTGTGGCCCACAGCACAAGCACAATGGAGGCCCACATGTTTTTGCGTTTTGGCCATTATAGTTAAGATAACAAATGGGCTGCCATGCCATAGTCCCAGCACTCTGGGAAACCAAGGCGGGAGGATCATTTGAGTCCAGGAGTTCTCTGGAGACTCCAGTGCACCCATGCAAGCTCTGACCACCAGGCTCCCATTAGCCACCGCTGGGGCGAACTCTCACACCTAGAAGAGTGGCCACTGAGTCTGCCTCTACCCCAGGAGATTTACCCAGGGAGAGACCTGTGCAGGCCCTGGAAGTAGGTAGATACCATTGGGACAGAAAATTCCAGACTCCCGTAGGGCAAGACTTAAAAGAGAGAGTATGGGCTGGGGATGTGGGGACGACCCCTAGGTCCTTGGGGAGGGATGTGCAGGAGGAAGGCCCCATCAGGAGTGGCCCTAGGGGAGGCACACGGGTCTGGCGGTACCTTTGGCGAGGGAGATGTTCCGCAGCGCGATGGAGTGCTCCCAGTCCTTGAGGCGCAGGTCCTCGGTGACTGCGTTGAGCATGGCCAGCTCCTGCTTCAGCTGCAGCTCCATGTCCACGTGCGCCAGGCGCAGGCGGCGCGTGTCCTCGCTGGCGTTGCTCACCAGCACCCGCAGGTCCTGCAGCCGCGTGCGGTGGAGGGCCACGTCGTAGGACAGGCTGTGGTTGAGGCCGCGCAGCACGCCGCCCACGTCGGCCAGCTCCTCGCCCAGGACGCCTACCCTGCGCGCTAGCCCGTCCAGCAGGCCCGCGTGGCGCCGAAGCAGCAGCTGGCTGCTGTTGCTCTCCACCTGCAGCTGGTACAGCTCCAGCTGCGCCGTGTCGCTCTGCTGGCCCGTGTGGTCGCGCAGCAGGGCCACCGCCTGCTCCGTCTGCACCGCCTGCGCCTGCAGCCCCCACAGGGCGCCCTCCAGCCGCTGCACCGCGCCTGCCAGCGCCAGCAGCGAGTCCGACTGGTTCTGCAGCGCGTCCTGCACCTTCCACACCTGCTCCGTCAGGTCCGCCTGCAGCGGAGCCTGCAGCAGCCGCAGCTGCAAGTCCCGGAAGCTCTCATTCAGCCGGTTCACGTTGCGGGTCAGGGCCTTCAGATCGTCCGGGGAGCTGCGTGGCCTGGACACTGCGGAGGAGGAGGAGGAGGGGGAGACGTGAGCACCGCTGGGGAGGAAGACCCCGGTGACAAGAGGCGAACCCAGCCAGAGCCTGGCATGCAGTAGGTGCTCAATAAATGACAGATGAATGAAAAGCAGAGGTGGTGGGCTGAGCGCTTCACTAGATCCCAGGCGTTGTGCTAAGCCAGTGGTCCCCAAACTTGCCTCCATATTACATCACCTGGCTAGGTGTCTCACCTGCAGAAATGGTGATTTAACTGGTATGGGGTCACACCCGTACCAATACTTCATACACGGAAGAAATTGACATGAAATTATCGAGTGGTTAATTCAGTGGATCCCTATGAACCTGTTTTGAATGTTGAAAAGTGGTTGCTTATCTGCAGTTTCATGTAGATCAGCTTAAGATGTTGGGTGGTGTTATTCTCTCAACTTTAGGAGGTGGGTACCTGCTACAGTCTCGAATGTGCCCCACCCCCCCAAATTCGTATGTGGAAACTTAATCACCAAAGTCATAGTAAGAGAGGTATTTAGGAGGTGATTAAGTCACGAGGGCAGAGCCCTCACGTATGAGATTAGTGACTTTATAAAAGAGGTTCGAGGGAGTTGTTCATCCTTCCTGACACGTGGACACATAGAAGGCGCCATCCATGAGAAACAGGTCCTCATCAGACATGAATCTGCGGGCGCCTTTATCTTGGACTTCCCAGCTTCCAGAACCATGAGCAATACATTTATTGTTTATAAATTACCCAGTCTACAGTATTTTGTTATAGCAGCCTGAAAAGACTAAGAGAGTACCATTCTTATCCCCTTTTATAGTTAGAGCTATTAGTATTGCCAAGGGTAACAATTTACAGCAAGTAAATCCTATCCAAGAGGGCTTGCTCCAGAGCCTGCGGTCTTCCCCCTCAAGTCAGCTTCAGGACTGTCTAAAGGAAAATCACCTCAGCAGCAGACTCAGCCAGACTCAAGGCCACTGTGTCTATTTTCTGGCCTCCTCAGTTCAGGGTCCCATTTCCTTCTGCTCACGTGCTGTGCCAACAACCTGTCTGGGTGTTCTCGGAGTGTTCTCATGACTTCTGATAAGCCGCAGTGTCTCTTGATGCTTCACGGTCATCATGAGAAGAAACTGACATGAAATTATCAAGCTTTCCATTCTTCAACAGCTGTGTCTCAATACTTGTCACCCAATCAGAGTCCATGATTGGACAGACACAATCCAATGAAGACTGCTTTTATATTGATATGCTCCTTCTCTGTGTCTTCTACTTCTTCTAGGTCTCCTCCTCTTCAAAAAAACCCATCCCAGTGATCCCCCACCCCCTCCTCCTGGAGAGGTTCCCTTTGCTTGGTTATAAGCAGCTGTTGCGCAATATTAAGAGGAATAATGTGTGTTTTCATCAGTAGAATCCAGCATCCCTGTGTCTCCTGGGGAGGTCGTGGACTGCACTGACTCAGGTATGCTACAAACCCTAAGTGGGGGATGTCTAGCAATGCTCATTGTCTGTTAGCTGTATCCTGTCCACAGCTGTTCCCTATTCTGCTCTGCATACCAGAGAAAGGGAAATTGGGCCTGGTAGTGGCGTAGAGGTGGAATAGATGAGATACAGAACAAACTATGCCTTGAACATCTTGGAGGTAACTGGGGAACTTGGTACACAGCTTGTTCAAACATGAGAAAAGTCAGACGGAATCAGTTCTCTTTCAGAACTTCACACTGAGAAGGGGGGATATAGATGGTGCAAGTTTCTCGAGCCATGGGAAGGCCAGCTGTTACAATCTTCCAGTGATGCTTCTGGAAGCACACGGCATTTATGGTGACCACTCTGGAGGAGATAAGTCATTTCAGCTTAGGCTCAGAGGCTCAAAGGGCTGAAGGGGTCTTGCAGCCTTGCCTTGACTTCTCTTCCACCCAGCATTTTAATCTAAGAAGATCACATTGCGAAGGGATCCCTGCGCCCCTGCTTACACCAGTCTCTCCATCTTCAGACAGTGCTGACTGTCAGAACTTTCTCTATTCTGTTCAGACTTGAAATTTGCCTCGTTGTAGTTCTATCCACTGATTCCATTCTTTCTCACCACATGGAGCTAGTAACATATATTTTTTTGTTTCACACAACATAGCCCTTCAGAATTTCAAAGACAAGTACCATATCCCTGCTATATGATGACTTTTCCAGCTTAAAATCTGCAGTTCCTTCTTTTACATGCTCATGACAAGGTCCTTAGCCTCTACACATCCTGGCTGTCCTCTTTCGTACAGACTGTTTGTCACATCCCCTTAAAAGGTGATCCTTGAACAAAATGAAGTTTTTGAAGGTATGAACAGACTAGACAAAGTATGATGGAAGGGTCATCTCTTTCATGCTGGCTATGAGACTTCTGATAAGTAAAAAAGATTAAGAAGCTTTGCAGACTTCGGCCATTGGCTTTGCAGACTTGAGACACTGGGTCTATGCAGTCTTTGGTAAACTGGATCTCGCTCCCATTTTGGAGATGAAAAGACTGAGACCAGAGGAGCATAAGTGACTTGCCTGATGTCATGCCTCCTGCCCCCTGCTCCAGGGGTTCACGCCACTGCTCCACTCTGGAAGGTTAACTGAAGTGTAGTCAAACAAGCAAGAGCTCTGGGGAAATGAATCCATGACCCAGTCACAGCCCAGCTAAGCACGGGAATTGCCCACTGGAGAAATCAGCAGCAGCCAGGATCTGATTCTAGAACCAGTGTGTCTGTCCATTCGTGGGTGACAAGTATTGAGAGAGGGCTGGAGAATAGAAAGCTTGGTAAGTTCATGTCAGTTTCTCCTCATGATGCCCCTAGAGCTCCAAGAGACACCACAGCTTATCAAAAGTTGTGAGAACACTCCAAGTTTTGTAAGTTCTGTTTTTCAAAATGGGCTCTTGAGTGATTAAGAGGACAGTGTAAACTCCCAGATTCAAGCCACATTTGCCCAGGGACAAGACCCTGAAGTGGACAGTTTTCTTCCTCACCTGTCTTCCCAGCTCTCCTAGCCCCCTCCTTCCCTCTGTAGGGGTCCCTAAGCCCAGCTGGTCCTCTGCACACTGGGAGGTCCCCAGCCCTGCCCATCTGCTGCCTTCTCACCTACCAGCTCTGGACTCTGCTCCCCTGAGCAGGAAACTGGACTGAAACTTGGTCCATATGGGGACGGCTGACATCAACCTCCCCCTTCCAAGAGAGTTCATATGGGTCTCTTACTGCTGTTCATTGCACAACAAATAGTCACAAACCTAAATAAAACAAAGGAAATTCTTCCACCATCCCACAACAGAGCACACTGCTGCCTTTTCATTCTGTTTCTCTGCATATGCATACCCAGTCTTTTATATTTGATTTCTGGGGTTTTCCTACCCAATAATATTATTATATTGTAATATAAGCATTTTTTCATCTTCTGTTTTATAAGTGCTTTTTATAAGCGTTTTTTTATCCTCTTTTGTTTTATAATTTTGATGACTGCCTATGAGTCCCTCAAGGGGACACATTAATTTACCCATTCTCTTACTGTTGAATCGTTTTTTAAATTATGGTAAGTAAATGCAGAAAGATTCCTCCCCTCACTTTGAAATTCTTCCTAATACATTTCCAGAAGTTGGATTAGAAGGTCAAAAGGCATGGACATTTTATGACTCTCTTAAAAATTCCAGCCAAACTACTTCTCAAAAAAAAGTTATATTAATTTACATTTACATTACAGATGTTAAAATGTGCTGAGTTGATGCAACCTCACTGCCCTGAGTATCACAATTTTCATGTTGTGAATTTCACAGATATGACATGGTAACTTGTTATTTTCCCTAGTCTATTTGCATGTTAGAAGTGGCCTTTTCAAGGTGATGCATTAGCTCATAGGAATAAGATACTTCAGGTACTGGGCTAATCAGAACAGAAATTATTTGCAGATAAATGTTCTTTGGGCCTCAACTTGTCTAGGGAAGCCTCCTTTTTGTGGGATTATTTGTACATCCCAGAAATGAATTCTGTCCTTCCAACAGTCACGGCATGTTCTCTGCTCACACACCACCACCACCCAGCCTCTTCGCTCATTTAATTCCTTCCAGATGTTTGCACTCCTCAACAGGGAATAACTCTTAGTTGAGTGTGACTCTCTTAATTCATGTTTATGCAAACAGCTCATTTATCTCTCTGCCTGGCCAATCCACTTTTAATGTGTTTTAATTATTTTTCAACTTTTATACTTTCACAAATGGGAAAACAAATCATAGAAGAGTGTAATATCATCTGCCTTGCCCTATGTGCCAAGCACTGTTCTAAGTGCTTCCCATATTAATACACTTACTCCTATTATAACCCTATAAGCATTATTAGGATCCTCATAGTTCAAATGAGGAAACTGAGGCACACAGAGGTTCGGTAACTCATAAGGTCTCATTGACAGTAGATAGTGGTGACTGACCATGGGCTTTGCAGGTTGGTTCCAGAGTCCCCAGCTCTTGCCCCACTTTGCCAAACTGCTGAAAGGATGGATGTAGAGAACACATTTTATTTTTTTATTTATTGAGACAGAGTTTTGCTCTGTCACCCAGGCTGGAGTGCAGTGGTATGATCTCAGCTCACTGCAACCTCCACCATCTGGGTTCAAGCAATTCTCCTGCCTCAGCCTCCTGAGTAGCTGGGACTACAGGCACCCACCACCACTTCCAGCTAATTTTTGTATTTTTAGTAGAGATGGGGTTTTGCCATGTTGGCTAGGCTGGTCTCTAACTCCTAACCTCAGGTGATCTGCTGCCCACCTCGGCCTCCCGAAGTGCTGGGATTACAAGCGTGAGCCACCGAGCCCGGCCAAGAACATACTTTTTAATGGTCAGAGACACATTAATATAAAAGAAGCTTTGAAGGTAGTAAGTTCCTCATCTTAAACCCAGGCTGGGGTCAGGCTGCATGGCAGAAACCACGTAGAGGTTCAAACTAACACTCTGACTCAGTATTGATTACTGAATACTAATGAATGTTATTAGCATAGTGGCATAATCGTAATTAACGTATTAACGTCTGCTGCAGATCCCAGCCTGAACTAGGTGGCCTGCCCCTGCACATCCCCTACGACTGTCTCATCTGCACAGCACTGCCTCCCCCACCCAGAGCCTGCCCAAGTCTGCTCCCTCTTCTCTAATTGTTCTTTATGTCCATGAAAAAAAACAACAGAAGGCCAGGGTGGTCCACATGTGATCCAACCAGACAGGCTGCTTTCCCCCAACACATCAGGTGTCCCTACAGTACCAGCTGGGTAGGTGCACAAGTGGGAGGGAAGAAGGAAACTAAGGGTCCTATTTGAGGTCTAGTGACCTAAACCTTGGGAAATGGTGTGAATCATAACCCTTTACCTTTGCATAGAATTTTGCATCCATTGCCTCACTTAATTTTCAAGCTGATTGACCTGGGAGGTCGGGGGAGCAAATATGCTGAATCTTATTTGAGGATGAGAAAGAGAGGCTCAGGAAGTCAGGAGATAGCCTGAAGCATGAAATTGGGGTGAATTTGGGCCACCTGTCCCTTACCCTGTTCTCTAAACCTACTTCTGGGATGGTCAGTCACATGGCAAACTCCAAGCAGTGGGAACAGGAAAGAAGATGGCATTTATTAAGCACCTACTGTATGCCAAACCTGGCTATAGTCTCATACTAGAAGTCGCTTCCTTTACTCTTCCCAGCAAACTTTTGATGTAGAAATTGTTATGCCTGTTTTCAGGTAGAGGAACTCAAGAAGGTGGCAGAGCTCAGGCAGGCTCAGACTGCTCCATCCCCGAAAGCCCTGCTGCCTACCACTTTCCTCCCTCACACAAACAGCCTGGAGCATCTCCCCTTCTTCCTGGGAAGCAGTGGCGGAATGCACACTGCCAAATGCCCTACAGTCCCATGGTATGGTCCCCCCCAATCCTGCAGGTAGATGGTATCACCACTTCACAGATGAAAAATCCCAAACCAGAGCAATTCGGTAACCAGCTTGATAGAGTTTGCCTGTGTCCCCACCTAAATCTCATCTTGAACTGTAGCTCTCACAATCTCCCACGTTGTGCAAGGGACCCCGTGTGACGTAATTGAATCATGGGGACAGGTCTTTCCTGTGCTATTCTCATGATAGTGAATAAGTCTCGTGAGATCTGATGGTTTTATAAAGAGGAGTTTCCCTGCACAACCTCTGTTTTCTTGTCTGCCACCATGTAAGTAGTGCCTTTCACCTTCCGCCATGACTGTGAGGCCTCCCCAGCCACTTGGAACTGTGAGTCTATGCAACCTTTCTTTTGTGAATTGCCCAGTCTATGTCTTTATCTGCAGTGTGAAAATGGACTCATACATAGCTCAAAGCCACTCTGCTAGTAGGAGGCAGCTCCAAGCCCATGTCTCTTCTGTTGCCCCATGATCAAGTCCTGCCGTCTCTTTAAGCCAATGACATGGAAAGAAGGAAGGCAGGCAGGTATCAGACTTCACAGAGCATCACATCTAGGGCAGAGTGTGGGAAAGGGTGGGGCAGAGTGCCACTGCACAGCAAGCATGTCAATGCAAACACCAAGAAAGAGGGAGGTGCCTTCGTTCAGGTGGTGGGCAAAACCAGGTTGCATTTACTGAGGTCTAGATGCATGGGACTTTAATGGAAAATTCATTTAAAAATATTCATTCAGAATCTACAAGAAAGAAGTGATCAGCAGAGCTCTAGCACTTCAGGTGATGTGCACAGGAAACAGGGCTTCCCTGACCCCCGGGATGTAGGAGAGCCTGTGCTCAGGGTGTGCGATCAGTGCAGTCACACAGGGCCCCATGCTGGGGGTTTCATTCTCTGCTGTCGCCCTCCTGAAACTGGTGATGGATTTGTCTCTGAATTTGTGTTTTCTCAGTGAAGCCCTAAGGCACAGTGGAGGCTGTGCTGGGGATGTGGAGCCCTGGCTTAGGTACAGCCCCCCACTCCCGCCACCCCTTCACCACCCCAGAATAGGGGTTCCGCCACCCACTGCCTCACCCTTCCTCTCTATCCCCAGTGGTGACAGTCAGGGTCAGGTCTGGTATGTGTGATTAGTCACAGGGCAGGGCCCCAGGCACCTGTAAGTGTCTTGATGCTGACCCCTGAGTGTCCCTGTACCTGGGAGACAGCAACAGTGACTGATCACAAGAGAACACGGCAGCAAGGAAACTGTTTTTTTTTCTGCTTTTTGGACAAAGAACTCTGCATTTTTATTTTTTTAAACACAGAGTCTTGCTCTGTCACCCAGGCAGTGCAGTGGTGCAATCTTGGCCCACTGCAACCTCCGCCTCCCAGGTTCAAGTGATTCTCTGAGTAGCTGGAACTGCAGGCACGCCCAACCACGCCTGGCTAATTTTTGTATTTTCAGTAGAGATGGGGTTTCATCATGTTGGCCAGGCTGGTCTCAAACTTCTAACTTCAAGTGATCCACTGGCCTTGGCCTCCCAAAGTGCTGGGATTACAGGCGTGAGTCACCACACCCGGCCAAATAACCTTGCATTTTAAAATTCTTTTAATTACAATTTTTTTTTGAGATGGACTCTCACTCTGTTGCCCAGGCTGGAGGGCAGTGGCATCTTCTCGGCTCACTGCAACCTCAGCCCCCGCTGTGCTCCAGAGATCATCCTACCTCAGGCTCCTCAGTAGCTGGGACTACACGCGTACACCACCACACCAAGCTAAATTTTATATTTTTTGTAGAGATGGGGCTTCACCATGTTGCTCAGGCTGGTCCTGAACTCCTAGACTCAAGCAGTCTGCCCACCTTGTCCTCCCAAAGTGCTGGGATTACAGGTGTGAGCCACCACGTCCGGCCTGAGAAACCTGCATTTTTGCTCTGCATGGAGGCCTGTGAATTATGAAGCTGGTCCTGAAAAAAACTAACTACTGTCGATCTGTGACTCAGATAGCAGATCTAAATAAGCAAATGAGTGATTCCAGGGGGAGCCTGTATTCATCCTCTTCGGCTGCCGAAACAGGATACCACAGACTGGGTGGCTTAAATAACAGACGTTTATTGTTCTGCAGTTGTAGAGGCTGAAAGTCTGAGATCAAGGTGCCACCAGGCTGGTGTCTCCTGAGGCCTCTCCTGGCTAGCGGGACAGCTTCTTGTTGTGTCCTCCCATAACCTTTCTTCTTGGTATCCCTTCTGATTCTGTTTTTTTTTTTTTTTTTTGAGATGGAGTTTTGCTCTTTTTTGCCCAGGTTGGAATGCAGTGACGTGATCTCAGCTTACTGCAACCTCCGCCACCCGGGTTCAAGTGATTCTCCTGCCTCAGCCTCCCCAGTAGCTGGGATTACAGGTGCCCACCACCACGCCTAGCTTAATTTTTTTTTTTTTTTAATTTTTAGTAGAGACAGGGTTTCACCATGTTGGCCAGGCTGGTCTCGAACTCCTGACCTCGGCCTCCCAAAGTGCTGGGATTATAGGCATGAGCCACCACACCCACCATCCCTTCTGATTCTTATAAGGACACCAGTCCTATGGGATCAAGGCCCTCGCTTATGACATAAGTTAACCTTTAAAAACTTTCTTAAAGGCCCAGGCTCCAAATACACTTACATTGGGGGTTAGGACCTCAACACGTGAATTTTAGTCGGACAAAATTCAGCCCACAGCAGGGTACTTTATCCCCTGGTTAGCAGGATGGGTCTCCCTGCTGTCCTCCCAGGCTGCAAGGGATGATCTTTAGGACTAGCAGATATAATCTACTCTTTGAAAATATTAGACAGTGACAACTGGTTAGAGCAGGACAGATTCAGCTGGGCATCATGGCTCACACCTGTAATCCTGGCACTTTGGGAGGCTGAGGTGGGCAGATCACCTGAGGTCAGGAGTTCAAGACCAACCTGGCCAGCATAATGAAACTCCGCCTCTATAAAAAATATAAAAATTAGCCAGGCATGGTGGTGCATACCTGTAGTTCCAGCTACTCACGAGGCTGAGGCAAGAGAGTCGCTTGAACTTGGGAGGTAGAAGTTGCAGGGAGCTGAGACTGTTCCACGGCACTGCAGCCTGGGTGACAGAGTGAGACGCCATTTAAAAAAAAAAAGAACAGAACAGATTCATAAGATTCATGTGTTGAAGGCACTGTGGGGCACATTTTAAAATCTAGAACATAAACGTGTATGACTTTTTTGGAAAGTAATTTGGCTGAAATATTTAAGTCATAAAAATGTCCATGCTTTTTGACCTAATTCATGTTCTGGAAATTTATTATTAGGAAAATATTCAAAGAGAGAAAGCCTTTCTGTGTTTATTTATCATGATGAAAAAAGATTTCGCAGTAAGAGAACGGGGGAAATTAAATGTGTCCCCTTGAGGGACTCGTAGGCAGTCATCAAAGTCATAATTATAAAAGACAGGGAGAAGATGGGAAAATGCTTATGAAATAATAAATAGGGGAAAAATCCAGAAATCAAATTTTAAGGATTGGATATGCATACGGACAGAGCTAGCAAAAGAAAGTAGAAAGGAAACCAGTGTACTCTGTGTGGGGTGGTGAAAGAATGTTCTCATTTTATTTGGATTAATGTGAATATTGGTTGTGTAACAAACAGCAATAAAATGAACTCTCTGGGAAGGGGTGGCTGATTGTCAGCTGTTCCCATATGGAACCAACTTTTGGTCCAGTTTCCTGCACAGGAAGCAGGGTCTAGAGCTGGTAGGTGTGGAGGCAGCCGCTGATAGGCAGGGCTGGGGACCTCTCAGGGTGCAGAGGACCAGCTGGGCATAGGGACCCCTGAAGAGGAAAGGTGGGGCTAGGAGAGCTGCGAAGAGAGGCAAGGAAGAAAACTGCCCACCTCAGGGTCTTGCCCCAGGCAAATGTGGCCTTGAATCAGCCCTGGGATTTCAACCTGGGAGGCCGTAATGTTTCACTCAAGATCCCAGTTTGAAAACCTCAACTGAAAACTCAGAGTGTTCTCACGACTTCTGATAAGCTGTGGTGTCTCTTGGAGTTCCAAAGGGCATCATGAGAAGAGACTGACATGAAATTATCAAGCTTTCCATTCTCCAACAGCCCCGTCTCAATATCTGTCATCCAGTCGGGTCCACGATTGGACAGACACGCTGGTTCTAAAATCAGATCCTGGCTGCTGCTGATTTCTCCAGTGGGAAATTCCTGTGGTTACCTGGGCTGTGACTGGGTCATGGATTCAGTTCCCCAGAGCTCTTGCTTGTTTGACTACACTTCAGTTAACCTTCCGGAGTGGAGCAGTGGTGTAAATTCCTGGAGCAGGGGGCAGGAGGCATGTCGTCAGGCAGGTCACTTATGCTCCTCTGGCCTCAGTCTTTTCATCTCCAAAATGGGAGCGAGATCCAGTTTACCAAAGACTGCATAGACCCAGTGAAGCAGCCTGGGGCTCAGTTGGGCCGTGTTGCTTACTAGAAGTCTTAAGGCCAGCATGAAGGAGATGACCCTTCCATCATACCCTGTCCAGTCTGTCCTCACCTTGGAAAACTTCATTTTGATCTAGCACCACCCCTTAAGGGAATGTTGACAACTGGAGTCTGCACTGAAAGATTGCCAGCACCCTCCAGAAGCCAGGAGGCAGGTAGAAATCAATACTTCCTGGGTCTCCAGAAGCAATTGAGGCTGCTGATACCCGCCATCTGATTTCCAGCCTCTGAACTGGGAGACAGTACAATTCTATTGTTTTTTGTTTTTTTGAGATGGAGTCTCGCTCTGTTGCCCAGGCTGGATCTCAGCTCACTGCAAACTCCACCTCCCGAGTTTCAGCGATTCTTCCGCCTTATCCTTCTGAGTAGCTGGGACTACAGGCGTGCGCCACCACGCCCAGCTAACTTTTCCTATTTTTAGTAGAGACGGGATTTCATCATGTTGGCCAGGATGGTCTCGATTTCTCGACCTCGTGATTCACGCGCCTTGGCCTGCCAAAGTGCTGGTATTACAGGCGTCAGCCACCACACCAATTCTATTGTTTTAAGCTGTCTCATTGGTGGTAATTTGTTAGGCAGCCCTGAGAAACTGAGACAGGTATCCAAAGCTTGACAGTTTCTCTTGGCTCAAGGAACAGGCCTGGGCAAGAGACCAGGGTCATTAAAGAAGAGGTGACGGCATCGCAACCCAGGCTGCTTAGTGGAGAGGGAGAAATGGCCGACGGGGGCCTAGCAAGAGAAGAGAATGGGGTCTCAGGGGGTGGACAGAGCACAAGAGTCTTGAGCCAGGTAGATGTCACCCAGGAACACCATCTGTGGAGTGAGAACATTCCAGCCTCTAGTCTGGCATTTGGGAGCAGGTCTCTCAAGCCTCTCAGAGAAGAGCTGCTAAGAACAAGCAGAGTGACAGCACCAAAGCAGAGAAGCCAGTCCTGGGGCCAGAGGCACAAAGGAATGGGAAGGCTGAGACCCAGGCAGCGGGAGAGGGGCTCAGGATCCCAGCCCTGCCAGGCAGGCCAGAGGACCCGGGAGCTCTCCCAGATCCCTGGGCCAACAATGACATGTCTAGATTCTAGGACCAGGCTGTTGGCCCCACCCATTCCCAGCAGTTAGGGGGAATGCAGGGTAAGTGGGTCATTCAAACAAATATTGCCTGCTCTGGGCTGCATGGAGCCACAGGGAAGGGCCAGGCAGGAGAAATGAAGAGCCAGGAAGGGGAGGTCCTGAGGACATTCATTAGGATGCAGGGAGGAGGGCAGCGCATTGGTGATTTCTTGATAAGACTTTCTTTCCTTCTTCTTTTTAAAGAACCACATGCCCTCGTTCTTAGCTCAGCAGGAAACACAAGATAAATATTTACAGGCTGCAGACTGACTTCTCCCCAGATGCCTATGCCCTGCCAGCCCCTGCCCAGAATTAGGAGGAACCCAGAGCTTTCAGCTACAGCTTGCAGCAGCAGGGAATCCCTTTGAAAAAAAGCCAGAGAGACGCTCACTGTCTGCACAGGTGGGCCATGATGTTCAGCACAGGTGCCATCTGAAGACTCATCTATTGGGGGATCTAGGGGCTGCATGGCTGCCTACATATGTAGGGTATCGTAAATGCCTCCCTGAGCTGGCCTGGTCACTTCAGAGACCAGTAGGATGAGGAAAGTAGTCAATTCTAGGTCTTACAGGCAGCGTCCAACACTCAAGGCAAAGGAGGAAGCAGGCGGATCACTTGGGGTCAGGAGTTCACGACTAGCCTGGTCAACGTGGCGAAACCCCATCTCTACTAAAAATACAAAAATTAGCCGGGCATGGTGGCACACGCCTCTAGTCCCAGCTACTCGGGAGGCTGAGGCAGGAGAATTGCTTGAACCCAGGAGGCAGAGGTTGCAGTGAGCTGAGATTGTGCCATTGCACTCCAGCCTGAGTGACAGAGAGTCTGTCTCCAAAAAAAAAGGGTAGGGATGCTTCACCCACTGGAATGGTGGATTGGCTGCAACTCAGATGCCCATTATCTGCAAATAAATCCTGTCCTGGTCTCTGGCACACTGGTGAACACAAACTGTGAATCCATGGAGGCACGGAGCACACACTGTGCAGGGCCCAGCTGATGGTCACGGATTTCCATATTGGGATGGCTTGTCAGAACTTCAAAGGAAGAAAAACCCACCAATGAATTTATTCCTGTGCCCAGAGGCAGGGCTGGCCACTTGGTGCCCTGGCCCTGGCATTCCCTATTGGTGGTCTACGAAGAATCTCTGACACCTTAGTACTGTTTACTATGCAAATGGTATCCAAGATGAATTCTAAATCAAAAGCCTTTTGTTGATAATATTCCTGGATTCCCATTTTGGAGGCTAGAGTGTCTGAAATCATTACCAGCAATGCCAGAAAACCAAGAGTTTCAATGAAACTCAGTCTTTGTGAATGTACAAGTAGCATTCGAGGCTTGCTGTTTGGACTAGCATAGCAGCTAACACAGAACCGTGAACCTGGTAGGTGATCAGAAAATAGTAGTGAGATACTGTAGTAGCATAAGGTGAATGGTTGCACAGGAAAACCAAGTTCCAGGAGGCGTAACCCAGCAGCGCTCACCCCAGCTAAACCTCCAACCTCCTGCTTCTGCCCCCAGCACGCACGGGACTTCTCAGAATCCTGGAACCGACCTGGGACTCACGTATGCATGACCTTCACCCTCTAGGAATTCCCAGCCCCTGGGGACAGGAGTGGGTGGGTGAGCCCAGACAACTCTGAGGCCTCTGCTGTGCAGCTCCTGATTACTGGGGGGATGAGGCCCCGGGCCCCAGTTGCCACAGTGGGGACCAGCTCAAGGACACATCCTGGCATCTGCTTTTCCTCCTTCCTGATTTCACTTTCTCCAAGTCCCTGACTCCTGCTTCTCAGGACCTCGTCTTACCAAGAACTTCCAAGCCCCTGGCTCCGGCTGATTTCCATAGAAATCCCAGGCTGCCATCACAAAATACCACAGACTGGCTGGCTTCCACTATAGACATTTATGTTCTTACAGCTCTGGAGGTTGGCAGTCCGAGCTCCAGGGGTCGGCGGGGCTGGCTTCTCCTGAGGCCTCTCTCCCTGGCTCGTAGAGGGCTGCCTGGTTTCCTGCCTTCACATGGTACTTCCTCTGTGTGCAAACACACCTGGCATTCTCCCATGTGTTCTCATCTCGTCTTCCTATAAGGATGCTGGTCATATTGGATCAGGGCTCACCCTAATGGCATCATTTTCACTTAATCGCCTCTTAAAGTTCCTATCTCCAAACACAGCCACGTGCTGAGGTACAGGGGGATAGGGCTTCATGTGTGAATTTGGAGGAGACACCATTCAGTCCATAACTACGGGTTAGGGAGGGCTCTTCCTAAAGACAAACTAGAAAGAATTCAGGGTGGACAGTAACGGCGGGTGCCCATTTCTGAGCTGCAGTTGTGTCACTAGGTGACACTGTCCCGGCCCACTCAGAAGAGCCTGCAATGAGGCCAGGCCACCATGCGCTTCTTGCAATCACTGATGCCGCCCTTGGTGAACACGTGTGCAGGGCCTCATGATTCAGTTTAGAAACTTAGAACGTCCTGCAGGGCACAGCAATGGGAATATACTTAACACAACTGAACCGTGTACTCACAAATGTTTAAGGGTGAATTTAATGGTGTGGCATTGTAACGATAATATTTTTTAAAATCTTGTGGGGGATCTTCTCCATACGTTCATGAGGGTTATAGTATGCTTTCTTGCAGCAATTTCTAGAAAGGGGCCCTCAGAGATTCACTAATCGAATATGTCTGTGAAGAAATAAAACCCTATCTAACAAATGTAGACTCTGTTCTCAAACCTCACATGCTTGTTTAGAGAGAAATGACTTGCCCCATAGGAGATATTCTCTGACTTTCCCAGACTCTCCTCTTGGCATTTAAGTGAAAACCCTCCTTGACAGGCAGTACAGGAAAGCCCCTACCTATAATGAATCAGTGCATGGGGAGAAATGGGTGTGAGGCTGCTCTTTTACAGCCCCGAGTTGACCTTATCCCCCAGCAGTTTTTAATCTATTTGAAAATTAAAGGGGGAAAAAATTCCAGCATGCTAGATTTCACTTTGTCCACACCCTTTTATATAAATGTAGCACCCGCCCATCGTAAACCAGTAACTCCTTTCAGGAACCTCATTTCATCACCAAGCCAGCAAACTGACCATTTATATACATGTATTATTACTTAGACACAAACAAGTGGTCTAAACTTTAATAAAAAACATGAGATATTTCAACACTTCTTGCAGAGATATTCTGTTTATGGAATAAGTGGGTCCTGTTTATGGAATAAGTGGCAGGGGAGGTTTTCATTCATTCAGCACCTACTGATTGTCAGGTACTATATTGAACACTTTATACCATATCCAGAATATCGGATACATGTGCGAATGTTTAAATTTTTACAGCAGTCTTCAGAGGCAGACATTGTGGGGAAACTTAGGGTTTTGGATCTGCAGGCAAGATACTTGCATCAGTGTGAACATTAAACGTATAGGACAGGGACCTTTTGCATTCCACCATCCCAAACCCATGCCTCTTCTCCCTCCTCATGAAAGGCTGGGCCCGTGGTCGGGGATATTGGGACATTCACTTGTGGGCTCTAAAGAGATGACCAGTGCAAGTGCTCGGGTCAGTGCTGGGGGCTGTGTTCACCCAGTGCGGCCAGCTTGGCTCTCGGTCCAGCATCATGGTTTCAACCTCCAAGTCGGTGAGGGAGCTCTGACCTTTCCATGTGCCCCACCATGAACTCTTGTCCCTGCTCTTCCAGGCCACAGATGTGGACTGCCAGTCTCAGCAGGAATTAGACCAGAGAGTGGCAATGTCAGGCCTGCAAGGGGCCCTGGCCACCACTGTGATGCCCCTCCATATTTTATAGCTAAGGAAACATTTATAGCTAAGTCCTGTCTGTGCCTCTATAGCACGCAGCTAGACAGAGGCACAGAAGGGACGACTAACCCAGTGGCCCATCCACCTAACTGGATGGAAGAAGAAAGGAAGCTAATATCCATGAGGGTCTACTCAGTGCCAGGCAATGAGCTTGAGATTGCACGTATTATATTTCACGGGATCCTTTGTCCCATGTATTCTATTTCAAGAGGTCACTGTCCATATGTACAGTTTTCAGATGAAGCTTAGAGAGATCGAGTGGCTTATTCAAGAAAATACTACTAGTGAATGATCAAATCCAAAATCTGAGCCTCAAACCATCTGCCGCTTCCAACCCCACCATGATCCGTCCAGGTTGCCCTAGCAAGAGCCTCCCCAGGTTGCGTTAAAGGCCCCTCCTGTATTTTTCTCCAGTCTGCCTCCTGGCCACAGTCCCATGAGGCTGTAATCTGAAATCAGTGAGGGCAGCGAGCATGCTTCTCTGCTTCTATCTTTCTGAACAATTTGTTCCATAAGTTCTTGTTTTCAAACAGCTCAACATCATTCCCCTGGGGGCTCCACACAGCTTTCGGTTGGGGAGGCGTAAGCTCTCCCCGTTGGCAATTTTCTCAGATCCATCTTCCTTCACTTGTTGAGCCGGTCATAAGGTATTTTAAAGAGACTGGAAATTATTCTCACGAATGAGCATGTGAGGAATCTGAGTCCGACTTGCCAGGATCCAGGCATTTACTGGGTTTCCTCTCCCAGAACATGAGGTTAGGAGCCTATGTGTCAAATTTCTCACGTCGCTGTTCTTCAAAAGATGGACTTACAGTACAGTCAGACTGTGGACACTCTGAGCCAAAAGTGACCTTAATAATAATTTACTTACCATTTTCAGGTGAGGAAACAAAGGCTGGAAAATGTGATGTGAAATGTCTCACATCACCTAAATCTTTGGTGGGAAAACCAGGGGTAGTACTCATATTACTCAAAACCAAGTTCACATCTTTTTCTATTATACCTACTCCACTGTAGAGAAATCAGAATTAGGTACCCACCCACCCACCAATCCATTCATCCATCCATCCATCCATTCATCCACCCGCCCACCTGTTCATCTGTTCATCCACCCATTTGTCCACTCATCTGTCCATCCATCCATCCATTCATCTACCCACCTATCTGCCCATCCACCTACCCACCCACCCACCCATCCATCCATCCATCCAAATCATCACTGACCATAATGCAAAAGGCATTTCACCCAAACAGGGAGGGGTTTCCCAATTTAAAACACTAACACTGAGAGTAAGAGTTACTTTGAAGGATTAGTTGGCCCCTAGAGTATTCTGCATGATTAGGTTGGTTGGATATCTTCAGAATTGCAAAAATATTTAGTCTTGCAAAACAGTCATATGAAACTGTGTCAGTGACAATCATCAATCACAATATGATTTTATGGGGATTCAGAGTCTTTTCCACAAAAGAGAAAAATTCTGATGACAGCTTTTAACATCATGTAGTTAAAAAAAAAAACCCACAATACATCTTATGTTTACCATGTTTCAAAAGGTGGCAGCTTTGTGTGAAGTGTAGATTATATAGAGGAAGCAGATTTTATAATTCAGAATAGATTCTAAATAGAATGGAATCAATTTAGATTTAGAATGAACTATGAGAATTGGTTGAGTCTGTACATACAGTCAGATTAGAAAGGAAGGAATGTTGACCTTGGAATCCAGGGGCCTGGGTTTGAGTCCTGACTACTACCTGCTAAGCTGGTTATATACTCTTGGACACAGGAATTTGTCTGAGTCTCTCGCTTTTGACCTTAAAATGGAATTAATAACATCCACCTTGTGGGGTTGTGTGAGGACTCAAGAAATGAATGAACTCTAGTTGAGCACTTACTACAGGCCAAGCTTTGTGCTCTGTGTTATGCAGATTTTATCTCATTTGAGAAAATCAAATAGATGGAAAGAAAACCCCACACATACTGCAAAGCCCTATGCAAATTCAAACTCTCGGTGCTGTTATTAATAACCTTTCCACGCACGCCCTGTGCTCTGCGCCCTCCCTTTCCTACACTCATTCTCGGATTTGTAGGCATTGATACTCATAGTGGAACTCCGAACAGATGTATAGAGCTTTACATTTCGCAAAGCACTGCCGTGGACGTCATCTCGTTTTGTACTCTTGACCGACGTTTAATCTCCATTTACATCATCATCATCATTATTTTTGGAGACAGAGTCTGTCTCTCTCACCCAGGCTGGAGTGCAGTGGTGTGATCTCGGCTCACCGCAACCTCTGACTCCCAGGTTCAAGCGATTCTCCTGCCTCAGCCTCCTGAGTAGCAGGAATTACAGGCACACACCACCACACCCCGCTAAGTTTTTTGTGGTTTTAGTAGAGCCTGTATTCATCCTCTCCGGCTGCTGAAACAGGATACCATAGACTGGGTGGCTTAAATAACAGACGGTGGTTGTTCTGCAGTTGTAGAGGCTGGAAGTCTGAGATCAAGGTGCCACCAGGCTGGTGTCTCCTGAGTCCTCTCCTCCTGGCTAGCGGGACAGCTTCTTGTTGTGTCCTCCCATAACCTTTCCTCTTGGTTCCCTTCTGATTCTTTCTTCTTTTTTTTTTTTTTTAGACGGAGTTTTGTTGCTTTTGTTGCCCAGGCTGGGGTGCAATGGCGAGATCTTGGCTCACTGCAACCTCCGCCTCCTGGGTTCGAGTGATTCTCCTGCCTCAGCCTCCCCAGTAGATGAGATTACAGGCATGCACTACCATGCCTGGTTTTTTTTTTTTTTTTTTTTTTTTTTTTTTTTGTATTTTTAGTAGAAATGAAGTTTCATCATGTTGGCCAGTGTGGTCTTGAACTCCTGACCTCAGGTGATCCATACGCCTTGGCCTCCCAAAGTGCTGGGATTACAGGTGTGAGTCACCATGCCCGGCCCCCACTCACATGAAATGAAAAATTGAGGCAGGTGAGAAGTAGCTTTTCCACCACTAGCCAGGGACAGCCAGGCCTTGAGACTGAGTCTTGCAGCCCAAGTCAGAGTATGTTCCACGTGCCTTTATCCCCCACCTCCTCCCCATGTATGTACTTCCTGGCTGCTGGAACACACAGCCCTTCACACCAGTGGCCGGCACTACTGCTCTCCCTAGAACCAGGTAGTTGCTTGATACTTTCCAAAGAGATCTAGAACACTGTTCTTTCCCTTTCCAACCACCACCACCAAGCCTGCCAGCTCTCTCACTGTTAGGGAAGCTGCTCATTGCTTCAATCGGCAGGTTGATCCCAGCACCTTAAGCTTCTCCATCCGTCTTGGCCATGTCCGAATCCCTGCCGTGCCTGGATTCAGAGCTGTTTTCTGATGCCCTGGCCTCTGGGGCAGTTTATCAACTTTTGTATTCATCAGTGGTGATCTCTGGGCACCTGTGTCCGCTTCCTTCCCCATTTAAACTCTTGGACTGCACTGTACTGCGGAACCGTCATGCTGACTTGACCCTTTCTTCTGCTGCTTGAACCTCCTGGAGTTGAGCTGCCTTGAGTGGGTTGCTGGGCTAGGAATAAAAAAGGCTTTCATTGCTATCCCAAAGCATCTTCATGCTTCTTAACGCTGAAGTCTGAGTTGCCTCTCTCATTCTTGGAAGTAACTGTATCCACTTTACCAAGAACATGAAAGCCATTTGGCAAGACCACCATCTCCTACACACCATCCAGCATGAATGCCACCACCTCTGCACCTCGCCGTAGTTCTGCAAACACACTGGCTCCTCTAGGATGAGAGTGAGAAGCATCCCTCTTCCTGCTCAAGGTGACCTGCATGCTCAATGTTCCATTCTGTCCCCCCGCTGGCTCCTTGATAGGCAGTGGTGGGCGAGGTGCAGTCCTGTGATACCTTGAAGGATGCATGCATCACTGGAGCACCAAGGGGGAGGAAGGGTGGGGGTATTAGGAGGTTACATCCTAACTAATGAGGGTACCCCATAAGATAGCCCTTTTAATATTTGAAGACAGATCCCCTTTCCTTAAGGCTTCCTTTTCCAACATGGCAAAACCCTATCTCTACTAAAAATACAAAATGTTGGGCATGGTGGTGTGAGCCTGTAATCCCAACTGCTCAGGAGGCTGAGGTGGGGGGATCACCTGAGCTCAGGAAATGAAGGCTGCAGTGAGCCATCACTGTGCCCACTGCACTCCACCCTGGGTGATGGGAGTGAGACTCTGACTAAAAACAATAATAAAGTCTTTTTATTGCCACTTTCTGAATGTGTTTCAGCTTAAATGCATCCAGTGGTATGCTGGTAAATGTTCAACAACTGGTTTTCCAAGGGGTTGGGGAGAAACCTAAGCTGTGGTACTTGCCAATGTCTGAGGTGTAAATATCTCACTATGACTGACTTCAAGCTACCAAAGTGACCTCATTGAATACGGAGTTAGGAAAAGATGAATGTGATCAGAGCCGACTTCAGCACACCACCGTCTGCAGCCGCCTTACGCTGCAGGGGCGAGAGAGGGAAACAGCTCTGAGGAGGGATAGAAAAGCCACATTTGGTGACCACTTTTGTAATAACTGACTTGGGCAAGAATTGTAAGTGGATGCTAAAATCATGGAGTGAAGGCTTGCTGGGAATCAGTGTATTTACACAGCCTCAAAGTGCCTCCCCATGGATCACTTCTTAATTAGAGGGAATAAAAGATGGCTTTACAGTAGGTAATTCTGACCAAATTTACGTTAACCAAGTTTACCATTACCAATACAGGAACAAACTGACAGAATCTGCCTCCTCGAAGGACTGACAGTGTTACTGCTAGGAAGGTTTAACCTACATCAACCATGGGGAAACAATCAAAGAAACCCAAGTTAAAGAACAGGACAGCAGGCCGGGCACGGTGGCTCATGCCTGTAATCCTAGCATTTTGGGAAACTGAGGCAGGTGGATGACTTGAGCCCAGGAGTTCAAGATCAGCCTGGGCAACATGGCAACACCCTGTCTCTACTAAAAATACAAAAAATTATCCAGGTGTGGTGGTTTGAGCCTGTAGTCCCAGCTGCTCAGGAGACTGAGGTAGGAGGGTCGCCTGAGCTCAGGAAATAGAGGCTGCAGTAAGCTGTGATTGTACCCACTGCACTCCAGCCTGGGTGACAGGAGTGAGACTCTGACTATAACTAATAATAATAAATTGAAACAAAAGAAACACGAAGGAGTCGTCTAACCTGCATGGAGCCAAACAAGACTGGTGCCTCCCTATTCTCTACGAACGTAACTATGATCGCGATAGCATTTGGCGGCAGGCATGTCGCACACGGACTCACACCAGCCTGCCAACCTCAAACCCTCAACCATGCTTGAAAACCTGATGTCAAGCCGTGGCTTCCCCATTTTGTGGGGCACTACGTCATGTGCGCCCATATTAATTGACCAGGTCTAGGACATCTCTCTGGGTTCCAGGCTCATTTTGGATTCTGATTCTGCATTCCTTTGAATTCAGTGTGGATCTCTGAACTGCAGTGATGACAAATATGTCATCTGGGATTGAACCACATATAACAAAGATTTATGAAGCATACAGGATGTGCAAAGCAGCGGGCTGGGTACAGAGAAATCAGCAACAAATACATCAGACGTGAGTGTGAATCACAGCCTTCTGGAAGGTAAAAACCAGGTCTTATACTTCCTTGATCCCCCTATAGCACCTCATGGTAGTGAGCATGTATTAGATACTTTATAGATGCCTAATTTGACCTCATGTAGAAACCAGCAAAAGGCTTAAACAGCCAGCCTCCTTAAGAGACGACACAATTAATAATCAAATGTATGGGAAGCTTGAAGAGACCATAAGCTATCAAAGAAATGCACATTTTGAAAAAGCGAATCTCTAAAAGTAATGGGACAGTGCTACATCATGCTGGCAGGACCACAGTGAACACTAGTGTGTTTATACATTGCTGATGACGGTGCAAATATTTTTGGAAGGCAATTTGGCAGAAAGTATCAAGAGCCATAAAAAGTTCACATCCTTTGCAAAATAGTTTCACTCCTGGGAATTTAAGAAGTAATCCAAAAGAAGGGAAATGCTATAGCAGTAAGAAATTTATCACCCTCTTATCTGTAGCCGTGAAAACCTAGAGAAGTTGTGGATGAGCAATTAGCAACAATGCAATCATGGCACATCAACCAGATGAACTTTAATGAAGCCTTAAAAATGACCAGCATGAGGTCTGCTATGTAACAACGTGGGAAATGCACACACTACCACAGGAAGCAAACACACACACACACAGGATTAAAGAAGAAAAACAGGATTTGTGAAAATAACTGACTTTAGAGGCATGGAATTATGAGCGCAGCCTTCTTATCAGAATGGGATTGGCTCCAGGACTCCCCACAGAAAATCCTCAGATGCTCAAGTCCCTTCACTGGCCCTCCTGTGTTTGCTGGTTTCACATTCTGAAATTCAATCAACCCTGGGCAGACAGAGGCCTCGAAGGAAACCAGCCCCGTTAGCACCTTGATCTTGGACTTGCCTTCTTTCCAAGAGAAAGTAACTACGTCTACTGTTTAAGCTGTGCAGACTGCGGTAGTGTGTGATGGCAGCCTCAGCAAACTAATGCAGATTATAAAAGACAACCCAGCCAGGCAGAGCTAATTTGGCTCTATCTAAGGGTAGGACCAGGAACCTGGGCACGGTGGATTACGGGTCACTGTAGACATCACTAAGTGTGTCCAGGCCCAGAGAATCTGAAGAGGCCTCCTCTTCCCTCTTCATCCCAGTGAATGGAATGTCCTCCTTTCTGATTCAGAAATGGGAGGGCCCTGGGAATTTCTAATAACAGCCCATCCCTTCCTGATTTCTGTTTTAGCAACCTAGTTGAACTGAGATCCTGTAGAATGACTGAATGCATGATTCCCTTAGCTTTCGGTTTTCTTCACTATTCTCCTTCAGTCTCTTCTGTCTCTCCCAGTGAACACACATTCCAGGTAGTCAGAATATCCTGCTGGACTTTGTTTGTTTTTGAGAGGGAGTCTCACTCTGTCAACCAGACTGGAGTGCAGTGGTGCGATCTTGACTCACTGAAACCTCTGCCTACTGGGTTCAAGCGATTCTCCCACCTCAGCCTCCCAAGCAGCTGGTGCTACAGATGTGCACCACCACGCCCAGCTACTTTTTGTATTTTTAGTAGAGATGGGGTTTTGCCATGTTGGCCAGGCTGGTCTCAAACTCCTGACCTCAGGTGATCCACCTGCCTTGGCCTCCCAAAGCGTTGGGATTACAGGTGTAAGCCACTGTGCCTGGCCTCTGTTTGACTTCCAAGGGCAAAATGGCTTAAAAATCCAAAGTGCAACAGATTCCACTTCTGGGTGTATGCCCAAAAGAATTGAAAGCAAGGACTTGAACAGGTATCTGAACACTTATATTCACAGCAGAATTGTCTACAACAGCTGAAAGATGGGAGCAAGCCCAGTGTCCACCGATGGATGGATGGATAAGAGAATCAGCTCTAGCCAAGCAATGAAATAGTATTCAGCCTTACAAAGGACGGAAATTCTGACCCATGCTTCAACCTGCATGAACCTTGAGAACATTATGCTAAGTAAAATAAGCCAGTCATAAAGACTTACGCCTGTAATCCCAGCACTTTGGGAGGCCAAAGTTCAAGACTAGCCTGGCCAACACGGTGAAACCCTGTCTCTACTTAAAAAAAAAAAAAAAATACAAAAATTGGCCAGGTGTGGTGGCGGGTGCCTGTAATCTCAGCCACTTGGGAGGCTGAGGCAGGAGAATCACTTGAACCTGTGAGGCGGAGGTTGTAGTGAGCCAAGATCATGCCATTGCACTCCAGTCTAGATGACGGAGCAAAAAAATAAATAAATAGATAATAAAAAGACAAACACTGCATGATTCCACCGATATGGGGTCCCCAAGAGAAGCCAAATCCATAGAGACAGAAAGTAGACTGGGGGTTGCCAGGGGCTGGGGGCTGGGGAGCTAGTGTCTGTTGGGTGCGGAGTTCCAGCTTGGAGACGTGAAGAGCTCTGGCGTGGGTGGTGGTGAAGGTTGCAGCAATGTGAACCCGCTTAATGTCACTGAACCTTACACTTAAAAATGGTTAAAATCATAAATTTTATGTTCTGTGTATTTCACCAGAATACAGAAAATTCTGAAAGGTAACTGAGGAGGGGAGCTGGGCGGGGTTTTGGGGTGGATGACAGGCTTGGCGTCGGGCTGGGTCACAGGCCTCCTCCCCCAGGGTGAGGGTGGTGACTTTGGGGAGGGTGTGGCTGCACCCAGGCAGGCGCTCCAGGCGAGCAATTACTCAGACTCAGCCGGTCCCACCCAAGGCCACAAGATAGACGGGCCCGCTGGGAGGGAGGCAGCGAGGCCCCAGCTCAGCTTTCACAACTGAAGTCTCAGGACCTGGCTGGGAGCCTTGGGATGGAGCCTTCCTTCCCCTTCCCCCACCTTCTCTTCCATCAGATAAAAAGGCAGCAGGGCCTGGGGCTGGCGTGTTTCACTGGCATGTTGGGACTGCAGGCCAACCTTTCTGTCCACTGGGTGGAAGGCGTGGCCCGGTGGGCACCTGTGTTTGGGGTTTGAGTGGCTAGGAGCGGGAGAGCTCTGCCAATGGGCCAGTCCCATGGGGCTTGGTGGGTAACATTCCCCAGTCCCTCTCCAAGGAAGAAAAACAAACAACTGAGAGCAGGCAGCTCCAGCTGTGGGACTCACTCCAAGACTGAAAGGGGAGAAAAAAACGATTCCAGCCCCAAACGCCTAGTTAAATGGAAAGCAATGGACTCCAGACGGGAATGGGCACTTCTCCATAAGCCCCAGCTTTATCAAGGAAATGTAAAAATCCATCCTTGAGAGTTCATGCGTTTGGCTTTGTAATTTGCAATGCAGTATCGTGGTTGTTTGTGTACATCTGTGTGTATAGTTTACATTGTAAAAGCAGATATTGTAAAAACCCACATGGTCAGGCTGAATGAACTAAGCACAAACGGGTGGAACCCAGAGTCGGCTTGGTGCTAGCATACCTTGTGGGAAGCCACCCTCATTGTCCCTCACTACAGGGTGCCTCAGTTTCCCTATCTACTACTTGCTCAGAGGCCGGTGGTGTGGTGGACAGAACAGTGAGCTTCGGGGGACCTGAGCCCAGGCCTGTCTTGATCACACATGAGCAGAGCCAGCCTGGCTCAGAGCTCGGCTTTCCAGCTAATCTGTATTACCCTGGTGGGAGCCAGGTAGAAATCACAGGGGGACAGCGGGGACGAGTGAGACCCAGCTCTTGACTGGGAAACCAGAGTCAGCCCAGCTCTGACCTTAACCACCAGTGCCCTTTACATTTAATGAGCACCTATTTACTTTCTCCTATGAGAACTATCAACCTCATTGGACCTCAGTCTTCTCATCTGTGAATGGGGATCATGGTGTCTCCCTCAGAGCAGTGGGTGAGGCTCAAGTACCTCCTGGATGGGAAATATGATTACTACTATAACCGTCAGGGTGGCACTGGGTGAGGGTGGCAGCTGCCATGTGGGAGCATGGGCGCCTTTGGGACACTATGGATTGGGCAGCTCAGGAATCAGGCCACTGTTGCCATGTAACTCAGCCTGGAAGCAGGGCAGGCAGAGCGGGGAGCAGCAGCAGTGCCTGACTCACCTCCTGTCCTCCTTCCACCTCGACTGCATCCCAGCAAGAGGGCTTTTCCCTGTGGAAACTCACGCCCATGGTGCCCGAAGCCGGGTGGGAAAAGCCCCTGCCTGGCAGCCTCTTGGGTCTGGGTCCTCCCCTACAGCCTGCCAGGGCACAGAAGGGGCTGTGGACATGGGTCTGGCTCCGGAAGAGGCCCTGGGGGCTACAGTGTGTGGGGCCTGAGGGGAGCCACTGCCCACCCACAGAAAGAAGGACTGCTGCAGAAAGTTCTGGAGCTGGAGTGAGCTGGCCTTGCTGACGGTGCTGCCAAGCGTGAACAAGCAGGCTGGCCTTGGGCAGGTCCACCAGGGCCTCAGCCTGGAATTGCCGGGGCAATGCCACCCGCTGGCCGCCTGGGAGTGAGTCCTTGCAGCCAGGGGAGGTGCAGAGCCACCAAGGAGGGGAAGGGGACTTGCACATCCTCCTGCCAACTGCATGCCAGCCCCAGGGGCTGAGGCAGTGACACCCACACACTCATTGTCATTAAACCACCTATGTCTGTGTTTTGATGCAAGCCAGACCTCGGGGTTGCCAGGAATATGTATGACTACCTGGAACCTGGTCCAGACCCCCACCTTGTAAGGAGACCCCCATTCCACACACACCCCCCAATCTCATCCTTGGCCAGACCCTTACCACAAGGCCTCATGCCCATGCGTGGGGGCGCCCCAGCCTGCACAGCCAATTCCAATCCCCACCTAATGCCCGCAAGCAGCCCTCTCCTTGTCACCCTCTGGCCAGCACCATGGTTTCCCTCCTCAGGATGGTCCAAAGGCCCTGGGAAAAAGCTGAGGCTTTGGGGAAGGGAATTCCAGTCCCAAGTCCCCAGAGCATGACGCAGGAGGAAGGACATGTGAGCCCCAGGTGACATGTTCTTAGCCCTGAAGATGCCTCAGATAGGTTAGGAAGTGGTCAGATGAGGGACAGAGTGAGGCCCTCTAACACATGGGGACCAGGGCAGGTGCCTCAGTCTCAGGGTGACACTGACTGAGACACATGGCAACTCCCAGGAACCCAGTGCTGGCGTTTTCCTTGTGTATATTAACAGACAGCGCCTCTGCACCCATTCAACCGAATGGAACCAGCTCTGTGACAAAACTCCTATTTCAGCACTCGGCTTTACGAAAAAAAAAAAATAGGTCAGTGTGGACTAAACCATTTATTCCATACATCTCACCAGTAACTGCTGTTGATTACCACACACCGGGACTCACCCCTTCCCGAGAGGCATGGCGGATGCTTAACACATCATCTCATCTAAGGGCTGCCACGTTACTCACAGGATGGCTTCAGGATTCCCACTTGACAGATAAGAAAACTGGTGCTCAAAGAGGTTTAGAAATTTGACAAAAGTCATGGAATTTTTTAAAAGAGCACAACGGGATCACAACGCAAGCCCATGTAATGCTAAAATGTAGGCTAGTGACTGATACAGAGGGATTCATATATGTGCCCTCAGAAAGGTCAGTTTAGGATGGAGTCAGACACAGAAAACCGGTGTCAATGCAAGAGCAGGACAAGAGCCCAGCTAAGTGGGGCAGCAGAGCACTGTGGGAGCCGCAGCTGTGGTTACTCCCAAGGGCCAAGAATTGATAGGCGCTGATGGAGCTCTGAAGGTCCAGCCCAGAAATTCTCAACCTGGAGCCCCCAACAGAACCTCTAAAGTCCCCCAAAGTAGACATGGGTTTTTCTTGGTGGCAAATGAATGACTGGTGACCACTGATGTGTCAAGTGGTGAGGTCCCTGAGGCTCACAGGGACAAGGCCTCCTGCCCAAGGTCACACAGCCAGTGGCACTGCTGGGGTCAGGAGACCCAGGCTAGACCTCCAGTGCGGAGACCCATCCTGCGCATGCCATTAGCGACTGCCCATGGCCACAGGGTAAGGCGAAGGCAGAGCTGCACCTAGAATGCAAGCGTGCCCCACATGAGGGAATGCGCCTCCTGTACCCAGCGGAGGAAGGCAGATCCTTCCTCTTCCTCACGCAGGGGTGGTTCCCTGAGACATGGCTGGAAAAGAGGAAGCCCAGAATGCCTTCTTCCTTTCAACATTTTTCACTGGGAATGACTTTCAGTGAACTTTCATTTCTGATACACCAGGGAATTCCAGTCCCAGGCCCCAAGAGCATGACCCAGAAGGAGGGACATGTGAGCTCCAGGTGACATGCTCTCTTAGCCCTGAGTGCACAGGGTGTTGCTTAGAGCAGGTCACTTTTGCAGGGCAAGGTAGATTTCATACCTTAGATGGTTATGTTATTAAGTAAAGGGAGAGAGAAGGAGGCTGTGATGAGAGGGGACAGTGAGTTTGGGTTGGGCCTGCTGAACTGGAAGTCCCCAGTGCCCTGCTCATGGATCTCTCTAGACGACAGTTCCCAGCGCATACAGAAATCGGGACTCAGAGTTGTCAGAACGTGCATGAGATGCGTGGCAAGCCCCGAAGGAGACATGTGCCACGAGACTCAGATCAAACGCCTGGGCTGTGACAGGGAAGGAGGGTCGGGCCGTCAGGGGGAGTCATCTTAGAAAAACATTGTAAGGGGAAATTTGGAGCATCTGAATAAAGAGTTTATACCCAAAGAAGGTTGAAGATTTTTTAAATTGGAAAAGCAAAGCAATAGGCTTTCAAAGCCCAGGGGGGGCTCCAGAAAGCCTGGGTTTGTTTCTGAAGAGTAGCTGGGACCCTGGAGGAGGGAGGCAGGGATTCCGAGGGATTGGAGCCTCCGATGCAGATCCCGCTCTGCCACCCTGAGCAGAACGCTTCCCCCTCCCTGGGCCTCCGTCCAATTTACAAAGCTGCGGGCAGAACTCATCGTCCCCAGCTCTGACTGTATCGTCACCCTGCCTCTCCTTTGATTGTGTCCTCAAGACACTTACCCAGCTTCTGCCCCTGGCTCTTCCCAGACACCAGGACCCTCTGCTGTCAGGGACCTTAAACCAGGAAAAGGACCAGAAGGGGCCAGCTGGCCCCTCCACCAGGGCCATCAATACCATGCTGGGGGCTGTGCTTTTGGGACAACAGAAGATCACTGTGGCTTTTTAAAAGGGTGATGTTATGAAGAACCCAACAACGTTGACGAAATTGAAAGAAAGTGTGTACCAGTAAGCCTCCCACCCGCTCCGCCACAGTTTTCATTTCTCCAAATTCCCCTCCATCCTTTGCACTTTTGTAATATACGTTTGTTCGCACAACAGCGTTCACAGCGTATACACACCACAGGGTGTTTTCCCTTAATGCAATTTCATAAACGCTCTCTCATGTACTTCATAGTTATGGTTTGAAATGGCTGCATAATACTCCTTCGTGTTAACTGTCTTTTGAACAATTCTCTAAGACTGCACACTTAGGTTCTTTCCAGCTTTGAGTGATTACGAAGAATGTGGTTGAGTTTTATACATGGGTCATTTTCTTTCTTTGTACTCATTTCCTGGAGACAAATAGAAGAGGATTTCTGAGCCAAACCATATAAACTACTTTTATAGATCCTGAAAGGTCACTGACTTCCTCAAGGAACTGGCTTGTTTAGATGTGCTAAATGGCCACATCCAATGGTCAGGGGACAAGTGTTAATTGGTAAATAAGCAATGCCTTTCTTTCCTTGACGCCTCCCGGAAAGATGCTATTTTTCCAAAACTCTGGCAGACGTTAGACTGAAAATGTCTCACAGAAGACAGTGGCCAGACCCCGCTGTTTTTGACAATAGCAAGAAGGAAAAACAAAGCATTTTGCAGAAGGACTTTATCCAGAGTGACTCAGAACGGTGGGGGCTCCGTAGGATCTGCCACTTCCCATCTGAAGAGGTGGCACCTTGGCGTCCTACAAGTCACTCTGACACCATTGCCACTGCCTGCCCCATGTTCATCCAGGGGCTCCAGAGATCCCTCTAGAGATGGGGGATCCCTACGACCAGTGTCACTGGCACCCCCCACTAGCTGACAGCTGAGGTCGGACTGGGACTCTCGCCAGACAGAAACACAGCGAGGGACCCTGGGAGAGGTCCTCTCATGCTCCCGGAGCTGGTTCTCTTCCAGGGTTTCCCACCAGGGCGAGACGGGAACACAGCTAGGGGCCACCCTACCCCCCAGTTCCCTGCGTCCCTTGGATTGCTCCAAAAAGGGTCTCAGAGAATATGGGGCTCTCCAGAGGAGCGCAGAGAAAGGCAGGCCCCAGGAATGCTGCCAGCTGCCGGGCCAAGCGGGGCTGCACGTGGGAAGGCCACGCCAGCAAAGGAAGACTTGGGTTTCCTGTCTCTGAGCTGGAAGCATGGGGTGAAGCTGAATGTTATCCTAACAAAACCCAGCACACCATCTGCCTGGAGGTCCCAGCAAGGGGCCAGCAAGCTCTGCTAAAACCAGAGACAGACCAGGGAGGGCCAATGGCCACCATTCCACCCTCCACCTCCTGAAGACTGGCGACTGGACAGGGACGTGAGAGCCCTTCTGCCTCCCCCCTCTTCCCTCCTGGGTGCTTCCACCAAGTATTTGGTATCTACCTATACTGGAAAATTATGCAATACTTAACTAAAATTCAGGTTACTGGGTTCCTATATTTTAATTGGCTGACCTTGGCAACTCTACATGTCAACGACTGGAGGGGTGCAGATCAGGGTGCTGGGGGCTCCTCAGGGCTTCTGATGCATGAACATGGGAGGTAGATGAGATACAGCTGGAGCATCCCCTGGTTTCAGGGAGATCATGGTGTCATTTACAGAGATGGAAAGGACTGGAGGAGAAGCAGGTTTGGGAAGAGAAAAGTCAAGACTTCTGATTACACATTGGGTTTGAGATGCTTGTTAAATAACCAAGCAGGGAGGCCACGAGGAGGTGGAATTCAGGCAAAGGCAGAGATGGAATCTGGTGGAACCTGATGGAGGTTACTAGAAAGACAGTTAAAGAGAAGATGAGGAAGAGGGTAAGGGCTGGAAAACTACCTATCGGGTGCAACGTTCAGTACTCAAGTGATGCTATTTGCACTAGAAGCCCATATCTCACCATTTCACAATATATCCATGTAACAAACCTGCAGACATAACCCCGAATCCATAATACACATGCGTATATGAAAGGACAGAAGGGACAAGGCCTGAACTCCCAGATGCTCCAAGATTTGCAGGTAAAGCAGGTATTAGAGGTGGGCAGCAAAGAACACCCGTGATTGCTTCCCTGAATTAAACTGGGACTTCTCAGAAACGTCTGAGATTTCCAGGGAAACATTTATTGAGCCCCTGGTATAAGCCAGGCATTGTGCAAAAGCATTTCACATGTTATCTCCCTGAATCTTCATCGTACTGATGATGACTCATTACTATTCCCATTTTACTGGTTTTTAAAAATGAGGCCCAGAGAGGCTTAATCCATTTCCCCAAATCACAGCTCGTAAATGATCAAGCCGATAGTTCACAGCAGGTTTTCCTGGTTCCCAAGCTTCTGATCTCCCCCTGTGCTTGATAGCGTATTTTACGTGTATCTGCTCTGCTAATCAGTGCAATCCTCGCGGCAGGGGTCCCTCTTTATTTCTCCCCCCCCATCTCCCTGTGTCTCTTTCAGTGCCAGGCTCATTGTTGGCACCCAGTAAGTGTTTGTTGTTTGGGATGTGATGGGAGAGGGCCCCAGGTCTTGGGCGAGGTCAGCCAAGGCATGCTGCAGGGCTGTCACAGAAATTCCCGGAACTTGTAACTTCTTCTCTCCAAAAGGGTGGAGGACAGGAGCTCGTTGGCTGCTCGGCTTCCATCCCAGTCCAAATTCAAAGCCCCTGGTGAATGGCAAAATCTGCCTGGTAGCTGTGGGCACACCCAGCAGAAGATTAGTTCCAGAAAGCAAGAGAAGAGGTGGGTTTAGGAGGCACAGAGGCTGAGCCACGGAGGAGGAGGCTTGAAGCTGCAGAAGGAGTTGAGGGGTGGACTCAAGCCCAGTCCCATTCTCTGTTTGCTTAAATAGAAAAGCTCCTTTTCTTAGCAAGGACTGGGTGCTGCACGATGGCTCTCAAGTTTGCTCCAATCCTGGCTCCTGGGATAGAAATCAAAGGATTTGACACGTTTCTCTTGGTATTTCCATGTAGCGTGGTGAAACAAGGCTGGATTACTGCACAGTCTGTGGCAGTTAAACCCAGTTATAAATCACCCAACAGACACCAGTGATACATCCCACCTGCCCAGGACTGTTCTCAGGCGGTTTACACAGATGAATCAATTTCATACTCACCACAACACTTCAAAGCGGGCAGGGTAATCCCTTCTGCTCTGCTCTACAAATGAGGACATTAAGTATCAAGTAGGTGGAAAAACTTGCCTGAGGTCACATAGCAATCGGGCAAAGTTTGTACCTTGGCAGTCTGACTCCGGTGCCATGCACTTCACCACTGGGTGTTAGACTCTGCCTCAGACCAGGAAGCTCGGGTGGGAGAAGTCCTGAATTCACACCATTCCCAGCTGCAGTCCAGGCGCCCATTCCCCAGACATAGGGCCATGGCCAGAGCAGGCAATGCCTCTAAGTCTCAGTTTCCTCATGTATAAACTGAACTATTTTCTGAATTCCTTAGGATTGTGATTGTGATAAGAATTAGATGACACAGCATATGCAAAGTCTTTGAAAACCATAAGTTGCAATCCAGGGAAGACGGATTAAAGGGCTGATCCGTGATCAGTGAAGCCTAGCCTCGCACGGGGTTGGCAAATGTTTTCTTGTAAAGGGCCAGGTAGTAAATATTTTAGGCTCTGCAGGCACACAGACGACTCAGCCCTGCGAATGCAGTGTGAAAGCAGCCAGACAGTACATAAATGGATAAGCACATCTGTGTTTCAGTAAAACTTTATAAAAACAGGCAGTGGCTGGATTTGGCTCTTTGCCTAGAAGGACTGCAGCCGAGCGGAGCTCAGATGGGTGCTCTGCAGTGTCCTGAGTACTCCAAGCAGGGGCTCTTTGGCTGAAGCTCCAGAGGACGGGGGAGTACTTGTGAGATTCACAGGCAGTGTTTCAGCTGTCTCTGCCCCCAACTTCTACCCTGCTCAGGCGTGGTCAGAGGCATCACCCTGGGCAGTGGAATCTTCCTTAAGGAACCCAGAGTATCAACTGGCTGTTGGTCCCTTCTCCTCTCCGTCCTCCGGGGCCTAAGGTGAGACAGAGGTGCTTTTTGCAGGAGAAGCTCTGATAGTCGGTACAGGGGGAAGAGCAGTGAGCTGCCCAGGTGCCTGTGATCTGAGTCTAAGAAAGAGGCTGGGGGGGGCTCTCAAATGACCCTGACTCACCTCCCAGGACACAAGGGGGGAGATGTGTACATGGGCTGGCAAGCCCTTGGTCATGTCTCTGGGGAACTGCACGCATGGCAGCAGGCGACAGAAGGGGGACTGTAGGGACATGGTTGGGATACTGCCTCCAACATGATTTATGGCACAGGCTGATGGGCAAAAATAAATGACAGATGTCCAAGTCCAGAGTCAAACAGGTCCAACAGACTGCAATACCTGGTAGAAACCAGTGTGGTGACATGTAACTGGGATCGCTGACAAGATCTGCATTGAACCTGAAGCAACAACAAGATCAAGAAAGCCAGTGGCTCTGACATGGAAGTGGGGGAGCCCCTGCCAGGCAGTGGTTTCCTTTCACAGAGATCTGGGGTTGGGGTGGGGAGGACCTCTGACCTGATCATTGCGGCTGCACGGTATCCCATCATTTGGATATAGGGTCCTATGTTACTATGAGTCTCACTAGAAAGTCTCCTGAGAGGCCGGGCATGGTGGCTCATGCCTGCAATCCCAGCACTTTGGGAGACTGAGGTGGACTTGAGGCCAGAAGTTTGAGAGCAGCCTGGCTAACATGATGAAACCCTGTCTCTACTAAAAATACAAAAATTAGCTGGGCTTGGTGGTGAGTACCTGTAATCCCAGCTACTCGGGAGGCTGAGGCAGGAGAATCACTTGAACCTGGGAGGCAGAGGTTGCAGTGAGCTGAGATTGTGCCACTGCACTTCAGCCTGGGTGACAGAGTGAGACTCTGTCTCAAAAAAAAAATAAAAGAAAAAAAAGGTAAAAAGTTAAGTCTCATGAGAATGTAATCTAATATCAACCACCACGGTCTTAGCCTGGCACACTACCCCCTTCCCCCCACCACCCCCAGCTAGGTCACCCCAGGAGTGGTGTCTAATTCTGTTTACTACTCACACCTGGAGCCTGTTGGGAGGATGGCCATCCTGTTGAGGCATTCCCTTTAGTCCTTCCATGAATTGAGTACCTGCTATATGCAGCACATCACGGTAGGCCCTGGGAGGACAGCGGTGAACAAGGTGCAGTGCCCTATGTTGAAAGAGCTCTCCCAGACTAGAAGGGGAGCTAGCACAGAAGCCCATCACTGCAATACAGCATGGCGAGTGTGAAGAGCAGGGCCCAAAGAAACAAAGGCCTCCCGACCTGGTCTAATGAGCGACCACCGAAGTAGGTTCGCTTTCCTTGGAATTTCCAACTTGCTGATGAGCAATTATAGGATAAGAAGAACGCTTTGTTATGATTTGTTCCTGCAAGAGGAACTAGAAATAGTGTATGGGATAGTCCAGGAGGACAAGGAAGTTTCTGTCACTCGCAGTTGCTCTTTGGGAAAAGCACAACACCACGTCTGTCTGGGAAGTCGGGAGGGAATTCCAGGAGACGCCCGCTGAAGCTAAGTGTCTTGGTGCCGCAGGTGGGGCCGTCGCTGGCTTCATCGCTCCCTCCTCTAAAGAGCTGCAATCCTGGAAATGCTGTTGTGTTCCTGCGTCTTGGCTTACTGAGCCCTGCGCTGTCATGGTTCCTCTGGGACCCCTCCACAACGTCTCCAGGCTTCCCCGTGTGATTATTGGAAACACGTGCATGTGACCACGGACTGCACTGAGCCAGGTTCTCTCTGTTTATAGACAAAGTTACTGGGGGCTGGAGCTAAACAAGGAGGTCTCTAATCCTTTGCTATTTTGAAAGCAAACAGTTTCTGACTGTGGGACTAATAATAATATCAAATATTTCTGGAGTACTTTTTTTTTCTTTCTTAGGACAGGATCTTGCTCTGTCACTGAGGGTGGCGTACAGTGATGCAATCATGGCTCATTGCAGCCTTGATCTCCTGGGCTAAGTGATCCTCCCACCTCAGCCTCCTGAGTAGCTGGGACTACCGGTGCCTATCACTATACCTGGCTCATTTTCTAATTATTCGTAGAGACAAGGTCTCACTATGTTGCTCAGACTTGTCTCAAACTCCTAGGCTCAAGCAATCTTCCTGCCTCAGCCTCCCACAGAGCTGCAATTACAGGCATGAGCCACTGCCCCCAGCCAACTGAGTATTTACGTTCCAGGCACTAAAAAAGTTTTAATTTTCATGTATTATTTAATTCAATCCTCAAAACAGCCCCATGGTTTGGCACCATGATCACCCCATTGTACAGATGAAAAGACCAAGTCTCTCGGAGGTTAAATTATTTGCCTCAAAATGATAGAGCCATTCCCTAGCACAGCCTGGATTTGAACCCAGAAGTCTGGCCTCAAAGTCCACAACCTGAAGAGAATATAGCTACTGCCAGAATGTTCAAAAGACACAGAGAACAATAGAAGTATCATTTAGCCTGGCCGGGCGCAGTGGCTCACGCCTGTAATCCCAGCACTTTGGGAGGCCAAGGCAGGCAGATCACAAGGTCGAGATGGACACCATCCTGGCCAACACGGTGAAACCCCGTCTATACTAAAAGTACAAAAAATTAGCTAGGTGTGGCGGCGTGCGCCTGTAGTCCCAGCTACTTGGGAGGCTGAGGCTGGAGAATTGCTTGAACCCGGGAGGCAGAGGTTGCAGTGAGCAGAGATCATGCCACTGCACTCCAGCCTGGCAACAGAGCAAGTCTCCATCTCAAAAAGAAAAAAAAAAAAGTATCATTTAGCCCATTTTTTTTTCAGTCTATGGCTCACATCCTGTTCATGAATTATGAAATGAATGGACTGTGATCATTTTTTAAAAAACAAATAGAATAGAAAGCCATTACAAATTTAAGTATTATCTCAGCTATGCTTATATGTGGGTACCAGTTATGTAGGTCATGGTAAAAAAAAAATGTTTGAGACCACCGATCTTGTTCAGCTTGCTCACTTTACAAATGGGTGAACTCCCATTCAGACAGGTGATGCTCCTAAGCTTATGGGGGGTTCACAGATAACCTGGGGCTAAACCCCAGGTTACACTATCGAAGTTAATTCACTGCAAAGAAAATGAAGGAAAAGCAAGAGTGATGATGCTAATAGTAGTGGTAATACCACTGCCAGCAATAACAATAGCAACAGCTACTCCTCCAAAGCTCATGTTGAAATCTGATCCGCAGTGTTGGAGTGGGCCTGGTGGGAGGTCTTTGGACCATGGGGGTGGATTCCTCACGAATGGCTTGGTGTCTTCCTCATGGTAATGAGTTCTGGCTCCATTAGTTCACATGAGATCTGGTTGTTTAAAGAGGATGGGCCTCCTCCTTTCTCTCTCTCGCCACATGATGTGCTTACTCCCCATTTGTCTTCTGCCATGACTTGAAGCTTCCTGAGGCCTCACCAGAAACCAAGGAGATGCGGGTGCCATGCTTGTACAGCCTGCAACAGCGTGAGCCAAATAAACCTCTTTTCTTTATAAATTCTCCCATCTTAGGCATTCCTTTGTAGCAACGCAAAACAGACTAATATAGGGAGTACATCGATTTTCCCCATTTTCAGAGAAGGAAACTTTCAGCCAAGTGCCTCGGTCAATGTCACATAGCTGGTGATGGAGGAGCCAGAGGTCAAGCTCAGACAGGCTACCTCCAAAGTCCCTACTCATAACCAGCGTGAAGTCTACATGGTCCTGCCTGTCTTAATATTCTTCCTAAATGCTATGATGTCAATGCAGTATGTATGATGGTGGACGTGTGTTAATATAGTTAATGACACACCTGCCACTTCTTCTAGCCAAATATCCCTGGGCGGCAATTCCATATTCATCTCAATTAGGTACTTGGTTAAAACTTAATAATTATCTCTTTTTCCTACAAATATTCTCTGGATTTCCTTGCCTCTGTCATTCATTCACATGTTAAAAACATTATGCATTTGAAGAATCAAATAGAAAAGGCAGAAATTTTTGTAAAGATAAAACTGGGCATAACACCCCTTCTCATTCCATAAAGGATTAAGGCAATTCACAAGGATATATTAACTGCACTAAGATTAAAGTAGATGATAGCCAGCTAAAGAAGATTAAGCAGAGAGACCCCAAAGGAAGCCAGGAATGAGGCTAACACAGAAAAGTCCTCTACACTTGCTGCAGGTGGACCACAATTCTGTCCCCAGGTTTTTGTTTTAATGACCTTCAAATTCACACATCCCCATACAGGGGATGAGAGCTGACTCTTAAGTTTGTGTTAATTACTTGAAAGTAATTCTAGAGACTTTCAGTTTCACAGTCTCCATAAGGTGAAAACAAATTCCTCAAGGAGCGCGTAACTCCTTCTATGACTAAGACAGAAAATAATCTGTGCATGGGCCCTCTGAGGATGGCATTGTAGAATGCAACAAACAACATCGTCCTTACAATAAGCACAAGGGATGACATTTCACAGGGTTTTTCTGACAGAGTGTCCCCGTCAAGGACGACAGCATTATGCTCCTGTTCCCAAGGTGTGTGACAGAATCAGGAAGCTACAGTATAGATGGACACAGGCTCTGGACACATTGTTCCTTCCTGCAGAGTCCAGGGACAAACCTGCTTGAAACACGGTGATCCATAAAAGCAATATACAGTTCAAAGCCAGGTGGACAGCTCTCCCCCAGGCCAAGGCCTTCCCCAACCATTCCAGCCCTCAGGGATTGGGCTCTCCTTTGTATAATTTAGCAACAGCAGAAACTACGTGACACTGCCCTTCGGCAGGTATATGTGTTTAGGATTTTAAACCCTCCTGTGTGGGGCCTACATCTCGTGACATTTTATTCCTAGGGCTTGTCCCTTTGCCCTGCACCCACCAAACACTCATGCACAGGTTCAGCGCTTGTTGAGGATGATGATGACAATGACCGACTGGTGCTGTTAGAAAAGAATGAAATTAAGGTGCAACGGGAGCCCATAAGCACCCAGGCGCTCTCCCCTGCAGACCAATGCTCTTGCTACGTTGCTGCCATGCTGCAGCCTCACCCCGCATTCGAATCCCAGGTCTTTCCACCTCCCCATCTGCTGTTTCATTTCCACAGTGAGAATCTGGACTTATCTGCGGAGTTGTCTCAGGAAAGGGGAAGAAGAGATGGTTCCTGAGGACCACACCCTGTCACCACAGTGACTTCCCAGAAGAGTCATGGGTAAGACTGAACTCCCTCCCACCGTTTAACTCCATCACCAAGGACTTCTCGCCTGAAGCGCTGGATTGAGGACCCCCTGACCACACGACCACGCCATCTCAATTCTCTAGTTTCTGAACTTAAACCTCATGGTCTGTACTATCCAGAAATGAATTGGGGAACAGAACGAAAACATAATAGGGAACCAGCAGCCAAAGTAATAATCAAAATGTGTTGAAGAGACAGAAAAAGTTAAAGGATTTGGGGGTAGAAGGAGGCCCTTACCATCTCCTTGGAAGATGATGAAAGGCTGTGAGCTGAGGGAACAGAACCCAGTGCAGGCGTGGGATTATCGGAGTCAAGCTCCCAGAAGGACGCTGGTCAGGCTGGACGGTGGGCAGAATCCAATTGAGAGAATAATTTGAGTGGCGGTTGTATTAACCTTCAAATAGGTAAACTGGGGTGATGCATAAACGTGAGCTACATGTTTGTCTTTTACTTTCAATATTTGGGCAAGAAGATTGACAGAAGTCCTATGTGGGGCTTATAAGAGTCATATTTTGCTACAATTTGATTACCAATTGGTCATACTGGGAAACAGTGAGAGTAAGCATGTGCACACCACTGAGATGATGCCAATCCAGTATTCAGATATGCAGATATGGTACTGGGTTGCAGTGGAAAATTCTGTCATCCAGTTGTAGAATCTATGAGATTTGCATTGACAAGGAGGTTTTAAGAACGGTTTAGAGGTATCTCCTGTGCAAGGTGACCTCTCTGGGCACAGGCAGTGAGTTCTACCCAAAAGGCGAACCCCTCTCCCATGGCAGGACATCCAAAAAAATGCCAGGCAAGCTCTGCTTCATGCTGGACTGCGGATCTCCCCCCTGCCCCCAAGCTTAGCATGGAGCCAGCTGCAAGGAATGTACTCATGTGAGACATGTTGGGTTGAAATAAACTCATCGCTGAGAAGTAGCATCACTGAGGTCTTCAATCAGGCAAGCTAAAGAAACCTCTGGAAGATCAGACAGAGCCTCCTTCAAGAACCCCAGACTTGTCCACCACCTTGCCAAGTTGCCTTCCTATGCCACCCTCACCAAACCTCCCCCAGAGGCCAACATGATTCTCCAGACAAGAATCTGGGGAGGTAACAACGGTCACACACGCAGGGCCAAGAGATCAGGTGGGACACTGTTGCAGCAGCTCCATTCCAATCCACCCCACATTTCTGTTCCACACAGGCAATGTGGCACGCAGAAACTTCAGGTTCAAAGGCAATTATAATGATCAGAAAAATGCTGGAACAATGAAGGCAGTATGGTGACATTTTTATTAGATTGGGAAACCATGTTCCACCCTCCTTCCTGAAGCTTCCAGGACATCATTATAAACCTCATTGGATCTCCAAGCCAGGAGAAAGCCTTTCTTCATCATACTGCACAGCACTACTTGTCAGAAAACTGTCCTTTATTTTGAACGGAAATCTGTCTCCTAATAACATCCAGCCGTTGGTCCTAGCTCTGCCTCCTGGGGTCACATAGAGCATGTCTGTCCTTTCCACGTGGCAGCCATCCAGACACCAGAAGAGAACTGTCACTCCGCTGCAAGTCTTCTCTTCCCCAAGAGATGATGCCCTTCTAGGACCTCCAGAGACCTGCCCCAAACCCCCCACCAGCCTGGTCCCTCTCCTCCAGACCCCCATCTGTCACCTAAAAGTTCCCGTTTTGCAGAGCTTTTCTGCATCTGTCACCTCAAAGTCCCTGTTCTGGTTTCCAGTTGGGCTGGAAAGCTTCCTAAACATTCCAGAAATTTGTTATGGTCCTGGCAGCCAAATCCACAAAACCCAGATCCCAAGCTCTCACCAAGCAGGCAGAGAACATGTTCAAATCCTCCTGTGGCCCACTCGGCCTGCGAGGGACCCTGCTGGCTCCTGTCCTCTGGTCCCAGGAATAAATAATGAGGTTCTCTCGTTGTTGCTGTTGGCCACCCCTCAGGTTGCTCGTTGGTGGGACAGACTCCACCCCAGTGTCTTTACCCCGAGTGTGGAAACCTGAAGGCACAGGCAGCATCGAACACCCCATTACAACACCCAAGTGACTAGTCCCACTTGACGGAAAGTGAGTCAAGACCGGGGGAGGTCCTGGCCATTTGCCTTGAAATTTCCAGCAAAAGGTTCATTTATCTGTAAGGGCCAGACCTCCAGATTTCTGCCCAGGACTTCACCCAAGGGCCCCTCCCTCAATGCTCCAAGTCAGCTCTGCCTGGCCAGCAGCCTCACTCCCACACACCCCACCTGCTCCATGCAGCAGCCGCACTGCCCCCCGCTCCGCATGTGCCTGTTCTGTGTCACCATCACATTGGGCTATACCCCATCACGGTGCCCACTGCATTCTGCCTTGAGGCAGGGCTCTATCTGCATGACCTTGCCTTGGTTTCTAGGCTGGGATCTCCTTGAGAGAAGTCCCTGGATCCTATTTAGCTGTGCCCCCAAACTTAGCATGGAACCTGCAGGGCAGGTACTCATGAGAGACATGTCGGGTTGAAATAAACTGATCCCTCAGCCTTACTTGTGTCCAGTACTACCTATCTCCACTGAGAAAGGTGGGAACTGAGCAGCCCTTCGTTTGAAAGAAAGTCAGGAGAAGACCACCACCGCCACCTGCTTCACCATCTCTGTCTTCACAGGGTCTACCTGTAGATGATGAGCTGGGCTGCTCACAGCCTGGAGCCAGCAGGCCCCTGTTCCCCTCCCTTCCTGAGTCCATGAGCTCTCCTTCTCCCTGGCGGGAGAACGTGCTTCAAGCCCTAGCCCATCACCCATCACTTGCCTGTCTCAGCAGATGGAAGTTGGTAAGCAGAGCCTGGCTGAATTGGGGCAAAAGCATCCTACCTACAGTAACTGCATAGGGCAGCAGGTTTACCAGGAAGCAACGTGCCCTCACCACGACTTTTATGGCACCCCAGGACAGGAGTTAAGACAATGCCCAACCTCCTCAGTGTAAGCCACACACCAGAGGCCCGGGGGCCCAGTGTAATGCGCAGTGCCCCACAGTGAAACAGGAAAAGTCAGAAGCCACTCCAAGCAGCTAGGTCTCTGCTGCTGGGCTCTTCCATTCCTCAAGCTCACACAGCCCCTGCCGGCCGGCTACGCCCACACAAAACAAGCAATACCACTGAAGAGCTTCTCCCCTCTTCCTCTGCTGTTTCCATGGTGACAAGGGCAGTGTTTGGGCCCATGACAGTGGGAATGAACAATGGAAGCTCCAGGTCTTCCTTCCTCACCCCAAAAGGCCAGGACAAAATGGCCTGCTCTTACCTGCTAAGATGAAGATGCCCACAAGAATCAGGAAGACCAGCAGGTAGAGCCCGAGGACAGCATGCTTCAGGGCCGACAGGGACCCCAGCTGGGTACAGCAGCTGCTCGCCCGCTGTTTGTGGCATGGACCTGGACAATGTGGGTAAGAGGAGGAAGGAAAGAAGACACTTAAAAACCCCATAAGCTCTTTTCTTTTGGGTCTCATCTCTCCCTGATATGTGCAGGGAGAGATGCATTCTAGACATGCGGAAGTTCATGTTGAACTTCTCACGTCCCTTCCGCATGTCTAGAATACAGCCAACAGGGAGCTCTCCAGGACCAGCATAAGATATTCAGCCTCTAGCTCTCCTCCCACTCTGTGTTCCTGATGGAACCAGATCACATAACCAGAGCTCACATGCTCACACAAACCATCTCTCATTGAGCTGGTGCAAGCGGCAGAAAGACACTGAAATAGGCTTAGATATGTGGCCTCTACAAAGTGTCATTGTCTCATGGGATCCAGGGAGCATGGAGAGAAATTAAAACAAGAGTTGCAAACTCAAACTTCTCTAGTGGCTGGGTAGGTATGGGAATGAGGGAAATGGGCCCGGCGGGACTGTGGGGGAGGCCAACAGCACGTGCCTGCTCTGGCAGAGGCTACCATGCAGGAATGATGGGTGAGTGTGGCCAGATCCAGAACTTTCTATATCTATTTTTAAGTGTTGGCAACTAACTCATCAAACACACAACACTAGGGAGTGTAAACAAAACACATCTGTAAGCCAGCTCTGACCACCAGCCTGCAACCTTGGATTCAGATTTGCTGGAAAACATGGTAACCCTATCCTGTGACTCCTCAGCTTCTGCTTAAAATGGAACAGGAAAATATCATTGCTGAAGTGGCCTTTGGGCCATGTAATTCAACCCCTTTGGTGTGCATATAAAGAAGGTCAAATGTTAGTTAGCGGCAAATCCTTCCCCAGGACCCAGGTTGATCTTTTAGCTGAACTTGTCCTTAAAGACAGCCTTCTCAGATGGCCCGTGCAGAGGCTTACTGACCTCCACCTGCTCTGTCGACTGAAAGTGGAAAGAAAGGATGCTCTCCCCGATGCCAGCAGGACATCACTGAGGCATAGCATTCAATCACATAGCAATCACTGGGGGGAAGCATTTTTTTTAAAAAAAGCATATCCCTTTAATGCTTGGTCCTTACCCGCTGTGGGTGAGACCCCTCTCTGGAAGGACTGTCCCCCACTTCAAGAGCATCACTAAGGCCAGGGGCAGTGGCTCACACCTGTAATCCCAACACCGTGGGAGGCCAAGGTGGGCAGATCACTTGAGGTCAGGAGTTCAGGACCAGCCTGGCCAATATAGTGAAACCTCATTTCTACAAAAAATACACAAATTAGCTGGCTGTGGTGGTGTGTGCCTGTAATCTCAGCTACTCGAGAGGCTGAGGCAGGAGAACACTTGAACCGGGGAAGCAGAGGTTGCAGAGGGCAGAGATTGTGCCACTGCACTCCAGCCTGGGCATCAAAGTGAGACTCTGTCTCAAAAAAGAAAAGAAAAAGAATGTCAGTAACTGGAGTGGGCAGAAAAAGGACATCTTGTCAAGAGATGCTAAAATAATTGATATTTAGAAAACATCTTGAAAAATGGTGCCACGTTTCCAATTCTTTGTAGGTTTCCATTTGTAGGAAGGTAACTCAAGGGTCATGTATCACTTCTCAGGTATCATTACTACCTCCTTGGCCTCAGGAGGTTTTATGACCACAAGGGAAATGGCGGTGACTATTGGTACCTTAGGATCCACACAGCCCTGGTCCCCCAGAGGTACTGTTACATAAAGAATATTTTCCCACTCACGGACTTCGTTTTATTACAAATACTGCCGTTAAACCAGCTAAACAGAGCTTTACATAATATTTGCATAAGACAATGGGTGCAGTGTGGAGCAACTTATCAAACATAAATCCAACGACCATTCTCACTCATCCTTACATGTTAGCAAGTTTCAAAGAGTTGAGCTGATTTTCTGCTAAGACAAAATAGAGCACATCTTTCTAACTCACCCTAAATCTTTTCTGGGATTTTCTATCCCTTACCATGCATTAGGATCTACAGTGGGTGTTGCTCCTAAGTATGTAGGCTCCTGGTAGTATTTCATCTTTTTCTCCTTCTGGTGAGAGCCACTAGCTGTTTGGTTGCAACTTACCAGAGAAAAGTCTACTCCTCCCAAGAGTCACAGTTGGAGGTAAAGCATTGAATAATACTACACAAATACTGGTTTCATTCTCATGGTGGTAGCTTCGTCTCTCCTGCTGAGCCCTGCCTCCTCCTTAGCCTCATGACAGAATAGAAGGAGGGAGATCACACAGCCATGAACACAGCTAACTTAAAGTCTGCCTTCATCACCTGCATATGTGTTGCTAGTTCACTGCAGGTGTGAGTCAAAGTGCAATGATACCACTCTACTTTTTTCCCATAAAGAGAAGAGTTCCCTTGCCCTCTACTGGAGGCTTCTATTTAATAGCAAGCACCTGCTTGTGACAGGTGCCTTAATCAACCAACACAGACCTTCCTCTGAGAGAGTTTCGTTGTTTCAGCAAGACTTGGTTACTTTGGGCACTAAACCAAGTCCATTTTAAATAGAACATAATGAGGGTTACAAAGAGAGGTTTCTCACAGATGGTTAGACAAGCAGAACATGAATGGCCTGGCAAGAGCCTTAGAGAATCTGATTGCAAGGGAAGAAGACAATTTAAGACAACAAGTTAAAAGGCTGCCCAAAACACATTTGGGGACTTTTATTTTTTCCAAGTGGCAGTAGCATGTTAGCTGGGTAAACCCTTCAAATTACTTAAACTCAATGGAAGGTTACAAACACTCCAGAATGATTCAATCAGCAAAGCCAGGGCAAAATGAAGCCTACTTTGTTAAAAATAATTTAAAGAAACAAATGCACTATCAAGTCATGAGAAGACAAGGAGGAATCTTAAATGCATAATTAACTCAGTGAAATAAGCCACTCTAAAAAAGCTACATACCGTATGATTCTAGCTATGTGATACTCTGGGAAAAATGAAACTACAAAGACAGTAAAAAGGTCAGTGGTTGCCAGGGATTGGGAGGGAAGGAGGGATGAAAAGGGGCGGAGCACGGGGGATTTTTAGGGCAGCGAAACTCCTCTGTATGGTATTGTAATGGTGGATGCATGCCATTAGAAATTCAGCCAAACCCACAGAATGTTCAACACCAAGAGTGAACCCCAACGTAAACAATGGGCTCTCGATGATAAAGACGTGTCAACATAGGTTCACTGATTGTAACAAATGCACTACTCTGGTGGGGATATCGGGAGGCTGTGAATGGGAAGGGTGGCAGGTGGGGTATATAAGAAAGTTCTGTACTTTCCTTTTGACTTTGCTATTAAACCTGACGCTGCCATTAAAAAACAAAGTCTATTAAAAATAAAAGTAGAGCTTTTGACTTAAAGATCGCTGGGGTAAAAACTTTAACAGACATTTATGGAACACCCACTGTACAAAGCCCTGCTCTGGTAGCCAGCCTTCAAAATGGTCCCCCACGATCCCAGCCACCTCTGCAATAAACCCCCTTCCACGTTGTACCAAGGTTGGTCTGTGTGATCAATAGCATATGGCAGAAGTAATGGTGTGTCACTTCCAAACTGAGACAAAAGACACTGCAGCTGCCTTCTGGCTTCCTCTTTCTCTCTTGAAACCTTTGTTTGAGGGGAAGCCAGCTGCTATATCATAAGCACCCACAGAGAAGCTTATGTGGTGAGGAACTGGGGGCTTTGGCTGACAGCCATGTAGGTGAGTGAGCCTCTAAGATCCTCCAACCCAGTCAAGCCTTTGGATGATGGCAGCCTGGCCGTTACCTTCACTGCAACTGAGGTAGAACGTGAGATTCGACTCCAGAGGCGGGGCTCAGACACCAGACCAAACTGCAGACTAGCTAAAAAAGCGACGGGGCAGAAGCAACTTTTCATAAGACACACCCACCAGAGAACCACATGGTTTACCATTGCCATGGGACCACCCAGACATTACCACCCCTTTCTATGGCAATAACCTGAAAACCCACAAGTTACCATCCTTTTTCTAGAAGTTCCTGAATAAGCAGCCCATAGTTTACATATAATTAACAATGGGAATAACTAGGCCTGCAGAACTGCCTCTGAGCTGCTGTCCTGGGCACTCTGCCTATGGGGTAGCCCTTCTCGGCAGGGAGCAGCACCTCTGCTACTGCTGTGTGCTGGTGCTTCAATAAAAGTTGCTGTCTACCACTACTGGCTCACACTGGGATTCTTTCCTGGGCAAAGTCAAGAACGCTCTCAGGCTGAGCCCCAATTTTGAGGCTTGCTCCTCCTGCATCACCATCTCTTGAGAAAGCCTGAGCCAGGACTACTCTGCTAAATTGCTCCTGAATTCTTCCCAGATTATATAGACATGTGTGTGCAAAATTTTTAATCTGAAAAAATTAACAAAATCTTGGCATTTTTTAAACACACCCATGACTTTCTCAGAAACTGCATAAGGAATAAATTTGTTTTATGCTGCTCAGTATTGGGTAATTTGTTACGCAGCAACAGATAACTAATACACTTACGATAGATGCTGGGAAATACAAAGATGATGCACTGTGGGAGGGAGAGACTTTGTCAGCGTTGTTCACTTCCAACTGCCCAGCTCCCAGGCCAGTGCCTACACATAGCAGATGCTCAGAATATTTGTTGAGAGATTAAGATGTGCTCACTGCCTTTCAGACGCAGCCATGGGAGGGGAAGACATGCGTAAAAGGGTAACTGCAATGTATGGAAGAATGAGGTCGGTGTAGAAGGGGGCTGTGACACAGCAAAGTGCTGCCTGCACAGGTGGTGATGCATTTGGTGCCAGAAGGATTCAGAGTCAGTGTGGAGGAGGTTGTAATACACCAGTGTATGAAGGACAGCCCTTTCTAGATGGGCTGAACTCTGTTCTCTTTCTCTTCACCTCATTGTCCAATGCACAGCTCTTAAAATTTGAAAACAATGATTTTAAGGAGCAAACGGTCTTCCCTCTGTGTGTGAACCATCTGCAGGAAGTACCAGACAAAGCTGTTCATGTTTAACAGGTTGTCTGCAGACACAGGCACACACAAGACCAGAGTGCTGGATGAAATGGTCAACCACCACCACCACGATGACAACCGGAAGAAGAAACACTCTCCCAAGCTCAAACAGAATCACGAGAAAGATATTTCCACTTTGCAGTGGCCTCCAGAAGTGAGGGTAGTATCTGGAGGTCAGGAAACCAAAAGGTCTGGAGAGGGCATGGCCAGTGGCTCTGAGCAAGTAATAGAAATGAACAGTGACTTGCCAGAAGAGCCCAGAGTACCAGGCTGGGAGACGTTGTTCATCTCAGCGTGGAGCACGCAGCTGCTTGATAATTGCTGGGAGCAGCAGATAGGTGGTTTCCCCACTGTGGACATCCTCCCTGCATGCAGCCTGCACAATCCTGCCGTGGCTGAGTGTCCCTGGGCTATTACTTTCTTAATATCACTCCACTTAAATACATTTAAACTTAAATTTGCTTGGAAGGAAACTTCATCACCTTAAGTGGAAAATTAGTAGCTTCCTATTATACATTAAAGTAGATAACAGGCTGGGCACACTGGCCCACGCCTGTAATCCCAGCACTTTGGGAGGCCGAGGTGGGTGGACCACCTGAGGTCAGGAATTTGAGACCAGCCTGGCCAACATGGTGAAACCTCATTTCTACTAAAAATACAAAAAATTAGTCAGGTGTGGTGGCAGGTGCCTGTAATCCCAGATACTCAGGACGCTGAAGGAGGAGAATCACCAACTCGGGAGGCGGAGGCTGCAGTGAACCAAGATCCCACTACTGCACTCCAGCCTGGGTGACAGAGCGAGCCTCTGTCTCAGAAAAAAGTAGACACCTAACTATTAAAACAGATTTATACCTGCGTATCACTCAAAGGCCTTGAACACCACTATGCGGTATGTAGCCACATCCCAAGAAACACTGATTGTAATGAAAGTGACTAAGTCAATTCAGTGACATGCTGTGAGAAGAAAGTTGATTCGCACCAAGGAAATTTCATTTATAGAGAAGCAAAACCAAATTTTACATGTTCAAGTTTTAAAATGGTCGATGCCAGGCACAGTGGCTCATGACTTAATCCCAGCACTTTGGGAGGCTGAGGTGGGAGGACTGCTTGAACTCAGGAATCTAAGACCAGCCTGGGCAACATAACGAGGCACTAGCTCTACACATTTTTTTTTTTAATTAGCCAGGGATGGTGGTATGTGCCTGTATCCCAGCTACTCAAGAGACTGAGGCAGAAGATCACTTGAGGCCAGGAGTTCAAGGCTGTAGTGAGCTATGATGGCACCACTACACTCCAGCCTAGGTGACAGAGCAAGACCCTGACTCCAAAAACATAAAAAAGAAGTTCTAGTAGGTAGTATGTTAAGAATTAAGTACGACTGAAAGAACCATGTCAGAACCGTGCAAGCATCTCTCACGCCATCCTCATTATCAACCATTATCTCCTTATCTCTCCGGGGACCCCACTAGTCTCTCAGCTTCTCTGAAGCAAGGTATGTTTCCCCATCAGCCAGCGAACAGCAAACACATGTGAACAACAGTTACTTTTGTGGCAAAGACTGTCTCTTACATTTGCCTTAAGCAAATAATTGACAAATTCTAATTGGTTGGAAAAACACATTTTTGGAGCAAACTTTTGGTCTAAATAAATAAAAGCTGGGGCCAGGTGTTGAGGTTCATGCATGTAATTTCAGCACTTTGGGAGGCCAAGGTGGGTGGATCACTTGAGATCAGGAGATTGAGACCATCCTTGCCAACATGGTGAAACCCCACCTCTACCAAAAATACAAAAATTAGCCGGTGTGTTGGTGCAGGCCTGTAATCCCAGCTCCTGGGGAGGCTGAGGCAGGAGAATCACCTGAACCTGGGAGGCAGAGAGTGCAGTGAGCCGAGATCACACCATTGCACTCTAGCCTGGGTGACAGAGCAAGACTCTGTCTAATAAAATAAAATAAAAGCTGAGTTTTCTTTGCATATCCAGGACCTCTGATTGCTTCTTTGTGCCCATGCAGGGAAACTGTAGAAGCCAATCACTGGAACAGAATCGATACTTTACTCCTGGCTGAGAGTCAAAATCACCCGTGAAGCTCCTTAGTCACACCAAGGCCTAAGCCCCTCCCCTGGATGCTCACACTCTGATTCAGTGGTGAAATCACAGGTCCAGGGCACAGAGGCTGCAGCTCTGCAGCAAGGCATTCGTCATACCAAAAGGGAAGGTGAAGACACATTCTTGGAAAGCAAATAAAGTATCTTACTATTATTAAGAGCTTGACTTATGGAGTGAAAAAAATTCCTTGATTTCTTTTCAATAGGACATATTGAAAATAGGGTTGTATGAAATGATTTTATTATTCCTAGAGGTAAACATTTAGAGGCATTCCTCCTACACGTGATCTTAGCCAAAAGGCGGAGAAGCGACGTGAAGATGTCCCCCTCCCTGTGTCCATGTGTCCCAGAACCTAAAGTATAATAATAATAAATAACTTGGAGCAGGAATACCCCCAAAGTGTTTTTGCTGAAATACTGTATCCTGGGGGTGGGGGAGGTTTTTGGCAGTGGGGATTAAAGGATAGGAAAGTTTGTATGAAAACAACTCAACCCTGGCACGCAGAGCTGAGGGTGAACAGGGAGAGGGTCACCCAGTGTCAGGCCACATTGTGGAGAGCACCTTGACCCTCTGGAGCCCCTTTCCCTGTACTGAGCAGGCAGCATCCCTCACAGTGCTTCAGGGGAAAAGCGTGGGTTTGGGGCTCTGTGGAGGTCAATTCTAAGCCTGCCTCTGTCATGCGTTAACTGTGAGATCATGAGAGAGTGTTCTGGCAGTCCCCTTCATCACAATGTCCTTTCCTCGAAAAACTAATATTTCACTTTTTAGTCATAATTTTAGAGCAGTTTGGAGTTATCCAAATTTATTTCCCCCCCTCCCATTTTAAAACAAACTCACAAATTGGATCTGATAAAAAATGAGTGTTTATTTCCAAAGAAACTGGCTCTAAACAACATAAAAAAACAGAAGGCAATGATTCCATTGTTACCTACTAGAGTTGTAACAGCAGCAAATACACACTTGCTTCTTGTTCTCTTTGGTCCCACAGCTCATAAACAGCAGGTGGAGATAGGGTTTATTGCTGGGAGGAACCTCAGAGCTCAGCTCATCCAAGGAGCTTCGTGAAAGCCACCCAAGTCTGACTTCATGAGTTACTCACTCACCACTCACACTGTTCGCTGTAACAGCAGCCCCAAGTAACCTCTGCCTCTGAAGCTGCCACCACTCTGGCTTTCATGGCGACTCCATAAGGGAAGGAAGGAAAGTATGGAGCAGGGCACTGCCAAGAAGAGCCACCACCCAAGTCATGCCTGGCGTTACAGCAGACCCAGGGAAATAAGTCTCCCTGGAGCCTGGGAAGGTCCTGAACAATGTAATATTGTGAATTCTGTATCATCCTGGTCATCATCCTGAATCCTGGCCAAAATAAATAAATCTCCTAAAGCTCTTGGAATTTCCAGAGTCATCAGAGTGATTTTTGAATATTCACAAGATGACTGGGTTTGGGGACCCCTAGATCACCTCAGGATGGGGGCTGGCCACTGGAAAGACCAAGGCAGGATTAGACAGTTGGGACTTTCAGCCTTACCCCCCCCCAACCTCCAGGAGAAGAGAGAGCTGAAGGTTGAGTTGATTATCAATAGTCAATGATATAATCAATCATGCCGACATAATGAAGCTTCCATAAAAACCCAAAAGGACTGGGTTTGGAGAGCTGAACGTGCAGAGGTTCCTGGAGGGCAGCACAGCTGGGGAGGCATGGAAGAGAGCACCCCTCCTCCCAGACTCCGCCCTGTGCACCTCTGCCATCTGCCTGTTCGTCTATGTATCCTTTGTAATATCCTTTTCAATAAACCTGTAAATGTGAGTCAAGTGTTTGCCTGAGTTCTAGGAGCCACTCTAGCAAATTATTCAAACCCAAGGTGGGGGTCCTGGGAACCCCTATGTACAGCCAGTCAATCAGAAGTAGAGGCGACACCAGTGCTTATGACTGGTCCAGAAGTGGATGCCGGGTGGGAGCAGTCTCGTGGGACTGACCCCTCACCCTGTGGGATCTAAGGCTACCACCAGGTACACTGCATCAGGATTGAATTGAACCAGAGGACACCCAGCTGGCATCCACTGGAGAATCCATCGCAGAACTGGCTGTTGATGGGGAGAAATCGTCATCCCTTTTGGTGACCTGAAGTGAAGAATTCTGTGTTGTTGACTGAGAGAACAGAAAAAAACCACTTTGGTTTGTTTTTTTCCTCTCTCCAGAACAGCCAACTAGGGTAGAGTGAACACAGTGGCCTCAGCACTGCTGCAGCCCAGGCCTGAGTCCTCAGGGCAAAAAGCCCAGCCAGCGCACGCGGGGTAGGAGCCTGGTCTTCCACAGGGCCAGATGCGCCCAAGGCTTTCACACCTACTTCTAAGAGAGCAGGGAAAGGAGAGACAGCCAGAGCTAATTCCATGCAGAGATCGCTCCATCTTGTCACTTCCACATGTTTGTTATTTTTCCTCCACCCATACATGTCCCATGTCTCTCTTCCTAAAAATTCTTGAGAATGATCAAGGGCGTGTGTTTGTTTTCAGGAAGGGATGCCCTGTGTGTCTTCTTCTGCAGCTGGGGCTGAGGGGTGGAGAGAGGAAGCCAGGGGAGGAGAGGGCAGGGTGGCCAAGGTGAGCTGGCGCACCACGGCAGCCAAGTGGGAGAGCCTGAGATCCCCTCAGGAAGAACAAAGGGGTCCTGGGGCTGGTGGAAGATGCCACTACTCATGCCCCAAATGTGCAGTGCACGGGTTGGAAGGAATGCGGTGTCAATGCAGTGAGACCCAAGCAAGCAGCAGACCCAGGGTTCTGCCTAATATTGGGCCAAAAGACCACTCCCCTACAGAGTGGCCCCAGCTCCTTGTCCAGAAGATTCTCCATTCCCCTCCTGGCCCTTTGTCAATGGCAACAAGTCACTTAAAGACATTTGCAAGTTGGAAGCCAGGGCTCAGCTATTTCCATTTTTAAATCACTATCCTTTCTAGGTTGCTAATTCCACCCACACCTGGTCCACTTTGGTTTAATGAATTGGTTTCTCCTCTGGGCAGGAACAAATGAGTTGAATACACCTGTGTCACTCCCAATTCCCACCACCGTTGAGTTGGAAGGGTGTCTGGTTTGGGAGACAAACGCTGAGAGCCTCGCCCCTGCCACTTGTAGGGGACTGAGTCAGACGTCCCTTGAAGCCTCCAGCTCTGATACCTGTGCACAAAGCACAGCAGGCCCTGCCAGAGGAGGGAGCTCAGCAGATGTGGGCAAAGATGCTGGGGACGAGGTGCCCTAGGACTTTGGATGCTCCTTGAAAAACTCCTCCCCACAAAACCTTGCAGCCTCACCAGCAGTTTCTGCTGAGGCCAACGAGTGGGATCACCTGAGCCCTCAATCATGGCTTAGCAAGCCCCACTGCCTTAGTGCAGGCTGCTACAGCCAAGTACCCTAGCCAGGGCAGCTCATAAATGCAAATGTACTGCTCACAGTTCTGGAGGCTGAGGTCCAAGATCAAGGCACCAGCAGATCCGGTGTCTACACAGCTGTCTACCGCCTCATGGTCTCCTCCCACGGTGGCAAGAAAGTGAGGGAGTGGCCGGGGCTCACTTATATAAGGGCACTTATCCCCACCCACGTAGGCTCCACCCCCCCACAACCTAATCACCTCCCAGAAGCCCCGCCTACTAATCCCATCATTTGAGGGGTTAGGATTTCAACATAGGAATTTGGAGGGGACACAAACATTCAGTCCACTGCACCCACAGAAAACCCAGAGGACCCCCAAGGCCCCCCATCACCTACGGTTGACTCCAAACAGCTGTGTTTATCCTCCTTCGTGCCACCTCCCTCCCCGGCTTCTGAAACCTTCCTGCAGCTATCCTGGGCTCCTGGCCGGTCATCCGTGAAACCTCTTATTCCCTCCGCCTCTGCCCCAGGAGTTTCTTCTGCTTTCTTGTTCTAAATGAGACCTGCTTCCTGCCTGCCTAACCTTTCCTGTGAAGACTTTTCTTTTCTTTTCTTTTTTTGAGACAGAGTTTCACTTTTGTTGCCCAGGCTGGAGGGCAGTGGCGCGATCTTGGCTCACTGCAACCTCTGCCTCCCGGTTCAAGCGATTCTCCTGCCTCAGCCTCCCAAGTAGCTGGGATTACAGGCATGCTCCACCACGCCCAGCTAGTTTTTTGTATTTTTAGTAGACGCAGGGTTTCTCCATGTCAGTCAGGCTGGTCTCGAACCCCCGACCTCAGGTGATCCACCTGCCTCGGCCTCCCAAAGTTTTGGATTACAGGTGTGAGCCACCGTGCCTGGCCCCAGGACTTTTCTTTTCCCATTCTACTCATACACCAGTCATATGCCAGGGCGGTAGATGTTTCTCTTTGCTTCCTTCTAGAACTTTCTCTCTCTCCCTAAAAACCCCCAGCACTTGTGCTCCCTGTTGTAAGACTTGACACTGCACCTCACAGATAAGAGCCGCCTTCCTCCTCCCCTCCCGGAGTCATTGTCGCTGCGCTGGCTGTCGTGATCCCCAGGTGTCACTGTTCCCAGCCTCCTCTCCAAATTTCAACCTCCCCAGTCTGGGCCATTTGCTTCTAGCGCTGGAAACGTGGCCGGCCCAAGCAGGGATGGGCTCCAAATGTAAAAGATGCTTTCTGTTCTTGGGTCAGTTTGCTGAGAATGATGGTTTCCAGATTCATCCAAGTCCCTACAAAGGACACGATATTATCGTTTTTTATGACTTCGTAGTATTCCATGGTGTATATGTACCACATTTTCTTTGTCCAGTGTCTGTTCTCACTCATAGGTGGGTGTCGAACAACGAGAACACGAGGACTCAGGGAGAGGAGCATCACACACAGGGACAGTTGGGGGCGTAGGGGAGAGACAACGGGGAGTGGGGAGGGAGGGGAGGGATAACATGGGGAGATACAGTATGCACCAAAAGTAAAATAAATTTTAAAAAAAATCTACTACAGAAAAAAAAAAGACGCACTGAAAACCCAGCATGAGGGAAAAACACATACATATCTCAACAAACTTTACAGCAATTACACGTCAAAATGATAATATATTGGATATACTGGATTCACTAATGTGCATTACTGTATTTCAATTAGTTTCTTGTATCTTTTTTTTTTTTTTTTTTTTTTTTTTGAGACAGAGTCTTGCTCTGTTGCCCAGGCTGGAGTGCAGTGGCTCGACCTTGGCTCATTGCAACCTCTACCTCCCAGGTTCAAACAATTCTCCTGCCTCAGCCTCCCAAGTAGCTGGGACTACAGGTGCCCACCATCATACCCGGCTAACTTTTGTATTTTTTTTTTCTTTCTTTCTTTCTTTCTTTCTTTTTTAAGTAGAGAGCGGTTTCACCATGCTGTCCAGGTTGGTCTCGAACTCCTGACTTCCAGTGATCTGCCCACCTCAGCCTCCCAAAGTGCTGGGATTACAGGTGTGAGTCCCCACTTCTGGCCAGATTCTTGTGTATTTTCACCTTTATGGTGGCTGCTAAGAACTTTAAAATTGCATGTGTGGCTTACCTTTCATTTCTATTGGATTCTGCTGCTCTAAAGAGGCTTTTCACCAGTCACCGAAATCTAAATCCCAAGTTCAAATGTGCCACTTTATAAGTGCCATTGCCCATCTTCTTTCTCTCTGTCTCCTTCCTTCCTTCCTTCTTTTTCATTCCTTCCTTTCTTGATTTCTTTCTTGCTTTCTTTCTTCTTTTGAGACAGGGTCTTACTCTGTCACCCAGGCTGGAGTACAGCGGTGTGATCACAGTTCACTGCAGGCTCAACCGCCTGGACTCAAGAGACCCCCCTGCTCAGCCTCCCGAGTAGCTAGGGCTACAGGCATGCACCATGACATCTGGCTAATTTTTACAATTTTTTGGTAGGGAAAGGGAGGGGGTCTCTCTGTGTTTCTCAGGCTGTCTTGAACTCCTGGCCTCAAGCAATCCTCCCACCTCGGCCTCCCAAAGCACTGGGATTACAAACATGAGCCTCGGCGCCCGCCCTCATCTTCTTAGCATGATCCCTCAGGTGTCTGACTCAGGGGTGCCCCAGCCTCCCACAGACCATGCATCCCACCGCCTTTCCACCCTCTCAGCCCTCCTGTCCCTGCTGGCCCTATTCTCCAACTCTGCTCAGGATCCGTGTTATCTGGTCTCCACGCACTCCGACTCCTTGCTCTTGTCTTGCTTCCTCACACTTGCACAGGGAAACTCTAACCCTGGTCAGGTCTAACTCCACCCACACAGCCCAGCACAGCTGGAAAGAAACCCTTGCCCCCATGCCAATGGGCTGATTCAAACTCAGAGCCTAAAGACCCAGGGGCGCTGGCTGTCCACAGGCTCCCACCTTTCCCATCCCACCCATCAGCTCTCTCTCCCTCTCCCAGATGCCACTTCCCATCTGCTCCTCCTCTTCACTCTAGGTTTTCTATTTGACAGAGAAACAGAAGCACTGCTTAGAGTGCCTAAGCAGTGGGCAGGTTCCAGGGCAGAAGGAGACACACTGAAGGGATGCAAGGGTACTCACCTAGAAGCTCACATTTTTGGGGTGCGCTGTATGAACCGGTTTGGGAGGACTCAATGTGGAATAACTCCTGGAGCCCTTGCAAAAGCGTCTGAGCCTGGGCTACGGGGTTCCCATTTCTTAGGGGAAGGAAAGCTAAGGATAAGAGCTTGTTCAAGTTTTCCCAGCAAGTACTCAGCAGAGATGGGGTCTGAGCTTGTCCAGCTGCAGAGCCTGTCTTTTTTTTGAGACAGAGTCACGCTGTGTCACCCAGGCTGGACTGCAATGCGCAATTTTTGCTCACTGCAACTTCCGCCTCCTGGCTTCAAGTGATTCTCGTGCCTCAGTCTCCCAAGTAGCTGGGATTACAGGTGCACACTGCCACACTCGGCTGATTTTTTGTATTTTAGTAGACACTGGGTTTCACCATGTTGCCCAGGCTGGGCTCAAACTCCTAAGCTCAGGCAGTCCACCGGCCTCGGCCTCCCAAAGTGCTAGAATTACAGACATGGGCCACTGCACCCGGCCCCAGAGCCTGCCTTTTCAGCACCACACAAAGCCATCCCCCACAACAGAGACTTGCAAACTTTAGACTCACGTATCAGAGCCGAGTGAGGCTGTATATGGGTCTGCACTGAGTGACGTGTCCACACCCTGAATTTCCTTCCCGCTGGGTCACATTTGGGCAGCCTTGCACTTGGGCCAGCCTTGTGCTGGTCAGCAGTGGGGAGGAAGGAGAGAGGGGAGAACAGACCAACTTGAGCGACGGTAAATGACAGAAGTCCTGGGGTCCCCCGTCTCATGCCTCTTTGTGGCCCTTGCTGCACACAGCATGTGCGGGGCCCCTGAATATATTTGCTGAAAGATGAAGATGAAGAAATGAATGGATGAACAAGCATGGAAGCGGAGGCCAGGAGCCTCGGGGGGGAGGACGGGGGAGGCCATGAGGGATAACCACCCCGGCCACTCATCACTCCTCTATTCCAGGGATAGCAGAAGCCCCCCTGCCCACCCAGGGCTCCATCCTCACTGCAGGCCTCCTTCAAGCCTGTCCACTCCAGACTGTATCGGGCTAGTGGGACAGGCTGGTGGCATCCCCCCTCAGACCTTCCTCACTGCCCCCGTCCCTGAAGTGATGCCACGCAGGAGACAGCGTGGTCCGAGTCTGGGGCTTTGGGTGAAGACAGGGAGCGGAGGCTCCAGTCCATGCTGGTCTGCATGGGAAGGAGCCCCGGGTGCCTCTGTGCCCCCTCCCTCTCTCTTTCCAATGACTCCTGGAAACAGCAGCCCCGACACTGGGCCAAGGAAATGCATCCCTTGGCTCTTCTAGTAGCAAACTTCAGGGGTTCCCTGGGAGCAAAGTGCCTCTGATCAGGATGATGAAGGGATAGACACACTCGCAGTAGAGCCAGGAGCCCTCAGGACCCAGTATTTCTTCTAAATTCTAATGTTTGAGAAACAGGACTAAAGGAATTCGCTCAATTTTCTGGAGTATCTAGGCCTCATGAGAAGCCTGCTAGTAACCAGAATGCTGCTTTCTTCAGCAGAAGGCTGGGATCAGCCCAGAAACACTCTCCAGGCCAGGGGTCCCTGAGAAGGGACACGGGTGTTTCCCAGGAGGCCCTGGGTGGCAGCCGCTCCTCCCCACCTCATTGTCTCTCCCTTCCCTTCTTCACCACCTCTGCAAGATACACAGAGGATTCCCAAAGACCAGGGAGGGAAATAAACGAGGATCGAGGGGCTACTGTGTACAAAGCGCTTTACCCAGATTATATCACATAATCCTCCCACAATGCCTGTGGGGATAGTAACATCATTCTCACTTTGCAGGCAAGGACACTCAAGATTAGAGGGTCGGGGCCCCAGGAGAAACAGAAGGTCTCCTCAGATTAGGACATGTCCCAGGGTTTCACAAAAGGAATGCCTCAAAGGTGTGGCCAGGTGTGACACCCACAAGGACAGAGCAGCATCCGTGGGCTGCCACCACCCTTGGGCCCAAAGTATCAGGGATGGGAGCAGTTCCCAGAACCCGGAAGGGGAAAGCCGAGGCAGACAGGGCAGCTTCTGAGGAGCTGTGGTCTTTGGTGGAGGGACAGGAGCAGCCCGAGGCGACCCCATAGAGCAGAAGCTGGCGGAGTAAGTGCTCCAGCTTGCCTGCCTCCCCCTCACCCAGCTCCTGCCAGAGCTCCCCAGTGAGGTCAAGAACGGCACACTGCACGTGGGGATGCCGAAGCCCCCTGCACCGGGCCTGAGTTCACACGTGCAAGGACACACAGCTAGTGTGTGCGCTATGGGTTCACGGCCATCCCTGACATACCGCAACATGTGTCACCAAGCCGTCTTATAGAGGGATGGCCCACTGGGCAAGACAGACCAAGAGCACACCTGGCCACTGGCTCCCTAGGACCACAGACCTGTCTGCTCTTCGTGGCTGCAGCTCTGAACTGGGTTAATAGCCCCATCTCCTGCTCCAAAGCCTGACGCTGCAACCTGGAGAGGGCAGTGACCCTTCCAGAGGCCCCAGCGATCCCCTCCCAGGAAATCCATTCCCACCTTTGGGCAGCAGCCCAGCAGCCCTCAGCTGCACCAAGTGAACCGGGGAGATCTGACGGATGAGAAGGTAGATGGGGGGTTCCCGCAGGGGGATCATTTCATTTTATGGGGGAGGAACACAGAAACGGGGAGGCCAGGCTTGGAGGCAGTGATCAACTGGGCTGTGGGCGTCGGCAGCCGCCAGGAGCATGTGTAACTCATTACCCCCAGGTCCTGTTTATGGCCACGGATGACGCCATGAGTGGAGGGGGCTGGGGCCGCGGGGCCGAGTGCGACTGCAGTATTTTTCTGACACTAACACCTCTCACTGGCCCTCAGAAAGTGCTGCAGAGGAGCCAGGCCCAGCCAGCCCCCACCCACTCCCAGCTCGGCCTCCTCCTCCACCTCCTGGTGCCAGACTGGAGAGGCCTCGGCTGCATACTGGGGGAAGCCAAGGTGGGAAAGGGGAAGGTGGGAGGGGAGGGAAGAGCGTGGCCAGACACCAGCCCCTGGGGGTTCTGTTCAGAGGATGACGTGAGTGAGCATCCACCAGAGGCCGCCAGAGGCAGCCTGGCTCCAGAACCTTCCAGGTCCTATTTGGATTTGGCCCTTCCAAGTAGTTCCACCCCTACAGGAGGACCCTCAGCCACAGCCATGCTTCACGAGGTGAGGAGGACGGGGCCTTCCATCAACAAGCGCCCCGAGGAAGACAGCGATGACCAAGACACAAGGGAGGGGGCAGATTCCAGAGATGTCCCTGACCAGGCCTGCAGGGAGGGGGGGAGCCCCAAAGGCATCAGAGAGCAAGGGGTGTCTGAGGGGCCTTGAAGGGTACGGAGACAGGATGACCTGGAGGAGCCGGGCAAGGTGGCTGCTCGGGGAGGGGACAGAGGAGCCAAGGCACCCCGACAGTCCCTTCTCTTCCCATCTCACCTGGCAAGTGAAGAAAGGGAAGGGATAAAAGCAGGGAGGGCAAAGAGAGGCGAGGAGGGGCGAGAAGGAAAGCGAAAAAGCAGCAGGTCCTGGGCAGAAGTGGAATGGTGCCCGCAGGCGCTGCTCCGCGCGGGGAGGGTCCTTCCTCTGCACTAAGAAGCTCCTTGGGCATCGAGCCCCACCCAGCCCATACTCCGAGGGTGTCCCCTCACCTCCTCTCTTTCTTTTCCTCCCCCTGGCCTCTGGTGGTGGCTGTAGGCAGCGCCTTTTATCTCTGGACCGACCACCTGCCCAAGCCCATGAAAGAAGGACCAGCACTTCCACCTCCAGGAAGTGTCGCCTCGTCTAATGGGTGCGCCATCTGTCACTTGCCATTTCTTGTCCCTGTTTCTCAGGTGGGTGGGGAGGAGGGCATGCGTGGGTGAACCAGGTGAAGGCTGGTGCCTGGACAGGGGCACTAACACTTGCTGGCTGGGTGAGTGTGTGTTGGGGGTGCCAGCTGCCACATGGTGAACTGAGCTTTTCCAGGTTTAAGGCAGATTTGGCACTTGGATTCCCACATGCCTCCTTGTCTATTTCCCAATTGGCTCCAAATCCAGAGGTGAGGTGAGTCGCTCCTTAGCACCATCAGCCCAACCCCGTGGAATCCCCATCCTGGGAAGGAGCCTGCATCCCAGGTACGGAGACTCAGAGTCAGGTTCCAGCTCCACCACTGATGACTTGAGTGGACTTAGCACATCATTTACCAACAATCACAAAGACTTCCTGGACACCTGCCACCTACAAGGTCCCGAGAGATTCCAAGAGGAGCAAAACACCGTCCTGACCTCGAGGGTCTCAGTGACGATGAGACCTGCACTCCATAGCACACGGGCCGCAAGAGTGGGGCAGCTATCACATGCAACAGGAACAGCAGGGAGCCTACCGGGACCAGACCCAAGCTCAGCAGGTCCCACTGGCAGGGAAGGCTGTGTCTTACATTCACGTCGGGGCTGTACTTTCGTGACTTTGCCTCCCCCTGATCCCACTATCCCCACGGGCAGCTCCAACCAGAAGTGCCGTCCCTCCTCCCCTCCTCCCACCACTTGCACTCCATTGAAGGAGGAAGTCCCATAAGGGACTTGGAGCTTGTCCTGGGCCTCACACTTCACTGTCTTCATTTACTAAACAAAGGCTGAAGGGCAGCCCTACTGGTTTCAGGGGTGCTGGCTCTTGCTTCCTTTCCCATCTCTTTCCACCTTCCCCCTCGACTCTGCCCAGCCCCATTTCCTCTTCCTCTCCCCTTTCACTCCGAAAAGATGAGGATCAAAGAAACAGCAAAACGCTTCAGGAACAGATCAAATCTGGTCTTGAATTTCCCCAAGTCAAGCTCATTGTTTTCCTCTCAGAAATGAAAGGAAAGGGGGGGAAAAATCAAATTGGAAGCACACAACTCTGACGCCACTGGCTTCATCTCAACACTCTACTCTGCCTGGGTTCCACCCCCCAACCTGGCAGCCAGGAATGAAGACAGATCCAGAGAAGTTGGCAATCAGGTGTAGAAGGTGAATGCTTTGCCACATTTAGACTTCAAGGATCCCTCTGTTCATCCATCCATCCATTCATTCATTCATCCATCCAGTCATTCATCCATCCATCCATTCATTCATCCATTTATTCATCCATCCATCCAACCATTCATTCATCCATCCATCCAACCATTCATGCATCCATTTATTCATCCATCCATCCAACCATTCATTCATCCATTTATTCATTCATCCATTCAACCATTCATTCATTCATCAATTCATTCATCCATCCATTCATCTATCCATCTATTCATCCATCTGTCCATCCATCCATTCATTCAAAAAATGACTAGTGAGCACCTACTGCATGCCGGGCTTGGGAGACATCAATAAACAAAACGGAGATGCCTGCTATGGTCCAGCCTATATTCTTGCCGTGGGGGAACAGATAATGAATGATACATGTAAATAAGAAGACTACAGTGTTAGGAGGAAGCCAGACCATGGAAGACAGGAAAAAAGAGACAGGGAAAGGGGCATGGAACTCAGGCCTCAGAGAAGGTGGGAGCTGAGCAAAGTCCTGGGGGAGGTGAGAGCATGAACCAAGTGGGACAGGGCAGTGATGCATGCTGGGAGATGTCAGGGAAGCACCCTTTTCATGGCAGAAGCCTCAGGTGAGTGAGCCAGAGGTTCCCCTGCCAAGGCTGGGGCAGTGCAGAGGGGGAAAGGCATGGGACCTCCTGGGTACATTGCCAGCACCCAAGTTTTCACTCCCTCTCAAGTGGGAGCCACAGCCATGCTTTGCCCAGCATAGCATCACATTCTGACTTGGGGGTTGAAAAGGGCCACACCCCTAATGCAATGTCCAAGTCCGATTTTACACACAGAATTTTAGAACAAGTTAGGAACTCAGAGATACCCCCTACATCCCCAATTGGCAGATGTGTACACGGAGGCCCACAGAGGGTCACATGCCCAGGAAGGGGCGGGTCAGCCTGGATTCCACACCTCTCAACCTCTGCTGTCTGCTGTGCCCTGGGACCTGGCATCAGGGAACCCTGGGACAGGACATAGCTAGCGTGGCTCTCAAAGCGTCCTCTTACGGAGCCCCCCACAGCGGAGGGGCCCAGAAGGTGCAGTGGCCAGGGCTGCTGTTCCTTTTCAGTTCTTCTGCTCCAAATGAGCTTTTTGTTAAAAAAAAATCTGGGGTTCAAAAAAAGGGAGAGTAAGATGACGTACTGGGAGGAGGGTATGCTAGTCCCAGGGACATCCCAGCCCTCCCACCCCGTGGGCCCCCCAGGCTGGCCCAGATGGTCCTCTCTAATCACCCCCAGTCTTTCCAGCCAAACCAAGCCTCTTTGCTGATGTGCCAGAGGATACGGACACCACCTTCCCCTTTGCTGATGGAGGGATGGGGGCTCTGCGTGGGGCCAGCACCCCAGGCCTTCTCCTCTGCCGGAGTGGCGTGAGCCTTCCAGAAACTCTGACACGGCTTGGTGTCACACAGTAGGAATACCTTCCCCCCCCCTCCTCTGAGACAGTCTTATTCAATCTTCCGCCTCCTTTCCAGAAAGCCCTCTGCCCGCTTGACTTCATTATTCACACACATTTTGGCCTACTTCATATTTGAGGCAACTGTTCCCATGCCAGCCCCTTCTACTGGGATCATAAGCCCTTTGAGCGCAAATACTGTTTTCTCTTTGGAGCACCCGTGGCTGCCTGCCCTGGCCTGATGCACCATGGAGCCTCAGAATATGCTTGTTGATTGGAATCCGGAGGAAGAGCCACCCTGGTGGACCATCCTAGGGTGGGGTGAGCAGGTGCATGGGTCAGAAGCCCAGATCTCCCATCTCCTCTGCCTGCGGAGACCCTCTCCGCTCCCTGCCTCTCTGAGCCACCGCGATTCTTTCCCTATACTCAGCACTGGGTGGGAGGAATGCAGGATTGGAGGAAGAGAGGAGTGGAGTCATTGCTCTTGAGTAATTTCAAGAGGCAGTTGGCAGAGCGGAGCAAAACGAGAGAGTGAAAAGGCCTGTCTCTCCTTGGTGGGGGAAATCTTTGAAGGCTCTTCGTAAGTGTCATTCTAGTTCTCTTTGACATGGGGATGAATGCCTCTCCTGGCACGCGCTGCAGTAAGGAGTGTACTTGTTCATGCAGCAAGGGTTTATCAGGCACCTGCTGGGTGCACAGGAGCCAGGCTGGTGGAAAAGCGCACCGGGCTCCTCCAAAAGAAACTGCATCACTGGGATCTCCAGGGTTTTAGCAAATAAGCAGCCCCTGAGATGCAGGGCCTTCTGGATCACTGGCGTGGGGGACCCCTTTCTGTGGCAAGATCAGGGCCTTGCACCCAGGGGCAGGATGAGCACCTTGGAGGGCTGTGTTTGCCCCTCACAAATGCTTCAGAAAAATGGGTGGGAGGGCCCCTCTCCTCACCTGAGAGGGTCTGCGCTGACTCAGAGCCCCTGCCTGACCACAGTCTCTCTCTCTGAGTCAGGAGGCTGGTGCTGGACCCCCTAGGACTGATGAGCTGTGTGATCTGTCCATCTGTTAAATGAGTGCTCATGCTGCTGACAGGTTTGTTGAAATGAATGAATGAGAAAACTCAATGGAAAAGACCTTTTAAAGCACCAAGTTCAATAGATGCACTATTAAATGGGGAGGTCACCAGCACTCAAAGGCAATGTCGAGTTTGGGTGTGGGGTAGGGCTCCTTCTCCACCCCCAGGCCAGATCTGGTGCCCCAGGACTGAGCCAGCTGCACTCACCGTCCTCACACAGGTTCAGTTTGGACAGGCTCCTGCCATCAAAGGAATCCTCGCAGATGGAGCTGGTGTCGCAGTTGCTGACGGTGTGCAGGTACATGGCTTTGTTCTCCATCACACCCTGCAACAGCTGCAGAGATGGCAAGAGCGGAGGAGAGGGAGGATGGAGGCGGGGGAGAGAGACAGAGAATCAACTGTAGGTGGAAACAGAAGCAAATGGATAGAACAAGGTGCCCACCCCCTGGTTCTGAGCCCGAACGCCGGGACCCTCTGCTCATCACCAGGACCCAGGTGCCATCTTCCAGGTCCTTGGGGCCCTGATGCCCCCACCCCCCAGCTTCCTCAGGGCTTCGGAAGACCCTTGGACATTTCTGATGGGGGGATGTATCCCTTCCTTTCAACAGCTCTCAGTGGGGCTGGAATCCTGAGCTGGGGCCACTGTGGGTCACACTGGGCGGGGCCAGGAGGAGGTAACACTGCTGACCCAAAAGGTGACCTGCAAGCAGGTTCTGAGCCCTTGGAAGTCCTGGGCATGCCAGAGAGTCTTGACCTTCTGTTCTGTGTTGGAAATGAAGGAAGGAAACTAGACATGAAGGGGCTTTTCAGAGGGGTACAGAGACCACCTGCAAACACAGCTGAGAAGACCAGGATTGCTCTCGAATCCAACAAGACTGGCATGTCGGAAGGAGCATGGCTCAGTGGGACCACAGCAGGGATTCATCTACCGCGGTGGGGCCAGAAGAGCAGGGAGCCTCTGTGGGGACCCCCACGCACTAAGCATCTGGGCAGCTTTTGGCCAGGGGAGGGATCTTGTCTGCATGGCCCCCTGAGCTGACTGACTCACTGGGTCTCTAGGTCTACACCATGGTGTTCTAGAAACGTATATATTGACTTAGGAGAATCCTATGCTCCTTGAAAGGAAACAGCCTGTTTACACAACAACGTGTACAACACGATCCCATTTTGTAAGAGATGCACACGTAAGGTGCGTGTGGATGTCAGACACTATGATGGCTCTGGGTGAGAAATGTGTTACTGGACCAAGACTGGTAGGGATTGTGGGGATTTCATATTTCTTTTTGCTTTCAGATTTTCTGGGTTTTCTATGACGCATCTGCATTCCTTATGTAATGAGAAGAATCTGTTTTTTTAAGTCAAATTATGAAGTATTTACATCAATTGCTTGATATTGATTTTGTCACATACATGCTCAGTGATTTTATAAATTATTTTCTACTTTCATCAAAGTTCCAGACAGGAGTTTATCTTGATCTTTGTTTCTGATGCTCTTTAACTATCTGGACATGTAACAAAAAAATAGCCATTGTTTGTTTAAATAATAAATCCTCTGGAAGATAAAACCCCCATGAGGATGGGTCCTAGGCCATCCTCCAGTGCAACAGAGCAAACTCAACCCTTCAACTCAGAGGAGCCTGGAAGGAGAGGATGCAGGGGCTGGCAGGTGGCAGTGGGGGGGACAATGCCTGTTGATTGAGAGATCAGTCAATCAGTTCCTCTTCAGAGGGAGGGTGGGCAAGGAGGCGTGGCAACTTTCAAAAATAGACATTATCAGGGAAGGAGCATGGCCGGGTTGCTGTGCAGCAGAGCAGAACGTGAACCCCCGGATTTTCTTTTTCTTTCTTTCTTTCTTTTTTTTTTTTTTTTTTGAGACAGGGTCTCACTCTGTCACCCAGGTTGGATGGCAGTGGTGTAGTCTCAGCTCACCGCAACCTCCACCTCCCGGGTTCAAATGATCCTCCCAACTCAGCCTCCAGAGAGTAGCTGGAATTACGGGCACATACCACCACATTCAGCTAATTTTTGGCAGAGATGGGTTTTCACCATGTTGCCCAAGCTTGTCTGAAACTCCTAGACTAAAGCGATCTACTGGCCTCAGCCTCCCAACGTGCTGGGATTACAGGTCTGAGCCACTGTGCCTGGCTGAACCCCCTATTTTCATGACTTGAGTTTGGTCTCCAGACACCTCTGACATTAGGGCTGAGAGGAGACCAGAACTGACCAGTCACTGTATACATGTCCTTCCAATGACCCAGGAGGGCTGGAGGCCTCTGCCCTTAGCCCTTCTCTATATCCCCCACAATGGGCACGCACACGCACAGCCATGGGGCTCCCAGTCTCTGCAGCCCTCTCCACCAGGCTGTGGGAGGGATGGAACAGGGGGGTGGTCCGCAGCTCTGCCAGGATCTCTCCTCCCTGCCCAGACACCACCCGCTCTGGCTTCCCTTTGCTGCAGCGGTGTCCAGTTCTCCAGGCGCCAAATCCCAGCCCTCCACCCAGGGGGAGGCCTCTAGGTGGGGCTCCAGGCAGCTCCAGCACTGCTTGGCTGCAAGTGACCCTCCCTCGTTTCATGAGCACTGTGTACGGCACCCCTCCCTCTGGCTTTGCTCCTGGGGGGCTGTGGAGCAGGAGGTCCATGTCCCTTCTGCCTGCAGTAACCCTCCCTCTGCCAAAGGCAACAGCCTCTGCTGCCCAGAGGCCACACAGAGCTGGACAGGGCACTGCTGCTGTGCTGGGCCTGGGCAGTGAGGTGAGAGGCCCCACTGCCGTTTCCACCTTCCTCCTCTTCTCATCAGCTCCTGGGATGGGGCTGGGATTCACCCTTGTTAGCGAGAATGTATCTGAAGGGTGACCATCTCCTTTCTCCTCCCCCACATTTCAGCCTTGGAGCAGGAGCCCAGGGGAGCCATTGCGGAGAGGGGCTGGGGCCGAGTGGGGTCAGATGTGAGTGCACAGGGCTTGGAAAAGCTCAGCCAACTCTGCTCATGTTTGTTACTTGGAATGAAACCTATGCATGTTGGGTCTGCCGGGGTGTTCTTGGGGCTGTTTTTCTTTCTTGGGGAAGGGGCAGGTTTTGGGACCCTCAGATCATGGGTCTTACTGCCTTCAGACCAAGTCTGTGCTCTAGAAGATGAAACTGATGGCAAGTGCGGGGATGGCAGGGCGCCCACACACGTCCCACAGGGTACAGGCCATTTGCCACCCGGGGATGCTCCTCCCAGGAGCACTGCGATGGGAGCAGGCTGGTGGCCTTTGCATTCTGTCATAACCATTTTAAAGACAAGCCAACCCAGACCAAAGAGGCAAGAAGGAAAGGATATCAGAGCAAGAAGAGGCCCCTGGCACGGGTTTCCCACCCAGGGCACTGGCTCAGCTGCAGGGTTGCTTTGTCTGGGAATTGCATGTCAGCGCCTTTTGGTGGCCACTTTCTGAGTCCCAGATCAGGCAGGGGAAGAGAATCCCACCTCGGAGGGCCAGTCAGTGTACCTCAGCAGGTGGGGCTCCTGGGACTGAGGCAGGGCTCTGAGAGCTTGGAGCACATGGGCAAGATGTGGAAGCCACAGTGACCTGTGGGTGAAGCCCAAGGAGCCTGGACCTCAACTCGCAACTGAAAGAGGGAGCCTTGCTCTAACACGGGGTTGGGGGGGGACACGTCCTCTCCACTAACCTCTTGGCAGTCATGATTTACTTCCAGGCAGTTTCACCCAAGACACTTGGAAGGGCAGGTTCAGGGCCAGGGATCTGCCTCTAGATTCTGCATTTTCGAGCTGGAAAAGCCCTCAGCCCTCCGTGTCCTGCAGCCCTGGCTCTCTGCAGGAATGCGGGGGAGCACAGAGGCCAAGGGCTCCCAGCCTAGCTCCTCTGCTTACTGGTTTCTTGGGGAACTTGGCTCAGTCAGCTGACCTCATTCGACCTCAGGTGCATCACCTCTAAGATGGGAAGGTCGGTATCTGCTGGTCACTCAGGGTCACAGTGAGCCTCCCATGAGATAATACACGCGGCATGGCTTTACGAACAAGGTCACTCAGGGGAGCTGGTGGCAGAGCCTGGTGAGAATAAGCACCCCCCAGCATCTTCAGAGCCTGCCAGGCAGCCAGGTAGGGAGGCGTCCAGGTTCCCAGGGCCTCCTTCCTACCTAACCAGTCCCAGAAACAAAGCTCTTTGAAGTTCCCTTTGCAAAAGGCAATCGCAAATGCACTCTAGGGCTGAAATCCGGACCCTGGCTCTCCAGTCCTCTGGACATCAGAAGGACTCAATTAATTCTTCCTCTGAGTAGGTAGCACGAGCCTCACTTGCTGCTCCCAAGTCAGTTTCTCTGGGTACCAGCATCTAACTCAGCAGGGTTTACGGCTTTTCTTTGGATTGCCTCACTTGAAACTCATCAACACCAAGGAAAAAATCACATTGAGTGTGGCCCCTCTCCAGAGAGAGAATCGCTAAGGAGGTTTTAAATGTTTTCCTCCTCTAACTGTGCTTAGTTACGCTACATCATAACCCAAAGCTGGACAGGTACACATGCTTTAGAAACAACCTCTCCTGGCATATACCCATTTCTGGCACATGCCCATGCACACACATGGACACACCCACACATGCACACGTACACACATGCACACGCACACACACCCACATACCCACACATGCACACACACGCACATGTACACACATTCACACGCACACGCACACATACCCACACATGCAGACATCCACATGAGCACACGTACACACATACACACACATGTACAGGCACATGTACACACCCACACATGCACACGTACACCCATGCACACACATTCACACACGCACACACACCCACACATGCACATGCACACACGTGCATACGTACACACACGCACACACACACACACATGCACACACACATGAACGGGTACATGCACATGCCCACACATGCACACATACACACATGCACACACGCACACACATCCACACACCCACACATGCACACACACATGCACGGGCACATGCACATGCCCACACGTGCACACACACACATGCACAGGAACAGGCATACGCCCACGCGTACATACACACATGCAGACACATGTGCAGGCACAGGCACACACACACACACGCGCACACACATGCACACACACGAACCCATGGAGAGGAGCTGTCACCTGAGCTAACTGCACCTTGAATAGGCTCTTGGGCTGTGACATGAGTCAGGTGGAGTTGCCACCAAGGCAATAGCTTCCCTCTGGCACCCCAAGTGCAGGCTCACACTCTTAAGCCCAAGCAGCTGGACAAGGGCCCAGTGGATATCTGTGGGTCCAGCCAGCGGGGACCTTCCACCTGGAGCAGGCTCTGGGTCCTGAAGTTTCCCAAACTCTGTACTCCGCTCCATTTAGCTCATTCCAGTCTCCTCCAGCTGCCTTTGAGACAGCATGCCCTGGAGATTGGACAAAGTTAGTACCAAGACTCACCTGACTGCCCCTTGCTGAGGCTGTGGATCTTGTCCCCCTCAGATCCCGGCATTCGCCATGGTGGCCGGAGAGCTGGCTGCCACCACACTGAGACCCAGGCCGCCCCTCCGACCGCGTCCCCACAGCCAGCCAAATCCAGATGGAGTCATAGAAAGGGGCTGCAGGGGCGTCCAGGGACGAGTCTCAGAGCAGGACCACAGGGGCCACTTCTGCAGGAGGACCAGGTCAAGATGCAACCTGTGGCAGAGTGGGGGTCTGCGCCTGGGGGACTCCCGAATGAGGGGTCTGCGCCTGGGAGTCCCTGTCCTTGGTGCCTGGCCCTGGGCAGCGATCAGAAGATGTTCTGGGAAGGCAGCGGCAAGCTCCTCCAGGTACTGCCTGAGATGTGAACTGCAGCTGCTCTCGCCGCCAGTCTGTATAAAATAAAGTTCTTGGAGCAGTTGCAGAGGCTTCCGCAGTGGGGTCCGGAATACGGCCCCCCTCCTGCGGCCAATCGTGGCATTACAGCCCCATGTGGGAACGCCCGCCCGCCCCAGAGCAGCGCGGTCGGCCTTGGCCTTCGGACTCCACGGCCTGTTCTAAAGGCCCTGCTCAAAATACTTTTTGGAAAGCTTCTGGAAGAGTGGCGGCTAGACCTGGCTATGAGCCACGCAAGAACACCAGTCTTGTACATTTATTTATAGGACAGAATTGACATGGCTCAATTCATTCACCAAACTTGGCACAGAGTTCTTTACATATTTTCCCCCAAAGGACACGATTGGCCACACCGGGAGTAGTCAGAAAAATGCCCCAGGGGGTTCCACAGAACTCAGCAGCAAAACCAGCGTTTCTGACTCATTAACACTGTACGGGGGCTACAGGGTGCGGCATGAAGACTAGCGGGCTGCCCACAGGGGGACTGCAATTCAGTATGGGACGGGGACCCAGGCACCAATAACCCTAAACCTAAGCATGATTGCTTACGTTTGAGAAGGAGATCCAGAGCAGGTGCAGTGACTCACACCTGTGATCCCAACACTGTAGGAGGCTGAGGTGGGAGGAGCACTTGAGCCTACCCACGAGTTCAAGACCAGCCTGTGCAACACAGTCAGACTCCCATCTCTAAAAAAAATAAAAAATAAAGAAAAAGGAGATATAACCAGATATGAAGGGAGCTGCTAAATTCAGACTGAGGTGGTAGCGTCGGGGGGCATCAGAGAAATCCCCATAATGGTCCAAGCCAGGGTGGCATAGCCAGGGTGGCATAGCTAGGCTATGCAGATGGCCTCCGAGGACGGTGCTCAGAAGGTAACATTCATGAATGTGTTCCTGCTTGCTGGTGAAAAGTTCAGCCTCAAGACTCCAGGGTCAGGCTTCATACATGTGAAGTGTTGCTAAGACGCAGCTGTCCCACTGCAGCTGCCTGCCCACAGCTGAGTCAGAAACGCCTTCCTCGTTCTCGGTGACTTCCCGCCTGACTGCCTGGGAAGCAGCTCCCCACATCAATCTCCATTTACAGAAAGAACAAACAAGGATTGTATCATTATCATAATGATACCAGGAGAGAAGGAGGAGGAGGAAAAGGAGAAGAAGAAAACACTTTATAGCATATACCACGTGTTTCTTATATATTAGCTCATTGAACCTATTCCACAACCCAGCGAGGCAGGTACTGCTATTATGCTCATTTGCAGAGACAGAGAGGAAGTGACTGCCCAGGGTGGCAGAGCTAGGCTTCAACCTAGGCAATGTGACTCTAGGGTCTATGCCTTTAACCCCTCCCCCTGTACCACTGCCTGTCATGGGAAACAAATATTTTTTTCCCCCATCAACTCCCCCTCCCCTGTCATTTCTGTCTCTTTGAATTTGACTACCCCAGGGACCTTACTTTTCTAACATTCTTAGGAATATAATCTTAAAAACAACCAGAAATGTACTCAAAATGTGATGTCCAACCAGCCTGGGTAACATAACAAAACCCTGTCCCTACCAAAAAATACAAACAATAGCTGGGCGTGGTGACACACAGCTGTAGTCCCAGGTACTTGGGAGGCTGAGACTGGAGGATCAATTGAGCCCAGGAGTTTGAGGCTGCAGTGAGCTGTGATTGCACCACTGCACTCCAGACTGGGTGACAAAACAAGACCCTGCCTTAAAAAAAAAAAAAAAAAAAAAAAAGTGATGTCCAAAGATCTTTCCTAAAGAGATGTGCATATCAGCAAGAAATGTGGTAGTTAGTACTATGGTCTGAATGCGTCACACGAAATTTACGCATTGGAAACTTAATCTCCACTGCAGCAGTGTTGGGAGGTGGGGCCTTTGGGGGATATTTGCGTCATGAATGCATTCGGGATGGCGTACAAACGGCTGGGAATGCGGGCATGACCCACCGTGCCTGGCCTGTGGGCAGCATTTTAAAACAGGATCATTAGGCTCAGCAGCATGAAGAAGGTGACATTTGAGAAAAGATGGGAAGGAAGCAAAGAAGTTAGTTGTGCAGACATCTGGGGAAACCACTCCAGGCAGATGGAACAGCCAACTCCAAGCCATAGGGCAGGACCTGCTGGTGCAACGGACCGAGAGATCCAGTCAACAATCAGACCTAATGAAATAACTAAAGGTGCTCAACTTCATGAGTCATCAGGAAAATGCAAATTAAAACCACAGTATGGCGCCTCTACAACGCACCAGAGGAGGGAAAATGAAACAAACACCACTGACGCTGACGAGGACAAGAATAACTGTGGTTTCATCCCCTGCTGGATGTCAGCTGATACAACCACCATGGGAAACTCTTTGGTAATGTCCACCAAAGCTGACAGGGCCACTCTACGCCCCAGCGATGCCATGCCCAGGTACATGCCCAAGAGAATGGCATCCCTATGTTCCCCAGAAGACACGCACACAAATGTTCACAGTAGCACCATTCATTCATTCATTCATTCTTTCATTGAGACAGAGTCTCACTCTGCCATCCAGGCTGGAGTGCAGTGGCGTGATCTCAGCTCACTGCAACCTCCACCTCCTGGGCTTAAGCAATTCTCCTGCCTCAGCCTCCCAAGCAGCTGGGATTACAGGGGTGTGCCACCATGCTAGGCTAATAATTTTTATATTTTTAGTAGAGATGGGGATTTCACCATGTTGGCCAGGCTGGTCTCGAACTCAAATGATCCACCCGCCTCAGCCTCCCAAAGTGCTGGAATCACAGGCATGAGCCACCATGCCCAGCCCTAACTGTTTTTAAATACACAGTTCAGTAGTGTTAAATACATTTGCATTGGTGTTCAACCAATCTCCGGAACTCTTTTCATCTTGCAAACCTGCAACTCTACTCCAGCCCCAGGAATGCTCATTTTCCTTTATGTCTTTTTGAATTCAACTACTCCAGGGACCTTGCTATTTCTTTATCTGTGGCCTATTCTACAAAAATATACTCTTTAAAATGTTTACCTTCAGCATATTCTTTTTGGTTACTTTTTACCTTGGTTTACATGAAATCTAAATGTTTTTCAAAAGCAATTTTTGTCCGTTTATCTTTTATTGCTGTTCAGCTCTGTAGAAATATCTTGGTGAAAAGTATGTAATCGGCTGGGCATGGTGGCTCACGCCTGTGATCCCAGCACTTTGGGAGGCCAAAGCAGGTGGATCACTTGAGGCCAGGAGTTGGAGACCAGGCATGGCCAACATGGTGAAACCCTGACTCTACCAAAAATACAAAAATTAGCTAGGCATGGTGGCTCACGCCTGTAATCCCAGCTACTGGGGAGGCTGAGGCAGGAGAATCACTTGAACCCAGGAAGTGGAGGTTGCAGTGAGCTGAGATCACAGCTCTGCACTCCAGCCTGGGCAATAGAGTGAGATTCTGTCTCAAAAAAAAAAAAAAAGTATGTACTCTTTCAAAACTCAGAATTTGTATTTTCATTTTTAAAAAGTAACATTTAATTGTACAATACATATGATCTTGTTTAGAAAAGTTCATTTTGGTAAAAATGATGATACACATGAAATAAGAATTTAGCGTTTGTAAAACTGTATTCAATCAATGACACACATGTCTTCTGATCTGTTATGTTATTGTTTATCTCAAAGCATCCATCTGGTCTAAGCCGAAATCCATCAACTGCCCTGAGCCGTGAGATGCCTACGCCAAGCCAGCAGTAGCTAAATCTCAGGGAGGAGACACAGAGCTGAGAAAGGCGGCCTCCAAGTCAGAAAGCAGCCCAGCTTTTAACATTTTTATTTGTATTTCCTCCTCTATAATTTTCTGTATTCCCCCCCCCCAAAATTATGAGTACTTTATTAATTAGAAAAAAATGGTCATTAGAGAAATGCAAATCAAAACCACATTGAGATACCATCTCACGCCAGTTAAAATGGCGATCATTAAAAAATCTGGAGACAACAGATGCTGGAGAGGATGTGGAGAAATAGGAACACTTTTACACTGTTGGTGGGAGTGTAAATTAGTTCAACCATTATGGAAGACAGTGTGGCGATTCCTCAAGGATCTAGAAACAGAAATTCCATTTGGCCCAGCAATCCCACTACTAGGCATATACCCAAAGGATTATAAATCATTCTCGTATAAAGACACATGAATACATATGTTCATTGTGGCACTGTCTACAATAGCAAAGACCTGGAACCAACCAAATGCCCAACAATGATAGACTGGATAAAGAAAATGTGGCACAAATACACCATGGAATACTATGCAGCCATAAAAAACGATGAGTTCATGTCCTTTGTAGGGACATGGATGAACCTGGAAACCATCATTCTCAGCAAACTGACACAAGAACAGAAAACCAAACACTGCATGTTTTCACTCAGGTGACTGATGAACAATGAGAACATGTGAGCACAGGGAAGAGAGCAACGCTCAGTGGGCTAGGTGGGGGAGTGGAGGGGAAGGGAGGGGAGGGGAAGGACAGCGGCGGGGCGGGGAGGATGGGAAGGGATAAGACTGGGAGAAATGCCTGATGTAGGTGAGGGGGGAGGGGAGGATGGAGACAGCAAACCACCATGGCCTGTGTGTACCTATGCAACAATCCTGCAGGATACAGGACGTGCACAAGTACCCTAGAGCCCAAATACAATAAAAAGAAAAGAAAAGAAAAAACACAGTAACCTCATGAAAAGATAACTCAGAGATTATTTATCCACGACACACTAATTTATATGCTTAGCTAGGAAAACAGGCACGTCAGCAACAGACGCCACTGTCACAAAACGCTGCACTAGGAGTAAATCCCTAGACTCGTAGTGTCAAGTCTTGGACTTAAATCTGACCATTCCGAGAGGCACGTCATTGGGCAAATCACTAAACTTCTTGGTCTTCGTGTTGTCATGGGACATCACGATAATAACTCCGTATCAGAGAACAGACAGTGGGACAAGACAGTGGCCAAGAGGCCACTGAGAACCCTCAGGAGATGTTCCTAGGAGTCTCTTCAAAAAGGATTCTCTGATGAAAGCTAAAAGCATGCCTTATCAGAACAGGACTTATCAGAGCCTTTAAGGTGCTCTTGAGCCTGGTAATCCTCCAAGAGGCGGGTGCAGGGTTAGGGTTTCTCCATTCCCACTTGAGCACAGACAATAAGTCTAGTGTTCCACAGCAGGCACAGAGGGAAATGCTGGGCTAAAATTGGGAGTAGAGATTACTTTCTTAATCATTGAAAATAATTTTAGAAAAATGTTAAGGCTTACTGCTCCAGGTGCCACACAGTGAAAGACGCCTCCACTATGGAGTGTGAGGAGGAGCCATCGGTCCCGAGAGGACAGGAGGACCATATTGAGGAAGGGGCTGCATCCCGTTTGCCACTGTCTCCCCTCCTGCAGCTCAGCCCTATAGATGTGAGTGGCCTGAGTGCCTTCCCGCAGGCCAGGGGCCGCCCCTGCCTGCTCGCCCTTCCGTCCTGTCCTCTGCCACCGTGACACCCACACGCCTTCTCTCACCCCTGTCATCCCCCACGCCCACCAACAGAGCCTCTGCTACTGCCTGCCCTTCACCACCACCTCCCAGACCTCCCAGCACAACTCACCCTTCAAGGCCAGCTCAGACTCTGCCTCTCCTCTGGAGCCTCCTCTGCCAACTGGGCCTCAGTTTCCCTAGATAATTCCAGTGTTAGGGGCTGACCACCTACTCAAGGGCCTGAGCAACACGCCTCTCATTGCTCTGAGCTCATCGAGGGCTGGGTCCATGTGTTCTACCTTGTACGTCCTTCTTCAGCATCTAGCCCAGTGACGGGCCCAGAGCAGATCATGAGCTCACCCTGACCCGTTGGTGTGGAGGCGGAAGCAACTCCATCTTGAATGCTGACCTGCCATGTTGATTTCTGATTTACCCCAGTTCCAGGAAAGCCTCTAGGATTTCTACTTTCACATACTTACTGTGAATCCTGCCCTTCTGTCAAAACAACCTTGACATAAACCCCACCCTTAGCAAATCCATGTTATACCCCTTCCCTATGGCATAGAAGCCCTAGGCCAGGACGTGTTGGTGTGGGGTTCCACCATCTCATCCTGTGGCCACCTAGGACGTGGCAGTAGCCTTGCACAGACCTGCTCACCAGAGAATGGTTGGTGACATGGATGGTAGACCTCAGGGAAGCTTTGTGGAGCAAAGACTGGATTCTGAGCCATGAAGCCCGGTTTTGACTCCCACCTCCACCCTCCTCAGCCCTGTGAGGTGGGCAAGTCACAGAATCTCTCTGAACGTAAGTTTTCCCATCTGTAACACCAGGTTACTATTTCCCGGCCTTACCATCCATCTCAAAGGTAGTTATGAGGGAAAGGCGCTTTGAAAATGCTGCAGAGCTTCTCCAATGTCAGTCTCGCTGTTATTTTTCCGAGTTGGGAGTCTCTGACAAATTGAGTATTAATCACGATGATGGGGCTCTCTCCAGAGTCCAGCTGCTGACAGCTGGCGCTGAGTCCAAGACAGCAGGAGCAAGGTTCTCTGCCTCGTGAAGTTCCCTGCGCTGTCATGGAATCCACCCAACCATCTGCTTCGTCTCGACGTGCTTGGCTCATTTTAATTCTTTTCCCAGAGGTGTGGGGATGATGGATTCCATGAGACAGGCCAGGTTTTCTGACACTGGTCCAGGGTTGTAGACAGCAAAGTCGATGAGCTTCCTCTGGGTCATGTTCACAGCCCGGAGATCTAAGAGCCAGCCTTACCTGGGGCTGCTAATTTCATCAGACTCAATGACCCAGGGTGCCCTTTAAGGGATCTCTCTCGGAGCTGAGATGATGTAAAATTTGAGAATCAGATGATGATATAATTTTAATGGGGGTAATTTGTAATTGGTAGCCGAACACGTTTATTCAAGTGAATCATAAGAAACTTCTCAAAATGGGGTAAGATTTTGGGCCAAAACTTGTAAGAAGGAATTTAGTTGGATAAGGGCAAAACAGACACCCATGTTGGGAAACTGTAACTCTCACATACAGGACAGGGAACACCAGGCTTCTCCGGGCACACAGGAAAAGAATCTCACACTGGGGATGGCTTTGAAGTTGATGGATGTCAGCAACAGTTGGGGAAAACAGCTACCAGTTGAGTAATCTTTATCTGAAATGCTTGGGACCAGAAGTGTTTTGGATATCAGGGTGTTTCTTTGTTTTTCTGAGACAGGGTCTCGCTCTGTTGCCCAGGCTAAAGTACAGAGGCTTGATCACAGATCCCTGAAGACTTGATCTCCTGGGCTCAAGTGATCCACTCACCTCAGCCCAGACTACAGGCATGCAACACCACGCCCGGCCAAGTATTTTACCTTTTGTAGAGACAGGGTCTTGCTATGATGCTCAGGCTGGTCTCAGACTCCTGGACTCAAACAGTCCTCCCGCCTCTGCCTCCCAAAGTGCTGGGATTGCAGGCTTGAACCACCACGCCTGGCCTGGATTTCAGATTTTTTCAGATTCCAGCTAGCATCCCTAATTTGAAAATTCTAAATCCTACTTGCTGCAATGAGCATTTCTTTTCAGTGTCACGTTGACACTCAAAAAGTTTCCAATTTTGGAGCATTTCAGATTTTGGATTTTCAGATTCAGATACTCAACTTGCATTTCAAAACTTAAGCTGTGTTAGTAGAAGCACGATGAGCAGAAAAATTGAGGCTACTGAGCTCACAGTTGGTGTATTATGTTCAGTCCCAGGTGCATCTGAAATATTTAGGCAAAACTTAGAAGAGCCACCAGGGTGACCAGGGTGACCAGGGTGGTGAAGGGTCCGGAGACTAACAGGAGAGTACAGTGCTTAACCCAGAGAATAAACCACGCAAGGGGCGTGACTGTGTTTTCAGATACGTGAAGAGCTGTAATGCAGAGATGTCAGTTTTCTCTGAACCATCCTAGAGGTAGAGGCAGATGCCACCAAACAACAATGAGCTGTCTGGACCGCAGAACCCTGGCTGATGCCTGGAAATTCCCCACCGATGGCATTGCTTAATCAGAGCTTAGATAATCTGTACTGCCTGGAAGTCTTACAGAGGAGTTTTCCACACTGGGTGGCTGCCTGCACCCAGTAACCTCTGATATCTCTCCTAGGTCAAAGAAGGCCTTTAGAAAAAAACTTTTTCCACCTTGATAAAAAGTAGCTTGCAACAGACTTTGTGTTGGGTTTGCTTTCATTGGGGAAAAGAAAGAACATTCCATGCGTGCTTTTAATAGTAAGAACTAAAAACAGGAAATATTATATTCAATAAGCATAGTAAGTAATACTAATAAATATACTTCCACTGTATACTATGCCAGAAAGAGAGAAAATGAGAAAAAAAATAAAGATGAAGAGAAGGAATGATGGAGACAAAGAGACAAAAATAAGGCAAATAAATGGAAAAAGGGAGGAAAGGGGGAGAGAGAGAGAGGAAGAGGAAATGGAAGAAAAGGGTAAGGAATCAAAATATAAAGAGATATAATTTATTTCTTTCCTTCTCTTCCTTCCTGAAACATAACACATATCATGGCTAGTGCAAAGCGAAGGTTTTGTTTAATTTAGATATTATATTTATCAAAGATATGCATGTATTTTTAATAATGTAAAAAATAACCATAGCTGGGTGGGGTGGCTTGCGCCTGTAGTCCCAGCTACTAGGAAGGCTGAGGCAGGAGGATCACTTGAGCCCAGGAGTTCGAGGCTGTAGTGAGCTATGACTGCACCACTGCACTCCACCAAGACCCCGTCTCCAACCACCATCATCTCATCATCGTCATCATCACCATATAGTTCTATAAGGCTTAGCACAAAAGCAACAGCTCCCCAACCTCTTAAACCCATATCCTGTTTCCCATGGGCACCAATATCCAACCCTTCAAGTCTTTGATATTTTGCTCAGCACTTTTTATATTTTGCTTAGCATTTCTCCTTCCTGCTGCCTTGTGAAGCTGTCTTGCTTCCTCTTCACCTTCTGCCATAATTCTAAGTTTCCTGAAGCTTCCTCAGCCATGCTGAGCTGTGAGTCAATTAAACCTCTTTTCTTTATAAATTACACAGTCTCAGGCAGTTCTTTACAGCAGCATGAAAACACACTAATACAGCTTCCATTCATGACTCCAGCCGGTTGAGATCTTTTGAATTCTGATTGTGCTTTTGTAGTATTAGCTAATCCCAGCTTTGTGTCATTTATAACTCTGATCAGCTTGCCGTCTGCTACAACCGAGCCATTGGCGATACTCTGTAGCAGGACTGAAGATCTGGGCAACCTCACCAGCCCCCTCTCCCCAGCTGGACACTGATTCCCTGGGCACTGTGCCCAGCTCTCATAATCCCACTTGTAGCTACTTGGCATTCAGCCTATATTTCTTCATCAAGACCACAGGAATGGCTTGAGTCTTTTTGTTTCTCTGTGTGTATGGAAATTGTTTTAAAATATAACATATTAATATAAAATGTGAGCTATAGTAAAGCCAATAGATCAGGAGACAACTTCCATTGAAAAGGTAGTTTGGGCTGGCTCAATGGCTCATGTTTGTAATCCCAGCACTTTGGGAGGCTGAGGCGGGTGGATCACAAGGTTAGGAGTTCGTGACCAGCTTGGTCAACATAGCGAAATCCTGTCTCTACTAAAAATACAAAAAATTAGCCGGGCATGGTGGCAGGCCTCTATAACCCAACTACTCAGGAGGCTGATGCAGGAGAATCGCTTGAACCAAGGAGGTGCAGGTTGCAGTGAGCCGAGAGTGCACCATTGCATTCTTTTTGAGACTCTGTCTCAAAAGAAAGGAAAGAAAGAAAAAGAAAGAAAGAAAGAAGAAAGAAAGAAAGAAAGAAAGAAAGAAAGAAAGAGAAAGAAAGGAAGGAAGGAAGGAAGGTAGTTTGTTACTCACAGTTCCCTAGAGAAGGAAGCACGTCCTACTACAGGAAACCACATGGGAAGCCCCAGGGGTGGTGAGGAAGCAGAAGGGGGTGCGGGAGCTACAGGCAAGAGCCAGAAAGAATGGGTGAGGAAGGGTGAGCAGCTTTGGAGTTGGCTGGTATTAAATGAAGTTTAGCCTAACGCTGCCTCCTTTTATAAGTTCAGCCTGAAGGTTTCTCTGTACCAAGCAAACTATAACCTAAATGGAGATATAGAAAGACTGTAACCTACTCTTCTGCCAGTCACTGAGTTTTGGCCAATCAAAGAGAGCCAACTGCTCAAATTGTGTTCAAATAAGGCAACGCCGAGCTGTAACCAGTCCGGCTGTTTCTGAACTGCACTCCCATTTTCTGTACATCACTTTCATTTTTCTGTCCATAAATCTTCTTCCACTATGTGGCTATGCTGGGGTCTCTCTGAGTGGACTCTGGCTGGAGAGGTTAATTTGCATATGAAAAGCACGCCCTTTTGTTTTTTGGCTTGAGAGAAAGTTACTTACTCTCACTAGGAATTGGTTAGCCCTATCAGGGGCAGTCCTTTCAGGGTTAGCAAGACCCTAGATGTCAAGGCATCAGAACATATAAGATCATAAGACAAAATACATGGTTAATGCACAAATATGGCTTACTTATCCTTCAGCTAATGGTGATTCAAGGAGAGACTGTGAGACTGTTAGAGAGTCCAAGACACTGCAGGTCTGATCTCTCTCTCACCCAAAAGAAGAAGCGAAGAAACTGTGAGCCTAATCTGGCCATGGCCAGGCACCGCGACTCACACCTGTAACTCCAGAACATTGCGAGGCTGAAGTGAAAGGATTGCTTGGGCCCAGGAGTTGGAGATCAGCCTGGGCAACGTAGACAAAATATAAACATAAATTAGCTAGGCATGGGGGCACGCACCTGTGGTTTCAGCTACCGGGGAGGCTGAGGTGGGAGGATCATTCGAGCCCAGGAGGTTGAAGCTGCAATGAGCCATGATTACACCACTACGCTCCAGCCTGGGTAACAGAGTGAGACCCTGTCTCAAAAAAAAAAAAAAGGGAAGAAAAGAAAAAGCATGGCTACTATTTCCACAGGCCACTCCTATAAGCCCTCTCTGCTCGTGAGCACTGCAGGTTCCCCTGGGGAGGCAGGAGCAGTTCAGCACAGAGGGGATGGTCAACAAGTGTGTGCATGTGTGTATATATACTTCTCAGGGTAGATCTGTTCCTGGAGCAATAGTTTCCCTAGTCTCTTAATTCCTATCGCAAATTCTTATGCACGAAAACCTCAAATCAAAGTTCAAGACTGAGCTGGAATGAAGTCCTGCTGGAATTAAGCGTCTGTTTTCTACCAACCACTGAGATAAGCTAAAAAGAGCTGCTGGCAAGGATGAGTGCCATCCTGTGCTATAGGTCATGTTTCCCTCTCTCCGGGTGAGTGCGTTTGGCCGCCTCCTCAGCAGTCACTGGCTCTCTGCCACACACATCCCAACACATGCCTGACAGAGCAGACTGTGTGCACCGGGACTTTAGCACGTGTCAGGAGCAGGCTCGTGAGTCTCAATGTCTCCCCCTAGAAACTGCCAGTTCCTTGAATGAGTACAGGGCAGCTGCCAGGGACCCAGCAACCAAATCTCAGCTGGAGGCAGGGGCTGTGTCCCGAAAACTGCACCTAAGTAACAGTGGCCCTTCCACCCCAGTGCCCTCACATCCGCATGTGTCACCAATGCAGCCAGCAGGTGCCATGAGCATGGGAGCGTTGCTCAATCTCCAGCTGGTCCCCTTCCTCGGGTGGCCATCCACTGCCACAGCAGATGGAAAGAGAAAGCCCCCACCAGGCTCCTCTCCCCTCCACAGCCCTCCACACGTGCTGTGATCCCAGCATGTGCATTCTGGATCAGTAAGAGGAGCTCTCCGGTCCCTTCCGACTCCTACGTGTCCCTGCCCGCAGGCTGATGGATGGACCCCTCCTTTAGAAACCATCTTCCCTGGAAGCAAGGCCTGTTTTCCTGTTTTTCTTCTCTGAGGGGGCCCCTCCCCACCACATCTCCTAAAATTGGACGTGCACAGAGTCTGTTCCAGGGCACAGTTGATCTGCAGGCTGGCAGCAGAATCTCAGGAAACAACAGGCCTGCTGCTGAGGGTTGAACCCAAGCATCCAGGTGCCAACATACCAAGCCCACACCCTTGGCCTCCCTGAGCCCTGCAGGCTTCCCAGGACCCTTTCGCGCTAATGTTCCAGCATTCAGACCACCACACACGAGCCTCTGGTCTCATGTTGCTAAAATAGCTTGGCACACATGCAAAGACTGCATAGGGGCTCCCAAGCTTCCCCTTCCAGGCACCAGGCCTTCTTTATGCCTCACACTTCCTGATGAGGCAGAGAGAGCACTTCTCAGGGAGTCGGGGGATCCGTCAGTAGCGGGATGTTAAAGGAATATTGACTCCTTCAAGTACACAGCAGTTTTCCTAAGAGTTGTCAATGTGTTCTACATGGAAAGGAGCTTTTGCAGGGAGTCAAGAGCTAAAGGAAGGAAAAGAGTTAAGAAGGTTTGCCTGGTAACCCAGGGACGCTCCATCGCACAAATCCAGGGGCGCCACTTACACTGTATTCACTGAGAACTGCTCCCACTGCGGCTGCGCAGTTTTCTAACTGCTCTTTCTTTCCCATTTCTTCATCCAGTCCCGTGGTTATTTGGGACACAGCGCCCTACGCTTTTGGCAAAGTTCAAGTTAGTCTCTTAGAATGTGAGAGCCAGAGGGACCATCGTGTTGATGGCATCCATTCCTCGACTTTGGAGATAGGGAGGCTGTGGCCTGAACTCGCCCGGGCATCCTCGGTGGAGGCAGGGCCCGGATCCAGCGCTCCTGACTTCCTGTCCCGCAGCACTACCGTGTGTGTGGCTGCTGACCTGGGAGCCTGCTGGAAACGCAGCTTCTCCAGCTCCAGCCCCAGACCTGCTGAATCAAAACCAGCCTTCGATCAAGACACCCTGGTGACTGGCACATGCATGTAAAAGTTCTAGAAAGACCGATCCTTAACCACACCCAAGAAGAAAGGATAGAGCCCTCTAAACACGCTCTGGTTTCCAAAATAACCCGCATTTCCTGCACCCTGGAAGGAAAAGGTCATATGATGTATGGGGAGGAGAGGGAGGGACTAGGGGTGTGTTCATTTTGCAAAGCTGCTTATTTAAAGAACTCTGCCCTCCAGGAGGATGGGCTCAGAAGGAACATCTGTGGGACTGAAGAAGAAAATTATGTAATAGCAATAATAGTAAAACAAAACCTTATAATTTGTAGTTGCTATATAATAAATTTTGCTGTGTTGTGTGTTGTTTAATATAATACCTCCCCAGCTCTGTTTAAGGCAAAATATTAAACTGCCTTCCTGCAAACCATTTAACTCTTATCTAGCCTCCCCACATTCTTAGCAAAGTTCCCAGGCATCTAAAAATTCCTGTTTTTCACAAAGCAAATAGAAAGTGCGAAATGTGTTTCTCAAAATGTTACTTTTCAAATGCAAACACAGTACAAGGGCCACTCACGCTTGCACAAAACATATACAAATTAACTGTTCTTTGTTCTGGCTTCTGTAAACCTGTTTGCCGCTGCGTCATCCTAGGTGTATAAAACGTACCCTGTTTTCTTTGTCCTTTGCTCAGTTTTCAAATGCAAATCCACTAAGCTGGTGCACCTAAACAGAATCCTCCTGTTTTGCCCATTAGTCTCTCCGGTCTCCTAATATCTGCAACAGGACGGGAGCACAAAAGCCTGGGAAACATGACTCTGCAGTTCCCCTCTCTGACTTATGCAATTGTTTGTTTTGACTCTTGACTGACACAGACACAGCCTCTTCACTCCTCACCCTCTTGACGTCAAGAACATGACCCTTTGCAGAGAGGGGAGACCTCAGAAAAGTCAGAAGAGTCTTGAAGAGGCCTTGAACTTGAATCCTGCAGAGCCAACAGCTGGACTCGCTCCCTGCCTCCCAGAGGCATCTTTCTGCAGGAAGAGGCTCAGCTCCCAGGCAAACAGACCCTCTCCCTACAGACGCCCCTTTGCTCTTCATGCCACTCTTGGTTTGGCTTTGGTTGACAGATGTCATTTCCTCATTCCTGCTAGAGTGCAGGCTGCTGCTTCTTCCCAGAGGCCAGCAGTAGGGCCTTGTCCACCTTTGCCCTGGGCCTCCCTTGGTTCTGGGAACACCAAGCAGTTGCTAGGGACTGAATTTTGTACTCCCAAAAGTCGTATGTTAAACTTCTTCCCAGCCGGGTGTGGTGGCTCACGCCTGTAATCCCAGCACTTTGAGAGGCCGAAGTGGGCAGATCACCTGAGGTCGGCAGTTCAAGACCAGCCTGACCATGGATAAACGCTGTCTCTACTAAAAATACAAAATTAGCCAGGAGTGGTGGCGTGTGCCTGTAATCTCAGCTACTCAGGAGGCTGAGGCAGGAGAATTGCTGAACTAGGGAGGCAGAAGTTGCAGTGAGCCGAGATCACGCCATTGCACTCCAGCCTGGGCAACAGGAGCAAAACTATGTCTCAAAAAAACAAAAGCAAAAACAAAAACTAACAAACAAACAAAAAGGTTCTTCCCTCCCAGTTCCTCAGAATGTATTTGGAAACAGTGTCTTAAAAGAGGTAATTAGGGTAAAATGAGGCTATTTGGGTAGATATTAATCAGTAAGACTGGTGTTATCATAAGAAGAGAAGGTTAAGACACACAGAAGGTCACCAGGGGTGCGCGCACACACACACACATGCACACACATGTGCACACACACACACATGTACACACACATATGCACAGCGGGATGCCCATGTGAGGACAGGGAGAAGGCGGGCTGTCCACAAGCCAAGGATGGAGGCCACAAGAGAAACCAACTCTGCTGACACTGACCACAGACTTCCAGCCTCCAGAACTGTGAGAAAAGAAATTTCTGTTACTGAAGCCTCCCAGCCTGTGGTACTTCGTCACAGCTGCCGAGCTGACTAATGCACCCACGAGCAGGTGCGATTAACCCAATTCCGATTTCACAGCAACTCCTTCTGTTGGAGTTGCCCTTTGTTATGCACTTCTGTGAGGAACGAGATGGAAAGACTTCTTTAGATTTATTATAAGCAACTGATAGAAGGATGTAGGAGTTTGTGGACGAAGCTTAAGTAGTTTCCTCCCCACTGGAAAGAAATCTGCACTGCATCCAATTGTCTTATGGTTGAGGTCTTTTTAAGAAAGATAAGTCCTGGGATATATGTGCAGAACGTACAGGTTCGTTACATAGCTATACATGTGCCATGGTGGTTTGCTGCACCTATCAACCCGCCATCTAGGTTTTAAGCCCCACATGCATTAGGTATTTGTCCTAATGCTCTTCCTCCCCTGGTGTGTGATGTTCCCCTCCCTGTGTCCACGTGTTTGGTTGAGGTCTTTGTTAGCATATGTTTCAGTGAGGAGTGTTGCAAACTCAGGCAGAATGAGATTTCCTTTACAAATAGACAAACTACAGTCTAGGGTCTGATTTGTTCTGTCGCCCATCAGCCCACTGCCAATATTTCTACAGCTCTATGCCCAGGAGAACAGCACTTTTCACACTAAGCAAAAAAAAAAAAAAAAATGGCAGTCATGGTGCCTGCAATCACCGCGTGTCACTGTGCTCAACCGTAAGGGTCTTGTTTGTATCACCAAGCTATTACTCTGTTTTGTGGCTCCATCTTATTTCTCTGCATGCCCCTCCTAGTTTTTTTTGTTGATGTTTTTTAATCATGATCCATGTTAGTCAAGGGATGGCCTGTCCCTGTCCTGGGCCATCTGCCCTGCTCCCCCTGTAGCTGGTGATAAGCACATTCATGGCCTCTCCTTAACTATCTCTTTTAGAGGTCAGGTGTGATTCTAAGGAAATGGGGAGGTTACCTTTAGTTTCTTTTCCAGTCCCGAAGTTCTAAGTTTTCCGTCTTCTCCTCTCAATGTCCCCAAATGGGGCAGTCTCACACTGAGCCTTGGCCTTCATCAGTCCATCACTGAGGGGTAGAACCCTCACCCGCACACATGGGTAAGCAGGATTAAAACCACCTTTGCAAAATTATGTCAGTGAGAAAATTATGGCAGTGAGGGAAATCCGATCTAGCCAAATCTCCCTCTTGCCTTTAGCTTTCAAGCTGCGTTAATTACTCCTGGGCTTAAGCCAAGCTAACTTTGGAAGATATTTAGGTTATAGTTTAAATAATAGCCCTCCTCCCAAACTCAACAGCCTTTGAGAAGCTAATGAAAGACCACCAGGCTAGGGAGAGGAGAGGAGCCTGAATTCTGCCAAGGAGTAGACATAAACGATTGCCAGCTATTATTCTGGAGCTGCTACAGATAGAGTCATTCCTGTAGATTAGCCTTTTGAGACATCTTTTAGGTTATTTACATGTCTGACACCCATGGCTCTATCTGGACCCACCAACCAATGGCTCCTGTGGCCCCACTCAGGAGCAACCCAGCTCAAGAAGACAGCTTCAACCCCCTACGATTTCATCTGTCTCAATCAATCAGCAGTAAGCACCCATTGCCAGGCCACCCCCAACTCCTCCCCCTCAAACTGCCCTTGAAAAACTCCTAAACTACACACCTTTGATGAGATGAGATGAAACTGGTTTGAGTAATAACTCCATCTCCCCGTGCGGCATGCCTTGAGTCGTGTCAATTAACTCTTTCTCTACTGCAATGCTTGCACAGCAGGCAGGAAAAACACACTGGGCAGTTACAGGGTGTCTTCCCATCAGGCCATGGGGGCTGGACCCACACCCAGCACTCTCCCTCCTGTGCCAAATCTCCTGCCTGCCCCAGTTACCCAAGGAATCAGTCAGTGTCACTGGAGAGCCATAAATCTCACCAGTTATTTTAACAGAATTTAAATTAAAGGTTTGCTGACTAGGTATGAAGTTGGTAACTAGGTAACAGGAAGGGAAAGAGGAGGCCTCTTGCCAGTGGCCAGTGATGGGGGAGGGATGGGCAGGGGCACCAGGGGTACCCCACTTCTCTGAAGGTCTGCAGGGCAGAGTAAAGGCCTCCCTGTCCCCCTCTCTCTGCTTCCACTTCAACCTCTAAGAAAGCCTGAGCCAGGCCTGGCCTCTGCCACCATCATTGAAAACTGCTTCAGGGCTAACCTTTGAGGAGAGACTTTGAACCGTAACCACCCAATGGGTTCATCTTGCCTGCTGCCTAGACAGAACCAGTTTATCAAGACAGGGGAACTGCAATAAAGACTAATTCACTCAGAGCCAGCTGTGTGGGAGACTGAAGTTTTATTATTACTCAAATCAGTCTCCCTGAGCATTCTGACATCACTGTTTTAAAAGATAATTTGGCAGGTAGGGGCTTCGGAAGTGGGAGTGCTAACTGGTCAGGTGGGGTCGAAGTGAGATTTTTTTTTTCTTTTTGAGATGGAGTCTCCCTCTGTCGCTCAGGCTGGAGTGCAGTGGCGTGATCTCAGCTCACTACAACCTCTGCCTCCCATGTTCAAGTGATTCTCCTGCTGCAGCCTTCCGAGTAGTTGGGATTATAGGCGCCCATCACCACCCCCAGCTAATTTTTGTATTTTTAGTGGAGAAGGGGTTTCACCATGTTGGCCAGGCTGTTGTCCAACTCCTGACTTCATGATCCGCCCACCTCAACCTCCCAAAGCGCTGGGATTACAGGCGTGAGCCACCGCGCCTGGCCGAAGGGAAGTTTTCTTACTGTCTTCTGTTCCTCAGTGTAATGGCAGAACTGGTTGGGCCAGATTGGTGTCAACTGAGCCATCAAGTGCAGGGTCTGCAAAATATCTCAAGCACTGATTTTAAGTTTTCAATAGTGATGTTATCCCCCAGGAGCAATTTGGGGAGGTTCAGACTCGGAGCCAGAGGCTGGCTGCATGACCCCTTAAACCACAATTTCTAATCTTGTAACAAATTTGTTAGTCCTTCAAAGGCAGACGGGACCCCAGGCAAGAAGGAGTCTTTTCAGGAAAGGGCTCTTATCGATTTTGTTTCACAGTCAAACCATGAACTAAATTCCTTCCCAAAGTTGGTTCAGACTATGCCCAGGAATGAACAAGGACAGCTTAAGGGTTAAAAGCAAGAAAGAGCCGGTTAGGTCTGATTTCTTTCACTGTCATAATTTCTTCAGTTATAATTTTGCACAGGTGGTTTCAGAACCAGTTAAAGGTGAGTACTGGATTAGGGGGTTTGACGGAACTTCCACAGCTGGGTGTTTCTCTTTGCCCCATCTTCCTTCCTCCCACCTCTCCATTCTCTCTGCTTTTATGCTCCCACCCTGCCTGGGCACTGACCCCTCTCCCTTCTCTCTCGGCCTGAAAGGCTGCCCGTAAGGAGAGGAGTGCTCAGGGTCTCTCTGTTCTCCGTGGGCTGTTAAAACGTAACTGCACATCCCTGATCCACATACACAGTCTGCCACTTACAGAAATTCTCAAGTTTCAGGGTGCTGAATTACAAGGTCTCCAAAGCACGGAACCCATGGGGTTCTAGAACTTGAATTTACGTTACCATAAAGCAGTGATTTTTTTTTTTTAAGATGGAGTCTCACTCTGTCACCAGGCTGGAGTACAGTGGCGCAATCTCAGCTTACTACAACCTATGCCTACCGGGTTCAAGTGATTCTCCTGCCTTAGCCAGGCACAGTGGCTCACGCCTGTAATCCCAGCACTTGGGAGGCCAAGGCATGCGGATCATGAGGTCAAGAGATCCAGACCATCCTGGCCAACATGATGAAACCCCGTCTCTACTAAAAATACAAAAATTAGCTGGGCATGGTGGTGCGTGCCTGTAGTACCAAAAATCACTCGGAAAGCAGTGACTGATTGTTTTTAAAAAAAATACTCTTAAGTATGAGCTGTACTCCCAGAGATTCTGATATTGGTGTCTGGATTGGGATCCACTCAAAAAACTTCCCAGCTGCTTTAAAAGTGCAACCAAGGTTGAGAACTATGCCCTAAGGTTCACACAAATATAGCAAATAAATGGCATTATCAAAATGATAAGAATGGAGCAGTCTCGGTGAGGTGTGAAGAAACGTGGCTATGCACAATCCTCCGTTGTCGTCAATCCCCACTTTCTGGTGCTGGCTCCACCCAACTGGGCTTGAGCAGGGATCTTTAACTCACCTTGAACTCTTTCTAAGACACTGGTAGTTCCAGAGTTTTCAACACTTCTACCACGTTTTTACACACTCTTTCTGAGGTTTTGATTTCTCTGAGACAGGGAGAGAAAGTGAGAGAGGGAGGGAGGGATGGAGAAGGAGAAGAGAAAGAGGGGGAGGGAAGAGAGAGGGTGGAGAGAGACAGAGGAAAAAGAGAGGGAGAGAAAGAAAGGATGGGGAGAGAGAGAAGGAAGAAAGAGAAAGAAAAGGGGGAGAGGGAAGAGAGAGGGAGACGGAAAGGGAGAGATTGGGGAAGAGAGGGAGAAGAAAGAGAAACAGAAGAAGGAAAGAGAGGGGGAAGAGAGGGAGCACAGACAGAGGGAAAGAGAGATAGGGAGGGAGGGGGGGAAGAGAGAGGGCAAGAGGGGAGAGAGAGAGGGAGAGATGGGGGAGAGAGGGGAAGAGAGTGAGCAAAGACAGAGGGAAAGAGAGGGACAGGGAGAGAGGGCAAAGAGAGAGAGGGAGAAGAGAGAGATGGCAAAGAGAGGAGGGAGGGAGAATGAGAAGGAAGAAAAAATGGGGGGGGAGAAAAGGAGCAAGGAGTGAGAGAGTGAGAGAGTGAGAGAGAGAGAGCGAGAGCGGAGAGAGAGAGAGAGAGAGAGAGAGAGAGAGAGAGAGCGCATTTGCCTTGGACCCCACATCTCAGGCAGCAGTGGAAGCTTCCTCCCTACCAGCTAAACAGGGCTTTTTCTTGTCTGCTAGCTCGAGGCAACATCTGCCTGTCCTCCCTAGTGGTGTCACAAGAAAAACTCATGGCCACATAACCTGACAACCCGTCTGTCCTCTTTCCAGCAGGAAGAATTCACATATTTCTTCCAGAAGCAAAAATCAAAGAGCTTTTATAGACACTATGCAACAAGATTTGCAAATACAGACTTCACATGGTTTTGATCATCGAGGGGATCTAGAACGCAGTCCCATCCAGATTTCATGGATCATTATCAATTTTCTCCTTGTCCCTAATCAGATTACAGTATGTGGTTGAGAAGAGGTGTGTACTGAGTTATGTGGTATTCAGACAGAAGAAAATAAACAGACATGAACTAATCTTATTCTGAGTAATTCAATTGGAATGAAAAGAAATGGAAAGGAATAAAGGAAGAACCCAAGGTCACCTGATAACACTGCCTGCGCACGGTGCGATGCCTTCAGAGCAAACGAAAACAAGGATCCCTTTTCAATGGTGTCCTTGGCATGGAGATGCTGATGCTGCATTTTAATAATATAGTAACATTTTATTATTTTTTGCTCCACAGACAACACATTCCTTTATGTCATCTGGCGTGGAAACGTGTTTTTTATTATTACAGTTTGGATGATGTGTCCTCTACAAGGAACATTTCCCTCCTTTCTTAAGCAGAGCTTATTGGCTATAATTTAACACTGGAAATGAGCAAGTCACCATTCATGATTGTTAGGTACCTGTGCGGGATGACAGTGGCATCTCCCAAGGGAGAGACTGGGGATCAGAAAGGAGCTACTCTAAGTTGTAATTTAGCTGAGCTGCACCGCCCTGTGGAGATGGAAAAACAGCCGGTCTCCGTTTAAGTGGTGGCGTTAGTGGTATCAGCCTGGAACAGGGTGGAGAAGAGGCCCCTTAGCATGATCATGCCGAGAAACATAGTCCAAGAGCAAGCTCTCCTCATACGGGGCAAGACAGTGTCGTGTCCTAAATAATAAAAATAATGATTGTTTTGGAGAGATGTGCTTGCCAATAGACAATCTGCGCAGCCACAGTTCTTGCTGGTGGAGAGGCTGAAGCCATGAGATTAGAATCTGTTTCTCCCCTTATGTCACAGTTGACAAACCTGGGTAGAGGAGGGTCTCCATTGACTTTTGGCCAAAGCCTGAGCTCTGAAGTTTTCCACTGAGAGGTGGAAAAGGGTGGGGTTCCCAAGGAAGGGGCATGGGGGTCCTGCACAGGAGACCATCAGAGGGTCTGTTAGCAGCACAGACAGAGAGAGGTCGGGAGAAAGTTAGCCTTGGCAGGCCTCAGCCTGGGAGTTTCCTCTCCTTATCCTCCACAAAGGCCCAGGCTCTTGTCCTCCCCTGCTGTGCCAGGAAACAGCCACCTGGCCCTTCGGTGGTTCAGCCAGACTAGGGAGGCAGAAAGGCTTGAGATGGGAAGGTATTTGCCTCCTGACTGCCACAGGCTGAGAGCAGTTAAGGGTCAACCCCCATGTCTCCCTCCTCCACCCACACTTAAAAAACATCTTTGGTCTTGCCAGCCTGATCCCTGGAAGCCATAAACAGAAGATATCCCAGGCCTAAATGGCTGAGAGCCTTGTCACTGACGGTCCTCAACCTCCCTGCCCTGCATACTCACCCCGTGGGTTAAAAAGACCACCCCTCGGGGCAGAAAAGTGAAGGACCCTTCTCTGCACCCGCACTAGATGGTGTCGGTCTTTAGTTTCTAGTTTCCTTTCTCATTGTCAAGCTGTCAGTGGTTTTATTATTATTATTAAAAAGTGACGGGGGCACTGATTTGGTTGTTTTAGCCAAAGATGCATATTCTAAACCCAATCATGAAGAGACATCAGATAAACCTACATATTATAAAATAGCTATCCTGTATTTCTCAAATATGTCCACGTTATGAAAGACAAGGAAAGGCTGAGGAACTGTTCCAGATTAAAGCAATCAAAGAGACAGGATAAATACATGCAACACATCATCCAGGGCTGGATTCTCTACTGGAAAATCTACATATTGGCTCTAACTAGGGCAACTGATGACATTCGAATGCAGATGGTAGATAACATGATAGTATCTTATCCGTAATCGACACTGAATTTTCTGAATTTGATCATCGTACTGGAATTATGTAAGAAAGTGTACTTGTTTTTAGGAAATACACCCAAAAATGTTAAGGGATAGAGGAGCATGATATATGCAACCTACTTTGAAATCATTCAGAAATAGACACACATGGCCAGGCAAAGAATCATACAGCAAAGCAAATGTAGCGAAATGTCAACAAGTTGATACAGTGTATATGGGAGTTCTTTATACTATTATTGCAACTTTTCAGTAAGTTTGAAATTCTTCTGACAAAAAAAGAAAAATATCAAAAGAAAGTGATGGGGAACTCCAAAAGAAAAGATCATGGAAGGCCCATTTAAATAGAAGAAATTCATATAGAAACTAGAGGAGTTTAAAAAAAAAAGAAATAAATAGAAGCAATTCAAATAAATATGGAAAAATGTTCAATATCACTAACAATTCAAGCAGTGCAAGGTGGTACTTTAAAAAATCTCATCCCATTAACCTACTGCAGAAAAGGATAACAACCACTTTGGTGAGGGATCAGTGACGCAGGAGACTCTCGTGTAGGGACAGTGTTTCTGAAAAACAGCTTGAGACTTTAAAATGCTTTTAGACTCAGACCCTGTAATAGAATTCTTAAAAGAAAAAAAAAAATCAGAGATAGGGACAGAGATTTATATATAAGCATATTCTCTATGATGTATTTACAGCAGAGAAAAACAGCATGATTTAAATGTCCAAAAATAGCACAATGGTTAAATAAATGATAATACATGTATATAGGAAAATACTGTATAGTCATTTAGAGCTGTATTTCAAAAAACGTTGTTTTCTCTGGCACATCCCTGCCCACCCCCCCAACCTTCTCTCACTCTAGCCAGTCTCCTCTTTCCTGGGGAGATGAGCCAGCTAGGACTTCAAGCTCACCACGGAGGTTGCAGCACACTAAGGATCACCACAAAAGACTTTTGCTCATAATTTTAACCTACTGACCCAGCAGCTCCTGTTCCTGAATCTCCTGCTTCTGGTTCCTGAATCTGTTGGGTTTCACTCGGGGTTGCTGGCAAAATATTAGGGAAATATTAGGCCAAAAGGTTTTAATGGAATGGGCTGAAGGCAGCCAGTTCTTACGTTAGAGTATTAAGTCACAGGGTAAAGATTAGGGACAATAAAAGCTTCCCCAGTTAAGCTTGTTTACTCCACATCCCTTTGTCTCTAATTTGTCTGCTCATGTAAACTTTGTGCTGGATGGCCCTCTCAGGGGGAGGTTGAAGGGGAATTACCTGTTAATGGTGTTTACCCTGGGCCCTGGAACCAAGACCTTTTATCATTCATAAAACCACTCTTTTAACCATGTTAATTATCCATAAGTATGTTGACTTAGAACCTCTGTTATTAAATCTATACTGAATACATGTGAGGAGGTACAAGGAGGCACCATCAGTTAGCTGCAATCGCCCTCTGAAAGCAGTTCACGACCATGTCTAGCCCACTTGAAATCACTGTACTGGGTGTGGGAGTGCAGTCATCCATCCAGTCGTTGAGTCAGGATCTGCAGGACAGACCTCTGCAGGTGGTGATCAACATCTCTTGAATCCTCTTGATGCTACCCTTGGCTTTTAAGGCTTTTCTTCTTTTATTGCTGCAGTCTGAATTTCTGTCCTGAATCTATGTCAGTATCAGCCTGAAGCCTCTTACCAGGACTCAAGATGCTGTCCCAAGTTCTTCCCCTTTTGTTCCACTCTGCCAGTGCAGCCTTCCTGACTGACAGCTCCCGGTTGCAATCTCCAGGCAGTTAACACACAGCCCCACCGCCAGTGCCAGCTCTGACTTTCTAAGCTCTGGCTGGAGTTAACTCCTTGGCTTCTGATACCAAGGATGTAATTTTATTTGAAGACTAAGATTTGGAGCAGAGAGATATAAACCTAACACAACCTTAGTCCATAGCCCTCACTTGTCCCATGGGTTATTTAGAAGTGTGTTGTTTGGTTTCCAAATATTTGAAGACTTTTCCAGATTTCTTTTGTTATTAACTTCTAATTTAATCCCACTGTAGTCAGAGAACACACTCTGTATGAAATCCATATTTTAAAATTTATTGAGACCTATTTTATGACTCAGGATATGGTCTATCTTGGGAAATATTCCATGTACACTAGAAATTAATGTGCACTCTGATGTTGATTACAGAGTATTCCATAAATCTCAATTAGGTAAAGTTGATGGGCTGTTCAAGCCTTTTATATCCTTACTGAGTTTTTCCACTTGTTCTATCAGTTATCAAGAGGGGTATTGAGATTTCCAACTATAATTGTGGATTTGGCTATTTCTCCTTTGAGTTTTATTAGTTTTTGCTTTATGTATTTAGAAACTTGTTATTAGGTGCATAACTAGGATTATGTCCTCTTGATGATTCACGACTTTATCACTATGCAATGATCCTCCTTATCATTAGTAATCACCTTTGCTCTGAAATTTATTTTGTCTAATATTGATATAGAAACCCTGTCTTTAAATTAGCATTTGCAAATATCTATCTTCCAACCTTTTACTATTAACCTATTTATATCTTTATATTTAAAGTGGGTTTCTACTAGACAACATATACGGAGGGCTTTTTTTAAAAAAAAATCTAACTTGGTAACCTCTGCCTTATTTAATTCATGTTTTAGATCATTTACTTTTAACATGTTTATTATATGATTGGGTTTAAATCTATTATCTGGCTATTTGTTTCCTATTTGTACCTTCTATCATTTATTTCCCATTCTTTTCTTTCCTTTCTTGGATTATTTGAGCATTTTTAATATTACGTTTTATTTCTTTACATTGTTTGCTAAATATAACTCTCGTTTTTCTAGTATATATCTTTAGCTTATCATAGTCTACCTTATACATTATATAACTGTGTGTATTGTATAATAATCTTGCAACAACATACTTTCATTTCTGCCTTCCTGGCCTTTGTGCTTTTGTCATACATTTAAATTCTACATGTTATAAACTTCACAATGCATTGTTATTGGTTTTGTGTTAAACAATCTTTTAAATAGATTTCAGAAAAATAAGAAAAAGTATTTTATATTTGCCCACATATTTACTATTTTTGCTACTTACTTTGGTATGTCTGTAAAGTCTATTTCACTTCATTTTTGAAAAGTGTTTTTGCTAGATAGAGAACTCTACATGAATGTTTTTTCTCTCAATTTTTAAAAGAGTTCACTCCACTGACTTTTGGCTTACATTGCTTCTGAGGAAAAGTCTGCTGTCATTCTTGTTTTTATTCCTTTGTATGTATTATCCATCACTGCCTTTGCAGCCTCCCCCCTCACTCCCCATGCACCTGGCTGGTTTTAAGATTTTCTCTTCATCACTGATTTTTAGCAATTTGATTATGATGTATCTTAGTGTGATTTTTCTTTTGCTTCATATTCATTCAGCATTTTGGATGAGTATATAGATTTTATCAAGTTTGGAAAAAACTGACACATCATTCTCTTAAATATCTTTTTCCTATATCCCCACCTCTTTACTGTTATTCTGTGGTTCTAGTAGTTCTAGTAACAAATATTTTAGGCTGCTTGATGTTTTGTTAATGTACTGTTCATTTTTTTCCTCTGTTTCATTTTGGATAAGTTCTATTGCTCTGTCGTTAAGCTCACTTGTCTTTTCTTCTGCCCTATCTAGTCTGCTGTTAATCCCATGTAGACAATGAGGCTTTTAAAATCTCTGCAAGTTCTATTTGAGTTTTAAATTTTTTCCATTTCTCTACTCATTGTGTTTATGCTTTATTCTATCTTCTGAGCATCTGGAGTAAATTTATCATAGCAATTTTAATAACCTTATCTACTAATTCTATCACCTGTGTTATTTCTGGGTCGATTCCCATTGATTTTTCTCATTATTGCTCATATTTTCCTGCTCCTTTGTATGCCTGGATGTTTTGTTTTGATGCAAAACATTGTCAATTTTCCATTGTTGAGTGCTGGGGTTTTTATTCCTAAATGTTTTTGTGTTTTGTTCTGCGATGCAGTTAAATTACTTGGAAACAGTATGATTCTTCCAATGTTTTTTAAAACCTTTATTGGTGGATGCATAATGGCCTTTCATCTAGGACTATTTTGACCCCACTACTAAGGCAACACTCTTCTGATCAGTCTACTTGATGCCTCATAGATCTTCCACTATGGCTTATTTAGCTTGAACCGAGCTTTGGGGTTTTTCTGCCTGCTTCTTTCCAGTGGTTCTTTCCTCATTTTTAGTAGTTTCCTCACAGGATATGCTAATCAGTACTCAAATAAAGAATCAAAGGAGACCCACTTCACATCTCTGGAGCTCTCTGTCCAGCTCTCTTCTCCATGGTAATCTTCCCTGTGAATTCTAATCACCTTGGACTCTTCAAACTCTGATCTCTGTCCCCCTCAACTCAGGGAGATCATTCAGTTCTTCTGGGACTTCCCCTCCCTGTGCTGTGGCTGGAAACTCACCCAAGGCACAAGACAAGAGCACTGTGGGCCTCACTTATCTCCTTCCCTCCTTTCAGTGATGACTGTGGTACACTATTTCCCCATATCTAAAAATTGTTGTTTCATTATTTTTGTTTGCTTGTTGTTGTTAAACCAGAGGGTAAATCTGGTCCTGTTACTCCACCGTGGCTGGAGGTGGATCCCTCTACATCCCTCCTGTGAAATATGAAAAGGGAACTATATGAACTGCAAGAGAATGCCATGTGTTTAGAAGTTTAATATGATACTGAGAGGAAAAGAGTACCCATTCCAGAGCAAAAAAAAAAAGCTTAATATGAAAAAAGGACCACTGAGACCTAAATACATGGCTAAATCTCTTTTGATCCTACTTAGGCAAAAGATATTACGACAAAAACAGAAGAATTTTGAATCCTAGATTTCAAAGGAGCAAAAGATGTTCTAATCATCCAGTCCATCTCTCTTCTTTTGTATATGGGGAAATGAAATCTCAGAGGTGTTAAGGAATTGTCATATGAGTATTGGTCAGAGCTGGGATCAGAACCCAAGTCCCCCAACAGACAAGTCACTAAACCATGTTATTTCCATTCTGCCCATAAATGATAGTGACCGTTTGTCAAGTACCATTAAGTACAACGTGTCCCTATTTTGTAAGCATGATCCTAAACTTCCTGACACCCTAGTAGTATCAGGGTAGGCACTACCATTGTCACCATTTCACAGACAAATTACCTGAATCTCAGAGAGTTTGAATGATTTGTCTAAGATGACTGTTCTCAAAGTATGGTCCCTGAAACTCTTCTATGAGGTCTGCTGGGTTAAACTATTTTTACAATAATACTAAGATGTTATTTGTCTTTTTTACCACGTTGACACTCGTACTAAAGGTATAAAAGCAAAGGTGGGTAAAACCACTTGCACCTTGGCAAGAACCAAAGCAGTGGCACCAAACTACGTTCAAAACTCTTGTCTTTTTCACCATCATGAACTTGTGCAGCTTGTAAAAAGCCAGTTTGACGTAAAACTGTTCTTAATGTAACAGTATGTTATTAATTGTATTAATTATTGACACCTAAGTAGATGTTATTTTATTGTTCTGTGGGACAAAATGGGAAATACACTTCAGGCACTTCTGCTGCCTTAAAGAAAAGCATTTCCGTGAGTATCTGAGTTTCAGGCTGAACTTGACACTTTTTTCTTGGGACATCCTTAAACTATGGTTCATTGTATGCAGTTATATGGCAAACGTTTTCCCAGAAATGAAGAAAATGAATCTATTTCTTCAAGAAAACAACTGACAATATTTGTTGTCAATGATGAGATGAGTGTTTGGGGGAGAAATGGACTTTCGTTAAACTTACATTTTTCACTGTGAGCTTGACAGCTTTTCAATACTTCAAGACTCTCCTGATGAGACTGGTGAAGACACTAATAAAATGATTTCACGGTATTATACAATAAAATGCATCAACATTTGGAATATCTGCTTAACTCAGTGAATAAATATTTTCAAGATGAGCAATGCCTGATACCACAAAATCATGCATTAGTAAAAGTATCCATTCAAAGTACAAAATCAACCAACGCATTTTAATGTAATAGGATCTGAAAAATGTTCACCGACATGCTTTCAGATTCCACACTGCAATTAACTTTTAAGAAACTGCCATCTGCCTTTGTAGAATCAAAAAATATCCCAAGATTCCCTGAAAAAACTATTAAAATACTTCCTTGTATTCCAATTGTAGATCTGTGTGAGACTGAGTTTTTCTCATATACATCAACCAAAACGACATATTGCAACAGAGTGGATACAGAAACTGACATGAGAATCCAGCTACGTTCTATTAAGCCAGGGAATAAAGAGATTTGCAAAAGTGGAAAACAATGTTACTCTTCGCAGTACATTTATTTATTCATTGAGAAAATAGCTTTTTACATAACAATGTGTTATTTTTGATAACACATAATGGGTTTATTACTGTTACTTCTAAAAAAGTAAACAATTACTTACATTTTCTCCTGTTTAATTTTGAATACAGTCAATATCAACAGCTATAACCTACACAAACAAACGCTCCTTAGGGTCCTTTAAAAGTGAAGGGTCCTGAGATGAAAACGTTTAGGAAGTGCTGGTTTCAAATAACGCATCTGAGCAGTGGTAGACCTGGTCTATGTTCCAGTGGCTCCCAAACCCATTTTGTTTCCATGACACAATGTTGCCTCCTTCCCCAAAGTCTCATCAGTATTAAAACGAAAAACAGAATTGGGTCCCTAAAAGCTTTATTTTGCAATGCTTTCCATAATACTTAAGTTTTTTCAATGTCTAGATATTTTTCTTCATTGAAAGATGAATTTCTTTTTATGAAGTATTTTATATCTTACAATGTTGTTTTCTAAAATATTTAAGTTTTTTGATATTTAGATTTTTTTTATTTTTTATTTTTGAAATGGAGTCTTGCTCTGTTGTTCAGGCTGGAGTGCAGTGGTGCGATCTTGGCTCACTGCAACCTTCGCCTCCCAGGTTCAAGCGATTCTCCTGCCTCAGTGTCCCAAGTAGCTGGGGCTACAGAGCGTGCCACCACACCCAGCGAATTCTTGTCTTTTTAGTAGAGACGGGGCTTCACTGTGTTAGCCAGGATGGACTTGATCTCCTGACCTCATGATTCACCCGAATCAGCTTCCCAAAGTGCTGGGGTTACAGGCATAAACTACTGTGTCCAGCCTGATGTTTGATATTTTTGAGGAAGCAGAAGTTTTTTGTCCTAACGCTTTAGAACTCCATTAGGTATTGAAGATGACTATTTTTTGGCTATAAAAGAAAACGCAGTAAACATACTAGTTTTATATTGCATACAAAGTCCAAATAGTTGGGAAATGTCCTCTATTGGATTTCACAAAACAGAAAAAATTCCAAGCCAGGCAAGATGCCTTATGCCTGCAATCCCAGTGCTTTGAGAGACTGAGGTGGGAGGATCACTTGAGGCCAGGAGTTTGAGACCAGCGTGGGCAACAGAGCAAGACGCCATCACCACAAACAATTAAAAAATTACCCAGATGTGGTGGCCTGTACCTGCAGTCCCAGCTACTCTGGAGACTGAGGCTGGAGGATCACTTGAGCCCAGGAGTTCAAGGCTGCAGTGAGCTGTGATGGTGGCCACCGCACTCCAGGCTGGGACACAGAGGTAGACCCTGTCTCTTAAGAACAAAAAAGTATGGCTGGGCACAGTGGCTCACACCTGTAATCCCAGCACTTTGGGAGGCCGAGGTGGGCAGATCCCTTGAGGTCGGGAGTTCAAGACTAGCCTGGCAAACATGGTGAAATCCTGTTTCTACTAAAAATACAAAAAATTAGCTGGTGTGGTGGCGTGCACCTATAATCCCAACTACTCGGGAGGCTGAGGCAGGAGAATTGCTTGAACCCGGGAGGCGGAGGTTGCAGTGAGCTGAGATCATGTCATTGTACTCCAGCCTGGGTAACAGAGTGAGACTTCATCTCAAAAAAAAAAAGAACAAAAAAAGTAATTCTGATTCTCTGGCTCTGGGCTGATTTTTCATCCGTTGGGACTAAGCCCCGGGGAGTTACAGTGACGTCCTGGGGGGGCCAGCCTTGCGGGGGGGATGCCCTTAGGAGGAACTCTTGCATGCCCTTCCTCAGCCGGGCATTCTCCGCAGCCTCCCTCAGGCTTCTGTGCAGCTTCTCCATCTCCTTGTATTCACTCCCGATATCTACAGGAGAGCAGAACGCGCACATCAGGACTTGATGTCCTTTACAGACACATCTCCAGAAAGCAAATCCCCCAACAATCCTGTCACTTGTCCCAGAATATGAGATCTGGAATGGCGCTTACAGATCAGACATCAAAGCAGGTATTCCTCCTCTTACCAGAACGCTGTCTCAGCATGGGGTCACCCTGAAAGGAAACACAAACCTACCCATAAAAAAAACCCTGAGAAGTCACTGGGTCTGTATTAAGCCTTCACAGGCATGTGATATACAAAGCGCATTGCACAATAACACCTCCCCTAAGTCCTCTCCAGGCGGCTCCCCCTCCTTTCCCACCCAGCCCTATCCTCCCGGCACAACCCATTCTCAGTGAACGTTCTCTCTTTGGCATTTCAAGGTTTCATCCCATGATCTGCAATCAAATCATGTTTTCACAATAGTTAGTTTTATGTATCAACTTGTCTAGGTCACAGGGCCCAGACACTGGGCTAAACAAGAGTCTGGATGCCTCTGGGAGGGTGTTTTTAGATGAGATTGACATTTAACTCAGTGGACCTCAGGTGAAGCAGATGGCCCTCTCCAGTGTGGATGGACATCAATCAGCCAGCTGAAGGCATGCATGGAGCCAAACGCCGGCCTCCCCCAAGCAGGAAGGGATTCTCCAGTGACAGCCTGGGGCCTTCGTCTACAACATTGGCTCTGCCTGGATCTGCAGGGATGTCCTCTGGACTCAAACTGCTACTTTTTCTGGAGTCTCCAACCTGCTGACCTTCCTGCATCAGCCTGTGGGCTCACCAAGCCTCCACCATCGTGTGAGCCCATTTCTTAAAATAAATCTCTTCCTCTGGTGCTACTGGTTCTGTTTATCTGGAAGATGCTGCCCAATGCGGTCCCCTTTGATGGGACACTTCAGAGTGAGTGCCAAATGCCTTTCCAATCCCCCCTGGCTTTCTGTGCCCCAGAGGGTGACTCAGGCTAGCTGGCCCTGAGCCTGGCCGGGGATAGGACTCATGAACAGGAGGGGGAGTTAGGACCCTGAGTGTTTTTGTCCTGTCTCATATCTGGAAGTCCTCCCTTCTCTCTGCTGTCTGTGAAATCAACCTAACCTTCAAGGTTTCCCCTAGGACCCAGCTTCAGTGAAGCTTCCCCACTTTCCAGCCCTGAATAACCACTGTCTCCTGAACTTCAAGAACGACAATCTGAAGTCTGAGTAGGTGCCCTCCCTCAGGGCCTTGCTTAAGTGTCTCATTCCCAGGGAGACCGTCCTTGACCACCCTGTCCCCTACCCTAGCATCCCTTCTCCCCTGACTCTGTTTCACTTCCCTGTCACATATTTCACTTATTAGTTTGCTTACTGCCTGCCTTCCTCCCACTGGGCTGTGAGCTCCGTGAAGGCAGGGACTCTTGCCTGTATCAGTCACCACTGTGTCCTCAGCACCCAGGAGGTGACAGAATCGCTTGCTGAGTGAATGCAAACTCCCCAGTCTCAAAATGCACATTCTTACACATCTTGTCTTACCAACCAGGTAAGACCCTGTCAACAGAGACTGCCTTTTAGATTTCTTTATGACCTGGGCAGCTGCTGTAGCCACCCTGACAGGACGTACATTCGTTGTCGATGGTGAAGAGAAGGAAACAGGCTTAAATTACAGCAGGCGCAATTGACATCAAACTGAGGGGGAACACAATCTGTCTGTGAGACCTGGTGAAGACCTCCGGCAAGCAGGAGTTCTTTAAAGACGCATACTGGAATGACTATCATCTTAAAACTTAGATTCCTATAAAGGCCTTGAAAGAAGGTCGTGAGAATCTAATACATCATAGCGTGAGGGTGTTGAATCTCCTTCCCCGGAGTTCATTAGGAGCAGGTCAGAGGTCCATCTAACCAGCCATAAATCGGGCAGAAAGATTCCCAGAGAGATGGAGAAGTGCAGAACGGATGTTTAGAAGCAGCAGTTGCGGCTTTGACTTGAGGAATAGCTCTGTCTATGTTCACCCTGGCAAACTCAGCATCATCAGATCTGTTCATTTCAGCAGGCAACTATAGATGTGGAATAAAGTATAAAAGGCACGGCCGGGTGCAGCTGCTCACGCCTGTAATCCCAGCACTTTGGGAGGCCGAGATGGGCGGATCACCCTAGGTTGGGAGTTCGAGACCAGCCTGACTAACATAGAGAAACCCTTTCTCTACTAAAAATACAAAAAATTAGCCGGACGTGGTGGCGCACGCCTGTAATCCCAGCTACTTGGGGAGGCTGAGGCAGGAGAATTGCTTGAACCCAGGAGGCAGAGGTTGCGGTGAGCCGAGATTGCACCATTGCACTCCAGCCTGGGCAACAAGAGCCAAACTCCGTCTCAAAAAAATACATATATAAAAGACACAAAATACTCAGGGGGCAGAGCAAGTTTCTCCTTCCCCCTCCTCTCCAGCCTTCCAGTTCCCCTCCTTAGAGGCAACCAGTACCACCAGTGTTCTGTGTATCCCATGGAGATTTTTATGCACATACAAACATATACATATGTATTTCCTTCTTTCCCCTCTGACAAATGGCAACATATCACACACATTTACTCACTTTGTAATGTATTTTGGAGACCATTTCATACCATTACTTATACAGCTGCTTTATTTTTCTAACAGTTGCTTAGCCTTCCCCTAGCTGCGTCTCTAATTTAATACAAGCAGTGCTTTACTTACAGATATTTGAGTTGTCCCAATTTTTGACGTTAGAAGCAATGCTACTCTGAACAACAGTGTCTACGTGCCGTTCTCCCCCGCATATAAGGATATCTGTAGGGTAAAGTCTTAGAAGGAGGATGGCTGCACTGAATGATATGTGCATTTTAAATTTGGCTAGAAATTACCCAATTGCTTTTTGTACCAGTTTACGCTCTCCAGTTTATCCTGGGGGCCTGGTGGAGCCCACGGCCTGAAAGGGACATGGCTGCCTACCCCAAGGTCCACAGCGGCTGCTGCAACCCCAGGCCCCAGGTGGCTTAAGAGAAGCCTTTCTCTACCATTGCCAGACAATGCAGTTTTTCATAAGGAGGCATCAACTTCAAAGAAAGGCTTTATGGAGTCAGCAGGGCAGAGCTGTGGATTTAAATTAGCGTCTTTCCAGCTATGGGGCCTTTGACACATTTCCTAATATGAGTCTCTATTTCTGCATCTGCAAAACGGAGCAATAACATCTATCCCAGGGAACTAATGTGAGAATTCGGTGAGACCATGAGCACAAGCCCGAGTATAATGCTTGCTCTCAGCTGGGTGCTCAGCAAAGGGTGAGGCTGTTGTTTTCACCATCATCATCATCATCATCATCATCATCTCCATTCCTTGCCCTGGTCATTCTTCCTAACTCAATACCTTTAAATTCAGGAAGCAGCAGCCACAGCCAGGGCTGTCTGCACAATCACCCTGCATGCAAAGCTCTGGCGAATTTACCTGCAAGCTCCTTGTAGAGGCCATCCCCCCTGGGACGAGGCGAGGGCCAGCATGGTGGTGATGCTGCCCTTCACTTTCTCCACGATGCCAGCCTGCATGACAAGAACATTCAGTCTGTTACGACGGTGCAGCCCAAAGGAAAGTGGATCTTATCAAAGGGACTCCACACAGTCCCCCAGCCACAGAAGGTACAGACTTTTGAGGACACCGAATGGCCCAGGAAGCAGCAAGACAACATTTCTGTGGGTTCCCGCCACCTGTATAGCATCGCCCTCCCCCGCCGACAGACTCGTGTGGGACTGAAGCTCTGGTGCCAGCTGATCAAATCAGGAGCTAATGGGGAAGCACAGAGGCATCGGGGGACAGAAGAATGGCAATCGCAGAGATGGAAAAGAGGGAACGAGCTGGCCACTCTCCCACCGTCCTCTCCTCTACGCATCTGCTCACTGGGGAGATGTTTGCTGGACACCTGCTCTGTGCCACTCACCTCATGGTACGTCTGATTCTTCCCAACCGCCTGAGAGGGGTCTTCTTGCTGCTCCTAGTCTTTTTATCAACTTAAACCCCTTTCTTCCCTCTTCCGTTTTTTGCCTCCCTTTGAAAAAATGTCAGGCTCCTTCCTCTAGCCTGGCAGAGTCTAGTTTGGAAGTTGGATCTCCTGTGCTTTTTCATTAACATTCTAGATTCTAGATCAAGAGCCCTAAGCGTCTCAGCTGTAGCCGTGGGCCTGGAACTTGTAACTCAAGGCCTCTAGGTTTCCGCCTCCTCATCTCTAAGATCGAGAAATGAGAGATTCACAGCTCTTAAACCAGGAGAAGCAGTCACCTCACTCTAGAGTGAGCAGCAAGCCACATTACAGATCAATAGATCAGAGACTAATCTGCATATTCAACGAAATGGTATTCTATTATTTAACTTATAGGACTATTGCAAAGAGGCCATATATTCAACGAAATGGTATTCTATTATTTAACTTATAGGACTATTGCAAAGAGGTCATTTAAAAAAAAACAGCAAATCTTCAGACATTACATATAAAAAGAAATTTCATCCATTCTGTAGAACTAAAATATTTTCAACAATAACAATTAAAAATTAACTGGCATTCTTTTTCTTCTCTTTTTTTTTTTTTTTTTTTTTTGAGATGCAGTCTGAATCTCACTCTGTCACCCTGCTGGAGTGAAAGGGTGTGATCGCAGCTCACTGTAACCTCTGGCTCCCTAGATCAAGCGATTCTCCTGCCTCAGCATCCTGAGTAGCTGGGATTACAGGCACACGGCACTACGCCCGGTTAATTTTTGTATTTTTAGTAGAGATGAGGTTTCGCCATGTTGGCCAGGCTGGTCTAAATCTCCTGACCTTGTGATCCACCCACCTCAGCCTCCCAAAGTGCTGGGATTACAGGCGTGAGCCACAACGCCCAGCCAACTGGCATTCTTAAAACAAAACAAAACAAAACAAAAAAAATCACAGAATGGGAACACTCTATGATCTTGCCCAGTTTTAACTTCCTACGTTTCTGTAATTTAAGATACATCTGTACATACACATTTTTTTTAGTGACATTGTTTCCTGGGTGTTTTAAGATCCAGTATCTATGTACTCAATGGGGAAATGGGAACTGGCTATGTAGAGTTCAGCCAATTTCTTGCCTGTGAATTTGTAGACTGTGATAACATTTCACATTTCACTGAACTGCTGCTGGTAACAAGATGACTCTTAGCCTACTCCAAGGGGAAAGACATGCTTTGAATTGTAAAGAAAGATATTTTCCAAAACTGCAGTCCTGGTAGAGAAGAGACAATTGGGCAGAAACAGGTTGGAGATATTTCGAGAAGGCTGGTTCTGAGGTGGACTGAGATACCAATGGGCCAGCTTCCTTGAGGGCTTGGGAGACAGGATCAGCCAGCCTGGGTTAAGGCAGAAAATGTGGAGCCTCAGATGGCCAGAGAGGGAGCCACAGTGGCACGGACTCCAAGGATCTCTACTATTTGGGGGAAGGGCGTGGCAAGCCACGAGGCCCAGAGCAGAGGCAAGGTGGTCCTGGTAGGCTTGGCAGAAGCATTTAGGTCCAAGAAAACCATCAGAAACTGTCTTCTGGGGTAGATAAAATTCAAGCTGAAAGTGTGCTAGGTACCGTCACTGGCCTTGAGTACGGTATTGCTATTTACTTATGGACATTTTGTGTAGACAAGACATTTCTCTCTTTAAACAATCTGTTTTGAGATCATGCTGCTGTTGGACCTGCTGGAGCCAGGCTCCCTGGTCCCGAATCCCAGCCGTGCATCTCCCCTGGCTGTGCGGCTGGTTGACACACCTCTCGCTGCCGGAATTTTCTTCTCTATAAAATAGGAACAGTGCTAGTACCTGCCTCACAGACTTGCCAGGGATTAAACGAGCCAATGTCTGTAAATGCTGAGCACATGTCTAGCTACCACAATCGTGATGCCACTGGTGACAGGAAAGAGGAGGGCGCAGGACAGTGTTGGCAGAGCTGCAGCTCTCAAGTGGAAGCCCCAGAAAGTATCTGTTCCATGTGGGTCCAGATGCCTACTACATCTTCCACCTTCTGAGACCACTTCCCCTCCTGCCCCAGGGCCTCTCAGGGTCTAGGATCCGGGCTGCGGGCGTAGAGTACCTTCAGCTGCTGAAACTGGTGCTGCATCCTTTCCTGGGCCCTCTCAAACATGCCCTCGGCCACCTGCCGGTCCACTCCTCTTCTGATGACATCTTTCATCCGCTCACATGCTTTTTTCCCCCGTGATCTGAGCTGCCTCTGGCAAAAATGATAGCCACAGTCACACCATGACTAGGACCTGCTTAGAAGACTTTGGCATCACAGCTGGGCACGGTGGCTCACACCTGTAATCCCAGCACTTTGGGAGGCTGAGGCAGGCGGATCACCTGAGGTCAGGAGTTCGAGACCAGCCTGACCAACATGGTGAAACCCTGACTCTAATAAAAATACAAAAATGAGCTGGGCGCAGCACACACACCCATAATATCAGCTACTTGGGAGGTTGAGGCATGAAAATCACTTGAACTCGGGAGGCGGAGGTTGGAGTGAGCTGAGACTGCTGCCACTGCCCTCCAGCCTGGGGGGACAGAGCGAGCGAGACACCATCTCGGAAAAAGAAAAAAAGAAAAAAGAAAGAAAGAAATCTTTGGCATTAGAAACAAAAATAAGCAAGCCAAGTAAACAAACAACAAAGTACACACACACAGACACACACACACACATACACACAGACACACACACATATACATACACACACACATACACACACACATACACACACACACATACACAGACACAAACACATATACATACACACACACACATATACACACACACACAGACACACACATATATACATACACACATACACACACACACATACATACACACACACATACACACATACAGACCACACATACACATACATACACACACACATACACACACACACATATACATACACATTTATATAAAAATAACATTTTCAATATTTACATAATAACCAGCATTCAGAAAACCTAATGACTGAATTAGGCTAAAGCTTGCAAAATCACTCCCTACCCCTCAAACAATGGAGCCATCAAAACAGGATGAGTCTAAAAGTGACTTCACAGGCGAGTCCAGGTATTTGTGAATACTTGGAAACAAGAGTAAGAGCTGGACACTGCGTTCTACAGCTAAATCAGCTGGGCTGTTGTAGGGTAAAAAGCAGGGTGTCTGGACCAAGGGTGGACAGAAAGAGCAGGAAAACACACAGAGAAGGGTCCCTGCACCTGTAGTCATGTGGTTGCAATGTGTGGACTGAGAGTACTGCAAGGACTTAGGGTGCCAGCTAGGCACAGTGGCTCACGCCTGTAATCCCAGCACTTTGGGAGGCCGAGGTGGGTGGATCACGAGGTCAGGAGTTCGAAACCAGCCTGGCCAGTATGGTGAAACCCCTCTACTAAAAATACAAAAAATTAGCCAGGCATGGTGGTGCTGAGGAGGCTGAGGCAGGAGAATCGCTTGGACACAGGAGGCAGAGGTTGCAGTGAGCCAAGATCGTGCCACTGAACTTCAGCCTGGGAGACAGAGTGAGACTTCACCTCAAAACAAAACAAAAAAAAAGACTTAGGGTGCAAGAAGACAAGGGGTTTGAGAGAGCCGCAGAAAAAGATGTGGAAGGTGCTGACAGAAAGTCCCAGAACAGGCAGAAATGCTGCTCCCTGTGGCCCGCACCTTCGTAACAGAGCTTCAGGTCACTCTGGATAGAGGCGGTGAGGGACTCGTAGATCCTCCTCTTCCTTCTAAGGATGTGGTCCTCCAGGCCCCCGAGGATGGCGCTTATCTAGGAAGACATAGCAACAGAGGCCATTGGTGGCAATTCCTTCAACGGAAGCAGGTTAGGTGTCCCAGTGCTTGGCCACCATTCCCTCCTCCTTATACGATGCCTGGCTGTTTGCCTGTCATCTCCACAACTAGGCTGAGAGCTACTCACAGGCGGGAACTTTGCTCTAAGCATCTCTGTAATCCAAGCGCTTCCCATGGTGCCGGGTACCTACAAACTACTCCATAAGAATTTACTGAGTTGAACTCAGGCACAGGTAAGGTCCTGGAATGGTCCCTCTCTGTGGGGCAGAGGAGATACAAGCTCTTTCCCTAGCATCGCCATGTAATTTGGGCTGGCACTGGAAGAAAGTGAGTCACAGACAAGAGTCTTCAGGCCTCAAAACTAAAAACTGACCTAAAATTCAACAACAAAAAAATGACTTCTTTAAGCTTCACTGCATCGGATGCTACTTTGTAACATTGGTGAAAACGGTAGGTTAGTGAACATGCTTCCAGTTGATGCAAATTTTCATTCAACTAAGGCTTCTTTAAAGATTCTTCCTGGAAACTGAGCAAACCTTGGAAACTGAGCAAACTTTACAACCTTGGTGCGCACTCTCGGTTGCTTCACAGTGGAACAAAGGTCTCATATACCTCCTCCAAGGCAATCTTAGGCCCGCTGCTCTCCTCACATCCCATTGCGTTCTGTATTTCACAGCACCTCCTAGAGGCCCTCCCAGACCCCAGACACTCAAGGCAACAAGCAGGAACCCACTGGCAACCTACAAAACCGGCCTGGGAAGAAAGCCACGCCCCACCTCACTGCTCTCCTCACTTTATAAGGAACTTACCTCCTGGATCAGGAAATTTTTTTTACAGTTATCATATTTCCAGCCACTTCTTATCCCAATTTCCATCATTTTCTCCTGCAGGGAGTACTTAAAAGCATCAAGGTGAGGCATCAAAGCCAAACCAGTGGGCTTCCCCGTCCTAAAGAAGAAAGTGACAAAAAAGTTTCCTAGAATGGTGGCTGCTGTAAGACTGAAACAAACATGAAACTAGCTGTGTCCTTCTGTTCATTTAAGAGAAGAAGGATGAGATCCAACAATTATCAAATCCCTGTAACGTGCCAGACACTGTGCTGTGCCAGGCCTTTGACATAAAAACCTATGAAGTTTGTGAGATAATGCCCATTTAACAGGTGAGAAAACTGAGGATCAGAGAGGATTGCTGATGTATCCAAAGTCAGAGAGTTAGTAAGAGGCAGAGCCAGGCTTGGAATACTGCTTTAACTGGAGAACTCAGTCTTTTCACGGTCAACATGTGTCCACTTCAAAGGGTGGAACTTGAACTCTTATACCTAAAAGTTGGGTAAGATCTGAGAAAGTGGAAAGAAGAAGTTATTCCCCATGGGACAAAGTGGTAAGCACAGTGGTTTCAGAACATCCCAGAAATAGGAAGTGAGAGGTTGCAGTGAAGAGACCACAAGCTTTAAACACTAGCTCGCTGCTCATGAGTTGGGTGCCATTAGGAAATTTCCACAATTTTCTGAACCTCAGTTTGTTCAGATGTAAAAAGGCAGAAGCCACTGCTTAGAGTTACTGGGAACATCTGATGAGCTAACGCATGTCAAGTGCTTAGCACTGGTGCCCGGGACATGTAGCTACTCTCTCTTTACCACCTGCTGAGTGGGCTACAGCAGAGGGCTGCTACCAGGCTGGGGCATAGGCAGAGGTTGGAAAGGCAAGCTGGAGGCAGGTGGAATGTCTTGAATGCATTCTAAGGAATTTGAAGTTTAGTCCACAGAATTGTAAACAGGGCGGGGGTACAATCGGTGGAAGGACATAAACCAAGACGTGCTTAAAGAAAGGTGGGGTAAGGCCGGGCGCAGCGGTTCACACCTGTAATCCCAGCACTTTGGGAGGCTGAGGCAGTCGGATCACTAGGTTAGGAGTTCGAGACCATCTTGGCCAGCATGGTAAAATCCCGTTTCTACTAAAAATATAAAAATTAGCCTGGTGTGGTGGCAGGTGCCTGTAATCCCAGCTACTCAGGAGACTGAGGTAGAATTGCTTGACCTGGGAGGCGGAGGTTGCAGTGAGCCAAGATTGCGCCACTGTACTCCAGCCTGGGCAGCAAGAGACTCCATCTCAAAAACAAAAGAATAAAAAAAGAAAGGTGGGCCAGGGATGGGGGCTCTGAGTAAGACACAAGCAAAGGCTGGAGAATGGTTCGAGCAGCCACCAGTTGGCAACCATGTGAAATGCCAGCAAGAAGGACAGAGATGGGCGATGGGCAGCTGAACCGGGGACTGAGAGATTCTTTCTGTCAATGGAGTAAAGAATTAGAGGTCAAGGAAGGAGGGAAGGAGGGATCACCAAGGAAGTATACTCTCCAAACCCACATCATGTATGTGAGCAGGCAGTGTCAGAAACAGACACAGTGTCTTCAGTGCATTCAGGGAACGCTCTGAGGTGGGGTGCGGTAGCTCAGGCCAGTAATCCCAGCACTTTGGGAGGCTGAGGAGGGGTGATCACTTAAGGCCAGGATTTCAAGACCAGCCTGGTCAACACAGCAAGACCCTATCTCTACACACAAAAAAATTATATTTGTTAAAAGTTAGCCAGGCATAGTGGCGTATGCCTGTGGTCCCAGCTACTTAGGAGGCTGAGGCGGGAGGCTTGTCTGAGCCCAGGAGTTCGAGGCTGCAGTGAGCTAGGATTGTGCCGTTGCACTTCAGTCTGGGCAACAGAGCAAGACCCTGTCTCATTGTTTTAAAAAGGAAAGAAAGAAAGTTCTAAGGGCCATGTATGTTTGCTTAATTCCACTCTCTCCAATCAAAATAGCCTGTCCTCAGCTCAGATCCCTAAGAAAATGTATCCCCTGCTGCATGTATCAGATATCTGAAAAATAATGGGAATCATAATATTAGTTTGAAGTCAGCATCTCAATCTGTGTCCAGGTCATCATGGGAAATTTTTAAGTAAACCAGACCAAGAAGGCATTTCTGTTTTGCCAAAGAATAAGCTTTCCTCCTCTAGTTACAAGCTACTCTTTGCACTTCCAGATCCAAATTCTAAATTCTTAAAGACTCTGGCTCAACGTTCTTCTGATGTTTGTTCCTGAAGGGGCAAGATGAAAGATTCGTTACCTAAAAATGCTTCCAAAAACAGGGTCGATCTGGTCATAGATGGGCTGAGTGAGGGCTTCGTTTAGATCAATTCTCGCCAGAGTCCTGGAGGCATAGATGCCATTTTTCAGGCAAACGGCTTTCAGGGTCTGATGAAAACCTTGGTTTCCTTTACTCCTCTAGAAAATCAACAATAAATTAGCAGAGTTAGCAGATATTAACTAGAAGGTCACTGGATTAGAATTGCATTTCCCTGGCCAAAGGTCGTTACCAAGAATCACAGGAAAGGGTAGAGACATGCTCTTTAAACAGATGATTAAAGTGAACAAGGGGGGGACAGTGGTCACGCCTCTAGGTTGTCTGGGAGGCCCTACCATGAGCTTCCTAAGCGCGCTGTGCTCACTTTGAGCACAATCCTTCTCAAGCGATTCTGTATGTGTTAATTTACTCATTTGTCCAGCCACTGTCCTTGGCCATCAGGTCACTGAGAGTAGGCACAGTGTTTCATCCATCTTTATGTCCCCAACATCTGGCAACAACTTAAGTAGTATTTGAGAAATATTTGTTTTTGTTTGTTTGTTTGTTTTGAGATGGAGTTTTGCTCTTGTTGCCCAGGCTGGAGTAAAATGGCACGATCTCGGCTCACCACAACATCCACCTCCCAGGTTCAAGCGATTCTCCTGCCTCAGCCTCCGCAACAGCTGGGATTACAGACACCCACCACCATGCCTGGCTAATTTTTGTATTTTTAGTAGAGATGGGGTTTCACCATGTTGTCCAGGCTGGTCTCAAACTCTTGACCTTAGGTGATCCACCCACCTCAGCCTCCCAAAGTGGTGGGTTTACAGGCATGAGCCACCATGCCTGGCCAAGAAATATTTGTTAAATAAGCAATTACTGAATGAATGAATGAATGAATGACAATGTGCTATGACCCAACAGTAAGTATATGTCTTGAATTTTCTAAGGATAGTCCTTAGATTTCATAAACTTTTTGTTGAACATTTAATGAAATATAATTTGATTTGTATGTCTTGGTGATATTTTTTTCCCAAAGAAATAAATACACAAATGACAGGAAAGAAAAATATAAAGCTAGAGCTATGAGAGACATTAATCAATTTCAGCCAGATGGTAATCATTTCTAAAGTGAATAAAAATATGTTTGCTAAAATTTTAGTAAAGGGCTCTGTGATTTTTAATCAATGATATATGTTTTAAGGGAATGGTCACATAGCATTGTACAACTGGTATAATTCTCTCTCCTTTTCTCTGATCTTTTTACTTAGTATTACAACATGAGAATATCCCCCAAATCACTGTAAGTATGTTCCAGGCTGGGCACAGTGGCTCACACCTGTAATCCCAGCACTTTGGGAGGCCAAGGCAGGCAGATCTTCTGAGGTCAGGAGTTCAAGACCAGCCTGGCCAACATGTAGAAACCCCATCTCTACTAAAAATACAAACATTAGCCAGGTGTGGTGGCGCACGCCTATAATCCCAGCTACTCAGGAGGCTGAGGCAGGAGAATCGCTTGAACCTAGGAGGCGGAGATTGCAGTGAGCTGAGATGGCACCACTGCATTCCAGCCTGAGTGACAGAGTAAAACTCCCTCTCAAAAAAAAGTTCCAAAAATTGCACTAATAACCATTTAATATAGTATCATATGGATGAAAAATAATTCATTTTACCTCTCTCTTGTTCTTAAACATTTAGGTTATTTTTACTATGTTAAATAATGGTATGATGTTAGTATATCAATGTCTTCCCAGATTTCTGATCTCAAAGAAACATCAGCTAGGAGCCCCTTGGCCACGCTGGTAGTCACAGAGGAAGAAGTCATTAAAGGGCTATGGGAGGGGACAGCTGATGGCATAAAGTCCTGGAGACGCCGGCAAATGTCTGCCGTTGCCTGTTCTGCTCACAGCAAACTCTCAGCGGGGTGGTCGCTGCCTCACGCCTTCGTCCTCTCAGCTCCACTCACTCCTGCACTTTGTGTCATCTGGGTTCTTCAATCATGGCATAGAAACAGCTCTGTCCAAGGTCACTTCGTTACCTGTTGCTATGAAACAAATTACTGAACACAGCCGTGGGATTCTGTGGGTCGGGATTGGGCGGGTTGGGCTGGCCACTCTGGCTCAGGTTTCTCCTGAGGTTTGGCCAGGTGTGGCCGGGGGCGTAGTCATCTGAGTGAGGCTGGAGGATCTGCTTCCAAGGATATCCGGCTGCACCCTGGTGCTGGCTCCTGGGTGAGGCTGGGGGCTGGCTCTGAGTGAGGCTGGAGGATCTGCTTCCAAGGATATCCGGCTGCATGCTGGTGCTGGCTCCTGGCCCCAGGCAGGGGCCTTTGATCTTCATGTGACTTCTGCACACAGTGGCTCAACTTCAGTACACAAAGGCATCCCCCTGAGAAAGTGACTCAAGGTTCCGCAGCCCTTGATGGCCTAGCCTCAGAAGCCACACACTGGCACCTCTCTAGCATTCTCCTGCTCAGAAATCAGCCCTGATTCAATGTCGGGGAGACTCCATGAGGGCACAAATAACAGGAGGTGAGAACCCCTGGAGCCATCTTGGTTGCTGCCTAGCACAGTCACCAATGAAACCCTCAAGGCCAAATCCAATGGCCCTGGTTTGTTTTTTATGTTTGTTTTTGTTTTTCCATTTCGGGAGCATGTGATGTTCTCTTTCTTAGCAAACTTTTTTTTCTAAGAGACAGGGCCTCTCTCTGTCACCCAGGCTGGAGTGCAGTGGCACAATCATAGCTCACTGCAGCCTCCAACACCTGGGCTCATGAGATCCTCCTGCCTCAGCCTCCTGAGAAGCTGGGACTACAGGGGCATGCCACCAAGCCCGACTTTTTTTTTTTTTTTTTTTTGGTTAGAGATAGGGTTTTGATATGCTGCCTGGCTGGTCTTGAACTCCTGGCCTCAAGCGATCCTTCTGCGTCAGCCTCCCAACGTGCTGGGATTATAGGCATGAGCCACCACTCTCAGCCTTAACAAACTTTATTGCTCCAGTTTTCTGATTGGAAAATAAGAAATTAAGGATTACACTAAAAACAAGCATAAAGATAAGAAAACAGGCATTACATGATTTCCTTCTCCTGGTACCTCTAGGCTTTGCCTTCTCTGGCCCTCCTCTGCCCATCTTTATTCTTTTGCTTCCTTAATGGGGCCTTCGTGTGAGGCGACGTCCTATCGCTGTCTTCCCTACACTCCTTCTCAAGCCCATTCACTGGTATATGTGCTTCAACTCCATGCAAGTGGCAGCCACATCCTCCAGCCCCACCTCTCTCCAGGCTCCAGTGCCACGTTTCCATCATTGCCTTAGATATTCCGCCTCCATGAAACACTAAATACATGATCTTCATTGGTGAACATATTGCTTCCCCAACCAAGGGATAAGCTCCTCCCTCCCATGCCTCCTTAGATCTTCTTTAAACTGAGGTGATTTGCTTTCTCTTGGATGCAATCTTCCCCAAAATGTTGCCACCTTGCTTCCCACACCCCCCGTGTCTGAACCATTGACAATCCTGATTAAGATGTCCTTCAGATCTGCTCTCCCAGCCACCCCTTCCTTCCTATTCCGTCTGCCATAACCTTTGTTGAGACCTTGCCGTGTCTCACCTCAATGAAGCACCTACTGTAAGGGAAATGGCTGCACTTTAGTAAAGAGTAGGCCGAGGCAGCCTTTCAGAGCAGCATGACTCAGCAGCTTTGGAGTGCACGTGCACAACCCTGCATATTACGTAACCACACCACATGAGGCACATTGGATGACCCACATGAGCATGTGCTTGGCTCGCAGGCACTACTGGTGGGTCACGAGGTCAGGAGATCAAGACCATCCTGGCCAACATGGTGAAACCCCATCTCTACTAAAAATACAAAAATTAGCTGGGCGTGGTGGTACGTGCCTATAATCCTAGCTATTCAGAAAGCTGAAACAGGAGAATTGCTTGAACCAGGGAATCGGAGGTTGCAGTGAGCCAAGATCACGCCACTGCACTCCAGCCTGGCAACAGAGCAACACTCCGTCTCAAACAAAAAAGGTATAATTACCCTGCTAATGTTGTACATACGGCTCGCTCATGCCCCAGAGAGAGAGTAAAGCCAAGTCAAAACTGTCTACAATTCCTCGAGTGTTTTTCCAGTTACCTGCCACCTGCCCACCGACTCTCCTCAGACCTCAGTTAGACCCTGACACCTCCTAACCAGGCTCTCTGCCTAATTTTTGTCCAAGCATTATGCCTCCCAAAGCATTAGTTCTGATGAAGCTATTTTTCTGCTCAAAACTTCACTGTGTTCCAACTCTTCAACCTGGTCTAAAGTCTGCAGCAAGCTGACTGTCAGCCTGATCCCCCAAAACCCTGCCCTCTGTACCTACGCTGCAGTTAGATGGCACCTTCTGGCTCCCACATGGGCTCTGGCCTTCCTCCCCTGGAGTGCCTTCTCCGCCCCTCCACTCCTCTGCCCAAAGGCATACCACCAACTTCCAGGCCCAGGCTCCAACAACCTCCTCTCTGTAAGGTTTATCTGACTGCCCTCTAACTTGGCCTGGGATTTCTTCTCCAATATCCATCCCTGCTTCTCCACTGTTGCCTCCCTAGTCCTGTTCTGGAGAAAAGGAACTCTACTCCTGCCCCCAGGATGGGACACACAAACAGGCCTGAGCTATTCAACATAAGGCATTCTCTTTCTCAGGGGTTGGTTCAGAAATAGGCATGTGACCCATGTAGAGCCAAAGAAACACCGTGAGAAGCTTTTGCTGAGGTTTCTAAGAAAGGTTGTCCAGTCTTCTCAACGCCGGCCTGGGAACAGCCATTCCCCTGTTCCTCTAGACAGTGATTCTCAACCGGGAGTGATTTTTGTCACAACTGAAGAGTGGGGGCTGCCACCAGCACCTAGTGAGTGGAGTCCAAGAACGATATGACCTGCAATTCACAGGACAGCCCCTCACAACAAAGCATGATCTGGTCCCAGCTGTCAATCACACTGAGGTTAACAAACCCTCCTCCAGAGCTCATGGTGTTCAGATGTGAGTGCAAGAACAGCTACAGCCATTTTGCCATCATGAGAGAAGCAGCCCGAGAATGGGGCCCACAGAGGCGCTGGATTCAGCTCATCCCCCAGACCCTCTCTTCCTGTGGCTCTCAGGCACGTGGGCCAATATACTTCCTCATGGCTAAAAGTGGCTTCAGTTAGGGACTCCGATTTGCAGCCAAAAGATTCCAGCCTGCCACAGGTCCCAACAGAATGCTCTCCCTTCTTTAAACATTTGGAGAACTTAATGGCTGTCCCGCGGTCCTCACCAGCATGCTATCTTTTATTATAGTTCCCCAAATGCTCTCTTAACTCTTCTGACCAGGAATGTATCTTTCCATCCCCGAAATCTAATAAGAAAAACAGCTGGCCGGGCATGGTGGCTCACGCCTGTAACCCCAGCGCTTTGGGAGCCGAGGAGGGTGGATCACAAAGTCAGGAGTTTGAGACCAGCCTGACCAACATGGTGAAAACCTGTCTCTACTAAAAATACAAAAAGTAGCAGGGTGTGGTGGTGCATGCCTGTAATCACAGCTACTCAGGAGGCTGAGGCAGAAGAATCACTTGAAGCCGGGAAGTGAAGGTTGCAGTGAGCCACAATCATGCCACTACACTCCAGCCTGGGTGACAGACTAAGACTCCATCTCAAAAAAAAAAAGAAAAGGAAACAAAGAAAAACAGGTGACTTGTTAGACATTCTCTATAAGCTGAGTGCATTAGTCAACTCAGCATTATCCCTTTACATGCATTCTTTCAAGTAATCTTTATAGCAACCCTATGACATAGGTACCATGGTCCTCAATTTACACAGAGGAATCTGAGGCACAGACAGACTGAATAACTTGTCCCCAGTCACACAGCTGGCAGATGGGGAACTGAGGTCCAAATCAGAGCCCATGTGGGATATGCTGCCTCTTGGCAACCATGCCTTGTATTCCAAAGTCTTTGTTACGTGCAGAAACGAGTGAATGAATGAATGAATGCAGCAGAATGTCCCTGTATGGGGATTTATAGATGTGAAACTGTGTAACTGGTTGGCATCTGCAAGTTGCTGCACTCGTTTGCAGAGAGTTTAGGAGAAGCAGCGGGTGAGTGCAGCAGGGGTTGGTTGTCCAGTCATGAAGTTAGGCAGGCCTGGGTTAGATGTGGAGTCCATGCGGGGCCATGGAAAAGGTATATGGCCTCTCCAAGGCTGAAAAATTAAAACAATAATAAGGGCATTTGCCTCACAGAATGGTTGTAAGGATCGGATACTATGCAGTGTCTGGTTCCATAGTCAGCATTTTGCTCGTATTTGACGATCAAGTGCACGCACATGTACATGCTACACACATGGATACTTGGCTACCTACACCCAACTGCATGGAAGACACTCCAGGTGTCATCCTCCTGTGTCCACACACTGACACTTTCCCCCAGTGACCCCAGAATCACCCCGACTCATCTCCTCCTTTACTCTCAGTTCTTTCAGCATTTATTCTTGGTCTTGTACTAGAGGTGTCTCCTCCTTCCGTTTCATTCAAACTGCAGCACATACACCTACTCATCTAGACATTTTTTTTGGAGGGGGATGGAGTCTCACTCTCTCACCCAGGCTGGACTGCAATGGCGTGATCTCAGCTCACTGCAACCTCTGTCTCTCGGGTTCAAGTGAATCTCCTGTCTCAGTCTCCCCATTAGCTGCGATTACAGGCGCTCACCACCACACCCGGCTAGTTTTGTATTTTTAATAGAGACTGGGTTTCACCATGTTGGCCAGGCTGGTCTCGAACTCCTGACCTCAGGTGATTCACCCGCCTCGGCCTCCCAAAGTGCTGGGAGTACAGGCATGAGCTACCACACTCAGCCTCATCTGTACATTTAAACAAGCTTTAACACAAAGCACACAGATAGCAACAACCAGAAGAGGCCATGTGCTAGAAAGGCGGTACCATCTGTGCACATAGAAAAGCCTCCAGGAAGCTAACCACCCCATCACACTCACCTTTTCACACATTTTCCATTGCGCACATTCCAACTTTCCAAGTCCCATTAAGAATTACAACCACACACCATCCGTGCACTTCTCCCAGCATGGGGGACACCAAGTCATCTTTGCTCCATGAGCAGTGCTGCCCAGCACATCTTCCCCTTAATGGGTGCTATCAACTGAAGTGCACCCTTGAGTTCATATGTGAAGCCCCAACCCCCAGGGTGACTGTGTTTGGAGACATGGCTGGTAAGGAGGTAATTAAGGTTAAAGGGGTCATAAGAGTGGAGACCTGATCTGACAGGTGTGGTGTCCCTCTGGGAAGGGAGAGAGGTCCCAGGAATGCGTGTGCACAGTGAAGAGGCCACGTAAAGATGCAGCAAGAGAAAGCCGCCTGCCTTCTCCAGAAGAGGAGAGAAGCCTCAGAAGAACTCACCCTGCTGACACCTTGATCTTGGACTTCCAGCCTTCAGAACTACAGAAAAATCAGTGTCTGTGGTTCAGGCCACCCGGTCTATAGGATTTTGTCATGGCAGCCCAAGGAAACTAATACAATGGGCCTCTTTTTCACCCCTTAGTTTTAGATAACTACTGCCTTGCACTTACATTTTCACCCTTCGGAAACTCTATACAACGAATTAAGAAATAAAATCACAATTTGTATGCCAAGGGAGAGGTTACACGATATTTCCTTACTGTGTAAGCTAATCGATACAGACATCAATGCTACATCCTCATTTTCAGAAGAAAACCAAGAATTAAAAAAAAAAAATGGGTCTAGGATCTTGCCTGGGGCTGCAAGGTGGATGTCTGGTGGAGCTAGTGCTCCAGCCAAGACCCTCAGATCCCAGATTCCCATGGTATCCTTGCTGCATGTGTACCTTCCTTGGTCCTTCTGAGACAAAGATGAACAATCATTATGTGCAATTTTCACTTGCTCGTACCCTCCTCTAGCTCTTCATCTCTTTTGAAAGGGATGAGACTGTGCAAAAGGAGCCTGGGGATTGGGCAGGCCTCCTGGAATATCCCTGGAAGGAAAAATCGCTGGTGGTCACTCACCACCAGGCACGCCCTGAGGATGCAGCGGTAGGAGGTCCTGGCAGTTCTGACCCCTTCTTTCAGAGGCCGCTCCATGCAGGCAAAGCACTGTGTGATGGCCTTTTCCAGCAGCTCAACCTTCTCTTCTGTGAATCTCCGCAGGTCACTCACATGCAAGTGTTCATTCTAGGGACAAAGATCATAAAAGCATCAGGCCACCCATTCCCTCAGGGAAGCTTCTCCTCAAGCTTTGCTTCCTTTAAGCTGGTCACCAGCTCAAGATTCAGCTTATCACTCAGAGCTGACCTCTCTTTATTGTCCCCATATGACCTCATTCAGTACACAGACCCCTCTAGGCTTTGTGGAGTTAGAGAACAGAACAAATACCTGCCTGGTGCGACTTGTTTCATTTCTTAAAAATCACAGTCTCTGCTTATTCAGCTACCTATTTCAGATGTATAATCCATCAGGCTATTTGGGGAAGTAGCTGTCCACATAGAAATCCAATTGTTATTAAAACATCTGATTCAACAAACACTTTGTGAGCTTTGACTCTGCACGAAACACTTTTAACGGATAATACTTCTCAAATTTTAACGTGCATACAAATCACCAGGAGATCTTAAAATCCGAAATCCGAGGCCCTAGGATTCTGCATTTCTAGCCAGTCCCCAGGTAATGCTGGTCTCCTGGGCTATGGACCACACTTTGTATAGCAAAGCTACACAACCACAAAAATAAAGCCATGCTTCCTTCTTCAAAGAACACAGTCTAATCAGGGAGAAAACATACATTCAAATAATACAAGGAAGTGACCACCAGAGAAAGCCTTGACCCCTAGGCACCTGATAGGCTTGCTGTGTGCCTACCCAAATATCATTTTGAATTGTAGCTCCTGTAATTCCACGTGTTGTGGGAGGGACCTGGTGGGAGATAACTGAATTATGGGGTTGGTTTTCCCCATACCGTTCTCATGGTAGTGAATGAGTCTCACGAGATCCGATGGTTTTACAAGGGGAAACCCCCTTTGCTTGGCTCTCATTTTTCTCTTGTCTGCCACCACATAAAACGTGCCTTTTGCCTTCAACCATGATTGTGAGGCCTCCTCAGCCACGAAGAACTGGGAATCCATTTAAACCTCTTTTTCTTGGTCGGGCACGGTGACTCACGCCTGTAATCCCAGCACTTTGGGAGGCCAGGGCGGGCAGACCACAAGGTCAGGAGCTCAAAACCAGCCTGGGCAATATGGTGAAACTCCATCTCTACTAAATATACAAAAATTAGCTGGGCATAGTGACAGTCACCTATAGTCCCAGCTACTCAGGAGGCTGAGGCAGGACAATCACTCGAACCCAGGAGGTGGAGGTTGCAATGAGCTGAGATCATGCCACTGCACTCCAGCCTGGGCAACAAGAAAAAGACTCCTTCTCATAAAGAAAAAAAAAAATCTCTTTTTCTCTGTAAATTACCCAGTCTTGGGTATGTCTGTATCAGCAGCATGAAAATGGACGAATACAGTGCCAAACTGGGAACTCACAGCCTTGTTCCCTGCATGACAGCCTTAGTGGACCCCACAGTGCCTGCAGCAGACAGAGCCACACTCCCCAGCTTGGCCTTTAAGGCACTTCATAGCCAGAACTCACCCCACCTCTCCAGTACCACCATCTGTTTGCCCAACATGTCCTGCCAAGTGGCTACCCCTGGACTTGCTGCCATTCCCCCAAACATGCTGTCCACCTTGTGCCCTCTGGGCCTTGCTGATTTTATCTTTCTTACTTCAGAGACAAAGCTCAAAAGTCCTTCCCATGAGGCACCTTCCCTGAGTTCCCAGGTAGAGGTGGGGCTCCCTGTCCTGTGCTCCCACCGCACTTCCCACAGTCCTGTGCCACAGCGTGTCTCCTGTCATATGACATCTCTCTCTCGTTCCCTGTCTCCTTCCCTGGGTAGGAAGTTGCCAGAGGAACAGGCTGCTAGACATTCATGCCCCTTTATTCTAGGGCACAGCACAGACAGCAAAACCCATAGACACCTGTGGACTAACTGAGTGGCCCAGAGAAACTGCTAGATAATTCAAGCTTTTAAATGCTATTCCAAATAGACAGAAATAGCTCTGAAATTGATGTGTGACCTGATGTAGGTGATTTAACTTCTCCGGTTCTCAACTGTATCATCTTTACAGTAAGTGAATTGGGTTGAATAATCTTGAAAACAACCCCCCACTCTGAAACTCTGTGAATCTTGGAGTAAATAAATTTTAGAGTGTATGGAGACTATGTAGCATTCAGTGAACCCTGGGAATTTTCCTTATTCTCAGCATTAAGAATTCTACAAGGCATATTTTTTCCCCAGGGCATCCTTTAGATTCTTTTGAATTTGTGGTGTCGCCAATGATGAAAATGAAAGAAGAAAGAAGTCATGGAAAGAAAAGCTATGGGCACCATTCTCACAATGCCTCACTCTCAATAAATCTCTGTTGAATAAACAAAAGAATGGTAAGAAAGGGAAGAGCTGAGAATATAAGAACAATAAGAAACAGAGAAGCTGGCACTTGGTATGAATAAATGCCGACTTCGTTTGACATTGAGATGTCATCATCAACTTACTATGGATTCTTAAAAATAATGATTGCTCATTTAAAATCACTAACTACTCAAACTCTAAATGTTGGGTTTCAGTGATCATCTTTGAAAAAAATAATCAGTCACACACATAGTAGATTTGATTTTTCAGAATTCAAAGGAACTCACAAATTCTTGCCTTCCAACTTTCTATCAAAGAGCTGAGAGTAAGACCAATATCTAAGGCCAAGGAATTTTGAGCAAAGTTGCCAGCAACTGCCTAACATAAATATTGCAGAAGTGCCAGTCAGCCCCCTTGTCCTCTGTTTTCCAGCGCTGGGAGTCTGGCTGCAGGGGTGAATCTGAGCCCCTGTGAGCGCTGCACTTCCATATTAGCAAAGAAAAGCATGTGGGGCGAGCACTCCGGCCTTGATGGCAAAATGCCTTGCCCTTCTGTCTGTGAAATACACCAACCACACACAGCCCCAAATCAGATTTATTTTCCATCAGCACTTCCAAAGGCAATCTTGTGCTGGGCAGACAGACAAATTTCACCCTGAAGAACTGTTTGGGGAAGTTGGAAGGTCAAACCCTTCCCCAGTGATTTCAGCGGACAAAAGTCAAATGAAAAAATCTCAGATTCCAAGAGTTTTGTTTTGTTTTATTCTTGTACAACTAGACCAAAACAAGTCACAAGAAATATGATTTTAAAAGACTGAATGTTGCTCTATATGCCCCTTTTATGCAGAAGAAAGGCCCCACACCACTAAAGACTTTATACAACCAAAGGCTCTGGGTGGCACTGGTTACTCCCACATGGAAGTCAGGTCTCAAGTGTTTGCCTCCCTTGCCACCCCACAGGGTCAGCCTTGGCCCACTTTCCCCATCTTCAGGACCAGCTCCCTGACCACTCACAGAGCCTTATCCATGTATTTCCTCTGCCCCTTCCCTGTTCGGTATAACAAGAAGACAAACAACTGTGCACATCTGACGGGTGAAGGCAAGTGTAGAAATAAGTGAAGAGCAACCAGATGACAATAGGCAGAGGCTGTTTATTCAGAGCTCACTACAGCAAGGGGAGTCAGCTACCATCATTTGAATTTAGCAGAGACTCAAAAGCAGGTAGAGGAGTGGAAAAGCTTCACGGTGGACAAAAAAGGCTTTAGGGGTGCCCTGATTGGAAGCTGTTGGCCTGGGGACACTAGAGATGGGCTAGCTAAAAGCAGAGAGGTCAATGTTGTTGGTTAGGCATACCAAACACATTCCCTGATTGGTAGTAAGTTGGAAAGAGGGACAGAGATGAGGGAAGTTATTCATCAAGTCCCGGTTATCTGCTGCTGATTGTTACAGTTATTCTTCAACCTCCTGGGTTATTACAGAGAGCAGTTTGACTTCCTGCAAGTCTGACTTACAGACAGAAGGCTTCCTGGGCTGTGTATTGTAGATAAGAGGTTGGTTTCTGGGCAGGCTGCTGCATGTTGTGGGTCAGAGATTTATTTCTACACATGGTCCAGCCACTGTCTTTGTATATTTTGTCTCTCTCCTCATAAGGAGATAACACAGCTGGTGACTGATGACAGTAAAAGGATTTTCTCCAAACCCCCCTGAGTCTCTAATCTAGTAGCTTATCCCTCTGATTTTAGGGTTAAAAAGAAATCATCCATAAAAGAGATAAATGTATCAATTGCTATGAGAAAAGTAATTGTAACCAGTTTTTCAGAATGCCTGCATTCTTGCCAGGGAAGATAAGTATCAAACTCTACTGAAAGTCCCTCTGAGCTTCCATCCTCTCACATTATTTTACTGTGCTCCTCTGAGCCTGAGGTTCTGACAGCATCAGGGAACAAAGGAAATCCAGAGACAAGTGAAACATTCTGGGGCTGTGACATAAACACACCTCTCCAGGAAAACCAAGAAGTGTCTGCATTCCACTAGAAGCCAGCCAAATCACGCCTGCCATCGCTTAAACACATGCTACCTTGTTCAAGTCTCAGGAGGGATGGAAAACACCTACTATTTTGACCTTTTCCTCTCAGCCCATCTGTCTCAGGTAAAAATATTATTTCTTTCTCTTTACCCAAATGTGATGATTTTAACCCTCTAATTATCTTTCTGTCCTCTTAGACTCTCTGAACTTTGTATCTTCCTTTAATATGAAAAGTAAAAAATATCCTAAGTTAATTTTCTAACTTGGTAAAGGAAATGTTCTGCTTAGGTGGGAGAGAATATGAAAGCCCAGTGTCTTCCATACCGGCAGCTTCTGCGTGGAGTTGAAACTATCCGTGAGGAGCAACAGGCCAAAGGCTTCGGTCACATACTTGGTTACTGTCCTCCTCTTCTTGTCCAAGAGCCTTTTTCTGATGTATTCTCTTAACTTAGGGATTTCTGGAATTCACAGGCAGCACAAACAATTGTAAAAGGCCAGAAGTTTGTGGTCAACAGAATTTATAAAAGTTGAAACACGAAGATGGCGGTCTGAATGAACTAGAGCTGAGATCCCAAGTGGGCTGGACGACTACAGAACCGACCTCTCTGAAAAGCACTTTTCCCATGTCTAGGATCAATGACAGTGATGAATGGTAGATCAACAATACTGCATATTCATTTTATTTAGCTCTATAAAAAAACGACATGGAAAAGTACAGGCTGGTTGAAAACACAGGCTCTTTCCTTTGGACACCTATCACCTGCACAGGTAAACCAAAATGCTCACAATTCTGGAATCTCAGCCCTTCGCTCCCCCTAGATTTTTCTATCTATAGCCACTAACCATTAACACCAGAATAGCCCATGCTTGCTGTAGAAAGAAGCAAGAACCTCTGACATGTGCGTCACATCCTACCCATTGTCAGTCAGAAGAAAAGAGAGGCGACTCTACCCTTTTCCCCATTATTCTCATATGTGGCAATTTCTCTACATTATTCCTTCCATATACCATGCTAATTTTTTTTTTTTTTTTTTTTTTTTTTTGAGATGGAGTCTCACTCTGTCGCCAGGCTGGAGTGCAGTGGCACGATCTCAGCTCCCTGCAACCTCTGCCTCTCAGGTTCAAGCAATTCTCCTGACTCAGCCTCCCAAGTAGCTGGGACTATAGGGGTGCCACCATGCACAGTTAATTTTTGTATTTTTAGTAAAGACGGGGTTTCACCATGTTGGCCAAGATGGTCTCGATCTCTTGACCTCATCATCCACCCATCTTCGCCTCCCAAAATGTTGGAATTACAGGCATGAGCCACTGCACCTGGCCAATTTTGTCTTTTATACCCTTAATCAAGCAGTTCCCCCATCTCTGGGAACATTTCACAGCTTCTGCTCCTTAAGTTCCATTCACATACCTACACGTCTAGTAAAATGTATGCACATTGAAAGCCATGTCAAGTTCAGATAAGAATGCAGTCCTGACCCTGCCTGCTCACCCACTTTCCACTGAGCGTCTAGTGCACAGGGGAGCTCTAGATTCCCTGGGCTTCTATTGCACTCAGTCAGCAACAACTAACTAAGCCTTATTTTCACTTCAGTTTTTGCACTTGAGTTAGTATTAGCTCCTCATCCAGATTTCAAGTTCTATGAAGAAAGAGTTATGCCTTATGCTTTCCCTGCCTCGCAGACAAAATATACAATAGTCACTCAGAAAATAATTCTAATCCCTGTAGCTGGGTGGGAGAGGACTAAGGAAATGATACCGCGATTATTTGTTTTTGTTTTTTTGTTTTGTTTTGTTTTTCTGAGACAGAGTTTCGCTCTTGTTGCCCAGGCTGGAGTACAATGGCACAATCTCAGCTCACTGCAACCTCTGCCTCCAGGGTTCAAGCAATTCTCCTGCCTCAGCCTCCCAAGTAGCTGAGATTACAGGTGCCCACCACTGTGCCTGGCTAATTTTGTATTTTTAGTAGAGACAGGGTTTTGCCATGTTGATCAGGCTGGTCTCGAACTCCTGACCTCAAGCAATCAACCCACCTTGGCCTCCCAAAGTGCTGGGATTACAGGCGTGAGCCACTGCGCCCAACAACCCAATTATTTGACCTTTGCCAACCCACAGTAAGATTTGGAGGCAAGAGGAATCGTGGTCTCTGGCACCACAACGAAGCAAAGAGGAAAATAATCTTTATTTGCAATTGGTATCAAAACTGAGGCAAGCTGGGAAAAAAAAATGTTCGTGAGGCACAAGAAGTTCTAGAGAAGAAAACTCGAAGTGCCAAACTTGATCTTGAGAATTTTAGTGACGGAGATTAAAAAAACATAAATTACCGGTTTCCTCTTCGGTGAGCAGAGCCTGCTGCCAGTACTCCTGGGCGCTGACTGTATACACCAGATCCGAGGCTTCCAGAACCTTGAAGTCAGCCGGCAGTTTTCTCTGAAGTGAGAGAGTCACACAGAAAACAAAATAACTCAAACCACGGCAAAGGAAATCATGCACAGGAAATCATGCACAAGAGCCTTCAACCAATTTCAGCTCACTCACTTCCAGTTCTCCACAAGCCCCACTGGGAACAGACGACACTCTAAATGCCTGGTGTTGCCATGTGTCCACTCCTAACAAGGTCAGAAGTTATGAGAAACTGCTGCATAGAAACTATTCTCTTGGGAGTTAATATCAATTCTAGAAGAAAATGTGTAGAGACAATAGCTGAGAGGTATATCTCAATGTTCAGAGGGGGAATAATACCAGGATCCTTTTCTCGAAAAACAAACACGTGTCTGGATTGGGCAGTGGTATGCCGCAGCCAGCTTGTGCCAGCTCCTGAAAGCCAACAGCACACGTCACTTCCCTACTCTGCATTCAGTGACGTCGCACTGGTGGCTCGAAATTGACAATGGTGGGACTGTCTCAGTCCTGAATCGCAAACTGATAACCCAAATCTATAACCACGCTGTGATCCCCAATCTTCAACCAAATAATTTCAGCTGACATGTGAGCACAGCTTGTCAATACTAAGAGGCACATTTTCCCCCATTTAGTATTTCTGAAATCGAGATGCATTTTGCAACTGCGGTAGGCCACGTGGCAGCCACAAGGTGGTTGTCACTGCCTGCATGTTATGGGCTGAAATGTATCCCTCTCCAAAATTCACATGTTGAGGTCCTAACCACAGGAATTGGCAAATTGTATACATCTGGCTTTTGTTTTTTTCTTTTTTGTTTTGGGGGATTTTTTTTTCTTTTTTTTTTTTTTTTGACACAGAGTCCAGCTCTGTCACCAGGCTGAGTGTAATGGCCCGATCTTGGCTCACTACAACCTTCACCTCCCAGGTTCAAGCAATTCTTCTGCCTCAGCCTCCTGAGTAGCTGGGATTACAGGCATGCACTACCATGCCCTGCTAATTCTTGTATTTTTAGTAGAGATGGGGTTTCACCATGTTGGCCAGGATGGTCTCAATCTCCTGACCTCATGATCCACCCACCTCGGCCTCCCAAAGTGCTGGGATTACAGGCAGGAGCCACCGCGCCCAGCTGGGACTTTTTTTTTTTTAAACAAAGAGCTCAGTATTAAACATTTACAAGCACAACACAACACAAACTGGGCTAAGATCCTATAAAAGCAACAGTTGCTTAGCCAGGTAGTTAGTGAGTAATCATACACATTTTAATGCCAACTCATGTTGAAACAAATTATGATATTAAAGGTCAAGCAATTAAGAATTATTTGAGAAAGTCTTTTCTGGTGCTTAGAAAAATATTATCATGGAGAATTGTACTAGCATTATACAGAAACCATATTCCACATTCTTTCATTCTTTTCACTTAAAAAAAAAGAAAAAACATTCACACGTAGAATGTGCCGGTGCTTGGGTGAGTATTTGAGGGAGGGAGAAAACAGTGGAGAGTCGTAAGTCTCTTTCTGATGCAAAGATACAAAAGAGCTGAGTGAGCAGAGGCCCTGCAGTCCACTGGGACTGGTGAGAAGCCGTGTCCCTGGCAAGCCATAAGCACTTGTAGTTAAGACTGGAATACGGATATCTGTGTAGACTGCCAGAAACCCACTCCCACCCGCCCCTTATAGAGTCAGCTGAAGTTGAATAAAGGATCTGCTGAGATTTTGCTTTGATAGAGTTTTCACTCTAGGAAAAAGTTGAGGGAAAGCTGAAACTATTTTTCTACCGGGAGATGAAATTAATGTAGAATTAAATTTAAGGAGGGTTTTTAAACAGTTCCAAGAAAGAAGTGTGCTTAGCTGCGTCTAGAGGTTTGCGTTATTTAAAATCTGAACCTAAATCCTGTATAACTTTTCTAAAAATTATTGAAGATTAGTTAACATTTATGCTTTTTATTGTAGTAAAAACAAACGTTTTTGTAGTGTCAATGAAGTGACTCTAGCATAACGGGTTCACATTATTGTAAAAGAGAAGTAGAAACAGTTACAGTTGGAGGGTAGGATCCAAGATGGTAGTAGGTATTCATCAAATTATGCCACAGAAGGTTAGACTCTGTTGTCGTTTAAACACAGGGCTTGTCATAATAAAACGTAACACAATATATTCAAGTTTGTAGAAAGATATTGTATATGAGAAAGGAGATGATGTGGAAGATGAAACCAGAAGGGAAGCCAGTCGTGGTGGCTCACACCTGTAATCCCAGCACTTTGGGAGGCTGAGGAGGGTGGATCACCTGAGGTCAGGAGTTCGAGACCAGCCTGGTCAACATGGTGAAACCCCATCTCTACTAAAAATACAAAAAAATTAACCAGGCATGGAGGCCACGCCTGTAGTCCCAACTACTTGAGAGGCTGAGGCAGGAGAATTACTTGAACCCAGGAGGCACAAGTTGCAGTGAGCCAAGATCACACCACTGCACTCCAGCCCGGGCAGCACAGCCAGACTCCATCTCAAGGAAAAAAAAAAAAATCATGACCCAATTTTTAAAAATCTACCTGAAGTCAGTAACATAAATCATGAGTCATTTTTTTAATCTACCTTTTCTAGTTATGTTGCAGTGACGTCACTCTGCCACTGTCTTACTTGTATAAAATAATTTGATCTGTACCCCTAGCACTCTTTCACTGTGGTTGTTGTTAGAGACGGGATCTCTCTCTATTGCCCGGGCTGCTCTTGAACTCCTGGCCTCAAATGATCCTTCCACCTCTGCCTCCCAAAGTGCTGAGATTACAGGTGTGAGCCACCGCTTCAGGCCAAATTTTTATTATTTTTGATATTATTCTCATTAAAAGAAACCCCAGATTCCTGGACAGTAGTTGGTCCACGTCTGGGGGCAGGGGAAAAATAAAGTGGACCTGAATATCTTGTTGTGGCTAGACAGCAAAAGTGTTTTTTAAATGCTGACGGGAGTAATGCTAAATGGAGCCAGCTTAAAGGGCTCCCACTGGCCAAAAAGTGACACACTGAGCATCAGAAATAACACAATAGTTCTGTGAAAAGCTATGAGCTCATTATGATCCTAAAACTGAGTACATAAAATAAGGTATGCTAAAGTAAAGGCATTCACCAGCTCAAACAATATGCCTGAGACTGTCAAATTTCCGTCTGTAGCTGGGTTCGGTGGCTCATGCCTGATATCCCAGCACTTTGGGAGGCCGAGGAGGGCGGATCATGAGTGTGGGAGTTCAAGACCCGTCTGGCCAATATAACAAAACCCCGTCTCTACTAAAAATACAAAAATTAGCCAGGCATGGTGGTGCATGCCTGTAGTCCCAGCTACTCAGGAGGCTGAGGCAATACAATCACTTGAACCCAGAAGACAGAGGTTGCAGTGAGCCGAGAATGCGCCATTGCACTCCATTCTGGGCTACAGAGCAAGCCACCATTAAAAAAAATTTTTTTTTAAATTCAGTCTGTAAATTCCACTTGCACATGTCCTGAAAGTTTATCTAACTTATTGAAAAGAATATTAACACTCTTTGTAGGGACACAAAAAAATCCCATCATGTCAAATCAGGCAGTAAAACTTTGTGAATTAGGTTAGAATAAAAGTTGTGTGAGAGTTTATAGTAAAAACTGGGTCAAGGCAAAATTTAAGGGAAGGTCAAGTGAACCATAACATACCAGGTAATAAGAAAAGATGTGGAGCTGGAATGTGGGATGAGGCCCGAATCACGCATCTCGGAAGGACCTAAGTGCCTATGTCTCAGCTCTGAATCTCAAACTAATAACCCAAATCCATTACCACATCGGGATGCCCAATCTTCAACCAAAGACTTTCAGCTGACGTGTGCCCACAGCTTAGCAATACTAAGAGGCGCGTTGTTTCCCTGTTTCCCATTTCTGAAATGGAGATGCAGCTTGCAACTGCTCTAGGCAGTGGGTGTCACTGCCTGCGTGTTGTGGGCTGAAATGTATCCCCCACCAAAATTCATGTGCTGAGGTCCTAATCTCCACTACCTCAAAACGTGTCATTACATGGCAACTGAGTCATTGAGGATGGCATGTATTAAGCTGAAGTCACATTGAAGGAGGGCGGGCCCCAATCCGATATGACTGGTGTCTTTTAAAACAGGAAATTTGGACGCAGAGACACACATATGAGGAGAATGCCATAAAGACTAGAGTGTGCCGCCACAAGCCGTGCATTCTCGGAAACAAGGAGAGAGACCTGGAACAGATCCTTCCCACAGCTTCGGAGGGAGCATGGCTCTGCGAACACCTTGACTTTGGATTTCCAGCCTCCAGAACTGGGAAAGAATCATTTTCTGTTGTTCCAGGCTACCCAGCTGTGGTGCTTGGGAGGTTCATACACTGCACATGGGTGAACTTGGTCACAGCTGTTCACGTTGCCCTTCCTTCTAATGAATTGCATGCATTGCTTAATTGCCATTTAACATGTCTTTTAAAAGATTATGTTATGATTCAGCACTGAAAATTTAGCATTTTCCAGGCCTTTACATCAAAGGGCATGGAAATGGAAATGTGGGGCATGCATTTGATATTAGTGAAAAAAATGGTTGTGGTTGGTGGATTAGACAGTAGTTCCAGATTTTCTTGCAAAGCAACAACTACGTGCTTCATGGGACTTGGAAAGGGAGACATCCACATGTAGATGAAGCTGGGTTGGGTTTCGATCTTGAAGCATGCGCAGACTGATTGCCTATCACATGCCCCACAAAAAAAAAAAAAAGTGCCGAGATGGAAACTCAAAGAACGCCTTATAAGGAACTTGAGTTTCATGTTTTCTGTCATTACAACTAAGTTTGCTCCAAGGCCAGGCGCTGTGGCTCACGTCTGTAATCTCAGAGCTCAGTGCTTTGGGAGACCCAAGCAAGAGAACTGCTTGAGCCCAGGAATCAGAGACCAGCCTGGGCAACATAACCTGTCTCTCCAAAAAAATTAAAACATTAGCTGGATGTGGTGGTGCATGCCGGTAGTTTTAGCTACTTGGGAGGCTAGGAGGGGGCAGAAGGATCGCTTTAGCCTAGGAATTCAAGGTTGCAGTGAGCTATAATTGCACCACTGCACTCCAGCCTGGGTGAGAGTGAGACCCATCTCAAAAAAAAAAAAAATGCTCCAAATGACGGCATGTAGCACAAATAAAGGTTTCACAATAATTCAAACTGAAATAAAGTGAAATAAACCTTGCTGGAGGAGGTGTGGGTTGGAGCCTCAAAGAACTTGCACCAAGCAGTGACAGCTGTAGTAACCCTGCAAGCTGATGTATCGCTGCCCAGGCCCTAACTTACACAAAGCAATTCAGCACGCTTAGTGGCAGTCAACACAGTTGTGAATTGTGTGTTGAAGTATTCTACGTTTCCATGTCCAGGGATAATATGATTAGGCACTCATACAACGCATATTTCTTTAATGCCAACAAGAACAATTCAGGAGACCAAGACCAGCTTGACTAAGTTTTGCTTCATTAAAACTGGCACTCAAGAATTGCCTGGTAGAAGATTTGGCTTAAGTATGAGGCCTAATGTCACGGCACGGCACTAGAAACAAAAGCTTTGAAATTTTCAGTTCCACATTGTACAGCAGATGTTTTCTGTATCAATATTAATGAAGGCAAAATACAGAAACTGAATATAGAGCTGGACATCAGCCAAATGTTTTTACTATTGAATCCAATACCAAAGATTTCATTTCAGCCGAATATATCATCGTCACATTGTACTTACTCTGATATATCCCTTATGATGTTCTGTTTATATTTTACCTTAAACTTGGTTTCAGTTTTATAGATGTATAAGACTATTATAGGCTGGGCACGGTGGCTCATGCCTGTAATCCCAATATTTTGGGAGGCCAAGGCAGGTGGATCACCTGAGGTCAGGAGATTGAGACCATCCTGGTCAACATGGTGAAACCCCGTCTCCACTAAAAACACAAAAATTAGATGGGCTTAGTGGCGGGCACCTGTAATCCTAGCTACTCGGGAGGCTGAGGCAGAAGAATCGCTTGAACCAGGCGGGCAGAGGTTGCAGTGAGCTGAGATTGCACCACTGCACTACAGCCTGGGTGACAGAGCAAGATTCTGTCTCAAAAAGAGAAAAAAAAGGCCAGGCATGGTGGCTCACGCCTTTAATCTCAGGACTACTTCCCACCTCAGCCTCCCAAAGTGCTGGGTCAGGAGTCCGAGGCCAGCCTGACCAACATGGTGAAACCCCATGTCTATTAAAAATACAAAAATTCACTGGTTGTGGTGGCGAGTGCCTGTATTCCTGGCTACTCAGGAGGCTGAGGCAGGAGAATCGCTTGAACCCAGGAGGTGGAGGTTACAGTGAGCCGAGATCATGCCACTGCACTCCAGCCTGAGCAACAGTGCGAGACTCCATCTCAGAAGAAAAGGGAAAACAAACAGACTATTATGGTAAATAGTTGTATATTTGTACCTATTTTAATGTCAAAACAGTACAAATAAGAAAACACTAAGTGCAGTTCGGGCCTTATCCCTGTCCGAGCCCTCTCACACTCCCTCTCTGAGCCTTTCCAAGCAACTCGCCTGTCATTCACCAAGCACAGCAGCCTATGTCAAGGATGTTCTTGCTTCTGCCTCAAAAGCGCCTTCTCGACTTTTTCACCTTACGAAAGACTACAGATTCTTTAAAATTCTGATCAGCAGAGCACTGTGGTCCCTGCCGACCTGTAGTCCTAGCTACGTGGGAGGCTGAGGCAGAAGGATCACTTCAGCCCATTCTCCTGTCTCAGCCTCCCAAGTAGCCAGGATTACAAGTACCCACCACCAAGCCCAGCTAATTTTTGTATTTTTAGTGGATATGGGGTTTCACCATCTTGGTCAGCCCAGGAGTTCAAGACCAGCCTGGGCAACAGAGTAAAATCCCTATCTTTAAAAATAATAATAATAAAATTGACCAGACGTGGTGGCTCACACCTGTAATCCCAGCACTTTGGGAGGCTGATGAGGGCCAATCACCTGAGGTCAGGAGTTCAAGACCAGCCTGGTCAACATGGTAAAACCCCATCTCTACTAAAAATACAAAAATTAGCTGGGCGTGGTGGCATGTACCTGTAATCCCAGCTACTCAGGACGCTGAGGCAGAAGAATTGCTTGAACCCAGAAGACAGAGGCTGCAATAAACCAAGATTGTGCCACTGCACTCCAGCCTGGGTGATAGAGTGAGATTCAGTCTTAAAAAGTAATAATAATAAAATAAAATTCTGCTCAGAGGCTGAGTTTCCCTTGAACACCTCCCCAGTCCCATCTCCCCTGCCACCAGTGTGACCCGGCATCTTTCCTCCATGTCCCACAGCACTCCAGAATTCCTCACTGCATAGAGACCCCAGACTGTCCTCAGTGGCCCACATGCTCATTCAACCCTTCTGACAAGCACAGGAGATAGGTATTATCATCTCCCCACTTTAAGGATGAGAAAATGTAGCCTTAGAGAGGTAACTGAAGCAGCGGGACTGAGTTAAATCCAAACTGTCTACTCTGGATCAGTAATCCCAGCACTTTGGGAATTCAAGGCAGGTGGATCACTTGAGCCCAGGAGTTTGAGACCAGCCTGGACAATATGGTGTAACCTCATCTCTACAAAAACTATAAAAATTAGCCAGATATGGTGGTGCATGCCTATAGTCCCAGCTACTTCAGAGGCTGAGGTGGGAGGATCTCTTGAGCCTGAGGCAGAGGTTACAGTGAGCCGAGATCACACCACTGCACTCCAGCCTGGCCAACAGAGTGAGACCCCCCCGTCTCAAAAACAAAACAAAACAGTCTATTCCAAAGCTTTTGCCCTTGCAACTAGGCAATACCAGGTATATGTTTGTTTCCCAAAATCTGGTTGCTGGGATACAGAAAAACACATAAGGAAACGTGTTAACTCACCTCCAGTTTTTCCTTGAGAATTCTAGTCCTCTGTAGTTTTATCGTTTGATTTCTTTCTAAAACAGCCTCTCGCTGACTCTGAACAGCTTGCTAGGTTGTGAAAGGAAACGGAAGCACGCAGAGAGCAGCGTTACCAACAGTGATGAGATGGTAAGACGCACAGTTTTCAGCAGATCTTCATTTGGTCCAGACAGTCAAATATGCAGGTACTGTATTAGAATAACACGCAGTTGACCCTTGGACAACATGGGTTTGAACTGCGTGGGTCCACTTATACATGGATTCTTTTTCAATAAACACACTGAAAAAGATTTTGAAGATTTGCAACAATTTGAAAAAACTCACAAACCCTGTAGCCTCGAAATATCAAAAAAATTAAGAAAAAGGCATGTCATGAATGCATAAAATAGATGTAGATCCCAGTTTAGATTCGATCATGTACTACCATGAAACGCACACGATTCTATTATAAAAAGTTAAAAATTATCAAAACTTCTGTAAATACCTACAGACGGTATATGGCACCATTTGCAGTCAAGAGAAATGTAAACAAACATTAAGATGCTACATTAAATTATAACTGCATAAAACTGTGGTACACACTATACTACTGCAATCACTTCAGAGCCCTCCCTTTTGAAGTTGTGGTGAGCTCAACTGTTGCCAATATCCACGTAAAACGCCAAACACCATGTGATGCTAATCATCTCCACGTGAGCGGCTCATTGCTCCGGTAAATTGCATATAAAAAGTGATCTCTTGCAGTTCTCATGTATTTTTCAACCTGCTTAGTGCAATACCCTGAATCTTGAATAACACTATGGGACCCAAGTGAAGTCCAGTGATCCTGGAGGGGCTCCCAAGTAGCAGAGAAAGTCATGACATTATAAGAAAAAGTCGAATTGCTTCATATGAACTGTAGACTGAGGTCTGCGGCTGTGGTTGCCGGTCATTTCAGATGTACGATTCATCTTGTAAACAGATGAAGTAAACTTACAGTATTGATAAATACAGTACCATACTGTAAAGATATTTTCTCTTCCTTATGATTTTCTTTTTTTTTTTTTCTTTTGAGAGGGAGTTTCACTCTTGTTGCCCAGGCTGGAGTGCAATGGCGCGATCCCGGCTCACTGCAAACTCTGCCTCCTGGGTTCAAGTGGTTCTCCTGCCTCAACCTCCCAAGTAGCCACCACACCTGGCTAATTTTGTATTTTTAGTAGAGATGGGGTTTCTCCACGTTGGTCAGGCTGGTCTTGAACTCCCGACCTCAGACGATTTGTCTGCCTTGGCCTCCCAAAGTGCTAGGATTACAGGCGTGAGATACCACACCTGGCCTTCCTCATGATTTTCTTAATAACATTGTCTTTTCTCTAGCTTATTTAATTGTAAGAATACAGAACAAAATACACATAACATACAAAATTTGTACTAATTGACTGTATCGGTAAGACTTCCAATCAAGGGTGGGCTATCAGTAGTTAAGGTTTTGTGGAATCAAAAATTATGTGTAGATTTTTGACTGAGCAGGGGGTTGGCACCCTAACCTCAAAGTTGTTCAAGGGTTAACTATAATATCAGACATAAAAAGTATTATTTTAAAAAAACGAGTTCACGCTAGGCATGGTGGCTCACGCCTGTAATCCCAGCAATATGGGAGGCGGAGATGCACGGATCATCTGAGGTCAGGAGTTCAAGACCAGCCTGGTCAACATGGTGAAACCCCATCTCTACTAAAAATACAAAAATTAGCTGGGTGTGGTGGTATGCGCCAGTAATCCCAGCTACTCCGGAGGCTGAGATAGGAGAATCGCTTGAACCTGGGAGGCAGAGGTTGCAATGAGCCGAGATCGTACCACCACACTCCAGCCTGCATGACAGAGCAAGACTCTGTCTCAAATAATAACAATAATAATAATTTTAAAAGAACTAGTTCATACTTACATTTCCCGCCTTTCTTTCCCTGAAACGTAATTAGAAAAATGTAACAATTACTTAACTTTTACGACATGTCACGGTAGTCCTTCGACTTTCCCCAAAAGTAACACATACTGCCCTGTGTCTGTGCCTTTTCATAAGCTCTTTCTTTGACCCGATGCTCTCTCTTCTGACCTACCTCCGGCATCCACTTGAAAAAAGTGCCTTCATTTCTCAACGGCCAGTCAGCGTTTTGTCAACCGTTAACATTTTCTGTGACCTCACTCCCCGTCCCAGTCAAAACGCAGCCCTCTCACCCTAGGGTTCCGGTAGCACCTGGCTCTTCCTTTCACGTATAACCTTTAACCCTCTTATAGACAATGAGCTTAGAGACTGAGCAATGTGTCTCTGAATTCACAGCCCCTACCCGTGTTCAATAAATGCTTATTATTAATAAATCAGATTTAATTATGTGAATGTCAGCATTGGCATTGGACAGGGAGGGCCAGAGATATTATTCTGCACTGAGGTGAGATGGGGAAAAATGCTGGAGGGAAAAAATGGAGCTGCAATTCCACCCTATGAGACTAAGTGAATTCCTGGAGATGGCAGTCAGATCTAAGCTTCAGTGGGTGTAGACAAAAGGGTAGAGGGGCCGGTAAAGGAGTTCTTGGAGGTGAGAAACATCCGTGACATTACATCCCGTGAGCACACACCCCCATCCATGGATCCAGGAAAGCCCCGTTTACACTCACTGATCCCCCTCTAAGGACTAATCACTGCCCCTCTCACTCTCAAAAATGTCCCAATATGGAAGGTAAGTTATAGTCTTCCTAGCTACAGGACAACAGAGTTCTCCATGGAAATCCACATCTGTTAAGCCCTAAAATGCTTATTTTTCACTGTTATTTGTTAGAACACAACTCTTAGAGAATGCATCTACCTTCACCTGAAGTTCTAAAACCTTAAGGACCTGTTGCAAGTGAGTTAAAAACCTCACGAGTCTCTGGCTGGGAATGCTGGGCTTAATACCTAGGTGATGGCTTGATCTGCGCAGCAAACCACCATGGCACATGTTTACCATGTAACAAACCTGCACATTCCTGCACATGGACCCTGGAACTTAAAATAAAAACAAAAATAAATGTTTTTAATGATTTTCAGAACACTCAGGAGAACAAAAACCTGAAGCCTCAAAGCTGTACGCTTCTAGGCCAGGCATGGTGGCTCATGCCTGTAATCCCAGCACTTTGGGAGGCTGAGGCAGGCAGAGCTCCTGAGGTCCGGAGTTCAAGACCACTCTGGCCAACATGGCGAAACCCTGTCTCTACTAAAAATACAAAAATTAGTGAGGCATACTAGCTGGCACCTGTAATCCCAGCTACTCGGGAGGCTGAGGCAGGAGAATTGCTTGAAACCGGAAGGCGGAGGTTGCAGTAAGCCAAGATCACACCATTGCACTCCAGCCTGGGCAACAGAGAAAGACTCTGTCTCAAAGAAAAAAGCTGTACCCTGACAGATAGGATTATGGCTGTACCTCCTAGTTATGGGGGCATCTACACTTTCTACATCTGTGGGGCAGGTGGGACCATCACATCTCACAGTGCAGGAGGTACCACCTGCATCTGGTACATGTGAGTGGCACCCCCAGAGCTATGTAGGGGACACCAGCTTGGCACTAAGCAGTTACCCTGGGAGGTTCAGATACCCGAGACAACCCAACCAAGGGTCCTGATGTCCCAGGAAGTCAGCAGCCTTTTCTTTCATCCCCAACAGTCACTTCGTGAAGCCCAAGATGCTCACCACGTTACAAGTCAAGCTCCATGCTACTGTAATCAGAACCCAGAGGAAAGCCCCTGGCTGAAGCCTCCATCCCCATGAGCCCAGCACAATACCTTAGGTATTCTGGCAAGTGGAGTTGTCCGTCTTGGTGACCACCAGGGCCACGTCCCTACAGAAGCCCCGCTGGCAGGCTTTGATGCTCTCATTCAGAAGGTCTTCGTGGGCTCGCCCCCCAGAAACTCGCTCTACGTCACTGATCACCCAGATCACCGAGCACTTGTCAATGGTCTGCAAAACATGACCGCACCGTGTGTCAGCACAGGAATGGAGTCACGGCTCCCGAGGACCGATTTCCTAATGTACCGCTTCAGACTCTCCCTCCAGTCCCATCCCTCACTGCTCCCCCTCCACACTCTGTGCACCAGCGGGCCAATGAACACGAAATAACAATGCATTAATGGCATGTTGCTCTATTGAATATGCAATTTTCACATGACAGTCATGCGTAGCCTTGTGACATTTCTCTAATTGTATTGTTACTCTTATCTTACCTCCACATAAATGAAAATCTGGTTCAATTTGGGGATTGAGTTTATTTGTGGTTCCTCAGCACTTTGCATATAAAGGGGTGACAAGTTTGTGAGTTAATAATTAAATCATCATTTTGCTTTATACCAGTAGCTTTTAACTAGCAGAGAGCTGGAAACTGAGCTACGTGCCATTTCTCATATGTGCCTTGTTCTGTTAACTCCTGGCCACAGCCTCCGCCTAGCCCAACTTGTCCCTCAAGACTGGAGGGCCCCTCCAACATGGGCTAGCCTCTGCGTCCTGTAACATCTGGACTTAACCTCCCATAGCAGCGCCTTTGAGACACAGTGATGCACCGGGTCTGCTCTCTGCCCCCCATTGGGAAGCAACTGTCTGCACCTTTCCTCTTGGGATCCACCTCACCTTAAATCCAGAGCTTACCACACAGGAGAGGCTTCACAGAAGTTTGTGGCATTAGAGACTGACAGAATTCCATAAATCAGCCCTCCAGTCCCAGTCCGAGATCCATCACCAGCTGGCTTTATCTCAGTTGTCCCCTGGGGGAAATTCTTGTTTTCCAGACCTAGATGTGGTGGTGGTGCACCTACCCCCAAGCTGTCACCTGGCGCTATCATTTTGTTGTTTGACTGCGCCTGCATGTTTAGTGCAATGCCACCAGATGGCAGCAGGGAGCCAGAAACCATTTGACAAGTTGCAAAAGTCAATGAACATGAAGTAACGCATTAATGGCATAAATGTTGCTCTATTGAATAGGCAACTTTGACATGACAGTCATGCGTAGCCTTGTGACATTTCTCTAATTGTATTGTTACTCTTGTCTGACCTCCACATAAATGAAAATCGGGTTCAACTCAGGGATTGAGTTTGTTGTTCCTCAGTGCTTTGCATATAAAGGGGTGACAAGTTTGTGACGTGATAACTAAATCACCATTTTGCTTTATACTCATAGTTTTTAACTAGGATAGATTTTGTGCCCCAGAAGATATAGCGAGTCTCCAATTTGTGATGATTCAGCTTACAATTTTTCTTTACAACTTTACAATGGGTTTACTGAACAATTGGTAAGTCTAGGACAATAAGAACTCATGATGGTTGGATTTATGATTCCAGCTTACAGTGGGCTTATCAGGATGCAATTCCATGGTACGTCAATAAGCATCTGTATTTGGCAATGTCTGGAGACATTTTTAACTGTGACAACTTGGGGGTACTGGCAGGTAAAGGCCAAGGATGCTGCTGAGTATTCTTCAATGCCTGGGAAAGCCCCACCCCCACCCCTATCCCACAAAGAATTATCTGGCAGCCCAAAATGTCAAGAGGTTAAGAAACCCTGATCCTGGACAGTGGGTTTCAGCTTGCTTTTAGCAGGGGAAACCCTGATCCAGGACAGTGGGTTTCAGCTTGCTTTTAGCAGGTGAGCCTTTTTCAAATGAAATCTTAGTTAGAATTCTAACATATAAACTTGATTTTTTTTTTTTTTTTTTTTGGATATGGAGTTTCGCTCCTGTTGCCCAGGCTGGAGTGCAATGGGGTGATATTGGCTCACCACAACCTCTACCTTCCCGGTTCAAGCGATTCTCCTGCCTCAGCCTCCAGAGTATCTGGGATTACAGGCATGCACCACCATGCCCAGCTAATTTTTTTTTTTTTTTATTTTATTTTTAGTAGAGACAGGGTTTGTCAATGTTGGTCAGTCTGGTCTTGAACTTTTGACCTCAGGTGATCCGCCCACCTCAGCCTCCCAAAATAAACTTGATTTTTAAAAGCAGAACTGCTCTGGTTGAGTTGGGAATGGAGGGCCTGGAACCACCATCTGCTCAATGCCCGCTATCCTGTCTATGAACCTTTTGAAACCATAAATCACTGCTTAAAAAGCATCAGTTTCTCGAGTTAGACAAACCCATTGGATTATGGGGAAGTAAATGAGGCCCAAGTGGTAAAGAGACTCATGCATGGCCACACAACGGGTCCTGACTCTCCTCTATGCGTGAACAGACTTTGATTTAGGCAAGAAAATAAAAACCATTATGGCCCTTCTGCTTCCCACACTACAATCAACTTAGAAAAGTTTTGGGCTCTGGCCAGATGTGATGGCGCATGCCTGTTTGGAATGCTGAAGCAGGCAGATCACTTGAGCTCAGGAGTTCAAGACCAGCCTGAAGAACATGGTAAAATCTCATCTCTACAAAAAATATTAGCCAAGCGTGGTGGTGTGCTCCTGTAGCCCCAGCTACTCAGGAGGCTGGGACAGGAGGATTGCTCAAGTCCAGGAGGCTGAGGTTGCAGTGAGCCACGACTGTGCCACTGCCCTCCAGCCTGGGCAACAGAGCAAGTCCCTGTCCCAAACAAAACAAAAGTAGAAGCAGCTTCCAGCTCTGTAATGTCAACAGTGGGTAGAGAACAGTCCAGCAAGTGGAAGGCCTTTAGGATGCTAGGCTGGGCGCTCCTCAGGGGCAGGGCCTCATCACCTTCATATTCTCCATGGTCCTTGTAAAGTCTTTTAGGCTGACTGACAGTACCAGGGATGCCATGGTAACCTCTGTGACCTGCACGGACACTCCAGATGAGTTCCTGGAAAATCTGAAGTAACTGGAAGACCATGAAAAGGAGAGGATATGATCCACCCTACGAGCACCTAATCAACTTTCCAACATTCTCTGTTGTTCCTTATTCCCGCCTCAGTTGATAAGGCAATTGGACTTTGTAACTGACCTTGGTCAGCCTCGTGACTCCAGAACCTACGACCCCCTCCCCAGCTTGCAAAAACCGCCCCAAACTGTAACTTCTGTAACTTTCCACTGCCCACCCCAAACCTCTAAAACCAACTCCTATCCCACCGCTCTCTGCTGACTCTTTTCGGACTGAGCCCACCGCACCTGGATGAATAAACAGCCATGTCGCGCACACAAATCCTGCCTGGGGGGGGGGGGGGAGGGGGGTCTCTTCATTCAGAGCGCACATTTCAACAATCCTGGTAAGCCACAGGTGCTTAGTGTTCACTAACATGAGAAAGAACCGCAACCATGAAGGGTGCAGTGGTTAAATTTCAGGCCCCACACGAAGCTCCCCCACCGCCAGTTAGCAGTGCAGAAGATACAAACAAGCGTTTCTATAAAACCAGAACAGCTGGACTTAAGAGCAGATGAGATGGCACCCCACCACCCCCATCTGCATCTCCCCAGGCCCCCGTGAGGAGAATGGGCCTTAGAGGGGTTCCGAGACATGTCTCAAGTCACATGACTTCTATGTGGCAGATCAGATTCAGGGACATCTGAATTCATACCGGGGTTTAGGGAAGGCAAGGCTAGCAGCCTGAGAGACATAGGGAGGGCCACCGTGCTGTTCTCCCGGCAAAGAGGGGGAGTCTTGAGTAACTTCTTGTGACAGGAGGTCAAAAAACCCGCAAGAATGCAGGGGAGCCGGGCCAGGCAGAGCACGCTGGGGACCACCCCTCGCTCCAGTCCGACCTCTGCAGAGCACATCTTCTGAGCCAGAGCTGCCGGCTTTGATGAGCTGCCCAGTGTATCTGAACTGGCTGAGCCGTGGCTCCAACCAGTGAGAGTCCCTGGCCGCCTTCCTGGGCCGTCGTTCCCTTGGCTGAGCCTGCAACTAGCCAAGGTTGGAGATTTCCACCCCAGGATCTGAGGCCCTGCAGAAACTAAGGCTCGCAAGGCCAGGCCTGAGCCACCGACGAAGGGGAAGGACACAGGGACTGCCTTCCTCCTAGAGGAGTGTATAATACAGAGCGTGTCCTGGGGCGGGAGGGGTAGACAGAGCCCCAGCAGGGAAGTTAGGAAACCTGCTCTCCAGTTCAAGGCTGTGTGGTCCTGGACAAGTTACTTCCCCCTCTCTGAGCCCTCACGTCTTCATCTGTACAATCAGGGCAGAGGCTGGAGCCTGTCCTAGATCGTGACAGTCACCAAGCTCCCCTGGCGCACAGTCATTCATCTAAACAAACCTGTGGAGCTTCAGGAACTGGATTCTTCGGCAGCTGCTGGGCTGCTCACAACTCACTGATGCTGGTCCCTACTCCCAGTCCTCTTCCAGCTCCGGGGCTCCTGGGTTCCTCCCGCCCTGTTGTCCAGAGCGCCTCTGTCTACCACGCCCTTTCTCAATCACAGGCCCCAGTCCCTCTCTTTCTGCAAGTTTTCCCAGGAAGCCAAACTCTGGTGCAGTAGAGCTAAAGACCCCGGAACTTCTCCAGGCCTGTCTTCCAAAGCTTCCTTCCTCCACCCACCCCACACGCCTTCCCTTCACCCAGGAAGACTCTCCCTGTCCCCACCAGGCCAGCTTCCTCAGCCTTCCAGCTCTATGCTGACGCTGCTCTTGGCCAGCAACGGTGCTCCGAGGTTTCAACCGCAACCTCCTTGTTTGCCTGGGCGAGGCTGAGCGTCAATGTCCTCTCTGAAGCCTCATCCACCTCTAAATGGAAATGAATCATTTTGTGCTCCCTCTTTAAAAGTGGTATGGCTTACTAATTACCATGGACTATGAAACTCACAAGCACTAGGATTTGGTCCCTACAAAAGCTACTACACAGTTGAGCAGATAATCAACAGGTGTTTGCTAACGGAATGCAAGCTCTCCTACCTCTCATCCATCACTTTCCGCCACGGTGTTTAGCTCTTCTATTAGACAATGCTAAGACTCTTGTGGGAAGGCTCTGCTTCTCATTCAACATTGTTTTATTCGGCCTTCAATATTTATTTGTAAAAGCAATACATGTGTTTGCAAAATATGCAAACACTACACAGATGTACATAGTAAAAAGTGTTAATAAACACAGAAACTGCTGTCAGCTGTTCGGTATGTAGCCTAGAAGGCAGGGGCTTTCTGCCGCTGTGCATTTATAAACATTACATATACATGTAAGCTTCTTAACGTAACAGGCCATGCTCTGCAACTCCTCATGCGTTTTTCACTGGGATCGTTTTACCATGTAAAATATAGTAGGGGTTAAGAGCAGAGGCTCCCAAGGCATCTTGGCTGGGTTAAAACCCCGGTGCTACTAGCAGTAACTTACTTCACTTACAGCAGCACCTAGCGCAAAGACATACAGCAAATGCCTGCTATTATTATTAGTTATATTTTTTTTGTTGAAACAGGGTCTCTGTCACCCAGGCTGGAGTGCAGTGGCACGATCTTGGCTCCCTGCAGCCTCTGCCTCCCAGGTTCAAGCAATTCTCCCACTTTAGCCTCCCGAGTAGCTAGGACTACAGGTGTGGACCACCAAGCCTGCTTAATTTTTGTATTTTTTGGTAGAGACGGGATTTCACCATGTTGGCCAGGCTGTTCTCAAACTCCTTATCTCAAATGATCTGCTCACCTCGGCCTCCCAAAGTGCTGGGATGACAGGCGTAGCTATAATTCTTGCATCCTCAGTGCTGAGTATAGTGTATATGTTTGATACACGAAAAATAAATGAACAAGGAGATGAATTCTTAGAAATAGCTCAACCTCTAGCCACTAAGTGCAGATTTAACTATCCTCCTGCTTAACTTTCTTGTGGTGTACACGTCTGGGGAGTGGCTGTTCAGCTCACATGTGGGGGGGTGCCTAAGCATTCACTTGCTGGAATTGAACCCCTCCCCCAAGCCTTTGACTAACAGGATAAACGAACCTTCTTCCAAACGACCACCTTCAACCACAGCTGATCACACTAGCAATGAGTACCTATTCCAGAAGGCTAATGCATTCGCTGGGCAGTAACCTCTCAGGTTTTTCTTCTTGGGAATTTGCGCTAAAAGACATAAAGACTGGCCAGGTGCGGTGGCTCATGCCTGAAATTCCAGCACTTTGGAAGGTCGAGATCAGGAGGATCACAAGGTCAGGAGATCGAGATCATCCTGGCTAACACGGTGAAACTTCGTCTCTACTAAAAATACAAAAAAAAAAAAAATTAGCTGGGCATGGTGGCACGCGCCTGTAGTCCCAGCTACTCAGGAGGCTGAGGCAGGAGAATCAGTTGTACCCGGGAGGCGGAGGTTACAGTGAGCCGAAATCACGCCACTATACTCCAGCCTGGGTGACAGAGCAAGACTCCGTTTCAAAAAAAAAAAAAAGAAAAAAGAAAAGAAAAATACATAAAGACTATAGTCAGACACTGGGAGGAACATGAACTGCAAGGTCATTTAGAGACAGGGTGAAGTCAGTCATTTAGACATTGTGGATCCCAATGGCTTAGTAGAGAAAGCTGGGAGAGGGGCAGGACTTTGTGGAGCCATGCACAAAAGCAGCATGGGCACAAGAGACCACACAGAGAATGAGAGCAAGAGCAACTGCGTCCATCCCGACCCGCCATCCTGAGGCCTGGCTGTGTCTCATGAGGTCCTTTGATAACCTTTTGATAAACCCTCTTAATTTGGGGCTGCATCAGTGGGTGTTTCTGTTCCTTACAGCCAATGCAGTCTGCAGCCTCCTAGTTCTTGGTGACTGGCTGCAGCTTCTCTGCTTTGTCCCCAACACTTGGCCTCCCCCGTTCCACTCTGTCCTTCATCACTCTGCTGACTTGAGCCACTGTATTGCTGGTCTTTCTCATAACATCACACATACTTGTCCCGGCTCCAACAATCACGTCCTGTGATTCCTCCCTCCCCAGTTTCTCTGGCCACTCATATCCTGCCAGGGCCCTGAGGCTTAGAACACAGAAATTAGAAGAATTTGGCCGAGCGTGGTGGCTCATGCTTGTAATCCCAGCACTTTGGGAAGCCAAGGCAGGTAGATCACAAGATCAGGAATTCAAGACCAGCCTGGCCAACACAGTGAAACGCCATCTCTACTAAAAATACAAAAATAAGCTGGGTGTGGTGGTGGGTGCCTGTAATCCCAGCTACTCAGGAGGCTGAGGCAAGAGAACAGCTTGAACCCAGGAGGAGGAGGTTGCAGTGAGCTGAGATCACAACACTGCACTCCAGCCTGGGTGACAGAGCAAGACTCTGTCTCAAAAAAATAAAGAAATAAATTAGTAGAATTCCAGTGAACTCATAAAATCCCTGAAGCTGAAAGCAGGGCATTCTTTGTTGCTTGAGAAAGGATAGAGGAGTTGAGGGAAGAGAAAACTAAGCCTGCTAAAGACAGTCACCTTTTCCACATCTCGTCCCTCTTGCTGTTGAAATCGCCTGTGCCTGGGATGTCCACCAGCACGACCCCTTCTGGGAGCAGGTCGGATTTGGGAAGAGTCACTTCCACATGTTTGATCAAGGGCCAGATGTGCATCTCAGCGGCCTCTCCATCCCAGTCTCTCCTCCGTGTGCGGATGTAGGGGTCCAGCTTGACGGACAGCTCTTCTGCCTGAAGAAGAAGAACAGAGTCACACACACCAGCCATGCTCCTAGCTCTGTTCTCCTGGGTTGGCTGTGATGCAGGTTCATGGTAGGCATGCCGAGTAAGGGTAAGAAGTGTACCCAACAAGGCACATCAGGAGGCCTGCAATCAGGTCTGCAGGACCTAGAACCTGAGAGCCGGAAAGGACCCTGGAGATCAGAAGTTCAAGCTCCTTACCTTACAGATGAAAAAAAACCAACGTTAGCTCAAATGGAACCTTGGGGAAGTTATAACATTGCTGGATAATAAGTTTATCTTCTCAACTGCACTGAGTTCTAAAATTAACGGAAGTAATATATAATTGACATATGCACTACCAAAAAGCTAGCAATGACTATAGAAAATTGACAGTGATATGGTAACCACATTTTCCAAATTGAAAGCTGATCTAAAATTGGATCTTAAAAAGAGGTTTTAAAATTTATCTTACAATTACAAAAAACAGCTTGAGATGTAGGCATTTCTAGGATAGTTTAATGATGGTGAGTGAGAGAGGAAATAGTTCTTAGACTACGGTTTCTGCTTAAACATGTCTTGGGACAATGACACATCCATGCCAGCAACTACGACAGTGAATCTCAACTGGGGCACTTCAGGGGACAGAGGTTTTGGGATGTATGGTAGTTACTGTTAAATAAATTTCTATAGAATAGTACTGTAAGAAAGAAAAGAATGTCAATTCTGTATCTATGGTCAGGGGGGAGTTTTGCTTTTGTTGCCCAGGCTGGAGTGCAGTGGTGCAATCTCGGCTCAGCACAACCTTCTGCCTCCCAGGTTCGAGCGATTCTCCTGCCTCAGCCTCCTGAGTAGCTGGGATTACAGGCATGCGCCACCATACCCGGCTAATTTTGTATTTTTAGTAGAGATGGAGTTTCTCCATGTTGGTCAGGCTGGTCTCAAACTGCCGACCGCAGGTGATCCACATGCCTCAGCCTCCCAGAGTGCTGGGATTACAGGTGTGAGCCACTGCACCTGGCCTAGAATGTCAATTCTTAAGAGAGTTTAAATTAAATTGCTGGATTTGTTACAATCTGGGTAATGGGTAACAGATTTCATCAATATCAACCAAATGATAAACCATGAAAAAGGAGATAAAAAGCTCTTTAAGATACTGTCATTTTAAAATAGAGCAGATATCATAAAGAGAATTCCAGGAAAAGGCATGGGCTTGAAAAGCCCTTTTCTATAAGAGGGCTCAGCCCAATAAACTGGTTCGGGGCAAACATCATTAGAGAAGGTGAACTCAGATTCTAGAATCTCCAGTGGAAACCCTGAATTTGTAAGCTCACTCATTGAGATAGTGATTCTGTTCACCTTGTTCCAGTGGGTAAATTTATGATGCTGGGAGGCAGTATTTCCAAATACAGAGCTGGCAAAGACATTGATACCCTTGCGTAAGTTGTGTGTATTCAGATAAAGTAACTAGTTTTGTAATCATTGTGTTTCTTAGATATGCTCAGTCTATGTTTTAGATATTAGAAGTGTAATCATTTTAATAGTAATATTCATCTTAAAACTGTAAGAAACGGGCACTGTACTTGTTTGATTTTCCAGATATATAAGAGATGCAAAGTGCTTTGAAAAGGTTTCATTCATTTGATTTCTAAGTGTGCCTAGTCAAGTATTTAAAACATAACTTTAACTGTAATGCAAAAAGCCTAAAGAAGTGCGATCAATTATATAAGTAGCATTAAACAGTTAAGAGAGATTTGCTTTGTTAAGAGATAATTGAACATTAAACTTTAGGACATGTACAAACATTGTACCCATTTTATCAATAATCACTAGATTTACAAATAGAATAGCAATATTTTAAAGGTGTATTAAAGGTTAGAGATACAAGGAAAACTAGGTTTTTAAATGCATAGCTTTCCTAAATTGAACGTTGGTTCCACAAATATTTTGTTTTAATTCTGAAATGAAATCTTAAAATGAAAGTTGTTTATAAAAACAAGAATATTGTTCTACTAGTTGCCTATCCAATCTCCGTCCTGTCCCTCTTTTATGCCCGCAGAATCCTGATTTTCTGTCTGACTGGGAGGCAGCGGACTGAGATGGGTCTAAGGCAATCATGACAATTCTGCTTTTCACTTTCTCTGGACTCCCTTTCAGCCAGGAAGGGCCATGTGGCTCAGTTCTGAACTCTGAAATCTACATGGAAATTTGTCAGAGGTATTTCTGGGAAAGTTTTACTTTCTGATGAAAGGGGAGATGTGGCTGATGCCAACTTTTTATCCACTTTTTCCTTCCAGGAGGCTGGCATGAAGTCTAGCACACCGGGAGCCATCTCATGATAGTGGGGGGTGGCACAGGACCAGGGGGAACCAAAGAGGCTGATCTTGACATTGCTGAGCCACTAGACCAACCTGACCCCTGCTGCCCCCAGACCTCTTACATGAGAAAAGGAATCAATCCCTGTTTGTTTAAGCCACTATAAGCCTTCTTAAGAAATCATTGGCAGCCCAGAGTATCCCTAATTATACTCAAGTAACTGTAAATAGTCTTTTTTGGTACACAGTAACTCCTCCATTCACATACTAAAAATTCCCACTTGATAGCCATAAATAATAAGGATAACTTGGGCTATGGATACCTCTAATTTTGGTAGCAACTTATTCCTTATTTCATACAAACACTATACCAAGAGCCAGTCCCCTGAACAGATTCAACTGTTAGACTTGAGACCCAGGATGACATCAAGAAAAGTAAGAACTTGACGCTACCTCTTCCGCCTTGAGGGTGATGACTCTGCAGGTGGGGATCTTCCCTTTGGGCTTCGCCTTCAGTAACTCCTCGTAGTTCTTACTTTCCGCCCCATTTCCATAAATCATCTGTAGCTTCCAGGTGGCTTCCTCCACTGCCTCATCCCTGTTCCACGCATCTGCCTCTTCTCCGCCCAGCTCCTCCATCCTGTGCAGGAGTTTAGTCAGGTTCTTCAGCTCCTCCCCTCCACTCCTGCCAAGGCAGAGTAGGGCCAAGCCCTTCTTGACACAGATACAGAGAACACCAACAAACACAGGGGTCCGTCGCCCCCTGTGGAGGACCAGGGGGCTGCATATTCAGAAAATGTAGGACATCTACGTCGGGGACTTGAAGAGGGAAGTGGCTTGCCCAAAGTCTCATAACAATGTAGGACCCGGCGACACCCCTCCAGCCCACCAGATTAACTTTCTCCTGGAATGGGATCTTTTCATTCAACAAAGGCATGAGCTGTGTTTGCAAGGAACATAATGTCTCTGAGAGACAGTGAGAAGGAAAGAAAAGAAAGGAAGGGAAGAAAGAAGGAAAGGAGGGAGACATGGAGGGAAGAGAAAGGAGGGAGACATGGAGGGAAGAGAAAGGATGAAGAGGGAAGGGGAGGGGAGGGCGGGGAGGGAGGGGAGGGAACACTTACCTGGTCAGAGAGAAGATGGATTTTGGCCTCATACTGTACACAGCAGCCGGAGCTCACTTGTACGACGCAGGAAGAACATATGCTGTCTCCAGACACTGGTAGAAACATTGCTTGCTGGATGATGGCATTGATCAGGGAGCTCTTCCCAGCCCCGGTGCTTCCAAATAACCCAATATAGATTGGGTCCAATGTCGGCTTTTCAATCAAGGCAAGGAGCCTATTTCTGGATGAATTTTAAAACGCACATTGTCATGATCATCAAAGTTTACACTGAAGAGCATTGAAACGGAATGCAAAGGAACTGAATTCTAATCCTGGGCACGTCACCACAAGCTTCTGAGTCTCTGCTCTCGCCTCTGTCAAAGGAGAATATCAATCCCTGTTTACTACGCAGAGTTGCCTGGGGATCAAGTGAGAGTATGCAAAAAAATATTTGGTAATAATAATTCCATACAATCCCTGTAATGTCTATATAGATGTGAGGCATCTTCATTTGTATTCACTGGAAATTGCATATTCCTTTTTTTGTTTGTTATCTGTCTGAGACACGGTCTCACTTTGCCACCCAGGCTGGAGTGCAGTGGTGCAATCATGGCTCACTGCAGCCTCAACCTCCTGGGCTCAAGTGACCTTCTTGCCTCAGCCTCTGAAGTAGCTGGGACTACAGGCATGCTCCATGATGCCTGGCTAATTTTTTTGTGTTTTGCGTAGAGATAGGGTTTTGCCATATTGCCCAGGCTGGTCTCAAGTGGTCCACCCACCTTGGCCTCCCAAAGTGCTGAGATTACAGGTATCAGCCACTGCACCTGGACAGAAATTGCATATTCTTGACCCTAGAAATACAATGTGTACAGAGGTGAAGTATTAATAGTGTTAGGAGCAGCACAGGGTCTTACTGAGCAGGAGAGATTGTAGCCTCAGCACCACTCAAGTCCTTCACATTGGCAGGGCACAAATAATTGGGGACATGAGCCCAGAGTCACAAAGCCTGGGGTGGATTCTGGACCCTCTCACTCACCACCGGTGTGACTTTATTCAAGTCTGGACCTCTCTAAGCCTCAATTTCAGTAGAATGAAAGTGATCATAATAGCTCCTACTTTATAGGAGTGTTGAATGGATTAAATGATATTTGAGATATAAAAAGCACTTAGCAGACTACCTAACAGTGACAGCTCAATGAAGGGCAACTATCCCATAGCTACAGAAATTTGTATCCTTTGCTTAGTTTCTAATTAGTTTCCCTTGTTGAGGGAAAGCACCTACATTTGCTTAAGGACAGACATTGACATGAGATTTCAGGGTTGTAGATTTCAGACTCACATGAGATACTTGACTCCATTAGGGACACTGTCATCCAGGAAGACCGACTGAATAAGTTTCTGGTAAGTGTTGCTCAAAACCCTTCTGGTCCGTGATTCCAGTTTTTCATCTAGAATTAACAGAGAGATGTCACCTGTAGGTACCTGGCAGGGATAAAATATTAGGTCTCCAAAGGAGGTGTCTGCTGAACATTGCAGAGAAGGAAAAGAAAAGAAATGAAAAGCTGATTAAACAAGATAGCAAGTTATCTCACACTAGCTAGAGATGGTGGCTCACTGGAGAGAGCGATCATTGGTTCTGAAAATCTCCAAACAGCCAGGCTGCTCTGAAACTCTGGTAACAGAAGTTATGATATGCTTTGCCACGGGCTTCAGCGCCTTCTAGATTCTTCCTGCCTGTGGTCATAAAAAGAAAACAATGCAACTGGGCGCGGTGGCTCACGCCTGTAATCCCAGCACTTTGGGAGGCCAAGGTGTGCAGATCACAAGGAGATCGAGACCATCTTGGCCAACATGGTGAAACCCTGTCTCTACTAAAAATACAAAAATTCGCTGGGCATGGTGGCGCCTAGTCCCAGCTACTCGGGAGGCTGAGGCAGGAGAATCACTTGAATCCGGGAAGCAGAGGTTGCAGTAAGCCGAGATAGCACCACTGCACTCCAGCCTGGCAACAAAGCGAGACTCCATCTCAAAAAAAAAAAAAAAAATGTCCAAGGACACCATGTTGACACCCACTGAAACACCAACCTAATCATTTTCACAGGCTTTGTTCCAATCAGGAGAAGTTATTTTGATAGCAACTCTCCTGCCCAGAGATACGTGGAGATAAATTGTCTAATTGCATGCCACTACAGAGACGTTGAGCCCTCTCTTTTCCAAACAGGTTCATTTGAAGATGTTTCATCCAGCTTCAGAATTTAACCTCCTCTTCTTTGGGCATTTTAACACACTTGGAACAGAACAGAACCATGTTAAAACAACAGTTTCAGGGCACTCACATTCCTTAAGGGAGCTCTGCTCCACGGAGGGAAACGCTCGGAACCGCTGGTCTCGATCTGATTTCCTTCTTTTTCTCGTTGGTTCTTTAAATAAATCATCTTCAACTAGAGATAAACAGAGGTTATATAAGGTTATAGGTGTTGGGGCATGGTATTCTTGCCTCACCTCTATCAGCACACAAACCCAAAGAGTCTAACAGACTGGCTGGGTGCAGTGGCTCATGTCTGTAATCAGAAGCGTGAGAGATTACATGCCTGGGAGGCCAAGGTGGGAGGATTGCTTGAGGTCAGCAGTTTGAGACAGGCCTGGGCAACACAGCAAGACCCTTGTCTCAAAAAAAAGTTTTTTTCTGTTGGTAGCGACACGGGTCTTACTGTGTTGCCCAGCAGGCTGGAGTGCTGTGGTATGATCACAACTCACTGTGGCCTCAACCTCCCGGGCTCAAGTGATCCTCCCACCTCAGCCTCCAAAGTAGCTGGGACTACAGGCACACACTATCACACCTGGCAAATTTTTGTAGAGGCAGTCCTTCACCATGTTGCCCAAGCTGGTTTGAAACTTATCAAAATAAAAAAAAAAAATTTTTTTTTTTAAATTAGCCAGGTGTGGTGGTGCACACCTGAAGTCCTAGCTACTCAGAAGGCTGAGGCGGGAGGGTCACTTGAGCCCAGGAGTTATAGGCTGCATGCAGTCGGCTGTGATTTTGCCACTGCACTCCAACCTGGGTGACAGCAAGACCCTGTCTCAAAAAAACAAAAAACAAAACAACAAAGAGGAACTGCTTCCGGCTCTGTCAGCCCATAAACTCATTTGGGAAAAAACATTGTTGGATCATTCTAGCTTGGTTCCTACTTTTCAGAGTCATAGACTGTCTGCATTTAGTTACAAAATGCAGAGTTCAATCTGTCTCCCCCAGATAAGAAGTTTCATTTGCAACTCCTCAGAAGCCAAAGAGGCTGGACATTCTTCACCAAATGCCAAGTTTCAGGAAATCAACCGACAGTGTAGAGAGAAGCTCAAGACAGGGTCAAGGGCGTGGTGAGGAAAGGCCTCTGGAAAGTCATTTCAGACTAGGAAAGAAATTGACCGGAAACAGAAAGCGCAGGAAAATAGGGGCCAAGTGACCAGGAAAAATCACTTCTTCCTTGAGCCTCAATTTCTTCATCTGTAAAATGAGAAAACTGACAAAAAAAAAAATACACGTGCATTACAAGAGTTTGGATGGCTGCCATTCAGAAATCCTTCAAAATTTGGGGGGAATCTCTTCCTCTCTTCACTTGAAGACATCAGCAGCTGCTTCCTTACATAAGCAAGAACAGAAATCACTTAGAAGCTGGTCTTTGAAGCTCTGCTGAGATTCATTCACTTAAGTGGTTTCCCTAGTTATGAAGTGAAGGGCTGGTTGGGTCCATCAGCCTAAGGAAGGGATGTAACCCAAATGCTGTGTTTTAGATGGGTTTTAGAAAACACCCCTTGGGGCCGGGCGCGGTGGCTCACATCTATAATCCCAGCACTTTGGGAGGCTGAGGTGGGCAGATCATGAGATCAGGAGTTCAAGACCAGCCTGGCTAACGTGGTGAAAACCCATCTCTACTAAAATACAACAATTAGCCGCCTGTAATCCCAGCTACTCGGGAAGCTGAGGCAGGAGAATTGCTCAAACCCAGAGGTAGAGGTTGCAGTGAGCCAAGATCACACCACTGCACTCCAGCCTGGGCAATGGAGTGAGACTCCATCTCAAAAATAAAAAAAGAAAGAAAGAAAAAAACACCCCTTGGTCGTGTTTACCTGGCTAGAAAGGGGCAAGAGGTGGGTCTTTGGGGTGAAGGTTGTTGAAACTGGTCCTAACTCAGTGCTCCTGGGGCTGGCCTGTGCCTTACAAAATGGCCAACAGGTGAACCGAAAGAGTTGATCCCCCAAGAATCACAGGGACGCCATGAGGTTCCAAAACTCAGTGTGACATTCCGAGGTCATTCCCTGAAGAACCACAGAGAAGGAACGTCACACACGCCCCAGGCTGGCAGCCCACACAGAAGACCCAGTCTCTGCCTGGGGGCTCCAGACACAGATCTCCCAGACAGTCCAGGCAGCCCTCCCTCTCTGTTCAACCTTGCATCTTCCAGCACAAATGGAAGCCAACGCACACCCCAAAGAATATTCTAGCATGAGCCATGCTATTTGCCAAGGCCTGAGTCTCTGGCACCTCATGCTCCACGCTCCTGCAGCAACTGAGAGTTCAGAGAGGTTACAGTTCGACTTGGCCCCTCTCTCTTAGACATGGTAACTGATGATAGAGCTCAAATTGAAGAAATCACCCTGGCTCAGTTTGAGGACTGCCTTAGAACTAAATACCAAGTGGTGGCTGGCTCGACGGCAGGAGCTGGAGAGGAAGAGGCAGAGAAGAGGAGCCTGCTGGTCAGGCCCCGAGGCCAGCTACCGGCTGAAGAACACTTTCATCTGTGCTCCAAAAAGCCTCTCAGAACTCCGGGCTGTGTCCACGGCCTGTCTGTGGAAAGGGTGTAAGGGACGTAGACTTTGTCACTCAGGAACTCTTTAGGGTAAACAGTGTTTGCCTAATCTCTTAGCCACGTGTATAAAACAAGGGCTAAGTCCACACACCCAGGACCCTTATTTCAACATTGTAAGGATTGACAACGAATCTGGTAAGAGATTGGAAGCTTATTTCTCAACTAAAGCAAAGGACAGGAAGTCCAACACAGATGGGTTGAAAACTTTTGCTTCAATTTCTAAAGCGCAAAACTATCCGGAAAGGAGAAAGTGTTCCATCTTGGATTTATACTGTGTAAGGGTAGTATTTGTATTACATTGTAACCAAAATAAACTAGCATGAACTTGGATCACAGATCTTATTATTCCTGTCATCTGTTCAAGCACCTCCTTGCCCTTTCCAGAATTCTCCACCGAATCGTCCTAGGAACCAGGCCTTCTGGGTGGATGGCATCAGTCCCCTAGCACACCGCTGCTGTTCCTTCTTGCTGCCACAAGGTGTCACTTTTGAAAACTGATCCCCCCACAGCCTGAGCTGAGATGCAGTTTCATTGGTGACAGTTTGACTTTTTTTTTTTTTTTTTGAGATGGGGCCTCCACTGTCGCCCAGGCTGGAGTGCAGTGGCAGGGTCACGGCTCACTGCAGCCTCAGCCTCCCTGGCTCAAGCAATCCTCTGATCTCAGCTCCCAAGTAGCTGGGACTACAGGCACTCACCACCACACCTGGCTAACTTTGTTTTTTTAGAGATGGAGTCTTGCTGTGTTGCCCGGGCTTATCTTGAACTCCTGGGCTCAAGTGATCTTCCTGCCTTGGCTTCCCAAAGTGCTGAGATTACAGGCATGATTCAGACCATTGCCAGAGACTGTCAGAAACCTTTCAAGCAAAACGAACCCATTCCTCAGAGTTAAGTTTAACTGAGGGGGACCCCGAAGTGGCAGTTCTTCCTAGATGTCTGCTCAGGCTTACTTCAGATGCTAGCATCACCCCACAACCCAGAAACACTGCTTCACCTTGCCTCTAAGGGAATCTGTCCCCTTGGAGTGAGGAAACGTATCTTCTTCAGTCCTCAAAACACAAAGGATGTGACGCAGCACTGTTTTCTGCACCTGGGGGTTACATCCCTGTCGTCGCCTATAGGGAAGCTCCTTCATTGGCTCCAGGTGCCCTGTACCAGCCTTCTGAGGGAGGGAAGCCCCCCACACTGGCTCCAGTGTGACTCACCCTACCAGGAGCCGCTCCAGGGTACCTACACCTCTCCTTCTAAGGAAAGCCACCTAACGTCATTCCAGGGGGCTTGTAAGAGAGGCTACCTTCAGAGAGTCCAAGATGACTTTCTGGAGCATTATTATTATTATTTTTGAGATGGAGTCTTGCTCTGTGGCTCAGGCTGGAGTGCAGTGGTGCAATCTCAGCTCACTGCAACCTCCACCTCCCGGGTTCAAGCGATTCTCCTGCCTCAGCCTCCCAAGTAGTCAGGACTACAGGTGTGCACCACCACACCCAGCTAATTTTTGTATTTTTGGTGGAAATGAGGTTTCACAGTGTTGGTCAGGCTGGTCACGAACTCCTGACCTCAGGTGATCCACCAGCCTCCGCCTCCCAAATTGCTGGGATTACACGTGAGCCAGTGTGCCCAGCCTGGAACGGTTTTTTTTTTTTTTTTAAAGGAAGAAAGCCCCATTTATTTCACTGCTGGCCAAACAGTTCAGTTCATTATGAATAGGCTATTTCAGTTACTGTTGAAATAACTGGTCTTCATTCACTATTTAAACTTGTCATAAGAAAGTACCTTCTGAATAAAGAATAAGGAACAATGACAACAGTTAAACATAGTCCCAACCCCTTTGCCATTTATCCTGCAACAGTATTCGGTTCCTATGTCCTCCATCAGGAGATGCTGCAGAGATGTTACCTGGATGTGGTTCCTGGCCGAAAACATCCATCATTTCTGCCATGTCTTGTTACGTGAACACCTGCTCTCTCCCCTTAGGAGAACCAGCCTGTGAAGACAAAGTACAAAGACAGGTAGGACACAGAATTTGAAAATACAGAAGGTAAAACCTAAGGATGTGTAAATCTCCTTGTGCGGTGATTCTGCCCATTCCAACTTATCTCTGAATGTCTCACAACACCTAATACACTGCTTAATGGAAATATAACAAAGAACAGTGTTTGAACACTGGTTTCCAGTAATACTTGTATCTCTAAGAGTCTAGGCCGGGCGTGGTGGCTCGCGCCTGTAATCCTAGCACTTTGGGAGGCCGAAGTGGTAGGATCACTTGAGGTCAGAGTTCAAGACCAGCCTGGCCAACACGGTAAACCCCAACTCTACTAAAAATACAAAAATTAGCAGGGCATGGTGGTGGGCAGCAGCTACTAGGGAGGCTGAGGCAGGAGAATCACTTGAATCTGGGAGGAGGAGGTTGCAGTGAGCCAGAATGAACCACTCAATTCCAGCCTGGACAACAAAGCGAGACTCTGTCTTCAGTAAGAAAAAAAGAGTCCAAACCAATATTACCTGAGAGCTTTAGGGTAACTTACGCTGAAACGAGAATAAGCCTTTGGTGACCAGAGCTGTGAAGGTAAATTTATATAGCTTCGCTGCTTTGGGTGGCGTCCGTGCTCCAGTGGGGCAAGCCTTGAACCCTGTGCCAGTGATACTTAGTTCCAGTAAATCTCAGCAGGAATCTGGGAGGTGGAGGGCACATTAGATATTCCTAGAGTTCGCTGGAGTTGCTTTGCGGGGACTGCTCACTGAGGAGGGAGATGCAGTGACTTGGTTCCCTGGACCTTCCCCATCCACCTCAACCCACCGGGAGGACATCGCGCCTGGGCTCTACATGCAGCTGGCAGCACGGAGTGTCTGCGGGAGGGAGAGGAGAGCCGCATCCAAAAGAAGAAGGGACAGATCCAGTTGCTCTCCAGTCCACCGGCAGATAGGGCTTGGACATGGAGGGAGAACTGGACCCATGGAGGCTCAGAACAGTGGGCACTGCCCAGACAGGGTGGAATCTGCTAGCCCGGAGCCGGTTCGTCTCCACCCATAGAGAAGAACTTGGGGAACACGAGTGGGGAGCACCCAACGTGCTTACTTGCTGTTATCTGATGTTTCTGTTTGGGTCACTCAGCTGTGAGTTTCAAGAGCAGAGTCACCAGCCCTTCTGAAATATGCAAAATCCCTCCTGATCTGTCAACCCTCACTAGACCCACAGGCAGTTACTTAGGGAGACTGGGCCTCATTTACACATTAACTCCAAATTAAAATCACCATTCATCAGTTACTCTTAGTTTGGTTTGCATATAGTAACTGACTAAACGGCTTGTGTACTGGTGGGTGTTGGGTTAATGTGGTGAGATCCCCTATGAAGTGCAGGGTTCTGAGGCTTAGGTGGAGCTCTTCCCCTCTCCCTTCCTCCTCTCTGCAGCCACTCTCAGACCATCCCACGCTCCTTACGGTTCTCCAAAGCCGGGTATCCTATTGAACACCCCGAGCATTGTAGCACATGTGGGGTGCCCTTTGCTTCTTCTCCCAGGCGAATTCCTGCTCTTCTTCAAAATCCTGTTTTGGTGCTTCCCGTGGGAAATGATGTCCTATTGTCAGTTGTTCTGCTCCTGTGTCTCCGCCGCTGCATACACACTGTGTTTATGTCTCTGTGCTATGTCCCTGTACACACTGTGCTATGTTTCTGTCTCTTCCTCCTGGTTGAACCACTTGACGTGAGAGGACTGCATTTTTTTTTCAGTGTTGCATTTCTGTCAAGAAGGGCAATGACTGACTGTAATGGTCGCTGAATGAATGGATCACATGATGGATGAGAAGCTTTTGCTGAGATTCCACACCAAATGATGTTTAAAAGCTAAATGTGTTGTTTCCTGTCTGGTGGTTTGTTTGCTTGTGACAGAGTCTCGCTCCGTTACCCAGACTGGAGTGCGGTGGCATGATTTCAGTTTAATGCAACCTCCACCTCCTGGGTTTAAGCGATTCTCCTGCCTCAGCCTCCTGAGTAGCTGGGATTAGAGGCATGCACCATCATGCCTGGCAAATTTTTGTATTTTTAGTAGAGACGGGGTCTCACCATGTTGGCCAGGCTGGTCTTGAACTCCTGGACTCAAGTGATCCACCTGCCTCAGCCTCCCAAAGTGCTGGGATTATAAGCGTAAGCCACCGCGCCTGGCCCTGAATTCATTTTTGATACGTTAGAGTCCTGGCTTAAAGAGTAAAGGAAAGAATAGAAATAAATAGCAAAGTATGCAAATGAAGCAGCACTCCCAGCGAGGACTCTGCACAGGGATGACGAATACTTGACGTGAGGAAGGGAAGACACAGGTAAAGGCAGAGGATGGGGGAGAGGGCTTCAAAGTGGTCTTCAAATGCATTACCTTAGAGCTGCAAATAAAAGAGACGTGCTGCATATTTTCTAGGGTTCCCAGAGGGTAGAACTAGATCCATTAGGTGGAAGGTACAAGAAAGCATTTTGGCTTAATGTTCTCAAGTAATCAGAGTTGCCCAAAATGGAATGAGCTCCCTTAGGAAGCAGAGGTTCTGCCTCCAGAGGTTTCAACCTATATTAATATGACCACCTAATAATGACACTGGGCTAGATAAACTTTAAGCCTTCTTCAAATCTCAAGATTCTATGTTCCTACTTGAAATTTTCACCAGGAAAGCTGGTAGTGCAAGTACTCTATGGAGTTACTAAATTTTGCAGGAGGCACAAACAATTTCTGGTTTGGAATACTGAGTTGGAAATGCTGACACACATCAAAACTTAGGTGATTTATGAGAAAAAAGGCTAGATGGGCCAGGACGGTGTCTTACACCTGTAATCCCAGCACTTTGGGAGGCTGAGGTGGGCGGATCATGAGGTCAGAAGCTCGAAACCAGCCTAGCCAACATGATGAAACCCTGTATCTACTAAAAATACAAAAAAATCAGCCAGGCATGGTGGCAGGCGTTTATAGTCCCAGCTACTCAGGAGGCTGAGGCAGAATGACTTGAATCCAGGAGGCAGAGGTTGCAGTGAGCCGAGATTGCGCCACTGCACTCCAGCGTGGGTGACAGAGTGAGACTCTGTCACACACAGAAAAAAGGGTAGATGAGCTATATAATGGCTAAATATACCATAATGCGTGTCAATAATTTTAGGCAGGGTGTGATGGCTCATATCTATAATCCCAGTACTTTGGGAGGCTGAGGCGGGAGGATTGACTTGAGCCCAGGAGTTTGAGACAAGGCTGGGCAACCAAGTGAAACCCTAACACTACCAAAAAAAAAAAAAAAAATCAGCTGGGTGTGGTGACGCACACCTGTAGTACCAGCTATTTGGGAGGCTGAGGTGGGAGGATCTCTTGAGCCCAGGAGTTCAAGATTGCAGTGACCTATGATCGCACCACTGCACTCCAGCCTGGGTGACAGAAGGACCCTGTCTCAAAGAAAAAACAATTAGATACAGAACTCGGATTACCCTTAGGAAAAAGATCTGTCATTTTCTAAAGAGAGCAGCTCAAGGAGTGACTCACACAAAATGTTCTGCATCATATTGTCACAGTGAGCACTGGAAGCAAAACAAAATGTATGTCCCAACCCATGGACAAATCCATGGTCAACCTCCAGCACAGCTGGTGTGCTGGAATTCAAATTCTAGGAGGAAACAGTGGAGCCAGATAAAGTGCAAAAGAACTGATAGGCCAAGTTGATAGAGTCATGCAGACACTGAGATTAAGGCCTTCAATTGAGACAGCTGTGGACTAACAGGCACAAAATCAAAGGGCTTCTGAGTTTACAGCAGAAGCAGCTGTAGTCACCAAATCCTGAAATATGGGTAGTGGTTTTGGCTTCTTTCAGAATCACAGGAACTTTAGTTCATTTGATTTCGTTTACTAAATCAACAGTACACAGTGTCCAGCAAGGGCCCTCAGCACATAAGTAGCTGGGGTTGGGTTGGGTTGGGTTTAGCTGCGTGCAGTGAAGACAGAACCACACACCTCCGTCCGTAGCAGCATCTGTGGTCTCCATATACAAGTCATTTGCAAACTCAACCTGAAATTTGGAAAGGCTGGAAACGATGTGGATTTGGCTGTGGTGGATTGGGCTTCAAATTCCTTTGGCCAGTGTTCAAAGACTGGCGGGAAGGGATCATCTGATGACCAGACAAAAACACTGGCAAATGGAAAGGGATCATTTGCAAAAAGCCTCAGAGGATGAAGAAAATAAACACCAAGTACTTAAAAAGGAAAACCAATAAGCAAATGAGATAGTTTGGTACAGACACTCAGTACATTGTCACTGGGTTGAACGCAGTGATGAGGTAGGAAGAACGCTAGGCTGGAAATCAGATGTGGAAGCTCTCCAGCTCCAGCTTTGCCACCAATCAACGAAGCTGGAGGACTTCTGACAAGTCGTTTGGTGACCCTGGGCCTAGGTTTCCCATGTGTAAGGCAAAGACTCAACTAGCCCTTAAAGTGTGAGTGTTCTCTGATTTAGATTAGTACTAAAAGGATAAAAACTCTCACTTTGAAAATGTCAGGCCGGGCAGGTGCCTCACACCTATAATTTCAGCACTTTGGGAAGCTGAGGCGGGCAGACCACTTGAGGTTAGAGAGTTCGAGACCAGCCTGACCAACGTGGTGAAATCCTGTCTCTACTAAAAATACAAGAATTAGCTGGGTGTGGTGCTGTGCACCTGTAATCCCAGCTACTCAGGAGGCTGAGGCAAGAGAATCACTTGAACCTGGGAGGCAAAGGTTTCAGTGAGCCGAGATCGCGCCATTGCACTTCAGCCTGGACGACAGAGTGAGACTCCGTCTCAAAAAAAAAAAAAAAAAAAAAAAAAGAAAAGAAAAACTTGGGAAAATGTCACTTGTCATTGAAACTGAGACTATACCAATGATTAGGGCTTCTGTGTGGCCAAGAGCACAATAACTGAGAGTACTGTGATTTCAAGCGCATTGTATTAAAGAGAAAATGAGCCACAGGAGTCTAGTCCTGCTTCAAGTCATCCTGCAGTCCACTTCTCCCCAAAGGAAGGACTGGTGGTGTCCATTGTGAAAACTTGGTTTCTGTGGAGAAGCAATTGAAAACTGTCCAAATTAATTGCTCAGACAGGCAAGGTTCTGCCTGTGTGGTTTATTTCACTTATATTTCAGCGATGCAGTTAGCACTGAGGTCTTGCTTTTAGTACTTATTTACATTCACGTGCACCGAACCTAAGAATAGCATCTTTTAAATAAGACTCTGTACATTCAGCTAGACATAGGAAGGTCACACAGAACCAGTTTCCTGATAAATCATTGTAACTTTCACAGTTATTCTTGCTTCTCTCACTCTCCTTTTCTTCTGTTTGTGTTTGCTTATTATCTTTTTTCTTACAGGAAAATCACAGAAGCAACACAAATGCAGGTCATTCCCATACTAGAAGAGCTGCATATCATGGCATTAAATAAAGAATGCAGGCCAGGTGCGGTGGCTCACGTCTGTAATCCCAGTACTTTGGGAGGCTGAGGCAGGCGGATCACAAGGTCAGGAATTCGAGACCAGACTGATCAACATGGTGAAACCCCATCTCTACTAAAAATACAACAATTAGCCAGGCATAATGGCATGTGCTCCTGTAATCCCAGCTACTCAAGAGGCTGAGGCAGGAGAATAGCTTGAACTCAGGAGGTGGAGTTTGCAGTGAGCCGAGATAGCGTCTCTGCACTCCAGCCTGGGTGACAGAGGGAGACTGTGTCTCAGGAAAAAAAAAAGAATGCTAGGGTCCCTCTTCCTCAAATCCAGACCCCGAGGCCCAGGAAAGGGAAGAAACTCTGTCCCAAGGTCACATAGTAAGGTTACGGCAATGAGGACTCAAACTCAGGTTTCCTGACTCCCAAGTTCAGTGTTCTTTTCATCACTTTCAGCAACCTCTAATAGGCACTATTTAAACAAGCCCTCTGGAGCTCAGGCATAGGGGAATGGAGGGAGGAGTGGCCACAAATGAGGGTTCCCCTCAAATGCATGGCAGAGGCATTTCCTGAGAAAGAAGGCTGATGAGTGGGGAGTGAGTTTTTGCTCTGTCACCAGGCTGGAGTGCAGTGGCACACGAGCTCAGCTCACTGCCACCTCCACCTCCCAGGTTCAAGCGACTCTCCTGCCTCACCCTCCCAAGTGGCTGGGATTACTGGCACCCGCCACCACACCCAGCTAATTTTTGTATCTTTAGTAGAGACGGGGTTTCACCATGTTGGCCAGGCTGGCCTCAAACTCCTGACTTCAGGTGATCAGCCTGCCTCGGCCTCCCAAAGTGCTGGGATTACAGGTGTGAGCCACCAGGCCCAACCTTCCTGCCTGGAAACTCAAAGACACCTCAAAAATAAAACAGGCCAGAGAGAGAAGAGAGAGACTATCAGAGGAGTACATTTTCACTGTATTTTTTGTGTCCAGTGCAAAATTCAATGTGTTTATTCCAAATGACAAATGTCCTTTTCTTTTCCCCTAGTTATTCTCCTTTAGTCAGAATCTGATTTCACCCTACCTCACCTCGCATCATTAACCCTTGCCAACACTATTCTTGTTTTCCTTTCACTTCTACCCCTCCAAAGTAGCATAATATAAAATAAATACAAATTCTTAAATTAGCAAAGTTTCTCAAAAAGAGCATTTTGGCCATTAACACTGGTTTACTCTCTACTTTTAATAAATATGGGAAGTGCTTGGTACATAGCAAGCACTAAACAAATTCTTTGTTGAATGAATGATGATAGATAGATAGATAGATAGAATTTTTGTGTGTATATATATATATATTTGGAGATGGAGTCTCACTCTGTCGCCCAGGCTGAAGTGCGGTGGCATGATCTCACTGCAACCTGTACCTCCTGGGTTCAAGCAATTCTCCTGCCTCAGCCTCCTGAGTAGCTGGGATTACAGGTGCATGCTACCATGCCCAGCTAACATTTTGTACATTTTTTTTTTTTTTTGTAGAGATGGGGTTTCACCATGTTGGTCAGGCTGGTCTCAAACTCCTGACCTCATGATCCACCCACTTTGGCCTTCCAAAGTGTGGGATTACAGGCGTGAGCCACTGTGCCCAGCCTTTGTATCTGTATCTACAGATAAATCTATCTATGATATTAAGAATAGCAGGAAGTATATTTTTTATTTATTCATTCAATAAATATTTGCGAGTACCTATGGTGCACCAGGCACTGTTCTAGATACTGGGGTGCAGCAGGGAACAGTAAGGGCATGGTTATCTGTAAACACAGGGCTTCTATGTTCCAGACATGAATGGTGGAGTGAAAATTACTAGGGATTTGGAGTCAGAATGCCTGGATTTTTGCTCCTGCTCTCAAACTTTAATGCAACATAGAGCAAATCGCCTAATCTCTCGAGTGTCCATTTCTCCACATATAGGATAGAAACGGTTAAAAATAAAAACAAAACTATATCAAGAGTTCATTGGCTGGGTGCGGTGGCTCACACCTGTAATCCCAGCACTTTGGGAGGCTGAGGTGGGCAGATTACTTGAGGTCAGGAGATTGAGACCAGCTTGGCCAGCATGGCGAAACCCCATCTCTACTAACAATAGAAAAATTAGCCAGTGTGGTGCTGCGTGCCTGTAATCCCAGCTACTTGGGAGGCTGGGCAGGAGAATCGCTTGAACCTGAAAACGGAGGTTGCAGTGAGTTGAGATCGCACCACTGAACTCCAGCCTGGGCAACAGAGGGAGACTCCATCTCAAAAAAAAAAAAAAAAGAGTTTGTTGTGCGAATTAAATGTGATAATGAATGCAGAATTGCTCTACAGGGACTTATGCATCTGTACATATTTTTCGAATATTTTGTAAAGGTCATTAAACTAGAGTCAGTGTTGTATCATCCAGGCCGTGTCTGTTTAGTCTTTGGGAAATAGATGCCACCTTAGCCGAGATCCTGGCTCCCATTCTTGTCCCTATTGATCAAACACATTGAGGATGCTCTACCATCTTCCTTAAAGAATCTGGTCAAGTTTTTTCTTGCTCTCACAAGAAGGCAAGCTAAAGAATGAAAGAAGGAAGAAGAGGAGACTGTTAATGAAATGATAGAAAGTTGATGAAATTTAGAATTTATTTCCTTTCTCTTTGAGTTGGGTTTAGGTTTCAGTGACTACGGTGTTCCAGCATTTCCTAACCACCTCACTGGCCCCTGTACTGCTCGTCCAAACTAGGGACGTCCCAGAGGAGCAATTTAAATACACTGGCTCAGAAGGAAAAGCCAAACAAGGGCCTCCAAATCTCTAAAGGAAAAGAGAGATGTTTTCAGCATAACACACCAGTTAATGCGTTGAGCATTAGAAGTGTGGCCACCGGAAGCTGTCATGGTAGAAGAGAGGCTTTGAGATGACATGTTTTTCTCCATCTTTCTTCCCTAGGTAAAGAGGTAAGCAAAATAAGCAGATATTTTCATAATGTACTTTAGCAGATTCTAGTGAAAAGAAGTTGAATCTTCTCATATTGCTCTCCCAAGCTTGTTAAAGCTAATGAGGCATAAGATGACGTTTCCGTCCTTATCAGGAATTCATGCACCTGTCAGCAATTTCTGCAATAGCTGTTTTCTTTCGGGAGGAATGATGAATGACTTGCCTAACATCACACTGTTCAGTAAAATTCAAACTAAAACATGATTCTCCCAATTTCTAGCCCACTGGCCTTTTTCACAGCCTTAAAATTCACTTAACAGTCTGAGCATGGTAACTCATGCCTGTGATCCCAGCACTTCGGGAGGCTGAGATGAGAGGATCCCTTGAGCCCAGGAGTTAGAGACCATCAGCCTTGGTAACAAAGTGAGACCCTCATCTCTACAAAAAAAAAAAATTTTTTTTTAATTAGCTGGGCATAGTAGCATGCACCTGTAGTCCCAGCTACTCAGGAGGCTAAGGCAGGAGCATTACCTGAGCTCAGAAGGTCCAGATTACAGTGAGCCTTGTTCACAGCACTGCACTCCAGCCTAGGTAACACAGTGAGTCCTCAGAAACACATAAAAACCCCACAATTCACGTACACAAACAGAAAAGTAAAATTTACTTTCCCTCAAGAAATAACTTGCTTTAAGAAAGTCAAATGAGAGAGAAGAGAGACAAGTGTCCCATACAGAAGAATTCCAAATAATTGATGTAACTACTCCACCCTCAGGGAGGGAGAACAAAACTCCCTGCTCCATAAGTGTGTGCTGTGCATAGCAACTTCTTTCCAACAAAAACAGTGCAGAGATTGGAGCGGGGGAAAGGGTCACTTTACAGCATAGAAACCAGAGAAGCACCGCCTCCGCCAGGTGGCCAGGGTCAACACCAACAGTCCTAAATCATATTGACGATATGGACCCTTGATATGATGCGATGAGAACAGCACTTTAACTCCCTGACTCTTTCCCCCAAAACCCATAACTCCAGTCTAATCACGAGAAAAACGTCAAACAGATGCCAATAGAGGAGAATCCTACAAAACACCCAACAAGTACCTCTCAAAACCGTCATATTCCTCAAAAACAAGGAGAGTCTGAGAAACAACATTACAGATAAGAGGAGCCTAAGGGAACATACGCAAATGTAATGTGCTATCCTGAATAGGACTGTACAGTAGAAAACAGACATTAGATAAAAACCAAGAATCTGAATCAAGTACAGCCTTTAGTTTAATAATAACATATCAGTATTGGTTCATCAGTTGTAATAAATGTACCACACTAATATAATAGGGGAAGTTGGGTGGGGATTACATAGGAATGCTCTGAGCTATCTTCTCAATGTTTCTGTAAACTCAAAAGTGTTCTAAAACTTAAGGTCCATTTAAAAAAAAATCAACCACAAGTTACAGTATAAATTACATAAAAGAAACAACTTACCAAACGTCACTGAACAGAAGAAAACAAAGTTCTGCGTTGGTTACAGGAGTCCACAAAGGAGATGATGGCAGCTTCTCCTTGGTTCAGGTATTTCAAACCAGCTAGGGTACATAGCCCTTTGGGGCCACAGTTGCAAAGCCACGTTTACACAGCAGAAGTGAAACTGACTTGCCGTCAGGGGGCTATTTACCACGGTCTCCTCCCACAGGATTTATGATGTCTTCTCCTTTCACATAAATCTAAATTTGCCAGGCACAGTGGCTCACACCTGTAATCCCAGCGCTTTGGGAGGCCGAGGCGGGCAGATGACTTGAGGTCAGGAGTACAAGAGCAGCCTGGCCAGCATGGTGAAACCCCGTTTCTACTAAAAATACAAAACAAATAAAAATTTAAAAAGATTAGCTGGGCGTGGTGGCGCATGCCTGTAATCCCAGCTGCTCGGGAGGCTGAGGCAGAGAATCGCTTGAACCTGGAAGCTGGAGGTTGCAGTGAGCCGAGATCACGCCAATGTACTCCAGCCTGGGTGACAGAGCAAGACTCCATCTCAAAAGAAAAAAAAAAACCTAAATGGTACGTGAAATGAGGATCTTGCTTCCTTCTCTGCCATGTTGCCCCATGCAGGCAGATCTGTCTTTTTTCCTTTTCAATGCATCGCTGCATCCTCTCTCTGAGGGTGAACACAATTCAGATGACCTGGCTCACTGGAGCAGATAGGCAAAAATGCCCCAGGTCCAACAGAGACAAAGCACTGGGTTTGAGACACCAACCGGAAGACATGACTGGGAGGGATGGATGTTATGAGATAATAAATATAAACTTATTCTTGACCCTAAGTCTTCAAATTCACCAAAAATAACATTTGGTGAATCCAATGTTGTTTGATTCATTGGATTGTTTGGATGTAGAAATGAGTGATATACTGTTTAAATCTCTTTCTGGAACTTACATTTTAAATCCGTATATTTTTATTTTATTTCTTTATTTATTTAGAGACAGGGTCTTGCTCTGTCACCCAGTCTGGAGTGCAGTGGCACAATCATGGCTCACTGCAGCCTCAACCTCCTTGGCTCAAGCCATCCTCCCGCCTCAGCCTCCTGGGTAGCCGGGACCACAGCCCTGTGCCATCACGCTCAGCTAATTTTAAATTCACATTTTTAATAAACCCAGAAAACAAAAATGTTAAAATGCTGTCCAGGAGAGACAAAAATACAACGCACTTCACTTTGCTGTGTCTGGAAACCCAAACCATCACATCAAATACAGAGAAAAAGCTGTTCCTTGAACCCTCAGCTTCAGGGTGTCTATTACCATTAAAGGCCAACTCAGTCATCACCAAGACAACCCTCAGTACTCCAGGTATGTATTTAGTCCAAAGAGGGGATTCAGAAGGTAAGGAGGTCAGAACAGGAAAAGAATTGAAGATAAATGTTTAGACTGGTCTTAAAAACTGCTTTGAACTTTCGGCAAGATGATGTCCCTCCTCCATAAGAAAACCATAGAAACACCAAGGTAAAGTTCAGAACAAAGAAAGTCACCATCAGTGCCATCCTGGGTGCTGAGTCTTATACCGATCTCTCTAGGCAAAATCACACCTGACACTTACATTCATGTCATGTGTTCTCAGCTCTCCCTCTACTGGCTATTTCTTAGCTTCAACGATTAACCACTTAATGCTACTAAATTACTTACTAACTGAAATTAATTTTGAGCATTTTTAAAGCTTTCTGGGGCCAGGCACGGTGACTCACACCTGTAATCCCAGCACTTTGGGAGGCTGAGGTGGGCAGATCACTTGAAGTTAGGAGTACAAGAGCAGTCTGGCCAACATGGCGAAACCCATTTCTACTGAAAATACAAAAATTAGCCAGGTGTGGTGGCGTGTGCCTGTAATCCCAGCTACTTAGGAGGCTGAGGCGGAAGAATGGCTTGAACCTGGGAGGCAGAGGTTGCAGTGAGCCAAGATAAAGCCACTGCACTCCAGCTGGATGACAGAGCAAGACTCTGTCTCCAGGCTCTGTGGAATGAAATAAAGCTTTCTGGATTCCTTTTTTGTTTGTTTGTTTTACATGGGGTCTCACTCTGTCACCCAGGCTATAGTGCTGTGATTATGGCTCATTGCATCCTGGACCTCCTGGGCTTAAGTGATCCTCCCGCCTCAGCCTCCCAAGTAGCTGGGACTACAGGCATGCCACCACACTTGGCATATATATATATGTATGTATATCTTTAGTAGAGACGAAGTCTCCTATGTTACCCAGGCTGGTCTCAAACTCCTGAGCTCACGCGATCCTCCCACCTCAGCCTCCCAAAGTATTGGGATTATGGGCATAAGCCACCAGGCCCAGCCTCTGCAGTTCTTTATGGTAGTCCTTGGCACCTGCTATTAGATACCTGAATGCTAGGCCTATTCGATTTTTCTCCATTCTCTCAGGCTGAATTTGCATTGAACTCACTGAAAACACTGAAGCAATGAAAACATCCACAGAGTCTCATTATCACACCCAACCACCTACCAGGCCAAATTCCTTCTCTGTGCACCAGATTCCATCCCCCCTCTCTAACTGAAGGACCACATAGACTACCTCCTCTTCTTCTCTTAATTCACCAAACCTTTACTCCTCACTGGATTATTCCCATCTGTGAACAGACTTGATGTCATTTATTCCATTTTAACAAACACTCCCCTGGACCTCCCATTTCCCAGCCAGGTATTAGTACATTTCTCTGCACTTCTTTATGACAAAACTCCTAGGCCAGGCATGGTGATAGCACTTTGGGAGGCTGAGACGAGAGCCCAGGACTTCAAGACCAGCCTCAGCAACATAAGGAGACACCCCACATCTACAAAAAATAAAAATAAAAATTAGCCAGGCCTGGTGGCACATGCCCGTATTCCCAGCTACTTGAGGGGCTGAGATGGAAGGATCACTTCAGCCTGGGAGGTGGAGGCTGCAGTGAGCTGTGATTGCACCACTGCACTCCAGCCTGGGTGACAGAGCAAGACCTTGTCTCCAAACAAAGAAACCCCCATAACTCCTCAAACGAGTTGTCTATACTTACTGTCTCAAATTCCTTTCCTCTCGAGCTAATATAAACCTATTCCAGACAAGCCTTCACCCTTCCCATTCCATTAAAACTGTTCTTGTCAAAGTCCACAGTGATCCTGGTCAATTTTCAACCTTTATCTCCCTTGAGCCATCAGGAGCCTTTGACCTGGTTGATCATTCTGTTCTGTCTGACAAACTTTCTACATTTGCCTTTCAGATATCCGCTCTCATAGTTTTCTTCCCACCTCCCTGGAAGTGCCCCTGTCTTGTTTGCTGGTTATTCCCTTGCTCTTCAACCTGTTAATAATAAAATACTCCAAGGCTTTGTCTCTGGTGTCATTCCTTTCCACAGCCACCCTGTTTCACAGCTTTCAATTTCACTCACATGTCAATGGCTCTCGACTCATATCCAGTGTCAGTCTCTTTCATGTCTTCCTGTTCACTAGTCATCCCAAAATACAACAGGTTCAAACCAACCCCTGCCAGTCCCTTGAGACACCTCTCCACCTAATCTCCATTTCAGCTAATGATCATACACTGTTCCAGTCCCTTGGTCCAAAAACTTTGGTGTCACACTTGATGTTGCTGTCTGCCTTTTATATTCCACATCTGATCTGTCAGGAAGTCTTGATGAAATCTTCAAATTATATTCAGAATCTGAACACTTCTTACCACCTCTACTGCGGACTACCCTGATTTGAGTCACAATAATCTCTGGCCTCATTCAATGGTTCCTAAACTTTGCTGCCCAATGGAAGAACCCAGGATCTTTTAAAGATCCTAATGCCTGACTCCCACCCCTTCATATTCTGATGTAATAGATGTGGGATGTGATCTGGGTACTGGGATTTTTCACTGCTCTCCAGCTGACTCCAATTACAGCAAAGTTTGGGAATCACTGGCCTGGCTATAGTAACCGCTACCCAACTGATCTCCCCACTTCTAAACCAACTCCCTCCACAGTCTATTCTCAATGCAGCACATAGACATGCTTTTAAATTACAGATCAGATCTAATCATTTATCTGCTAAAAGCTCCAATGGCTCCCCATCTCACTTATGGTAAAAGCCAAAGGCTTTTCAATGGCCCACAAGGTCTCACATGAGCTGCACTGCCTGCACCCCACGCCCCACTCCTCTTACCCCCTCTTTCACCTTGCCTCACCCACTGCTCCTGTGATGTTAGCCTCATCACTCTCCTTGAACATCCTCTCACCTAGGACCCAGGCATCCTCTCGCCTAAGACCTTTGCACTAACCATCACCTCAGCTGGAAATACTCTTTCCCACATATCTGCACATCAAGTATTAGCTCAAAAATCACATTCTCAATAAGGTCTTTCATAACCTCTATTTAAAATTATACCTATAACCACCCATCTCCCTCCCTCTCTGAGGTAAAAGTGGGAAGAGGTAGAGGATGGTACTATTAGATAAGGAAGAGCAGATCTGGAGTAATGATAGAGTTCTATTTTGGACATGTTAAGTTTGAGATGCCTATTAGACACCCAAATCTAACAAGATATCAAATAGTGGAGAAGCTGAGGTTGGACCGGAAACCTGGAAGCAGGTATGTGGTGCTCTCAGGGTCACCTCACAGAGACAAGGCTGAGTGACCCCCGTGGAACACTAGTATTCTGAGGCGAGGCAGAGACAGAGTCCATAAAAGAAAGAGAAGAAAAACCAAGAGAGTGGAGGGCCCTATCATAAAAGATTTTCATGGAAGTGTTGACAAAAAGAGTCGAACACTGTAAAACACTTGAAGAGATTTATTTTTTATTTTTTTTGAGATGGAGTTTCACTCTTGTCGCCCAGGCTGGAGTGCAATGGCATGATCTCAACTCACAGCAACCTCCACCTCCCAGGTTCAAGCGATGCTCCTGCCTCAGCCTCCCGAGTAGTTGGGATTATAGGCATGTGCCACCACACCTGGGTAATTTTTTAATATATTTTCAGTAGAGACGGGGTTTCTCCATGTTGCTTGGGCTGCTCTTGAACTCCCGACCTCAGATGATCTGCCTGCCTCAGCCTCCCAAAGTTCTGGGATTACAGGCAGGACATTTTTTCTGAGCCATAATATGAGTGACCAATTGATGTAAGACAGGCAAGCCTCAGAATTGGGGGATGTGCCTGGGAGGGTTCTTGGCTTTGCCCAGGAAACAATTCAAGGGTGAGCTGGTGGTGTTAAATAGCAACTTGTATTGAAGCGGCAGTGCACAGCAGCAGCACAGGGACTGCTCCTTGCACAGCCGGGCCACCCCTCAGGGGTATTTAATTTGTATATATTTTATTTTTGTATATATTTTAACTATATACAGATTAAGGGGCGATTTATGCAGAAATGTCAAGAATGAAGGTGGTACCTTCCAGGTCATTAGGTCATTGCCATGGACAGGGGGGTAACTTTCAGGTGTTGCCATGGCAATAGTAAACACACATGACATACTGGTGGGCATCTTATGGAAAGTTGCTTCCACCCCTGCCCTATTTCAGCTAGTCCTCAATTTGGTCTAGTGTCCAAACTCTGCCTCCAGAATAGAGTCCCCACCTCCTATCCCACAATGGTCCATGACAGAGCCCCAGGAGATCCTGAGAACCTGTGTCCAAGGTGGTCAGGTTACAGCCTGATTTTACACATTTTAGGGAGTCATAAGGCATTACTACATGTAAGATGTATATTGGTTTGGTCCAGTGTGGAGGAAAAGTTAAATATTAAATTGGAACTCAATTGAACATGGACACAAACAATGGTCACCAAGTCCTGGAACAGGTTCTGTGAGCCTCTTGAGGTGTTCATCCAGTACTGTTTTGGAGATATCTCTATTTCAATCTATTCCTATATGTTAGCTATTGAAAAACAACAGACAATTGCAAAAACAAGTTGGTCTTTTTGTGTTCCTTGAGCCCAGTCACGAAGGGCCTTGTGACTGGGCCTCATGCCAAACAAATTGTTACAGAAAGAGCTGGGGTCCCAGACCACACCAAAGCTTCATGAGACCTCTCCTCGACTGTGCATGGATGAGTGGCCGACTCTGGAGCCCAGACTGTTGCTTCCTGGTCTGGTGGTGAATCCTCCATAGTCTGGTGAGTGTAGTGTCTGACTCTAGAGCCCAGGCTGTTGCTTCCTGGTGTGGGAATTCACTCAGGGTAGTGGCAAAAATAGTAAGGGAAAAATAGTAGAGAAAGTTATAGAATATAGTCTCACACCCTTTTGGAAGGCCTAAGGGTTTTTTCATAGTTTCAGTAGAAGTTTCAGCTGAAGGCAGCCTAAATCCCCCTTACATTTAGTAAATAAGTAAAGCAAATAACTAGGGTATGTCGGGGATTGTTTACTCATGTGGTCTTAAAACTAACCTTTGAGCCGGATGGCCCTCTTGGCGGGAGGTTGACCACCAATATTATCCACTAATGGTGTTTGCTTTGGGCATTGGAACCTGGCCTTTAATCTTTCTCCACACATATGTTAGACTTAAAGCCTCCGTTATTAAATCTATACTGCATAAATGGGGAGAGGGTGAACTACCGAGGGTCCTGTAGCTGCAATCTCTCTCTGTAAGTAACTCATGACCCCTCAGCCCACTTCTTCATTGTATTCTGTATGTGACTGCATTTATTCATCCATCGTGTATCTGGGGTCTGTGGGACAGATCCTGGCATCCCAGTCAGGTGGTGAATCCTCCACAATCTGGTGAGTGTAGTGTCTGACTCCAGCGCCCAGGCTGTTGCTTCCCGGTCTGGTGGTGAATCCTCCATAGTCTCATGAGTGTAAATACATATATATATCTTTTCCCTTCTCCCCTTCCCATTGCAATTTGCTTATTATATCTGCATTGTCATTTATGTGGGATAAAAGGTTGTTTACCCTTAAAGGTATTGTGTGTGTGTCTTTTCTTCTCCCCTTGCGTATCTCCTACAAAGAACATCCAGGAAGGTGGGACAACTCAAAGCATTAGTGTGGGGTTGGGGGCCACACTTCCAGGTCACAGACAGATTCAAAGATTTTTCTTATTGACAATTGGTTGAAAGAGTTATTATCTATACACCTGAAATGAATGGAAACCAATGTCTGGGCTAAGATAAGGTGTTGTGGAGACCAAGGTTTTATCATGCAAATGAAGCCTCCAGGTAGCAGGCTTCAGAGAGAATAGATTGCAAGTGTTTCTTATCAGATTTTAAGAGGAGGTTCTGTGCTCCAGCAACCTTAAGGTCTCTGTGTTGATGTTAATACAGGTCAACTGCGCCTGAATTCTAAAAGGGAGGAGGGAATAATGAGGTATGTCCACCCCCCAGTTTCCATCATGGCCTGAACTAGTTTTTCAGGTTAACTTTGGAATGCCCTAGGCTGACAATTTTTATTTTTATTTTACAGAAGATAACTCATGTTCATTGGTATAGGATGACAATGAGTCAGACAAATACCACTGAACTTGGCAGGCTGGGAAGTCACAAAGCTTGGCAAGACCAGTTTCAGTGTCACAGTGGGGTCAAAGTCTCGTTTTTACTTCAATTGTAGTAGGGTACATATTTCTGTCTTTACTAAAGGGAGAGGTTCTTAATCACAAGCCTATGGATAAAGGAGATCATAGATGGGTTTCAGAAAAATATCCCAAGTCCTGCCTCCAAATTTTGTGCCTGTGTGTTTTTCTGGAGAATGTAAACCAGTGTCTGAGACAGGTCTCAGTCTGGAGGTTTATTTTGCCAAGGTTGAGGACACACCTGGGAAAAGAGACATAAGTTACCATGGAATCTGTGGCCTGTGCTTTTTCCAAAGAGGGTTTTGAGGGCTTCAATATTTAAAGGGGAAACAGCAGGCAGGAGGGGGAAAGAGGAACAATTATGCATTCATTTCATGCTCTACAAATCTGCACTTTACAGAACACTAAGTAAACAGAGGAGAGGAAGGAGTCAAATATGCATTTTTCTTGGGGTGAGCTGAAGGGTGATTTCTAGGCTTGTCTTTGTCCCCTACTTGTTGCTATTCTACACGGTCAGGGTGGAATTCAACAGAACTGTCTTAAGGTAAAGATTTTGCTACTCACAAGGAATTTCCCCGTAAGCAATTCCTCTGGAAGGCCGCCTGGGGAGGTACGTGGGCTTCTGCCTTTGCAGCTGTTTAGGAACAGAAGGAAGGCAGTTTTTTTGTGACTCAATTCTCAAGCTTTTTTTTTTTTTTGAGACACCATCTCACTCTGTCACCCAGGCTGGGGTGCAGTGGCGCAATCTCAGCTCGCTGCAACCTCCCTCTCCCGGGTATAAACAATTTTCCTATCTCAGCCTCCCAAGTAGTGTTACTACAGGTGCAAGCCATCATGGCTAATGTTTTGTATTTTAGTAGAGACAGGGTTTCACCGTGTTGCCCAGGCTGGTCTCAACCTCCTGAGCTCAGGCAATCCATCTGCCTTGGCCTCCTAAAGTGCTGGGATTACAGGCATAAGCCACCAGGCCTGGCAACTTTTTTTTTTTCGAGATGGAGTCTCGCTGTCTTCAAGGGTTGTGTACAGTAGCAAGATCTCTGCTCACTTGAACCTCCACCTCCAGGTTCAAGAGATTCTCCTGCCTCAGCCTCCTGAGTAGCTGGGGTTACAGGCACGTGCCACCACGCTAATTTTTATACTTTCAGTAGACACAGAGTTTCACCATGTTGGCCAGGCTGGTCTTGAATGCCTGACCTCAGGTGATCTGCAGACCTCAGACTCTCAAGGTGGGCATAGGGCTGGAATTACACGGGTGAGCCACTGCGCCTGGCCCCAAGCTTAACTGTTTTCTTCGGCATAGTGAGTTTAGGGTCCCAAAATGTTATTTTCCTTTCAGAAAAGGCATTCACTGCTTTTACGATGGTTACTGATCATGTGTGCCACTCATTCCCGTAAGACCAAGGGGCCCACCTGGCCCCAGAGCCTGCACCTCGGATTGTTACTCGATTCCTGCCTGGTCTCTTCCAGGCCCTTGGTTAGTTTCCACAACAGGGGAGGGTTCCTCCTCCGAGTTCTCGCCCATTCACGTTCCCACCCACCCACCCCGGATGTGACGACCCTAGGCTCCACACCCCCCCATGAGAGACCACCCACTTCCACCATTTCACTTAGGCTTCCTGGCGCAGCCTGTATCAAGGAGCTCTGTCCCCTAGCTGTACCGCCCAAGCAGCCACTCTGTTCAGACGCTCCTACCCTCCATCCCTGAGACCCGGAGTCGCACCGCAGCCAAGGAGCCTCTCCCGCCGCCTGCTTCCCGGCGGGTTGCGCCCAGGGGCGGGGCAGGGGTTTGTGCGCGTTGTCTTCCGGGAAGAACTTTACGATACATTGACCGGCGTTTTACGACAGACGGGGTTGCTTTGGGGCTGTCAGCTTTCCCCGTGGTCTTAGTTCGTGGTTGCATTTTTATCCCCTGGTGGCTTGCTACGGCGGCGCAGAAATGAGGCAGAAGCGCAAAGGTGCGAAAGGGGGAAGGAGGTGTGGAAAAGGGGGTGGTCCAAAGGGGCGAACGCCCAGGCAATCGGGTGCTGAACCGAACTTTTCCTGCAAGAATCCTCTCCCCAGTCCTGTCAGTCGCCCCGCCTCCTAGGATCAGTCTGTCCATTCCTGACCCCTGCCTTTTCGTTTTTCCTTTTGTGCTTTTGAAGCACTCTACTCTTCCTCTCTTCCGCTTTAGCAGTCACTTGGTGTCCTTTGCTTGAATGGTAGGGAAACCTTTATTCCACGATATGCCCTCCGAGGAGTTAACGTTGTGGGACTTTTCATTTGTTAAGATTTTTTTCACGACACATTTGACGTGTTAGTTTATTTTAAAGCTTTATGTTAAAATATGAAAAAAGTATCCTTGGATTCAGTGTAACAGTTGTGCATGCAATTATTCCCATTTTTATTACCGCCTGAGTCGGCATGGAACAGTTCCACCTTTGGTTTTTCAACAGGATGGATTCAAATTTTAAGTGTTCTTTCACAGGTTCTGTTCATATTTCTGTACACTCATTTGGTCATTTGGTCTAATCATGGTAATGGTTGTCAGAATAACAGCTACCATTTATTGAGTCTGTATTATGAAGTCGGTATCATTTCTATTTTACAGATGAAGAAGCTGAGATTCAAAGAGTTAAGTAACTTTCCCAGCCAAAAATTATACTTAGGTGTGGCGCTGGTTGGTTAGGCTATCAATGAACTCAGAAAACATAAAATGAAAAATAAATACATCGTTCATCACTATGCCTCTTGACATTAACTGCTGTTTTTCTTTCTTCCAAGCAACAAATCCAGGTGTCCAAGTTACCTTCGATTGGGTCTTGTCACATTTGCAAGCCCTAAATTAATTTGTTAGCTCATTCTAACTTGCTCCTCAATCTGTCAGGCTTCTTTCAGCTGCTTCTCTCACCAAGTCATGTTGGTTCTTATTTAGAAATTACCTCTTGCAATAGTTTATTCCTCTTCATTCTGGCCACCAACCTTTCTAACCCACCTTCATCACTTATACTTGAATGGTATTTTAGCTTTCATATGCATTATTTATTTGCATCTTAGAAAGGCTTTGTGAAATCTGGATGTATTATCCGAATTTTACAGACAAGGAAATGGACGCTCAAAAAGTTGTTGATCTCGGTCAGGTGCGGTGGCTCTATGCTGGTAATCCCAGCACTTTGGGAGGCCCGGGTGGGTGGATCACTTGAGATCAGGAATTGGAGACCAGTGTGGCCAACATGGTGAAACCCCATCTCTACTAAACACAGAAAAATTAGCCGGGCATGGTGGCAGGCACCTGTAATCCCCAGTACTTGGAGGCTGAGACAGGAGAATCCCTTGAACCTGGTGGGAGGTAGAGATTGCAGTAAGCCAAGATTGTACCACTGCACTTCAGCCTGAGTGACCGAGCAAGACTCTGTCTCAAAAAAAAAAAAAAAAATTGTTGACCTTTTTCTTTACCACACAGCCAGTAGGGATTGAGACTGGATCCTGTCTTAGATTTCCTGGGTTTTTTAAAACAATGTTGCTTTTCAAGAGCCATTTGCATAGTATCCAGATTATATGTATTCTTTTCACTTTCTGAATCATTCATTCTTTGTGCCTATACTATTCTTACCTTCCTTAAACATTACTTTCATCTTTTTATTTCCAAAGTTAAGAATATGTAATTCTTTACTGTCAATTGCATTCCATTTCAATGCCTTTGCCTAGTGGCCAGGGTCCCCTGAACTCTATTCTTTACTAAACCCTGTTAGAAAGTAGCATTCTAGTTAGACTGTGCTCCTTCATACAAAGATAGGTAATTCCTATGCCTGACATTATTTCTTCTGGATTGCCTTCTTTTTTGCATGTCGAAATCTTGCCTATGTTTAAAGATCCCTGTGCTGTTTCCTCCATGAAGCCTTTTGCTACTCATTTACTCTTCCAGTTCCTGATACACTCAAGAGCTATACAAGTGGTTTTCAAATCTTATCTCTTCTTATCAACTGGTTTGCTTTTACCCTCCAAATAAATTCTTACACAGAACCTCAATATATAAGCAGCTGAAAGCAGGGCTGCTGTGGTGGATATAAAAAGACCCCCTCCTATTTTTCCCTCCTCCTTTATTTTCCTCTTCCCTTCGCCCTTCCTCAGCCCTGACCACCACCCATCCTACTTCTATTACATGGCCCCTGAGGCAGCTCTGTAAAACTCTTGAAGTGCTGAGTTACATAGTTTGGAAAGCATTTAGCGTTTGGTTATAGACAGACTTCATTTCTCTCAAAAATTGTTGTGTATGTGTTAACCTTGTGTCATTAAATTAGAGACAGTGTGGTGCAGTGAAAAAAGCATGGAAGTTGTGGTATAAAGGGTTGGACTTAAGTCTTGGCTGTACTATTTACGATGGCTTGTTAACTTGCCTTAGACTCATTTTTCACATCTATAAAATGGGATAACAGTACCTACCTTCAGTGTTACCGTAAGTGTTCAAATGGGATACAGTAAATGTGAGGGTTCCGTAACCGCCAGGGCCTTCCATCCACTCTTCCTTATCTTTTAGCTTTCTGTATGGTATGGGTCCTCAACTCCCTGGGCCATGGACCAGTACTAGTTCATGGCCTGTTAGGAACCCGGCCGCACAGCAGAAGGTGAGCGGCAGGCGAGAGAGCGAAGCTTCGTCAGTGTTTAAGGCTACTTCCCATCACTCAGGTTACTGCCTAAGCTCTGCCTCCCGTCACATCAGCAGTGGCATTAGATTCTCAAGGGAGCCCAAACTCTGTTGTGAATCGTGCTTGTGGTGGGTCTAGGTTATGTGCTCCTTATGAGGATTTAATGCCTGATGATCTGTCACTGTCTCCCATTTCCCCCAGATGGGACCGTCTAGTTGCAGGAAACAAGCTCACTGATTCTACGTTATGTTAAGTTGTATAATTATTTCATTGTATATTACAATGCATCAATAATGGAAATAAAGTGCACAATAAATGTAATGCACTTGAATCATCCCAAAACCACCCTGCTCCCCTGGTCTGTGGAAAAATCGTCTTCCACAAAACCAGTCCCCCGGTACCAATACGGTTGGGAACCGCTGCTCTACAGGCAAGAAGCTTGCTTGCAACAGCTTCCAACCTGATACTCCACGGCTTTTGTCCCTGGAAAAAGACTGGCATTTTTTGCCTTGAACAGAAGAGCTCCCGTTGGCCTGGCTTAGAATCATGCCCATCCTTGAACCAGATCTTGAACTGTGCTTGAGCGGATTGGGTCATACAAGAACCTGTCAGCTTCTGCTGTTGCCTTTGGTTGAGAGTGGGTGCCCTAGTTGCCAGGAGAAGTTCATGATGGTGGACAGACAATATTTTAGAAATGCGTTAAGATTCTTAGACAGGCAGATTAAGATTCTTAGACAGGCAGGTTAAGATTCTTAGGCAGATTAAGATTCTTAGATAGTTTTGAGGTTTGAGTTTCAACTTTACTTTTTGATAGCATCTTTATATAATAGGTACAGCTTCTTGTTCCGTCTGCCTCTGAGAATCACCTGAATTCATGCATCTAAATGTTCTTTATGAACTCTAAAGTATTATGCAAATACTGGTAATTACAAACCCGGGAGATAAAGGGAAGAGAATTACTTTGGTCCTTTCCTGTATGATTAGGTTCTTTCTCCTCACATTGTTTCTACTCCTACTTGTATCCTTTCCTGTATTTACCTGTAATCATCTCATAGTATACGTGCTTCTAAAGGGAGCTTTTCCCATGCATACGTAAAGCCAGGTTTGTTTAAATTAAAGATATGAAAGATACGATCAAATTGTGAACAGTAGAGGTTTAGCGTCTTCTGAACCTGAGCTGTTCATTTGGCATATTTGTGTGGTTTTGGAAGGAAAACTTTTACAAAATCAGACTTTAAAATCTGGATTGAATGATACGGTTTTTGACATTGTTGAATATTCACTTTCCAGGAGATCTCAGCCCTGCTGAGCTGATGATGCTGACTATAGGAGATGTTATTAAACAGCTGATTGAAGCCCATGAGCAGGGGAAAGACGTCGATCTGAATAAGTAAGTGGATCTGGAAAGAGAGCAAGCTTTTCTTAGCTATCACGTCTCGTTTATGAAATGATGTAGTACTGCTTGTTTTCCAGCTCAAGTTTTATTTTAGTGGAGAATTTTAGCTTTCTGCCTTGCCTTGTCATTCATTTCTTAATGGCAAAATTGTCTCAGCTTAAGAATACTAATAGCTTGGAATGTTTATTGGGCACTTACTGTATTCCAGACACTGTTGCTAGAGCATTGCATGTATTAGCTTAGTTAATCCTCTCAGAATTCTGTGAGATAGGTACTGATATCAGCCTCATTTGACAAGTGGGTAATCTGAGCCAGAGAGTGGTTAAATAATGTGTCCAGGGGTAAGTAACTAGCGATTGGCAGAGCTGGGATTTGGAATGAGGTCAGCCTTCTCCAGAGCCCATGTTCTTCTGTGCTGCATCACTGCACATCCTACTTTCCTTCCCTTCTGTCTTAGCTGACGCAGGAGCTTCCTGCCAGGAAAGCCCTCCCTTTGGGGCCCCTGGTCTAATCCAACCCTCCCCTGCTGTAGAACCTCTTTGACACATTCACCCACTTCCTCTGCATAATCGTGTTCGGCTTGGACTTTCCTACAGTCCCAAGTAAGAGTCGTCTTTCATCTCTGCATCTACTTTTTTAAAACTACAATGTATGTTCATTCTATGTAGATCTTCCCTAATGAAAGGTTCTCTCCCCAACCCCAGGTCATCACCACATACATGAATGACCTTTTCTTAGACCCTATTCTCTGATACTTGAGATGCTGCAATATTTTACCCCTTTCTTGAATCCTCGTGCTTAGTAAATATTTGCTGTAGAAATAAATAAGTAAATAATTATCCTCTTTTGACTATAAAGATACTGTATTTTCCTGATTTTTCTACCATGTCGTTAACAGTTTTTCTTTCTGTTTCTGTTGGTTATATCCCTGATTATACAAACCTTTAATTTCTAGTGAACATTTCTACATCTTACATATGTTTATCGTTCTCTTTAATTTAGCACATCTAAAGCTAAGGCTGCCATCTGCCTTAAAACTCGCCCCTCCTCAGATCTCACCAGCCTATTATTGGAAGGTCTCTCAGTCTGGCTTCAACCCACTTTTCCAAGTTTTTAAACTTCTGTACCTTTACATTGAAAATCTTCTGCTTTCTGTCGGGTCGGTCTGCTTATACTTCTTAAACTATATGCATTCCTGTTTTTGCATCTGCACATAAATCGGCCTGTCTGCTCTCCATGTCATCTTTGTGTCTTTACTGACTGAGACCTGCTCTTCCTTCTGTGCTCCTTTTCCATGAATATCTCCTGCACACATCAGATCCCTCTCTCAACCCTGGGAGCATTCACTGTTGGTATGTATGTGTGTTATATGACATGTTTGAATCATTTATACATAAATTTTTTTTGCATGCCTGTCTGCAAACATGTAAACATAGAACATGAAAGGACTGTGCCTTACACCTTCTTCTAAATCTTCTTTTAAATATTTAAAAAAAATATTAAATGTCCTGAGTACCAAGTACTCGGGCAGTCTCCTATCCGTATTAGCTACTCAGTTAACATTTGTGGACAACAATGTGAGCACCTCACAGATACTTCTGGGTGGATTAAAGTTAGAGGACAAGGTGACTGTTAGCATTTGGCTAGCAGGCATAAAGAGAAGCTGGTAAAAGAGTTTTTTAAACTTTCAAAAATATATACTTTATTTCCTATTTGGTTCTGTGTAGCCATTCTTGATTTTTTTTTTTTTTCTTAATTGTTGTTATTGTTTTGTCTAAGACAATAGTTTTCAACCAGAGGTGATTTCTTCCTCAGGACATTTGGCAATGTCCAGGGACATTCCTGAGTGTTACAACAGAAAGATAGGAAGAAGGCTGGTAGTGGGTAGAGGCCAGGGATGCTGCTAAACATCTGTCAGTGCACTGGACACCCGCCACAGCAAATAACTGTCTGGTCCCAAGCATCAGTAGTGCTGAGGTCAAGAAAGGTGCAGTCAGAATAGTCCTTTGAAGCTGCAGCACTGTTCTGACCTAGATTACATTTTGTCATCTTCTGGGGCGCTTCTCCCTCCAGAGCCCTCTGGTTTTCTTTCTGGTACTGGAGAGCAGGAAGTAGTCATTCACTCATGAATTTTATTCTTCTGTCTCCCTGATACTCACAGATTTTTTTTTTTTTTTAGACTGAGTTTCGCTCTTGCTGCCCAGGCTGGAGTGCAGTGGTGCAATCTCGGCTCACCGCAACCTCCACCTCTCAGGTTTAAGTGATTCTCCTGCCTCAGTCTTCCGAGTAGCTGGGATTACAGGCATGTGCCACCATGCCTGGCTCCATTTGTATTTTCAGTAGAGATGAGGTTTCTCCGTGTTTGTTAGGCTTTTCTTGAACTCCTGACCTCAGGTGATCCGCTCATCTCAGCCTCCCAAAGTGCTGGAATTACAGGCGTGAACCACCACAGCAGTATTCACAATACCCGGCTGTATTCACAGATCTTACAGCTACTTTTGTCACGTGGTGAAGGGTTAGGAGAGTGACACTTGTTAATGATAATGCTTAATAGATCATCCTTTTGGTAGCTTGTTCTTAAAATACCATGATCTTGATAATGCGAGATGCTTTACTTTCAGGGTGAAAACCAAGACAGCTGCCAAATATGGCCTTTCTGCCCAGCCCCGCCTGGTGGATATCATTGCTGCCGTCCCTCCTCAGTATCGCAAGGTCTTGGTTCCCAAGTTAAAGGCAAAACCCATCAGAACTGCCAGTGGGGTGAGTGATTCGATTCATGGAGTATCAACACACTGGATGTCTGTTCTGGCAGAAGTCCTTGCCCCATGTACACCCATGTAGTAAGGTGGAGTGGTAGGTTCTGACAAATGAAGGCCCCGTATCAGGATCCGTGCTGGAGTGGAGACCCGTGTGGAATGCGAGGAGAGCAGAGAAAGGAAAAAGATAAACTGTGATTAAAGGAGTAGATGATGTCTTGATGTCTTTAAAAGTGTAGATTTAGGCTTGCTGACAATCACAATAGGGTAAATATTGGCCATCTTAAGCTGGTAGCTTTCAATGTAATTGATGCTTATAAAAGGTACTTTTGGTAGGTAGTTAATGGTGCAAAGTGGTTCTGTATACGGTCATTGTGAGCACGGTGGAAGGCCAGAGGACAGCGATGTCCCTGCAGCAAATGGGGCTGGGAAGGCCCAGTAGAAAGCACAGAGCTTGCTTGACCCATAAACCAGGAAGAGCAGGCCTGAAGCATCACGGGAGCAAGGACACAGGGAGCTAAGGCGCAGAGGTAGAAATGACAGGAAGGGTGTGGTGTTCGCAGGGAGTAGTGAGTATGCCAGACCGAAGGGCGCTAACGGTTCGTTCAGGAGAGCAGGACTGTGTGTTGAACAGGTAGTTTGATATCAGCTAGTAAAAATCTTAAATGTCTGGCAAAGCAGCTAGATAATAGGAAACAAAAGTTTTGCAACAGGAAGTAATATGAACAAAGTAGATTTTCAGAAAATTAATTTGGATACAACATGCAGGGTAGTTTGGAGACAGAAAGACTAGATTAGACGCTCTTGGTATGACCTCTGTGTGCAGTTAAGGACCTGAGTTAGGGTGGAGACTCTAGGGTGAAAGGTACAGTGTGACATACATGCAGGGAAACTGATAGAATTAAGACCCTCTTAACGTGTGGTCCCCAGAGCCAAATTCTGTTCCCGAGGTGATCCCCCAAGTTCGTTCTGTTATTTGAATTGGGATATTATATTCCAAGGTGCTTGTGTTGACTTGGTGACCATATCTCCTGGATCATGTTACATGTGTGGCTAATTAAACCCTAAAACTTTTACCTACAGTGTACCACCAAGCCTCATATCCTCTTCTTTGTACTTAAGTGTTTTTGTTTTCTTTGTTTGTATCTAGTGTAAAAAGCTTGTTAAGAAAAACTAGTAGTCCATGCCCCTCACCTCCCTTTTTCTACCCCTAGGGCAACCGCTTTTAACTCTTCGCCAATTTCTTTAGCATTAACTTCCACATCCCTAAATAACATTCTTCATATAATAGGTAAGTCTTGACAACTTCCTTTTTTTTTTTTTTTCCTCTGAGACAGAGTCTCGTTCTGTCGCCTAGGCTGGAGTGCAGTGGCACGGTCTTGGCTCACTGCGACATCTGCCTCCCAGGTTTAAGTGATTCTGCCTCAGCCTCCCAAAGTGCTAGGATTACAGGCGTGAGCCACTGCCCAGCCAACTTTTTAGGGTTAAGCATTATGTGTGGGTTTGCCTCTAAAGAAGACAAAAACTTAGCAAATTTTCAGCCTTACTGGTAAACCTAGACTTGTGTGATACCACCCTCTGTTTCTCCTTCTGTGTCTGATCATTTCTGTTCTGTCTTTGAGGGCTACCCTTGTCGTGCTTACCTCTAAAGGTTGGTGTTTTCTGTCATCCTGGACCCACTGTGTTCAGTACGGTACATGCTTTCTTTGGCAACCTCATCCATTTGATGGTTTTAACATTGCCATATGCTGACTCCCAGCATGAACCGTTCCCTGAGCTTCAGACTCACGTCAGATTGTCAGTTAGGCCTCTGTCCTTTGACTGCCTAAGAACCTCCTCATGTATAACTAACCGAAACTAATACCAGACCTGCTTATTCATCTTTCCTGTACATGTTAGTTCATGGCACCACCATGCACTCAGTTTCCAAAAAAATGTGAAATGCATTGTCCGTTTCTACTGCCACTGGTAGGAATGTTTTGGCCTTTATTATTTCCTGTTTAGATTATTTCAGTCATTTCCTTACTCATCTACGTTGTCCCACCTGCATAAAAGTTGTCTTTAGCAGTGTCACAAGAGTGATCTATGGAAAGTATCAGAAACACAGAGCTCCTGGCCATTTCCTACTGCCATTCTCACCTCCATGCATTTATTCTTGCTGTTTCTCTGATGGTGCTTTATTTTATAGAGTAGTTTTAAATTACAGAGAAAAACAATTTTATATACTTCCTCTGGCGCCTTCACCCCATCCCAGTTTCTCTATTATTAATATTTTGCATTGTTTGGTACATTTGTTGTAATTGATGAACCGATACTGCTGCATTATTACTAACAAAAGCCTGTAGTTACATTAGAATACACTCTGTGTTCTACATTCTGTAGGTTTTGCCAATGCGTAATGTCATGTATCCCACTATTACAGTGCCGTATGAAATAGTTTCACTGCCCTAAAATCTCCTATTTGTCCCTCGCCCTCTCCATGCTCCAAATGTAACCTGACTACCACTGGTTGTTTTACTGTCTTTATCGTTTGCTTTTTCCAGAGTGTCGTGTACAGTAGTTGGACTCATACAACCTTTCCCCTTAGCAGTATGCGCTGAAGGTTCTGCCCTGTTGTTTTGTGGCTTGGCAGCTCATTCTTTTTTAATTGCTGAATGATACTCCATTGTATGGATGCACCGCTATTTGCTTATTCCTTCATCTATTGAAAGACATCTCAATTTTTGACAGTTAAACAAAGCTGTGTGAAGGTTTTCATGTCAACCTACATTTTTAGCTCACTTGAGTAACTGTCAAGAAGTGCAGCTGGTAGATCACAGAGTAAGACTATGTTTCACTTTGTAAAAAACTGCAGGCTCTTCCAGTGTGGCTGCATCATTTTGCATTCCCACCAGCAGTGAGTGAGAGCTCCGATGATACACGTCCTTGCTAGCATTTGGACTTGTTGGTGTTTTGGAGTTTATTTATTCATTTATTTATTTTGAGACAAGGTTATGCCCTGTCACTGAGGCTGGAGTATAGTAGCATGATCACAGCTCACTGCAGCCTCAACCTCCCAGGTTCAAGTTATCCTTCCCCTTCAGCCTCCTGAGTAGCTGGGACAACAGGCATGCATCATCACACCAGCTAATTTTTACATTTTTTGTAGAGACAGGGTTTTACCATGTTATCTAGGCTGGTCTTGAATTCCTAGGCTCAAGGGATCCTCCTACCTTGGTCTCCCAAAGTGCTGGGATTGCAGGCGTGGGCTATGGTGCCCAGCCAGTGTTTTGGATTTCAGCCATTCTCACAGTTGAGCCGTGGTGTCTTCTCGTTGTTCAGTCTCTAATTCCCCAGTGACACGGTGTTGAGCATCCTTCCATATATGTATTTGCCACTGAATATCTTCTTTAATGAGAGATCTCTTCACATCTTTTGCCCTGTTCATAACTGGGTGTTTTTTACTAAGTTTTAAGAGTTCTTTGTATAGTTTAGCTACAAATGGTCTATCAGGTACCTATTATGCAGGTATTTTCTCCCAGTCTGTGACTGCTCTTTTCATTGTCTTTCTCAGAGCACAACTTTTAAGTAGAGACACTGAGGTCTGTAACCCATTTTGAGTTTGTATTCAAGTTGGTGTTTGTGTTTTCCTTGAAACACCATGGTTGTTAATGCTGATACATTACTGTCATTTAACCCTCAGACCTCATTTAAGTTTCACCAGCCATTTCAATAATGTCCCACGGAACCCAGCTCAGAGTCTCCTGTGGCATTTAGTTGTCATATCTCTTTAGTCTAGGCATTTCCTTTGTCTTTTTTGGACTCCATTACCTTAACACTTTTGAAGATTTCAGGCAAGTCATTTTGTAGCACGTGCCTCAGTGCAGGTTCATCAACTGTTTGCTCATCGTGAGATTCAGGTTATAGGTCTTCGGCCCGTGCATCACAGAAGCGGCACTGTGTTCTTCTCCTCGTCTCCCATCGGTGGTGCATAGGTGCCTTTTGTCCTATCACTGGGGTTTCTCATTTTGATCAAGGTGCTGTCCACCAGACTTCCTCTCTGTCATTTATTTTTTTCCACTTTGTATTAAGAAGTGTTGTGTGGAGAAATACTTGGGAACTAGGTAAATATCCTGTTTCTCATCACATACCCAGTTCTCTCCTTTATTTGTATGAAGGAATTAATGGTTTCCTATTTTGTGGGTTGTCTGTTAGTATCACTATTTATTTTGATGCACAAATTATTGCAGACTTGACCAGTGGGAGCCTTTTCAAGTTGGTTTCTATGTCTTTTTTAAATGTCCTCATCATTCTTTGAGCAGTTTTTAGCTTTCTGGCGCAGTAAAATGTTCCAGGCTCATGGCTATAATCCCCACCCTTGGGGAGGTCGAGGTAGGTAGATCACCTGAGGTCAGGAGTTCGAGACTAGCCTGGCCAACATGGCGAAACCCAGTCTCTACTAAAAAAAAATAGCAAAAAAATTAACCAGGCATGGTGGCACATGCCTGTAATCCCATCTACTTGGGAGGCTGAGGCAGGAGAATTGCTTGAACCCAGGAGGTGGAGGTTGCAGTGAGCCAGGATCACGCCATTGCACTCCAACAGAGTGAGACTCTGTCTCAAAAAAAAAAAAAAAAGTTCCAGGCATCATAGACTTTCTTTGCTCCAGCCCTGGAATCAGCCACTTCCCCAAGGAGCCCTGGTTTCTTTTAGTGGAGAAGTATATTTAGAAACTAAGACCTGCGTACTGGGTGTGCTTACTGCTACTAGGGCGTTGCTGCTGCCAGACTCTCTCAGTGGACCAAGCGAGGACATACGTATGTGTAGCTACATACATACATGCACCACATACAGGTAACACATTTCCATTTGTATTTATTTGTCAGTCTGCCACATGTTGAACACTCTGATTCACCACAGTACCTTTAATTCCACCCGATCTGCAGCATTCATTCTGCTTCTCTTCCTTTCCATGTTTGTAACTACTTCTCTGACAGCGAGAAGCCTGGCTCGCATTCACTTTCATGGATGGCCTGATTTCACCAAGTGCCCCAGATGTAGCCAGTCTCGTGTCTCTGGCACTGCCTCCTGTCCTCACCTCGCTGAGACTCTGTCAGACCCCTCTGCAGTTATTGACATCCAGACTCTGTGAAACATGAAGCTGCCAGTTTAATAGTCCCTGCTGCAAATACTGAGATCTAGTGTGTTCACGAGGTGTTTGAGTCATAAAGGTTAGGTTTGTATATAATTTCATAGAATTGCATGAAGTAATTTTTTTTTTTACAGGTGATTTAGTAAGACAATCAGAGAGAGAGAGACTAAGAATCACTGTGGCTTTAAGAATTAATTTATTATTTTGTACTTAATTTATTGTAAAATGGAATACAAACTCACACATAATACGTACAGACATTTTAAAGATGATTCATATTGAGCAGAGATCACCCTTGTACCCAGTGCCCAGCTTAAGAAATACAGCCTTGTCAATACCTTTGAAGCCCCTTCTTGCCACTGGTTGCATTTTTCTCCTTCCGTCTGAGGGATAACCGCTCTGTGGAGTTTTGTATTAATGATCCTATAATAGCTTTTTATTCATCTTTCTTTTATAGATTGCTGTTGTGGCTGTGATGTGCAAACCCCACAGATGTCCACACATCAGTTTTACAGGAAATATATGTGTGTAAGTATGGTGATTTTGTTAAGTTGTTTGTGTGTGTGTTTTAATTTAATTATGTCCCCTCAAGCCCTTAGTCAGTACATGCTGGTAATATTTAAAACTTTGACTTAATAGATTTATAGATTACTCCTTTCAAACAAGCAACCATTGATAGATGTTTTAGTGCTTTAAAATTGGAATATACAAGGCCGGGCGCAGTGGCTCACGCCTATCTTCCCAGCACTTTGAGAGGCCAAGGCAGGCGGATCACCTGAGGTCAGGAGTTTAGGACCAGCCTGGCCAATGCTGTTAGGCCCCATTTCTACTAAAAATACAAAAATTAGCCAGGTGTGGTGGCACGTGCCTATAGTCCCAGCTACTTGGGAGGCTGAGGCAGGAGAATTACTTAAACTGGGAGATGGAGGTTACAGTGAGCCGAGATCACGCCACCGCACTCCAGTCTGGGTGACAGAGCGAGACTCCATCTCAAAATAAATAAATAAAATTGGAACATATGAATATTTTAATTTGTTGCAATATACACTTTTAAAAATGTAGGTTATGGAACCCAAAACAATAGACATTGGGATATGGAACTCAAAACAGTACATTCTGTGAAACTCATAAATGAAACATGGAATATAAGCTGCCTAAATTCCATGTCAGAAATTTAAAATAAATTTGGATCAGAAACACATCAAAATAAAAAATTATTCTTCTACATAACCTTTAGATTTCTCAAGCTCAACTGTTTGAAAGAGTTAGCTGAAGAGTTTGCATGATTCTAGGTAGGAAGATAAAAAGGGGGAAAGCTTTTCTTGAGTGTGGTTCCCAAGAGAACACTGAGTATTAATCCAAACTTAGGAAAACTTCATTCTTGTTATTTGCCCCTAAAAGCTTAAACCTCTGAAATAACCACAACTGCAGCATTTTGAAAATGGGTGTAATATTGTCCGTTTACGTGTCTGTGTTATTTACTTGTTGGCAGAAAATACATTATTACAGACACCACAAAGGTAGATTTTTCTGTTAGGATTTGAAAAGGAAGCTCGTTTAATATCAGGATTTTATGGAGACGGTAGATGCTTGGAACTAGATGGCCGAACTCTATTTTGTATCTGACATTCCTGTTCTTTTGTTGTATTGGCAGATACTGCCCTGGTGGACCTGATTCTGACTTTGAGTATTCGACCCAGTCTTACACTGGCTATGAGGTACGGTGACTTCAGGCTGTCCTGATGAAGTGTTGCGTCACACTTCACCTGTGGCTTGCTTTTACCGGTGCTGGCTTTCTGACAGTTTTTTGGTTGTTTTTGGTTGTTGTTGTTTTTCTAATTATAAAAGCTGTTCATTCACCAAATATTTGCCGGTGTCTACTAGTGCGCTATATTGTTCTAGCCACGAGAGAAATACTTACATGGGCACTTCTTACTGCTGTATCCCAGACACTGTTCAAAGTGCTTTACAACTGTAAACCTTATTGCAGTGTTTTGAAGATAGACTCTATCATTATCCCAGTTTGCTGATCAGGAAACTATGGCATAGCAGGCTTAAACAGCTGGCCCCGACACACTTTGGTAAGTGACAAGCAGGTCTACAACTCTGCTGCTCACTGCTACATTGTACTGTCCTTTTGTCTTCTGGAACTTACATTTGTTTTCTTCTTTTTTTTTTGAGTTGGAGTCTTGCTCTGTCACCTAAGCTGGAGTGCAGTAGCACGACCTCCTTTGCAGCAACCTCCACCTCCCAGGTTGAAATGCTTCTCCTGCCTCAGTCCCCTGAGTAGCTGGGACTATAGGCAAGCACCACCACACCCAGCTAATTTTTGTATTTTTAGTAGAGACAAGGTTTTATCATGTTGGTCAGGCTGGTCTCGAACTGCTGACCTTAAGTGATCTGCCTGCCTCGGGCTTCGAAAATGCTGGGATTACAGGCAGTGAAGTCCCTAGAAAAAGGCTCAAGGAAGGCAAGATGGGCGTGTTGTGCAGCACAGAGGGTGAGGGAAGTGTGAGGCTAGGGGAGCAAATGAGCTGGGGTCTGTAAGCAAGGGTAAGGAGTTTGCATTGCTTGCATTTTAGTGTAGGAGTTGTGAGAAGCCATTAGGATTTAAGGCAGGGGAATGATACCTCTGGTTTAGGTTTTTTAAAAGATCATTTTGATGGCCATGTAGAGAAACGGTTAGAGTGGGGACCAGAAAGAAGGCAGGCGGCCAGTGAGGCGCTATTGAAGGAGTCACCCTTCTCAGAAGAGCTCAGAAGCCAAGAAAGCTGTGACTTTATTCTCATAGGTGTTTTCATTTTTTTCCTGTTTTCTAGGGTTCAAATTTTTTGAAATACAAGAGGAATGATTTAGTGAAAAGGCTTCCTCTCGTTCCTGTCTCCTGGCCACTCTGTTTTGCTCCTCCCCGCTACCAGTTGGTGTTCTCTATTATTTTCTCCCATCCTATGGGGATTTTTGAATACGGCGTACACGGGTTGCATATCCCTCCTGTGAAATGCTTGGGACCAGGAGTGTTTCGGATTTTGGATTTTTCTGAATTTTGGAATATTTGCATATACATAATGAGAAATCTTGAGAGTGCAGCCCAAGTCAACATGAGATTCATTTTTGGTTTATGTACACCTGATACACCTAGCCTGAATTAATTCTATACAATATTTTTAATAATTTTGTGCATGAAACAAAGTTTGTGTTAAGTATTTACATGTGGAATTTTCCACTTGTGGCCTCATGTCAGCACTCAAAAAATTGTGAGTTTTGGAGCATTTTGGAGTTTTGGATTAGAGATGCTTAACCGGATATATTCTTTATCCGACTTATTGCATGTAAGGTAGCATATCAGAATCCTCCTTCACTGTGCCTTGATTTGACAATATCTTAATGAATTTTATGTCAGTACATTGTTTCGTGGCTGTAGAGTATTCCACTGTATGACAGTAGCCGTTAAAAACTGTGTGGTATTTAAGAAGCTCATTTAAAAGTTACTTTCTTACATGACTGGAATATGTATGCACATCTGTGTCTGTGAGCAGAACACTTTGGTGACCCTGGGATTCCAAGTGTTTATACAAAAGAAAGATGTGACCCAAGGAGACGCTCTGCTGTTGAGGTGCTTATGGCAGCGTGAGTAGACACCTGCCTGGTGCTATTCAGGACATTATTTCGAACCCTGACAAGACTGGGAAAAGTTAATGGGAGTACACACCATGTTTTCAGTGTTCAGAACCATAGAGAGTTTTGTTTTTTTTTTAATACAGTTCTTTTGAAACTACTTTTTATTTTTAATTCAATGTGGATATAACAGAATATTTTTCTCTTCTAGCCAACCTCCATGAGAGCTATTCGTGCCAGATATGACCCTTTCCTACAGACAAGACACCGAATAGAACAGGTACATTTTTTAAAGACTTTTTTAAAAAAAATTAGTTGTTTATACTTAATAAGAAGGCAATGTTGCTTGATTCAAATTGAACCTGAAATAAGAATGAAAAAGGTGTTTTTCCCCTTTGCAAGTTTTCAATATCTACGTAAGGGAGGGAGAATTTGCCTGCCTAGCAAGGTCAAAACACTACTTTCTTTAAAGTCTGTATTTATTGTTTAAGGGTTTTATATTCTCTAAGTTTTTCTGAATTTGTCGAAAGTCGTTTGTAAGTATGAAGTTTGTGGAATGAAGATGTATGAAAGTTCTTAGACAATAGGTGGATGTGTTGACTTTTAACTTCCAAAGATCAAATTAAGAAGTATTTTGACTGGCCAGGTGGAATGGCTCATGCCTATAATCCCAACACTTTGGAAGGCTGAGGCAGCAGATTGCTTGCACCCAAGAGTTCGAGACCAGCCTGGGCAGCATAGCAAAGCCCCGTCTACAAAAAATGCTAAAATTAGCGTGGCGTGGTGGTGTGCACCTGAAGTCTTAGCTACTTGGGAGGCTGAGACTGAGATGGGAAGATCCCTTGAGCCCAGAAGGTTGAGGCTGCAGTGAGCCGTGGTCATACCACTGCACTTCAGCCTGAGTAACAGAGCGGGAACCTGTCTCAAAAAGAAGTATTGTGACAGACTTGTTGGGTAGAAATAGGAAATTGCCTGCAAAGGGGTACAAGGAATTTGTGGGGGTTATGGCATCGTTCTATATCATGATCATGGTGGTGGTTACATAACGCTAAACTCTCATCCATTGTACACTTAAAGTTAGTGGATTTTATTGTATTTAAATTATACCTCAGTATAGCTGACTAAAAACAAGTAGTATGTACGTGACCTTGCACTATTCAAGAAATCTGAACATTAATACAGATTTTCTTTATTTACAAGTTTATTTTAAACTTGTCCAATTTAAAAAAATGTAAAGCACTGTCCCCACAGTTATAACAGTAATATATAGTAGGCACATCAAGTCTAAAGTCAGTAGTATTACATACTATTGTGGGTAAGTTGTCTTTAGTTTTATTTATCGGCTTGTTGATGAATACTGTTCAGTTTTAATTTCCACTTTGCTGTTACCCAAGCATATAAGGAGCAGGATTGCCAGTGACAGGAGAGGACCCCACCTAGGGGAGCCCACATTTTTCCAAAAAGTGGGTTCTAAACTGACCTTTGCTTCAATTTCTTCTTGAGCTGTGATATTTAATTTATTTGAAATGTAAAATAGTGTTTCAACTGAGCATGAAATGTGTATATTTACCAAAAAAGGAGCATAGCTTATAAGATTTAGACACTGACAACGAACAATGATTCTTTCCCTAGCTATAAATGGCAGTGATTCTTTCCGTAGCTATAAATGCGCTGGAATTACCTGAGTAACTTCTTCAAAACATGTGTCAGTTCTTCACCTCTGGAGGTTCTGATTCAGTCTGCTTTAAGGTCCTAGTAAGACATTTCAGAAAGCTACAAGGGTAATTTTGATGATTGTCCCTTGTAAACAACCATAGATCTAGAAATGGAGTATTCTTTTAGTGTTGATATATATACACACAGGCATATCTATAGTTTTTCTCTATAAATTATTTGCCATTTTCAGAAATTAGTGTTAATTTCAATACCTATTTTTAAAAATTAGAATCTTGGCTTATTGTAGTCAACAAAATGAAAGATTTGTATCATTCTGTCCCCTAGTAGAGGAGACCTAATATTTCTTTTTTCTTTTTTTGAAACTAAGTTTCACTCTAGGCTGGAGTGCAGTGACACAATCTCGGGTCACTGCAACCTCTGCCTCCCGGTTCAAGCGATTCTCCTGCTTCTGCCTCTGGACCAGCTGGGATTATAGGCACCTGCCACCACACCTGGCTAATTTTTGTATTTTTAGTAAAGACGGGATTTCACCACGTTGGCCAGGTTGGTCTCAAACTCCTGACCTCAGATGATCCACCCTCCTTGGGCTCCCAGTTGCTGGGATGACAGATATGAGCCACTGCACCGGCCCTAATATGTCATTTTTAATTAATCAGACTTTCACTTTTTTTAGAAAGCAGACATAAAAAAAAAAAAAAAGCAGACATGAGATGTGTCCTGTGCCCAGAATCATCCGTCTATTTTTAGACTGCTGTCTTGATTTTTCTTTCTAACGTATTCTTTTTTTTTTTCTGTTGTATCAAGTCTTTATTATGTTACATAATCATTCATGTATCATTGTTGACCATAAATGCTGCCTTTTTGTCTCCTCGGCTTACCACCAAGTCTGGCATAAAATACATGATCCATAAATACTTACTATTTTGCATATTATATTATATTTGTCTTTACTGCTTTCCAGTTTTTATTCTTCATGTTTTTAAATTTTCACTTTGTAAGTATTCAAGTCAAGCCTCTTGTTTGTTATTTTATAGTCTCATTAGCCCCCTTTATTTGAGCTCTTCTCATCTTTTTTCTTTCAGACTTGAGCCTTTTTTTATCCACAGAACTAGCTAAATGTGTTTCATTGTTTCTGATTTTTTAAACTGTACTGATGAAAACACTGCAAAATAAGAGATCTGCAATGCCTTCTTAGAGTAGTTGTGTATGCTTATATTATTCTAATGCTGATGAATTTGTCTTTCAGTTAAAACAACTTGGTCATAGTGTGGATAAAGTGGAGTTTATTGTGATGGGTGGAACGTTTATGGCCCTTCCAGAAGAATACAGAGATTATTTTATTCGAAATTTACATGATGCGTTATCAGGACATACTTCCAACAATATTTACGAGGCAGTCAAGTAAGAAATTCTTATTTTATTATAGTGTCCAAAGTGGTTGTCAGTTTATGCTCCTAGCAGCAGCCTGTGAGGACGCCGTCTGCTCTGCACCCACGTTCTTACTCCTCGTGGTCTTTCTCATGGAAAAGATTATTTTCACTGAAATCATCCTGTTAAAGAAAAAATGAATATAGTTTGTTGACATAGTAGTGTTCTCAAATAGAGAGATTCACCAAAAATGGGCCGTGAAGGTTTTTCGGCTCACCCAAGAAGGGGACTGGGAGTACTCTTTATTTGAAACATTTAGCTGCTGTAAAATCAGCAAAACAAGGTACTGTTATTTAAAAACTTAATTTAGAGAAAATATGATTTCATAATTATTAAATAATACCTGTTTGTGATTGGGATCTTAGTCTGTTTGTGCTGCCGTAACAAAATACCTGAGACTAGGTAATTTATAATGAACAGAAATGTATTGGCTCACGGCTTTGGAGGCTGGGAAGTCCAATGTCAAGGTGCTGGCATCTGGCAAAGGCCTTCTTATTACATCATCATGTGGCAAAAGGCAGGGAAGCAAAAAGCAGACAAATTTGCCCTTTTATAATGGCATGAATCTCACCCACAAGGTCAGCGCCCTTACGGTCTGATCGCCTCTCAAAGGTCTCACCTATTAATACCGTTACAATGACAATTTCAACATGAGTTTTAGAGGGGTCAAACTCATGTTTGTCAAATCATGTGCCAATCAAACCACAAGTTCATTTACTCATTCTGAATTCTAGTTGACAAAGTTATGCATTATTTTGACACCTTGCTTTTAGCAGGAAGAATACTACAGTTTTGTATGTAGTTCAGTGATTTAAGAAGTGAAGTCTTAAAGTAGTTTTTGTTTTCAAGAGTTGTAGGAACACCTAGGTCATTACTATTTTCCTTATTTACCAAATCCTTCTTGAGTGCCTGCTAGATACTATGTACTGTTTTAGATACTGGAAAGTGGTGATATTCAGGCTGAGACCTGAAGTACAAGGATGGGTTAGGCCAGCAGCAGAAAGGATAAGATAAAGGCCCTGAAATGGGAAACAGCTTGGGGTGTTGTAGGAACAGAGGAACCAGCATGGTTAGATCCTGTGTTAATCCATTTGTGTCACTATAAAGGAACACCTAAGACTGGGTGATTTATAAAGAAAAGAAGTTTAATTGGCTCCAGTTCTGCAGGCTTCACATGAAACATAGTGCTGCCATCTGCTTCTGGTGAGGCCTCAAGAAGCTTCCAGTCATGGTTGGAAGGTAAAGGGAGAGCCAGTACATCACATGCCAGGGGTACGGGGAGGTGCCACACTCTTTTAAACAACCAGATCTCACGTGAAACAACTGAGCAGAACTCACTCATCACCCAGAGGATGGTGGTAAGCCATTTATTTATGAGGAGTCCAGCCCCAGGACCCAAACACCTCCCACCAGGCCACACCTCCAACGTTGGGGATCACATTTCAACGTGAGATGCGGAGGGGACAACACCCAAACCATGTCAGATCCCAATGAGCAAGAGAGAGAATGTCATGCGATGGGGTTGAAGTGTGAGGTCAGGGCCAAGTTACACATGCTTTCGAGGAGTTAAAGTTTTATTTGAAGTGCAGTAGGAAGTAGATGACTGGGAATTGGCATTTCTGGTTAACAGGTAGGCTAATTCTGGCTACTGTCTGGCTAATGGATTAGAGGAGTATAAGGGTGAAAGTGAGAAACCAGATAAGAGGCCATCTGATTCCATCCCTGCTTGGATGAGGGTGGCGGCAATGGTGATGGAGAGGAGATTGAGATGGGGGTGAGAAACAGGAAGGCATCAAGCCTGACACTAAGTTTCTGGCTGTCAGAAATGGTAGGAAGGTAGGGCAGGTCTGTATACTGAGGTGGAAAATTCAGTGGGAAGAGCAGAGACAGTCTCAGTGGGAGGAAATCAGAAGTTCTGTTTTAGGTGTGTGAAGTTTGAAGTGCCTGTGATACAGTCTGATCGAGACATCAGTGGCCTTTGAATACAAGAGAAGTCTGGGCTGATGGTACAAAACAGGATTTTCAGCTCATAGGTAAGATTGCCAACCATGTAAATAGAGGAGGCCACCTCATGGGAGAGTTTTGGATCTCCAAGGTATACTAAGTGAAAAGCAATTTTTAGAGCCATTCTTATAGTAGGATCCCATTATTTGTGTGTTCATGCACACACACACACACACCTGTATATACATGCATAGAAAAGGTGGTAGAATAATGGTCACCATAGACCTCAGAGCTGAGGAGGAAGGGACATGGGAAGTGGGAGCGAAGGAGGAGGTTTACATTTGCTCCATATACAGTGGGCCAGGTGTTGTCATGGGTGTTTAATATTCACTTATTTAATATTCATAGTAAGCCTTTGAGTTAAGTGTTCAGATTATCCCTGTTTTACAGGTGAGGAAGCTGAGGCACAGAGGGATGAAGCAGTTTGCTCCAAGTTGCAGAGGTTGTTGGTAGTAGAGTGTGACATGAATCCCAGGTAGCTTTGCTTTCAGAGCCTAACTTTGTAAGCTGTGCTGGGTATCAAAATATGAGTGTGTCTGTATGTGTGTGCACATCATCAGAGCTTGAAGATATTAGGAGGAATGTGGCCTCTTTTTCCTTGTCCGCCTTCCCTACCACCCTCAGGCTTTTATCTGGCTTCTCTTTTATATGGGGTGGGGGTTTTATATAGCTAATTATATGGTTGTTCAATTAGTGCCACATCTTAAGATTTTTTGTGTAGGACCAAATTTTGAGTAGACCTAAGGGTGGTTTTTATTACCCTGTAAGTAAAGCAGTTTTGTCACATAGTAAGCACAAGTAAATATGTGAATTAATTTTGAATGAATGATCAGTTAGCTAATGACCTGGGTAGGGCTGCCTCTCCAAATTGGGGGACAGTCACATCTTTTTGTGCCCTCCCTACTCCCCGCACCCCCCTAACTTCCTTTGTTCTCCTTGGGTTTGTAAAAGTGAAAAGAAGAGAGGAGCTTTTTCATAAAGTTTAATACCAAGGGTAGCTATAAGAGCCTATGTGAAAGGTTCGGCAGCTGGGAGAGTTTGTGTGGACAGCAGCCCTCTTCTGTGTGATTGACTCTGGGGGACCGTAACAGGTGAATTCTGTGTCTGTGAACCTGGACTTGTAGCATTGGGATCTCTTCCTCCTGCAGGGGCTTTAGTAGCAGATGAGACGGTGACTATATGTTACTGCGCATTCAAAACCGATCAAGAGGCCGGGCGTGGTGGCTCATGCCTGTAATCCCAGCACTTTAGGAGGCGGAGGCGCGCAGATTGCTTGAGGCCAGGAGTTGGAGACTGGCGTGGCCAACACGGTGAAACTTCGTCTCTACTAAAAGTACAAAAATTAGCTGGGCGTGGAGGCTGGCACCTGTAGTCCCAGGCGGAGGCTACTCGGGAGGCTGAGGCATAAGAAACACTTGAACCCAGGAGACAGAAGTTGCGGTGAGCCAAGATTGCACTACTGCACTCCAGCCTGGGTGACAGAGTGGGACTCTGTCTTAAAAAAAAGACTGATCATTAATATGAGTCATCCTTAGTAAATGCTGAAATCTTCAAACGTTAGAGGAGTAATAATATCATCCAACTAATTTCTCTTAATACTGAAAAATCAAACTATACCTTGTATAAAATGTGATTGAGGAAAAACAGAGGAATGGCCGTGGAACGTTCTCTTAGAGGGTTACTCACCACAATTCATTCAGCTCTGAAAATTCCCTGGCAGGGGCATCTATCAAGATAAGTTTTTCTGTGCAAGCTTCTATCCTACTATACTCCTGTCTTGGTGCAGTTATTCTTATGTTGAAGACCTTACATATTAAGTGGAATTGAGCTGTAAATGTCTTAGACTTGCCTGTCTTTCCCCACAAAAATTTGCCACAAAGCTTGTCATAGCCTACAGTTTCCTGAGGTATATGAAGCAGGCCAACTGGGGTCTGTGTAGTGAATTTTTAGGGTGTGTCTAGTTTGACATTTTCATCAGTTGAAACTAAAAATTGTGCTTCAGTCTTGGTGTAATGTTTTATTTTTGCAAAAATGTTCTAGTGCCTAGTGGTGCTTGAATGTAAGTTGTCTGTCACTGGGTCGAAAAATAGGGTTGTCCAGTACAGAAAGCTCAGTGCAGATCAAGATGTGTTTGTAGAAAAAGCCCTGTGGAAGAGAGAGCCTCTTTCAGTCATAGACGAGGCAGGGCCTGTGTTGTTTTGTTTCTGTTCTTGAATTTGCCTCAAGAGGGCAACAGACACTTTATTTTCAGATAAAAATTTATACATGATTTGGGTCTTCATTGCAACACATCTCGTGAAGGCTCTTGAGAAGTCATAAAAGTACAATCTGGGAGCCATAAAGCCATCCGTAAATTGTGCTGATTCTGCCTACGCACACTTGAAATGTTTTGCTCTTTTCTCTTAGTCTCTATACTTTTATGAGATAATCTGAAAAAAAGAAAAGACCCAATTTGTGGCATATTGTTGCTTTGTTGAGGTAAAGTTTTACTACAGACTCCTCATAATAGAGTTGGTATTTGTTTTGAGGGAAACTTTGTATGGGAAGAAATGATAGTCTAGTTTGTGCTACAGAACTAGAGGCAGAAAGCATTTTCAAATGTTGGCATCGTTGTGAAATAAAAAGCAGCACAGAGAAATTGTGACTTTGACATAATGTGTCACTTGCCCTTCTCTCTCGTCCTGCGTGGAGTGTACGCGTGAAAACGGGTTGGCTTGCGCAGCGCAGCCCGCCTCTCTTGGACGTAAGGTGACATGTTTATTTTACTTTTGTTTTTGATTGCGAACTACATAGATGTGACTGACTTTCAGTAGCTTAGCAGGGATTTTTTTAAAGATTAATTTTAAATTAGGTTAAAAATGATATATTGTGACCGAAGAGTCAGGAAGCAGTGTTGAAGGTTAATGGTCTTTTCACTTTATGGTCAAGTTTTACTGCTGTGTTAGCTCAGGTGCCCCTGCCATGTTTTTACGTTGAACCTGATTAAAGTTTTGCTTCTTAAAAGAGTAGGAGTTAGGGTAAAGAAAAGCCCCAGCAAGCAGAGCCTGGTTATTATGTATGGCAAGCTAGTAGCAAGCAGTGTGTTATATTCTTGGAGATGGAAGAATTGGAAAGGTAAGTGAACAGAGAGTTCAAGGACAGAGCAGGTATGGCTTTTGTGAAGGCTCATTAAATCAAGCAAAGTACTAATCACTCAGTGTTATCAGCTGGACTGGGATTCTTCAGTAGTCTCCAGAGAGCAACAGTTACTGGTGACTGTCATCATATAACAATCAGGCTTTGCAGATGAAAAGGACCGGTAGTGGGGTCTGAGTCACCCATTCACTAGAATGCAAATGTTGCCAAATAACTCCGAACAACCTTTTACAATAGTTTTATTCCTTTTTAATCAGCTTTGCCCAGAAGCAGTTTTACATTCAATCTTTAATGCTCCTTGGCTGTTTTCACAAGATGCAATTTAAAAGAGTAGTTACCCATCAAGAAGTGGGTGAGTCATACTTTCTCCCTGTGGAATTTTAAATTCATTTCCGTTCCTTCCTCTTCCCCCACCCCCCCCCATTAATGACTTTAAATCCTTCAACTATGTTCTTACCTGTCTTAGAAAAGCTGGAGTGCTAGGTAATGCTAAGTACCAGGCCCAGAAGACAATGTCCTAGACTTGCAGAGCTTCAAAGGAAGCAAAAGGAACCTACAGAGGCCTGAGACTGACTGACCGTTGCCTTGCTGCTCTGGGCCTCGTTTCTGACAGGCCTCAGGACCTTCTGCAATTCTGGGCTTTGACTCCGATACTCCCTACCTCTCACTTTTTATATTGACCATTTTACCTTCTCCTCTGGTCACCCCAGATTTCCATACATGGTGACTGTTATAAGTAGAATTTTCGATGCCGTAAAGGAAGTAGCACTCGAATATAAATTTCCTCAGCAAGGCAATTTACTTCTATAGAAGGGTGTGGCTCACAGATGGAACAATGGCAAGTGCACACCTGGACAAGGGAGGGAAAAAGGTACTTATGCCTGACGGAGGGTCGCCCCTACTGCTGTGTCATTCCCCTATTGGCTAGAGTTCGACCACACAGTCTAGACTAATCCTGATTGGCTGTTTTAAAGGGAGCAGGGGTACGAGCTGGAGTGGTGTGGTGGGTAGTTTGGCAGAAAGGATGGTTACGGGCAGGTCAGAGCAGGTAGCCAGGGGTCAGAGCAGGTGACCAGAATGAGTCAGGACGGGGTAGGGGACCAGGGAAACAGATGTGAACTACTGATTAGAACTGATAGAAAAGGTTGTTTACTGAAACTACAAGGAAGTTAAACTTTAAAATAGGGAATAAGAGCTGAACATATACTGATTCTTTGAAGGGAAACTTGGGGTTCATTATATCTAACATGACCAGGACCCTTAACATTGGATGGAGAACCTAGGATATGATTGTAGTCACCTTAAGAGAGTTGATACTGTTTTTCTTTCAGCATTTTATTTGCAAGAAACACAAACAGTTTTTAATAACCATCCACATACCCATCACCTGCATGCTACCATACTTGCTTTGTCATGTATCTATCAGTTCCACTATCCGTTCATCAGTCTCTGGCACGTGCTTGCTCTCTTTTTTGATACATTTCCAAGTTGTATGCTTCAGTACACTTCTCCCCCAGATACTTCATCATGTATGTCACTGACTAGTGTTCACTGTTTGCACTGTTTTAGTAAATTTACATGTAGTACAAAACAACTTGTAGCATAATATAGTTATGTGAAACACACATATCTTAAGTATACCATTTGATTATTTTTGAAAAATGCATATACCTGTGCTACAAAGTCCTATTAAGATATAGACTGTCGCTGTCATCCCAGAGAGTTCCCACGTCCCTCTTCCCAGTAAATCCTCCTCTGTGCCTCCCAGAGGCAGCCATTCTTCTTATTTTTTCCCCCATCACAGATTAGTTTTGTCTATTCTAGAACATCATGTAAATGGAACCATATAGCATACTCTTTTGCATAAGGCCTCTTTCACTGAGCATACTATTTTGAGATTTATGCATGTTGGGTGATTCATGAGTTTTTACCTATTTAGTGCTGACTAGTATTCCACTGTATGCAGAGATCACAGTTTGTTTACCATCCTTCTATTGATAGATGCCTGAGCTGTTTCATTTGTGGCTATTATGAATGAAACTTCAGCGTGCATTCTTGTGTAAGTCTTTTTGTGGCTATATGTATTTATTTCCCTTGGGGAATAAATAGACGTAGAATTGCTATATAAGTTTAGTTTTACAAGGAAACTGCCAGTCATTTTCCCAAAATGGCTCTACTATTTGTACTCCCACCAATAATGTGCGAGCATTTGGTTGCACCACATCCTCACCAACATATGGTGTTGTCAGTCTTTTTAATTTTAGCCATTCTAGTGGGTGTATAATGGCATCTCGTGGTTTTAATTTGCTTTTTCCTGATGACTAACGATGTTGAACACTTTAGTGTGTGCTTATGCTATTTGAGTATATTTTCTTTGTGAAGTATCTGCTAAAATCTTTTGCCCATTTCTTCTTGAGTGTTTGTATATCCTAGCTGCCAGTCCTTTGTCAGCTCTGTATTTTGTAAATATGAAAACTCAGTCTGCAGTTTCGGTATTTGTTATGTTAATGGTATCTTTAAGCCAAAGTTTTTAATTTTGATAAAGTCTAATTCAGCAATGTTTCTTTCATGGTTATTGCTTTTCCATAGTGTCTCTAATGAACCATTGCAGGTTCCCAAGGCACAAAGATACTTCCCTCTTTTTAGCTTTCACATACAGGTTTATGTTCCATCTTGAATTAATTCTTGTGTAATATGAGGTGGGAATCAAGGTTCCTTTTTTCCATATAGACATCTAGTTGCTTTAACATCACTTCTTTGAAAACTTTCCTTTGCCATTTGGATTATATCACACCTGTGTTAAAAAATCAAAGGACTCTATAGATGTGAGGCTAGGCTCTTTCTTGTTTCATTGATCTGTTTTTCAGCCCTTATGCCAGTTCCACACTGTTTTGATTACTGTGGCTTTTTAGTATATGTATCTTAAAATCAAGTAGCATGAATCTTCCAACTGTGTAATTGTTTTTCAAGATTGCTTTAGAAATTCTAGGTCCTTTGCATTTCTATGTAAAATTTAGAATCAGCTGGCCAACGTCTATTAAAAAAAGTGAAATGGATCTGGACTTGTGTTAAGACTGTAGAACAAATGGAAAGATTTGACAATTTATTTTGTCTTCCAGTTCATGAACATAATATCTTTCCTTGTATACGTAGGTTTTTAATTTCTCTTAGCAGTCTTCACTGTAGAGATTTTGTAAGCCTTTTGTAAAAAAAAATTTTCAAAATATTTGTATGTGTTTTGGTGCTATAATAAATGAAATACAGATTTCGTTTTTAAATTTTATTATTGTTGTTATTGTTATTATTATTATTATTTTGAATCAGAGTCTCATACTGTCCAGCCCAGGCTGGAGTGCGGTGATGTGATTTCAGCTCACTACAACCTCCACCTCCTGGGTTCAAGCCATTTTCCTGCCTCAGCCTTCCAAGTAGCTGGGATTGCAGGCATCTGCCACCATGCCCAGCTAATTTTTTATTTTTGGTAGAGATGGGGTTTCACCATGATGACCAGGCTGGTCTCAAACTGCCAGCTTCAGGTGATCCACCCACTTTGGCCTCCCAAAATGCTGGGATTACAGGCATGAGCCACCATGCCTGGCTGTAAATTTCTGCTAATATATATACAGTTGGTTTTTTTTCTTTTTTTATTTGAGACATAGTCTTGCTGTGTCACCAGTCAGGAGTGCAGTGCCATGATCTCAGCTGACTGTAACCTCTACCTCCCAGGTTCAAGCGATTCTTGTACCTCAGCCTCCTGAGTGAGTAGCTGGGATTATAGGCACATGCCACCACTCCCAGCTAATTTTTGTCTTTTCAGTAGAGGCAAGGTTTCATCATGTTGGCCAGGATGGTCTCGATCTCTTGACCTCGTAATCTGCCCGCCTCAGCCTCCCAAAGTGCTGGGATTACAGGCCTAAGCCACCATGCCCAGCCAGTTTTTATATATTAATGTTATATCATAAGACCTTACCACACTCACTGTTCTAAAAGTCATTTTTCTAAATCCATTAATATTTACTTCCTAAACAATCATGTCATCTGCAAATACAGTGCATTTTATTTTTCCCTTTTGGATCTGTATGCTTTTCTTTCTCTTGCCTTACTGTACTGCCTAGGACCTTCAGTTAAACAGAAGTGGTAACAGTGCACCTCTCTGTCTTGTTTCCAGTGATACAGGGAAAACATTTTTATTTCAATATTAAGTGCAGTGTTGCTTATAGGTTTTTTGTAGATTCCTCTATTGGATTGAATATGTTTATTGAGAGGTTTTATCATTGACTCACTTGTCTAATGCTTTCTCTGCATCTATTTAAATGGTCATGTGATTTTCCTCCTTTATTGTGATAATATGGATCATTTGATTGATTTTTCTTGACATTAAACCTCACATTCCTAGGATAAACCCTGTTTGGTCGTAATGTATCATCATCTTTACATATTGTTGGATTCAACTTGCTGATACTTCGTAGAGGATTTTTGTGTCTGTTCAGAAGGAGTGGTGGTCTGTAGTTTTCTTTTTTGTAATTTTGTTGTCAGGTATTAGTTGTTGGTATTAGTGTAAGGCAGGCTTCACAAAACAAGTAAGGATGTGTTGCTCCCTACCCTATTTTCTGAAATTGTTCGAGTAAGATGAATGTAATTTATTCCTTGAGTGTTTGCTAGAACTCACCAGTGAAACTATCCAGGGCTAGAATTTTCTTCATGGGAGGGTTTTAGATAATTAATTCAGTTCGTTTAATAGATACAGATAATTAATTAGATAATTTAGATAATTCAGTTCATTTAATAGATATATTCATATATTCTGTTTCATCTGTGTCCATTTTAATAAATTATGTTTTCCAAGGAATTTGTCTGTTTCATTCATTTTGTCTAACATTTTGATATTACATTGTTCATATACCCTTATTAGGCTTTTAATGTCTGTGGGATCTTAGTGATCATCCCTGTTTCAACCCTTATCATCTGCGTTCTCTCTTTTTCTTGTTTACACTAATTAGGGGTTTATCAATTTTGTTGTTCTTTTCAAAGAAGTAGCTTTTGGTTTTATTTCCTCTCCTCTGTAGACTTCTGCTTTTATTTTTATTCTACTTTCTTTTGGTTTATATTGCTTGTCTTTTTCTAGTAACTTAAATAAGGTATAAAAGCTTGGCTGGGGGCAGGTGCTGTGGCTCACACCTGTAATCCCGGCACTTCTGGAGACTGAGGCAGGTGGATCACCTGAGATCAGGAGGTTGAGACCAGCCTGACCAATATTATGAAACCCCATCTCTACTAAAAATACTAATATCAGCCAGGCGTGGTGGTGCTCACCTGTAATCCCAGCTAGTCAGGAGGCTGAGACAGGAGAATCGCTTGAACCCAGGAAGTGGAGGTTGCAATGAGCCAAGATCATGCCATTGCACTCCAGCCTGGGCAACAAGAGCAAAACTCCGTCTCAAAAAAAAAAAAAAAAAAAAAAAAGTTTGGCTGGGCGTGGTGGCTCACGCCTGTAATCCCAGCACTTTGGGAGGCCAAGGTGGGCGGATCAACTGAGGTCAAGAGTTTGAGACCAGCCTGGCCAACATGGGGAAACCCCATCTCTACTAAAAATACAAAAATTAGCCAGGACTGGTGGGGAAACCCCATCTCTACTAAAAATACAAAAATTAGCCAGGAGTGGTGGCGCACACCTGTAATCCCAGCTACTGGGGAGGCTGAGGCAGGAGAATTGCTTGCAACTGGGAAGTGGAGGTTACGGTGAGCCAAGAACATACCAGTGCACTCCAGCCTAGGTGACAGAGTGAGACTCCTTCTTGAAGAAAGAAAAAAGCTTGGCCATCATTTTAGACCTTTTTTCTTTGCTAATGTTAGTGTATTTTTCAAAGCACTGCTTTAGCTGAATCCCACACATTTTGATATGTTGTATTTTAATTATTATTCAATTCAAAATATTTCTCAATACCCTTTATATTTTTGATCCATGGAATGTATAGGAATGAGGTGTTTAATTTCCAAACTTCCATACCATGAGGTTTTTCTTGATATCTTAACTAATTTCTAGTTTATTTTCATTTTTGCCAAAGAACCTATTCTGTATAATTTTGGTGTTTTAAAATTCATTGAGACTTGTTTTATGGCCCAGCATATGTGGTTTCTCCTGGTGAACAGGCCATGTGTATTTGTAAAGAATGTGTATTCTCAGTAACTGGGTGTCATGTTCTGTAAATATCAGTGAAACGAAGGTGGTTGGTAGTGGTGTTCAGGTGGATTTCGTTTTTTATTCTTTTGTAGTTCTGTCAATTGCTAAGAGATTGAAATCTCCAACTATGAGTGAGGAACTCTCTATGTCTCTCTTTAGTTATATTAATTTTTACTTAATGTATTTTGAAAATCTGTTATTAGTGGCATGCACATCTATGATTGCTATGTTTTCCTGGTGTGTGAGCTTTTCACCATTAGGAAGTTACCTCTTTGTCGCCATGAGACGTCCTTCTGCATCTCGGGTCTTGCAGTTTACCTGGCGTTAATTGAGCCGTCACAGCCCCATGTGCCTACTGTTTGCCCTTTGTATTACCTTTCTCATCCATTTGCTTTCCACTCATATATATCTTTATCTTGAAAGTCCATTTCTTTAGACGGAAGTCAGTGGTAATTGGGTCTGGTTTTTCTTTTTTTAATCCATTTTGATTATGTCTGCTTTTAATTGGAGTGTTTAGTCTGTTAACATTTGATATAATTAGTGATACATCTAAGGTGATGGTTGGGTTTACATCTCCCAGTTTAATCATCTCACTTTGGTTTTCAGTAATCAAGAATAATAGTTGTAATGAATACTATTGTGGTCTAATTCTTTATAATGTGTTTTTTCTATATCCTTTAATAGGCACTGTCTTCTTAAGAGAAAGGGAGAGGACTCCTTATATCTAGTACAATGTCTTAAGCCTAGAATTCTGGTACTTCGTAAATGCTAAGTGAATGTGGTGGAAGGAACTGTCCCTTGAGAATCAGGAGACACAGCCTCCAGACTTGTTTATTTTACCATTTTGCATTATTGCCTGGTTTCATCCACTCACTTTGTGTGTGTGCTTAGTTACCTCATCTGTAAAAATGAGGAGGTAGGACTAGATTATTTCTAAAATTACGCCTTTCTCTGTCATTTATGATTTGAGGCTTTCTAATGGAATGAGAATTTTTATCTAAAGGATATGTTTCTAAGTTATTCTTCACTTAAAAGTCAGTTTCTGACAAGCATTTTCTATGTTTTTATGTATATAACTCTTAAGTTTTGATGTGGATATAATACTAAAAGAATGCAGTATCTGTGATTTTTTTTTTCTATTAATAATGTGTTGCTGCTGGTTCTTTAACTAGATGAGGGGACTACAAAATGATAGTTTTTATCAGCCATGAAAAGAATCAAACTCCAAACAAAATGTTATAGGTTGTTTTTCTATATCTTGTCAGCTAATGTGATAGGGCACAAGGGTCTTCGATGCGTCTGTAAGCTGCAGTGCACCAGGTTGGTTCTTCATAGGTGGTACTCATTTTTAAATCAAAATTCTGTTCTTTGTTACTTCATTTTTTGTTGGGCAGTGGATAATTTGTAGAACCTCGTAACATAACCACCAGCGTCGAGGAAGCAGACTCGACTACCATCTCAAAAAAGACTGGGGGAATAGTTGTTTTTAAATCCTGAAACACATCAAACATCCAACTCAAGTCTAGAGTATCCGTAACACAGCACTGGGCAGAACTTCAAGGTATTTTCAAGATATGGTAGTAGTTCAAAAGAAGAACTTGTTAATGGCGCTGCTGCCAAGGAATTACACTAATGACTCGAGGTGTTACCGACAATTCAGACAAATCTTTGGCTGTTCAAAGAAGTGGGTAAATTCCACTGACTTGTTTTCGGACTGTAGATAGAGATTGTATGTTGTGATTAACAAAAATGAATATTTCATTCCTGTACCATTACTTACTTTGCAATCTGGTTTAAGCAGGTTGAGTATGAGGTTGTGGGATGTCCAAACAGGGAATATTCTGTAAGCCTTTCAGGAACTTGAGCCTTGAGCTCTTGTGAGAGTTTCAGCAAGACTAGACTCAGGCACATCCAGTTGCAGTAAGGACGGAGATTTTGAAAGAGGAGCTGCCACGAATTATTAGTAAGGAGAGGTGCCCTGTTTGATACCACAGCTTCTTAGAGTGAGACAAAAGATAGTTTCCAGAGATAATGAAGAGACTTCAAAATCAGTGTGCTGTCTTCCTTCCATCAGTGTTCCCCTGGACGGGCCCTTAGTGCAAGGGGATGGTAATAATAGATAGTGCTTTTGTAAAATGCCACTTTCTTCTTTCCAGAAATAAAACTTGCTTCCTAAGAAATAATCTGTATCTATTTATATTTCTGCCACTTCTAGCTTTTTGTTCTGTAGTCATTCCTTTTATTTTTTTTCTTTATGTCTTATCCCCCCCAGCTAGATTGTTAAGCATGTCTGGGACAAGAACTATTATATTTTTACTTTCTGAAGAATGCCTGGCCTACTGCTAGGCACCTTCTAAGGTTAACTTTTTGCAAGAGGGAAGGTAACTGGTAGATTTATCTGGAGGCTGCTGTGAGAGTGAAGAGAGACCTCCTGTGTTCCCAGTTATGCCTAATTCATTTATTCCTTCTTCAAATTTGTAACCAAGGGAGAATTTTTAGTGTTGAAGGCTTTTAGCCTCTAGATGTGTTTGAACCTGCCAGGTTTCAGGGGCTTCCTGTCCAGATGGAGAGACAGATACCACAAATAACAAGGCAGACTACTTGTAGAGTGGACAGGGTACTTTGGGAATGGGAGCACTGAGACCTCGCTGGGGGTGGAGGGGTTCTGGGAAGATGTCATGGAGGGAGAAATGTATTTAAGCTGTTTTGAGGGCTGTGGTAGCATTTGGTTTTTGTTTGCTTTTAAATTCCTGGGTTATCGTCCCATTTCTCTTCACCCCCGCACTACAATTTTTAAAAGTTCTGTCAACATAAGGTTTCTGGCTTAAACTATGCTTCACAAAGAACATTAGCATCTTTTATAGCTGATGCCACTCCTATGGCATACAGAAAAGCATAGGATTCAAGATAGCCCACATCACTGGGCTGTTCAGGCTTAAAATGAGCCTGTGGTACCACAACAGGAGCAGTGGAATTGGAATCAAGGGATCCCTTTTGAGTCTTGGCTTTGTCTCTGAGAAGTTGACAGAGGTCCTGTGTGCAGAAGGACTTGTAGCCCCCAGGAAGTACGGGAGTTGAACTGGGTACTGAAGGAGAGCTGTTCTTTTGGATGGCTAAATGGCACTGTTGGATAGCTACCTAAATGGGGGATTATATTAATAGCAAGCCATAAAATGTCAGCTCAGATTAGGTGAACGCCTGCATGCACATATTTACATATTAAAGAATAGTTATGTTGATATGTTTGCATCTCTGTTAAATGAAGAATCAGATTTAGTGAGATGTAGGATTAGATATAGTATTAAAAAATCCTCATGAGAATACAGTGAGCTCATGGGGAAAATTACCTTATACTCTGTTGTTTAGGATGCTCCTTAGGATTTCCTTCATTATTTTGTTATTCATATTGATACAGATTTTTGTTTAATTGCTTTTCAAATGAAAATATAATTCTGGAAGGAGGAAATGTAGTGAAAGCCTTTTTATAAATATAGCATATTGACTTTTCAAAACTTGAGTTTTTTTTCTTCCTCCATTTTTGTTGCTGCAAAAGGTAATGACTTTTCTTCCCTGAGGAAAGACGTTTTTGAAATGGAGTTAAATTATTATTTGAGAATAGGGTTTCCTTCTACGGCCTGTACTATATTCTGACGACTTAGAAAGAGGCCTCGTGCAGCAGCGTCCTCTGTATGCCCTTGGTGGGGCCCTTGACACTCTGCGCAATAGAAAGACTAGCTAATGCATTTTCTCTTTCCTCTGCACAGATTCCCACGTGTGTAATTGCCTCCCCTCTAGTTTTTCCCAGCGATGTAAGCTACTATTATGCCCCTACGCTTGCTAACTTAATGGTATCACTTCTAAGAAATACTGCAGGTTTTTAAAAAAATACCAATTAATAGGAGGGTTTATGATACAATTTTGGAATGCCTCACTCTAGGATATTCTCATTGACTTTTCAAAACATCGTCATTTAGAGCTTTCTGCTTTCTGGGTTTTTTTTAAGCCTCTGTATGGTCTGCCTCCTCCATATGCTGGAGGAAGGTGTGTTACGTCTCTCCTATGGCAGCAGGTACCTCCTGTTACTGCCTGCCTTGGTACCCACCTGTTGGACAGGCACAGGACCCGATGATTCTGTTGTTTCAGAGAAGCCAAATTAGTTTGAATCCTGTCTTAGGCAGGATTTGATAAGATCTGAGCCCTTTTCTGTCTCATAGTTCAGCTTTTCGTGACTTTGGACTAGCTGTTTGCCTTTAGTCCCGTTGCCTCTGGTAATTCTACCTAAAACCTTGTGGAATACAGAAGTAAACAGTGCAAAAGAGTTTGAATGTCCACAATGAAAGACTTCAGAATTTGTCCTCTAGCTCAGTGATTCTTAGTTTTCTTAATAATTACTGTTAGGAACAAATAAGTCAGTTTTATTGACAAGAATGAAAGAGTGAACCTCATGGAATTAGTTATAAAAATTACAGAAATTTTATGATTTTTACTTTTCAATAAAGAGCAGTGAACTTCTTCAGAAAGAAGGCAAATAAATGGCAAAATTTTTTTTTTAAAAAGGCTTCTCTCATCCTCCCCAAAGAATTGAGAACATTGTAGAAGGGTGCACTGAGAAGAATGATTGGGTTCTAAGAATTGAGAAATGTTAGCTGGCTGCAGTGGCTCACACCTGTAATCCACGCACTTTGGGAGGCCCAGGCAGGTGGATCATTTTAGGTCAGGAGTTCGAGACCAGCCTGGCCAATACGGTGAAACACCATCCCTACTAAAAATATTAAAAAATTAGCTGGGCCTGCTGTCGTGTGCCTGTAATCCCAGGTACTTGGGAGGCTGAGGCATGAGAATCACTTGAACCCAGCCTGGGCAACGCAGTGAGACCCCATATCCAAAACAAAACAGCACAAAACAAAACTAGAATTGAGAGACGTTGAAAAGCAGAGCTGTCTGGAGTCCACGCTGAGTTGTCTAAGCAGTGTGGTAACCGGAATACAGAGCAAGGATTTTGGAGTCAGATGGACCCAGCTTCAGATCCTGACTCCCGATTTTATTAGCTCTGTGCCCTTGAACAAGCTGTTTACTCCCTTTCAACTTCAGCTTCATCACCTGTGAAATGGAGCTAATAGGACCCACTTCACAGAGCTGGTGGGAGGATTCAGCACTAGAGTGTGTGACACAGAGCTTGGCCCACAACAGCTTCTGCAAATGCGAGCTCCTATCCCCCTCACTTCACCAGCCCTCCTAGCAAGAGACTTACTTCTCTGCATCTTTGGCCAGCATTAAAGCCACTAACTCAAACAGCCAGAATCTAAAGTGGTGCTGATACGTGATTTTAGTAAAAGACAAAAATGATATGTAATTTGGTAAATTATTGCTAAGTTTAATAGACTCCGTGAAAAGACTTCTGTGTATATAGAAGACCTTTCATCTGAAATATTCCTATAATCATTACACCTACCCTCCCCTTTTTTTCCCTTTCATTTAAAATGACTCAAAAATATGGAGTGGAAAATAAATAATGCAGATGGTTTTCACTTATATGAAAAATGGTCTCTAGGAATTGAAAAATAGGTTTTCACAGTTGAAATCACTGCTTTCAAGGAGATGATGGTTGCAGCTTACGGCAGGAGAATAATAGTGGTAATGATGATGATGAGAACATTATTAGGCTAGCTCAGTCACATCAGTCCTGTGAGGTGCAGATTCTGTATTATCCTCATTTTGCAGATAAAGGAACCGAAGCACAAGGAGGTTAATACGATTCCCATTTGCATAGTTAGGAAGTAGCAGAGCCAAGATTTGAACTCAGACAGTCTGACTCCAGAGCCTCCGCTCTTTACCACTATCTCATACTAGAAGGACAGAGAAGGCAGTCTTTTGAGAGGGAGTAATGTCCTAAAACCTGCATCAGGTTTATTATTTTAGATTTTCTCTACAGGTATTCCGAGAGAAGCCTCACAAAGTGTATTGGAATTACTATTGAGACCAGACCAGATTATTGCATGAAGCGGCATTTAAGTGACATGTTGACCTATGGCTGCACAAGGCTGGAGATCGGGGTGCAGAGCGTTTATGAAGATGTGGCCAGAGACACCAACAGGTAAGACGGTGGTGGTGATCTTGCACAAGTCTTCCTCCGTCTTTGCCAATGTTCTCTATGTTCATACCCATCCTTTCTTCCTTCTTACCAGTCTTAGGGAAAGAGGTATGGGAACTCCTCCTTTTCAAAGTTCTTTCTTCTGTCTGTGCTCTTAATTCCATCCCCCCCTTTCCCTCTTTTTCAGTCTTTCTCTATTGACTCTTTTCCAGCAGGCCATAAACATGCTCATCTCTCTCCCTCTTCTTGTCCTAAGCAGCGATGTCCATGTAGAAAGCAGGGGAGAGGACTTGAGGTCAGTAGTTTAAAGCAGGAGAGAAGGCCAAGGAGAAAAGAACGAAGAAAAGAGTTTGAATTAAAAGGACGTCAGGGTGAGGTTTAAGAGATTCATTTTTGTGGAGCAGATACCAGCTGGCAAAAGTTTGGTGATGCCGTGGTTGTAAACGTTCAGAAGTTTGGGAGTGCAAGGAAAGAAGGAAATAAGAGCTGGTAGAACTATAAGAAGTTATGTTCCCTCTAGAAATTCATCTTTTAGTTGAAAAGAAAATACCTGTGAAAGGTTAACTGTATAAGGACCTTCACAGTTAATTGCTAAATGAGTGGAGTAGGGGAGACAATTGAGAGTTTCTTAGGCAGCTGAGATGATTGACTGAGAATGGTAACAGCGGGCTTTGGAGGAGGGATGTGTTGAGTTGGATGTTAAAGCCCCCTTCTTCCATAGGATTTGGATAGACATGTTGGTGTTGTGCCAGGAGAGGGAAGCAAAGGGGAACTAGGGAGACAGGCACTGATCAGCATCTTAGAAACAACCAAAGGAATGCCAGGCTGAGGAGGATGGAATTTTCCCTTAAGGAATAGATCCATTGAATATTTTTTAGCATGGGGAAAAATCTAATGGATATCATGCTTAATTACGAAAGAGTAACCAAATAGGATGCTCTTATGTGGGAAAAGGCTTCAACGAGGGAAGCTGTGGAGTGCTGTAGGCTTCAGGGGCTGTGCTAGAGAGACACCTGTGCAGATGGAGGGGGAAGGGGAAGCTTTCTGAAGAACACGACATCTGAGTTGAGACTTCACGGAAGAGTCTGAGTTGGTCAGGTACAGTAGACGAAGATTGTTTCAGGCAAAAAGAAAATATGAATAAACTCCTGGAGATGGGAGTGCATGACACATTTGGGGAATTTGGAGTGGCTTGGTTTGGTTAGAATGTGAGGTAGGAGAGTGGTAAGTGGTGAGACTGGAAAGCAGTCAGAGGGGCTCATTATTAGGGGCCTGACTCTTCAGCCCAGGGAGGGTGGGCATTAATCCAATGGAGCAAGCCATCAGCAGGCTTATAGCTACAACGTGCTGGAGTGTATCTGCAGCTTAGAAAGATCGCTTAGTTACAGTGTAAGGGGCAGTTCAGGGAAGAGCAAGCTGGAAGGGAGACTGGGTATGAGGCTGTTACAGAAATTAAGCAGGAAATACTGATGTCCTGGAAAGAAGTGAATGGTGGTGTTTGGTGACTGATTGGAAATGAGGATAGGAGAGAATGGGAAGTCAAGGAGGCTTGGAGAAAACATGGATTTCATTTTGGCTACACTAAGTTTAAGAGACCTGTAGAAGAGCCAAGTGAAGGTTTGCTTTAGAGCAGGGCTAGGCAATAGATGATTCAACGGTGATCAAAATGTTCTGTGCCTGCACTGAATTTTCCATTTTAATTCTTCTAAATATAAATTTTAATAATCACATGTGCCTAGTGGCTGTCATTTTAAACAGTGCTGCTTTAAAGTATTGGTTATTTGGGTTTGGAATTCAGGAGAGAGGCCCGGCCTCCTCCTAGGAATTGGGAAGTCATTAGCAAAAAGAGATGAGAAATTGAAGCCATGGAAATGGATGGGAGCATTCAGAGTGAGCTGGAGTCCGTGGTTTCTAGGATCCTTTTGCGGAGAACGGGAACATCTTGGTGGCAGAAGGATTGCCACAAGGCTTCAGTCTGGTTGCCCAAAACTATTATTGGGACTTGTTTCTTGCTTGATGTGGCTCTAGAATGCCAAGTTAACATGCTTTATCCATGTGGCCCCACATGACTGTGTCTTGTCATTAAGTTATTCATTCTCTCTTTCTACAGTTTTTTAAGGACCTCCACACCCACCCACCAGTGAAATCTGTTTTGTGTCGTAGGTTTCACTCTTCCCCCTCTGTCTACAGATAATTTCACAAGATAGTTAAAGAACATAGCTGCTTCTGCCTGGTTTTGAGCTCATTCTTGCTTTTAATATATTTTAATATTTACGTTTATAAGCTTATTAATTAAAGATATTAAAATATATTAACATTTAATATGTTTTAATATTTACATTCATAAGCTTATTTTACTGGTGATGCTAAACCAAATACTTTCAATACACATTAACTCTTGCTACCCTAGTCCTTTGCTTTCAAGACTTGGAGTAGATGGTGAGGGAATTTCTGAGAACTATCTCAGAAATAAAGTTATTTATTTCCAGGCCTCCTGAGAGGCAGGGATGTAAAAAATGACTTTCTGAGCTGTCTTTTCCTCCAGCCATATGATTTTGGTTATGGAACTTCTGTTACCTGTCTCAGAGATTGTTTCCCCCCATTCCTTGTGTTAACTTTGTCACCCATTTATTTGTGTAACAGATAGTGATTTTCTTTCCTTAGGGGCCACACTGTGAAGGCAGTGTGTGAGTCATTTCACCTGGCCAAAGATTCCGGTTTCAAAGTGGTGGCCCATATGATGCCTGACCTGCCAAATGTGGGACTAGAAAGAGACATTGAACAGTTCATAGTAAGTGTGGCTTCAGCCAGGCACATTCAGAATGCCTCTGCGTGTTTCTCATCCCCTGTGTGGTCTTGTTGCTTGTTTCCTGAAGATGTTTTCCACTGTTAAAGAAATACATCCTTATTATAGAATATTAGAAACACAGTAGGGTAACACACGTCACCCACAGCCCCATCAGACAACACTCTTAACATTTTAATGGCTTCTTTCCAAGATTTTTTTATGCTTAGGTTTTTTGGGGGGTGAGGTTGTTTATGCAAATATAACAGAGACATACAAATATATATGACATAGGAAATTATTTTAATAGCTTTTTCACTTAACATTATAACAAACATTTATCCATGTTGTAGCCTGGTCTCTGTTAACATGTTAACATATTTAAACGTCTTTTTAATTCAGTATGTCATACCTTGCTTAACCCCTTGCAAGATTTTCACAATTTAAGATATTACTGGTTTTTTTATATTGTTTAAAAAACACTGCAGGCAAATGACTTTATGTGTATAACTTTTTGTAGTCTTTAGGTTTATCTGTTCACAATAAATTCCATGGAGTAGGATTGTCAGGTAAAGGTAGAAACATTTTAAGATTCACACTGTATTACCAAGTTGCTTTGCAGAGAGTAATAACAATTTCTACTCATTTCAGCAGAGTCTTTCTCCCCCAAATAATTCTCTTCTGTTTTTTTCTATATATACTTAGACATGCATATGCACATATGTATATATATTTTACTCTTTGCTAATTTGATCCATAAAAGTGCCATTTTAACTTGTATTTTGAAATTGTAATCATAGATTTTTCAAATTTGTATTTACTAATTACATTTCTTTCATCATTTTGGAATTGTGTGTCCTCTGACTCATTACTCCATTTGGGATACGAATATTTTTAATATTAGTTTATATGAATTTTTTAGGTAAGGAGATTATAGCCTCATTTTTTTTTAAATATTTGTTTTAAATATTTTCCTTAACCTGTGTTGACCTTCTACTTGTGCTTTCATTACTTTGATCTTTTTTTTTTTCTTCTTCTTCTAATGCTTCTAAGCTTAGAACTGCCTTTCTGTTCTTTGAATTTTAACTCTGGGTTGTTTTATTGTTGTAGTTAACTCTCACAGTTTCTTAATCCGTGGGAACTTTGTTGTGGGAAATGAGATTGGTCAGACCTTTTGGTTTTCTTCATTCTCAGATTGGGCAAGTGTGTTCTAGAGAGATCCTGTTAGTGAAGATGATGACAATATTTGTCAAGCTATTTCATCTATAAAAGTACTTTTAATTTGCTCTGCTTAGAAAAACGCAGTTTACCATGTCTTATTTGTGAAGCTAACAATTCTTTCCTCTCAAGAAGTTTACTTTTATTATTTTTTAAGCTGGTGAACTGCACCTGAGGACCTGTTTATAAGATAACATTAGTTCACAGACATCCCTGTTCGTAATTCCCCCCGCACTGGTTGTGTAATAGATTGCAAGTCTGGTATCCTCCCCCTCAGTAACTAATAGCCAGGTGCTCAGACGTCATGCCAAAAAGGCACCTGAAACACACATTTCTTTAGCACAGCTCCTAGGGAGACCAGTAGGATAGCCAGAACTCATAAAGTTTAAGTGCTCTTGAAAAACATAGTAGTATGTTTCATACTGTAGCAAGTCATAGCAAATAGCTGAGTCTCGCTATATATTTTCCTTGGTGTCCTCAACATAAGGAATAATAGTTCAGTAATAATATTGCAAAGACAACCCTTCTTGTAAACAGATTTATTTGTTTGTAATCTCTTCAGGGAAACCCACAGGGAACATGAGTGGATCATATTTCTTTTCTAACTGCGTCCTAGTGAATGAGTAACAGAAGGGAGCTAAAATGAAAAATCTGAGTTCTCTCTAGAGAAGACTTCTCTACAAATTAAATTGTTTTAAAATGAATAAGTTTTAGAACTTGATGAAAAAAGGCAAACAGCTCAGTAGGAAAATGGGCAAAAAGCTTAAACAAACATTTCACAAAAGAGAATATTCAGATAACAAATAAACCTATCAAAAAGTTCTCAAAGTAATTAATCTTCAAAGAAGCGAAATTTAACACTAGAGTTGGTTTCTTAGTTTTTTAAAGCACCTTGGTCTTGTATTGCGATGTATTTATCTTATCTCTCTGAAGAAAAGTATTACGGATATTTTTTATACATTTTATTGTTCTTTATGCAATGCCTCTGTTTCCTCCAAGTACCTTTTTTTGTTTCGGTTGGCCCCTTCATGCTCTAGGCTTTCCCCAAATTTATGATGATGGTCTTCAGCCAAATGATCAAAAGCAATTTCTTAACGCTTTGAAGAGTGAAAAACCAGATGGCAAGGCCTGTGTGCCTACCTTGCAGGCATGCCTCACTGAAGGATGTTCTTTTAGCAATAAGCTTTCCTTTCTATAGGGGATTCCTAAATGTCAGTATCGTGAACTCTTATGTAGGCCCGTTTGATTCATCCGGAGATGAACTCTCCAACTTCCTGCTCTGGGCTGGGTGGCCCAGTATATCTCAGGAAGTTGGTTGCTGACATCCAGGGAGTGGGGCAGAGAGTCCAACAGTCAGTGTGCCGGCTTTTCCCTGTTTTCAGCCTTGGTCTTCACTGAGACCTTCCTTTGTACCTGGAATCTCAGAGCCCAGAGGCTTTCCAGTTTCTCTAGGGACTAAACCTTCTCATCTGCCTGTTCAGGAAAGGCTAAGGGTTAAGGATAAATCCCTCTGTGTACACACTTGATCCAGTGCCCCTGTTACTATTTCCACGTCTCTCCTCCATCCTGCCCAGTTCTTGGTACCTCTGATCTGTGAGCCTCTCTGGGGCTCTGCAGTGTGATTCAGCAGGCCTTTCGTTACTGTGCTGTTTTCTTTACTTGCAAAGTCATTCACAAGCCTTCCTACTTTCTGTCTTTGAAGAAGTTGTTGCCGTCCTGGGTCTCTTGCCTCCTTTCTTGTCCTCTGTGTTCTTCGGGATTTAAATTTTTAAAAAAAAATTCTTTCTTGTTACTTTAGTGTGGTTTTGGAGGGGAAAGAAAAGAAACACGTTTTTATTCTCTAGTGTAACTGAAAATTGAGAACCAATCAGTTTTCATTTTTTCCAAAGGAATGTATCAGCCCATATGTTTCCTAAACTTACTACACAAGCACCAGAAGTACTTTTCTGAAATCCCATGTTCAAATGTGGGTTCAGACTGGGTGACAATGGCTTCAATACGTGCTCTTTGTGGAATGACTGCAGAATATTTATTTATTTTTTATACAGAGTCTCACTTTGTTGCCCAGGCTGGAGTGCAGTGGCACGGTGTCAGCTCACTGCAACCTGTGCCTCCCAGCCTCAAGTGATTCTCCTGCCTCAGCCTCTTGAGTAGTTGGGATTACAGGCACTGCCACCATGCCCTACTAATTTTTGTATTTTTATTAGAGATGGGATTTCACCTTGTTGGCCAGGCTGGTCTCGAACTGCTGACCTCAGGTGATCTGCCCACCTGGGCCTCCCAAAGTGCTGGGATTACAGGTGTGAGCCACTGCGCCTGATTGGATGCAGAATATTTATTAAAGACCTAATGATTCTTTAAAATATAAATGTTATAGGAAAGTCACACAATTACAGAAGAAGCTGAGACTAAATAGTATATAAAGAATATGGCATTTAAGAACGTGACAGACGTCAATGAGAGATGGAAAAGTCTATCGTTACATTTCTTTGTAAAGCAAGTTAAACAATGAAGAGCTTTGTAAGAATAATGTGGCAAAGATAAAAAGTATTTGTACAGTTTTCAAGATATAGCCCTGCCAGCTGAGTAGATACTCCCGCCAGGGTGGGAGTGAGAGGGGACTGTGTGAGTCCACTTTCATTTCTCCAAAATATATTATGCAAAACAAGATTAGAGCAAATTATCAGTGGAAAGGAGGATGCCTGGTGTCTCATAGCTACATTCCAAGATAAAGAAAGCAGCCAGCTGTGGTGACATAGTATAAGAAAGGACTGTACCAAAAGGCGATGAGTTAGATATATTGCTCCGTGTCCAGATAACAAATGGACAATGTGTAGCCAGGATAGGAATGGTGCCAATTGGCCTTCGGACAAAATAGTCACATCCAGGGATCAGCAAACTTTTCCTCTAAAGGGCCCTATAGTAAACATTTAAATTTTATAAGCCAGATGATCTGTCACACTTTCGAAATAGTTAAACAGTTAAACATATTCCATTATTAAAGGAAGCTATACTCTAGAGGTGAAAGCAGACATTGAATAGATTGTCATATGATGATAAGAAAGAGGTAATACAGGGGTCAATGGAATTTTTTTTTTAAGTGGAATAGCTAGTATTTGAAGGTCAGAAGGGCCTCTCTGAAGAAGTGACATTCAAACTGAGACTTGCAGATTAGCTACATGAAGAAAAACTGATGAGCTTTCCAAGCAAAGGAAACTGCCTTTGCAGGGGTGGAAAGGCCAGGTGGTGAGGGGTGGCATGAGATGAGATTGGGGGAGGGGACAAGCTGGAATGGTGAGGGCCTGGCGCAGTGCAACACACACCTACTGGACTCCAGTGAGGCTGCAGAAACAAGGAGTTTCTGTTCTGTCTGTATGCCCTACCTGGTCAGAAGCAAAGGCTGCCCCAGGGCCCACCAGGAATGCCAGAGAAGCTGCCCAAGGGTTGAGATTTCACCCTGGGTGATCTGTGCATAACTAATGGAAAAGTCATTTTCTGTTCTCTCTTCACAGGAGTTTTTTGAGAATCCTGCTTTCCGTCCCGATGGTCTGAACTCTATCCTACCCTGGTGATTCGTGGGACTGGGCTTTATGAGCTTTGGAAATCAGGAAGATATAAGAGTTATTCTCCTAGTGACCTGGTCGAATTGGTGGCTCGGATCCTAGCCCTCGTGCCTCCATGGACTCGGGTGTACCGAGTGCAGAGGTAGTGTGTTGTGTTTTATTCCTAAAATTGTCGGTGACTAGTCTATTTAGCATTTCTCATGGTAATACTCTGATTTCATATTGAGAGTTTTGAATTTTTTAATGGAAATAAGATATCTGGAATGCTGTCTGTAAATAGAGAGGGATGGAAATCATAGCGTGTCTAAGCCACTTTGCCAATATCATATTTATTCATCTGCCCATTCATTCATAAGCCTGGAGACAGTCACGGTGATAAATAGGCATGGTGCTTGCTTCTGAGGAGCTTATGGTCTATATCAGCTTTCCTCTTCCAGGTCTACTTCCATCTAGATGCAGTAATGGGTGTGAGCACAAGAAGTCTTAGATGCAGTAGTGGGTGTGAGCATAAGAAGTGTGGCCATGTGTGCAGTCTGTTTTAGAGCCTCTGAAAGAAAAAGTAGCAACAGTCATTCTTTACAGATTTTAATGTAAATTTGGAGAAAAGGCGACATATTTCTGTTGGCATGAAGAAAATAAAATAATCTGAACTGTTTTCTTCCTAGGAAAGAGAAAGTAGATCTCATTTGCAGTCAGGAGCCTTATTTACCCATTTATACATGCATATATACATACATACATACATAATAGAAACATAACATTGAAGAAAAGTTTTAGAAGCTGTAAAGTTACCTATATACCTGCAATCCTAACAAAGCCGATCCTGTATTTGCTGATAACTAAGGCACATTCCCACCACGCTGCCAAAAACTACCCAGGTTCCAGTATTACAAATGCAAGACCAGAAGGAGACTGCAAATGCATTACAGGCAGCTGCTAGGGCAGGCCTCCACTGGACACAGAAACTGTGTGACTGATCATGTAAAGCAGTGAACACTGAAAACAGGCAGTATTAACTACTTAAGGAGAATTATCAAGGATACAAAGTAATGGCCTTGCTTGAAGGTCAAAGGGCATTGACAGGATACTTCTGCTGCATACTGATTTCTCACAGTTTTTAAATCATTGGCCAGACTCCAGGATCTAAATTGCCTGTATGATCTCTATTTTTGAAAATACACCTAAGAATACTAAGGAGATTTTCATAGAAAAATCAACTATTGAAATTGCTTGCATGGCCCCTCCCCTTGTTGTTCAGCCCTTCTGAAGCAATTCAGTCCAAAAGACATTAGGTGGCGCTGAGCAATGCAGGTGTCCACGTGCAGGAGGCAGGGAGCCACAGGGTCCAGAGCAGGGTGAGAACGTGTCACCTGCAGGACGCAGAGGCACGGTGCAGGCTGTTGAAGTCTGAACGTAGCAAAAAGGGCATTTGTTCCCACTGAGGGCAGATCTGGTACAGGATGTCAGAGCTGTACATCCTCTAGGGGTATGCTGCAGGTATATGCAGAAGAGGAGACGGCAAGAAAAAGCCCGTCACTTACATGGAATTAATCTAATCAGCAGATATATTAAGAATAATGGGTGCTAAGCTTTTTGTTATCTTAGAAGTCGGTTACAAATGTTGAAAAAGAAGAAAATTAGTGTGGGTGCTGTGGCGTTTTCGAATAGGAGATATTGTTGTGAACTCATGGTTTCCAACATATAGGTAGATGTAGAAATAAGTGTAAATGTAATGAATAAGAACATAGTCGGCCCTCCATATCCTCGGACTCTGTATTCTTGAAATTCAACCCACCGCAGATGGAAAATCTTCAGAAAAAACAGTGGGTGGTTGTTGCATCTATGCTGAACATGTACAGATTTTTTTCTTGGCATTACTCCCCTAAACAATACAGTATAACAACTAGTTATAGTATTTACAGTGTATTAGATATCAGTAAGTAATCTAGAGGCCAGACATGGTGGCTCATGCCTGTAATCCTCGTACTTTGGGAGGTCAAGGTAGGCGGATCACCTGAGGTCAGGAGTTTGAGACCAGCCTGGCCAACATGGTGAAACCCCGTCTCTGCTAAAAATACAAAAATTAGCTGGGTGTGGTGGCTGGCACCTGTAATCCCAGCTAGTCAGGAGGCTGAGGCTGGAGAATCGCTTGAACCTGGGAGGCGGAGGTTGCAGTGAGCAGAGATCATGCCATTGCACTCCAACCTGAGCAACAAGAGCAAAACTCCATCTCAGAAAAAAAAGTGATCTAAAGGCGATTTAAAGTATACAGGAGGATGTGCATAGTTATATGCAAATACTGTTAACATTTTATAGAAGGGACTGAGCATCCATAGATTTGGTATCCATAGGAGTTCTGGAACCAATCCCCTTTGGATACCGAGGGACAACTATGAATATAATGTGTATGTGTGTGTTATATAGCAATGAGTGAACCTAGTTCCCAGTGAGCACACCTGGTTTCCAGATCTTGGTCTCTAAGTACTCTCCACCATGAAAAGGAACCTCTTGTGCCAGAAAGTAAGGAAGTGTTCAAAGAAGAAAGGGGAAGCTGCCTTAAAGGGCTCCCATTGGCCAAATCTGGGACAATTTGAGCATCAAAATAAATGTTGATATTAACAGATTATAACCAGCTGAATAAAATAGGAATCCCGAAGTTTATACCGACATACATAATTAAATTAATCAATCGTAAGCATGATTCAGAAACATTATATTTGCAGTCAGTCTTCATCATTCTCAGATTACGTATTTGCAAATTTTCCTACTCACTAAAATTCACTTGTGACTCAAATCCAATACTGGTATTTCCACAGTCATTCTTGGACATGTGGAAAGCAGTGAAAAATTTGAGTTGCCCAGCATGTCACTAGCTGAGGTCAAACAAGTGATGCTCTGCCTTCTCGTTTCAGCACTCACACTGGGAGCCATTGTCCTTTTTGCAGTCTGTTTGTGCCACGTTTTTCAAAGTCTTGTGCAGTTTGTTCAGGTTTTGCAGTTTAGTGTGGCCACCAAGCATAGTGCTGAAGTGCTGGCTGTTGCTTCTAATGCAGGAAGGCTGTGACGTGGCATCTGGAGAAGACACATGTTATGTAAGCTTTGTTCGGGCATGAGTGATGGGCTGTTGGCCATGAGTTCAGTGTTCATGAATCAACAATATATATATATATATATAATAAGATGTGTTTAAACAGAAACACAAATAAAACAAGGTTATGTATTAATAGATTGACAAAAATACTGTGACCAGAGCCTCATAGGAACCTTACCTTGTATTTCCCCTGGGAGCAACTGTTCAGTATTCAATATAAGTGTGTTGGTGGCACTTTGTAGAACGTAGCTACCTACTGACTACTTACTGCCTATTAACAGAACTAGAACCAACTACTGACTGTACATAGTTTCAGAGTGTCTCCCCCTACCATACTCACCAATCACAGAGTGGAAGAGAATAACTTAACAGTGGGAAAACCTGGCAGCTGATGGAAGTGAACATTATCGGTAATAGGACAAATCACAGTTCTAGGCTGCCTGTAGAGGATATGAGAACATAGCATCACTTCTGTGTTACTCAGCCAGAACTTCACAATGTGAATCCAATAGTCAGGAAACGTTACACAAAACAAAATGGAGGAACATTCTAAAGCATAAAGTCCCGTAATCTTAAAAAGTATCAGGATCAAGAAAGGAGTTCCAACTTGCCAGAGGCTACAGAGACATGACAAATACAATACAAGGTTCTGAACTGGGTCCTTTTGCCAGAAAGGACTTTACTGGGATGCTGGGGAAACTCAGGTGGAGTCTAGGAGTTGACACTAGTGAAGTATCCGTGTTAACTTCCTCATTTTGATTGTTCTATTGTGGTTATGTAAGAGAATAGCCTTGTAGGAAGTATTTAAAGTATTCTCAGGGCGTTGGGACATTTTATGTGCAAATTAACTTTCAAATAGCTGAGGAAAATAATTATTTGTACTGCACTTGGGACTTTTTGTGTAACTTTGTGATTGTTTCAAAATCTAATACATTGGGTGACAAAGATGCAGTAAATAGCATGCATAGAGACAAAGAAAAAAGATCATTTGCATGTATTATAACAGACTCAAGAAACCAGAGAGCAGTGAAGATGCGGATTCTCAGCCGCAGAGCATGGCAACAGACAGCACAGAATAGATAGCAATTTCACATCCAGAAATACCGAAAGTAACAAGGCATGGATCACACAGGCAATCAGTTGAAGAATTTGCATTTTCTCCCTCCGTTTTCAGCTTGAAATTTCTTTCTGCTGTAACCAGTGAGTCATAAGCAGCAAAGACATTGCTATAACATTAAAAGCTTAATTTTACAGACTTTATGAAATACCACTATGGGATATTATCCTGGGCTACCACCAACTGAGAAGATGAGGACTTGAAGAAAACAAGGGCAGCAGATAGAGTCTCTATAGGAGAAATGCAAAGGAGTGATGACAGGAAGAGTGGAGAACACGTATAATATACAACCAAAAGATCATATGATAAGAAAGGCATGACGTTATGAATAAGCAACTTGAGGCCTATTAAGGAAACTGGGCTGTTCTCAGTTCTTCCGACATGACCCCATTACAGTTCTCCTAGGGAGAACTGGCCCATAGGAGAGTCCACAAGCTCTAATTCCAGGAGGCCCAGCTGTCACCTATATTCCTCTATCAGTACGTCACTTAACGGAGCTTGTGAGTGAGGAGTGGTACAGACAGGTGGATTTAGGCTTGAGATTCCCGTGTACGTGGGTGGATTGAAACAGTGGACTACCGTGAGATGAGCAGTGGTGAAATCTCTTTCAAAATGTGGAATTAGTAATGTCCTTGGTGAGTCTGAGGACAGTTTATTGTTTGAAGATAGTGATGACTCAGTTCCTAACACCGTAAATGCCGTTGGTGAAGAGAGTCATCCAGATTCTAGCTGTGATGTCAGGTTTATTCTTTAGGACTGATAATTTAACTTTGAATATGATCATTTGCTAGATTTTTTAGTACAAAGACTATTATCTTTATAGTATTTTCCATTTTGTTTTATTCTTATAGTTTTGATGTATTTTGGTGCTCTTGATATGTAACTGATACTTGTCGTTATACACGTTTCCATTAGAATTCATTATTTTTTTTAATGTAGATTACTGTGGACTGAGGTTCTTTAAAGCATTTACTTTTTTGTAAGCATGGGGAGAATTCCTTGAGATACGTTATGTTACTTTGTGTTTTGCATTGAGTGTTACTAAACTGTTACTATGACTGCCTGCATAAGAACTCATTCATATTTATTATGTTTCGCTACTTCCTTTTTACCCATTCTTATCTCCACATTTTCTTTGTATATACCACACTGAAAAAGGATTCAGATTTATTTTATATTGCAACTTGCTTTTTATTCTCAACAGCCACTGAAACCACTGAAATTTGAGACTAGGCTTATGCAGTTCTGAGGTAGCGTATGAGGTTTCATGTTCTATTCAATGTATTATGTTGTTTTTCTGCTGTGTACCACCACGCCATGATCTCATACTCTGCTTTTTTGATCGTGTGATTTTATACTTTTTCCCCCAACAGTCTGTAGAATATTACGAATTATCCAGAACTTATGTTTTCTTCCTGATTTCTAGCCGTAAAATATTCTGTTTACACGAGCAAGATGATGTGTTCTCTATAGCACGACTAAACCACTTTCAGTGTGTGTATTAGTAGCAGGTTAACATTATTTTTCCAAAACTTTCCTTATAAAGTTGGGATGCATCTTTACATATCAGTATATTTTATACACTGGCAAATTTGCTGTTGCCACTTTCATATTCCATTTCTTGTTAAGGATTTAGAATAATCTTCACGGTTATAAACTTAATGGCAGCATAGTACTCTGCAATTTTAATTTGTCTTATTCAGTAAACTGTTTGCATTGGTAGACATTTAGGCTGCTTCCAGCTTTCTTTATTTTTTTCTTCCTGTTTTAAAAATCGTTATCCTGGCCTCCACTACAGCTAAAATTCATGTACCTAGAACTTTCTACTGCTATTGAAGTAATCTCTTAGAGTCATATAATCTGGGAGAAGGATTACCCATGGTCAAGGATCTAAGCATCTTTTCATTGTTATACTTCTTAAATCCTCTCTGGAACAAGGGGAAAATAAATAAATGTTACAGTTTTTACTATGAATATTGATATGGTTTTCCAAAGGGATTATACCAGTTTAGAGTAAACATTTACTGGTTTTATCACAACCTCTACAGAATTGGATGCTTTATAGTTTTTTTATTTTATTTAATTAAGGGTATTAATTTGCATTTTCCTAGTTTCCCTTGTAACTGGTTATTTGTGTTTCTTCTTACATCAGTTGTCTGTTTATATTTAATTTGCCAGTCATGAAATTTGGATTATAAACACTGTCTTTTTATTGAGAAAGCTCACAAAAAGTTCATAAATGTTGCCTCATTTTGAATTCTTTTCTCTCATCCAGACAAATAGGAGACTAGGGAACCAAGAAGCCACGTTCCTGTTCATATAGGACACTTAGCACATAATAACAATTTGATAGCTGTGTTCTAGTGAAACAGCTTCTTATCTCTATTTCAAAGCCTTAAGTTTGGCCAGGCACAGTGGCTCACGTATATAATCCAAGCACTTTGGGAAGCCAGGTCAGGTAGATCGCTTGAGCCTAGGAGTTCAAGACCAGCTTGGGCAACATGATGAAACCCCATCTCTACCAAAAAATAAAAACATTTTAAAAATTAGCCAGGTGTGGTGGCACATGCCCGTAGTCCCAGCTACTCGGAGGAGTAGTATCTGAGGTGGGAGGATTGCTTGAGCATGGGAGATCGAGGCTGCAATAAGATTTGATTGCTCCACTGCGCTCCAGCCTAGGCAGCAGAGACCCTGTCTCCAACAACAACAACAACAAAACTAAACCTGAAATTCCATTTCAAAGTGTTTTAAAATTTATATTCAGATATAACTAGAATTCGGTATGTCTGGACTTTTAGAAAGAACCTTGTATCAGGCCGGGCACAGTGGCTCATACCTGTAATCCCAGCACTTTGGGAGGCCGAGGCAGGCAGATCACCTGAGGTCAGGAGTCAAAAAGAATAGCTTGGCCAACATGGTGAAACCCCGTCTCTACTAAAAATACAAAAAAGTTAGCTGGGCGTGGTGGCGGGCACCTGTAATCCCAGCTACTTGGGAGGCTAAGGCAGGAAAATTGCTTGAACCTGGGAGGCAGAGGTTGGAGTGAGTCAAGATCGTGCCTCTGCACTCTAGCCTGGGTGACAGAGCGAGACTCTGTCTCAAAAAAAAAAAAAAAAAAAAGAAAAAAAAGAAACCTGTATCAAAAGCTAGATGTAAAATTTTGAAATAAAAATGCTCAGGAAAATGTTAATTGGTAACTTAAACATTATAGGCAAATGTATGTATATAAACACTTAGTGTTTATACAATGTCAAGTGACTGAGAAACTTTGATTTGGGAAGAGAGTCATGGCGTTTTTACTCAGCAGTGTTTTTTTCTAGCTTCAGCCTTAAAGTTTTAGAGCAATTCTGAGAATGTGGAAAATTGCTAGTAGGCTCATACTGCAGGTAAGCACCCTGGCTCTGTTTAATTTGATATTAATAAGTTATGTCTTGCTAGGAGAAACCACTGGCAAAGGAGAAAAGTCTCCTCCCAGGATATTTAGTCCAGATGATTTTTAATAATTATAGTTTATGTGTTTTGTTTTAAATTGTAAAGGAAAATCATTTGCGTCTTTCTGTTCTGTGCCTTTAGAAAATCTACCTACCCTCTCTCTATGGAGGTTCACCAGTTACAGGCAACACAATGTTGACTGGGGAAGCTAAACTTACAAGGTTTATGTGGACAAGGAACTATTTTTAGGCAGGTATCAGAAGGGAGAACAGAGGAAAGGAAGATAATCTGAGAACATAACGCTTCACACTTTTTAAATTTCACTGTATTTTACTGATAGATTACTTGATGTTTTATTTGGTTATTTTCCCCACCCTGTCCTGCCCATCACCTTTTTTCTAAACACTATGTATACTTTTTAGTTATATGACACTTGAGTCAGTAACATATTATGGGGTGTTTTTACGGAGCAGCATTCTAATAGAAGATTCTGTGTTTCAGCCCGGAAGGGTGCAGTCAATGATTAAATGTAAAATTCTATTTAGACACATGATGGAGCCACATTAAACTGTTGCTGCCCTCAGGCTCTTTGACAGCTGTCTGCCTTGATGTGATATTTAAATCATGGTGAGACATTAGAATAGGAATGCCAATTCGCAACCAAAACATGTTTCTGAAGTATAAGCAACTGCAGACAAAAAAAAAAGGCCTAGACATCACATGAGAGGTTTCCGATGGGCAAATTGCAACTATCAGCACCTCTAAGCTTGAAATGTTACCTGTTGACATAGAACAGTGAATATTCTCGTATGTAATTGATCTTCAAGCCAAGAAAGTGGAACTAGATTGAATCAAATGGAGAAACCTGAAAATAATCTTAACTCCTACCTAGATGAATGTAGCAGGCTCAGCTGGTCAGTAATCTCATCTAGGTTTTCAGCTCCTGGAAGACTTTAACAATGCCTACTTACGTAGTCCCGATTGCTTACTGCAGTACTTTGTCCATTGAACATGTCAGCATACACAGAATTATCTCTTTTCATTTTCAGTGAAAAAGACTTTGTCACTGAAACTGCCAATTACCACATTTCTGTTCCTTAATGAGGAAAAACTTCCATCTGGTATTCTCCCGGCACGATACTACCAAAGACCATTGAAGCCCTGTTGCATTCTCGTAGTGGCAGACGTAAATTTAAGGACATTTGTGAACTGTCAGCATCGGCGTACATCCCTGTATTGCCAAGTGCTCACTGACTCATGCTCTCTGGTAATGAGGGCCAGCTTCAAGGACATATGACCCATGCCATCTCATAGGGTCTTGCACTTGGTTTAATGCTCTGCTGTCACCATCTTGAAATTATTAGTAATTTTTTTCACAAGGACTCTCACATTCTCATTTTGCACTGAGCCCCACAAATTCTGTAGCAGCCTGCTGGGTTTTTCTGTCATATAGTTCTGCTTACCAACACTGTATGTAAAACCTTCCCTAGAGAGTTTACTTTTATTAAAATGTTAATGTCTTTTACAAGTACCAGTTTGTTATTAAAAATATTTGTAGAGCTCATCTCCCCTTGCCTTCCCATCTCCTCTTCCCACTGCTTGTGGAGACAGTGCCCCCCACAGCATGCCTGGCACCTGACCCGTGCAGAAGTAAGGGGAGGGAGTGCAGAGATGGCAGCTGCAGTTGTTGGGAGACTGGTTACACTGAGCAAAGAAGTTATTTGATTTAGCAAATGAGTAGATGTTCTAAAGATAAGGAGAGCCAGCTTTCTCCCCCGAAGGGATTTAGAAACACTTAAAAGGTGAAAGCTGAAAATAACACCAAGGTACCATGTTAGTATTGGAATTATCAGTATGAACTTATGGGTTTACAAATTTATATTTAGAAATAGTTATAGCATGTATGTTTATATATATATATATATAAATACACGTCTGTGTGTGTGTGTGTGTGTGTGCGTGCATATATTTCTTAGTAGTGTATATTGAGAGGTTGTAGAGGCAATGACACCCCAGCGGTAATGAAGACAGTAAATTCCCAGATCATAGTTTCTAAGTACCACTCTTCACTAATAGGAATCTGGGCTTGGAAAAATGGCCATTTCCAGGGCTGGGGCAGCAAATATATAGAATGAACATAGAACATCTTGTTCCAGAGAGTAAGTAAATAACCAAAGAATCACAGGGGTCATGTCAGAAGGGCCCAGAAACCAGCCTGAATGCATACCCACTGGCAAAATCTAATGTCAGCATCAAAATAATGTTAATATTAGATAACTTGAACAATATAGGAATCCCACGAGTTTATACCAATACACACACATAAATGAATAGATAAGAAAGAAGGGAAAAGTCTTCCTTACGTACAAGGTCAGCTAGTAAATACAGAAAGGATGGTAGAAATAGTCACTGGCAACCATGATAGGAAAGGTGATGGAGATAGGAGTCATCAGTCAACGTGAGACTAGTAGTTGGAATTTTGATGAGGAACAGGATGTTGTCATGATATTGACATTTCTCCCATGAAATATTGCTCAGATGTGAAGGGGGGAAATGGTGACCACGGTGAAGATAACTGGCAGACAGTCTTGACCAGGGGATCCTGTGATGCAACAGGTCAATATAGCATGCCTTTCGATATGATTCACTGAGACAGGGCATCGTTTCTGTAGTATTCCTGCCAAGATTTCATGGCCTCAGTCTGGTCATGAGGAAACACTGGACACATCCAGTGAGACTAAAGACTTTCTCACTGGATACTATTAAGTATGGTGTTACCAATAGACATTTTTAGATACTCTTTATCAAGTTGAGGAAGTTCCCCTTTATTCCTAGTTTACTGAGAGCTTTTATCATGTGTGGGTGTTGGATTTTGTCAAATGCGCTTTCTGTATCTACTAATATGGTGAGCTTTTTCTACTTTAGCTCATTGTTTGATGAATTGTGATAAATCCCACTTGGTTTCAATGTATAATTCTTTTTATGTATTTGATACATTGGATTTCATTTGCTAATATTTTGTTGAGGATTTTTGCATCTATGTTGAGAGATGTTGGGCTGTAGTTGCTGTGATCTGAATGTTTGTTCCTCCCTTACACACACAAAAAATGTGTTGAAATCCTTTTGGGAGGTGATTAGGTTATGAAGGTAGAGCCCTCATGAATGGAATTAGTCACTCAATAAAAGAAGCCCCAGAGAGCTGCCTCATTCCTTCCCTCATATGAGACACAGCAAGAAGGTACCATCTGTTAGAAAGTGGGCCCTCTCCAGACACTGAATCTGCCAGTGCCTTAATCTCGGCCACCAGAACTGGAAGAAATAAATTTCTGTTGTTCATAAACTAAACAGTTTATGGTATTTTGTTAGAGCAGCTTAAACAGACTCAGACAGTAGTTTTCTTTTTCTCTCTCTTTTTTTTTGAGACAGAGTCTCATTTTGTCACCAGGCGCCGGGCTGGAGTGCAGTGGTGCGATCTCGGCTCACTGCCACCTCTGCCTCCCGAGGTTCAAGCAGTTCTCTTGCCACAGCCTCCCGAGTAGCTGGGACTACAGGCACGTGCCACCACACCCAGCTGATTTTTGTATTTTTCAGTAGAGACGGGGTTTCACCATGTTGGCCAGGATTGTCTCCATCTCTTGACCTGTGATCCACCCACCTCGGCCTCCCAAAGTGCTGGGATTACAGGCGTGAGCCACCGTGCGCGGCCAGTAGTTTTCTTATATAAGTTCTTTGTCTGGTTTTGGTATTAAGGATCCTGGCCTCATAGAATGAGTTAAGAATATTAAAAAGTATTCCCTCTGCTTCTGTCCTCTGAAAGAGATTGTGGAGAATTGGTATAATCTTCTGCAAATATTTGGTAGAATTCACCAGTGATATAGTCTTAATCAGATTGTATATTTCTTCTTGTGAGTTTTGGCAGATTATATCTTTCAAGGAATCATCCATTTCATCTGGGTTATCAATTTGTGGGGATAGAGTTGTTCATAGTCTTCAGTTGTTATCCTTTTAATGTTCATGGGCTCTGTAGTGTTGTCTCCTATTTCACTTCTGATATTAGGCATTTCTGTCCTTTCTTTTTTCTTAGCCTGGCTAGTGGCTAATCGACTTTTCATTGATCTTTCAAAGAACCAGTTTTTAGTTTCATTGATTGTTTTTGCTCTGTGGATTTTCTGTTTCAATTTCATTAATTTCTGCTCTAATTCTTATTTATGTTCTCCTGCTTACTTTGGATTTAATTTTTCTCTCTTTATAGTTTCCTAAGATGGAAATTTAGATTTATTTTAGATTTTTCTTCTAATATAGATAATGAGTGCTATGAATTTTCCTCTAAGCACTGCTTTTGCTGCCCTTGTTCTTTGTTTCTATTTTTGCCTTCCATTCTTTTTCTACCCTTTGTGGTTTTAATTAAGCATTATGTATGATTCTATTTTCTCTCTAACATAATCAGTTATACTTCCTTTTTTACTTCTTTTTCCAGTAGTTGCCCTAGAATTTGCAATGTGCATTGACAACTAATCTAAATTCACTTTCAAATAACACTATACCACTTCACAGGTAATGTGATATCTTATAATAACAAAATAATCCTAATTCCTCCCTCCTGTCCCATGTATCATTGCTGTCATTCATTTCACTTAAATACATGCATAATCACGCCTGTAAGCCCAGCACTTTGGGAGGCCGAGGTGGGCGGATCACAAGGTCAGGAGATCGAGACCATCCTGGCCAACATGGTGAAACCTCGTCTCTACTAAAAATACAAAAATTAGCTGGGCATGGTGGCGCACGCCTGTAATCCCAGCTACTCAGGAGGCTGAGGCAGGAGAATTGTTTGAACCCAGGAGGCGGAGGTTGTAGTGAGCCGAGATCGCGCCACTGCACTCCCAGTCTGGCACCTGGCAACTGAGCGAGACACTGTCTCAAAAAAGAAAAATGCATAAGTAAGCATTTGTATATATGTATGTATATAAACACAGATAAGCTATCTGTAGCATACATAATTGAATACATTGTTGCCATTATTTTAAACCAACTCTGTTAGATCATTTTAAAATAAGAAAAATAAAAGTTTTTATTTTACCTTTATTTTTGTTCATTTTTCTTTATGTAGGTCTGAGTTTCTGACATATCATTTCCCTTCTCTCTAAAGAATTTCTTTTAATGTTTCTTTCCAGGCAGGTCTATTGGCAACAAATTGCCTCAATTTTTGTTTGTCTGAGAAAGCCTTTATTACTCCTTTATTATCCTTTTGAAGAATACTTTCATAGGGTACAGAATTCTAGGTTGGTGGTGGTTCTTTTTTACCTATCAATACTTTAAATATTTCACTGTACTCTCTTCTTGCATGGTTTCTGAAGAGAAGTTGAATATAATTTTTATCTTTCTCTATACATAAGGTGCTCCCCCCACCCCCCCGGCTTCTTTCAGGAATGTTCTTTATCTTTTATTTTCTGTAGTTTGAAAATGAAATGCTTACATGTAGGTGTTGGGGGCATTTATCCTGTTTGGTGTTCTCTGAGCTTCCTGGATCTGTGGTTTGGTGTCTGATATTAATTCTGGGAATTTCTCAGTCACTGTTGTTTCAAATATTTCTTATATTATTTTGTTTCTTCTCTTTCTGGTGTTCTTATTACACATATGTTACACCTTTTATTTATTTAATTAGAGACAAGGTCTCACTCTTGCCCAGGCTGTCCTCTTGCTCAGCCTCCTGAATAATTGGGACTACAGGCCTATGCCCATATCCAGCTAATCATTTTAATTTTTATGGGGATGTGGTCTCACTGTGTTGCCTAGGCTGGTCAGGAACTTCAAGGCTCAAATGATCTTCCTGCCGTGGCCTTCCAGAGTGCTGAGATTATAGGCATAAGCCACCATACCCAGCCTGTGTGACACATTTTGTAATTGTTCCACAGTTCTGGGAAATTCTGTTCAATTTTTTCAGTCTTTGTTGTCTTTGCTTTTCCATTTTCAGAGTTTCTCTTGATAATATTTCAAGCCTAGAGATTCTTTTCTCAGCTGTGTCTGTCTGCTAATAAGCCAATCACAGGCATTCTTTATTTCTGTTTAAGTGATTTTGATATCTAGCATTTCTTTGTAGTTTTTCTTTGGATTTTCATCTTTCTGCTTAAATTCCCCTCTGTCCTTAAATGCTAGCTACCTTTTCCATTAGAGCCTTCAGCATGTTAATTATAGTTGTTTTAACTTCCTGGTGTGATCATTCCAGCATCCCTGCCATATCTATTCCTTATGCTTGCTCTGTCTCTTCAAGTTGTGCCTTTTGCCTTTTGGTATGCCTTATAATTTTTTCTTAATAGGCAGACATATAACGTTCTAGGTAAAAGGAATTGCTATAAGTAGGCCTATAGTAACCTGATGGTAAGATGTCAGGGGAGGAGAAGTGTTCTCTAGTCCTGTGACTAGGTCTTAGTTTTCGGTGACCCTATGACCCTGGACACAGAGTGTTTCTCAAGTTTTTCCTACCCCCTTAGATGGGATAGGATGGCTAGAGTGGGCAGGAGTTGAATATTTCTTTCCCGCAGGTCATTAGGCTCTAGTTAACTAGTTTCTCCTGTGGGAAGAAGACCTTGTTAAGAAAAGTAGTGCCGGGGCATTTTTCAAAATGGTTTCTTTCCTCTTCTCCCAACCAGAAGCAGAAGAGTTTATATCTCTGGTATTTATAATGTGGGCCCTGGCCAAGCTACTGGAGGTAAATCTCACAATATTGTAGCAGTTGGCCTGTGACTGGGTCCATCCAGAGTTTTAAACTCTCAGACTTGTTACAGTTCAGGTTTTCTTACCCTAGCGTTGGTTCTCACAGCAGTTTCCACTCAGGAGTCTCTGCTCTGTTAAGCCGCGACTTCCTCTCAGGAGTCTCTGGTCTCTGCTTTGGTAAGCTACAACTCCCTCCATTCACCTGTCTGTCTCTCCAGCCTCAGGGGCAGTAGTTTGCCTTGTGTCTTACCCTCTTACAGGTCCAAGAAGAGGTGTTGACTTTTCAGTCTGTTGACCTTTTACTTGTTCGGGTGGAGTAGCAACATTCAAGCTCCTTAAATGCAGAACCAGAAACTGGAAGTCCCTCCTCTGCCTGTTTTTTACTTGGGTTCTTTGTCTTACAACTCTTGAGTTGTAAGAGTTTGTTATGTATTCTAGATACAAGCCCCTTATCACATAAATGATTTGCATGTATTTTCTCCCATTCTGTGAGTTATTTTGTCACTTTTTTGATGGGGGTGATTTGCAGCACAGATGTCTTTAATTTTGATGTACGCTATCTTTTCCTTGGTCACTCGTGCTTTGGTGTCATGTGTAAGAAGCTCAGGAGCATGAAGTTTACTTCCATGTTTTATTCTAAGAGTTGTGTAGTTTTAGCTCTTACTACATTTAGGTCTGTGAACCATTTTGAGTTAATTTTGTGTATGATATGAGGTAGGGGTCCAGTTTCATTCTCTTGCCTCTTGTTAAAATGACTATTATTTTCTCTTAGAATTGTCTTAGTACTATAAATGATTTTTAATGTGTAGGTCGTATATCCTAGTTTTGAAACCATTACTGAACATCCAGGTGGTTCCGACTATGTTGATTCACCAGATTTCGTAGCCTGGAAAATCCTTGTGGGGTTTAGATGTCATCGGCAAAGTTCAGCAGTTTCTGTAATGAGGGGGACTCAGAGTCTGTCTAACCAAATGGTCATTTGCCAGCAGAAAACGTAAAGTACTAAAGAAAGGCCTGGTTGTTTTCCCTAATGTCAAATTAAAGCTCCAGAGTGCCTCAGCTTTTTATGATTCTCAATTACAAGTCTGTCTCGATGAAGTTTTAATGTTTTCTACCTTTGCCACTCATCACATTAATGAATTCCATGTGTTTAATACCTGCCCACAGTTGTCCCTATCAAGTTTCAAAGTATGCTGTGTAGAAAGTAGGACATTCTTTGACTTCTGTGCGCTAGTAAAAAGAGAAAGTCTAAAGCTGTGCATCTGTACTAATAGTAAATCAGTCTCTTCATAGGTAGGGAGGGAAGTTTAATTTGGATGGGGGGGGGATGGGGCAATAGGATAAGAGCAGGACAGCAGAGCATTGTTTATGATTGGGGAGCTAATGGAGGGAAAGAAGTTGCCCTGTTCATTGAGAGATGGGTTCTGCAGCCCCTTCTGTGGGCTGGGTAGGCTCCGTGGGCCAGTCTCTTACACATCATTGTCCTGGATTATCTCCTCTGAGCCCATTCTACAAAGGGGACTCTTAAAAACTGTGTTTTCTACCTATGGTAACAGAGCTGATGAGAGTTTAGTAGATGCTTCTTTTAAGGGTTTGAGATTTTTTGATTTGTTTTTGGTGCATTGGGTAATTAACTTCTCAGTGATCAGTTTCCTACATACAATCATCCTTCAACCCACAGAGGCCCTACCTTCAGGCCTCTGCTCTCTTTCCATGTCCAGTCGTCCATGGTATCCGGCACCTCTTCATTGATTTTCTTCTTAATTAACTAAGGACATAGAGAGGAACACGGCCCCAAGTATGGCCCTGAGATGCTATCTTGTGTTCCTAAGTGAAAGAAGGCTGTTGTGTGCCTTAGAGAGAAATTACATGTGTTAGGTAAGCTGCTTTGAAGCATGAGTTACAGTGCTTCTATAACTATAAATAAAGGCACCTTATTTAACATATAGCTGATTCATTAACATTGAACTCAGGTTAATGAATCAGCTATATGTTAAATAAGGTGCCTTCAACTAGAAACATGCATAAAACAAGGTTATGTGTTGATCAGTTGAAGAAAACGTTTTAAGCGCTCACAGGAACCTAACTGTGTATCACCTGTGGACAATGCTTTGCTATTCACTAATTCAGTATTCACAACAGCATAACTATCATGAATAACAAGAATTAAATGTATCTGTCATGTAATGGGCACTAACACTGATTGCCACTGACTTTATCAAATTAATTTTGTGCCGTGTATGATGTTTTAAATTTGTTTTACATATTTCTTATAAGTGTATATATATTTTGTATAGCCATGTATTTAATAATTCATGTATTTGTGAGTTCTTTATAAATTATTTTAGGGTAAAAGGCATTTAAAAGACTTTACATTTGGTTTGTACAGTCTGAAACAGTAAAATTTTTAAAATATACATATGTTCCTTGCCCAAATCAACCATATTTTTTACTTTAATAGCTTTCATTTAGTTTAATCTGATTGCTAATTTTAAAATATATTTAAGAAAATTATAGCTCCAAAGATAGAAATTTATTTTACTGAAAACTGTAAGTAAGCCACATATGCTAACTCTGGTCACTCTAATATGTATGTTTTATGTCACTCTCCCTTTGAACCCCCCAGTGTGTCTTTGCCTTAAAGAATTTTAACTTACCTTAGATTTATAGCGTTTTTATGGCAACTCTCCTGGCTTCCAGAGCCTAATAGACTTATTTGTATAGCTTTTAAGGCTAATTGATTGGCTTTTGATGCTTTTGCTGGAGGAATATCTTATTAAAATCAAATGGATGAATTAGCTAATTGTATTTAACATTTGAAGGGATAAGTGAAAAGAGGAGGAAAAGACTCAAGTTGATTCAAAAGCAAAATGAGAAGAAAAGATAATTGGCATATTCTCCACATCTTTCCTCTGATCAACCAAATAGGAGACAAAACAAATTAGAGACTTGTCTTTGAATAGGAAGCAGATGTGCCAAGCATATTCTTCAGATTTTGTTGACTGTTTTATCTTTAGATACTGATTTTTGTCTAGAGGAGAGTGTTGGAGCAACTGAAATGGAACTCATAACTTCAGCTTTTGATGGAAGTTGATGCCTGGCACTTTATGCTGTATTAATGCCAGGAATACATTTTATTTCCTCCTATCTTTAGGCAAGCTGTTATTCCTCTACTGCACAGTCACTTTTAACTTAGATTTCTGAGAAACAAGGAAAAAGATTGGTTCTTTGAGACCAGTTGTTGGCTAAGCCAGGCTTTTGAGCATCCCAGTTACTTGTCATTCAGCAGCTGTGTGGGAAAGTGTAGGCTACGTTGTTGAACAAATTTTGTAAAGGAAAAAAAATTATTTCTTGATTTACTTGGTACAAATGTCTCTTTACTCAAAAAACCTTTACAAGTGGGTTCTGGGCATTCAGACATTTGTTTAGCACTCTGTAATCTCATAAAGTGATTTCTATCAGGTGCCTTTCACAGAAACCCCAAGAGGTCAGGGTAAATCATAATTTCCTTGATGAGAAAGCTGAGGCCTAGAGAAGCTCCTTGTTGGGAAGCTTCACCTCTGATTTCCTGGTCTGCTTCATAGGCTTCTTGCTTTTTTTGTTTTTGTTTTTGTTTTTTTTAAACACCCTTGCCTTACTGCTGTGGAGAATGATTTCTATTTTGCAATAGCTTGTGTTTTTCTCCTGTACAGGGATATTCCAATGCCTTTAGTCAGCTCAGGAGTAGAGCATGGTAACCTGAGAGAGCTGGCACTTGCAAGAATGAAAGACCTCGGAATACAGGTAAGAGTAAGTATGGCTGTCAGGCCACAGCTGTAGAGAAAAAAAGGAATCTGAAATGCAAAAGACTCTTCTACTATCACACCTAAAAGTAGACTTGCGGGTCAGATCAGAAAGCCCCCGGATGTTGAAGGCATGGTCACCCGCCCATGTTGGAGCTAAAGCCAGTGGTGCAGAGGCTGCTCCTGTTCCTTCATTCCCTTCTGCTTCCTTCTGCCTGCTCAGATTGCCAACTGCATGCTCCACTCCAGTTTCTAAAACCAGTTTTTCTTTTGAAGTATTAGGTGTTCAGTTCTTGACTAAAGAAAAGGAGATGTGATTCCTGAGAAGAAAATATCATTTGAAAAGACAAGGATTATGTGCATGAAATAATTACCAGGACTCCTGTGGCCCCACATATACCACTCTCCCATCGCTCTGGCCATTGAAGTCCCTTCTTTGGTCACAGATATTTACTAAGTACCTCCTCTCTGCTGGCCCAGGATGTACAAAAAGCCCAAGAACCTGCAACTTAACAGTCTCTGTGGGAGATTCTTAAGTCACAGGAACATTTGAAACTCAGTGCTCAGGAACTTCTTAGAGCTGCTTAAGGGATAAATCAGGAGTGCTATTGAGACCAAGGGCTGACTCCTGGGATCTGCCCTCAGAGATTCTGGATCAGTAGGTTGGGATGGGACTGATCTGTTTTTTTATCCAGCACTAGGTACGTGGTTCTCTTGCCCACTTCAGACGTAGACCCCACTTAGAATGACATGGTTCCAAGGATTACATATTTGTACACAGGTGTTTGTGGACCTAAGACGTCTTATTCTCTCACTCCAATTATTATGGAGAAAATTTTTCAGAAAATTGTTCAAGGGAGAGTTTGTGAACATTATTAGCTTATTCTACCAAAAAAAAAAAGTGAACAATTTTATGTTCTAGGAAAATAGCAAATGCATTTATGGTAATTAATGGCACTAAATAAGACTGTGTGCCTGCTGTGCCTCCCAGGCTCCAGCTGTCCCTGTTGTCCATCTCCTCTCACTTCCAAGAAGGCCACTGACCTTCAAGAAGGCCAAGGTGACTGACCTGGCCTGCTTATCCCAACAGTCTCATTGTCAATCCATCTTCTTTAACCCTTGGCCCTCATAAGCCTTGTTAGTCTCTATTAAGGTAAACTGGGATTGAGTCTAAAGGCTGGAATTCAGTCATAGCCAAAAGATATCTAGTTTCTGTAGGCAACATCTTTAGCAGAAAATAAGCACACACCAATCTCTGCCTTTAAAAAAAAGCATGCCAAAAAAAAAAGAAACAGCATGCAGGTGTTCATTAAGAACATGGAACAGTAATACATTCCCATGCCAGCTAATGTATAGAACTACGATAGTTCTATACAGCAGCTACATTAAATAGATTAATAATTTCAGAGATTTCTCATCTTCATCTGCTGTACAATTTTTGTTTACTGGAATTCATGGACTCTACATCAGCAGAGCATTATTTTGAGCTAGTTCCTGGGGCATGGAAGTAGCTTTAGTTTTCTACAACTGAATAATGAGCTCTTATTTTTCTCCCGGAACTCTGTACATATATAGCAGTCCTTCATAAATACACTATTAGTAGAAAAGCTTACGTGACATCATCAAATGTCCTACAGTGATCTTTTCTCACTGGAAGAAATGTTTATGGTTTGTTCTGTGGGGGGGGAAATAACACCATAGGATATGATATATAATTGAATAATTACAAGGATTGATAATAATGAAAAGCATTGGTCACTGTAAATGTCTGGTAGCATAGCATGCACTGTGGGTTGTGGAACAGAAGCGAGAGCCACATCACAGATGCTTGGCCATGCAGACCAGGCATTGCATGGGCATCACCTGCAGGTAGCTCTGTGCTGCCTCAGATACTCAAAGAGCCATTTACAATTGTGCTTCAGAGTACGTAATACATAGCTCTAGGTTCGTTCTTTTCTCTCTCTCTTTCTTTCTCTCTCTCTCTTTCTTTTCTTTTCTTTTCCCTTCCCATTCCCCACCCCTCCCTTCCCTTCATCCTTTCTTCCGCAGTGTCCGTCTTGCAAAAAAAAAAGACATCTTCAACGTGTACTTTTTGGATATTCCTAAAATGATACAAATACGGCGATGCTAAAAATGTTAACTTCCATAAAATGGAGAGAGTTGTAAAAGTTTAGGAATTTACTTTTTACTCGTCTGCGTACGTACTTCTGGATTGTACTTTCAGATAGTTATATCCCCCAGGCAAACCTGTTTTTTACTTTTATGACTTACATTCTTTACTGCTAAGATTATTTTATATATTGATTTTTTTGGAATTCTAAATTTATTTTAAAAGCAATACTACTTCATACATTCTCACTCTGGTTTCCCTATCCTCAAATTGATGAAAGGTGGCTTTATTTTGAAATTCACCTCTTTTACTGTAAGTTATGTGCAAACTTAATTTTGAGCCCGGGGTTTGGCAAAGAGGTTTAAATAAAAATAAAGACTGAATTGGTTACCAGTTTTATATTTGTGGCCCCTCACCACCACTTTTTTTTGACAGTGTCGAGATGTGAGAACCAGAGAAGTTGGAATCCAAGAAATTCATCACAAAGTACGGCCATACCAGGTTAGTCTCTTCATTTTGTAAGGGACCGGGTCCTGTCCTTATATCATTGCCAAGCCTGGGCCCACATGTTTTTACCAAGGACAGAGCCCCACAAGTGAGTAACTAAGAGCAGAGACTAACTGAGGATTAGATACCAGGGTCAAGCCATGAAAGCCAAATAGGAGAATTCTAGAAGAGCCAGGTTAGGAAAACGAAGTCTGAACCTCATTCTAGCCCAGCACTGTCCAGTGGAACTTTCTGCAGTGTAGGGCATGTTCTGTGATCTAAGCTATACAATGTGGTGACTGCTGAGCACTTGAAATGTGGCTTGTACAAATGAGGAACTAAATTTTTAATTTAATTTTAGTTAATTTAATTGTAAATAGTCCCCTGTGACTACAAGCTCCATTCAGGAAGAGCATAGTATGATCTGCTTCTCTCTTTATGTATAACTGTTCAGCGGTTTCCCAATGGTGATGAGCGAATGAATAGATCAGCCCTTATCTACAGGGGCTCCACAAGAATTAAGTGTAATGCCTTAAGGCATTCATGTTATGCAGTGAATTCACTTCTCTCTTATACTTGCATAATGTCTAGCTGTATGCCAAATTTTCTGTAGGATTTGATTGTCTTGTAGAACCCCATTTGAGAAAGGTTAGAATCAGATGATCTCTGCATTGATGTTTCTGTTCTCAGCATGAATTATTTAGTTGACATTTTTCACATTTAGGACCTTTTGAGGGAAAAAGTAGACCCAACACAATTTGTGCGGTTCAGCTATTTAGCAAACATGATTGAGAAGGAATGTGTGTTACTCTGAATTGTTCAGCTTGCTTTGGTTACCTTCTGCCTATTTACTGAGTGTTTCTGGGTGTGGCCACGTCCATCTGTATACCTTTCTCTGTGCACGCATATTATTACATACGGCTTCTCTTTAGGCAAAGTACAAGAGCCATTTGTACAGTGAGCTGAAGAGCCAAGAGCCTGTGCAGACTGCTGCCACAAAGCTTCCCCCCCAGAAGCTACACTCCATGGTTGAATTTTCTTTAACCTGTTAATCCCATAATTGTGCATATTTTAAGTGCCCTGTGGGATGCCATACTTCCTGGAAATTTCATCAAGCTGCAGGTGACCAGCATCACACTTTTCTTCCCCAAAGATACATTTCAGTGGAGGTGATAAGGACTAGAAGATGAAACCCAGACTATTCAGCCCCTGACAGTTTTGAGGCAAAGGGGTGCTCCTGAGAGCTACGCATGTGACGGGGTGTGAGATTTTACATTAGAGACTCTTCATGGAGAGTCAAATGTGTGGAAGCCTTTACTGAGTTGGATCTCTGTAAGAGTCTCAGGGTTAGTGAAGTTCAAGTATTTGTGAAATTATATAGTTGTTTTCCTTTTATAATAGTCCAAGAATAAGGTGTGAACTTTAATCTTGGTGCTATTTGAGAGTAGACAAGTAAAAAGAAACATAATTAGTGATTATTCATTCCTTATCCCTAACTCGGTATTAGCCTAAATCAATACATACAATTACAAAAATGAATTTGGTTCTTTAATTTTGAATATTTTTTGTGGCCTTTTACTAAACAGGTTGAATTGGTAAGGAGAGATTATGTTGCAAATGGTGGCTGGGAAACATTCTTGTCGTACGAAGACCCAGACCAAGACATTTTGATTGGACTCCTACGATTACGCAAGTGTTCAGAGGAAACCTTCCGTTTTGAACTGGGGGGAGGTGTCTCCATAGTCCGAGAGCTGCATGTGTATGGAAGTGTGGTCCCTGTGAGCAGCCGGGATCCTACCAAATTTCAGCATCAGGTATCCTGTATTCCATTTCTATTTGACGTCTAAGAAACTGCCTAAGTAGGAAAACAGAAAAGGCATGGGGTGAAGAGAGGAGGAAGAGGCAGAGGAGGAGGAGAGGGGAGAGAGAAGCATAGAAACAGAGGAGCCAGCTCCAAAATGGATGATTTAATAATTTTGTTCGGAGATGTTTTCTTTCCAAATTGTACCCTTTTGGGAGGAAAGGACAACCTGAGATTCAGTCATTTGGAACATATCAGATTGAACCACATGGAATTGGTTTTTTTTTTTGAGAGAGTCTCGCTCTGTCACCCACGCTGGAGTGCAGTGGGGTGATCTCGGCTCACTGCAGCCTCCGCCTTGAAGGTTCAAGTGATTCTCCTGCCTCAGCATCCCCAGTAGCTGGGATTACAGGCGTGCACCACCACGCACAGCTAATTTTTGTATTTTTAGTAGAGACGGGATTTCACATGTTGCCCAGGCTGGTTTCAAACTCCTGACCTCAGGTGATCCACCCACCTCAGCCTCCCAAAGTGCTGAGATTACAGTCATAAGCCACTGCGCCCAGCCTGCAGTTAGAATTTTTGAAAGTAAAAATGTCTAATACTGGCAATCTCATATGGGTCAACTTATTGTGGAGTCCAGCTAGATGGTAATGGGAAAGAACTTACGAAATATTGAAACATTTCCTAAGGTTAAGGCATATTATACATAGGGGAACCCTATTCTAACCCTAGACAACCTACCTTAATAACTAACTTTGTAAAATTTCCAGAAAATGAGTTAAAACCTAATGGTGGATATGATATAAGCTCTAAAATGGATGATTTAATAATTTTGCCTGGTTTCTCAACTTGTTTAGAGAGTAGAGTGGTGGCCAGGAGTGGCGGCTCACACCTGTAATCCCAGCATTTTGGGAGGCCAAGGCAGGTGGATCACCTGAGGTCGGGAGTTTGAGACCAGCCTGGCCAACATGGTGAAACAAACCCATCTCTACTAAAAATACAAAAATTAGCTGGGCGTGGTGGCACGTGCCTGTAGTCCCAGCTACTCAGGAGGCTGAGGCAGGAGAATCACTTGAACCCGGGAGGTGGAGGTTGCAGTGAGCTGAGGTTGAGCCAGAGTGATCTCACCCAATGCAGTGAGCCACTGCACTCCAGCCTGGGCAACAGAGGAGATTCCGTATCAAAGAAAAACAAAGTAGAGAGGTTACTAATAAATAAAAGACGTATTGCCCAAGACTTCCATCATTTAGAGATTGCCTAATTTATCTAAAAAGATGAGAGGGAATTACTGTCTTCCTGTGTGTAAGGAGGGAATTACTGCCTTCCTGTATGTAGATTACATCATCCACAAAATACCTTTTGATAGCTCTTGTTCAAAAGTTGCACCTTTTTAAGTCGTCTGCTACAGTGTACCTTTGGTTTGATTGGTTTCTTTTCCTTTCTCCCATAAGTGGGCTTTTGTCACTCTTATTTTTACAGATTTTAGCAACTACTGAAGTATAGCCTTCTTGCTTTATAGACCCCTCTTAATGAACTTCCTTCCTTTTTAATTCCCACTCCCCTTTGTTGCTGTGTGCAGGGATTTGGCATGCTGCTGATGGAGGAAGCAGAAAGAATAGCTAGAGAGGAACATGGATCTGGGAAAATCGCTGTGATCTCAGGTAACTTGGAGAGGGTGAAGTGCATGATTCCTTCCTGTTTTGAACTTGGCACCACAGTGAAAACTACATTGCTGTCCTCTTGCCCCTGTTGATGGTTTTTATGTTCAAAATTGGGCTGAGCTGATGGTGAAGGACTTGTGCTCAAACAAAATTCACAAAAGCAGTTTAGTGGAATTGAGCTTTCCAAGCGCTGAGAGTCAGGACCTGTGACCCATGTCCCCTTTTCTGCACTCTCTGTCACATGGTCACCTCCTCTCTTGTGCTGTGCCCGGTTACTCTGTCTGAGGAAATGGAATTTGATGATACGGACAGAAGAAAATGATGGATCTTTTCCACTATTGTGGAGATTATCACTATTGTTCAGAAATTAAAATAGAACCTTAGTTGCCAGTACAAGCTGTTTAAGGCCAAATTCTTGCTCTTTCAGTTTTGTTCTCGGTGACTTTGACCATGGGGAACATCTTTCCCCTGTTTGGGAGTGTACTAGGAAAAAAGGTTTTCCGCAGCCCTCTTAGGGTCCGTGTCTGGGTCTGAAAATAAACTGACAAAGGCAGATTAACAGGGGGAAAAGCAACACGCTTATTTCATATACATTTTATGAAATAGGGAAGCCTTTATAAGGAAGCAAAGACCCAGAGAAATGGCTAAACCTGAGTGTTATACAAGTGCAAAGCATGGAAAAATATGACAGAACACAGGAGTTCTTACTGTGTGTTTATCAAGGGTGATAAACAGGGACATTTAGCAAGGCCTGTTCATTCAGATTCCTCAAGGTGCCCCTCCGCCTTCAGAAATGAAGGTGTTCATTTGCTCCAGGTGGTGTGAGGGCATCTCTGTCATGAGCATCTCATGACCTGTGTCAGGAGAGAAGGAAGGGGAAGGTCAGAGGGTCCTTCCTGCATCCGCCATTTCCTGATTCCTTCACCTTAAGATACTCAGTATGCCAAGGCACCATGTTTTGGGGTAGTGTGTTCTGAACCCCATCAGGAGCTTCCCCATTTCTTATCTAGGACAGCAGGTCACTGAGGAAGTGGGCATGAAAAGAAAAGTCAGTGCAGCCTGTGTGAGTGGAGCAAGAAATGACGTAGACCCCCCTTCACATCTGCTGTTTCATATTGTATCCTTACAGACATGGCTGTTCCCAGTAAGAAGCTAACAGGGTGAAAGCCAGGATCAAAATGGAGGTTATTTTCCATCTAGCTTGTTTGGTTTCCCATAAGGCTAGTACATTCCTCTAAAATACGCCTTCTGAGAAAGTCATCTCTTCTGAAAATGAAAGTTGAAATGAGGTTTTTAAAAAATAATAATAATAATAAGTTGTTGCCAATCAATAAATCAATACCCATGTTCAGGTTTTAATGATTATAATTATGAAAACGTAATGACTCAGGCTCACCTGTAATCCTTTAGTGTGGTTGAGGTTTTTGGCATTCTCCAGAGAGAGACCTAAAGCTTTTTTTTTTTTTTTAACATCTAGCTTTATTATTTTTTTTTCTGTTATCTTTCAAAGAAGAGTAACTAAACAAGGGTCACCTGATTGGTACTGTTACCTGTAATAAAAAAGTTTACCTCTCATCTGTTTGACCTGTGGTTGACCAGGAGTACCAGGCAAGGGCCAGACTGACTTAGAACCTCTTCCGCACGTGCATCTGTGTAGAGTTGAGAACACCTGAAATTTCCCGGGTCCCTTTTGCCGTAGCACTGTCAGTGTTCTAGTAAAGTACTTATACTTCAGTGTGCCTGCATATCACCTGGAGATGTTGTGAAGATGCAGACTCTGACCCAGTGGGCCTGGGTGGGGCCTGAGAGCCTCCTTTTCTAGCCACCTCCCATGTGATACCTATGCTGTCTTCACACCACACTTTGTACACAAGCAAGGCTTGAATATTCTCTTCCAAATGTATTCTTTTCAGTCACGGAGATAATGACAACACTCTGTGATCCTGGCAGTGCTGCACTTAGTCTGGTAATAGTCATGTGACTTTGTGGTGTCTGTGGGAACCTAATCAACGTTAAAACTGAAGAGCATGCACATTCTATCACTGCTCTACATTCAGGGGTCCTCTCTGAATGTTGCATGCAGAGAGGACCCCTGACTTGCCTGAGGTCATATCCAGTTACTCGTAAGAGCCTCAGTTTCTGCTTCTTATGAGCGGGGTGATTGCCATTTTCTAAGTGGAAATCGGCATCTGTCCTCTTTCTGCCATATCTATCTCCCTAGCTTTTTATCATCATCTAAATAATAGCTCCATTTCAGATCATCTGCATGTAGAGTTTCTCAAATAACAAGAAGAGACTTGCTCAAAGTAACAGGGAAGAACCTTTCTCTGTGTCGGCTGGTATGATAGATCTACTTCATTTCTATACAAGAGGTTTCTCTTGACCAGTGGGTTTCTGTGGGAACAGCCCTGGAATGCCTTCTTGGAACTCGAGTGAGTTCAGGGGGGAGGATGCCATAAGCATTACTTCCTGTTACCCTGCCTCGAAGCCCCATCATTGCTCTCTATCGGGGAAACTGCGTAGGCCTTGACTTTCTGTTTGACTTAAGCTCTGGTTACTCTTCAAATGAAAGAAGTAAGAATCTGTCTGGATGATGCCTTTTTATTTTCCAATTTAGTAATCTATTACTCTTCTATGTAAGTTTCTGAAGCAGATGCCGGAGAAGTCTATGATTCAGAACTTCGAGGAGGGCAGATACGAAGAGCTTATTATTATGTCATAGTTTTAACATGTTTTTGCAGTTTTTGCGTTTTGACTTTGGTTTTTCTGATGTGAGTACAATTATGTGTGTGCATGTGTTTTCGTTTTTTGTAAATAGTTATTCTAAGTTCATCCTTAGAATGAAAATCTCTTTATGGTGTCCGTGGGCTGCATTTTGTCAAAGCTACCTCATTAGATTAGCTGAGAAGAGGCACCGATTTGGGGGCTGGGGGGGAGGACAGGTTGCCCGGATTCCATTCCTGCTCTGCCAGTAGCTCTTCTTGTGATCTAGGATAATTTTACTTGCTCGCCATAGGCCTTTATTTCCTTACTGAAAACAAGTGGATGTGGTTATCCTTTCCAGTTCTCGCTCTAGAATTCTACCCCTTAGAATCTTCTTTAGGTCTCAACATGACCAGTTTCGTTTTCTTGATTAAACTGTAGGTGGATCCTTTTCTGGTGCCATATTAAGAGACTCTTTAATTTCATCAGTAGATCTCAGTCTCATTGTAGGTTGGGTGTTTGCTAATGAAAATAGTGCTGGTTTCCCACAGGTGGTTAATCCTGTGGTTTGTGAATGAGTATTGACTTAGGTCATAACTGGTGATGACACTGTTTGACCTAAGCGTTCTTTTTTTTCCGATCTTGTCCTCAGTTTGTGAATCCGTCCTTGTTCCAGCTCTGCAGGCTTTTGTATAAATCGTACACAGTGGTGGCCCAGATACTCTGTCCTGGCACAGCTAGTAAGCCTAAGTAAGGGAAAGACAGAGTCATTTATCATTTTGGTTACTCTTGTGTAAGAGTAATGCATTTAGGTAGAATTTTTTTAATTGCGTTTTGATTCATTATGACTTTCCTTCATCTTGCCAGGAGATTTTCTCTGTAACTTGGGTTTATAATGTTGGATTCTGCCTCTAGACAATATTATCAGCTACACAGTAGATCTGATTTGAGTCACTACAGAAAGACTCTGGGTATTCTTTTTTCCGTATTTAAAAACAAATTGGTTTCTTATCTGTGTTATTTCAGTAGATTTTGTTTATAGGTATACACTGTGTATTGTATAGCAGATTATCTTTTTAAAAAGACAGCTCCCTTTATGGCTACATGAGAAAATTGAAAACTTTCTCCTATAGCAAAATCAAATGAAGCGATTTCTCTTGAAAGAGAGGCCTTTAAGTTAATTCTATTTTTTTCTTCGAACTGTGTTTGAAAGTGAACCGTCAACTCTAAATGTGAAAATGAAAGCAAAAATGAAATGTTTAGTTTCATCGGCATCAAAATCACCGTGGATCAAGGGGTCACATTTGAAATGAAGAGTCTTAAGCAGGGTTGCCCTGCCCTGCAGGAATTTTTGTGTTGGGCCGGGAAACTCTCACCTTCCCCTCGTTGATTGCCTTTGACTGCAGAGGAAGATAAGTGTCTTCCTACTTAGACTCCAGATTAGTTCATCACTCAAGACTAATTACTTCACAGTAAGAAATTATTATTCTTCTACGTATAAAAATGGACAAATCAGTGTTATAAGAACTATCAGTTTATAAAATAATGTGTAGGCAGGAAATAACAGCTAATTGCTGCCAAATATCTAAGCAATTAATTAGTCCCTATTAATTCCAAGTGGTATCATTTGCCAGCTTGGCCCATATATCTTCTGTCAACACACATCTGTTCAAGGTTGACAAATTGTATTGACTTAAAAACCATGTTTATCTACTTGGATGATCAGCATTCTTTCTTTTAAAAATGTTAAGATAAGCGGTTTTTCTCTCTCCTCTCTCACGATGTAAAGTGCAAGGAATTATACTGGAGAAGCTAACCACATCTGAAATGCCATCACTAATAATCACCATGGAAACAGAGATCTCTGATGTCACACTGCCCGTACCATTTCCAAAAGGGCAAATATAACCATGATAGTCACTATTTAAAAAGCCATTCAACACCCCCAACAGAATGAGTTTTTTTCTTCTGGCAATTTTGGCTAGGTATCAGAACCAATCGTGTGACTGTTTGAGTTTGCCGAGCTAATTGCTATGCAGCAAGATGAACAGCTATTCCCCAGGCTCCTCTGACGACCTTCGTCATAAGCACTATTCTATTTGTGTCCTTTCAAGTAGAAAATTAATATGGCCATTGGCCAAGAATCGTACAAGGCCGATGGATCGCACAGTGATGGTGAGAAATGAGGAAAAGGTCTGAGTGGTTGATGACAGAAATCACTGAAGTCAGAGACCGATAGCCATTTTGTTTAAATCTGTTAAAAAGCCAGAGAAGGGGAGAGGAGAGAAGAATTTAAATACAGAGTGAGTAAACGAGTCACTGTGAGATAAGATCATCCTTAATCATGACGGTCTTAGTTATATGACCCCAAAACTACATCACAGTGTCCCCTGGTCAGAAAATAAATGGACCTGTGCCTTATGTAATCCAGTATGGCTTTCTAGGACTGCAGTTAGTGGTCTTGTTTGCCAGAACCACTGATTAGTAAAATCATATGTGGGCAGAAAACAGCTCTTGCTTTGTTGAAACATTTAAACTGCAAATGGCTGAGATTTACTTATTGGACCTTCACCCTGTCTCCCAGGCTGCTGCACATCTCCCTCAGTTTCAGGGAAAGGTAGTTTTATTCCTTGCATTATAATCTAGTTGAAAAGAGGTACATTTGTAACTAGGTTTGTCTGATAATGGACTCATAATCCTTACCAAAATGTCTGGAAAAGCATTTCTTCACTGTAGCATATCTAGGTGCTAATGGATACAGGAAGCCTGCCAAATGCAGACCAGTTCGTGACGCCTGCACAAGCGTTAATCTAGGACTTATCAGAAAGGAAAGGAAAGACTGTTTGCCCTTTCGTACTCTGTGTTTTAGCCCTTTACATCATTTATCTTTGTGACAAATTATCCCCTAAATGTTCCCTAATTAAATATACATTTTCTGGATTCTGTAGATTCCTCTGTTCCATTTTGGTGTTCTAACAATGATCATATATGTTTCTCTTTTGGTACGTATTCCAGTAGTGTTTTTTAAATCATTATTAATATATTTTTAAAGACAACAGATACGGTATAAAGTATTTACTACAAGAACACTGTTACTTTCAGCAGCATCGTTAGACTAGCATTGATCACACGGACTACTACTTTGCTAGGTCCTGAATAAGCTGAATGTTTGCTAATTGGTGTCTGTTGCAGCTGCAGTGTGGCAGCATGGTTGCGTAGCTCCTCCCAGGAATCTGTATTCCATGACTTGACATTGCTCTGTTTGTAGGTGAATCAGGTACCAGTACGTAGTACACCACACATCAAGTGTATTAGACCATGTCTCACTTGGCATCACAGACTGTTAATTAGTACACATGTTTTGAATATTATTGAATAGGCCACTAATGAGCTTCTACTGTTTGGATCTTGGACGCAACTGAATTTTTTGTGAGGTTTCCCAGGCAGAAGCTAGTGATACTGATTTGGAGTGGCTGATTGGCATTTGAAGAACAGCATTTAGCAAATGCTGTTGCTAATCCCAGGTCCACGCAGTCCAGCCTCTTAAGTTTCAGAGTTTGCACACTGAGATCTTGAAGTCCAGCCTTGCTAAGGTAGACACACAGCACATTTACAGACTTTTTTCTCCCCATTCTTGTTCCTCTTAGTTTATGGATATAGGGAATGACAGTCTTACGCTTTTGCTTAGGAGGAATAGGATTATATCATGTGATTTCTCATAACATTCCTGAAAGGTCTGGGGGCTTTGAGATGAATGACTACCTTTATTTAAAATTAGACACTTCACAGCACTTGACAGGCTTTTTTTCTGAGGAAGGAAGCTCTCTCCAGAAGCGGCCCACCCTACGCTGGTCACCACCAGCTGTCTATCAGAAAGTCTGTTTTCATAGTGTGTTGCAGCATTGACTCCTTATCAATGTCACTTTAACGTGAATAGTACTGTTCTTTTCTCTAAATATTTGACATTGCCTGAATTCATTCAGTTTGATAAAGCTTTTCTATTTTAGATCTGTTAGAGGCAGGGATTTGGCAACTTCTCCTTTGGCGAACAGGTATTACTGAATAATGCTGGAAAATACTGGTGCTGCCTTCCTTAGGAGCAACCAAGATACTAGTTTTGTAGAGCCTTTTAGTTTAGACATTTCTCATTCCAACAAAACACATGCAAGGAATTTCTTATTGTTCAGTCAGCCTGGCTTAAACTGTTGTCTCTGACCAACAGCTCGCATTTCTAAGACAGTGCCTGTTGGACTTAGAATTGGAGATAGACTGTGGCCATGGGATAATTTCCTTATGCACCCCATCCTCACTCCCTAAGCAGACCACTGTCTGCTTGGCCACCATTCATGAATGAATTGCTGGGGTTCAGTAGAGCAGTCCCCATGCCCAGATCTCTACCCTGTATGATCTGCTTCCTCACTGCAAATCCTAATAATTCGTGGTTGTTCTGGTTATTTATTGTTATGTAACATGCCACCCCCAAATTTCAGTGCTTAAACCACAACCATTTTATATGTTTTATGATTCTGTGGGTGAGAAATTCAGCGGGCCATAGAAGGGATAGTTCCTCTCTGTTCCGTGATGTCAAGGGCCTCAGCTGGGGTGGCTTAAATGGCGGTAAGTTGGCTGGGATGGCATGTCTGGAGTTTCAGTTCTGATTCGGGCTGTCAACATGAGCAGGTTGGTTCTTGTCCCTGTGTCTGCTCCACATGGCTTGGGCTTCTTGATAGCATGATGGCTGGGTTCTAAGAGGAAGGAACAAAGGCCTGGTCTTAGAAGTCCTAGAATGTCTATATTAGTTATCTGAGTCATTGTGTAATAAATTACCCCAGAACTTAGTGGCTGAGATAATAAGCATTTATTGTCTCATGGTTTCTGTAGTAGGAATCTGAGAGTGACTGAGCTGGGTGCCTCAGGCTCAGCATCTCTCACAAGGCTGCAGTCAAGGTGTCAGCCGGGGCTGGGGGCTGTAATCATCTCAAGAGTCCCTTGGAGCTGAAAGATCCCCTTCCATGTTCACTGTGCAGTTTTTGACAGGCATCTGTTCCTCACAGGCTATTGGTCTTGGGGCTGTGGTTCCTCACCATGCCTCATGGGTCCCTTTACATGGCTGCTTGTCATATCATGTGACAGCTTGCCCTCTCAGCGGGAGTGGTCAGAGAGAGAGTGCCCATTCAATATGGCAGCCATAGTATTTTTATAACCTAATCTCAGAAGAGTGTTAATGAGTCCAGCTCACCCTCAGGGGGAAGGGATTACACAAGGCTGTGAATACCCTAGGCAGTGAACTTTGGAAGTCATTTTTAGAGACTGCCTACCACAATGTATCTTCTGCCCAGTTCTGTTGATTGGAGTCACTGGGCCGGGCCAGATTTAAAGGGAGAGGAAGTAAATTCCATCTCTGTAAGGGAGAAGGCAGCCATCTTTGGATGCTGTCAACTGCAGTGGTAGAAAACATCTGCACTGCTTTGTGATTAGTAGATATCCAGTACCTCTAATGCCTTCTCCAAAGATAGAACCTTTGGGCAGACCTAAATTCAAGAGTTCTTGACCCAACCCTAGTATCAGATTTGCATATGGTCGGTCATGGCAACACAGTCACACCTCACACTTTCCTAGGCAGAGCTTGGCAGGCCCAACAAAACTCAGCCTGCACCTGACCCCTTGTGTGCCATCTCTCTTCCACAAAGACATGCCTCTCTGTTTCCCCTTGCAAGCCTATTTTATACCTGATGCTTTAGGTGCATGTGCTGGCCATTTATTTTTCAAGATTGTTTCTGGCAATCCTGGGTTTTGTGAAATTCCATGTGATTTTTCACATGGCTGTTTTTATTTCAGCAAAAACCACCATTAGGATTTTGATAGGGATTGCATTGAATCTGTATATGGCTTTGGGTACTATCATCATCTTAACAATGTTAAGTCTTCCAGTCCATGAACAGAGGATATCCTATTTATTTAGTCTTCTTTAATTTCTTTTAGCAGTGTGCCAGAAAGAAGTTTCTTTAGCAGTGTGCCAGTCTTGCACCTCCTTGCTTAAATTTATTCCAAGATATTTTATTCTTTTGATACTATCCTACATGAGATTTTTTAAATTTTGTTTTTGGATTGTTCATTAGCATATAGAAATAAAACTGATTTTTCTTCCATATTGATTTTGTATCGTGCAACTTTGCTAAATTTATTAGCTCCAGTAATTTTGGGTGTGTGTGGATTCTTTAGCATTTTCTACGTATAAGATCATGTCATCTTAAATAGAGATAGTGTTAGTTATTCCTATCCAATTTGGGTGCCTTTTATTTTTTATTCTTGCCTAATTCCTCTGGCCAGAACTTTCAATACTGTGGTGAAAATGGGCAACCTTATCTGGCTTCTGATCTTAGGAGGAGAGGTTTCTGTTTTTCACTGTTAAGCATGATATTATCTGTGAGTTTTTCACACATGGCCTTTACAGTGTTAAGGAAGTTCCCTTCTATGCTAATTTATTGGGTGTTTTTATCATGAATGGGTTTCATCAAATGCTTTTTCTGCATTTGAGCTGATTGTATGATTTTTTTTCCCCCTTAATTCTGTTGTGGTGTATTACATTGATTTTTATATGTTGAACTCTCCTTGCATTCCAGGAGTAAATACCACTTGTTTGTGGTATATAATCCTTTTAATATGCTGCTGAATTCAGTTTGCTAATATTCTGTTGAAGAATTTGGCATCTACATTCTTAAGGGATGATGGTCTGTAGTTTTCTTTGTAGTGTCTTTATCTGGCTTCAGTAACAGGGTAATGCTGGCTTTATAAAATGAATCATGAGGTATCATTCCTCTTCAGTTTTTTGCAAGTATTTGAGAAGGATTAGTATTAATTCTTTAATTGTTTGGTATAATTTACCAGTAAAGCCATCTCTCTGGGCTTTTTCTTGTTGGGACCTTTTTTATTACTGATTCGGTTTCTTATTATTGATTTATGTAGACTTTGTTTCTTTATGAGTCAGTTTTTATATGTTTCTAGAAATTTCTTTCATCTAGGTTATCCAACATGTTGGTGTACAGTTGGTATTCTCTTACAGAATCCTTTTTATTTCTGTACAGTAAGTAGTTATGCCCCCTCTTTTCTGTTTTTGTGATTTGAGGCTTCTCTTTCTTTTAACCCAATCTAAGGTAAACATTGCTAGTTTTCTTGATCTTTTCAAAGAAGGAACTTTTGGGGTTTTTTTTTTTTCTTTTTCTATTCTCTATCTTTAATCTACTGTTTCCTTCCTTCTGCTAGCTTTGGGTTTTGTTTGCTCTTCTTCCACCCCCACCCTCCTTAAAGTGTAGAGTAGGTTACTGATTTCAGATATATCTACTTTCTAAATCCCAAATGTGATCATATATATCTGCTTTTTAATGTGAGCATTCACAGCTGTAAGTTTCCCTCTGAGCACTGTTTTTGCTGCATCCCATAAGTTTTGGAATGTTGCATTTTGTCTAATTTTCCTTGTGATTTCTTCTTTAGCCCATTGGTTAAGAATGTGTTAATTTCTGCATATTTATGAGTTTTCCAGTTTCCATCTGTTATCCTAGTTTCACTTCTTTGTGATCAGAAAAGGCATTTTATATAATTTCAGTCTTTTTAAATTTATTAAGACATGTTTTCTTTACCTGACTTACGATCTATCCTGGAGAATGTTCTGATTACACTTGTGGAAAATGTACATTCTGCTGTTAGTGGTAGCGTGTTCTATGTATGTCTGTTAGATTTAAGTGGTTTGAAGTGTTCTAGTTCACTCCTTCCTTATTGATCGTTTGTCTTAATTTTTCTATGTATTGCTGAAAGTAGATATTAAAGTATCCAACTCTTAATGTAGAAGTATTTATTTCTCCCTTAAGTCCTGTCAAGTTTTGCTTCATATATTTTGGGGCTCTGCTGTTAGGTACATATATGTGTTTATAATTATATAAATCTTCCCGATAATTGAACATTTATTTATACATCTCTGTCCCTCCCCCTCTGTATTGTTACTGTCACAGATTACATCTTCATACCTGTATATCCATTAACCTAGACTTAAAATTATTGTTTAATGAATTTGCCTTTTAAATAATAGAGGAAGAAAAGAGTTACAAACCAAAAATGCAATAATAATGGCTTTTCTGTTTACCTGTGTAATTATCTTAGTATTATTTTTTCACATAGTTCCAAGTTACTGCCTATTCTTTCATTTCAGGTTGAATGAGTTCCTTTAACATTTCTTGTAGGGCAGGTCTAGTAGTAATAGGCCTACTTAGCTTCTCTTAATCTGGGAATATCCTGATTTCTCTTTATCCTTGAAGGATAGTTTTGTTGGATATAGAATTTTTGGTTGGCACGTTTTTTTTTCTTTCAGCACTTTAAATGTGCCATCCCATTGCCTTCTGACCTCCATAGTTTCTAATATCAATTGTTAGTCTCATTGAGGATTCCTTGTATGTGATGACTCATTTCCCTTTTACTGCTTTTAAGATTCTCTCAGGTTTTCAACAGTTTGATTCATATTGTGATCATCATGTGTCTCTTTGAATCTATCCTGCTGGGAATTTGCTGAGCTTCTTGAATGTATAGATTCATGTCTTTCATCAAATATGGGGAATATTCAGCCATTTCTTTAAATTTTTTTTGCTACCCTTTGCCTCTCCTCTCCCTCTGAGACTCCATCAGTGCATATATTGGTGTGCTTGATGGTATCCCACAGGTCTTTTATTTTTCTACATTATTTTTTCTTTCTGCTCCTCAGACTAGATAAATTCAATTGCATTATCTTAAAGTATCACTGATTCTGTCTACTGCCTCCTCATAACTGCCATTGAACACCTCTAGTGAATTTTTTAACTATTATACATCTCTGTGCCAGATTTCTATTTTTTTATTTCTATTGATATTTTTTCTTTTTAATAGTATTCCCCTAATATTCTTTCTTTGTCCATGGTTTCTTATAACTCCTTAGGCATATTTAATGCAGTTGATTTAATGTCTTTGAGTAGTAATTCCAATGACTGGATTTCCTCAGGAATAATTTGTCAAGTTCTTTTTTCCTGTGAATGAGCCAGTCTTCCCTGTTCTTTGTATACTTTATAATTATATTAAGAACTACTGAGAGCTACACAATTAGTATAATGTGGTAACTCTGGAAGTCATATTCTTCTCCTTCTAAGGGATTGCTTTTGAGGTCTGTAATCATGCATTTGTCCAGTGACTTTTGTGCTTTTTATTTTTTTTGAGATGGAGTCTGTCTTGCTCTCTCACCCAGGCTGGAGTGCAGTGGTACAATCTCCTCTCGCTACAACCTCTACCTCCTGGGTTCAAGAGATTTTCCTACCTCAGCCTCCCTAGTAGCTGGGATTACAGGCATGTGCCACCACACCTGGCTAATTTTTTTTGAATTTTTAGTAGAGGCAGGGTTTCGCCATGTTGGCCAGACTAGTCTGGAACTCCTGACCTCAAGTGATCCACCGACCTCGGCCTCCCAGAGTGCTGGGATTACAGGCCTGAGCCACTGTGCCTGACCCTGTCTAGTGACTTTTTCAAACTACTTTTGCAAAGTCTGTGTTCTTGACTGTGTGTGTAGTCACTGAAATTTTTGTTCTTACTTCTGTGATCAGCCTGTGACCTGAGAGGAATTTTCTTAAATGTCTGGTTCAGAAAAACAAAGGATGTGTATCTCTTCAAATCTTGATACACTCCACCAGGGTAGCGAGACAGGGTCAAAACAAAAACAAGTATCTGCACTGGTCCTTCCAGGAACCTCCAAAGTGAAAATAATGCACAGCCCCCAATTTTTGGAGGCCTGGGTCCTTATTGCTCACTCCAGTTCCAGCCAGCTGCTCCAGGAAAACAGGTTACTGTCCCTGTGGCTACGGAGGAGCTAAGGAATGAGGGATGGTTGGTGGCTTGAGCATGCTGTTCTGTGGGTGAAGTTTGACAGCCTCTTCCTCATCAAACACTTGCCTAGTTGCTATAAGTATCTTACTAAGTTCCAGCATTCCAAAACAGTTGGTTCCAATTATTTTTTTCCAGCTTAATCATCATTTTAACAGAAGAATGAGTCTCTGAAAATTCCTACCTTGCCATTTCATGCCCTCTTGAAGTCCGTATTTAAAGAGACTCTAAATAGAAGGGGGCCCCTCTCCTACCAGGTTATAAGATGGCACAGTCTAACTTCTCGAGAGACACACTGATGATTTTTGACATGAGTAAAGGAGTGAGAATGATGTGTTACACAGCAAACATCCTGCACTGATAGAGACACTATATTTTTGAATCAGATGATTGTGGGCCATCTTATGTCACATCATGGGCCAGACTCCCTGTTAAGAAAAAAACTTCCCAAGAGCTGTAAGATAACCCACCAGCATCAAATTACCATGGTAGTGTCTATTTAGATTGTGTGTACCTGCTTTGTAAATTATTTTTATTTTTTGTTCTTATCTTGGTAGACTTTTCAAAATGTATAGAACCACCTTGAGGCTGCTGGGTAGGAGACTCTTCTGAGATACTCTGTTTCCACAGTGTTGGGGAATAATGTGTACTGTGTTAGTTGCAATAACCAACTAATTTGAAGAACTAAGATTATACGTGGGTAACCTTTATTAGCTTTGTGTGATTTTTTAATAGAATGGGAAAAAATTCTAAAAAAGATTTAGGGTTGAATAGTTAATAGGTTCATTTTCAAATATTCAGGATAAAACCTTTTTCCCAACTTTTATATCAGTGTGCATTGTTGAAGAGTAAAATATTACTATCCTGCCACGAGATCAATGAGAAATAATAAAGTCTCATTTTAGTAGCAAATGAATGAAACTAATGAATATATTTCCTTGTATTAATGTTGGTAGACATATATCAAGTAGTCAATAGTTGATTAATTGAACTCAAAAGCAATTAAAACCATTTAATTTGTTTTTATTTCACTGATTTCTTTTAGTTAAACAATTATAAATTATCTCAATGTTTTGCATCTAATCAAAAAATCAGAAATTTAAGCTTTAAAGGATAGATTCACAAGTTTGGCTGTGAGAGTGCGATGTGGCCCCAATTTTAATTCAGTCTAATAACACATTACTAGCAATGAAGGGTAGCCTATATCCTCACAAGTAAGCTTCAAAGAACAAGAATGCACCTGTTATTATAGCTAATTCATTTTGCTGCTTCCGACATGAAAACATTTAAATTATTAAGCCAAGGTTTTTCTTAAAGAATTCCAAGAAATAAAACTCTTCAATTTCCAGGATTCTAGTACATACTGAGCAAATACTTGATCAGTTAAACTGACTTCATTATTTCTTCCTCTGTTAAATCACATGAATAATTCCATGGTCTTTGTCCAGTTGAAATCACAACCCTGGTTCACTTGTTATTCCATAGACATGAAGAACTGATTTCATTCCCCATTTAAGCAGTCACAGAGTTGAGATTATTTAATCTTGCCTCTTTTCATTTTAAAAGTTTACTCTAAGCTGTAACAAATAGGAGAGTTTATAAAATGTTAAAGAATGAATTGTTTAATCAACGCCTGTGTCTTAGTTCACTTGGGCTGCTATAACAAATAACTTAGACTGGGTAATTTATAAACGAGAAATTTCTCAGTTCTAGAGGCCTCATGACCTACATGTCACCCAAAGACCTCACCTCTTAATACTGTTGCATTGGGGATTCAGTTTCAACATACAAATTTTGCGGGGGATACACATTCAGACCATCACACTCTGTAATCCCCCACTCAGGTCAGTAACCAGCATCCAAGAAGTGGCTCTGCTGGTCCTTCCCAGCCGTAATCCCTTTCCTCTTTCTTCCTAGCATCCTGACTTTTTTGATATTTTCTTGTTTTTCTACCTAAGTGTGTAGCCCTTAACTACATCATCTAGTTCTGTTACATATTTTTATTCTGGCTACTTCAGCTCAACATTGCTGTGAAGTTGTAGTAGCTGTAGTTCATTTCTGTTCATTGATATATGGGCTTCCATTATGCAGATAGTTAACAATTTATCTGGTTTAACTCTTGCTGGGTATCTGGGTAGTTTCCAGGTTAGGCTTATGAATATTGTGTGTGTGTTTTGGGACACGTCAAAACATATTTCTGTAGAATGCATACCTAGGAGTGGAATTGCTGGGTTGTAGAGAGTACATAGGTTCAGCTGAGGATTCTGCCAAGTGGCTTTCTAAGACGCTTCTGCAACATTTTTCATTACTACAGGAAATGTATGAGTTTCAATTGTTCCATTCTGATGAATTTGAGTGGCAATTTCTTTGTGGTTTTAATTTGCGTTCCCTCATAACTGATGATGTTGACTACCTTTTCATGTGTTTATTGGCCATTTGGAGATCCTCTTTCTGAAGTTGCTGTGCGTGTGTGTGTGTGTGTACAAGTTTTTCTAAAATCCACAATTTTTTTTTTTGACACAGAGTTTTGTTCTTGTTGCCCAGGCTGGAGTGCAATGGTGTGATATTGGCTCACTACAACCTCCGCCTCCCAGGTTCAAGTGATTCTCCTGCCTCAGCCTCCCAAGTAGCTGGTAATACAGGCATGCGGCACTAAGCCCGGCTAATTTTGTATTTTTAGTAAACATGGGGTTTCTCCATGTTGGTCAGGCTGGTCTCGAACTCCCGACATTGCGTGAGCCACCGCGCGCAGCCAAGTTTTTTTTGACAGATAATCTCGCTCTCTTGCCAGGCTGGAGTTCAGTGGCACCATCTCAGCTCCCTGCAACCTCAGTTTCCCAAGTAGCTGGGACTACAGGCACACGCCACCACACCCGGCTAATTTTTGTATTTTGAGTAGAGATGGGGTTTCACCATGTTGGCCAGAATGGTCTCAGTCTCTTGACCTCATGATCCGCCCACCTGGACCTCTCAAAGTGCTGGGATTACAGGCGGGAGCCGCCGTGCCCGGCCAAGATATCATTATTATATAGTTAGTATTCATTTAGATTTACAGATACAATTGACCCTTAAACGCAGGTCCACTTACACTCAGATTTCTTTCAACCAAACGCAGTTTGAAAACACAGTATTTGTGGGTTGTGAAACCTGCATATACAGAAGGCTGACTTTTCATATATGCAGGTTCTCCGTGGCCAACTGCAAGACTTGAGTATGTGCAGATTTTGGTATATAAGGGTGGTCCTGGAACCAGCCCCCACACATACCAAGGACAACTGTGTATTTACCACGTTGTTTGCTCTTCATTCTTTGCTGTATCTTTAAAGTATTTTCCTCATTTTTCCTGACATGTAGGACTCCATCATGATGTACTAGTTTCTCTGTTGTGCTATGGATGCATATTTGTGTAGTTTACACACATTGTTTTCTTTCTACCATTCTTCTTTATTGCAAATTTATTTTCTGTTGGTAGCAAGTTGTTACAGTTACGATAAATGCCTTTATTTTGCATTATTCTTAAAGCAGTGAGCCCCAGACTTTTTGGCACTAGGGACTGGTTTTGTGGAAGACAGTTTTTCCGCACATGGTGAGGGGCTTGGGAGGATGGTTTCATGATGATTCAAGTGCATTACATTGATTGTGCAATTTATTTCTGTTACATTGTAATATATAATGACATAATTCTACAACTCATTATAATGTATCAGTGGGAGCCCTGAGCTTATTTCCTGCAACTAAACAGTCCCATCTGGGGACGATGGGAGGCAGTGACAGATCATCAGGTATTAGATGATTCAGAGGAGCGAGGTGCAACCTAGGTCCGTTGCATGTGCAGTTCACAATAGGATTTGTGCTCCTATGAGAATCTAATGCTGCTGCTGATCCGACAGGAAGTGGTTACCTCCTCAGGCAGTAATGTGAGCAATAATGTGAGAGTGGCTATAAATGCTGTGTGGCCTGGGGGTTGGGGACCCTTGTCTTTAAGGATGTCTTCACTAGGTATAGAATTCTGAGTTGGCAGATATTTTCTTTCAGTACTTTTGCATCTGTCTTTCCCCTATTTTCTTCCTTTTAACGTTGCAGGTAACAAATCAGCTGTCTTTGAGACTATTCGGAACTCAGGCTACTTCTTTGGTTTTTTAAAAAGTATATTTTCGTTCTTTCAGACTGTCTTTACTGTCTTGGTTTTTCTCTAGTTTTACTAGGATGTTTCTAGGTATGGATTTCCCATTTGGGCTTCCTTGATCAGTGAAGTGGTTTTTAAAATCGGTTCTGTGTGATTTGCAGCCTCTAACACGTGTATATTGACTCTATCCCATGCTCCCTCATCTCTTTTCCTAGGACTCCAGGGAAACATCTGTTAGACCTATTTATTGTATCCACTGTGTTTCATCCCCTGTTCCCCACCAACTTTATTGCTCCAGGCTGTGTTGTCCATAGTTTCTTCTGACTTCGTCTTTCCAGTTGCTAATTGAGCTGTGTCTGATCTGCTAGACCCATCCACTGATGCACTGGTCCCACACTTTAACCTTTCCTGTATTTCTGGTATCTTTTTCCATTCCATAATGTCATGTTTTAATGTCTCCAGTTGTTTTTAGACACTCAACCTAGTAAGCACACCTGTTTGCAATCTGTGTCAGATGTCACATCTGGAGTCCCTGCAGTCTGTTTCTTGATGTATCCTGCCTCAAAGTGCACCTCCTCATTGTTTATCATTTGCTGAGCATTGTATGTGATAATTTTCAGGAATACTTCAAGACCTGGGTGATGCTAGCTTCCTCCAAGGAAGATCTCTGTTTCCTTTAGCCAGGCGTCTCAAGAGTCACAGTTGTCTAGGGCCGAGGCTATGGTTATCTAGAATATTCCTTTCCCCACCGCACCAGTCCCTCCTCCCACTTCAGAGCCCTTCAGAATACAGTCCAGAAGCGGGGGTGCTGTGCTGGGGTCCCTGTCTGTACCAGGCTCTGAATTCAGACCCATATTCCTTCTCCTTGAGCCTTTAAAGCAACTCTGCCTCCCAGTTGCTTCCACACCTCCTAGAGGGTAAACAGCGGGGCGCTGAGGGAGCGGTGCTGCTTCTCTGCTTCTGGTGGCCGCAGGACACGCCCAGCATCTCAGCTGGCCTTCCTAGATCAAACGCCCCAAGACACAAAAGCCTCTACTCCCCCTCTGGAAGCTCACACTTTCTCCTTATTCTTGGCCTGACAATTGATAGCTGTTAACAGTCTCTGATACTTTTCTAGAGAAACATTTTAAATTCTGTCTACATATTTTCATTGTCTTTGGCTGGGGGAGTGTTATTATTAATGATTTTGTCTGCCATCATCACCTGAAGTTACTTGCTCTCTGAGCTTAAATATTCCCGACTCCTGCCCTGCCTCTAGGATCTAGCTTCCATCATCCAGCCTTCTTTGTCACCTTTTTCGTCCAAACTCTGTATTGTCGTTCTTGTCATTTTAGAAATGGTGGCCACAATTTATCAAGTTGTTACTGAAAAGTATCCCCCTTCCCAGTCATTCTCACATGTGTAACCTGAATCTGTTTGCAAAGTTTCTTATTGCCTGCCTGTTACCAGACCCTTTGCTGTGGTTTATTCTTCTGTTTCTTACTAAACCGTATTGTTAAAGTGGAAATAGCCACAATGGACACAGATACAGGAGGTGAGGTGATCAAGACAAATGGCGAGTCCTTTCTGTACCAGAAAAGAAGAGATGTACTTTTCCACGCAGACTCAACGTCTAAGACCAGAGTCAAGTGGGCACACCCCATGACACAGGTGCCAGGCGCATTAGAATCGCTCTGGACCATGGGTTCTCGATTACACTTCTACTTCCCTGCAGTGTGGCCTTGAGTTATGACGCATTCTGAAACTCACCTTTCTCCTAGCACAGTAACTGCAATCTTGTTACTTTTTTTTTGAGACAGTTTCAGTCTTGTTACTGAGGCTGGAGTGCAATGGTACAATCTCGACTTACCACAACCTCCACCTCCCAGATTCAACCGATTCTTCTGCCTCACCTCCCAAGTAACTGGGATTACAGGCATGTGCCACCATGCCAGCTAATTTTTATGTTTTTAGTAGAGACGGGGTTTCTCCATGTTGATCACGCTTGTCTTGAACTCCCGACATCAGGTGATCCACCCGCCTCTGCCTCCCAAAGTGCTGGGATTACAGGCGTGAGCCGCTAGCAATGCAGTGCCTGGCTGGTGTTTAAATATTCCTCTACCTTTCTAGTCATTCAGCTATCAAGTAGTTTTTTTTGTTTTTTTTGGTTTTTTTTTTTGCGATGGAGTTAGAGCCACAAGCTAGGTAGCACTTAGGTTCATTTCCTGCTCTTGATTTGTGATTTATTTTCCCTTTTAGAGGAAAAGTGCTTATATTTTTAGTGTCCTAAGGCTTTACCTCTGGTATTGCATCTATGCTCTTAGAACAGAAGGCTGCGGTAACTTGGAGGAGACAAAGATTTGGTTTTCAGCCAACTCGGGCACCACACAGACTGGCTTACTCCATCCCCCCCACTCTTTCCCCTATTATTTCTAAAATAGAATCACAGCAGAATTTAAGTAAACATCTGGGTTTGTTCCTTTTTTTTTTTCATCTTTGGTTAGTCTTTCTAAGGTTTTATGGTTTGATTTCCCATTTTTACTAAAGAGCATTGAGCAACCCGGGATGAGCATGCTCCCACAGCCAGGGGCCCAGGCTTTGGTAGATGCATTGCCTGGAATTGCCTGCCTTTCCTGAATCCTTCGAGTTAGCAGAGTAAGCTAAATGGTGCATATCTTTCGGAGAGGGACATGGAATCAGAAAGCAGAGGATTTCTTTCCCATCATGAGGGACTTGAGGACACTCAGTTCAGAAAAGGATGGGAGAGACGCTGTTGCCCCTGTTCTCCTCTGGGCTGGAGATTCACAAGGAGGCCGGGGCTCTTGGCAGCCAGAGGTCATTCTTGGGAAAGGGCTTTCCCACTGAGTGCTGAATGCCTCTCCTCTCGGCCCAGCCCAGACCAAGCAGGGTCCTCTGCCTTTAAGGTAACCCCTTTCCATGGGTCTATAGTTGATCTGAAGTGTGCAGCGGAAGTCATTTTAATAACTGGTATACAGTAAAGTTCATGTACGGATAAACAGGCTTGTTTTCTTCTTGTTCACTCTAGGCACTTGGCAAGGCATTCTTCACCAAACTCATCATCATTGTATCTTCCCCACTCCACTAGCAAATATTTATCCTGCCTACACTCACCCAACTCCTGCCGTTTGTTTTTTTTTTGAGACAGAGTCTTGCACTGTCCCCCAGGCCAGAGTGCAGTGGCACAATCTCAGCTCACTGCAACCTCCGCCTCCCAGGTTCAAGTGATTCTCATGCCTCAACCTCCTGAGTAGCTGGGATTACAGGCGCTCACCACCACGCTCGGCTAATTTTTTATATTTTTAGTAGAGACAGGGTTTTGCCATGCTGCCCAGGCTGGTTTTGAACTCCTGAGCTCAGGTGATCCACCTGCCTCGGCTCCCCAAAGTGCTACAAAACAAAGCCTATGTTTGGACTCTCCCTACTCCCCCCATTCTTAATGCTGGCTCTGTAGCAGGGCCCTGAAGTGAGTTCCTGCTCATTCCCCATCGCAGGGATTTGGCAGAACCACACTCAGGCCATCGGGTGGAGCACTTGGCTCCTCGTACAGCCTGTGGGCGCCTCTCCTCTAGGGGAGGCAGAACAGTTAGGCTGAGTGCCCAGAGACAGCCCAGGCAGCCTGCACACGTCAGTCCGGGAGGCTGGCTGACGTCAGCTCTGAAGGGTGACTGCTTTTTCTTGGCTAACTAAAGGAAAGTAACTGTGACAGAGGACTTTCTGGGAACCCTGCTGAGCATGGAGGGGGCAGAGAAGAGCGAGGCCTTTACCCGGCCGTGGTAGCTAAGGGCAGGGGTTATACCTTTCCTAACCTGTTCTGCAGGTTGTAGAAACAGGAGGAAATTTTTCTTTCAAGAAACAAGAGGCAGAAATAAATGGAACTCTTTAAGTGAGCAGAGGTTAGAGTCCCAGACTGGCTAGAGGTGAAGCTCCCGCCCTGGATGCCAACACTTCTCAGAGGGCCCGGAGACAGTGTCCCATCTCAGGGCTGCCGCGTCCTATTGAAAATCAGGACAAAAGGCCCATCGTGAGACCTGAGTGCCCCTGCCCAAGGTGGTAATGGTTTCTAGGGCACAGCCACTGTAGAAAGGAAAAAGTAGAAGGCCCAAGGAGCGTGTAGCTCTGCAGGAATCATAAGAAATGCTTAGATGTGCCCAGGAAAGCAGCTCTTTTAACCAGCATGCGTAAGAAATAGGGCACTCTTGATTGTTGAACTTTCTGGTTATCCAAGGCCTGTCTGCTCCTATGTTAGATGTAAGGAACTCTTCCCTCTCACCTCTGCAGCCATTCATGGTGGACAGATATAGGCTGATGCATATTTTTGGAAGTGAAGCACTTTGACCAACAATTACACATCTTCCATCTGAAAATTAGGCCATCATTTTCATTTGACAGAGGACATATAAAAGAGCAAAACTAAACATGTCTCCAGGAACTGAGCTGAGCGGAACCAAAAGGAAACATAGAGATGTTTTCTGAGTTCACCTGAGTAGAAAGCTCGAAGCTTTACAAGTCTCTTGGGTGAACTGTCCCTGCTGAAGCTGAGGGCCGGGTGCCGGAGGCTTAGTGCTCGTCATGTGCAATTTTGTGTGTTTGACATTCTCCAGGATACACTGTTTTAAGTCCATGGAAAACACTATCTTTTGTAAAAGTAAAATTGAAATATCAAAAGCCAGAAATGTTTCTGAAAGATTTGGGGCAGTTTTTATCAGATAGAGATAATAGCGTCAGTCAGGAAGCCGCCTCTTAGTCTCTCAGGTTAACAAGGTAGGAAATTTGTACCTAGGTTAAGAAGTCCTGCCCTTCAGCTCTTGTATATTGAATCATTCCCATTACCCAACACCCAATATAGAGCCAAATTTTTTTTCAAATTTCTTTGTATATGTTCAACATAAGAATAGCTGGATAGCATATGAGAGCTCTGCAGACATGTATTGCATCTTGATTATGTGCCAGACACTGATGATAGAACCAACTGACTTTAAAGAGCTTACATCCCAGGGAGGGAGACAGACACGCACAGTATGATTACTAAAACAATGGAACTCTAATTAAGGTACACAGCCAGCCTGGGGAGAGGGCGCTGTGAATTCTGGCGGCTTTGTAGATAGATCGGGGAAGCATCTGCAAAGGTCTCCAGGCGGGACCTTGAGGATTAATGGGAGGGTGACCGGGAATACCCTCTCAGGCTAAGCCCACGTGGTGACATCGGGCCTCGTTTGCTGATCATGGACCTGGCCAGTGTGGCAGGAACGAAAGTTGAAGAGTCTGGCCAAGAAAGGCTTGGTGGATCAGGCTAAGGAATGTGAACTTTATCTCGGGACACGTCATCAGTGATTCTAAGCAGGAGAGCAGTGTGCTCAGAATTAATCAGTCTGGATTCTGATTTGAAATGGTGGCTTGACCTCATTTGTTTTCTCTTCCTGTCCTCAAGCTTACTTGTCAGTTACGATCTTTTTAGTGACAAGTAACAGAAAACTCAACTCCAAATGGCTTAAACTCAACATGGATGAACCTTGAAGACATTGTGCGAGGTGAAATAAGCCAGTTATAAAAGGACAAATACTGCATGATTCCACTTACATGTGGTATCTACAGGAGTCAAGTTCATGGAGACAGAAAGTAGGATGGAGGTTGTCAGGGGCTGGGGGAGGGGAGATAGAGTTGGTGCTCAGCGGGTAGAGTTTCAGCTTTACAAGATGAAAGAGTTCTAGAGATGGATGGTGGTAATGGTTGTACCACAGTGTGAATGTGTTTAGCGACACTGAGCTGTATACATACAATCAAAAATATCCTGAAATGGCTTAAACCAAATGGAAAATATTTTCTAACATAGAAGCTTTGGGACTGATTAATTCAGGCTTCAGCAATTTCAAAAAGGAGCCAGGGGGCTTGGCCTTCTCACTGTGCATCAACCATATGGCCACTTCGGCCCGCCGCAAGGTGACTGCCCCAGTCCGAAATTACCTTGCAACATCCAAGAAAAGAGACCATCCCTCCCTATCTAAATCCATTTTCTGTAGCTTATAACAGAATACCTGAAAAGGAATTTATTTTTTACAGTTTTGGAGGCTGAAAAGTCCCAGGGCCGGATCTAGTGAGGGCCTTTTTGCAGGTGGGGACTTTCTATAGAATCTTGCAGTGGCATAGGCTATCATGCAGTGGCAGGGCTGCCCGTGCCAGCTCAGGATCTCTTCCTCTTCTTGTAAAACCACCAGAACTCATTATGCCATTAATCCATGAATAGATTCATTCTTTAAGGAGGGCAGAGCCCTCGCACTCTAGTCAGCTTTTCATTGCCCACCTCTCAGTCATCTAGTTTCAGCGTGAGTTTCAGAGGAACAAATACCTTACCCATAGCACTCCATGTGTCTCTTTAAGAGCAAGAAAGCTTTCAAAATCAGGCCTGGCTAGGTGTGGCGTCTTATGCCTGTAATCCCAGCACTTTGGGAGGCTGAGGCGGGCAGATCACCTGAGGTCTGGAGTTTGAGACCCGCCTAACCAACATGGAGAAACACCGTGTCTACTAAAAATACAAAATTAGCCATGCTTGGTGGCACATCCCTGTAGTCCCAGCTACTTGGGAGGCTGAGGCAGAAGAATCACTGGAACCTGGGAGGCGGAGGTTGTGGTGAGCCAAGATCGAGCCATTGCACTCCAGCCTAGGCAACAAGAGTGAAACTCCGTCTCAAAAAAAAAAAAAAAAAAAAAATATCAGAGTCCTCAGCATGTTGGCACAAATGTCTAGCAGCCACTCCACGTGCAGCCTGACCACAGCCCCGTTCCTGATTCTCCTTGCATCTTCTTCCCACAATCTCCTCACTCCCAGGCCACGGTGGCTCCTGTTTTTCCAGACCTTTCTTTTATTCAGGCTAAATACCTCAGAGTCGCTTGGCCCCTCTCCTTCTGTCACACCCTACATCCATCACAGATTCTTTTGGCTCTGCCTCCCACACGTGCCCAGGTTCCGGCTACTTTTCACCACTGGGACTCAGCCCGAGCCACCACCATCTCCCACCTAGATTATTGTCACCGCTTCCTATCTGGTTTCCTTGTTCTGCCCTTGGTCACATATCCATTCAGTGAGCAGATATTTACCACGTATCTCACATGTGCCAGTCATTGCTCTGGGTCCTGGCAGCTCTGCAGTAAACAAAACCCGTGCCCTCCTGGAGCCTTCATTCTGTTCTCCAACAAGTCAGATCATGTCCCTCCTCTGACCAGCATCCTTTCATTCTTCCATCATACTCAGAATATAAGCCAGATTCCTACGAGCCCTGCGCAATGGTGCCTCCTTGTTCCTTAAGTCGAGCGTACGCCCATCTCAGGGCTTTCACATTTCTTTTTCTGCTCCCTAGAATCCTGTCCCCCTACGTAGCCTCAGGCCTTCCTCTTTCATTTTCTTCTAGTCTCTTGATTTAGGAACTGGCAGTGGAGTGGCCATTTACAGAGAGGGAGCTTCCTGGAGGGAGCTTGGGTGGCAGAGCACCAGGCATTGGGTTTTTGACCTACACCTGCCATGCCAATTTCAATATTCAGATGGGTTGTGCAGCAGCTGAGGATGAATCTGAGGCTCAGGGAGAGTTGTGAGTGAGACAGATTTAGGGGCCGCCTGTGTATACGCAGGTTTATGCTCAGTGTCACAGGAAGCACGTATACAGAAGAGCTGCATATTGTGGTGATTTCAGTTAAGGATATGAGGAAGAACCAGCAAAGGAGACTGAGGAAAGGCAGCCAGCGAGCTAGAGGAGAC